>CM071848.1:39975658-41308158 GCA_036507275.1 Sicyos edulis
CGTGGTTTATGTTTGGAGAACAACGAGGGGTTCATATTGAGGAATCAGTGCTCAGTCTTTGAGGTGTCAAGGCTTTGGTTCTTGGCAAGTGCCCTAGCTTTGGTTGTAAGGATACCGTGCTCGTTGCCGGGCTGTTGTTTAAGCAAGTTTTGCTAGTTGGTCTTTGCCCTGGCCAGAGTTCAGTTGGAACTGAACAAAAGCGGTGGTAGCAAAGCCGCGCAGTTTCTGATCGTTATGGCTAAGAGAGCTGTTCGGATCCTTGCCTTGGGCAGAAGGTCTGTTGAGGTTGATGCTTTGAGTAGGAGGATGACGCATTCTGTAGTGTTTCCGGTCCTCTTGGTTTTCTAGTTGGTGTTGGCCAGCGTAGTTGAGATGCTGGAGAGGGTTGTGCCCGTGTAGCCGGTTGTCTGTTAGATCGTTTGACGACCGTGTGTGTCGGAGGGTGATCGGAGGATCCCTAGGTTGTGGAGAGTCTCTCCAGAGCTCAGTTAGACCCATAAATATTCCTTGGGTGAGTTGCTTGCAGATTTGGCAGTCTAGCAAGCTAGTGCTTGTTTGGAGTAGAGCCCGGATTGGTTCCGGTGAGTTGGCTAGTTGGTGCTTGGTGTTGACCAAGATTTGGTTCTCTTGATTGTTTCAAGAGCTAGCTCGGTTCGAGTAAGAGGGCGTTGCCCTGAGGACTTGTTTCTAGTCAGGTAGTTTTGGGAGTTGACCCCTCCCTCGGTAGTTGAGTAAGTTCTCCTAGTTCTGGATTGGTGGTCCAATCGGTTGAGGTTTCCCCTTGGGTGTTGTTGCCCTTGGGTTTGAGCTAGTCAGCGAGCATGTGTGATGTTCGCTACCCTTTAGAGTTTGCTTGCTGGGAAATCGTTCCCGTTGAGGAGTCAGCGTAGCTCCTAAGTTGTGTAGTGGATCAGAGTAGCGCAGTGGTTAGCCCAGCGAGAGGGTCCCTGCATGGTGTTGTTAGCAAGCAAAAGTTGTTTGTCCCCGCAAGAGCGGAGGCCAGCCAGTTTAAAAGTTGAGTTTTTGCTGGAAAGTTTTTGGTTCTTTGGGGATTGAAGTTTTTCCCCCTAGTTTCCATGGTGGTTGAGTTGCACCATGGATGCCAGCCTCGAGTTTTATCTTTGGAGATAGCCTCGTCGGTTCGTTTTCCTTGCGATGTTCCGAGTGTGGAGTTTCTAGTCGCAAGATGAGTTAGGCCTTGGCTAAAAGGAGGAAGTCCTTTGAGTAGCCAGTTGGACTTACGAGTTGAGTGGTAGCTTGGAGGCGAGTTTTGCTCGTTATGATCTTGGTTTGAGTTTCTGCTGAGCAAGCCTTTCTCGGGCTTTGTTCCTGGTTGTTGTGCTTTCGCAGTTGGCGATTAGCTGAGCCACATTTGAGAGAGTTGGCACAGAGGTGCCGTGACATTGGTTGGTTAGCCCTTGAGTTTCTATCCTCAAGGTGTTGTGTTGCTAGTGGCTGCGTGATGGTTTGGTCCTTGCAGCCCGAGTTTTTCCATGAAAGGAATGTTTGTTGTTTCCTTGCCTGGCAATGTTCTCTTTGGCCAGTTGCTAGTAGATTTGCATGGAAAAGTTTGCGTTCGGCCGTTGAGAGGCTCCAGTTTGTTGATTTGGCCGAGTGAAGCCTGTTCTTGGATCTTGCCATTTAGGGTTGGCCGTAGCTGAAGTTTCAGCGCGTGCCTAGTTGGAAAAGTTTGCCTTTTGGATCAATCGCCAGTTGGTGGTTCGATTGTTTTCGTTAAGGCTTTAGGCAAGCCTTGTGGTTCGCTGGTCTCTTGTGAAGCAAGAGTAGGCCGTTTAGTTTCTGGAACCTGAGAGGTTCAGTTGTTTGACCAGCTTGGTGTAGAATTGAGGCTGTTTGTTAACAGCTATGGGCATTCTGAGAAGTTACGCCAGTGCGTGGTGTTGAGTCTTGGAGCTTGTGCCCAGTCTGCGAGTTTGCTGAGAGTAACACCGTAGAGAGGTGTTCCGTGTTGGATTAGCAGGGTTTAGTTGAGCCCCAGGTTTGTAGGGCCTTTAGAGATCCTTGAGCGGATCGGAGCAGTGGTTAGCTTTGCCCCGTCTTTGGCAGCGGTGCTTTTTGTGTTCCTCGTCTCGATGTTGAAATAGTTTGTGGCAGACTTGATAGCATTGTGGCTTTGAGCCTTTGAGAACCCAAGAGGGTTTGGTTCTCGAAGAAGGGCTAGTGTTGTCTTAGCCGAGAAGTTCAGTTGGCTAGGAATCAGTGGAGTATTCCTAGAGCCGTTTCGTCTTAGGACTTTCGAGGACGAAAGTCTTAAAAGGAGGGAGTATTGTAACGGCCCAGTTTTCTATCCCGGTTCTCGAGGAGCTTCCGGTTCAGATTCAGTGGTTCGGTTGGGTCGTTAGAGCTGATTTAACCCTTAGGGGTATTTTGGTCTTTTTGCTCCCCGGGCAGGATTTGTAGATTTTCAGGGCTTCGAGGCAGCTCCTGCCTTTGTCGAGGTTTGTTTGTTGGTGGCTGCGAGTCCCGAGGTGTTTGGGCTATTCGTTTGGGAATTCGGTTGTGATTTGGGTTTTGGGCAAAGTTATGGTTGTTTGGGTGTTTCCTTTGGGATTCGAGCTCGGACCCTCAGTGTTGATTTGAAAGGTTGTTTTAAGTGAGGTTATTGATTGGAAAAGGTTGCTTCAGTCGGGTCTCGAAGGAGGAAGCCGGGAAATGGGATTTTAAGGATTTTTAGAAATTGGATAAAATGGATAAGTTTGGATTTTGGATAAGGATAAATTAAAAGAGAAAAAGGAAATTTCTTTTTTTTTTTAAATCCCCATTTTCCCCATTTTTCCTTTTTTTCAATTTTTTCCTTTTTCTCTCCCTTTCTCTCTCCTCCAGCCCGAGCAGCCCCCTTGGTTGCCCGAGCCAGCTCGAGCCCCCTGGCCGCCCAGCTCGCCCGACCCCAGCGCCCAGGTCGCGCCGAGCCCAGCCCCAGCTTGCCCTGCCCTGTGCCGCATCGCCCAGGCCGTCCTAGCGTCGCCCAGCCTCACCCAGGCCCTGCGTCACCCAGGTCCGAACGCCTCGCACTATGCCGAGTCCGTGTGCCCTGTAGCTCATCATGCCGTGCCAGCCCGAGCGCCCCGAGCCGTGGCGTCGCGTCACCCCGTGCGCGCGTCCCTGTAGCGCTTCGTATCGCTCGCGCCCGCGAGCACCGTAACCTGTGCCGAGCCGCGCCGCACGCCGTCGCCCAGCCGAGCTCGAGCCCGCGCCCATGCCTCGCCCCAGCTCGCCTGCGCGCAGCTCCGCGCCCAGCGCCCAGCCTGCCCTGTTGTGTGGTTGGCCGAGCCTTGTGGCTTCTCGGATGGTATTTCCCGAGTCTTTTCTTCGTTGGGCCCTGATTTGTTGGCTGCTGATTGTGGATTTAATTGGGGTGCTTTGTTTGAAGTTTAGGCTGTTCGGGTTCGATTAGAGGCTTGAGGATCGCTCGTTGATTTATTGTGATTTGTAATTATTTTCTGCTTGTCCCAGGTAAGGATTTCTTACCGTGGTTGTGTGGACCCTGCGATATTATCACGATATGCCTTGTATGCTTGTTTACTGTTATGAGCATGATAGTGATAGGCAGCTATGTTTGATTTCTTGCTAGCATGTTTACCTGATTGTACATGTTAGTGCCATGCTAGGTTTGTTCTTCCAGCATGCTTATGATTCCTGCTTAAGTTTGTAGTATCATGCTAGGTAATGTGATTGATGTCGGTCATTGCTTGCTAGCCAGGAATCATTTATTTTGCTCTGTACTCTTAGATAGAGTTGTAGGGTTTGTCATCATCCAGAGGCTGAGCAGACATAACGTACTTTGTCCCCACTGATCGGGAGTAAAGTGTGCGCAAAGCATAACGTATCTTGCTTCCCCGATCGCCAAGGTGGATTTAGCTGCAGTCGGGAGTAAAGTGTGCGCGCAGATAATGTATCTTGCTTCCCCGACCGCCGGTTGTGGACTTAGCTACCCACTTCGGCATAAGCCTAGTTTGTAGCCTGCTAGAGCGGAACCCTGCCAACAGTGTAAGCCTACCTTGGCCGGTTCTTAGCTTCAGGTCGGTGGTTCAGGCTGCACAGATGAGCGCCGAGGGCCTCGCGCTACTGTGATCAGTGACACCGCTTCCGAGTCATAGGCATGCGTACCTGGCCCGCGTAGTTTGCCCTTAGGCCCCCGCATTTATGCCGGTTGCAGCAGCATGCGGCGTGCACGCACACGCTTTAGTTGCAGGTTTGGAGAGCTCCCCTGGGCTAATGTCGCGAGTACACCATTCCTTCCAGTTAGAGCCAGACTTCGGGTACTCTCCCGTAAGTCCAGATTAGCGAGGGCAAGGAGGCCCTTGAGGACATCTTTGGGATCAGTTCTTGAGTTGAGCAATCCCCCGAGTGAAAGATACCTCGGTGATGTCCCAGGATTGGTCAGTGTATCCAATCATTAGGCCGGAAGTAGGAGACTTCCGATGGCTCCAGATCTTGTATTATGAGCTCGTTGAGCTATGATCTGTGTTGATAGCTGTTTGCTTGCATGTTGAGGTGCTAGATGACTGATGTATCGTATTGTACCCCGGTTGGGGATTCTTACTGAGTATGTTTATACTCACCCTTATTTATCTTTCAGGTAACTTGGGACAACACCAGGATGGCTAGCGGAGGGAGCTGATTGATCATGGGGAGCCGCCGACACTCTGTCATTTATTATTGCATTGTTTATTCAGCATGTAGATGGACAGGAGTCCTAGGGGAACATTGTTTAAAACGTTGTTTAAATTGTATTGTATATTTTTTATAAATACTGACCAAGTTGTTTTATTTCGTTGGATTGTTTAAATGAAAACTGTTGGTTATGTTTTAAGGGTTCCCCCTTCTCATATGTTTTGAAAGGTTTTTAAATATGAGCACTAAACCGCTTGTTATCATATTTAACTTGCATGCTGAGTGAGAACCCCGGTTTAGGACCATGTTTTGGGTCGGGTTCGTCACACATCTTCTGTTTTAAAGGCATGTACTCAATAGTACATAATAGCGGTGTGTAGTCGTTTGTGCATCATACAATACCTTATGTTATTTCATGGCATAGGTATGACATCATTAAATCTATACGTACTATGCAGGACTTTCAATGCAATCATCATTATGATGGGGGTACGAAACAATATAATATTATTGCATTCATTATAATGGCGGGTGTACAACAGAACGTTCGGAGGCGAGTCGTCTACAACGTGAGTGCAAATGAGTGCATTTCACGACAACGTTGATCGGAGAAGAGAGTCGCAATTGGTACGGGAGTCGAAAGGACCACTAGGGCTATTTTATGTTGGGAGTCGAACGAACTTCTGGAAGATGTGGTGAATTCACCTATTTTGTTACAAAAAAAACAACAAATTTGTGGGATTTTTATTGCAAGGATCACATAGCCAAAACATGTGAAGGTGTGTACTAGCTTATTATTTCAAATTTAGTCTTTCTATTCATACGTAAGTAGGTCAAGTACTAGAATGTACAATTACGACTACAATTTAGTTGTGTACTGTTTCATTCAAAAACCAATAAATTCAAAATTATTGTGTTTACTCAATATTACAATTTTAATTTGTTTTTCAACAAAAAAAATAATAATAATAAATTTCAACAATAATTTCAATTCTAGTTTTTTTTCAAAACATTTTAATTTCAAATTGTCACCAAATCTTAGAGTCTGTTAGATAAGTTGTTAGGGTATTGTTACTAATTTTAATAATTAATAGAAATAATGGGAGGGTTACAATGGTAAAATATATTTTCTGTAATTAATAAATTTAATTCAAAAATATAAAATAGACATAAACTTTAATCCTAAAAAAAAGTAGAGCAAATGTAGACATTCCCCTAGTTTTCCCTAATCAAAATGCGCTGAGATTTTTCTTTTTTTAAAAAAAAAAAAAACTGGCCCTCAAACTTTGTGACATGGATCTGCCCGGTCTAAAAGTGTTTTCTTTTGTAGTCAAATATTGAATGGTGAAGAATACAAGATTCCTCCACGAAAGCCAACAAAATATTTTTCTTTATAATTAAAAAAAAATTTATCGAAAATATTAGTGGCGTGTTAACTTGGTTGATTGATTGTAATTCAATTCAATTCCACAATCATAAATTTAATCTTGAAAATCGACATTAGACTATTATCTTAATTGAAAATAATAGTACCTTTTATGTAGAATATGTAACCGCCCTAATTTATGTTAGGAAAAAATCAACAAAACATTCCATCAAAAGTAAATTCTTTTAAGAAATGAATTTCTGCAATGATATATAACCATTCAATTACTTAAACCATCATGATTAACATATAAATAAGGGAATTTATCTTCCGTAGCATATTTTTGGCTCTTCATTATAATTATAGCACATTTTTTAAAAATAATTTCATCCATAGCACATTTTGTCCAAAATTGCTATTCTAACATCATCAGACTTCTAACAGTTCAACTGATAGACTTTAGACTTCTACCAGTTCAATTGATAGACTTCTATCGCTTCAACTAATAGACTTTTATCAGTTCAACCGATAGACTTTAAACTTCTATCAGTTCAACTGATAAACTTCAATCGATTTTGAGTGATCGAAAAATGCAAATTGATAGACTTCAATTATTTTTGTGCCACAAATGAATAAGTTTGGGAATTGTGCTATACATGGAATTTTTTTTTGTTTTAATATATATGCACATTCCCCTTATAATAATACTTTGGAAATTTATGCTCCATAGCATATTTTTTGCTGTTCATTACAATTGTAGCCCATTTTTAAAACAATTTCATTCATAGTACATTTTGCCCAAAATTCCTATTTGGACTTCTATCAATTCAACTGATATATTTTGGATTTCTATCAGTTCAACTAATAGACTTTTGACTTCTATCAGTCAACTAATAGGCCTCTATCAGTTTAACGGATAGACTTTAGACTTCTATCAATTCAACCGATAGACTTCAATCGACAAACTAATAGACTTCAATCACTTTTTTGCCACAAATGAATAAATTTGGAAATTGTGCTATACCTGGAATTATATATCTATATTTTTTAATATACATGCAAAAACCCCTACAAATAATTTATCTCTAAAACTTTTCATTTACCAACACAATCAAATGTCGGCATATTATTTAAACACAATTTTAATATTTTTCTCCAAAATTAAGGGTGGGATATTGATAAATATATTTTAGGCGAAGATAATTAAAAGAAAAAATTTATATAAAATTTAAGTGCATTTTTTAAATAAAACTTTAATTATTTTCATCTAAAATTTAACCGGAGAGCCAACAGGTAGTAGCTCAATTGTATTACTATATACTCCATGAATATGAAGTCATAAATTTGAATCCTTCACTCCAAAATATTGAAATATAAAAATAAAATAAAAAAACTTAAAAGGAGAGATCTTTTGCAACTTTTTTTTTTGGGAATTTCCGCTCAACTCCAAACTCTACCTCTTGTATTAGTTTTGCTGCACAATTTCTAAAATAATTGAATGTATAGCACATTAGATATCGATCAACAACTAGTGATAAAACTCAATTAGTGATAGACATCTATCACTGTTAAATGATTGGCATCTATTACTAATGGGTGATAGAACTCAATTTGAATTTTTTGCTACAAATGAATTAGTTTTGATTTTGTGCTATAGGTGCAAATATTTTACCATTTTTTACCATACCAGCAAAATCCCCCTTTTTGTTTTATTTTTAGAAATCTAGTTTATAATTATTTTGTTTGTCAAAACCTAGTTTAGTTATAATTATTTTATAAAATTTGGTCACATACTTTTTCATAGAGTTACAATTGCGACACCTACAAATATCTAAGGCTCCGTTTGATAACTATTTGGTTTTTGTTTTTGTTTATGAAATTTAAACTTATTTTTACTCAAATTTCATCAGATGTGTTCCATCTTTCCTATAGTATTTATATTTCCTTAAAGAAAGTAGGTCAATACTAACCAAATTTCAAAAACAAAAAACAAGCGTTTGCAAGTTACTTTTCTTTTTGTTTCCAAATTTTTGTTTTCTTTATTAAAATGTAGGTAAGATATGGATATCCCAAATAAGAAAAAAAAGATATAGTATTTGTTATAGGCTTAAATTTCATAAACAAAAAAGAAAAACAAAATGGTTATGAAACGGGGCCTAAATGATTAACTCAACTTAAACTTGGGTTTGAGTTTCTAATAAGGTCATGTTTAGTTAGCTAGTTGGAATCCAGATTCCAGAGAATCTATATTCTCTGAAATGAGCAGCATCGAAATAGAATTCTCTGAAATCATCTGTTACGGTGTTTGGTTTGCTGCTTTCATACTCCAAAATAAAATATTGTGTTTGGTTTGTTGTATTGTTCCTCTCGAATAGAATCCTAATAAATTATATTTTTTATATAATCATAATAAATTATTATAAATATAAATAATAATAGAAAATTTATGAAATTCTTTTGTTCATTGTTATTATTATATAATATTATTATAAATGAATAATATTGGTATAATTGCAAGACTATGCAATAATATCGATACTAATAGTAATAAAAATAATAAATATTTTTTTTTAGTTCATAATAACAGTAATAAATATTATTTTTTAAGTTTATAATTATGATTGTAATAATAATTGTTATTATTGGTTAGTTAATAACAATTTACATTTGAATTAACATATTTTCAAAGAAATTCGTTAAAATAGTTAAAAATAATTTGCATAAAAACATAATTAAATAACTATTCTTTCATTATTATTTAATTTTTTTAGTAATTTTTTTATGTTATTTTTAAAAATTAAATCGTGTAATAATAAGATAGAATGAGACAATTAAACAATTAATTAGAAATATAAGTAATCTTCTTTAAACGAGTAATATGAATGAAAATAATTGTACTTGAGGATTTCTTAAACAATGTTGTCAACAATGGTAAAATGACCTATGTTCAATAGATATATATATATTAAAAATAAACAAGTTATAAGAAAAGATATTAACAAATAAAAGTCATAAATTGAAAAAGAATAAACCATTTAGTTATTAAAAACACATACTTAGGAGGTAAAATATTTGATGTTAAAATGAATAAAAAACGATATTTTGGGTGAAAGAACGTGAAAAAAAGATGTTGAGAGAGAAATAATAATAACAAAAATAAAGAGACATAACAAGAATTTATTACACTTTGAAACTCACACCAAAACTAAGTAAAGGATTGGAATGACATTGAAGAATGGATGAGTTTGGAATCAATTCCAAAACCATGGTTAACTATTGTGAACCAAACACGGGTTTAAATTTGGGTTCCAAAGCAACTTAGATCCAACTACATGACCTAAGAGTAACAGCTAACGGTATTAGTGTATGCACAATAACCAAATCATGGATTCAAATCTCCCACTCCCAATTGTTGTAATCTCAAAAAAAAAAAAACTTGGGTTTAAGTTAAAATTATTAAAGCTCGAAGTGAAAGTAAATTTTAAGGCAATGATAATTTTATAAAATTGATGTTTATGTATTTTGATAGTTGGTTAAGCTTGTTGAATACAACAACTAAATCAATCAAATCAAATTTTAAAAAAAAAAATGTATTGGATGTTTTGAACTATTGATTTTTTTTTTTAACATCGAAAAGTAATTTTAACCAAACTTAAATTGTGAACACTGAAAAGTGGGTGAGTCGCCTGGTATTTTGAGTAATTAGTTTCTTTTTCTAAGAGATAGTAAGATTTTTTATAAAAAAAATTAGGAAAAAACGATAGTAAGTTTAAATCTTCATTTTTATTTATTTTTTAGAACAAGTTTAAATGTTCATTACCTTATATATTTATGATAAATGTTTTGTTTTTCATTCAACAATAGTGAGAGTTTAAATATTGGAACTTATAACATTATTAAGTTATAAAAAATATAATTAGACCTATGATCTTGTTAATAATTTAATGTTATTTTTTATTATTTAAGAATAATGAGAGTTTAAATATTTGAACTTGTAACATTATTAATAGTATTTTTGTTAAATGCTATAGGTAAATATATATTTTTAATGCTATTAAAAAAGGTTTGGGAAAATCTTTTGAAAATTTTTCTTTTATTGGAATAAAAGAGTGCAGTACAAAAATAAGATGAAACTATGCCGTTAATATTTACAAAATAAAAAGAGCTTAAATATGAGATTGGAACTAACAAAAAGAGAAGAAAAGAAACTAAAAATTAAAATTAAAATTTATACCACAACATTAAAATTAAAAAAAAAACAAGAGAAGAAAAATAAAATAGTACATTTTTGTTTTCTGAAGATTAAAACAAAAAGGCAGCCCTATATAAATAGAAAGTAAAACTGTACAGTGCAAATACAAAAGAAAGTGTTTAAGCTTTGAAGTTTAAACTTGAGGACGTTGTTGAGGCATATATCTACTCCAAAACCAATGTTGTTTCCAAACACAAGACATGCCTTCAATAGGAATACCCTTTGTCTCCGGCAAGAAGAAATAGACGAACAGTGTCATCACAGCCACGAAGAACGCAAAGAAAAAGAATAGTCCAAATTTCATATGGCAAAGCATGGTGAGGAAGATTTGAGCAATCAAGAAGGTAAAAAACATGTTCACTGAGACCGTTATGCTCTGAGCAGCCGATCGAACCTCGAGTGGAAAAATCTCACTTGGAACCAACCATCCCAAAGGTCCCCAAGACCATGCAAAAGCTTGAACATAAACGCAGATGAACAACACCACAACACTAGCATACCACTTGGGTAAGAAAGCAACTTCTCCAGAAACTCCAAACTTCCAAGCAATGAACACACCAACCAAAATCTGAAAAACGAACATGATGGCTCCACCAAACAAGAAAAGAATCCTCCTTCCCCACTTATCAGTGCCATAAACAGATACAAGAGTTGCCAACACATTGATACCACCGGTAATGGCAGATGAAAGAAGAGAAGCATTGTCCCCAAATCCAATAGTCTTGAACAACACAGGAGCATAGAACATGACCACATTGATACCGGTCAACTGCTGAAAAAATGGGATCAAAATCGACATTACCAACGGAGCTCGGTTTTGCCTCTGTCTCAAATTCCTCCATGGATGTGTCACTGCTTTAGCAGCCCTACTTGTTGCCACCATGTCTTGAAACTCAGCATCCACATCTTTCTCCGACACCCGCGAATGCGTTTGAGCATGGACTTCGCCTTCTCGGTTTCGCCTCTCCAACATTGAGGTTGGAGTATCAGGAAGGAACAATGCTGAGATTGTGATGAACAATGCAGGCACCGCTGCACCGCCCAAACTCACACGCCATCCCCATCCACCATGAATGTTGGCAGTCCCATAGTTGACAAAATTAGCCACCAAAATACCGATGGTAATGGAGAGTTGAAAAACTACATTGAGAGAGCCTCGATGCTTAGATGGAGCCATCTCAGAAACATAAAGAGGAATAGATTGGAGTGAAAATCCAACACCAATACCCAAACAAATACGCCCAATGATCAACATGGCGATGTTTTGAGCGGCAGCATTAACGACGGCACCAACCAAGAAGACGAAACCGCCAAGAAGCATGGATATCTTACGACCAAATTTCTTGGTGACCCAAGAAGCTATAAAAGAGGCCAAAAGAGCGGCCAAATAAAGAGACGAAGTGAACATGGTGAGAGGAAGGCTGTCGAACTTGCAGTATTGATTAGTAGAAGTGTCAAGAGCTTCTTTTACGTAAACAGCTGGGAAAAACTTCTGTAAAAAGGGAGCCATGGAAGTGACACCACCTATGAAACACAAAACAAAAGATAGATCTGTTAGTCCATCAAAATATTTTTGGAGGGAAAGAAAGAGAGAGATTGAGAGAGTTGAAGAAACTATTAATTACCAGAGATACCGATATCGTAACCGAAAATGAGTCCACCCATAGCGGCAACAATGCATGTTATCAACACATAAAAAGTGAGTTCTCCAGGATAGTTCTTCATGGGACTGGCTTTATTATGACTTAGCTCGAAACCACCCGCCATAATCGTTGCTTGCTTGTGTTTGTTCAAAAGAATTACGAAGAAAGTAAGTTTTTTTTTTTAGAGAATAAGTTTTGATGTGTGAAAAATTGAAGCGTAGGACAGATTAATATATACCCAAATATTTTTCCTAACCTATTTCGACTTCCTTCCCTAATTCCGTCTATCAAATCCAAATCCACTATATCATCCAAAATTAATTCATACAATATTTGCTTTATAAGATATAAATTATCTGCATTTTTTATAATAATTGCTTAATAAGATATTGTTTATCGCCAATTCATATAATATTTGCCTAATAAGATATTACTTAATTATAGGCAATTTAATTAATATATTTGCTTGATAAGATATTAATTATTGGCAATTCATATCATATTTGCTTGACAAGATATTATTCATTGAAAATTCATATAATATTTGCTTAATAAGATATTATTCATCGGCAATTCAAATAATATTTGCTTCATATGATATTAATTATCAACAAAGTCAATTAATTATTTGAACTTAAGATTTGCATATTTATTAAGCGGATAATTCTGTTTATCATTTTTTTTTGTTCAGTTTCTTTGGTTATTAAGGACGTGGTTGATAATTCTTTGATTTTTTTGTTTTCAGTTTTTAAAATTTAAGTTTATTTTTATTCCACTTTTCTACAAATATACGCTATCATTTCATGTATCTATCTTTCTTTAATAGGAAATGCTAATCAAATTTTAAAAATAAAAACGAACTTTGGGAGTATGCTTTTTTGTTTCTAAATTTTAGTTTGGTTTCTTAAAATATAAGTACAATGTAGATATTTAAGTAAGAAAAAAATTTATGATAAGATAATTATTGTAAGTTTAAATTTCAAAAACCAAAAACTAAAAACAAAATGATTATCAAACCGTGTTTAAGATTTTATCTTTTCATAAACGAAGAAGAACAAAGGGATATGTGTGAATTTGGAATTTCATATGTAAACAGTAAAAACAAATCTGAAAATACAAATTTGAAAACAATCGATTAAATTAAAAAAATTAGTTTTGAGTTTTCAGTCTTTTGTATTCGGTGTTAAATTTAGACACCGAATTCTAATTTAATCAGTGATCATGATGTATTAAATATTATATTATATTATAAAAAAGAGTGTTACTATTGTAAAAAAAAAAGTTTTACTTATCAACTAAATATTAGGTTGAACCAACGTAAATAAATAAATAAATAAATATATATATATATATAGATAGGTTGAACATCAAATATATTATTGTTTGTTTTATGAACAAATTTTTAGTTAAAAATTTTGGTAGCAAAAGAGCCAACAAAAATAAATGTATTTACATCATTAAGAGATTATCAATTTTTAGTTTTCATTCATGACGGTTGATCGGTTTAAAAATAACGTTACAAGTTTTGTATAAATAATAATTTACAAATGTTCGATATCTCTACCATGATGACTTGACTTTCTTCGATATCATATGTTGCAGCCAATCGAGCCAATGCATTTACATTTGCATTTTGTGTGCGAGATTTGGTTAATTTTATGTTGATGAACTATACCAATAAACCTTTTACTTTGTTTAAATATGTTGTCATCCATTGTTGCTTAGCTTGAATGTGTCCCCATTGCATAATTCACTATGAGTTGTGAGTTAGTGTATATATAAGAGTACATGTATTTCAAATTGGATTGCCTTTCTAGAGGCCTACTACAAACGCGTCGTGCTCGACTTCATTCTTGGTGGCATGGAAAGTAAATTCTAAAGTGTACTCACATCGTTTACTGCTAGAGATCCATCTACATGTAAATTTCAATTTTTATCTAAACATTTATTTGTTCTAGTATTTATGCCTCTGGCCCTCCATTATCTAGCTCGACTAATTTGATCATGAAATCAACTACTACTTGACCATTATATTCATTAATATCTTGGGGTGATGATGAATATATCATTTTCATTTAGTTTTATAGTCCATTTCATCAATATTCTGTTATGCAAAATTGGCTCAATGCCGCCAAAAATATAATAATCCAAATTCACAATAATTTAGACAAAAATATTCACATCTTTCCCCGATCAGGTGTGAGTTCCTAATTGCACACTGGAATTATTAATTTGAAATGACGAGCTTAAAAATATAGATAAAGTAACCTAAACTTTCAAGCAACAAGAACCATAATTAAAATTAGTTTAAGGAATAAGAAATTGACATCAAATTTATGCTAATTCACCCAAGGATAGCTATCTCCAGTCTTCTGCAAGTTCCACTAAATATTAAGAGAGAATACAAAGAATGACTTTTCATTTTTCTCTTAAAGAAAATACTCACGAATCACTCTAAAAAAAACTCTTCACTGCGATAAAATCTTCTAACAAAACAAAGAAGAAAATTCAAGAAGAATGCTAAAAAGACTTGCAATCTTTTCTACTTCTTCCTTCAAACACACAGTGTGTATTGACAAAGGCTACTGCCTATTTTCTCTTCTTTTCTATTCGCAACTTTTTTGTGCAATCTCACACTTAATGGCCGCCCAATTTTTTCACTTTTAAATACGTCATACGACATGTTGTAGGTCAATAAATTGGTAGAATTAATAATGGGCCCAGCCCACTTGTTTTTTTTTTGGACAACTAGGAAAATGTCTATTTTTTAGATAATTATTTAGAAAATGTCTACCATTTAAAAAACTTTAAATGAATGTCTAAATTTGATTTTCTATAAATAATTAAATAAATCATTAGATTGCAATTGACTATTATGCCCTTATTAATACTTTTAATTTATGTGAATTATTAAAATAGATTTTAGATTCATTCTTAACCACCAACAAAAATTAAATATTTAAATAATCTAAAATCTAAATTTATAATCATCCAAAAAAAAATTTGATAATTAAAAAAATATTTGGTCATTTTGTTTTTTAATAAAAAGTTATAAAGATTAGTTTGTTATGAAATATGGAAAATAAAACAACATAAATTTGACGGTACATATGGTACACATCTTTATACACATTGTAATAAATGAATACTAAATTCTTAATCGAAAATTTAGTAAGCAAAAAAAATTACATAGTACTTGACAATACCGTTGCTAGAATTGTAAATTTTGCTAGAATTCACTATGTATACCATGTGATGCATGTTAAACGTGCTTACAATTCTGTGCGTACTCTCTCCACGTCAAATTGTATGAAATCGGAAAGATTGTAGGTTGGAGGAGTGTAAAGACCCGACCCAAAGAAACGGTCTCTATCCTAAAGTCCTTACTTAGCATGCATGATTAGGAATGTAAAACGTCATTCAGAGCTTGAAATTTAAAACTTTGCAGTAGACATATTTAAAACAAATCCATTATTCCAATTAAATAAAAACAAGTAAACGACTGATCAGTACTTTCTTAAAAAAAATCAAGGGAAACGGTATGAGAATCATCAAATAGTTTTTTGAGTATTTTTCCTAGGGACTCAAGTCCCACTACATGCTAAATCATAAACACAATAAAAGAACGTGCAACTCTCAGTCGACTATCCATGATCATCCAAAGACCTCCTCCTAGCCATCCGACCTCTGTCCCAAGTTTCCTGGTGGAAAACCACAGAAAATAAGGGTGAGCAACGAGTTACTCAGTAAGAATCCCCAACCGGGGTACAATACGAAAACATCTCATTTAGCACACGGACATGCAACCATACAATGACTTAGAGCGGGCACGGTTGGTGTAGGCTATGAGCTACTTCAAAGGCTAGTCTACTCAAGGGCTTCCGTCTACAGCCTCTCCTAGGTCCTACATTTGGATGCCCTTCGGGCCTTACACAACCTAGGACACAGTGATGCCCAGTGGGGCCTTACACACTTAGGACACAGTGATGCCCAGTGGGGCCTTACACACTTAGGATACAGTGATGCCCAGTGGGGCCTTACACACTTAGGATACAGTGATGCCCAGTGGGGCCTTACACACTTAGGATGCCCATCGGGCCTTACACCTTTGATGCTCGGTGATGCCTAGTGGGCCTTACACACCTAGGATGCCCATAGGGCCTTACACCTCCAGAATCAGTGATGCCCAGTGGGCCTTACACACCTAGGATGCCCATAGGGCCTTACACCTCCAGAATCAGTGATGCCCAGTGGGTCTTACACACCTAGGATGCCCATAGGGCCTTACACCTCCAAAATCAGTGATGCCTAGTGGGCCTTACACACCTAGGATGCCCATAGGGCCTTACACCTCCAGATGTCCATCGGGTCTTGCCCGAGCGGGACCCCAAACTAGTTGCCTCTACGGTCCTCTATACTATACATCACACATCTAACCGTAACTTGGGTCTAGCAGCATACAAATGGCAGCATGGTTCTATCAAGATAGGAAAGCCTAACATGGAACTAACGGGATGTAAACATGTCACGAACATGAATCAAAAGAAAACATGAAACCTATCACTAGAAACTCATATAATTACAGTAATCAGCGTGCTATCAACTATTCGCAGGGTCCACACAACCCCGGGTAAGAATCCTTACCTGGAAATAAGTGGAGGTTAACTATCCCGAATCAAAAAAACGACCCTCGAGCTTTTAAGCGAAACCGAGCAACCTAAGCATTTTAAAAGCATCCTAAATAAATATCAGCAAAGACAGCAGACTTAAAAATCTAAAAGGGATAGGTTCGGGAATTACCAACCGAGAAGGCACGGGGTCTCTGCAGCAAGGGGGCAGTTTTGGGTGCTGCTGGTGCGGCTGAGGCGCTGACGCTGGGCGCTGCAGGGGACGGGCGCTGGGCTTCGCGCGGATGCGCGACAGTGGCGCAGCCTTGGCCAAGCGGGCGGACGCGACGAGCGGCACGGCACGCAGACGCGACAAGAGCAGCTGGGCTTTGGCACGCGGCAGCGGGCGACGCGAGGCGGCGGCGCTGCTTGCGCGGTCTGCGGCGGCTTTGGTGCGGGACGGCGCGCGGCACGTCTGGCGACCCGATCGTGGTCGGTGTGGCGCGTCTGGGCGCCCGTGCGGAGTGGCTGGCTGTCTCGTGCGCTCTGGGCTGGATTGGTGGGCGCCTAGTGCGCCTTAGGTGTGGTGAAATTGGCCGCTGGTGCGCTCGGGCCGAGCAGGAGCGAGCGGGAAGTGCGGCTAGGGTTTCTTGGTGAGGTCGGCTAGGAGAGAGAGAGAGAGAGAGAGAGAGAGAGAGAGATTGCAAAACAAGGGGAAAAGGGATTTTCTTGATTTTCTTTCCTTTTTCCCTAATTAAATAGGTCTAAAATCCCTTCCCAAGGCTTCCTCCTTCGAGACCCGGCTGAAACGACTTTCCTCCTAAATAAAACTCATTTAAACCAAGTTTTCCACTTCACCATCCAGGGCAAGGGTTCAAAACTCAAAGGGAAAATGGTTAAATAATAATTAATTTTTGCCATTATCCAAAATGCTCCCAAACTTCTAAACAACTAGCCCAAACTCCTTGGGTCTTGCAACCAACAACAATCAAGCCTCGACGAAGGCAGGAAGGACCCTGAGTCCCGAAAATCCACATAAACCACGGCCCGGGGCAAAAGACCAAAATACCCCTAAGGGTTAAAATAGCTCTAACGGCCCATCCGAACATCCGAATAATGACCCGAAATCACCTGGGTAACCGAAATAGAAAACTGGGCCGTTACAACGAGTACATGAAAACAAACAACAAAATACAAGAGATTTATTTGAAGAAATTAGTGAAAATAAAGTGTGTAAAGGAATGGATTACAAAATCAAAAAGTCATCTACTATTATGGATAGCTTATCCCTACCAACAACACTCTCAGTCAACAACTCTACAAGAAATGGCAACCTTAAATCAAGGAATTTAATGGAAAAGGACAGTAATCATCATACCTGAGCCTACAATCTGCTGCTATCAAACCAACGGCCTGCTCTTTTTATTTTTCCCGTTGGCTTCTGTTGTGCCCTCCTTATTTATTTGGGTTTGCTTCTCAAAATGTATTCAAGTTGATGTAATAGCAAAATACAATTTTTCCTTTGTTGCCTCTCTCTTCAAACCGTGGTTCATATCCCTCTACCTTGTCTCCTTATCTTCCCCTGTGCAAGTTGTGAAAAGTCCTTCACCTTTGTGACTTTTTCATTTCTGTAACAAGGCAAATAAATTTGTTTATTATTTTTTTATTCCACCATCTGGTTTATTTTGTTTAGTACACGATGGTGGGGATACTCTCCTTGTTACATCAAATGATGTGTGACCATTTCAACGTTGATGATGATCAATATGCAAAAAAAAAAAAAAAAATCAAATTTTGCTGGAATTAACTGTGTATTTATTTGTACACTGAAGGATGCAGGTTAAACATGCTTACACTTGTGTATATACTTGTGGATAGCGGTTGCTCTACCTGAAACTATATAAAATTAGAAAGATTGTAGGCTAGAGGGGGTACACAAAAGTGGAAATACTCATTACATCAAATCATGTGTGGCCATTGGAACGTTGATGATTAGCAATCTGCAAAACAAAAATTAAATTTTACTAGAATTGTGTACTCATGTGTACACTAAGGGATGCATGTTAAACGTGCTTACACTTGTTTGCGTACTCGTGGACATCGTTTGCTCCACCAGGAATTGTATAAAATAAGAAATATTGCAGGCTGGAAGAGTACACAACAGTGGAGATACTCTCATTGTTACATCAAATCATGTGTGCCCAATGGAACGTTAATGTCGACCAACATGGAAAACAAAAAACGTTAATACTTATTTGGAATTGTAATGTGGTAAAGATCGAATTGCATAGAAGTTGAAAAAAAATGGTTGTATGTAGGAGATGATGTGTGAGTTGGAATACGAAGAAATTTAAAATAAAAATATGAACAAAAAAAAAAACTTACACCCGTTATTTGGAAGAAGAAAGAAATTCCAAGAAAAATGGAAATAACTTAAATTTTCTTAAGAACCGATGACCAATCTTATAATCTGAATATAAAGTTTCTTCATTTCAATCTCCATTAAATGCAATTGTAATTGAACATAATGAAGAGAATGAAGGGATAGGAAATGAGGAAAATAAATAAGGTAATTGAAATTGGAGAAGGAGCAGAGAACTCGATAGTAGAATGAGATTCGAAGATTTTCAAAATTTTGGCAGCAATCATGGTCATTTGTAAATGATTTGATAAAACGTTTTATAAATATATTTTATACAGATCTTGTTTGTTAAAATATATTTTTAGTCAAAATGAGTTATTTCCTCCTTATTTTATAGGCGTTGGATTTGATGTATTTTAATGAGAATTTAATTATGTTTTTTAAATTATTTAATAGGTTAAATAATCCAAGTAAAGCAAGGGCATTTTGGAGATAGTATAATTATCTCTCCTTTCAGATTTTTAAATTAGACATTGATTTAAAGTGAAAAATAAAAAAATATTCTTTTAATAAGTATATGAAATGTAGACATTATGTATAATTTCCCTTTTTTTTCTTCACATTATCAACATCTTCCCAGTAACTTTTGTTATTGTAGCATAATTTTAAGGGGAGATCGGTTAACATCTTGATTCTATGTGCTTGGAAATATGGTAATAGACGTTTGATTGCTACTACCAAAGATAACGTACATTTTTTCAAGTGCAGATAATGTGTTTTCACGCTTACTAATGCCTTGTGTAGTATACTGATAATTTTCTACCTTAAAATTCTTTTATTAAAACAATACTTATTATTGCTTCTGATGTTGTAGTGTTTAGCAAAATCTCTTTTTTTATTATAGGCCTAAACATAAGTGGCATCTAATTGATATAAAATTTTGGTTGTACGAAGGCTACCTCACATCTCTATCCATACGAACTTGCCTTTGTTTCGTAATATTTTTATAAAGAGAAGACATTCATCAATAGCTCTACTAACAAACCAACTAAGGGCCGTTATTCTCCCATTCAAACTTTTAATTGTTTCAACGTCTGTGATGATTGCATCTCTCATATTGCTCGAATCTTATCAGGGTTTGCTTCGATTCCTCGTTGATGTACTAGAAAACTCGAGAATTTTTTTTACGCTAACCTAAACACACATTTGGATGGGTTAAGTTTCATTTTATACTTCCGTAAAGTGTCGAATGCTTCTGCCTAGTCGCTTAGGTGATCTTTCTTCTCTTTACTATTGACTAGCTTATCATCAACGTAGATTTTTATACTTCTCCCTATGAGATGAGTAAACCTTCGATTTACCAAATGTTGATACGTAGCTTCACCATTTTTTAATCCAAATGACATTGCATTTAGCAACATAACTGTAACGGCCCAGTTTTCTATCCCAGTTTTCGAGGTGCCTTCGGGTCAAGTTTCGGTTGTTGGTTGGGCCGTTAGAGCTGTTTTGACCCTTAGGGGTATTTTGGTCTTTTGGCTCTCCGGGCAGGATTTGTGGTTTTCAGGGCTTCGAGGTAGCTCCTGCCTTTGTCGAGGCTTGTTTGTTGGTGGCTGCGAGTCCCGTGGTGTTTGGGCTAGTCGGTTGGATGCTCGGTTGTGGTTTGGGTTTTGGCAAAGTATTGGTTGTTGGGTGTTTCCTTTGGGATTCGAGCTCGAGCCCTTAGTGTTGCTTTGGGAGTTGGATTTAAGTGAGTTTTATTTATTGGAAAAGGTTGCTTCAGTCGGGTCTTGAAGGAGGAAGCCGGGAAATGGGATTTTAAGGATTTTAAGGATTTTTAGAAAATTGGAAAAATGGATAAGGATGAATTAAATGGATAAAATCCCAAATTTTCCTTTTTATTTTCCCATTTTCCTTTTTTCTTTTATTTTTTTCCCAAAATCCCTTTTCTCTCTCTCTCTCTCTCTCTCTCTCTCTCTCTCTCTCTCTCTCTCTCTCTCTCCCCGACCTAGCCATCACCCTTGCCCGAGCAGCCCTACTCGCCAAAGCCGAGAGCCGCCGCGCCGCGCGCGCCGCCCGGCTCGCCTGCCAGTCGCGCCCCGCCGCCGCGCCCCGCCTCGCCCATTGACCCAGCCGAGCTCGCGCGCAGTGTGTCGCCAGAGCCTCCGTGTCGCCCGCCCGTCTTGCCCCCCATGTGCCGAGCCGCTCGAAGTCGCCGCCTCAGAGCTCGCCGTGTGCGCCGCGCGCGCGCCCTGTCTTGTGGCGAAGCTCGCGCGCGCGCCGCCTCTCGCCCTGCTGCTTTCGCTGCGCGTTCGCGCGCGCGCCGCCGCCGTGCCGTGCGCCCAGTAGCGCCCGAGCGAGAAAGCGCCAGTGCCACCCCGCCGTGCGGCTTGCCCGTCCGAGTGTCGTCACCGTGCCTCGTGAGTTGCTCCGAAAGTGAGCCCCTGTTTGTTTTATTATATTTGGGCCTTTTGATTGTAATTATTGTTGTTTTTGTTAGGTTCTCGCTAGGTAGCTCGGGTTCGATCGCAGCTTAGGTTTCTTGTGTTTAGAGGTCTTTCCCGCGGTAAGGATTTCTTACGGAGTTGTGTGGACCTTGCGATATTATATGTGATTCTTGATTGATTGCTTGTTTGTGTTTATTGACATATTTAGTAATAGGTGCTCGTTTCGAATTCCCGGTTAGCATGATTCTCCTGATTTATTCTCATGTTAATCCATGCTAGGTTGTTCCTTTCTGGCATGCTCGTATCTGTTCCTTGCTTCGTAGTATCATGCTAGGCTCGTTGTATTCTTATTGAGCACGTATTGGATTTTATGGATTTGTTTGCGATTGATTGCTAGGGCAAAGTTAGAGTTGCGGTAGATAGCATCATCCGGGCCCGATGCATAAAGTACCTTGCATCCATGGCGGGGACGTCGAGCAAGTCATTCCGTCCCCGACCCCGTGAGGATTAGCTAACCCAAGCGGTAGGCCCCGCAATCTTGGGTGAGGGTGGCAGATCGTTAAATGCCCCAGCGGTCGGGATGATGACTTGGCATTGCCTCGCCCCCCGGCGGCCGGCATGTCCTCGGCATGTTTGGCAAGAGCCCATGATTGCCACTGTTAAGGCAAGGGCGGCTTCACGGTGTAAGCCTACCACGACCGTTCCTTGCCCCCAGTGCGGTGGTTCAGCCGACATAGTTTACGTGTACAGTCTCACACCCCTATGTCGGTGACACCGATCCAAAGATTTAGTTAGGCGTGGTATGGACATGGGCGGCTTGCCTTCGGACCCGCAACCCCATGGTTTGCGTGAGCACGCGTGCATGCTTACGCTCATTATAGCGCCGATCGGAGAGCTCCTCGGGATTGTGAGCGGTGTACCTTTCGTCGACGAGAGACAGCCGAGGCCGGGATTTGTTTCTCGTATAGGGGCGACTTGTGTATTGTGTGGATGTGGTGATTGATTTCCGGACTAAGACCACGAGTTGGCATCCGAGGCCCAAGTGTGGGCTAAGCTATGTGCTCTATTCTCGTATTTACATTCATAGCTTGCATACGCTCATCGAGATGACCATGTATATCGATTGTACCCCGGTTGGGGATTTACTTGAGTAATTCGTTACTCACCCTTACTTATCTTTCAGGAAACCATGGCGCGAGGCAGGATGGTTGGAGGAGCTGTGATCATGGAAAACTCGTTGTTCAACTCTGAGTCTTATGTTTATGTTTATGATTTAAATGTCCTCTGAATGCATGTAGTTGGGCACGGAGCCCTAGGGAGTTTTCTGAATGTATTTCCGGATTCTAGCATTGTTGTAACTATTGTAAAGCTTGTATGTTTTAAATAAATCTCTGATCAGAGTAATGTTTTGGAAATGTATTTGTCTTGGAACAGGTGCTTGGAAACAGGGACAGGTTTCAGGAAATTATCTTGATTTTAAATGGATGTTTTATGTTTTAGTTTTTACTTAGAATCCAAACACCATCTTGCAAAATTTTCTCTAGAGATTTGTATGCATGCATTGAGGTAATGGCCTATTTAGAACCCCATTCGGGTCGGGTCATTCTGGTTGGTATCGAGAGCTCGAGTCATAGATTTTGTAGAGATCGACCTTTTTGTTGTAGCTCGTTTTTCCATGATCATCAGCACTCCGACAGTCATCAGGTACGCCTAAGTTTACTATTTGTCGTTGAAAAAGGGTTAAGAATTTACAATACCTGTCATCTAGTGTATGCCTTGTGTAGTGTTGTGGAGCGGAGACGAGCAGGTTCTGACTCGTTGTTGGTTTGGGTTTAGAGCGCCATCATGCCAACTTCCCGCAGTGTGTGATGTATGTTGTGGCTTGTTGAGGTATCCAGATAGATTCGGATGCCCTGGGACATCGTCCCCGTGGGAGGCAGAGCTTGGACTCCCGTAGGCCAATTGTGGCCCAGTTGTTGGTTTTCCCCTAGTAAGAGGGTGGAGGTGCTTTGCCTTGGAGTGCCACTCCAAGAGAGGAGTTAGCTATGGCTGTGCTTATGTGGATGTTTGTGGAGCAGGTCCCCGTGTGGACCCGGCACTGGGTAGCTCAAGTGTTGATCTTGAGCCTTAGCAGATTGTTTGATTGCCCAGTGAGTAGCTGCAGAGTTGGCAGCCTTCGAGGAGATTGTTGAGGCATCTTTGTGCTCCTGTAAAGTGTTGTTGTTTGCAGCCAGTAAGCCGGAACCCTATGGTTAAGGGTGCAGTGAGTAGTGTTCCCTTCGGACTGGATCCGTTGATGTTTTCCTCAGATGTTTGGTAGAGTTGATCACTCTTCTTTTGGTGAGCTCCTGGAGTGGAGCTAGCTGCTGCATGTTGAGAGAGCCGGCCAGAGTTTTGTTGAGCATCATGTGGAGATGCAAGAGTAGGCCGTGAGCGTCCTGTTTGATGAGATGCCATAGTCATGGTTGTTTGAGTTGAGCCCTCGTATGCCTAGCCAGAATTGTTGTCACTTGAGGTAGTGACCTTGTTGGCCCCATCTGTAGTAAAATGTGGATTTGGTAGCAGTAGAACTTGAGGTGCATTGGTTGGTGTGCCACCTTGGCACTAAGTCTTGTTTGGCTTGAGTTTGGCATGGGCATAACAGATAGTTCTATGCCGTTCGGAGTTTAGTGCACTCCTTTAGCCTTGGATCCGTTTATGGCAGTTGCACCTGTTTAGGTCGTGGCAGAGGGCTAGTTCAGTGGTAGTCGATGGACTACAAGCGAAAGGATGTTCGAGAGGAGCCGGAGCCTTTTCCCAGTGTTACTGGAGGTTGAGTAAGTCAGCAGGTTGGCAGTTGGTAAGTGTTGGTGCGCGTGATTCTCGCGCTAGTGTTAAGGCCAAGAGATTTCTTTGTGGTTGGTAGTGCGGTTAACTACCTTCGAGTGCCTAAATCTGAGGAGAGTTGAGCATTGTAAATGCGAGTTTGGTCCAGCTGAGGGACCATGAGTTGGATGTCGATGAGGCGAGTTGGATGCCTTGTGAGAGGTTTGGATGCCTTTTGGGTAAGCACCCTTGTAGAGGCTTGGTATAAAGTAAGTTCGGTTTGGCATTGTTATGCTTTGGTAGAGCAAGGTTGCCTCGGCTCTCGAGTATCGTGTGGAGATGGAACTTTTGGTGTTCCTTGGATTGTTTGTATCGCTGCCAGGAGTTAGCGTTGCTTTTTGGAAAAGCGCTTGTTAGTCTTGGATCTCTAAAGGAAGGTTGAGAGTTGTGCACACAAGTGTGTTTTGTGTGGTTCGTTCGGTGGCGAAAGTTTTGAGATCCGTGTAGGGTTTGCTTTGGAGATCACGGTGCTCGGTTTACGGAGAAGTTGAACCCGGTGGATGTTGTAAGGCTTTAGTGAGGTGGTAAGGATACCGTGCTCGTGGTATCGAGTTGTTGCTTAGGCAAGATTTGTTAAGTTGGACCTAAGCTTGGTTGGGGATCTTCTTGTTGATTGTTGGTTGGAGTTCAGTTGGAAACCGAACAAGAGCGATGGTAGCAAAGCGCAGATTTACGATCGTCATGGCTAAGAGAGTTGTTCGGATCCTTGCCTTGGGTAGAAGGCGTGTTGTGGCTGATGTTTGGGGTAGGAGGATGACGCATTCGGTAGCGTTTGGGTCCTCTTGTTTCCCGAGAGAGTTGGAGTTGGCAGCACAGGTTGTGATCTTTGGAAAATTGGAGTTGTTTGTGCGAGCAATTGTCCTGTTAGATCGCTTTGCCGGCAGCGGTGTGTGTGTCGAGGGTTTTCGGAGAACCCTAGGTTGTGGAGAGCCTCTCCAGAGCTCAGTCAGGCCCATGTAGTGAGTTTCAGTTGGCCGGTGGAGGCGTGTGGGTTGTAGCCTCGGTTGAGTTGCTAGCAGTCTTGGTAGACTAGCAAGCTAGTGTTTGTTTGGAGTAAAGTTCGGATTGGTTTCGGTGTGGTGGCAAGTTGATGCTTGGTGTCGACCAAGGTGTGGATTGGAGTTGCTTGAGATTAGTTTTGCTCGTGGGGCGAGTGGTTTGTGCCATGTTGGTTGTTTTCCTGTTGCATGATGTTGAGTTGCCCTGTTTGGCATTTGGAGGTTCAGTCTGAGATGGACCCCTTGTTGTTTCCCCGTGAGATTAGATGTTGTTGCTCTAGAGGAGCAAGACAGTGAGCATATGTGGAGCCTCTGTCTTTCGGTTGTCTGCTTGTAAGAGCTGTTTTCCTTCTAGGAGTTGTCAGGTTTCTCCCGTAGCCATGAGTCGATGGTAGAGGTGCTAGCAAGAAGGAAAAGTTTGTTGGCTGCTTGGAAGCAGTTGTTTGTCCAGTTAAGCGGATTCTTGGATGGTGTTCTAGAGGCTGTAGTAAAGGTTGTTCTGCCTCTTGTGAGTGTTTGGCCAAGATTTGGTTCTTTTGTTGTTTCGAGAGCTAGTTCGGTTCTAGCTGGAGGGCGTTGCCCTGAGGTCTTGTTCCTGGTCAGAAAGTTTTGGGAGTTGACCCCTCCCTCGGCAGTTGAGCAAGTGCTGTTAGTTTTGGGTTGGAGATCCAATTGGTTGAGTTTTCCCTTGGGTGTTGCTTCCAAGAGAGTTGGTTGCTGTTGCTTTGGGTTTGAGCAAGTCAGCGAGCGTGTGTGGAGTTCGCTGCCCTTCTGGAGTTTGCTTGATGGGAAGTCGTTTCCCGTTTTGCGTGAGTCACTTAGCTTTCGAGTTGTGTAGTTGGTCGAGTAAGCGCAATGATCACCACGGAGGGTCCTCGCTTTGTGTTGTTAGCTTGAAGAAGAGTTGTTTGTCCCCGCAAGGGCGGTGGCCAGCCAGTAAGAGTTGAGTTGTTCTGGCAAGTTGTTGGTTCTTTGGAGATTGAAGATTTCCTTTCCCCCTAGCCTCTGTGGTGGTTGAGTTGCTCCTTGGATGCCAGCCTCGAGTGTTAGCTTGCGAAGTAGTCTTGCGGATTCGTGTGGCTCAGGATCCGTAAGCTTTGAGGTTGTCGTTATCCGTCTTCCTTGTTAGGTTTCGGGAGTGGAGCTTCTGGTTGGAAGATGAGTTTGGCCTAAGCGAAAAGGAGAAGTCTTTTGAGTAGCCAGTTGGATTTTAAGAGTTGAGTGGTAGCTTGGAGGCGAGCGTTGCTCGCTATAAGTTTGGGTTGAGTTCTGCTGAGCAGCCCTTCTCGGGCTTTGTTCCTAGTTGTTGTGCGTTCGTAGTTGGCGTTAGCAGAGCCGCGTTTGAGTGAGTTGGCCAGAGGTGCCGTGGCATTGGTTGGTAAGCTGTTGAGCTGTTTTCCTCAAGGTGTTGTGTCGCAGATAGCTGCGTGATGGTTTAGTCCTTGCTTCCCGAGTTTTCCTTGAGAGGAATGTTGGTTGTTCCTTGCCTGGCGGAGTTCTCCTTGGCCAGTTGCTGGTAGGTTTTCTTTGGAAGTTTGCGTTCGGCCGATGAGGAGTTCTAGTTTGTTGGTTTGGCCGAGTGGAGTCTATGCTTGGCCCTTGTCTTTTAAAGGTGGCCGTAGCTGAAGTTTCAGCTGGTGTGAGTGTTGTTAGCCGTCTGGTGTACCAGGATGGTGCCCCTTGCCTTTGGTTCGGCGTTTTCTCCTCAAGATGGTTGCTTAAGTGTTGTGGTCGCGTTCTAGTTGGAGAAGTTTGCTTTTTGGATCAGTCGCGAGTTGGTGGTTCGGTTGTATTCGTTAAGGCTGTAGGCAAGATTTGAGGTTCGCTAGTCTCTTGTGAAGTAAGAGTAGGCCGTTGGTTTTCTGGAACCTGGAAGGTTCAGTTGTTGGCCAGTTTGTTGTAGGATTGAGTTTGTCTGTTGTCAGGTGTGAGCTTCCGGAGGAGTTTTGCCAGTGCGTGGTGTAGAGTTTCAGAGCTTGTGGCCAGTCCTCGAGGTTGCTGAGAGTAGCACCGTTTGAGAGTTGGTGCGAGTTAAGGATGTGGTTTGCCGTCTATTCCTTTCGGAGTTCAGTGTATGCCAGTCTTGGTTGTAGTTTGTGGCAGTCTGGATGGCATTGTGGCCTTGAGATTTTTTGAGGACCCAAGAGGGTTTGGTTTTCGGAGAAGGTTGGTGCTTTGCTTTTTAGCCAGAGAGGTTCGGTTGGTGCAGTTTTCGTGGAGTTTTCCTGGAGCTGTTTCGTCTTAGGACTTTCGAGGACGAAAGTCTTAAAAGGAGGGAGTATTGTAACGACCCAATTTTCTATCCCAGTTTTCGAGGTGCCTTCGGGTCAAGTTTCGGTTGTTGGTTGGGCCGTTAGAGCTGTTTTGACCCTTAGGGGTATTTTGGTCTTTTGGCTCTCCGGGCAGGATTTGTGGTTTTCAGGGCTTCGAGGTAGCTCCTGCCTTTGTCGAGGCTTGTTTGTTGGTGGCTGCGAGTCCCGTGGTGTTTGGGCTAGTCGGTTGGATGCTCGGTTGTGGTTTGGGTTTTGGCAAAGTATTGGTTGTTGGGTGTTTCCTTTGGGATTCGAGCTCGAGCCCTTAGTGTTGCTTTGGGAGTTGGATTTAAGTGAGTTTTATTTATTGGAAAAGGTTGCTTCAGTCGGGTCTTGAAGGAGGAAGCCGGGAAATGGGATTTTAAGGATTTTAAGGATTTTTAGAAAATTGGAAAAATGGATAAGGATGAATTAAATGGATAAAATCCCAAATTTTCCTTTTATTTTCCCATTTTCCTTTTTCTTTTATTTTTTCCCAAAATCCTTTTCTCTCTCTCTCTCTCTCTCTCTCTCTCTCTCTCTCTCTCTCTCTCTCTCTCTCTCTCTCTCTCTCTCTCTCCCCGACCTAGCCATCACCCTTGCCCGAGCAGCCCTACTCGCCCAGCGCCCGAGCCCCTGCCTCGCGCCGCCGCCCAGCTCGCCCTGCCCAGGTCGCCCAGCGCGCGCCCGCCTCGCCTCAAATTTGAGCCGGCCGAGCGCTCGCCACAGTGTCGCCAGGCCTCCGTGTCGCCCAGCCCGTCTTTGTCCCTGTGCCGAGAGAAGCGCTCCAAGTCGTCGCGCCTCAGCAGCTCGCCGTGCCGAGGCGCGCCGTCCTTGTGCCGAGATCGCGCCCGCGCGCCCCACCCTATCTTGCTCGCTCGCTGGCGTTCGCGCGCCGCCGCTCGCCAGCCGTGCCCGGCACAGAGCAGCGCCCGTGCGGCCCGCCGTGCGCGGCTTGCCCGTCCGAGTGTCAGCCGTGCCTCGTGAGTTGCTCTCGAGCTGAGCCCTGTTTGTTTTATTATATTTGGGCCTTTTGATTGTAATTATTGTTGTTTTTGTTAGGTTCTCGCTAGGTAGCTCGGGTTCGATCGTAGCTTAGGTTTCTTGTGTTTAGAGGTCTTCCGGCCAGGTAAGGATTTCTTACCGGAGTTGTGTGGACCTTGCGATATTATATGTGATTGCTGATTGATTGCTTGTTTGTGTTTATTGACATATTTAGTAATAGGTGCTCGTTCTGAATTCCCGGTTAGCATGATTCTCCTGATTTATTCTCATGTTAATCCATGCTAGGTTGTTTCTTTCTCGCATGCTCGATTCTGCTCTTGCTTCGTAGTATCATGCTAGGCTCGTTGTATTCTTATTGAGCACGTATTGGATTTTATGGATTTGTTTCTTCGATTGCTAGGGCGAGTTAGAGTTGCAGGTAGATAGCATCATCGGGCCCGATGCATAAAGTACCTTGCATCCATGGCGGGGACGCCGAGCAAGTCATTCCGTCCCCTCGACCCCGTGAGGGATTAGCTAACCAAGCGGTAGGCCCCGCAATCTTGGGTGAGGGTGGCAGATCGTTAAATGCCCCAGCGGTCGGGATAATGACTTGGCATTGCCTCGCCCGGCGGCCCGGCATGTCCTCGGCATGTTTGGCGTAGCCCCGATTGCCACTGTTAAGGCAAGGGCGGCTTCTCGGTGTAAGCCTACCACGACCGTTCCTTGGCCCCAAGTGCGGTGGTTCAGCCGACATAGTTTACGTGTCGTGTCTCACACACCCTATGTCGGTGACACCGATCCAAAGATTTAGTTAGGCGTGGTGATCTGGACATGGGCGGCTTGCCTTCGGACCAGCAACCCCATGGTTTGCGAGCACGCGGTGCATGCTTAAGCTCATTACTGGCGCGATGGAGAGCTCCTCGGGATTGTGAGCAGTGTACCTTTTCGTCGACAGATGAAGCCGTGGCCGGGACTTGTTTCTCGTATAGGGCGACTTGTGTATTGTGTGGATGTGGTGATTGATTTCCGGACTAAGACCCTGAGTTGGCATCCGAGGCCCAAGTGTGGGCTAAGCTATGTGCTCTATTCTGTATTTACATTCATAGCTTGCATACGCTCATCGAGATGACCATGTATATCGTATTGTACCCCGGTTGGGGATTCTTACTGAGTAATTCGTTACTCACCCTTACTTATCTTTCAGAAACCATGGCGCGGCGGGATGGTGGAGGAGGAGTCGTGATCATGGAAAACCCGTTGTTCAACTCTGAGTCTTATGTTTATGTTTATGATTTAAATGTCCTCTGAATGCATGTAGTTGGGCACGGAGCCCTAGGGAGTTTTCTGAATGTATTTCCGGATTCTAGCATTGTTGTAACTATTGTAAAGCTTGTATGTTTTAAATAAATCTCTGATCAGAGTAATGTTTTGGAAATGTATTTGTCTTGGAACAGGTGCTTGGAAACAGGGACAGGTTTCAGGAAATTATCTTGATTTTAAATGGATGTTTTATGTTTTAGTTTTTACTTAGAATCCAAACACCATCTTGCAAATTTTCTGTAGATTTGTATGCATGCATTGAGGTAATGGCCTATTTAGAACCCCATTCGGGTCGGGTCGTTACAATAACCTTTGACTGATAATAGTATTTGAAATGTGTAGTTAATTCTAAGCACTATTAAAGAAGTAATTGGCTTTGATTAAAAACATCTATGTTAGAGACACTTCAAGTATTAACTCTTCTACAATTTGAATGTCTTTGTAAATTTTTATGGAGTAACTTAATGGTTAAGAAGATTTTCAGAAATTAAGAAGTGAAATATTTAATCTATGGTGATTATCTATTTAGAAATTAAATTCCTATGAATTTTTTTGACATCCAAATATTAAAAGGCAAAACAGTATGTCTCATGATATTAAGCCGATAATTCCGTTTACCCTTTTTTTTAATTCAATTCCTTTCGTTATTAAGGGGGTGTTTTGATAATCATTTGATTTTTTGTTTTCAGTTTTTGAAATTTAAACTTATTTTTATACCAATTTTTTACAAATATATTTTATCTTTCTTATAATATATCTATTTTTTAATAAGAAATGTTAATCAAATTTTAAAAAAAAAAATCAAACTTTTGAAAGCATCCTTTTTTTTTCCCAAATTTTAGTTTAATTTCTTAAAATATAGATACCATGTAGACATCTAAGTAAGAAAACATTTATGATAAGATAGTTGTTGTAGGTTTAAATTTCAAAAACCAAAAATTAAAAAAAAGAATGATTATCGAACCACGCCTAAGATTTTATCTTTTCATAAACGAAGAGAAAGAAAGGGATAAATGTGAATTTTGAATTTCATATGTATCTGAAAATATAAATTTGAAAACAATTGCTTGAATTAAAAATTAGTTTTAACTTTTCAGTCTTTTGTATTCAGTGCTAAATTTAGACACGGAGTTCTAATTTAATCAATGATTACGATATACTAAATATTATATTATATTATAAAAAATAATTTTACCACTGTAAAAAAAAGTTTTACTTATCAACTAAATATTAGGTTGAACGAACGTAAAATATATATATATACAGAGAGAGAGGTTGACCATCAAATATATCTTTTCAAAAAAAATAAAAAAAACAAAACATCAAATATATCATTGTTTGTTTTGTGACAAATTTTAAGTTACAATTAAAATTTTGGTAACCAAGAGCCAACAAAAATAAATGTGTTTACATAGTTAAGAGATTATCAATTTTAAGTTTTCATCCATGACATGGATCAGTTTAACAATAATGTTACAAATTTTGTATAAATAATAATTTACAAACGTTTGGTATCTCTACCATGTTGACTCGACTTTCTTCAATATCGTATGTTTCAGCCAATTGAGCCAATGCATTTACATTTGCATTTGGTGTGTGCGATATTTGGTTAATTTTGTGGTGATGAACTACGCCAATAAACCTTTTACTTTGTTTAAATATGTTGTCATCCATTGCTGCTTAGCTTGGATGTGTCCCCATCGCATAATTCACTATGAGTTGTGAGTTATTGTATATATAAGAGTACATGTATTTTAAATTGGATGTCTTTCTAGAGGCCTACTACAAACGCATCGTACTCGACCTCATTCTTGGTGGCATGGAAAGTAAATTGCAAAGGGTCCTCACATCGTTTCTTGTTAGAGATCCATCTACATGTAAATTTCAGTTTTGGTCTAATACATTTATTTGTTCTAGTATGTACCTCTGGCCCTCCATTATCTGGCTCGACTAATTTGACCATAACTACTTGACCATTCAATGATATCTTGAGGTGATGATGAATATCGTATTCATTTAGTTTTATAGTCCATTTCATCAATCTTCTGTTATGCAAAATTGGCTCAATGCCACCAAAAATATAATCAATACAAATTCACAATAATTTAGACAAAAATATTCTTGCCTTTTCCAGATCAAGTTTAAGTTCCAAATTATTGCACAACGGAATTATCAATTTGAAACGACGAGTTTAAAAATATAGATAAAGTAACCTAAACTTTCAAGCAACAAGAACGATAATCAAAATAAGTTTAATGGATGAGAAATTGACACTAAATTTATACTGGTTCATCCAATGATAGCTACCTTCAGTCTTCTACTCTCTAAGAATGAATTCTCACTTTTCTCTTAAAGAAAAGACTCACGAATCACTCAAGAAAAATAGAACTCTTCAATGGAATACAATCCTCTTACAAAAAAAAGAAGAAAATTCAAGAAGAATGACTAAAAATACTTACGATCTTTTCTACTTCTTTCTTCAAACACATAGTGTGTATTGACAAAGGCTACTGCCTTTTTTCTCATCTTTTCTATTCGTAACTTTCTATACAATCTCACACTTAATGGCTGCCCAATTTTTTCACTTTTAAATATGATAAGAACCAAATATATATTATAATAAAAAGAGAATAAAGATAAAAGATAACCCAAGGGTTAAAGGTACTTGGACCCTCCCGATCTTGAGACCACTCTCAAGCCCTAAATGCTCACTATTCTCAATGCTTCTCAATATCTCTCTTCTTCCATATTTGCTCTTATTTATAGTCCAATATTCTTATCCTACTCCTAGTAGGATTGGTCATTCCTTATCCTACTCCTAATAGGATTGACTATTCCTTATCCTACTTCTAATAGGATTGATCATTCCTTATCCTACTCCTAAATGAGCCTTATCATATCTACTAAAATATTTAACGGTCAAACTAGCCGTTATGTGGGGTTCTTATTTTCCCTACCCCTTCTACGTTATACTTGCATAATAGGGGATTTATCACTTCCCGACCCCCCCCCCCCCCCCCCAAAACCCACCTTGTCCTCAAGGTGAAATTTCAGAATTGATCCTTAATAAATATGGCACCTTCCCACGTAGAGTCAGCATCATCCATGTTGTCCCATTTAATCAAGACCTCCATCTTAGATGAATCAACTGTAGATTTGCAAATGCCCAATACTTTGACAGGTTAGTATGTGAAGGAATGTTCTGCTGCCAAAGCTTTAGGGACAGCAGACACTACAAATGTTTACCCAAGCGCTTTCCGAAGCTGAGAAATCTTCGGGTAATGCCAATTTATAGGCCACCGGGCCAATTTTATTGATGATTTCATAAGGTCCGACATAGCGTGGAGCAAGCTTGGCATTTAACCGTTTGAGAATAGTATGCTACCTGTAAGGACGGAGTTTAAGGTAGATCCAGTCTCCGATTTCAAAACAAAGCTCTCGTCATTTATCGTTAGCTATTTTTACTATGTACTATTGTGCTTTAAAAAGGTTGAGCTTAATTTTTTCCAACTCTTGATCCCTTTCCATCAACTGATCATCCACACTAGCAACTACACAGCCATCTGAATGATAGGGAAGGATCGCTGGGGGAGGACGTCCATATACTAACTCAAACGGAAGAGGTCTTCAGGCTCGAGTGGTATGTTGTATTGTAACTTAACTCAGCCCAAGGAAGCCATTTGTACCATGATGTTCGGGATGTCATTGTATAACATCGTAAATAAGAATCCATGCCTCTGTTAACAACTTCTGTTTGACCGTCGGTTTGTGGATAGTATGTCGTGCTAAACTTTAGCTTAGTGCGTTGTGATTTGAATAATTCCTTCCAAAAGATGCTTGTGAATGTAGGGTCTCTGTCTGAGACTATCGATTGTGGAATTCCATGTAGTTTGACTACCTCGCGGAAAAAAATATCCGCTATTGTTGTGGCAGTGAATGGGTGTTTGACTAGGATGAAGTGACTGTATTTGGATAGTCGGTCAACAATGACCATGATAGTATCGAACCCTTGGGATTTGGGTAAGTCGGATAGAAAATCCATAGATAAATCATTCCAAATTTGAGAAAGAATTGACAATAGTTGTAGGAGACCAACTGTAACGACCCGACCCGAAAGGGTTCTAAAATAGGTCGTTACCTCAATGCATGCATTCAAATCTACAGAAAATTCACAAGATGGTGTTCGAATTCTAAGTAAAAACTAAAACATAAAACATTCATTTAAAAATCAACATCAATTCCTGGAACCTGTCCCTGTTTCCAAGCACCTGTTCCAAGACAAATACATTTACAAAACTTACTCTGATCAGAGATTTATTTAAAACATACAAACTTTACAATAGTTACAACAATGCTAGAATCCGGAAATACATTCAGAAAATACCCTAGGGCTCCGTTCCCAACTGCATGCATTCAGAGGACATTTAAATCATAAACATAAAAACTCAGAGTTGAACAACGGGTTTTCCATGATCACAGCTCCTCCTCCAGCCATCCTGTCTCGCACCATGGTTACCTGTGGAAAAACCACATAATAAGGGTGAGTAACAAATTACTCAGTAAGAATCCCCAACCGGGGTACAATACGATATAATCAGTCATCTAGTACCAAAGCATGCAAGCAAACAGCTACCAACACAGATCATAGCTCAACGAGCTCATAAAACAAGATCTGGAGTCATCGGAAGCCTCTTTCTTCCGGCCTAGGGATTGGATACACTGACCAATCCTGGACATCACCGAGGTATCTATCACTCGGGGGGAATACACTGATCCCTAGAATGTCCTCAAGGGCCTCCTTGCCCTTGCAATAACTGGACTTACGGAGAGTACCCAAGTCGCTCTAACGGAAGGAATTGTGTACTCACGACATTAGCCCGGGAGCTCTCGAACCGCAAGAACTAACGCGTGTGCGCGCGACACCGCATGCTCTCGCAACCGCGTAAATGCGGGGGCCTAAGGGGCAACCACGCGCCAGTACGCATGCCTATGACTCGGAAGCGATGTCGCGATCACGCGAGCGCGAGGCCCTCGGCGCCATCTCGGCAAAGATGATCCACCGACGAAGCTAAGAACCGGCCAGGGAGGGGCTTACACCGATGGTCGGGTTCCGCTCTAGCAGCTACAAACCAGGCTTATGCCGAAGTGGGTAGCTAAATCCACAACCGGCAGTCGGGGAAGCAAGATACGTTATGTCGCGCACACTTTACTCCCGACTGCAGCTAAATCCACCTTGGCGACCGGGGAAGCAAGATACGTTATGTCGCGCACACTTTACTCCCGATCAGTGGGGACAAAGTACGTTATGTCCGCTCAGCCTCTGGATGATGACAAACCCTACAACTCTATCTAAGAGTACAGAGTAAAAGCAATGATTCCTGGCTAGCAAACAATGACCGACATCAATCACATTTACCTAGCATGATACTACGAGCTTAAGCAGAATCATAAGCATCTTTGGCGTAACAAACCTAGCATGGCACTAACATGTAAAATCAGCAAACTCGCTAGCAAGAATTCAATCAAAACATTTCTATCTCTAACATGCTCATAATAACAAGAAACAAGCAAGGCATATCATGAAAATATCGCAGGTCCACACAACTCCAGAAGAAATCCTTACGGCGGAAGGCAACAACACACAATAAAATTAACTGCGATCGAACCCGAGCAACCTATAGCGAGCCAAACAAACACATCAATAATAATAAAATAGCCCTAAATACAATAAAATAAACAGGGCTCGGCTCGGGAGCAACTCACGAGGTGCGGTTGACACGCGAACTAGCCGGTTGCACGGACGAGGCAGTTAAAGGGGCTGGCTGGGCGCGCTGGGGCGCAGAGCTGGGCGCTGGCGCGCTGGCTGGGGCGCGGATGGGCGCGCAGGCAACACAGGGCACGCGGGCGCGAGCTCGGCTGGCGCCGGCGTCTTCGCGCGGCCAAAGATAAGACGGGCGCAGGCGGGCGCGAGCCGACGAGCTATGTGGACGCGCGCGCGGGACGACGACGCGACGGCTACAGGGCACGCGCGCAGGGACCAGCGACTCGGCAAGCTACAGGAACGAGGGCTCGCGACACGGACGAGGACGAGACGGCCTGGGCGAGCTGGGGCTCGGGCTGGCGACGCTGGCACTGTGCGGGCGAGGGATTCGGGCGACGCGACACTGCGCGATGGCGCGGCCGGGCGACTGGTCGGGCGATAGCGCGACTGGCAGGCGGTGGCTCTACTGGGCAGCTCGGGCGAGTAGTAGGGGCTGGCTCTGGGCCATTTTGCTCGGGCTAGGTGGGGGCTCGGGAAGAGAGAGAGAGAGAGAGAGAGAGAAAAAAAAAAAAAAAAGAGAAAAATAAAAGAAAAAAATTGGAATTTAGAAAAGAAAAGAGAAAATGGGAAATTGAAAGGAAAATGGGGATTTTATCCCTTTTTTTCCATCCTTATCCACTTTTATCCAATTTTTAAAACTTTAAAATCTCATTTCCCGGCTTCCTCCTTCGAGACCCGACCGAAGCAATCTTTTCCAATAAATAAAACTCACTTAAATCCAACTCCCAAATCAACACTGAGGGCCCGGGCTCGAATCCCAAAGGAAGCACACAACCAACCATCACTTTGCCAAAGCCCAAACCACAACCGAGCATCCAACCGACTAGCTCAGACACCTCGGGACTCACAGCCAACAACAAACAAGCCTCGACAAAGGCAAGAGCTACCTCGAAGCCCTGAAAATCCACAAATCCTGCCCGAAGAGCCAAAAGACCAAAATACCCCCAAGGGTCAAAACCGCTCTAAGACCCAACCAAACAACCGAATCTTGACCCGAAGGCACCTCGAAAACTGGAATAGGAAACTGGGCTGTTACACCAACAGGTGCAAGGGTCAAATGTTTAGCTTGTTGGCATACTAAGCAGGAACTAACATACTCTCGAATTTGAGATTTCATACCTTTCCAGAAAAATTCTTTCCCAATACGTTGGAAAGTTCGCAAAGATCCTCCATGGCCCCTCATTAGAGATGAGTGAAACAATTCAAGTATTATGAGAATTGTAGGCTAATATTTTGGTAATACTATCCTCCCTTTGAATTTTAATAACTTGTCTTGAATTTGGTACCCTTGAGGAGCTCCTCCACCTTCTTCAATGTCAACAATAAGATCTTTAGTATCCTAGTTTTCATGTTGTTGTTTGAGAATCTTCTTAGTATTGATGTTAGAGACACATGATATGGTCGTACACTCCAAAGTTTTCAGTAATCTAGAGAGGGCATCAGCTGCATTATTATTCTTTCCAGGCATGTATCGGATTTCAAAATCATAGCCTAAGAGTTTAACTAACCACTTTTGATATTCTCCCAAAACTAGCGTTGGTCGAGGATAAATTTTAAGCTTCTTTGATCCGTTTGGACAATAATGTCTTCCGAATAGATAAGGACGCCACTTTTGGATGGCCAAAAAAATGTCTAACAACTCTCTTTCATACACTGCTTACGATGTAATGGAACCAGAGCATGGCTAAAATAAGCAATTGGTCTATTGTCCTGCATTAAAACAGCACCAACACCTACTCCTGAGGCATCAGCTTCTACTGTAAATATTTTAGAAAAGTTTGGTAGTTATAGCACAGGCATCGAGGTCATTGCTCTCTAAAGTTCTTGAAAAGCTTTAGTGGCCTTGTGATCCCAAGAGAATTTGTCTTTTTTGAGCTGTTGAGTTAGAGGGCAAGCAATGCGTCCATAATCTTTAACGAATCTTCGATAGTAACCCATGAGGCCTAAAAATCCTCTAAGGTCTCTGATGTTCTTAGGAATTGGCCATTAAGTCATTACTTCTACTTTAGAATTGTCTACAGCAACTCCCTTTCCTGATATAATGTGGCCTAGATATTCTATCTCGCTTAATGCAAAACTACACTTCTTATGATTTGCTACCAGTTGATTTTCATTAAGTGTGGCCAACACAGTACTTAAGTGTTAAGTGAGCTCATCCATCGATTTTCTATATACAAGGATGTCATAAAAAAATACGAGGACAAAGAGACGTAAATAAGGATGGAGAACTTTGTTCATGATTGCTTGAAATGTGGCTGGTGCATTTCTCAAACCAAAAGGCATAACTAGGAATTCAAAAAGTCCTTAATAAGTACGAAATGCAGTTTTTTCAATGTCCTTTGTCTTTATACGAACTTGATGGTAACCTGATTTAAGATCAATCTTAGAAAACACTTGCATACCATGTAACTCATCCAATAATTCTTCAACGACTAGTATTGGAAATTGGTTCAGAATGGTGGCTTTATTTAGAGAACGATAATCGACACAGAATCGCCAACTACCATCTTTCTTTTTTACTAACAAAACTAGGCTAGAATAGACACACAAACTTGGTCGTATAATTCCAGCCACCAACATTTCTTCAACTAATTTTTCCATCCCTTCTTTCTGACTTTGGGGATATCTATAAGGTCGGACATTAATGGGAATGGTTCCTGGTATTAATTCAATTTTGTGATCCAATATTCTCTGTGGAGGCAAGCATGGAATTGGTTGGAACACAAAAGTATAAGTTTTGAGGACTTGCTGAACTTCCTGTGGAAGTTTTTCTATCAATGTAGAACTTGTTTTTCTTATGTTTCCAAGGAATTCAACTCAACTAAGAAACCCTCTTTCTCTAGTTTAAGAGTTTTGATCATTGTTTTTAAAGACACCTGCGACCTCACAATAGAGGGGTCCCCTTTCAGATTGATAATTGATTTCCCCAGCAAGAACTGCATCTCTAAATGTTGTTGATCTGTTTTGACCTTTCCCAAAATTAATAATCATTGGACTCCCAATATTATGTCAGCACTACCAAGAGTCATAGGTAAGAAGTTTTGGACTATTGAAATGTCACCCAACTGCACGACCACATTCAGATCCTTTTACAGACTTTCCTGACCCTAACATGATGCCATAACCCTCAATCTCTATTATTGGGATGTTGTGTTTCTCTACTAGTTCTTTGGAAATAAAGTTATGAGTTGCCCCTAAATCGATAAGAACAACCACCTCTTTTTCCAGAAGCCTCCTTTTCATTTTAAAAGTTCTTGGAGTATCAAGACCTACCATAGAGTGTAGAGCAAATTCAACCGGTGTATGACTCAAATCATTGCTCCTTGATGGTTCTTCTTCAGTATCTAAGTGGTGACATTCAACTGGATTTGAAGCATCAGGATCTTGGATCACAAAAACTTCTAAGTCATGTAGTTCTTTAGTTTTACATTTATGGCCTGGAAATAACTTCTTTTCACATTTATAGCATAGTCCGCGAACGCATCTCGAGGGTAGCTCTGCATCGGATAATCTTTTGAAAGGAAAGTCACTGCCTTTGTCAACATTTTCTCTTTTTCTTGTCTGACATGTTTTAGGTGGGTTAAGGGAAATTGTTCTTGAATTTGCTCATACGCCATAGGTAGCAGCCTTGAAATTCATAGTTGTGTTCTTGGTCCTTCCAACGATTTTCCTATCTTCATAGTGAGCCAATTTATCTTCGATTTCTTCTGCTCTCTCCATGATAGGGATCAACCCTTTTGGCAGTCCAACTCTCATCTCTACTCGTATGTCTTCTCATAATCCTTGTACAAACTTACCCTCTAATGTCTCATCATCAAGAGAAAGAACAGCATAGTATTCCTCGAATTTCTCCCTATAATTTTGAACAGTCGATTCTTGTTGAAGAAAGAAGAATCGTTCATGAAGTGTGCCATGTTTCTTGGGAGTAAATCTTCTTAGTAACGCTCGTCGGAATTCGTCCCAACTCTCTATTGGTCTTCTAGCTTCTACCCATGTAAACCACTTTAATGCTACTCCTTCCAAACAGAGTAAAGTTGCCTCCATCTTTTCCATTTCTGAAAATTGATTTATAACGAAATATCGTTCAACTTGTTGTAGCCATTCGTTTGGGTTTTCGTCTTCGAAGATTGGTACTTCCAATTTCCTCAATCTTAAATAAAAAACAAGGGCACGAGTTTTATTCGGGTCAGTAATTTCTTTTCCTTCCTCAGTTTTCTCATCTTTCTTGATTTCTTTCCCTTTATTTCTTGATTCCTGCTTTCCTTCACGCTCATCCAATTTTCTGAATAATTCTGCCATCCCACAAACTATTGCTTCATCTACATTCTTTGTGATCAATCTTGATTGTTCTGCTGCTAGTTCAGTCATCTTCACTTCTAGTGCTTCGACACGAGTTTCCATTCTCGTGTTGGTCATTATGTTGTCCAAGAAATTGATGCTCTGATACCAAAGTGAGAAGAAACAAATATATATTATAATAAAAAGAGAATAGAGATAAAAGATAACCCAAGTGTTAAAGGTACTTGGACCCTCCCGATCTTGAGACCACTCTCAAGCCCTAAATACTCACTATTCTCAATGCTTCTCAATATCTCTCTTATTTATAGTCCAATATTCTTATCCTACTCCTAGTAGGATTGGTCATTCCTTATCTTACTCCTAATAGGATTGACCATTCCTTATCCTATTCCTAATAGGATTGACCATTCCTTATCCTACTCCTAAATGAGCCTTATCATATCTACTAAAATATATAACGGTCAAACTAGCCATTATGTGGGGTTTTTTTTAGCCCTACCCCTTCTACGGTACACTTCCATAATAGGGGATTTATCAAAATACATGTCATAGGACATGTTGTAGGGCAAGCTTTGTGTCATATGATGGTTTATCTGAGTCTCATCGAATATTTGTTTCTATTATTGATAATATACAAGTTCCAGCTAACATCCATGAAGCTCTAAAACATCTCGGCTGGAGGAAAGCAGTACAAGATGAGATTGATGCACTTGAGAAAAGTGGCACTTGGACAGTGACAAATTTACCTAGTGGAAATCAAACTGTGGGATGCAAGTGGATGTTTACAGTAAAGTATAAAGCAGATGGAAGCATTCAAAGGCTAGACTAGTTGCTAAGGGATTCACCCAGTCTTATGGAATTAACTATAAAAAAACTTTTGCTCCAGTAGCTAAACTCAATACTATAAGGATAATCTTATCATTAGCTGCTAACCTTGATTGGAGTCTTCAACAACTAGACATAAAAAATGCATTTTTGAATGGTGATTTGGAGGAAGAAATATATATATATATATATATATATATGGATATTGCCTCCTGGATGTAAAGACAACATTGATCATATAAAGGTGTGCAAACTTAAGAAGTCTTTTTATGGATTAAAGCAGTCTCCTCATACATGGTTTGGTAAATTTGCAAATTCTGTTATTAGTCTTGAATATTCTCAATGTCAGTAGGATCATACTTTGTTTGTAAAAAAAATGAAACAGAGTCACAAATTGCTCGTTTGATAGTATATGTTGATGATATAATTCTTTCAGGAAATGACGAATCAGAATTACAGATATTGAAGAATCACTTGGCTAAAGAATTTGAGGTCAAAGATTTAGGAAATCTCAAATATTTCTTAGTTATAGAGGTTGTTCGGTCTCATAAAGGCTATAACGGCCCAGTTTTCCGTTCCAATTTCCCAGGTGCTTTCGGTTCGCTATTCCGTTGTTCGGTTGGGTCGTTAGGGCTTTTTAACTCTGAAGGGCATTTTGGTCATTTTTCTCTTAGGGCTGACCTGGTGGATATTTAGGGTTCCAGGGCTGTTTCTATCTTTCGTTGAGACCTGACTTTTGTTGGTTGCAGGTTCCCGGGAGTTATGATGTTTGTTAGGGTTTTGGAGGTATCCCAGTTAAATGTAAAATTAAGGAAAATTTAAAAGAAAAGTGCTCGAGCCAGGACTCGAACCCAGATGGCTAGAAGTTGAAGTATGCTGTTGATTAATTAATAATTAATTAATGTTGCTGCTAGGACTCGAACCTTGGTTGTTTTGGAGTTGACAACTTCGTTTAAACAAGTTTTAAAAGAGAAAAAAAAAAGTGTTGCTTGTGGGATTCGAACCCTTGACCTGCAAGTGGTTTGGAGGCTTGGATTAAATGAATTTTAATCAAAAGAAATACTTGCTTAAGCTGGGACTCGAAGGGGGAAAGCCCACGATTTCAATCGACTAAAAACTGTAGAAAGAATCGTATTTTTCTCTTTGTCCTTCTCGTAGCCGCACGTTTCCTCTCCAAACTTTGGGATTTCTTCATCTCCAACTTCCCTAATCTTGCCGATTTCATCCTCCATTCTTCTCCTCTTGCCGAGCACTTTATCCTCCTCGATTCCTCTCTTTTGTTTGGTTGCTTGTCTTGCCGAGAACATCTTCTTCTCCTCCATCTTGTTGTGCTTTCCTTCTTGGCGTTTATCCAAGATCAAGATCAAGAACCGAGGTAAGTCTTCTTCTTTCTTCCCTTCTCCCTAGCTAAAACCTTCCCTTGTTGTTTGGACAAGCCCTAACCGAGCAAGGGTGATTTCCTCTTGTAGCCGAGATCTCCCCTTGGGATTGTCGAAGCTTCTCCTTCTTCTTAACAGGGTGCCGATCATCTTCTTGCTCTTCTCTTTGTGTAGCCGCAAGCCCTAGTTCAAGAGGCTTGGCCGAGAGGTGTCTTCGCAAGCCGAGTTGGATTTTTTGTCGCCCAAACACACCAAGCAAACAGCCCTTTGTTGCCGCACCTTCCCTCAAGCTTTTCTTGAAGCCGATTCTTGTTAAGGTGAGTTTTCTTTCCCTTGGCCGAGAGCCTAAGGTGGCTGGTTGGTTGTGCCCTAATCGATTCCTTATGTTTTGCAAGCTCCGATCGAAGCCGAAAGAGAGTTCCCACATCAAGCCCTAGCAACCGTGAGCAATTGCCTAGCCGAGCTCCCTCTCGAGGTGAGTTCCCAATCCTAGCCGAGAGCATGTTTGTGTGGTTGGAGTGTGTTGGTTGTTCTTCGAGAAAGCTAACCGGTGTTCAGTTAATTTGAGGTGAAGTCGAGCTAAGTCCAGGAAGTTGGTGAGAGGAGGCCGAGAGCTCCCTTGGACACTCTCTAAGGGTTTGGCCGAGAGCTTGTGTAGCTCACCGGGTAACTTCCCGGTTCTTTTTTCCTTGAGTTTAGTTTAGAGATAGCTAGTTTAGGTTATTGATGTAACTATGTATGTTTTGCTAGGTTGTGTGTCATGCAGCTCAAGGAGCGTTATATTGTTACTGTTTGTTTCCAGGTAAGGATTCCTTACCGGGGTTGTGTGGACCGTGCGATGCTTTCAGGATTGTGCCTTGTATGCTTGTTTACTGTTATGAGCATGTTAGCTATAGAACAACTTGTGTTTGAATTCTTGCTAGCATGTTTGCTTGTTGTTCATGTTAGTGCCATGCTAGGTTTGTTCTTCCAACATGTTTTTGATTCCTGCTAAAGTTCGTAGCATCATGCTAGGGATTTTTCTTATTCTGGCATATCCATGTTCATGTTCGTATTCTGTTAGTTTCATGCTAGGGTTAGACAGGTAATGTATATTGTCTGATTGTTAGGCTAGTTTGTGTTCATGTACTAGGAGACCGTTAGGGGTGACTAGTTTAGGTCTCGCTTGGGTAAGTCCCCGATGGGCACCAATGCGTTGCTAGTGTACGTAAGTCCCCGATGGGCACTACACTGTTGGCATTATGTGTAAGTCCCCGATGGACATCATAATGTAGCTAGGGAGTGTAAGACCCCGATGGGCATCTCCGTGTTCCTAGCTGGAGTAAGACCCCGATGGGCATCCTAGATGTGTAAGACCTTGATGAACATCACTGTTTTGTGGAGTAAGACCCCGATGGGCATCCTTGTGAAGTAAGACCTCGATAGGCATCCTAGATGTGTAAGACCCCGTTGGGCATCATTGGTTTGTGGAGTAAGTCCCCGATGGGCATCACTGTGTCTAGCAGGAGTAAGACCCTGATGGGCTGTAAGGGACCGACCCGAATGGGGCACTAAATGGGCCCTTACCCCAATGCATGCATTCAAAGTAAAGGACATTAAACAGACATGATTTCTGATTCCAATTAAAACAAAACATTCAAAATAACCCCTTTAAAAACTAGACAATTTCCTCGAACTGTCCCTGTTTCCAAGCACTGCTCCAAGATAAATACATTTCCAAAGTTTACTCGATCGAGATTTACTAAAACCATTCAAAACTGTTCGGATACAAAATCTTTGGAATCCACAAAACATTTACAAAACATCCTAGGGCTCGTGTGCCCGCTACATGCATTCAGGGAAACAAAACATAAAGAGTCATAATACAAAAATCGAGTTGGAAGATCGGGCCCCATGATCACGGCTCCTCCTTCACCATCATGTCTCTTAACTTTGTTACTCGTGGAAAATCCACAATAATAAGGGTGAGTAACGAATTACTCAAGAAGAATCCCCAACCGAGTACAATACGATATACATGGTCATCTTGATGAGAGTATGCAAGCTATGAGTATAAACACAGAATAAAGCACATAGCTTAGCCCACACTTGGGCCTCGGATGGCAATTTAGGGTCTTAGTCCGGAAATAATATCACCACACAAGTCGCCTATACGAGAAACAAGTCTCGGCCTCACTGTCATCAGTAGACGAAAGGTACACCGCTCACAATCCCGAGGAGCTCTCCAATCGGCACAGAATGAGCGTAAGCATGCACCGCGTGCTAGTGCAAGACTATGGGGGGTGCCGGGTCAGAGGCAAGCTGCCCATGTCCAGTCACCACGCCTAACTAAATCTTTGGATCGGTGTCACTGACATAGGGGTGTGAGACACTGGACACGTAAACTATGTCGGCTGAACCACCGCACTGGGGCCAAGGAAGCGATCGTGGTAGGCTTACACCAGAAGCCGCCTTGCCTTAACAGTGGCAATCGGGGGCTACGGCCGAACACGCCGAGGACGTGCCGATCGGCCGGGGACGAGGCAATGCCAAGTCATCATCCCGACCGTTGGGGCATTAACAATCGCCACCCTCACCCAAGATTGCGGGGCCTACCGCTGGGTTAGCTAATCCTCACGGGGTCCAGTGGCGGAGAATCGTCTCGACGTCCCCGCCATGGATGCAAGGTACTTTATGCATCGGCCCGGATGATGCTATCTACCGCAACTCTAACTCGCCCTAGCAATCGACAAACAATTCCATAAAATCCAATACGTGCTCAATAAGAATACAACGAGCCTAGCATGATACTACGAAGCAAGGAGCAGATACGAGCATGCTAGAAAGGAACAACCTAGCATGGATTAACATGAGAATAAATCGGAAAATCATGCTAACCGAATTCGTAAACGAGCACCTATTACTAAATATGTCAATAAACACAAACAAGCAATCAATCGGAAATCGCATAATATATCGCAGGTCCACACAACTCCGTGATGAAATCCTTACCTTGGTGGGGACGATTTGACACGAAATCCTAAATTGCGAACGAACCCGAACTAGCTACCGAGAACCTATCAATCACAACAAAAATCACACAATAGGCCTAAATATAATAAAATAAACAAGGCTCAGCTCGGGAGCAACTCACGAGGCGCGATTTAACGCATTTAACGAGCCGATTGATTGCACAAACGAGGGCTAGCTGGGCGCTACTGGGCGCAGGAATGGGCGCTGCATGGCGCTGCCGCGCGCGCGCTGGGCGCAGATGAGCGGAAGAGCGGGCGCTGGGCGCGAACGCGGCGCGCGCGAAGCGAAGCAGATCGGGCGATGCGGCACGACTCGGCGAGCAGGGGCTCAAGCGACGCGATGCGGCTGGGCGCTGAGGCGAGGATGCGCGCGCGGGCACGGGACGATGAGCGGCGAGGCTCTCACCCATTGGCCGCCGCGCACGCGATCTCGGCGAACAGGGGCGAACAGAGGATCGGAGAAAACGAGCTCGATTCCGGGCGATTGGGGAAGATTCGACGCGTGATTTGTTGCTGGACCACTTCCCCTACACTAGCTGCACAAAAACCACACGAATCTCCTCACTCCCACGGCCGGCAGAACGAAATCGGAACCAGGGGGAAAGAAATCAGATTTTCGAAGGAAAGGAAGAAGAGGAAGAACTTACCAGCTGCTCGGATGGAGAATGGGCTTCGAATTGGAGAAGAGGAGCTCGGAATTGACTGGTCGACGAGGGAGAAGTCGCGAGGGAGAGATCGTTCGGTCGGAGAAGAATCGCGAAGGAAATGGGGAAGAAGAAAGGAGAAGCTCGGCGAAATTCTGCTTTTAAATAAAACGCACAAAGACAGGCATATATACAAGATCGCGCGATTAAGTTAACAAACACGCCCAGTGGCTCGGCTGGCAGCGACCCTTGCCTAGCTTCCAATGCGTCCTTGGCTCGAATCTCACTCGACGCGCTATTTAATTCCCTATTTATTTTTACCTTTTTCCAAGCCCAAATGTCTTCACCAAAATTCCCGATCTCATTCAAATCGACTCATAATTTTTCTCGCAATTAACAATTACATAACCGGCCCTGTCGGCCCGACCAAAATTACCAAAATGCCCATGGGCCTCCCGGGAAGACCGGGATGAAATTTCCGGGCCGTTACATGGGCATCCTTATGTGTAAGACCCTGATGAGCATCATCGCGTCCTAGGTTTTGTAAGACCTCGATGGGCATCAAGGTGTAGAACCTAGTGTAGGTTGCGGTAGTAAGTCCTTGAATAGGCAAGTTCTAGAATGGCGGTTAGCCTGAGCCAGGTTGTTGCTTCTGTGCTCGTATTTGTTTGCATGTATACTAGGGTGCTAGATGACTGATGTGTCGTATTGTACCCCTGTCGGGGATTCTTACTGAGTATGTTTGTAATCACCCTTATCTCTGTGGTTTTTCCACCAGGTAACTTGGGACAGCACCAGGACGGCTAGCGGAGGGAGATGACTGATCATGGGAGCCGCGGCACTTTGTCGTTTATTATTTGCATTATTTATTCAGCATGTAGATGGACAGGAGTCCTAGGGGAACATTGTTTTTTTTTTAAACTAGCATTATATTCATCAAACAAACATATTAAAGCAAACCTGCTCCTGAACAACCACAACGGCAATCGAAGGGGGGAGATTCCCCCGTACCAAAAAATAACCAAGATCCTGAACAGCAGAGACGTCTAGACTTCTGCCCACACACACCTGGGGAGGGTAGAGTTTTGCGAGCATATCAGCCACACGATTATAATCTCAACCACAAAAAGAAAAGGAAATGTCCCTAAACAACGGGATCATAGCCCTAATATCAGCAATGACATTGCTGAGTTCAGTTACATCTTCGAAAATACCATTAATAAGACCAATAAGCAATTTAGAATCATATTCCACCAAGATCGTAGGAATGAAATCAAGACCACTATCCAATAAATTCCTGAGACCTTCCCGGACAGCTACTCATTCCATAACAATTGCTGACGAAGCTTTATAACCACCTTTAGCGCCCCACATCATCACCTTGCCCTCACAATCACAAGCTATCCAACCAATACCCCCTTCGCTCTGATTCGCCCTCTAGGAGCCATCCACATTAAGCTTAACAGAACCTTGCAAAGGCGGACTCCAGCTGCAACGAACTCGACCCTTTATCACAGGTTTGGAGATCTCGACCCCTAGATCCACCTGCGAAACATAAGAATGAAAAGAATTTAGAATTATACATAATATGCTCTCTTTTTTGGCCTTCGAATTATTATGTAGCACCGAATTTCGATAGTTCCATAATTGCCATATTATGATTAAAGTTGTTTAAACTATTTTAAGTGTTTTTTTATAAATACTGGCCAGGCTTGTTTTTACTTTATTGGTTTTGCTTAATGAAAACTGTTCTAAATGTTCCCCGTTCATTGATGTTTGAAAAATTTTAAACTAGTTGACAGAACTGCTTTACATGTGTTTTACTTGCATGCTGAGTGAGAATCTAGGTTTAGGACCGTATTTCGGGTCGGGTTCTTGCAAAGGCGTAGTCGTATCACAGAGGAAATATGTACTAGATCTTCTCAAAGAAACTGGGATGCTTGGGTGAAAACCTGTATAGTCTCCCATGGACTCATAAAAGAAACTTGGATTCAATCATGAAAGCACGTCGGTTGACAAAGGAAGATACCAACATCTTGTAGGACGTCTCATATATCTTTATCATACACGTCCTGATATTGGTTTTATTGTCAATATGGTTAGTCAACTTATGCACAAACCTAATGAAGAACATATGGAAGTTGTATACAAGATTCTTAGATATCTGAAGATGACTCCTGGGAAAGGATTATTTTTTAGAAAAACTGATAAGAGGAATGTTGAGGTTTACACAGATGCAGACTGGGCAGGTGATATCACAAATCGAAGATCTACCTCAGGATATTGTACCTTCGTATGGGGTAATCTCGTAACATGGAGAAGTAAGAAGCAATATGTAGTTGCAAGAAGTAGTGTCGAGGTAGAATTTAGAGCCCTTTCTCAAGGCATGTGTGAGGGAATATGGATCAAGAGAGTTCTATGTGAGTTGGGAAAAAGTTTTTTATCATTGATAGAAATGATGTGTGACAATAAATCTACAGTCAATATTGCAAAGAATCCAGATAGTCATGACAGGACTAAACTGTTGGCTTTTTGGTCATCTCAAATTAATTAATTTTAACTAATTAATTAATTTTTTGATGATAACAAAGTTGAAATTTATTCACAAAACAATATAGTGTTTTGAAGTATACATTTTGTAGAGCTTGAAATAATAATTCAAACGCATTTTGAATTACTCAAATCAAAGTTAAGATGAAAAAATTATGACCTAAAAGATTTTGAATGGTAAATCCCGACATGATAACGTAGCAAAAATTGGTCAATCCAAGAGCGACATGTGGAGCCTTGGATGTTTGACATTTGAGATTTCTTTTTGTGTTATAAAAAGTCAAGGTAAAAGCAAAATAGAAAAAGGAAAACAAATGTATCCATTATTATATTATTATTTGAGGATGTGTCTATCGGTAACTTTCTTAAAAGAGAAAGAAAGTTATATGTTGTTATAATACTTTTATGTGTTTGTCCAAATGTAACTTTTTGAATATTATAATATTATTATGCCTTGTGTCTAACGGTAACTTTTTTAATATTATAATATTATAATATTATTATGCTTTGTGTCTAATGGTAACTTTTTGAATATTATGATATTATTATGTCTTGTGTCTAACGGTAACTTTTTGAATATTATAATATTATTATGTCTTGTGTCTAACGGTAACTTTTTTAATATTATAATATTATTATGTTTTGTGTCTAACGGTAACTTTGCCTCTTCATGTCTATTTAAGCTTCATCTTCTCCACCAAATGAAGATACCAAGTTTCATATTTCTCAATCCTCCAAAATAAAGAAGTCTCCATTGTTGCTCTCTCCAAGCTTTCAATTTTCATCTTATTCTTGAGAGAGAAATTATTGTATTTTGAGGATTTGATTTGTGAGAGTTAAATTTGTAAATTCACTCTTGGAGAGAGTTTGTTCATCTTGATCTTACATTTCCAAATCATTGTACGGTTTTCTCTTGATCCATAAAAAGAGAGGTTGTAACGGTTTGATCTTGAGCCGTGGAAAAGATCGGGTTTGTTCTTGCTCCCGCAAAAGGAACGTTGTAACAGTTTGAATCTAAGCCGTGGAAAGAGTCTTCATTGTTTTAGTGGAATACCCAAGAGGAGCTTGGGGAGTGGAGTAGGTGCGCCGAACCACTATAAATTCACGGTGCACTTTCTCTATCCTTAATTTCTTTTATTTTTGCAATTAATTTATTGTTATATTATATTAATTGTTCTTATATGTTTTGTTTGGTTGTTATAATTTTATCTTGACATATTATTTATCGATCTTAATATTAGAATTAAATATGGTACTTAAAATTGGTCTTTGGTAATTTCTATGGTATTCTTGATTAAATTGATTGTTTAGTCAAAAATAAATTGACTTGTTTAATTGGGCCCACATTAAGCAAAAAAAGTTTTATAAAAGTTTAAGAAACCCTATTCACCCCCTCTAGGGTTATCATACCGATCCTACATAAACATGCTGAAATCGATCGACACTTCATCGCCGAAAAAGTTAACAATGAAGAAGTTCAATTTCACTATGTGCCTACAAAGCAACAATTCGTAGATATTCTCACCAAGCCATTATCAAGACCTAACTTTGAAGAGATGAATGAAAAGTTGGGATTGTATGATATATACAATCCACCTTGAGGGGGGTGTTGAAATTAATAGAAAGTTAGGGAGATATATTTGTTATTTGAATCATGTAATTTAGGAAGTTTTGTTAGACTAGGTTTCCTTTATTTTGTATAAATATATGTTTGTATTATGAGTTTGAGAGATACCAGAATGATAAATCTTTTCAGATCATAACAACGATATCCTTTTTTATTTGCGGCATAGCCCAAAAAGATGCATTTAGTTGCACGAGGTTCAAGTTTTGACCTAGCAAATTGAGGAAGTTGAACATATAAAACACACCCAAAAACTTTAATTTGTAAATCTGAGTATAACCTAACATTGGGAAAGAAAGTTTTAATGAAGTCAAGAGAAGTTTTAAAAGACAATATTTTAGACGGCATTCTGTTTATAAGCTATGCAGCGGTAAGAACTGCATCACCCCATAAATAAGTAGAAACATGCATAGAAATCATAATAGCACGAGTAACCTCCATTAAATGTCTATTTTTCCTCTCAGCAATTCCATTTCGTTGGGGAGTATCACAGGTGACATATCCCCATTTCGTTGGGGAGTATCTCTACATATAGACAGGTGACATATCCCCTTATCTTTAAAAACAAATTCCAAAATTTCATTAAAATATTCAGTCTCATTGTCAGTGTGTAAAATGCTTGTTTTAGATTGAAATTGATTTTCAACCATATTGTAAAAACGAATGAAAACATTTTGAACATCAAATTTTTTGTTTAACAAATAAACCCAAGTTAAACGTGTATGATCATCAATAAATGTAACAAACCACATTTTTCCATTATTAGTAAAAATTTAGACGGACCCCAAACATCACTATGAATTAAGTAGAACGGCTTTGTAGGTTTATAAGGTTTTGACAAATATGCATTTCGATGATTTTTAGCAAAAATGAAATCTTCACAATGAAAATTTGAACAATCAATTCCTTTAAATAAGTATGGAAATAAATATTTTAAATACAAAAAACTAGGATGACCTAGCCTACGATGCCAAAGTAAAATGGTTTCTTTAACAGGAGAAGAACTAATACAACTTAAACCTTGAACTTTTTTATTCCCAGAGGGTTCCTCTTCAAAGTAGTAGAGACCATCCAGCATTTTAGCACGTACAATCGTCTTCCCCGACTCCTGATCATGAAAAATATAATAAGTAGGAAAGAAGGTAACACAACAGTTAGCATCTTTTGAAATTTTACTAACGGATAACAGGTTACATGCTAATTTGGGGACATGAAGAACATAGTTTAAAGTTAAGATTTTATTTAAGAAAATTGTTCATCTTACTGTAATAGAAGTGAAGCTACAATCAGCAATTCTGATTTTTCTTTTTCTTTGGAATATAAAGGAGTATATGGGGTAAATAACTGGGAGGAACTAGTCATGTGATCGATTGCTCCAGAATCAATGATCCATGGAGATGAATTAAGACAAGATAAAGCGAGAGGATAATTACCTGATTGTGCCAAGGAAACATAAGAACTACCAGATGATGATGTGATCTTCAGTAGTTTTAGAAGTTGATGAGTTTATTTTTAACTCAAATAACTATTGTCAGTAACAAAGGCACTATTAATATTAGTGGTAGAGAGAGGCTGATCATTTCGTGAGCAAGAGACTATAGGCATCAAATATTGATAGTCTGCCATCTTTAAAAAAAATACACCAAATAACCACGAATTATAAAAGAAAACTAAACAACGAGAAAATGAATCAACTATCACAGTTATCGAGCGACATGGAGAGCCGAACTATTTGACAACTTAACATGTAGCGAAAATTGTCAATTTTGGACAATAACTGTTGCAAATTTGGTCGTCGTGTATCTGGGTCATGAGTCTAATTTTGGTGACGAATAGTTGAAACAGGTTGAAAGGTAAAAAAAACAATTCCCTAGTTGTGGTGTAATATAATTAAATATGAAATTTTGTTTATACAAGACAAACAATAACAATATTTAATAAATTTACTCTAAAATAATAATAATAATAATTAAAAACACAACAAAAAAAACCCAGCTGTAGGGAAAGAATCGTGAAATTTGGTTTCAAGTAAATTGATGACGTGCATATGTTTGCGCAAACAGAATTAGGTTAAAAAATACGCTCACTTTATTTTGCAATTATAGGGTTTAGGTTCTTTACACATACACTTCAGGTTGCAGTCGACTGTGAGGGTGTGGGTTTTACTCCAAATTTGTGTGTGCGAACAGGTGACGGCATGGAGTTAAGGTTTCGACGAGGTCAGAATGGCAGCGGTTAGGGTTTCGGCAAGATTAGAGTGGTGGCAGCTGTAGTAAGGGGCAGCAGCGGCAATTTCTGATTTAGGGTTTTAGGAGCTTTTGGCAAGTAAGGATCTTAAACCTTTGATACCATGTCAATTTTGTAGAACTAGAAATAAGTTCTTCTTTTTAAATAGGAGAAATCTTACTCTTCAAAAATGTAAGTTTACAATATAGGAATGAAATACACAAAGCTGGATTTGAACTCATGACCTTCTGCGCTGATACCACGTTGACTTATGTTAAACTACCAATCAATCCAAAAGCCTTAAGCTGATGGATTGGGATAAATTTAATTATATCAACCAATACAAAGGAATACTTAAGGACATCGAGCTTCTTTAAAAAAATTACAGAGGTTTCACGTGGGGCCAATTCTGCATTTGTGGAGCGATCAACTAACAAGAAGGGTCTAGTCATTGATGTAGGTGATAATCTCAAATCAATCTTTGGATTTGGCATAAATGAACCATGGGTTAAGTGCTTGTCAAACACCAAGTTTTATAGGGAAGATAGGCAGAAGCTTAGGAAACTATTTGAGTTATTGTCTCAGTGTTTAAAGCTGGTGATCACCAACGAATTGGGCAGTTTGAAACAGGCTTTAGAGAAGAAGAAGATGAGGTGCTTGTTTCTTGTTTTTTTTAGATGCTTTCCAAGGTTGAAGAAGGGTGATGTTTGAGATGTGGCTTAAGTTATTTGAAGTTGGGTTAAGGCTATTAAATGGAGTTTTATGCTTGTTTAGATAGAAGGTTAAGTTATTTAAAATGTAATTTAGGCTTGTTTGGTTAATGGGTTGGGGTTAATTAGATGTGGATTAAGGGTTGTTTGGAAATTGGTTTTGGGTATTCAAGTTAGGAATAGACAGTGTTTGGTTAAGAGTTTAGGGGTTGTTTGGCTAGAAGGCTATTTGTTAGAGGTTTATAAAATTGGTAATGGAAAATATTGACCCTTTAACCTTTTGTTGACCAATTTTGACTCGAGCTACTTCTCGTTCTTCGAGTCCAGTTTGAGAGGCATGCGGGACCGCCATGACATGTTTTTTTAGGTTCTTCGTGGTTAGGAAAATTTGATGTTCCGAGTCCGTTTTTTGTGGTTTAAGGTGCTAGTTGTGACTGGTTTGTTCTGTTCAGGGCTCAAATTGTGGGTTGAATTTTAAAAGCTTCCAGTGGATCTTTAAGTGTTGCTTGGGAGATTTAGAGGATGTAAATGACCCTCTACCCCTTTCTCGAGGACCTGTGGTTAATACATTTGTCGGTTTACTTGCATTAGTTGATTTGTCTGGTTGTAGCATGACCATGTGCAGTTGCATTTGATTGCATCGAAAGCATATACATTTCATGTCTTGTCTCTTGTATGACTAGTGATGAATGATTCATGTATGTCTGCCTTATATGGTCGAGTTTCATGTGTGTAACGGCCCAGGTTTCTATCCCAGTTCTCGAGGAGCTTCCGGTTCAGATTCAGTGGTTCGGTTGGGCCGTTAGAGCTGTTTGGACCCTTAGGGGCATTTTGGTCTTTTTGCTCCCTGGGCAGGATTTGTGGTTTTTCAGGGCTTCGAGGCAGCTTCTGCCTTTGTTGAGACTTGTTTGTTGTGGGCTGCGAGTCCCGAGATGTTTGGGCTTTTCGTTTGGGAGTTCCAGTTGTGATTTGGGTTTTGGGCAAAGTGATGGTTGTTTGGGTGTTTCCTTTGGGATTCGAGCCCGGGCCTTCAGTGTTGATTTGGGAGGTTGTTTTCAGTGAGATTTGTTGTTTGGAAAGGTTGCTTCAGTCGGGTCTCGAAGGAGGAAGCCGGGAAATGGGATTTAAGGATTTTAAGGATTTTTGGAAAATTGGAAAATTGGATAAGTTGATTTTATTTTAGATAAGGATAAAAGAGAAAAAGAAAAGAAAAAAAAAAAAAGAAAATCTCATTTTCCCCCATTTTCCCCTTTCTCTCTCCTCCAACCCGAGCCCCCCCCTTGGCCCTCACCTCCGCAGCGAGCACTGGTCGCCAACCCGCCGCCGCCCCACCCGAGCCCCTGGCCGCCCGAGCTCGCCCAGCTCGCCTGACCCAGCGCCGGCTCGCGCCCGCGTGTCTGAGCCAGCTACCGATTGCCCCGCGCCCGGTGTCGCCTGTGTCGCGCAGTGTCGCCCAGGCCGTCCTCGAGCCAGCTCGCCCTGGTCCACGTCGCCCAGCCCCGTGCCGTGCCGTGCCAGCCCGAGTGTCCTGTAGCTCGTGTCGATCGCGCCCGAGCTCCCTGTAGCTCGTCGCCTCGCGCGCGCGCGCCCCTGTGCTTGCCGAGCACGCGCCCGCGCGCCGTTCTCTGTGCCGAGCCGCGCCGCGCGCCAGCGCCCAGCCAATTGCTCTCCCGCGCCCGCGTGCAGCTCCGCGCCTGCCCTGCGCCCAGCCAGCTTGTTGTGTGTTGGCTTGGCCCGAGCTTTTTGGCTTCTCGGATGGTATTTCCCGAGTCTTTTCTTCGTTGGGCTCGGATTTATTGGCTGCTGGTTATGGATTTATTGGGTTGTTTATGTATTTGATTTGGGTGCTTTGTTTGATGTTCAGGCTGTTCGGGATCGATTAGAGGCTCGAGGATTCGCTCGTAGATTTATTATTATTATTGTTTTTTTGCTTGTTCCAGGTAGGGATTTCTTACCGTGGTTGTGTGGACCCTGCGATATATCTCGATATGCCTTGCTTGTTTGCTGATTGTTATGAGCATGTTAGAGATAGAGCAGTTGATTGATTTCTTGCTAGCATGTTTGCCTGATTTTACATGTTAGTGCCATGCTAGGTTTGTTCTGCCAGCATGCTTATGATTCCTGCTTAAGTTGTAGTATCATGCTAGGTAGTGTGTTTATTGTCGGTCATTGCTTGCTAGCCAGGAATCATTGATTTTTGCTCTGTACTCTTAGAAAGAGTTGTAGGGTTTGTCATCATCCAGAGGTTGAGCGGACATAACGTACTTTGTCCCCACTGATCGGGAGTAGTGTGTGAAGCATAACCTATCTTGCTTCCCCGGTCGCTAAGGTGGATTTAGCTCAGGTCGGGAGTAAAGTGTGCGCAGCATAACGTATCTTGCTACCCCCCCCCCCCCCGACCCGCCGGTTGTGGACTTAGCTACCCACTTCGGCCACAGCCTAGTATGTAGCCTGCTAGAACGGAACCCTGCCAACGGTGTAAGCCTACCTTGGCCGGTTCTTAGCTTCAGGTCAGTGGATCAGGCTGCACAGATGAGCGCCGAGGGCCTCGCGCTACTGTGATCAGTGACACCACTTCCGAATCATAGGCATGTGCACCTGGCCCGCGTAGTTTGCCCTTAGGCCCCCGCATTTACGCCGGTTGCAGAGGAGCATGCGGTGTGCGCGGACACGCGTTAGTTGTCGGTTCGGAGAGCTCCCCCGGGCTAATGTCGTGAGTACACCATTCTTTCCGTTAGAGCCTGACTTCGGGTTCTCTCCCGTAAGTCCAGATTAGTACAAGGGCAAGAGGCCCTTGAGGACATTCTAGGGATCAGTGTATTCCCCCCGAGTGACAGATACCTCGGCGATGTCCCAGGATTGGTCAGTGTATCCAATCCCAGTTAGGCCGGAAGTAAGAGACTTCTGATGGCTCCAGATCTTGTTTTATGAGCTCGTTGAGCTATGATCTGTGTTGATAGCTGTTTGCTTGCATGTTGAGGTGCTAGATGACTGATGTATCGTATTGTACCCCGGTTGGGGATTCTTACTGAGTATCTTTATACTCACCCTTATTTATCTTTCAGGTAGCTTGGGACAACACCTGGAGAGCTAGCGGAGGGAGCTGATTGATCATGGGGAGCCGCCGGCACTCTGTCATTTATTATTGCATTGTTTATTCAGCATGTAGATGGACAGGAGTCCTAGGGGAACATTGTTTAAAACGTGGTTTAAATTTTATTGTATATTTTTATAAATACTGGCCAGGTTGTTTTACTTCGTTGGATGGTTTAAATGAAAACTATTGTTTATGTTTTAAGGGTTCCCTCTTCTCATATGTTTTGAATGGTTTTTAAATATGAGCACTAAACCACTTGTTATCATATTTAACTTGCATGCAGAGTGAGAACCCCGGTTTAGGACCATGTTTTGGGTCGGGTTCGTCACGATTGGTATCGAGCACGAGTCATAGATTCGTAGACTAACTTGCTTTGTAGGTTGTTTGCTCCCATGATCATCAAGACTCCACGGCCGAGTTTATGCGAGTTCAATTAAGCTAAAGGGTAAGAATTTACAATACTTTTCATCTAGCTTTTATGCCTTGTGTAGAGTTGTGGGGAGCGAGACGAAAGCGAGTTCTCGACTCGTTGTTGGTTTGGGCTTGAGAGCCATCATGCCAACTTTCGCGCGATCTGGCGGCTTGTTGAGCGGTGAGAGCCCGGTGTGGGCCGGCATTTATGCTCGTGCGCATCGTCGCCGGTGTGTCGATCGCACCGGAGGAGGAGGCGAGCTTAGACTCCCATAGGCCATTTGTGGCCCGGGGCTTGTTGGTTCTCCCTAGTGAGAGGGTGGAGGTGCTCGTGCGCATCGCCCGGTGTGTGGATCGCACTCGAGGAGCAGGACGCTTGGCATGTCCGACCGAGGAGTTGGACCGATTGTATTGATGTTGAGGCCGCGTCCCAGGGTTGTTTAGCCCGTTGGCCAGAGTTGGCCCTGGCAGTTGAGTTGCCTAGAGGAGGGGGTAGAGGCTAGCACGCCTCAGAGTGAGACTCCTTGAGCAGAGTGTGCTCCAGCCATGAGAGATTTGGATGTGGCAGGTCTTTAGCTATCAGAGAGAGAAGACCCAGGCGTAGATTGTAGCGCATAGTGAGGAGTCCCGGGCATAGATAGCCCAGCTGACAGAGTAATTCAGCAGTTTCCCCCCCAGTAGTTCTTGTAGCCCCGGAGGTTCCCGGGAAGGCATGATCAGCAGGTTTATGCAGACGAGTTTGTTGGCGTTGATGGAGCCGCCCAGTTTGGCAAAGTGGATGCATGTAGAGCTCGTTGTTTGAGAAAGTCCTGCTGCTAGTAGTGAAGCAGTTGGCCAGGTTTGAGCTTTAGCATCCGTGTGTTGGGATGCACTGCTGTTCAGAGGTCGAGATGTGCCGTTCCTGTGCTGTTTGGTACAGCAGTTGGTGGTGGTAGTCCCTTGAGAGAGGTGGACTAGCTGAGTCTCCACCAGTCGCCCGATTGTTGGCAAGTTGCCGTGTTTGTGGCTTGAGGCAGATGTAGAGACATCTTTGCCCCCTTGCAAGCCTGCTGTTGTTTTGCAGCCAGTTCTTTCAGTACCCTCGTAGCCAGGGTGTAGTGTGGAGTTTGCTTGCCAGGGTTTGATCCGTATGTGGATTTCAGCGGGCTAGTAGAGTGGAGCACTCTTTTGATTGGATGTTCCCAGTGTGGAACAAGTTGTTGCGACCCGAGAAGTTGGCCTGAGCTTTGTTGAGCATCGAGTGAGATGCAGGAGTTAGCCTGAGCTTTTGTTGAGCAACGAGTGGGATGCAGGAGTAGGCCTTGGTATGTCGGTTGGTCGAGATGCTAGAGATTAGGCTGCTCGAGTGTTTGGACTCTTTTGTTGAGTGCCATTGGCCCGTCACTTGGAGTGTGACCTTCCATTTCCTAAGAGGGGCATAAAGCTCGTTTAAGGCTGATTTGTGTTGTAATGGATGTAGTGCCTATTGGCACCAGGCTTTAAGAGGAGGCCTAGATTGAGGCCAGTTGGCTCTTTGGTGCAGGTGGTTCCGTGGCCGCCCAGAGTACAGCATCCCCGCTAGTCTTGTACCCTTTTCCTGAGGTTGCACCTGTTTGGTTGCATAAGAGATCTAGCTCGGTGGTAGTCAGAGGACTACAAGTATGAGGTTTTCGAGGGAAAGTACGAGCTTTCCAGGGTCACCGAGAGTTGGGTACCAAAGGATGTTGTAGGCTGTTAAGAGCTAGCACGTTCGAGTTCTCGCGCCTGTGTTGTGAGCTTGTGAGCCTGCTTGATGGTAGCATGATTCGGCTACCCTTTGAGTTACCCTAGTATGGGTAGTGTTGGCATCGAGGATGCGTGATGGATCCAGTGTTAGAGCCATGAGTTGGATGGCTGTTCGGAGCGTTTAGTGAGCACATTGGCTTGAGGTATGTTAGCCTGGTTGGATATGCTCTTGAAGAGTGAGTTGGCCAATGTGGCTTTTCGTGGTGAGTCGACCCCGAGTGGGTTTGGACTCTTGTTGCTCCCTGGTTAGTAGTGGCTCTGTTTGGAGGCAAATGTTGCCCTGTGTGAGAGCCTTGTTGGCATTGGATCTTAGGGTATCTGGTTGGAGCTGTACACCCCGGTGTACTTTTGTGTAGCTCATTCCGTGGTTTATGTTTGGAGAACCACGAGAGGTTTGTGTTGAGGAGCCAGTGCTTAGTCTTTGGGTTGTCAAGGCTTTGGTTCTTGGCAAGGGCCCTAGTTTTGGTTGTAAGGATGTCGTGCTCGTTGCCTGGTTGTTGTTTAAGCAAGTTTTGCTTGTTGGTCCTTAGCCTAGTCAGAGTTCAGTTGGATCTGAACAAGAGCGGTGGTAGCAAAGCCGCGTTGTTTCTGATCGTTTTGGCTAAGAGAGCTGTTCGGATCCTTTCCTTGGGCAGAGGTTTGTTGAGGTTGAGCTTTGAGTAGGAGGATGACGCATTCTGTAGCGCTTCCAGTCCTCTTGGTTTTCAAGAGTTGGTGTTGGCCAGCGTAGTTGAGTTGCTGGAGATGGTTGCGCCCGTGTAGCCGATTGGCTGTTAGATCGTTTGTCGACCGTGTGTGTCGGAGGGTGATCGGAGGATCCCTAGGTTGTGAGAGCCTCTCCAGAGCTCAGTTAGACCCAAGCAGTGTTCCTTGGGTGAGTTGCTTGCAGACTTGGTAGTCTAGCAAGCTAGTGCATGATTGGAGCAGAGTCCGGATTGGTTCCGGTTTGGAGGCTAGTTGGAGCTTGGTGTTGACCAAGATTTGGTTCTCTTGATGTTTCAAGAGCTAGCTCGGTTCGAGCAAGAGGGCGTTGCCTTGAGGACTTGTTTCTAGTCAGAAAGTTTTGGGAGCTGACCCCTCCCTCGGCAGTTGAGTAAGTTCTCCTGGTTTTGGATTGGTGGTCCAATCGGTTGAGGTTTCCCCTTGGGTGTTGCTTCCAAGATAGTTGGTTGTTGTTGCCCTTGGGTTTGAGCTAGTCAGCGAGCATGTGTGATGTTCGCTGCCCTTCAGAGTTCGCTTGCTGGGAAATCGTTCCCGTTGAGGAGTCAGCGTAGCTCCTGAGCTGTGTAGTGGATTAGTGTAGCGCAGTGGTTAGCCCAGCGAGAGGGTCCTTGCATTGTGTTGTTTAGCAAGCGAAAGTTGTTTGTTCCCGCAAGAGCGGAGGCCAGCCAGTTTAAGAGTTGAGTTTTTGCTGGTAAGTTGTTGGTTCTTTGGGGATTGAAGTTTTTCTCCCCCTAGTTTCTATGGTGGTTGAGTTGCACCATGGATGCCAGCCTCGAGTGTTATCTTTGGAGATAGCCTCGTCGGTCCGTTTTCCTTGCGATGTTCCGAGTATGGAGTTTTTAGTCGCAAGATGAGTTTGGCCTTGGCTAAAAGGAGGAAGTCCTTTGAGTAGCCAATTGGATCTTAAGAGTTGAGTGGTAGCTTGGAGGCGAGCTTTGCTCGCGATGAGCTTGAGTTGAGTTCTGCTGAGCAAGCCTTTCTCGGGCTTTGCTTCTAGTTGTTGTGCTTTCGCAGTTGGCGTTAGCTCAGCCTCAGTTGAGAGAGTTGGCACAGAGGTGCCGTGGCATTGGTTGGTTAGCCCTTGGGCTGTTCTCTTCAAGTTGTTGAGTTGCTGGTAGCCCTGTGAGGGTTTGGTCCTTACTGTCGAGATTTTCCATGAGAGGAATGTTGGTTGTTTCCTTGCCTGGCAAAGTTCTCTTTGGCCAGTTGCTAGTAGATTTGCATGGAAAAGTTTGCGTTCGGCCGTTGAGAGGCTCCAGTTTGTTGCTTTGGCCGAGTGGAGCTCGTGTGCTGGTTTTGGCCATTTAGGGTTGGCCGTAGCTGAAGTTTCAGCTTGTGCTAGTTGGAAAAGTTTGCCTTTTGGATCAATCGCCAGTTGGTGGTTCGATTGTTTTTTCGTTAAGGCTGTAGGCAAGCTTTATGGTTCGCTGGTCTCTTGAGAAGTAAGAGTAGGTCGTTTGGTTTTCGGAACACGAGAGGTTTGGTGTTTGTTTGGCCAACAAGATGTAGAGTTGAAATTTGTTTGATAACAATTTGTGGGCATTCAGAGAAGTTACGTCAGTGAGTGGCGTTGAGTTTTGGAGCTTGTGCCCAGTCTGCGAGATTGCTGAGAGTAACAGCGTAGAGAGGTGTACAGTGTTGGATTAGCAGGGTTTTGATTGAGCCCCTAGTTTGTAGGCCTTTTGAGATCCTTGAGCGGATCGGAGCAGTGGCCTTTCGGTTAGCTTTGCCCCGTTTGTGGCAGATTGGTTAGCCTTGTGGCTTTGAGCCTTTGAGAACCCAAGAGGGTTTGGTTCTCAAAGAAGGGCTAGTGTTGTCTTAGCCGAGGAGTTCAGTTGGCTAGGAATCAGTGGAGTATTCCTAGAGCCGTTTCGTCTTAGGACTTTTGAGGACGAAAGTCTTATAAGGAGGGAGTATTGTAATGGCCCAGGTTTCTGTCCCGGTTCCGAGGAGCTCCTGGTTGATTCGATGGTTGGTTGGGCCGTTAGAATTTATTTGGACCCTTAGGGGCATTTTGGTCTTTTTGCTCCCCGGGCAGGATTTGTGGTTTTTCAAGGCTTCGAGGCAGCTCCAGCCTTTGTTGAGGCTTGTTTGTTGTGGGCTGCGAGTCCCGAGATGTTTGGGCTTTTCGTTTGGGAGTTCCGGTTATGATTTGGGTTTTGGGCAAAGTGATGGTTGTTTGGGTGTTTCCTTTGGGATTCGAGCCCGGGCCTTCAGTGTTGATTTGGGAGGTTGTTTTCAGTGAGATTTGTTGTTTGGAAAGGTTGCTTCAGTCGGGTCTCAAAGGAGGAAGCCGGGAAATGGGATTTAAGGATTTTAAGGATTTTTGGAAAATTGGAAAATTGGATAAGTTGGTTTTATTTTGGATAAGGATAAAAGAGAAAAAGAAAAAAAAAAATCTCATTTTCCCCCATTTGCCACTTTCTCTCTCCTCCAACCCGAGCCCCCCCCTTGGCCCTCACCTCCCTGCCCGAGCAGCCTCTGGTCGCCCACCACCTGGTTGCTTGACCGAGGCCCCTGGCGCCGAGAGCTCGCCCGGCTCGCCTGGCCCGACACCAGACTCGCCAGGCCGCGCGCCGAGCCGAGCAGCTACTGATCGCCCCTGCCCCAGCGTCGCCTAGGCCGTCCCCGAGCCAGCTCGCCCTGGTCCGCGGCGCCCAGCCCCGTGCCGTGTCGTGCCAGCCCGAGTGTCCTGTAGCTCGTGTCGATCGCGCCCGAGCTCCCTGTAGCTCGTCGCCTCGCGCGCGCGCGCCCCTGTGCTTGCCGAGCTCTTGCCTGCGCGTCGTTCCTTGTGCCGAGCCTCGCCGCGCGCCAGCTCCCCACCGGTGCTCTCCGCGCCCGCGTGCGGCTCGTGCACGCCTGCTGCGCCCAGCCAGCCACCCTGCGCCCGGCCGGTGACCCTGCGCCCGGCCCGGCTTGTTGTGTGTTGGCTTGGCTCGAGCCTTGTGGCTTCTCGGATGGTATTTCCCGAGTCTTTTCTTCGTTGGGCCCGAATTTATTGGCTGCTGGTTATGGATTTATTGGGTTGTTTATGTATTTGATTTTGGTGCTTTGTTTGATGTTCAGGCTGTTCGGGATCGATTAGAGGCTCGAGGATTCGCTCGTAGATTTATTATTATTATTGTTTTTCTACTTGTTCAAGGTAAGGATTTCTTACCGTGGTTGTGTGGACCTGCGATATATCTCGATATGCCTTGCTTGTTTGCTGATTGTTATGAGCATGTTAGAGATAGAGCAGTTGATTGATTTCTTGCTAGCATGTTTGCTGATTTTACATGTTAGTGCCATGCTAGGTTTGTTCTCACAAAGATGCTTATGATTCCCGCTTAAGTTGTAGTATCATGCTAGGTAGTGTGTTTATTGTCGGTCATTGCTTGCTAGCCAGGAATCATTGATTTTTGCTCTGTACTCTTAGATAGAGTTGTAGGGTTTGTCATCATCCGAGGGTGAGCGGACATAACGTACTTTGTCCCCAGCGATCGGGAGTAGTGTGCGAAGCATAACGTATCTTGCTTCCCCGGTCGCTAAGGTGGATTTAGCTCGGTAGGGAGTAAAGTGTGCCCAAAGATAACGTATCTTGCTACCCCCGACCCGCCGGTTGTGGACTTAGCTACCCGCCGGCCAAAGCCTAGTTTGTAGCTGCTAGAGCGGAACCCCGCCAGCGGTGTAAGCCTACCTTGGCGGTTCTTAGCTTGTGTCGGTGGATCAGCCGCGCTGAGATGAGCGCCGAGGGCCTCGCGCTACTGTGATCAGTGACACCGCTTCCGAGTCATAGGCATGTGCACCTGGCCCGCGTAGTTTGCCCTTAGGCCCCCGCATTTACGCCGGTGGCAGAGGAGCATGCGGTGTGCGCGCACACGCAGCGTAGTTGCTTGGTCGGAGAGCTCCCGGGCTAATGTCGTGAGTACACCATTCTTTCCGTTAGAGCCTGACTTCGGGTACTCTCCCGTAAGTCCAGATTAGTGCAAGGGCAAGGAGGCCCTTGAGGACATTCTAGGGATCAGTGTATTTCCCCCGAGTGACAGATACCTCGGCGATGTCCCAGGATTGGTCATTGTATCCAATCCCAGTTAGGCTGGAAGTAAGAGACTTCTGATGGCTCCAGATCTTGTTTTATGAGCTCGTTGAGCTATGATCTGTGTTGATAGCTGTTTGCTTGCATGTTGAGGTGCTAGATGACTGATGTATCGTATTGTACCCCGGTTGGGGATTCTTACTAAGTATCTTTATACTCACCCTTATTTATCTTTCAGGTAGCTTGGGACAACACACACGGAGGGCTAGCGGAGGAGCCGATTGATCATGGGGAGCCGCTGGCACTCTGTCATTTATTATTGCATTGTTTATTCAGCATGTAGATGGACAGGAGTCCTAGGGGAACATTGTTTAAAACGTGGTTTAAATTGTATTGTATATTTTTATAAATACTGGCCAGGTTGTTTTACTTCGTTGGATGGTTTAAATGAAAACTGTTGTTTATGTTTTAAGGGTTCCCCCTTCTCATGTGTTTTGAATGGTTTTTAAATATGAGCACTAAACCGCTTGTTATCATATTTAACTTGCATGCAGAGTGAGAACCCCGGTTTAGGACCATGTTTTGGGTCGGGTTCGTCACAATGTGGTTGTATGATTGTCTTGATATGGGTTGTCCTGATATGGACTTGCATGATGTTTGATGCATGGCTTGATGCCTCGTTTGGACCTAAACGATTCATGGAGACCTGATAGAGGAGACTAGTAGGCGGGTGTGGACGATGATATTCGGGCTCACACCCCAGCTTAAGGTGATATTCTCTCGCTCCGCAGGACTTTCATGAATTGCCGACCGGTCAGGCTCAAGGCCTTGGATAGTTTCTACTAGTAGCTTAGTGTAAGGACCCGACCCGAATGGGGCACTAAATGGGCACTTACCTCAATGCATGCATTCAAAGTAAAGGACATTATACAGACATGATTTCGGATTCCAATTAAAACCAAAACATTCAAACATTCAGTTCAAAGCCCGGACAATTTTCACGAAACACTCCCCTGTTTCCAAGCACCTGTTCCAAGATAAATACATTTCCAAAGTTTACTCTGATCAGAGATTTATAAAAATCATTCAAAACCTGTCGGGATACAACAATGCTGGAATCCACAAAACATTTAGAAAACATCCTAAGGCTCCGTGCCCGGCTACATGCATTAAGGGGAAAATAAAGCATAAAGAGTCATAACACAAAATCAGAGTTTGATAACTGGGCCCCATGATCACAGCTCCTCCTTCAGCCATCTTGTCTTGCAACTCGGTTACCTGTGGAAAAACCACAATAATAAGGGTGAGTAACGAATTACTCAGTAAGAATTCCCAACCGGGGTACAATACGATATACATGGTCATCTAGCTGAGTGTATGCAAGCTATGAGTATAAACACAGAATAGAGCACATAGCTTGAGTCCATACTTGGACCTCGGATGCCAACTCAGGGTCTTAGTCCGGAATAATCCTCCACACAATCCTTCACACAATACGCCCTATACGAGAAACAAGTCCCGGCCTCAGCCTGTCTACTATCGATGAAAGGTACACTAGCTCAAGATCCCGAGGAGCTCTCCAGTCGGCGCTGTAATGAGCGTAAGCATGCACCACGCGCTACCGCAGACTATGGGGGGTGCTGGGTCTAGAGGCAAGCTACCCATGTCCAGCCACCACGCCTAACTAAATCTTTGGATCGGTGTCACTAACATAGGGGTGTGAGACCTGGACACGTAAACTATATCAGCCTGCTCCACCGCACCTGGGGCTAAGGAAAGGGTCGTGGTAGGCTTACACCAGGAAGCCGTCCTTACCTTAACAGGTGGCAATCAAGGGCTACGGCCGAACACGCTGAGGACGTGCCGACTGCCGGGGACGAGGCAATGCCAAGTCATCATCCCGACGGTTGGGGCATTTAACAGTCTGCCACTCTCACCCAAGATTGCGGGGCCAGCCGTTAGGGTTAGCTAATCCCTAACGGGATCAGGGCGGAGCTCCATCTCATACGTCCCTGTCGTGGATGCAAGGTTCGTTATGCACCCGGCCCGGATGATGCTATCTACCTGCCAATCTAACCTGCCTTAGCAATCAGCAAACAATTCCATAAAATCCAATACGTGCTCAATAAGAATACAACGAACCTAGCATGATACTACGAAGCAAGAACAGATACGAGCATGCCAGAAAGGAACAACCTAGCATGGATTAACATGATAATTAACCTGGAAAATCATGTCAACCAGGAATTCAGAACAGAGCACTTAGCTACACATGTCAATAAACACAAACAAGCAATCAATCAGCAATCACATATAATATCGCAGGGTCCACACAACTCCGGTAAGAAATCCTTACCTTGGTCGGGGACGATAACACGAAAACATAAGCTGCGAACGATCTCGAACTAGCTACCGGGAACCTAACAAGTACAACACAATTACACACAATATCTAAATTAAATTAAATAAAATAAAATAATTAGGCTCGACTCGGCTCTCACTTGGCTCGGCTCGGCAGCAGGACACGCGACACGGCGCGGCCGCACGGCTCGGCGACAGGCGCACGGACACGGCGCTGGGGCTGCTTCTGCGCGCGAGCGAAGGGCGAACACGGGCGATTTCTGGCTCGATGGAGGAAGAGCTCGAATTCGGGCGATTTGGCGAATTTCGACGAGCGATTGGTTGCTGGTTGAACTCCCCTACACAAGCTGCACAAAATCCACCCAGCAATTCACTTCGACTCGGCCAGAAAATTGAAATCGGAAACAGGGGAATCAGATTTGAAGGAGAAGAAGAAGAAGAAGAAAAGAAGAGAAGGAGAGCTTACCGGAGGGAGACGGTCGGCGAGGGAGCTCCGGCGAATTGGAGTCGGCGAGGGAGAATCGCGAAGACGCCCTGGTCGGTCGAAGGGAAGGATCGCGAAGAAGGAGAAGAAAATGGAGAAATGAGGGAGAAGCTCGGGCGATCTCTGCTTTTAAACCAAAGGCATCTCAAAACACGCATAACATAAAGATGGCGCGTCTAGAATAACAAGAGCGCTCGGTGGCTCAAGTGGCAATGCCACCCGTCTAGCTTCCCAAGGGACCCTGGTTCGAATCTCACCCGACGTGCTATTTAATTCCCTATTTCTTTTTGCATTTTACCAAGCCCAAATACCTTCACAAAGCTTCCCGATCCCATTCAAATCATCTCATAATTTTTCTGGCAATTAGAAAAGACATAACCGGCCCTGTCGGCCGGACCAAATTACCAAAATGCCCCTGGGGCAAACCGGGAAGACCGAGATGAAATTCTGGGCCGTTACACTTAGGCACTCTCCAGGTATGTGGTATGGGGTTGATATGGTTCATTGGTGATTGGTGTGACACCACCTCTCGTCGTGAGTATGATGCCTGAGGCCAATAGGATGCTCGACCCCTAGATTTCGTTTATAGTAGGTTCCCATATTGCTCTCGAGTTAGAGGACTCTTGTGGGCTTTTAGTCTTGGGTCTATGACCTTTAGACTGCTCTGTGAAGTATAGTTCAAAGACGATGTTTCCTAACCTAACACCCAAGAGCTCGGGTTTTTTATACCCCCTCGGTTATGTTGCTAATCATACTTATTTGCTGATTTTTGTATTCTTGTGCATGTCTATCCTCGAGCGGGGGGAGCCTTACTGAGTTTGCAAAAACTTACCCTTTCCACTGTGGAATTCCCCATATGTACCAAGATGGATGATCGATGGAGCTAGAGATGACCATGAGACCGGCTGTAGTTACTTTTGTGTTTATTTAGTCTTTATTAGCATGAAGTATTTCAGGGGCATGTTTAGACTATTTTAGTACTCCTATATTTTTATGTTTTAGAACTTATGGGTAACCTTTACTATTTATGTTTTGATGGCTTTCGAACTTCTATTTATGCATGGAGACTTTATGGATTTCACTGTTGCTTTTATTATGCATGCCTTGGGTATCTATATTTTCATGCACGTAGAGTTAAGAACTTTGGTTTAGACCTTGATTTGTGTCGGGTCCTTACATTATTTGAGAACAGTACTATCTTCTAATTACCCTATGCTTATGGCTTTTATTCCCTCCAATTTGTACTAAAAAAAACGCACACACACCTAATGACCAAGTAATGAGATCGAATTGAGATTTATCTCAAAGACAAGAAAGTGGAAAAAAATTCAAATACTTGAGAAACACTCGCCGCAAAATCGTTATTGAGAGTGAGAATCAATGGCAGAATTCCCTAGCTCTCTACTCTCAATTCTGCCACCTCATCTCATCTCAACTCTCCCACCTCTTCAGCCATGTATGCTTCGGATCCTATTCAAATTTAAGTTTTCTCTGTTGATTTGCTTTGTTCTCTTGCATTCGATCTTCATTTTCTTTTACTTTTATCAATCTTTTTTTCTATGTTTAGTTGGCTCTGTAGATCCGTTGATCGAGGAGAAAATTTTCAAAGGACATTTCTTGAGAGAGATATCGGCGTTTTGTGATTATTCCAAATCTTGCTTATAGCGACAAGCCAAATCTCCAGGTAATCGTTTTGTCTTTCTCGTCTGTTTTAGGTTATTTCTTTGAGTTTGCTCTTTTTGTATGTTGTTTGATTTGGTACCTTAGGCTCTTTTTTTGTTTGGTCATTTTCTGTTTTTTGTTTGATTAAAGAAGATGAAATATTGATTTCGATCGGTGTTTAGGATTTTTTTTTATTTCAATCAGTTTCTAGATGAGTTTAATTGTGAATTACGGGTATCTGAATTCAGTTTGTGCACAATAATATCCTTCGATTATCAATGTTTGGCTATCTGATCCTTGTTGTAGTATCTGCTTCATTATCAACGTCAATCTTATCTGAGTTTTCGAACTGTTCTTCTTAGTCAGATTACTTACCTATCTGTCATTGGACTTCAACATGTGTAATTTCAATTAGATGGATTTCTAAGTCTCAGTACTTTGAAGGATGAAGTGTTTAGTTGTTAATTAATTTGATGATATTGAATATACAACTTGTAAGTCTTAACAAATTCCGCATAGGTCGTGAACTGAATCCCGCTTCAACAGAAGTTGTTATATTGTTTTCAAACTCTGGGTGCTCGGAGACGTCTTGTTTGTCAAACAGCTAAAGCATGGTCAAAAACATGCCAATCCATTGCTTGGTTACCAGAATAGATAAGAAGTTAGAAATGATTTGTTGTGTATGGAGGAAAAAGCACATCGCGCCTGCTTATATGCGGCTTTGGGCCAAAGCCATTTTGAGCTACCTCTATAAGAGGTTGTTTTTCTGAGGTGAAGATACGGCTAAGTGCTTGCGCGACAGCTTGATAGAACACTTGTGTCTATCTCCCTGCAAACAATAAACTAGCACGAACAATGACACAAAAGATGGATTTTTACAGCAAAATAAGATTAGCAACAAGGTCTGCCACCATTCAAGACGGTGGAGTCTCTCCCAAGGTCTTACAATGAACCCCTTTCCCAAAAGAACAAGCTTTTATGGATGCCCTTACATTTCTTACCCAAAAGACTTAAATACCCTATTACTAACAAAATAACTTAACTTAACAAAAAGAGCTTTAGTTTCCCTGTCCTGCCTCAGATGGACCAACTCCCCTCTTTTGGGCCCTGCGTGTGTAGACTTGCCAATTGGGTCTGGGCCTATCATCCCCATATACTAGGAGACAGTTCTTGTCCTCAAGTGAGAATAGAGGGAATTTTTGCCGCATAAATTGAATTGATTCCCAGGTAGCTTCTTCCGAACTCAATTATTTCTATTCCACCAGAGCTTTCGCTTTCTTGTTGTTATGGTTCCATTTGTAGAAGCGAGCATTCCATGGCTGAGCCTCCCATTCGTATTCATCCGTCAGCACGGGCGGTTTGCAGACATAGTCGTGATGCTCCCCTATCCAATCTTTGAGTTGAGATACATGAAAGACTGGGTGGATGTTGGAGCCTAGGGGCAGTTGGAGGCAATAGGACACCTTACCAATTCGCTCAAGTACCGAAAATGGCCCGTAGGATTTGGGAGCTAACTTCTAATTCCTCCTCTTAGCCACTGAGGCTTGCCTGTACGTCACAGCTTTAGGTACAATCATGATCCTACTCCATACTCCACCTCACGGCGATCTTCATCTGCATTTTGCTTCATTTTATCTTGGCTTATTGTTAATTGATTGTGTTACCGCTCTATCATCTTATCCCTTTCACGAATTTGCTCATCTAAGGCTGCATTGGAGGTTTGTTGATCCCCGTACATTAATAGCAAAGGTGGGGGCCGGCCATAAACAATCTGAAATGGGTTCATTTTCGTTGTAGAGTGGTAAGTGGTGTTATACCAATATTCAGCCCAGTGTAACCATTGGTTCCAAGTCCGGGGGTTCTCGTTGCAGAAACATCTCAAATACGTCTCCAGACATCTGTTGACTACCTCTGTTTGGCCATCTATTTGGGGGTGGTATGCGGTGCTTTAGTGTAACCCGGTTCCTTGTAAGCGGAATAACTCCGACCAGAAGTGGCTGAAAAATATCTTGTCCCGGTCTAAAAAAATTGTGCGCGAAAACCCATGAAGGTTTACCACGTCTTGTATGAACAAAGAGGCCACCATCTTATCCGTAAACGGATGACCCAATGAAATAAAGTAAGTCACCTTGCTCAGGCGATCGACGCCACCATAATCGTCTTCTTACTATCAGATTTAGGTAGCTCTTTGATGAAGTCCATTGATAAGTCCTTCCATATTCTATTCGGGATTGGTAAGGGTTGGAGCAAGCCTACTGGTTTGAGCGTCGAATTTTTGTTTTGTTGGCAAACTTGGCACATCTCAATGTGTTTCATCACGTCACCCCGCATCCTTTCCCAATAGAATTTGTTGACTATCCTCTTATAGGTCCTTACAAACCCCGAATGTCCCCCTAGCACTGAGTCATGGTATGCATGCAGTACAGCCTGTCGTATCTCCGGTCAGATCGAAAGTGATAGGTGATTCCTATACGGCAGGTTCTTTGAACCAAGGAGAAAAGAGGTAGGGAGTCTTGATCAGCTTCTAAAACTCTACGTATCGTCTTTAGGTGGGGGTCGTTGCCTATTTCATTGCGCACTCGCTCTAAGTCCATCATTGGTGGTGCTTCTAAACTAGCTAGGTGGACCCCTTCAGGCATCCTCGATAGGGCATCTGCTGCTTTATTCTCCAATCCCGGCTTATACTGTATTTCAAAATCATACCCCAGCAATTTATATAACCACTTCTGATACTCTGGTTGCACCTCTCTCTGCTCGACCAAGTATCACAACGTCTGTTAGTCCGACCAGACTATGAATTTTCTTCCTAACAAATAAGGTCTCCATTTCTATATGGCCATGAAACCTTCCATGAACTCCCACTCGTAAACAGAAGTCACTCGTGTGCCTGGGGACAGGTCCTGGCTAAAATATGCAATTGGTCATTTTCTCTACATCAGCACAACCCCCAAACCCTTTCCCGATGCGTCTGTCTATAGTACAAAGCTTTCCTTGAAATTGGGCATTGTAAGCACAGGTAGTGTCGACATGGCATTCTTCAATTCGTCAAAGGCCCGCTGGGCAGCTACACTCCACTCGAATGAGTCTTTCCAAGTCAATATGTCTAACGGGGCTGCAATAGGGCCGCAATTGGCCACGAACTTCCTATAGTACCCAGTTAGGCCCAAAAATTCTCTCAATTCCCTCACTTTTTTGTGTTCGAGCCATTCCAACATGGCTCTGACCTTCTTTGGGTCTACCTTAACCTCATGTCTGGATACCCAATGTCCTAGATACTCAACTTTCTCCTAACTAAACGTACATTTTTTTGGGTTGGCCACTAGGCCATTCTGTCTTAAAATTTCGAAAACCTCCCTAAGTTGTTGAACATGCGTCACCTAGTCTAGATTGTACACCTGAATATCATCAAAGAATACCAGATCAAACTTTCTAAGGACGGATCGAAATACCTGATTCATCAATGCATGGAAGGTTGTCAGGGCATTGGTTAACCCAAAAGGCATGACCAAGAACTCGTAGTGCCCTTCGTGTGTGCGAAAAGCTGTTTTGTGCACATCGACTTCTTTAACTTTGATTTGGTGATATCCCAACTTAAGGTCCAGTTTTGAGAAGTATTGTGCCCTCTATAGCTCATCGAGCAGTTCTTTGATCACCAGTATCGGAAATTTATCGGGTATGGTCTCGTGGTTGAGTGCCCTATAGTCAACACAGAATCTCCAACTCTGATCTTTCTTTTTCACGAGCAAAAATCGGACTAGAAAAAGAACACCTACTTGGTCGAATTATGCCTGCCGTCAACATCTCTCCCACCAGCCTTTCGATCTCATTCTTCTGGGTAAACGAATATCAATAAGGCCTTACATTCACCGGTTCGACGCCCTCCTTGAGTTGTATTGCATGGTCCACTTCCCGTACCGCCAACAACCCCTAGTTGGTGACAAAAATATCTCCATAGTCCGACAAGACGTTGACTAAATGCGCTGGGGCCTCTGATTCCTCCTCTTCTATCAACAGTTCGAAGTTGTCGGATACCTCTTCCTCTAAGAATTTTAGTTCCACTAGGAGTCCTTCGTCATGCTTTTGCCAGGATCTACTCAAGCGTTTCAGAGATATTTTCGCTCTTGTCAGCAATGGGTACCTTTTGATGACCATTCAATTTTCCTCGATGTCTACCGTCATAGTCAGCGCTGTCCAGTCCACTTCCGTCGTCCCCAATGTTTTCAGCGTCATTGCATGCCAGTATGGCATCGACGCTGCCTAATTCAAAGGGTAAAAAATCTTGGTTGAACGAGAGTCCTGCTAGCTCTACCATAACGTCCCTACAAATTCTCCTGCCTCTCTCGTTCCCAAAATCACCCCAAAGTGCCTCGAGTTAGCCATGGGTAGCTTCGCTTTGTCGACCAAACCCTAGGATACGAAATTGTGAGTGGCTCTGCAGTCAATGAGGATGATGGCTTCATATCCTTCAATGTTCCTTTTGACCTTGATCGTCCCCAAAGACGAGAACCCTACGACAATGTTCAGGGATAACTCTGTGGTGGTTTCCATCTCCATTGGCTCTCTTTCTTCCCTTGCATGCATTTCTTCGTCTTCTACCTCGTCACTAACCACGAGCAATTTAAGTTCCTTAGCTTTACATTTATGGCCTACAAAAAACTTCTCATCATATCAGTAACACAACCTCTTCTCTCTCCTATTTTGCAACTCTTTGTTAGTCAATCACTTAAATAATGTTCCCTCCTTCTGGGCTGGTAGCATTATCTGTGGCGGACCCATGGGCCTAGCCTGGGTAGTCAACGAGATGGACCTTATTGGGTTGACCTTTAGTAGTTTTTGTAGGGCCACATTCCAAGGTTGGTACAGGACCATCCCCCCTTCCTCCATTAGGCCCAGTATTCCTTCCATTATTTGGGCCTGAGTCGGCTCCCTTCTTTTTCGACCTTCTTCTATCTTCAATCTTTTAGGCCAAACTCATTCTGGCCTTTAGGTCCACTGGTTTGAAACACAGTAACTCTGTACGTACGCTTTCTTCTAAACCAGTCAGAAAATTCACCTAAAAAACCTCCTTGGGAAGGTATGTCATTGGCGCTGCGAACAGCTCATACCTATGCCAAAATTTCTCCACTGTGGATTCTTTTCGTACGGCCAAAATTTGGGTGCATAACGACCCTTCCTGCGTTGTTCTGAAAAGATTCAACACTCGTTTCTTCACATCATTCCAACCACTAAACGACGTACGTTCTTCCTCCCATCGTAACTAATGTAGCGCCCATCTGGTGAAGCTGATGGCCATCGCCGTAACCTTTTCGACGCTGTGAGTTGGTTGATGTCAAAATATCTCTTCGCTCTGAACATCTAGTCATCCAAGTCATCTCCGTCGAAGATCGACATCTCCACTCTCTTGAGCTTCTGTCTTACCAGAATCTCGCCTCTGCTATTTCCCTCTCGGCTACTTGATCCTGAGTCGTCTTCCCTGTTCTTTCTTTTACTCCCCGTGTCGTCCACTCTCCTCGGCGATCCCCTCGCCAGATTCTCTAGCGCTTTCTATATTGTGTCTGTCGTCCACTGGTTCTCTTCCATGCTCGCGAACAACTATGTCATCTGCTTCTTGGTCTAGTTGGCTTGTTCTCGTAGTTCCTGAATTGTCGATTTTGCTATGGGCACGTCTTCACTTCCATTTTTCGATGCCCGTCCCGTCTTCTTCATCGTTCCCCTCCCACGTCCTCTCTTGGAGCGTCTCAGCGTATCTGCTCTAATACCACTTGATAGAATACTAGTGTCTATCTCCCTGAACACAGTAAACTAGCACGAACAATTACACAAAGATGGATTTTTATAGCAAAATAAGATTAGCAACAAGGTCTGCCACCATTCGAGAGGGTGGAGTCTCTCCCACGGTCCTACAATGAACCCCTTCCCAAAAGAACAAGCTTTTCTGGATGCCCTTACATTCCTTCCCCAAAAGACTTAAATACCCTTGTACTAACAAAATAACTTAACAAAAAGAGCTTTAGTTCCCCTGTCCTGTCTCAGATGGGCCAACTCCCCCCTTTTGGGCCCTGCGCGTGTAGGCCAATTGGGTATGGGCCTATCATAGCCCCTGTTACAAGCAAGGCTCTCAGAATGTAATTCATTCTTCTCTCTCCTGCCTTATTGTACACCTTTGATTATAACTTATTTGGTCACTAATGAAATTTATTTTAACTCTGTTTTCCTTTCATTGGCATGCTCATCATCTCAAAATCAATTGACAATAAATGGATCGGTTATAAGATTTTATAATATGTTCCTAAACATGTGTACAATATAATCTTTGTTAGCTTGAATTCTTAATTTTGAAAAACTTATTATTAGATAAGACGGTTTGTCCCATGACATTAGTCGAGTCACGTGCAAGTTAGCCTGGATAGTCATGGATATAAAAAATAAAGTCAAACTTTGGAGGATCAATAACCCATATGGAACTCTAATATCATACGAGATAACATGGGGTTGATTTTGTGGTGGAACCTATCTTATCTAATACTTATTCTAGAAAGCTGGAACATAATATGACTAAAATTTTCCTCACAGGCCATTTGCAAGGAATTTTCATGAATTTTCTTTCACCCTATACATGGTTAATTTATTTTATGTAGTTTTCATTTCACAAGATGGATTACTCAGCTTTATGTAGAAACAGTGAGAAAACAAGTTGTAAAGAAACAGACAACCAAACATGTTTTTCATTAGCTCCAAACAGCTTGTGTCATGATATGAGTATATCATTTGGCAGGCTTCAAGATAAGAAAAGTCTAGGCAGGAAGAACAACAACATTATCCAAGACAGGGCCACACAAATAGGCAGATTCATGAAGCTTGGTATGATAATAAGCACTGTAAAATGTAATCCATGTATTAACTGAGACTGCTTTGAACTTCAAAGTTGCAGTTTTGGATGCTCCAAGGCCAGTAGAAATGAAGGGAGCTTTGATGGTTTGTTGGGCAGCAGAAGCTTGGACATCCATGGAGCCATGGCAGCCATTTCTAGCATCTCCAATGGTGAAGGTGAGATTGTAAGACTTGTTGGGAACTGTTTTGATTAATTGTGAGATTGAACTTTCTCTGCCTGCAACCAATTCAATGGCTGCATTTCCTGAAGGTACATAGAAATGGGCTCTGCCAATGTACTTTACAGGCTTTAGAGATGTAACCATCCAGCCTGGGAGTGGAGAAATGTGGTCTACTTTCTGTGGAGGAAGGAGGATTCCATTTGAGAACCTCTTTATCATATGAGGTCCAATTTCAAAGTTTCCATTCAATAAAAGGTTGCCTGCAAAATAAGTTTTTTATATCATAATAACATAGAAAAATCTTGGACTAGCTAGTACATAGAAAAAAGAAACTTGACTACTTTATGGGGGTGTTTGTTTGGCGTATTTAGGTAAGAGTTAGCATTAGGAGTTATTAACTTTTCCTCGAAAACCTACATCCAAACAAGTTTTTATTAACTCCTCCTCATTTTTATTTTTAAAAATAACTGTCATTTTTAATCATTTATTTTTAATCATTCATTTACAACTACTCAATCATTTCTAACTACTTATTTTTAATCATCTCTCTCAAATCAATCAAAATAATTCATTTTTAACCATTCATTTTTTAATAACTAAAAATAACTACTCATTTTTAACTCTACATCCAAACAAAATTTTGACTCTAACTCTACTACACAAAAACTACATACCAACGAGTTTTTGACACAATTCTCAATTTTTAACTACTCAATATAACTCTTTAACCCAAAAACTACCTAAATATGTCAAACAAACAGCCCCTACGAATAATTTTTTATTGGCATAATAAAGAATAACTTACCGGGAACTTCGCTACTGACAGGTGGCATCTCCTTGATGAAGACGAGGTCCAAGAGGGGTCCACAAGTGGGGTCCTCTTGGACACTCGGGTTAACAAAAGTAACCTTAACAATGTTCTCATTGGCCCTAAAGGAGAAGGCATATGCATCTCCTCCATTGCTATACCGAGTCTGGATGGAAATGTTTGCTGATTGGTCCCCGGCGTCAAGGCTCAAGGCTTGGTGTTGCGCGCAAGTCCTTGTGGCCCCAAACGACAGCGTATAGGTGGAGCCCCGTGCTAAGCTCACCGCCTGTGAGATTGAGGCCTGGTTCCCTAACCTCACCGCGTGGGACCCGCGGGGGATGGGCAGGTAATATCCACCTGGCTGGGGCCCACCCGACACGTATTCCACGTGGCCCTCTATCTCCCATTTTGGGAGGGAGGTTTTGCCTATGATTACTGTTTTGTTTAGGTTTGATTTGAGCGGTGGATCTTCGAAATTGCCATTCGGGAGAAGACCTGAGAAGAAAAAAACAAAAACAAAACAAAACAAAAATATTTAAAATATGAACCAAGATGATTTGTGTGGCTGGATTTTCATTTCATAAGAGTAGGTGTTAGAAGCTATATCTAAATTTAATTTACGAAAATTTATATCTTAGTCTCTAAATTTGTAGTGTATATTTCAAAATCTAAAAAAATATTCAATTTTAGTCCTCATATTTTAAATTATTTTCAATTTTAATGTTTGAGGTAAAATATTCGTTTACTGTGACATAATGTTAATTGTGATAATGATTATGCTAATATTAAATTTCAATATATTGGTGAAGTGGTTACTTTTATATTAATATAAAACAAATTTATAAAAGAAAATTAATAAGACTAACTTAACCCAAAAACTAACACCATCTAAAATGGAGCATTATTAAAACAAAAATGTTTGATTTTTGAAATTTATGAACCAAAGTAACACTGCTCTTCAAACAAGGATATTTTTATTCAAAATCTTAAATTTTTATTGGTACAAAGTAACAGAATCGAAAATATTATACACAAACTTTTACTTCCAACTCATGGAAGTTTTATCTTCACTTTAATTTTTTTTTTTTAATGTGTGATATAAATAGTAAAATATTGACAAGAGATAAACAAAGTGAAGATAGAGATACAGACTTGTTTTGCAAAACTATTTTCAACACATTGGTTTTCTTTAAAAAAAAACTAAGAAACATGGGAAGATTAATATTATAATCTTCAATGTTCAAAATTTGTAACTTTACAACCGAACAAATCTAAAATGAACAGAGAAAAAAAAAAGAATAATGGAATTCCTTTCTTTGTATAAGGAGTTAAAATAAATAAGAATATAATAAATTTTGTTGATAATAGAAATGGAATAAGAAGAGATGAGTGACATTGGCATACCATCAAGATATTGAGAATGAGGAACAGAAGAAACAGAGACAGCTAAGAGAGTGAAAATTAGAAGCAAACTCAAACTTTCCATTCTTCAAACCTTAACAAAAACTAAAATGGTGTTTGGAAGATGATTTTACTCTCATTTCTCTCTATATATACACATATAAATTATTTAGGTTAAAACACATTTTCATCCCCATGTTTTTTATTATTATTATTTTAAATATTCAATACTCAAATATTTGTCTATTTTCATCGGTGTTTTTATAAAGGTCTACTTTTATTCTTTCTATTGTTAATTTTATGATTTAATTAGATTTGTGTAGTTCATAATAATAATAATATAGTAAAATATAAGTTTAATCTCTATGCTTTAATAAAATTTAAAAAATAGTCATTACCATTCCTAAACATTAGCGAATTAAGTACTTGAACGTTAGTTATTCATATGTTGTGATGAAGTACGAGCCGAGTGACTGATATTATAAAAAAATCATATTATTTTGCATGAATAATAAACTTTCATATATTAATATTTAATACGATTACATACGATAAAGACTATATTTTAGGTTTTATAAAATCAAAGGAGCTAAATTCTAATTCTTAAAATCATAGGGGACTAAATTCTATATTTCTTCACACTATAGAACTAAATTCTAAATATTTTTGTCAAATTATAAGAATTAAACTCTACTAAATGGGTTAGTGGTGCGATGGTTATCTTGTCTGGCGTTAATTCATTTCTACTTCACGATCACAAGTTCGATCCTTGGAATCCTTTTTCGCATAAAATATTAAAATGGATTTTGCATGTATAATAAAAAGGCAAGTATTTTCATCTATAGTACAAAAATTGGTTTGAACGAACGAAAAATTGGTCAATCTAAAAACTAACTTGGCCTAACCAAAACTATAAAAATGGTCGAATCCAACCTAAAGAAAATAGCCAAATTATGGTAACTTAATTAGAATAGCCTTAGTTATGGAAGGTTAGATGGTCACTACTTAAATTGCAGAAATGAGTACAAAAAACATTTAAAACTAATTAACCAATTTTTCTCAATATTCTTTCTAAGTAATCTCTTGTATATCTTTTTTTCTCCTCATTCACATTGTGTTATCTCTCTCCAACATGCAAAATTAGCTAATTGTATTCTCATTCCTATCCTTCTCTCTCTTACATGCAACACAACACCTCATTTCTATTCCTTTCATACTATCTACGAGTTTCCCTCCATTTTTATGATTCAAACAAATCAAAGTATTTATTGTTAAATAATATTACTTTAAAATTTTATAATAACGCCCGTTGTCGGGATAAAATATAACACCTCATTTCTGTGCATATTTAGCTTGGTGTGAAAAATAATATCACACTTTGTCTATGGATTCTTTTAATTTTTTTTTTCCTTTTTTGAGATAACAGTAATTAAGGGTAAGAAGACTCGAATCTAAGACCTCTTGATCATTAAGTATATATTGATGTCGTCGAGTTACTACCTTATTGGCTTTTAATCTCCTTATTGATTCTTCTTTAAAATTCACAATGCAACTTTCATTTTAAAATTTGCCTAAAGTATCTCTCCATGTAGAAAGTGTAATCAAATGTACCAAAACATTAAATAAGTTGAATTGAATACAAATACCTTAATAAATATTAGAATTCAGTTCAAAATGATAAAAATTTCAAACTTGGTCCATTCTTAGGGTGTTTTTGTGCTTTCTATAAAATTCATTAATTATGTTTAGATTTCTCCTAGTTAATTCAAATTTAAACAACTAATCATGTAATTTTGTTCCTATTTAAACTTAATTTAATAGGACATAATTTACTATCCATTAGAGAGTTATCAATTAGTGTAAACTTATTTAGGATGCAATAAACCTTTTTTTAGAGACTTATAAGATTAATCAAATTCACAAAATAATTATAAATATAGTTATTTTTAAAAAATTAGCAACCACAGTCATTTTTATTAATAATAATATTGAAATAAAGATTTTTTATAATATAATATTAATTATTATGAATTTAAATATTTTAAACTTTGCCTACAGTTATAATTATTTTTTGATAAGAGGCTATCCAATATAATTTCCCTTTTTTTAACAAAAAATACATCAATTAGTGTAAACCATTTTTTTCAATTCCCTTTATATGTTAACAATTCAAAAGGTTTTGGTTATGCCAAAATTTTCGTGCAACCCATCAAATTTGAAGTTTTTTACTCAACTTCACTACTTAATCAACTCAAGGCTTTACGCCCATAACCTTAGCCTAAGCTCTTTTTAGTTAAATCAAATATTATCAATGTTTTTGTGCAGTTCATTATATCGAAAGATCTCACTTAGTTTAGCCAACAAGAACAGAGCTCTAATGACACCTTGTACAACCTAATAATCATGAGGTTACAAATTCAAATTTTCTTCTCCAATAAAGTTGTATAAAAAAAATTTAAAAAGAAAAAAAAAATTACTTAGTTCAAGTTCTAAATTTCAACACTTAGTTTATCAACTTTAGGTTTGTCCTTCGAGAAGAATTTCCTAGTTTTTTTTCACTATTTTAAAATGATTTTGCAACCTATCTAGAATCTCTCAAAAAGAGAAACTTCTTCATCCATCAAGAAGAACTACTAGTATTACTCCAGTTGTTGTTGCTAGTTCTTTTGGCTACATTCCACCCGGTAGCTTGTTTGAATCTTCGTTATGAACCGATGATGAGTTGATTATGCTCTTGTTATAGATTACAAGTTTTAACTGTCTGTTGTTTGGATCGAGAGTATGCATACACGATGCAAGTTACATCCTGGGAAACGTTTATAGTTATGGTGTTAATGTTGCTTGAGATTCTCACTACCAGACTGCAAGTTGATGAGGTGTTCGGTAAATAGGGTGCATAGTGTTCCCTTGAGGTCCAAGACACCAGAACCGATACTTGATTCTCGGTTGAGCACAGTGTCGTTCGGTTGGAGGAGGGAGATGCTTGCCGCTCTCAAATTTGCATTACTCTGCACTGATAGCGTACCAGCCAAAAGGCCAAAAATGAAAAAGGTGGTGGAAATGCTTATGGAGATGATGGGCTCCCGAATTCCAAGTTTTCGATGTTGTGAATTTTGACACTGATATGGAGATTGCAAAATGAGTCATTCACTAAAGCAATTGTTTTAATGAAGGTGGAAATGAGTGTCCTCGTACAGTGTGGTTGTTTTATGATCATCAACCAACCAGATTTGTGACAAACGAAAGTATATTATATGATGGTTAATGATCTTCTTTTAGTTAAAAACAAGCAGATGAGAAAACTATGAAGAACTTGGTGATCTCCTAAACCAAAGTAAATAAGCAATTACATCACACTACTACAATTTTAGCTTTTTATGACAATCTTTAATTGTCATAATTGACTTACTATGACAATTATATCCAAAAACTTCGTTGTCATAGTATCCCGTGTCATAGTAAGTCTTTTATGACATATAATAACAATGTCATAAAATATAATTTATGACAGTTATAAAATTGTCATAAATGTTTTTTCACAACAGTTAAAAATTGTCATGAATAAATGAAAAATATACTTTATAATCTCTATTTATGACATTTTATAATTGTCATAAATTAAGTTATTTTTGTAATTTTAACTTTTGTTACCATGACAGTTTTTAAATGTCATAAAATAGAGTTATTTTTCCAAATAAAGTTAAATTATAAACTATCATGATTTCTATTTCTTGATAGTTTAAAATTGTCATAAAATGGGTAACATGACTCTTGTAATAATCTTGATAATAGTTTAAAGTTGTCATAAATTAGATTTCATGACAATTGTAATAGCCATGATTTATATTTCATGATAGTTAAGAGTTGTCATAAAAGGTATATTATGACAGTTTGTTTTAATTTGAGAATTTAATATATTCTATTAATTTATTCATTTAATTCATGCTAATTACAATTAAATCTGTCAATAATTGAACATTTCAAAAATAATATCACAATCCACATAAAAACCAAATTGTACACCATGTCCGTCTGGATTTCCATGTCACCTGAAACTCTAACTTCACAGTTGGTGGAACACCCTTCTTTATTGATAATTCTTAAGCAAATATACAACTCAAAAGTCTATACAACAGTAGAGAATCTATAATATTTACAAACAGCTACAAACTAACTTCACAAAAACTTTATAGAAGGTCTAGAATGCAAAACTTAATTGCATTCTTTTTATATACACATTCTAAACCAGCAACCTAAAAAAATACTAGCTCTGCTACCTGCCCACCAGTCTCAAGCTCATCGTCATTGCTCTCTTGAGGCCACCTAAACGTTAAACATAGAGAAAAACATCCAACAAACTAAAATATCTCCAATACTAAATGTAACATATCCATATAAAGAAAATCCTCATAAGATTTAATCTCTAACCAACATACAACATACAACATTCAACTCAACACCCACCACTCCTAAAATTCATGAAAAGAAACACTTTACTCCTCATAACATAAAACACTTGCTTCTTCCACTCCCACGCGCTGCATAGATAAATTACAAACTTTAATTTTCCACATATCTACACATTATCGCATTACTTCCACACCCTTTTCCCAACTAAATAAGAAATTCTATCATCAAGGTAATACACACGCGAATAAACCCACATCAAAAGTATGAGTAAGACATTATTTTAGAAATAAGAAATTAGACTTACTTGATACAACGTTGCAGGTGTTAACTATCCATGTCAAGATAAAAATAGTTCAAAAGGCAAAACAAACAATAACTCAATTTAGGTATATGAGTTCATTGTATCAATATCTAAACAAAAAAATGAAAATAGAAATAACATACCTTAGATGAATAGGGTCCTTGTCAAAATCTATTAAGCAACCTCATAATGACTAAAAAGTGTTGATAAATGGATTATAAAGATAATAACTAGAGTTCAAAACTTAGAGCCTCAACTTAAACAAAGTGTTTGAAGCTTAAAAATGAGGTTGAAGCATATCAAAACATGAGGTTGAAGCATATTAGAAGCTTAAAAATGAAATAGATGCTATAAACTTGCATCAATAAAATTAAAGTTAAAGTTACTAGATAAGAACCTAATTGATGAGCATTCATTTTATTGTATGTTAGAAATGTTGATTGATATCCTCCTCCAAACTTTGGAAACCATCAACAAGCTCAAAATCATAAAACTTAAGAAAGAAAATGTAACAGCCCAGTTTCCTATTCCAGTTTTCGAGGTGCCTTCGGGTCAAGATTCAGTTGTTTGGTTGGGTTTTAGAGCGGTTTTGACCCTTGGGGGTATTTTGGTCTTTTGGCTCTCGGGGCAGGATTTGTGGTTTTCAGGGCTTCGAGGAAGCTCCTGCCTTTTTCGAGGCTTGTTTGTTGTTGGTTGCGTGTCTCGTGGTGTTTGGGCTAGTCGGTTGGATGCTCGGTTGTGGTTCGGGCTTTGGCAAAGTGTTGGTTGTTGGGTGTTTCCTTTGGGATTCGAGCCCGGGCCCTTAGTGTTGCTTTGGGAGTTGGATTTAAGTGAGTTTTATTGATTGGAAAAGATTGCTTCAGTCGGGTCTCGAAGGAGGAAGCCAGGAAATGGGATTTTAAGGTTAAAAGTGGATAAGGTTGGATTTTTGGATAAAATCCCTTTTTTTTCCTTTTTATTTCCCATTTTTCTTTTCCAAATTCATTTTCTTTCTTTTTATTTTTCTCTTTTCTCTCTCTCTCTCTCTCTCTCTCTCTCTCTCTCTCTCTCTCTCTCTCTCTCTCTCTCTCTCTCTCTCTCTCTCTCTCTCTCAAGAGCACCCCTAGCCAAAGCGGCCCCTTGGCTCGCCCACATGCCAGAGCTAGCCGCCCAACTCGCGCGTCAGCCCCGGCCTCGCCCGGCCCGAGCCCAGCTCGCTTGGTCGCCAAGGCCCGACAAAGCGTCGCCCGCCGTCGCCCGGCTGCGTGCCCTCGCCTTTGCCCAGGCCGTCGCGTCGCCAGCCCGAGCTCGCCCAGCTCATGTCCATCCGCGCTCGAGTCGCCCAACCTCGACCCGCGTCGCCCTGTGCCGAGCCCAGCTCGAGTCGCGCGTCCCCTCGCCCGTGTCGCGCGCCGTCGCTCAGCCGAGCAAGCACCGCGCCCCCGCGCTTGATGTCGCCTCGCTCTTCCGCTCGCGGCTCGCATCCAGCGCGCGCCAGCCGATCCCTTTGTTTGCCTAGCGTGTGGCCGGCTCGTTCGCGTGTCAGCCGTGCCTCGTGAGTTACTCTCGAGCCGAGCCCTATTTATTTTATTATTATTTAGGCCTATTGTGTGATTATTGATGTGTTTTTTTGGCTCGATATAGGTTGCTCGGGTTCGATCGCAGTTATTTTATTGTGTGTTGTTGCCTTTCGACCAGGTAAGGATTTCTTACCGGAGTTGTGTGGGCCCTGCGATATTTTCATGATTATGCCTTGCTTGTTTTTGCCGATGTTATGAGCATGATAGTAATAGATCGGCTTTGATTGATTTACGCTAGCATGTTTGCTTGATTTTACATGTTAGTGCCATGCTAGGTTTGTTACGCCAAACATGCTTATGATTCCTGCTTAAGCTCGTAGTATCATGCTAGGTTAGTGTGATTGATGTCGGTCTTTGTTTGCTAGCCAGGAATCATTGCTTTTTACTCTGTACTCTTAGATAGAGTTGTAGGGTTTGTCATCATCCAGAGGCTGAGCGGACATAACGTACTTTGTCCCTAGTAGCTCAGGTCGGGAGTAAAGTGTGCGCAGCATAACGTATCTTGCTACCCCCCCGACCCGCCGGTTGTGGACTTAGCTACCCACTTCGGCATAGCCTAGTTTGTAGCTGCTAGAGCGGAACCCCCGCCAGCGGTGTAAGCCTACCTTGGCCGGTTCTTAGCTTCAGGTCGGTGGATCAGGCTGCACAGATGAGCGCCGAGGGCCTCGCGCTACTGTGATCAGTGACACCGCTTCCGAGTCATAGGCATGTGCACCTGGCCCGCGTAGTTTGCCCTTAGGCCCCGTGCATTACGCCGGTTGCGAGAGAAGCATGCGGTGTGCGCGGCACACTCTGCAGCGTTAGTGCTTGGTTTCGGAGAGCTCCCGGGTATTCAGTTAGTGCAAGGGCAAGGAGGCCCTTGAGGACATTCTAGGGATCAATGTATTCCCCCCGAGTGGCAGATACCTCGGTGATGTCCAGGATTGGTCAGTGTATCCAATCCCAGCTAGGCCGGAAGAAAGAAACTTCTTATGGCTCCAGATCTTGTTTTATGAGCTCGTTGAGCTATGATGCATGTTGGTATTTGTTTGCTTGCATGCTTTGGTACTAGATGGTGATTATATCGTATTGTACCCCTGTTGGGGATTCTTCTTGAGTAATTCGTTACTCACCCTTATTTTCGTGGTTTTTCCACAGGTAACCATGGTGCGAGACAGGATGGCTGGAGGAGGAGCTGTGATCATGGAAACCCGTTGTTCAACTCTGAATCTTATGTTTATGTTATGATTTAAATGGTCTCTGAATGCATGTAGTTGGGCACGGGCCCTAGGGTGTTTTACGAATGTATTTACGGATTCTAGCATTGTTGTAAAGTTTGTATGTTTTAAATGAATCTCTGACGATCGAGTAAGTTTTGTAAATGTATTTGACTTGGAGCAGGTGCTTGGAAAGCAGGGACGAGTTCGAGGAATTGATGTTGATTTTAAATGGATGTTTTATGTTTTAGTTTTTACTTAGAATCCGAACACCGTCTTGCAAATTTTTACGTAGATTTGTAATGCATGCATTGAGGTAACGGCCTAGTTAGAACCCTTTCGGTCGGGTCGTTCTGAGGTTGGTATCGAGCTCGAGTCATAGATTCGTGAGACCGACCTTTGTTGTAGGTCGTTTTTCCATGATCATCGGCACTCAGCGGTCATCAGTACGCCTAAGTTTCTTGTTTTAAAGGAAGGGGTAAGAATTTACAATACTTTTCATCTAGTGTATGCCTTGTGTAGAGTTGTGGAGCGGAGGCGAAGCGAGTTTCGACTCGTTGTTGGTTTAGGCTTAGAGAGCCATCATGCCAACTTTCCGCAATGCGAGCATGAATTAGCGGCTTGTTGAGGTATCGGATAGATTTGGATGCCACGGGACGTCGTCCCCAGGGAGGTAGAGCTTAGACTCCCATTGGCCATTTGTGGCCCGATTGCGGCTTTTTCCCCTAGTGAGAGGGTGGAGGTGCTTTGTGCGATCGCCCGATATGTTGATCGCACCTGAGGAGCAGGCGCTTGGCATGTCCGACCGAGGAGTTGGGACTGATCGTGTTGATGTTGAGGGCGCATCCGGTCGTTTAGACCCGTTGGCGAGTTGGCCCCTGGCGGTTGAGTTGCCTAGTGGAGGGGTAGAGGCTAGCGGCGCCTCAGAGTGAGACTCCTTGAGCGAGTGTGCTCCGACCATGAGAGATTGGATGGCGAGTCTTTAGCTATCGAGAGAGCGAGAGACCAGCGCGATTTGTAGCGCGTAGTGAGGAGTACAGGGCACGGATAGCCCGGTGACGAGTTTGTTTCAGCATTTCCCCCCAGTAGCTCTTGTAGCCCGGAGGTTCCGGGAGGCATGATCGGTGAGTTTATTCGGATGAGATTGTTGGCAATGATGGAGTCGCTTGATTTGGCAAGTGGATGCATGTAGAGCTCGATGTTTGATAAGTCCATTGCTAGTAGTAAAGCGATTGGCGAGTTTGAGTTTAGCATCCATGTGTTGGGATGCACTGTTGTTCAGAGGTCGAGGTGTGCCGTTCCTGTGCTGTTTGGTACAGCAGTTGGTGGTGGAAGTCCCTTGTGAGAGGTGGACTAGCAGAGTCTCCACCAGTCGCCCGATTGATTGGCAAGTTGCCGTGTTAGTGGCTTGAGGCAGATGTAGAGACATCTTTGCCCCCTTGCAAGTCTGTTGTTGTTTAACAGCCCAGTTTCCTCAGATGTTTGGTAGAGTTGAGCACTCTTCCTTGGTGAGCTCCTAGGGTGGAGCTAGCTGCTGCATGTTGAGAGATCCGGCAAGAGTTTTGTTGAGCATCTTTTGGAGATGCAAGAGTAAATTTGTGAGCCTTTGGTTTGAGGAGATGCCATAGGCATGGCTGTTTGAGTTGAGCCCTTGTATGCCTAGCCAGAGTTGTTGTCACTTGAGGTAGTGACCTTGTTGGCCTCATCTGTAGTAAGATGTGGATTTGTTAGTAGTAGCACTTGAGGTGCATTGGTTGGTGTGCCACTTTGGCACTAAGTCTGGTTCATGCTTGAGTTTGGCTTGGGCATAGCAGATGGTTCTATGCCGTTCGGAGTTCAGCGTACTCCTTTAGCCTTGGATCCGTTTATGGCAGTTGCACCTGTTTAGGTCGTGCCAGAGGGCTAGTTCGGTGGTAGTCGATGGACTACAAGTGAAAGGATGCTCGAGAGGAGCGGAGCCTCTTCCCGGTGTTTACGGAGGTTGAGTAAGTCGTGAGTTGCCGGTTGGCAAGTGTTGGTGCGCGTGAGTCTCGCGCTAGTGTTAAGGCCAAGAGTTTCCTTGTGGTTGGTAGTGCGGTCAACTACCTTCGAGTGCCTTAATCTGAGGAGAGTTGTGCATCGTAGATGCGAGTTTGGTCCAGTAGAGGGACCATGAGTTGGATGCTCATGAGATGAGCTGGATGCCTATGAGGCGAGTTGGATGCCTATGAGGCAAGTTGGATGCCATGAGGCGAGTTGGATGCCTTTGAGGCGAGATGAGCTGATGCCTTGCGAGAGGATTTGGATGCCTTACGGGTAAGCACCCTTGGTAGAGGCTTGGTATAAAGTAAGTTCGGTGTGGCATGGTTATGCCTTGGTAGAGCAAGGTTGCCTCAGCTTTTAGCATCGTGTGGAGAAGGAACTTTTGGTTTTCCTTTGGTTGGAGTTCAGTTGGAAACTGAACAAGTGCGGTGGTAGCAAAGCCGCGCAGTTTCTGATCGCCTTGGCTAAGAGAGTTGTTTGGATCCTTTCCTTGGGTAGAAGCCTTGTTGAGGCTGATGTTTGAGTAGGAGGACGACGCATTCGGTAGCGTTTTGGGTCCTCTTGGTTCCCAAGGAGTTGGAGTTGGCCAGCATGGTTGAGATGTTGGGGAGAGTTGTGCCTGTTCAGGCAGTTGGCTGTTAGCTCGTTTGTCGGCAGTGTGTGTGTCGAGGGTTGCCGTAGAACCCTAGGTTGAGAGAGCCTCTCGAGAGCTCGGTCGAGGCCCGGCTAGTGAGTTTCAGTTGGCTAGTTTGGGCGTGTAGTTTGTAGCCTTGGTTGAGTTGCTAGCGGTCTTGGTAGACTAGCAAGCGAGTTTGTTTGGGGCGAGTCCGGATTGGTTAGGTGCGGTGGCAAGTTGATGCTTGGTGTTGACCAAGGTGTGGTTTGGAGGCTGCTAGAGATTAGCTTTGCTCGTGGGGACGAGTGGTTCGTGCCCTGTTGGTGGCTTTCTGTTTCGAGGATGTTGAGTTGCCCGTTTGGCATTTGGAGGTTCGATGCGAGATGGACCCCTGTTGTTGCCCGTGAGATTTAGATGTTGTTGCTCTGGTGGAGCAAGGCGGTGGCGTATGTGGAGCTCTCTGTCCTTGATTTGTCTGCTTGTAAGAGCCGTTTCCTCCTAGGAGATGTCGATTTCTCCGTAGCCATGAGTTGATGGTAGAGGTGCTAGCTTGAAGGAAAAGTTTGTTGGTTGCTTGGAAGCGATTGTTTGTCGATTAGGTGGACTCTTGGATGGTGTTCTAGAGGCTGCAGAAGGGTTGTTTTGCCTCTTGTGAGTGTTGGGCCAAGGTTTGGTCCTCTTGTTGTTTCGAGAGCTAGTTCGGTTCTAGGTGGAGGGCGTTGCCACGAGGTCTTGTTCCTAGTCGGGAAGTTTTGGGAGTTGACCCCTCCTCGGCGATTGAGCAAGTCTTTATTAGTTCGGATTTGTGATCCGATTGGTTCTTTGTTGCCTTGGGTTTGAGCAAGTCGGCGAGCTTGTGTGATGTTCGCGCCCTTGAGTTTGCTTGCTGGGAAATCGTTTCCGTTTAGCAGAGTCGGCTTAGCTCCGAGTTGTGTAGTGGATCGAGTAGCACATGGTCACCCCAATGAGAGGGCCCCTGCATTGTGTTGTTAGCAAGCAAGTTGTTTGTCCCCGCAAGGGCGGTGGCCTGCCAGTAAGAGTTGTTTCTGGCAAGTTGTTGGTTCTTTGGGGATTGAAGATTTCCCTTTCCCCTAGTCTCTGTGGTGGTTGAGATGCTCCCTGGACGTCAGCCTCGAGTGTTAGCTTTCGAGGTAGTCTTGCGGATTCGTGTGGCTCAGGATCTGTAAGCTTTGAGGTTGTCGTTATCTGTTTTCCTCGTGAGGTTTCGGGAGTGGAGCTTCTGGTTGGAAGTTGAGTTAGGCTTAAGCTTAAAGAAGAAGTCCTTTGAGTAGCCAATTGGATTTTTAGAGTTGAGTAGTAACTTGGAGGCGAGCGTTGCTCATTATAAGTTTGGGTTGAGTTCTGCTGAGCAACCCCTTCTTGGGCTTTGCTCCTAGTTGTTGTGCGTTCGCAGTTGGCGTAGTAGAGTCGTTTGAGTGAGTTGGCACAGAGGTGTCGTGGCTTTGTTTGGTAAAGTCGTTGAGATGTTTTCCTCAAGGTGTTGTGCCGCAGAGAGCTGCGTGATGGTTTAGTCCTTGCAGCCCGAGTTTTCCTTGAGAGGAATTTTGGTGGGTTTCTCTGGCCCGGCGATATTTTTTTTTGCTTGATTGCTAGTAGGTTTGCATGCAAAAGTTTGCTTTCGGCCGTTGAGAATTTCTTTGTTTTGTAGGCCGTTTGGTTTTGGAACACAGGAGGTTGATTGTTGTTTGGATTTGTTGTTGGGTTGAGGTTTGTTTTGTTTGTTTGTGAGCTTCCAGAGGAGTTCGCCGGTCGCGTGGCGTTGAGTTTGAGCTTGTGGCCCGTCCTCGAGTTTCTTTGAGAGTAGCACCATTTGAGAGTTGGTGCGAGTAGAGGATGTGGTTTGCCGTTTATTCCTTTGGAGTTCGGTGTATGCCCGTATATGGTGGCATTGTGGCCTTGAGTTTTTGAGAACCCAAGAGGGTTTTGTTTTGAAGAAGGTTGGTGTTGTTGGCCGAGAAGTTCGGTTATTTGGATCGGTGGAGATTTCCGGAGTTGTTTCGTCTTAGGACTTTCGAGGACGAAAGTCTTAAAAGGAGGAGTATTATAACACCCCAGATTTCTTATTCCGATTTTGAGGTGCCTTGGGTCAAGATTCAGTTGTTTGGTTGGGTTTTAGAGCGGTTTTGACCCTTGGGGGTATTTTGGTCTTTTGGCTCTCCGGGCAGGATTTGTGGTTTTTAGGGCTTCGAGGAAGCTCCTGCCTTTGTCGAGGCTTGTTTGTTGTTGGCTGCGAGTCCCGTGGTGTTTGGGCTAGTCGGTTGGATGCTCGGTTGTGGTTCGGGCTTTGGCAAAGTGTTGGTTGTTGGGTGTTTCCTTTGGGATTCGAGCCCGGGCCCTTAGTGTTGCTTTGGGAGTTGGATTTAAGTGAGTTTTATTGATTGGAAAAGATTGCTTCGGTCGGGTCTCGAAGGAGGAAGCCGGGAAATGGGATTTTAAGGTTAAAAGTGGATAAGGTTGGATTTTTGGATAAAATCCCTTTTTTTTCCTTTTTATTTCCCATTTTCCTTTTCTTTTCCAAATTCATTTTCTTTCTTTTTATTTTTCTCTTTTCTCTCTCTCTCTCTCTCTCTCTCTCTCTCTCTCTCTCTCTCTCTCTCTCTCTCTCTCTCTCTCTCTCTCTCTCTCTCTCTCTCTCTCTCTCCCCGAACACCCCCCCTAGCCGAGCAGCCCCTTGGCTCGCCCAAGCCCAGCCTCTCGCTGTGCTGAGCCCCAGCCTCGCTTGGCCAGAGGCCCAGCTCGCCCAAGCCCTGACGGGCGTCGCCACAGTGCCCTCGCCCAGCCCGCGTGCCCTCGCCCTTGCCCAAGCCGTCGCGTCGCCAGCCCGAGCTCACCCAGCTCGTGTCCGTCCGCGCTCGAGTCGCCCAACCTCGAGTCGCGTCGCTCTGTGCCGAGAACAGCTCGAGTCGCGCGTCCCAGCGCCAGATCGCGTGTCCCCGAGCCCGTGTCGCGCGCCATCGCCCTGTAGCTTTCCGAGCCGCACCGCGCGCCGTCGCTTAGCCGAGCAAGCGCCCAGTGTCGCCTCTGCTGCTCGTCCGCGAGCAGCTCGCGCCCAGCCAGCCCCTTTAGCTGCCTAGCCCGTGCAGCCGGCTCGTTCGCGTGTCAGCCGTGCCTAGTGAGTTGCTCCCGAGCCGACCTCAGTTTATTTTATTATTATTTAGGCCTATTGTGTGATTATTGATGTGTTTGTTTGGCTCGATATAGGTTGCTCGGGTTCGATCGCAGTTATTTTATTGTGTGTTGTTGCCTTCCGACCAGGTAAGGATTTCTTACCGGAGTTGTGTGGGCCTGCGATATTTTCATGATTATGCCTTGCTTGTTTTCTTGTTGTTATGAGCATAATAGTAATAGATCGGCTTTGATTGATTTACGCTAGCATGTTTGCTTGATTTTACATGTTAGTGCCATGCTAGGTTTGTTCGCAAAGCATGCTTATGATTCCTGCTTAAGCTCGTAGTATCATGCTAGGTTAGTGTGATTGATGTCGGTCTTTGTTTGCTAGCCAGGAATCATTGCTTTTTACTCTGTACTCTTAGATAGAGTTGTTGGGTTTGTCATCATCCAGAGGCTGAGCGGACATAACGTACTTTGTCCCCAGTAGCTCAGGTCGGGAGTAAAGTGTGCGAAGAATAACGTATCTTGCTACCCCGACCGCGGTTGTGGACTTAGCTACCCACCGGCATAGCCTAGTTTGTAGCTGCTAGAGCGGAACCCCCGCCAGCGGTGTAAGCCTACCTTGGCGGTTCTTAGCTTCAGTCGCCTCGGTGGATCAGTTGCATGAGATGAGCGCCGAGGGCCTCGCGCTACTGTGATCAGTGACACCGCTTCCGAGTCATAGGCATGTGCACCTGGCCCGCGTAGTTTGCCCTTAGGCCCCCGCATTTACGCCGGTTGCAGAGAAGCATGCGGTGTGCGCGCACACGCGTTAGTTGTCGATTCTGAGAGCTCCCCCGGGCTAATGTCGTGAGTACACCATTCCTTCCGTTAGAGCCTGACTTTGGGTACTCTCCCGTAAGTCCAGATTAGTGCAAGGGCAAGGAGGCCCTTGAGGACATTCTAGGGATCAGTGTATTCCCCCCGAGTGACAGATACCTCGGTGATGTCCAGGATTGGTCAGTGTATCCAATCCCAGCTAGGCCGGAAGAAAGAGACTTCCGATGGCTCCAGATCTTGTTTTATGAGCTCGTTGAGCTATGATCTGTGTTGGTAGCTGTTTGCTTGCATGCTTTGGTACTAGATGACTGATTATATGGTATTGTACCCCGGTTGGGGATTCTTACTGAGTAATTCGTTACTCACCCTTATTTCTGTGGTTTTTCCACAGGTAACCATGGTGCGAGACAGGATGGTTGGAGGAGGAGGCTGTGATCATGGAAACCCGTTGTTCAACTCACGAGTCTTATGTTTATGTTATGATTTAAATGTTCTGAATGCATGTAGTTGGGCACGGAGCCTAGGGTGTTTTTCGAATGTATTTCCGGATTCTAGCATTGTTGTAAAGTTTGTATGTTTTAAATGAATCTACGATCGAGTAAGTTTTGTAAATGTATTTGACTTGGAACAGGTGCTTGGAAACAGGGACAGGTTCCAGGAATTGATGTTGATTTTAAATGGATGTTTTATGTTTTAGTTTTTACTTAGAATCCGAACACCGTCTTGCAAATTTTCTGTAGATTTGTAATGCATGCATTGAGGTAACGGCCTAGTTAGAACCCTTTCAGGTCGGGTCGTTACAGGTTGGTATCAGAGCTCAGAGTCATAGATTCGTAGACCGACCTTTGTTGTAGGTCGTTTTTCCATGATCATCAAGACTCTCAAGCGGTCATCAGCACGCCTAAGTTTACTGTTTTAAAGGAAGGGGTAAGAATTTACAATACTTTTCATCTAGTGTATGCCTTGTGTAGAGTTGTGGAGCGGAGACGAGCAGGTTTTGACTCGTTGTTGGTTTGGGCTTAGAGAGCCATCATGCCAACTTTCATGATCAGGCGAGCATGATTTAGCGACTTGTTGAGGTATCCGAGATAGATTCGGATGCCTGGGACGTCGCCCCCGAGGGAGGTAGAGCTTAGACTCCCATTGGCCATTTGTGGCCCAGTTGCTGCTTTTCCCCTAGTGAGAGGGTGGAGGTGCTTTATGCAGATCGTCAGTATGTTGATCGCACCCAGAGGAGCAGGACGCTTGGCATGTCCGACCGAGGAGTTGGACTGATCGTGTTGATTTTGAGGCCGCGTCCAGGGTCGTTTAGACCCGTTGGCCAGAGTTGGCCCTGGCAGTTGAGTTGCCTAGTGGAGGGGGTAGAGGCTAGCAGCGCCTCAGAGTGAGACTCCTTGAGCAGAGTGTGCTCCAGCCATGAGAGATTGGATGGCAGGTCTTTAGCTATCAGAGAGCGGAGACCCAGGCGCAGGGGACAGCATACACTAGGCTAGTCCTGGACTGCAACACACTAGACAGTCCTGAGCAAACCGAGCCAGCACGCAACTCGACTGACACTCGGGACTCCCTAATGACTCTAACACACTATTACAGTCATGGTATAATCATTACTAAGTTCAGGATATAAGAATGTAAAGCGGACAGATAAACAGTCAATAAGTAGAGAAGCACATAAATAGGATATATTCTACATGCCAACCCTAACAATAAACCAAGAAGAACCTAGCTACAACATGCTAAAGCATACATCACTACAGAACATATACAACATACAATTCCATTTTACACACAAGAGAGAATAAACAGAGCGAAGCATCTACAAGCACAAACTCTTCCAGGGTACCTACAAAAGTCTATCCACTAATAGTTTATATTTTCCAGACAACCTGCATAGAAGCCTAATCCACTAACAGTTATAAAGTCCAGACAACCTGCATAAAAGCCTATCCACTAACAGTTCAATACAAACACACAACTAGGAGTTATCAATGAGGTACGCATGGCTCACACAACCCTGGCAAGGAACCCTTACCTGTCCACAGTAGAATCTCAAATCCCGAAATGAATCACAAGTTGAAGCACACCACACAGTTAACCTAACAACAGAACCATCAAGTCACAAACCAAACTACAACAAACTAGGCAACCAAACAAACAATGATTAGGGCTTTACCGGAACCCGAGCAAGACTTCAACCTCCAATGGTAGTCTCGGCCAAGCTAGGGCAAAACACAACCAAGAGAATTTCCAAGCTCCTTCCTCTACACTCTCGGCTAGGGCAACAAGCAACACAACACAACAACACACCACTTAAGTTAAGCCTCGGCTAGGAGCAAACACACACATACAACAACAACATGGCTCTCGGCCTCCTCAACACCATGGGCTCTCGGCCACTACACCCAACAAACAACCAAGCACAACAACTTACCAACTCACCTAGATAGATTTTCGGCAAGGCTTCCCAAAGGACTAGGTGTCTCGGCCAAAACAAGCACAAACAAGGGGCAATTCGGTTAGGGTTTGGATTTGCACAAGGAAGAGAAGCAAGTTAGATTTATCCAAACCATAAGTCAAACACAACAAAAACACTATTATTCTTACCTTGAAGCTCTCGGCTATGGAGGTTGGAGAAGGAAGTTGAGTTCAGATTTCCAACAAGCAAGGACAAGCACAATTTTCCTCTATCCCAAACAAGCTTCTCAGATCTACAAGAAGAGAAGAAGATAAATCACCATCTCCCCATGAGAAGCTAGTTTCTCCATGGAAAAAGGAATAGAGGAGAATTGGATTTTGAAAAGAAAATCTTACCTTGGAGAAACAATGGAAAAGAAGATGAACTACACTTGAAAACCTTGAAGTTGGAAGCAATGGAGATGGAGAGAATTTGGGAGCTTGCAAGTTCGACCAAGGAGAGGGGAAGAGAGCATGAGGAAATCGGCCAAGAGGGGGAGAGGAGAAAGAGATGGAACCCAAGTCCAAATTCTCCTATTTTTGTTTAATTAAACTTCCCCAAAAAAATCCCCCCTTCGAGTCCCAACTCCAACATCTTTCTAAAACAATTTATTTTCCTCTCTACAATCCTCCAATTTCGACCACCATACACCAAGGATCAAATCCTAGCTCAAACACAAATTATTTTTAATTTTCTCCATTCACCCTAGAGACCACCAAACTTTCCTAAAATGGAACTCTTGCCCTGGAAACCAAAACCGGAGGAAAACTGAAGTCCAAAACCAACACAGACATTCCTGAAACCCTGAGTAACTGTGAGAACAACTCAGAGGGAAAAATGACCAAAATACCCCTGGAGGGTAAAATGACCAAAATGCCCCTGAAGGCTCGAGAAGCCCTAACAGCCCAAGCAAAGCTGGAAAGCAACCAAACATACCTGGAGAATCGGAAGGAAAACTTGGGTTGTTACAGTTTTACCCTAGAGTTCTTTCATTCTCTCTAAGGCTAGATATAAAGAGTCATTATTGTTATAATGTTTTACATGAATAGAGTAGGGTCGCAGCTAAAAATAGATTGAAAATTACAATAATAATGAAAGGAAGAAGAGAAAGAATGACACAGTGATTTTATGTGGAAAACACCTAAATAAATTAGTGTAAAAACCACAGGCAAGGATAGAAGAACTTTATTATAAAATAGGAGTTACAAACCTTCTCTCTACAAAGAAACAATAAACTTTCTTACAAGGAGAAACACTCTCTATTTTACTTCACAACCTCACTTTTAGATGTGGGAAGTTTTGGTATGATTTGGAATGGTTTGCCAACAAATGGCATAACCTATTGATAGTCTCCATAAACTTGGGCTCCAAGTATCATCCAATGGTCCAAAATTTGTCTTGGTGATCAAGTAAAATATATGGCTAGGATTTTGCCAACACTTCACTTTGGATAAGAATGTCTAGATATTTTTTACAAGTTGTAGTTCTAGAGATTTCTTTAACCATCTAGGATAAATAGGTGAAGTCTAGAATTTTGGGCTTTTAATCTTCTTTGGGCATAAGCTCTCTTTGGGCCATAATTTTTAACAATCTCCTACTTGGAGATTTGATTGATCCATCAATAAATCTCCACTCCTTTCTTTCTTCCTTGTCATCTCCATGTTGCTTATGTTTCTGCTAGGCCATTCGTGGATCAACACCAGTCAAACTTGTCAGCATTGACTGCCTTGGTCAGAAAATCTGCTAGGTTTTCTTTCGTATGAATTTTCTGCATATCCACTGTTCCTTCCTCCACTTTCTCACGAACGAAGTGGTACTGCACTCGAATATGTTTTGACTTGGAATGAAAAACTGGATTTCTTACAAGATACAAGGCACTCTGACTGTCACAAAACAGTGAAATATTATTCTGCTCGTGCCCGAGTTCATCCATCAACATTTTTAACCATACCGCCTCTTTACTAGCTTGTGTAGCCGCAACATACTCTGCTTCTGTTGTTGACGTAGCCACAACCGATTGCAGTTTTAAAACCCAGCTTACAGCTTCGCTAGCAAGAGTGAACACATATTCGGTGGTGGATTTTTTTTTATCAAGACCACCTGCATAATCTTAGTCAACGTATCTTCTAACAATAAAGTCTGATCTTCCATAACATAATGCAACATCTATCGATCCTTTAATGTATCTAAGGATCCTTTTTACAGCATTCCAATGCTCTCGACCAGGATTTGCCATGTACCGACTAACTACTCCCACTGCATGTGCAATGTCTAGTCTGGTACAAATCATGGCGAACATTAAACTTTCCACTGCTGATGCATACGGTACTCAAGACATCTTCATCCTCTCTACTTCACTGTTAGGGAACATACTAGAGGATAATTTGAAATTAATAGAAAGAGGGGTAGAAATTGGCTTACAGTCTTCCATGTTGAAGCGTTGCTAGACTTTCTTCAAATAGTTCCTCTAAGATAGCCAAATCTTTCCATTATTTCTGTCTCGATGAATTTGCATCCCTAGAATCTTGTTTGCTGGTCTCAAGTCCTTCATTTCAAACTCCCTAGCCAACTGAGCCTTCAATTCTTCAATACGATCTTTGTTGGGGCCTACTACCAACATGTCGTCAACATACAATAGCAAAATAATGAAATCTTTTTTACCAAACCTCTTGAAATATGCACAAAGGTATGCATTAAGTCTGTTGTATTCAAGGCTCATGATGAAGGAATCAAACCTCTTGTACCAACATCACGGCGCCTGTTTAAGACCATACAAAGATTTATTCAACCAGCAAACCAAGTTCTCTTTTCCTTGTTCTTCAAAACCTTCTGGTTTGAGCATATAGATTTCTTCTTCAAGATCACCATGGAGAAACGTAGTTTTTACATCTAATTGCTCCAGCGGTAAATCAAATGTAGCACACATTGCTAGGACTATTCTAACAGTAGTAAGTCGAACTATTGGAGAAAATATTTCATTAAAGTCGATACCTTCTTTTTTAGCATATCCTTTTACCATCTTGCACGATACCGCTCCACTTGATCATCGTTGTTGCACTTGATCTTATATACCCATTTGTTATCAATGGGTTTTCTTCCTCGTGGTAACGTAACAAGTTCCCGAGTCATGTTCTTATGAAGAGCTTCCATTTCTTCATGCATAGTTGTCATCCACTGAGCAGCATCTGAACTAGTCATTGCCTCTTGAAATGTTAATGGTTTTCCATCCTCAGTTAGAAGACAATATGCAATGTTACTCTCCATAATATAATCAGACTGCCAATTGGGTGGTTTTTTTATTTAGTTAGAATGGCGTGTTTCTTGTGACTCAACTGGATCTTGAATATCGTGCGTTGGTTCAGCTTCAGAATGGTCATCTTCATATTCTTTCTCAACATGTACAGTTGTAGTCTCTAAGCTTCCATTCACAGTGCTATCATTTTCTATATGTTTTTTTATCTTCCATGAAGATCACATCTCTGCTGATGATAACTTTGTGGGTAGTGGGATCCCACAGGCGATACGCCTTCACACCATCAACATACCCTAAGAATAAACATCTTCTGTATTTTTTATCCAGTTTTGTATTCTCTTGGGTATTGTACATCACGTACACTGGATTTCTGAATATATGGAGGTTTGTATAATCAATAGGTTTTCCAGTCCACATCTGCATTGGCGTCTTCAACTCAATGGCAGTTGATGGAGCACGATTCACTACAAAACAGGCAGTATTGACTACTTTTGCCCAGAATGATTTGTCCAAGCCTGCAGCTCCTACCATTGCTCTTGTTCTCTCTAACAAGGTCTATCCATCCGCTCTGCCACTCCATTTTGTTGAGTAGTGTAGGCAGTAGTCAACTGCCCTTTAATACCTTGTTGATTACAGAATTCTGCAAACTCATTTCTTGTATATTCTCCTCCATTATCTGTCCGCAAACACTTGATCTTCTTTTTTTACTGTAGTTCAACTTGCGCTTTGATACTTTGAAGACCGAACACAAATCTGTCTTCTTCTTGATGGGATACACCCAACACCTCTTGAAGTAGTCGTCTATAAAAGACACAAAGTAACTTGTTCCTCCCAAGGATGTAACCGGTGCTTGCCATACATCAGAATGAACCAATTCTATAATATTTTTGCTTCTAGAATTCGATGTGTTGAACTTTAATCTGTGTTGCTTACTTGTAACGCAATGCTCACACAAAGGTAGAGACATCTTCGAGAGCCCAGGAAGTAGATTTTGCTCTGCAAGAACTTTAATTCCTTGCTCCGACATGTGTCCAAGTCTCTGATGCCACATCATTGAAAGTTGTTCACTTAAACTACTTGAGGCAACCGACGCCTCTCCTTCCTGCAAAGTCTCTCGCATCCGCATGTACAAGTTGTTGTCAACCTTTTCTCCCTTTATAAGTACCAGCGCTCCTCGAATCACTGTCATGACTCCTTTCTCCACCACAGCTTTACAATCAAGGTCATTAAGCTGACCTAATGAAAGCAAGTTCTTTTTTAGGTCTTCTACATGTCGCACATGTTGAATTGTGTGGACAGTATTATCATGGAACTTCAACTTTATAGTTCCAATACCGACAATCTTCAAGGCATAATCATTGCAGCTGAACACGAACACTCTTGAGATAGGTTCATAATGATGAAACCATTCTCGTCGAGAGGTCATGTGGTAAGTCGCTCCTGAGTCGATGAACCATACATCGCCCAAACTCTTTCCGCCTTTGATAGTTGTCGCTGCTTCACAAGATAAAGCATCACCTTCATTTGAGGTGATTACTTCATTTCCTTGAGGATTGGAATCTTGTTTGTTTAGATTCCAACAATTCTTCTTCGTATGTCCCTTCTTGCCACAATGGTAGCACTTCATACTCTTCTTATCTCTTGATTTTGATCTTGATTTTGGCTCCCATTGAAGCCACGTTCCATTGATCTTCCTCTTGTCACCACTAGAGCCTCTGTTTGTTGTGAACTTGCAACTTGTCTTCTTTGTTCTTGTGTCGATTTTCTTCTTTAAGGACAGCAGCTCCAATATCATCAAAGTTTAGACACGATCAAAATATTATTTGTCAGATTGATGACAAGTTGATCATATGAATCAGGAAGACTTTGAAGTAGAATTTTAGCACGTTCATTTGAATCTATTTTACAACCCAACGACGTGAGTTGAGAAAATAGGGTATTCAACGTGCTTATGTGCTCGTCATTGAAGTAGATTCTGACATTCGAAGAGTATATAGTTTCCTCTTAAGAAAAATCTTGGTTTGAAGTGACTTGGCCTTATACAACTTGGTGAGATGTTCTCAAATCTCCAGTGTAGTTTTCTTCTCTTCTATGCTTGACAAAACTGCATCTGCTAGTGCTAGATGGAGATTTGCAATAGCATTCCCGTCCATCTCATTCCACTTGTTATCATCTGTGATGTCCGCTGGCCTTTTGCTGATGGGCTACAAGACAATTGTCTTTTCTCAATATGGCCTTCATCTTCATCTTCCACAACGAGAAAATTGGTCCCGTTGAACTTCTCAATCTCGAACCTTGCCATCATTGTTTCTACCACGAACAGTAAACAATCTACGTACTTGTCAACAAAGGTGCAAGTATCTAACTTATTTTCTGATGTGGAGGATCCACTTTTAGTGGCAACCACAGAGCATACGATAAGTAGATATTTACACCAAGAACTAGGCTCTGATACCACTTGTTATAATTGTTTACACGAATAGAGCAAAGTCGCAGTTAAAAAGAGATTGAAAATTACAATAATAATGAAGAGGAAGAAGAGAAAGAATGACACAGTGATTTTACGTGGAAAACCCCTAAACAAATTAGGGTAAAAACCACAGGCAAGAATAGAATAACTTTATTATAAAATAGGAGTTACAAACCTTCTCTCTACAAAGAAACAATAAGCTTTCTTACAAGGAGAAACACTCTCTATTTTATCTCACAGCCTCACTTTTAGATGTGGGAATGTTTGGGATGATTTAGGATGGTTTGCTAACAAATGGCATAGCCTATTTATAGTCTCCATAAACTTGGGCTCCAACTATCATCCAATTGTCCAAAATTTGCCTTGGTGATGAAGTAAAATATATGGCTAGGATTTTGCCAACACTTCACTTTGGATAAGAATGTCTAGATATTTTTAACAAGTTGAAGTTCTAGAGATTTCTTTAACCATCTAGGATAAATAGGTGAAGTCTAGAATTTTGGGTTTATGATCTTCTTTGGGCTTAAGCTCTCTTTGGGCCGTAATTTTTAACAATTATACTGTTCATCAACTTATCTTCGAGTACATTTTCATTACCACTATAGTGATGAATGTAGAGGTTTTTCTCTTGGGTTTTTCTGTTGATATTTTTTTAAGTAGCTGGTCATTATACTCCACATACTGAAAAACAAAAAACATAACAGAGATGGGTTGGTTTGTTTGGATATTCTAAGGCAATTTCCCAATTTTCAAAAGGGGAGAAAAGCAATTGGACATGATTAATACAATAAAAATCAAACTCATTAAACCAAAGAAATGTGAAGTTCATAAAGAAAATAAAAACTAAAAAAATGGAGATAAGCGTATAAAAAATCATTCAAAAGAATTTGAAAATAGGAAGAAAAAAACATGAATAGATCAAGAAGAAGGGCGAAAAAAGAGATGCAAAGAAATCATATCCAATCTTCACATTTCATAGAGTTAAAGCTCATGACAGAACTAAAATGGATTGAAGGAAATCAAATACAAAAAGAAGAAATTAAAACAATTCAAACCATCTTTACCGATTCTTCATGTGTACCTTATATATGTATTTGCCGGAAGAGAAGAAGGGATGCGTATTCATAAGAGATTTTGTAGTAACCAAGAACAGAACGTCGGGTTTAAAAAAAATAATTAAAAATAATAATATCACATTTTTAGGAATTACCTAGACAATTTTAGTTATAAAAATTTTCAAAAATATTTTATCCATAAATTATTTTTGTTTTTTTTTTCGTATTCAAGAATTACTCTTCTTTCTATTAGTTGAACTAACATACTTTCAATTAGCTAAATTATGCTCACTTTTTCAGCGTATGACTAGAAAATATTTTTTTGTACTCAATGTGTTGATACAAACACCCAAGACTCTGATGAGCCAAGTGTCACGCTTGAATGGATAAGGAACATGCATCAACACATAGAGATAGTCTATCATTATCCAAATTATCACCAACCTTTTGTCGTGATAAAGTTATTTATAATGGATTGAACATTCTGTAAGTCATCTAAAAAAGTTTGACACCAGAATAAAAATATAATTTCTCAAATACAATTATACAAAAATATAGCAAATTTGATATTCATTCGGTGGATCACTAGGATCCCACCTATAAATATTTCACATTTCAAGACATTAACCGAGTATCCACCATCGAGGAATACCAAATGGTGATAATTTTTCTAAGAAACGAAAGGAAAAAAGATTTATTGTTTCAGCCCAAAACTTGCAACAAAGAATGTACAAAGTTTCTTGAGCATCCATGCTTTTGAACTCCTAAAGCACGTGAAGATAAAAGGGTAGATGAGTTTGTATCATTGGATTACTTTATAGACATTGTTCATTGTCACACTTCTGAAGGAATAACTCTCATAGCATTGTATTGTGGGACAATTCTATTTCCTAGGGCTAAAGGATACGTTGATGGTCAAGTTGTGAAGCTATTTTTTGGTATATAGAACAAGGTGTGAACCCATCAATTCCCTAGATCAATTGCCACCCTTTTTGTGACTTTTTTGACATGGTTTATCAAAGATGAAACCGATGAAAATTTAACACTACATTGTGAACATTGCTAACTTGTCCATTTGCACTTACGAGGCTGTTGTCGTTCCTCGATGTTGTCCAAGCGTGACTAATTTCATTCGACATCATCATCATGCTTGCCTCGGCTAAGGCTTTAACAGATGAGACTATTAAGTAGAGTTGTAGTCCATCTAGAAGAAGGTGTTGTGGGCCATGGTTTCTTAGGGCCTTTCTCTTCTTTTCCACTACTCAGAAGACCAACAAATGAAAAACCTGGTGGTTTTGGTTTCTTCGATCCAGAATATTTATGGTCTAATCCGAAACAATGGTTTGTCAAGCAGTCCAGACACCTGACCGTCAGAATATATTCCTGAATCTATGAAATCCTCATCATAAGCTAAACCTTAAAAGAGAGATCTCTCTATGATGATCAAACATGAAAACCTATAAACCAAGGACTTCTTCGCATCCACAAACAAAACTCGAATCAAAATTATGACATTTAAAATTCGTTTAATAATTATTTTATTTTTTACTTTTTGTTTAAGAAAAAATAGTTTGAAAATATTTATTGTAGAGAAGATGAAAGTATATATAAAGAATTTTGAATAAATACAAATTTAGAAAAAGAAATGGTAATCAAACCAGTGCTAAAGTGGGGTTAATTGTGACAATGGGTTCTTTTTAAAAATTTATTATTAAAATGGGTCCTTTTTTAAATATGTTGTCAAAATGGGTCTAATTTTTTGTCTTTATGAGACACCACCACCTTAAAATTTTCAAAAAAAATAACGGTGTTAAAAGAAAGTTTGTGGTGATGACTATAGAAGAGTCATTTTTTTCTTGGTTTTTGGTGATGACTATAGTAAAGTCATCTTCTTTTTGGTAAAAAAAACACAAAACATAACATTAGTAAAATAAATTAGGTAAAAATATCATTTTGGTCCCTCAACTATCGTCTCTTTTCCATTTTAGTCTCTAGATTTTCAAAAGTCCAATTTTGGTCATCAACTTTATCAAAAGCTTAAAAATAGTCCTTAAGTTAAAAGAAAAGTTAATAAAAATTGGATGAGTTGGCAATAAAATAATAATATTATTATTTTATTGGCAATAAAATAATATTATTATTATTTTATTGCCAACCCTAAACCCTAATTATTATTTCATTGCAAACTCATCCCATTTTCAATCATAGTTAACTTTTTTTTTTAACTCAAGGACTAAAATAGAATAGAGATAATAGTTGAGGGACCAAAATGATATTTTAACAAAAAAATTATTTCTTTCTTCCTTTAGTTAAAAGCCTTGAAAGTGACTCCACCAAAAGATTAATTGACTTATTAAATAATATTTAGAAATCTCACTTGAAAGCTTTAAAAATAATTTAAATGGATGTATTTTAAAATAATATTTTCAAATTTTAAAAACCAAAAGTTAAACAATAGAATTACAAAAAAAAAAAAAAAAATTAAATGAATTTTTATTTCAACTTAAAATTTTTTTTTTACATATATATTAAAAGCCTAATTTTGAAATATAATATTTGAAATATTATTTTTTAAAATACTATTTTTAAAATTTTTAAATTCTTTTTTTAGTAATAAATTTTTATTTTACTAAACATTATATTATTAGTGAAAATACATTACAATTAAAAATATATAATTATTTATATTTTAATAATCGTATTCTAAAAATATTTTGTTATGATTTAAGATATGATTACTTAAAATAGTATTTGAAAAAAATAATATTTAAAATATTATATTTCAAAATTAGGCTTTTAAACTATAAGTAAAAAAATATTTTTAAAAGTTGAAATAAAAAATTATTTTAAATGTTTTCTTTTATTCTATTGTTTTAACTTTTAGTTTTTAAAATTTGAAAATATTATTTTATAATACATCTATTTAAATTATTTTTAAAGTTTTCGAGTGACTTTTTTTAAATATTATTTAATAAATTAATGAATAGTATAATCTTATGGACCCTTAGCTCAAGGAAGAAAGAAATATTGTTTTTACTAATATTATGTTTTATTTTCTTACAAGGAAGAAGATGACTTTAGTATAGTCATCACTAAAAATTAAGAAGAAGATGACTCTTCTATAGTCATTACCAAAAATTAAGAAGAAGATGACTCTTCTATAATCATCACCACAAACTTTTTTTTAACACCGTGGTGGTGGTATCTTTACTAAAATCACCACCACATAAAGACAAAAAATTAAACTCATTTTCACATGTTTAAAAGACTCATTTTAATAGTATGTTTTTTGAAAATATCCATTATTAGCATTAACCCACTAAAGTGTAACACACAAAAGAAGTCATAAAGCTTCAACTTGCAATCATTTGCCGACCTTTCTTTCGATTTCTCTATTGGTTTTATTTAGAGATTCGTCTGTGTGGTAATGAAGAACCAACTAAACAAATTCTACAATTGTAAGGCAAAATCATATTCAACTTATAAACAGAACCACATTCTTGACAGAGGCAACCATTGACACACAATTTCCAAATAACAAGAAGAATGAGAAACCAAATTCCACAATGATTGTAACAGAGACATTGAAAACCTAGCGACCATAATCACAGGTAAATGGCAAGAAATCGATCTGCTTACAATGTCGAACGCTGCAATGCTTTCCCAGATTAGGGAATTCTGGAGGTCCCAAACCACCCTAATCAAAACCCCAAATTAAAATAAGCTTCAAGTTTACGGAAAACGAAAACAAAAAGCTTCCAAAAGTCTTTTTACTAATTAATATTTTCACCCTTTCCCCAATTTTCTGAAACCCAATTAAGCCCCCACTACCCTAAACTTCCCGCTGAATTCGGATTTGGATAAGCAAAGTGTTTTATGATGAGAAAATTGCATAAAATCATTAGGACGTTGGATACAGCGCTTGAGCAAAAACACGTTCTACTTCAAATTTCCAGGTAAACGGGAACAATTTTAAAATTTATTAACAGCAGCCTGCAGTATCCTACACATTGGATTTTCAAGATTCACAATTTCAAATATCCATCATACGATTTCAAATCAAGAATTGGTGAAAAATACAGCTAATTTCACATAAACATTTAAAAATCGTTCTCAAATTGTGATTTTGAAGAGCATCTCGGTCCATAACTCTCATACGTGATAAAAAACAACCAAAAAAATAGATAATATGATAGTTGATTAGTTGTAATAATCCAACTCCACTATGATCCTGATAATGGGTGAGGTATTTGGCTCGAAGAATACTGTACTTCAACATAGGTCTACGGTCCCTCTTCCCAATATAAGATCACAAAGTGAAAATCAAATCAATAAACAATATCCTGAATCCCAATTGATGTTACACTTATTTCACAACATTTCCTTAGTGTGTAAATTAAACTTAGCATGCTTTGGGTATTCATTTCAGAAAAAAATTATAACATTCAAAATTTAGTCTTGGGGTTCATCGTTATAAGAAAATAAAGCAGTCAAAATAAAGATTAATGACAATGGAATCAAAATTAAAAAACCAAGTCAAGCTGCCAATAGGAAATAAATAAGACTATCCTTGAAAGAAAATTAACTCAACTGAAAAGCATATACTATGGAGTTCCTAACAAAAACATTTTCGTTGTAGAAATCATACCAAATCTATGGATCTTAAGCATTAACCCTCTCAGCATCATCCAACAACAATGCCTTGGCAGTTGGTTTAGCCAACAGATCAGTGTGCTCTTGGAATGGAGATTTGGTGAAACGAGTCTCCCTCCAGAACTCAGGTGTGAGAAAGCCATAGGTTTTCAATAGACAATCGAAGGTAGCCTGCCAAAATGTAAGCATTTGTAATGTCAGAAGAAATCAAGTCTAAATTAATAAAAAAAAACATATTAGACTAGTTCATCATCAGCAAATTGCTGTAAAAACAAATAAACAGTCTATTCAAGCAACTAACAAGCCCCCACAATTTAACAAGAAATTGATTTGACTATATAATCATTTAGTATTTGAGATTCTCCAAACATAACTGAAAATATTGCAAATTAGCAGATAACCCACCACACGTGATCGATTCAATTACAGAACACTGATTTTCCACAAACAAATCACACCAAACAAAATTCTTAGAAGAGCCAACCAAGTACTTTGATATCAATATCATCATTCCGGGCTTATCCATCTTATCTCCAACAATATATGCACAATTTATCTCCAACAATGTGTGCACAATTTATGAAGATATAGACTCCATGTGTTATCAATAAAAATACTTGATTTTCTCAAAGCATGACTGAAATGATTCCAAATAAGCAAATAAACCCTCCACACATAAATCCAATTCAATTACTGGTACTGATTTGATATCAAAAAATCACATCAGACATAAAATTCATACAAGGGGCAATCAAATACTCATATAAACATCATCATTCGGGAATAACCATCTTACATTCAACAATCACAATCAATTACAATCATATTCAAAACATGAGAGAACCCACAAAAAATAACCTTATTCACTATCACATCCACAGCCAAACTACTAAATCAAATCACAATTTCACAAAGTGCAAGAAGCCAGACATGAAATTAAATACAATCACAAATAACACATTAAATTCAAAACATGTATACATGTAGAACAGATATATATATATATATATATATATATATATATATATATATATATAAACATCATAATATAACATATACCTTGACAAAGTTTCCAAGTGTCTTAGTCGATCCGCGGGAGGAAGTGAAAACATCATCAATTCCAGCAAACTGGAGCACCTTCTTGGGAACCCTAGCCGCGACAATTCCAGCACCACGAGGAGCCGGAACCATACGAACGGTAACCGAACCACACTTACCAGTAACCTTACAAGGCACGGTATGAGGCTTACCGATCTTGTTACCCCAATAACCCCTCCTCACAGGGATAACCGACAACTTGGCCAGAATAATCGCACCACGAATCGCAGTCGCAACCTCCTTGCTGCACTTCACTCCCAATCCGACATGGCCATTGCTGTCGCCGACGACTACGAAGGCCTTAAACCTAGTCCTCTGCCCGGCGCGGGTCTGCTTCTGCACCGGCATGATCTTCATAACCTCGTCTTTCAGGCTAGGGCCAACCAGCGTATCCACGATCTGGTGCTCCTTGATCGGGAGAGAATGAAGGTAAATCTGTTCAAGTGATTGGATCTTGCCTTCCTTCACGAGGCGACCGAGCTTGGTGACTGGCACCCATTTCTCCTCTTCGTCGCGACGGCCGGCACGACGGCGGCCACGTCCACGATCACCACCACGACCTCTGCCGCCGAATCCTCTTCCGAAACCGCCGCGATCTCCTCCTCTTTCTGCCATTATTAGGGTTAGAGCTTCTCGAGAAAACGAAAACGAAAGAGATTGAAGCTTGAAGAGGGTTTGAAGAGGCTGAAACCCTAAACAGGGGATTTATATATGGGATTTTTGGGAGCGTATTAGGGTTTTGGGGTGTTTGGATCCATGTTTAGGATGAGCCGCTTTCGGCCCAAATCTTGTTCTGGACCAGTTCCATAATCCGGTCCAGTCCGGCCCAAGAAATATGTTTGGGATAGCTCAGTTAATGTTGAGACCAAAGTGTCTGGCCTATTATTTATTCGAAATCCAATGGGCTTTTTGGTAAAATCCTTTTAAGAAATAGGCTCATTCAATTTTTTTTATTTTAAAAAATTTTAATATAAAAAATATTTTGCAATGTAATTTTAAATTGTTTATATTAAAAATAAAAAAATAAAAAAAAAAATCCTCAAAGCAACAAACGCTCCTTGAAAAATGGAAATGAACTAAATTAGCTATTATACTCGTTAGTCATGCCAAGTTAATGATCATGTTTGGTGTGAGGATTAACTTAATTGAGTTAATCCTCCTAAATTCTTATTTGGCGGACAGTTTACATACCATGATAATTCGTATTAACTTAACTCGGACTTGAATAGTTTTTGCTGTACAAATCCGAGTACTTTCCTCAGTTTTAAACATCATTAATCGTCTCTCTCTTCTCCGATTCTTCTTCTTCAATTTTCTTTCGGTTTTTTTGTTTAATTGAAGCTTTTGATGTGAAAATATTTTACGTAAATTGTTTCTATACTAATTTTCACGGTTTTTGACATCCCATTTGCATAAAATTGTCTTTTCTTCTTCATAAACCTGCTTTGCTTCATCTCTCTGCATTCGACAAAACAAGAGGGTCTTATTCCCTTTGCTCCACCATTGATGACATAACTTCGTCCGAGATAATGCAAAGCTTTCAATTCCAAGGTTTTGCTTCATCTCACTTTCATTCAGTTAAGATATACTTTCATTTAGTTAAGATATTCACAAGGTTTTGTTTTTTTTTCTTTGATTCTTTGTTCATGGAAGCAACGCTCATTACGTTTGTTTTTAACAAAATTTGAGACGATGCGAATGTATATTCCAATGACTACACAATATGTTTTGACATCGATCACGGATTCAAAAATATCTCAACTTTTATCCATCATCACTGCATATCTCGAATTGGATGTAAGTTCAAGTATCTAGTCTTTTTCATTACAAATACGAAAATAACAAAGCAAAAGGCATACGGGTAACAAAAAATAAAGAAATGGAATGGATATTTAATGGGGTTGCAAATAGTGTGTACACGACTTATGCATTCTAGCTGAAATCACGACAGTATGTATTGGTACGCATGGATATATAACCAGGAACAAGAGATGCAAAAAAGAGGGAACAATACATGTAAATAAATCTACATAATAGCATACACCTACATTGTCAAAGAGATAGAGACGTGCAGTGGATGTTCAATGGGTTTGGAAACGGGTGTGTACAGTGACTGATGTGTTCCGGCTAAAATCACGGTAGTATGTATTGGTACACATGAGTATATAACCAGGAACATGAGATGAAATAAAAAAGAAATAAATAAATGCACACCGACTAATGTGATTGAGTGAGGGTTCAAACATTCATATATAAATCCAAGTTTGACGCAGATATTATTATGTGCAGTCGTACGGACAGTTACACACGGCCAAAGGATGTAATTGCCTCAGGTGAGTTTTTCTTTGTTTTTTGTTTTCTCTTTTTAAATACATGCAACGGCCAACCAATTTTCGGTAGAAGTTTAGTACGTAGTGTTATGTATGTTTATATACAGTAAACAATTTTTAATTTTGGTTAAAAAATCAAATTTAAATTGGTATGTCATATTTTTTTTTAAAAAATTGTTTAAACCAATTTTTAGATTTAATGAAATTCTGTTGATGATTTTTATTTAGATTTGGTGAAATTTTTTTTGAATGGTTGTTACAAAAAGTCAATATTTGGAATAATACTTAAAAAAAAAGAAATTGATTTAAATTCTAGAGTATAACCGTTCATTTTACATTTAGTTATTTAAATTTTATTTTTTAAATGAAAGAATAGACATTTATTTAAAGTCTAAAAAACTGTAGACATCTCTTTGAAATAGTTTCTAACTTTACACATTTACCTAGTTTTCCCAAAATTTAAGTTGGTTACTTTTCCAATCCAATTCAATTTAAGTGACAACTCAAGCCAAATTTAAGAGACAACTCAACTCAACTTTTATGTTATCGGATTAGATTGGGTTCAGTCATCAGTTTCATTAATATATTATAAAATAAAACAATTTGTGAATGTCAATCTTCTTTAAAGTGCAAGTCTTTCTTCAAAAAAATATTTTCATGATTCATGAATCTTCCAAAACAAGTTAGTTGAAAATCACTTGAAATTTTTCCTAAAAAAAAATCACTTGAAATTTGATCAAACAGGGTATGATAGAAAAAAGATCTATCAAAGAAGTACGAGATGTATAAGGAACCCCACAATCTAATCCTAACTCTAGCAAGTCAATGTTGTCGAATTCAATAAAAAAGACAACATGGTAAACATTCTAAAGACTTAAACATATTTTAAAGAATATTGGATAAAAAAGTATAAAAGTAATAATTAAATAAAATAAATATACGTAAATATAACTTGTTATAGGTAAAAAAATATTTTTTTAAATTCATAATCAATTCGGGTCAGTCAGGTTAATTTTAGCTTAACCCTTGATTCAACTTAATCCATAAAAAAATTTAGTCATTTTGATCCCTCGGGACAAATGGTTGTAAAACCCAAATTTCTCATCAAAACCATTAAGATGTTTTTTTTTTTTTTTGAGTACATATTGGAGGGAGGAGAGACAAATACCGATTCTCTCATTCGAACCTGTGACATTGGTGTTGAACTTGTATGTTACCTTCGATGGAAATTTATTTCATTCTATATTTAATTCGACCAACTATTTTTAACTGTTGGTGGAAATAAATTTACACTAACGATAACATTTGATGTAAATCTGGCAATACAATATTCATAGATGTTTACCCACCGATGATTTTGGAAATATTTATGAATATCAATTATTGTCAAATTTACACCAACGATTTATATTATCGTTAGTGTAAATTTATTTTCCCATTTTCCACTTTTAGGCAATATTTTGAAATGGAATATGCTAATGGTTTTTGTAAATTATTGACGGTTTCAAAAAGATATGTCGACAATTTTTAGTAACTATTGGTGTACATAATAAGGAAAAAAAAAGTGCTAGTATGCTAGTATATAAACAATTTTGTATCAATTTGTACATATAGTTCAATTTGTTTAAGAAGTTTAATGAGGAGGTCATTTAAATTTGATTAGTGTCGAGTATATTTTTTGACTTTTCAAATTGTTTAATTAGCTTTAAGTCTTTAATTTTATATCTAATAAGTCATTGGACATACAATTTTAACTTCGTTTAGAGATTAAAATTTTAATCTTGTGAGAATAATTTTGGATATAACTTGGACTAAAATTATTCTTACAAAATAGTATTCAAAAAGTTTGGAACTATTTTAGACTATGTGCACTTGTATAATTCTTTTGTGATAGTTCTTAAGCATGGATGTTTCCAAAATGACTTGATATTTTTTATAGTGAAGAATTATGCCTGAGAGTAATATATACATATATGGGTTAATGGTTAAGTCATAAGTACAAAACTTTAGAATATTTTTAAATATCAATGGAGTTTCGAATCCAGAATGAATGGAAGCTTTAAGAAACACTTATTAACACTCTCTATCAGAGTATCTTTTAATTTTAAGCACAAATAACCCCCCACCTCTACCATACAAATCAAACCTAAAAGAAATAATCAAGAAACCAACACACAAAAATTATGACGAAGCTCATGGAGAAAAAAAAAAAAAAAAAAAAACTCATTCTATCAAACCCACCAACAGAAAAGTGGGCATTGACCCAACAATCCTTTCAAAATGATCGACCTCTACAAATAAAGCTCATCGAACCTTAATGAAAGTCTATGATAGAAGATATTTATCGCCACAATAAGAAATGAAAGCCCTCTGCACATGAATCTGCTTAATAATTACACATAAAGATGCCAACTCTGAGGAAAAAGGTCATTAGAGAAGTTATACGGGTTACTTTAGTTTGTTAATGTATGCTTAGTTCACTCATATGTTGTATGTTAGTTATTTAGGGCTCGTTTGATAACGTTCGCGTTTCTTGTTTCTTGTTCCTGTTTCTTATTTATTGAGAAACAGTCTTGTCTGATAACTGTTCCCGTTTCTTGTTCCAAAAAGTACAAGAAACATTTCTCAAATTATGTGAAAAAATGAGAAACTCTCAAAACTTGTTTCTCTTCTCTTTTTTTTTTTCTTTTTTTTTTTCTGAAACCCGGTATTGTTTTAGTTTTATATTATGCATTCCAAAAAAGTCACAAAGTGTGATGGTTGTGTTGTCAACCTTTTTTCCAGAATTTGTCAAGTTCATGGTTCAAATCCCAACTTTGCATTGTTTTTTCAAATCATTTTTGCAATTTTTAATTCTTTTAATTTTGTATGTTTTTTTACCATTTTATTTTTTAGTTTTAAATTTTGTAATCTTTTATTGTTTATATTTTAAATGAAATTATGTATTTTTAATTTATGGGTTGATTTGAAAATTTTGTATATGTGTATTTATTTATTATTTAAGTTAATAATACACTCGGAATCCGTAAAAAATTTGGTATCATGAAAAATTTGTTCACTAAAATATACAACTTACACTACATTAATATTTTACACTCACAACATTTTTTAAACACGTCATTTGTGACAAATAATTTATGTGAGAGATAGCATATTAAATTTATGGTTAGTTCTATATTAAGATTTTTTTTTTAATTATAAAAGATTTAATTATACTAGAAAATGTAAACTTTCGATGGCCATATTTTAATGCATGTTATATTTTGTTAGAAGCCTAAATATATACATATACACATACATATATATATATATATATATATACATATACATATACATATATATATATATATATATATAAACAAAAAACAAGAAATAAGAAACAAGAAATAGTTATCAAACAAGTTTGTTTCTGTTTTTTATATCTTTATTTAAGAAACAAGAATCAGAAACGGTTATCAAATATATTATTGTTTCTTATTCTCAAAAAATAAGAAACAAGAAACTAGAAACAAGAACTAAGAAACAAGAAATAGGAAACAGAAACGTTATCAAACGAGCCCTTAACTTCTTATTAGTTTATTCCATTATAAATAAATCAATGGTATTAATGAGAATTAAGTACCATTTATACCCTATTTTTCTTCTCTATATAATTATTCACTTTTTGTATGATATTAGTACAAAACTAAGACTTCCACAACTTTGTCTCTCTCACTATCCCATTGCCTCAATGAATCCTGAAGCTACAGTTCGGCTCTCTAGATCGTCTTCTTTCTTCACTGCTAAACAAGTTTATTATAAGGCGTCTCAGAGTCTTTACTTTCTCACACCCACCATGATATACTTCAAACGTTGTCCTCGTTTTTTACGTTCTTCTTACTTTTGGTTTCTAGCCGTCAAAGTTTGATTATTATTTGTTCCTAAGGTGCAGTAACTCTATTTTCATCGCATCACTCGTGTATGTTGATGATATATTAATTAGCATCACGGGTGCTAATTCATCAACCATGGTCACACTAAAAAATATGATTCATCGACGATTCCAACTTTAAGACCACGACTCTTTAAAGTTCTTCTTTGAGCTAAACTTCTCATGATATTTCTTTGTCACAACCTCAGTTACTTTATAAACCACTCTACAAATAAATTACATTCAAATGAATTATTAACAATTACTCTATACAATCGCTCCTATAAATTTTCATCCAAACAATATTGCAAGTCTAAATTTTCAAAAAAACAAATAAAAAAAACTCAAATAATGATTAAATGGACTCTCAATGGTAGAATTGAGATTTTGTAAAAGATAACATCTAATTTCATCAATAAGAACATTTCAGTAATATTTAGTATAATTTAATAATTATGAAATTATAAATATTAATTACTATCTGATTGAATCAAAATGAATATTGATTAATTCATTACATCGGTAACAGCCGGTAAGAACAAAATTAGTTTTGAATTAGAAAAAAAAATTTAGGGCATGTTTGGCCCCCTTACTTATCAATGGGAAGGGAAGAGAAATTTTATGTCAGTGTTTGGCCACCTGGGTTATTTCTTCCCAGCTGGGAAGGGAAGGGATAACCCACCTTTTTTTTTGTTTTTGGTCAATTTTTATTTTTTAGTCTATTTTCTTACTTTTTAAGTTTTTATACACAGAGTTTATTACCTCCATTTTTTTGTATCTAATCAAATTTATTTTGTATATATATATATATTTTTTGAATTTTGCCTTCAACTTTTTAGTAATGCTTATCAATATAAATTTATGATAGTTTGATTGTTTCTATCTGATTATCAAATTTAATTATTGGATAATAATAACGATCTAAATATATAAAAATTAAATTTTTATTAAGTAATAGTTAAAATAAAATGAGTCATCTTTTAAATTGAAACTGAGTGTTTATTTTAATTTTTGTAATGTTTTTATAATTATATTTTGGTATATTATTATTCAAATTAAATAGTCAAAATTAAGTTTGGAACCTTAGTTTTCCTTGAATCAAGAATTAAAGTTGTTAACTTTGAACCATTAATTAATTTAATTTAATTGATTATATTTATTTATTCTATGTATATTTATTTATTTTAAAGTGTAATATTTATCATTTCTTTTTTAAATATATATGGTTCTTTAAATAATATTTGTTAGTGTTTATACATTCGATTTTTATCATGCATTTGAAATTTGTTGTATAAAAATATATATTAATAAATATTTATCGTATTATTTATCAATTTTTTCTAACTCGTGCATGTTTTTTAATAAATATATGAAAATACATATCCATATGATTTAAAGATATAAACACTTGAAATAATTAAACTAATATATTTTTCTTTTGGTGTAACTCATTTTGATTTGAATTTTTAAACTTAATTTTAAATTTTATTTAAATAATAAATAAAATAAATTTCAAAAATGATATTTTATGAATATTACATTAAAAACAATAAATATCTATTATTTGAAAAAATTTTACATCACTTCCTTTCCCTTCCCACCAAACATAAATTTATTATTACATCACTTTTTTCTCTTTCCACCAAACACTAATTTACTCCAACTTCCCTTTCTTTTCCTTCCTTTCCTTTCCCTTCCCGCCCTAGCCAAACATGCCCTTAATAGCTATTTCCAACTCATCACCGACACTAACTGACAAATATCAAATTATGACATCCTATTTTGTCATTTTCTATTTTTATATTTTAAAAACATTTTCCTTTTTTTCCTAATTCTCTCTCCGGTTGGTGACCGAAACCACCAATCCTGCTCACGCGCCAACTCACAAAGTCATTTGCACGCTCGCCGCCTCCCATTTGCAATCTTAGTGGCATTTACGTAATTTGAGCACAAAAGTCTGATCGGGCGGTCGAGAACGCGAGTACATTGTTTCAGTGCTTGCAAGCGTGTTGACTTTGTTGTTTGTGTGTGTCGGTCACAGCTCTGAGTTTTGAGAAATGAAATTCAGTAATTGGACACGTCAACATCCTTCTAAATTATGCAAATTGAAATTCATTGAGTGGATGTTGGGAGAAAAGTAATGAAATTAGGAGTTGAATGGTTGGGAGAATAATTACACAAAAATTATTATTTATATTAGAGGATAGATATGGATGGTTATTTTTGTTTGGATTAAAGAGAATAATTATGGGAGAAGAATGTTTGACGAGAGTATCAAAGATATCACAAAATTAGACATGATTATTTATCATTGAGTTTCTATATGCAAAACATGCTTTGCGACTCATGTATATTGCATTGGACTTTCGAGCCTTAAATTCGACCGAGTTTGCATCCTACCATGCTCACATGACTTGATTAATCTATATTACAACTTAAACTATATATTAATTATGTTAGATCATTTTTAGTCTTTTTATCCTTCGGCTTTTATGTTATATCATTATGCAAAGAGCAATCTCCGACATGTAGACACATTTGTTACCACCTGTGATAATCCTAATTGAATCTCTATCTAGTATGTAGTTAGACATACAATTTTCATTTGTAAGACAACGTAATACATTCCAACCCTGTGATTTAAGAGATGAATAAAAGACATAAAAACTCTATTGGACATTGTCCCATCAAATATGGTGGAATAAAATGTATAACATAAAATTAAATTCTAATTTTAGTTTGACTAATCAGATTAATCTAAATGTTGTATACCCTATGTGATAGTTGTTTTTCATAAACGGTAAAAATTTCTATTGATTATCACCTCTGACCAGTATGGCAGGTTTTTATCACTTAGATCCTTGTTCACGTGATCTGCAACAACTGATCTTTCAGACTATTTTCTTTCCAAATAGATCGCTTGGAGGGAAGCCTTTTATAGAGGGGAAGGGAGATGGAAAGGAAGAATGAGTTATTTTGAGCTTAGATAAAATGCTTTAGGTTGGAATGAGTGTAATGAAAATTTTGAGACCTAATGCCTCTATTCATAGACTTTTTTACCTTCTTTCCATCCAATATGAAGGTGGCTCGTAGTTCTTACTTTGCAGTAATTAATTAATGTATTTATTATTTAAATATTAGATAATTAATTTTTTTTATCAATATCGCCAATATATCAATAAACAACTCATTAAATATTTTTCCAATAAATATTTTATTGATTAATATATCAAATATATCAATTAACTATCTCTAATTAATATTTATCCAATTAATATTTAATTTACAAATATTAATTTATTAATGTATCAAATATATTAATAATTAGTTTAATAATAAACATTTATAGGATATATCCAATATATTAATAATTAATTAAACCAAATTTCTCTTTCATTAATATATTTAACATATTAATTAATTAGTTTGAACTATTCAAATTAATTCTCTATACATATTTCTATACAGGTAATTGTGAGCTAGCCCAGGTGAATAATAGATTTACAGATTGGAAGCAAACAACTCGAGATTCAATTTATATTCATTAGACAATAGACTTATTCCACTGAAGGCATGTGTTGATCTCTTGCACTGTAGGGCGAGTTATGTCCACTGATATAATCGATCATCTCGTGTATGATCCTTCACAAGTTGTTCGGAATTCGTAGTTGAGTCAAATGCATGTTTTACCCTAAAATTACATATTTGTCCATAAGTACCACGATTCCTCTAATGAGCAAATTATCCACGGTCCAACCAAGAACTAGTGTCCTCCTAGGCTAATGGGAGGTGGACACCTTTATTCAAGCCTCATATTCAGTCCTTAAGAGAACAACTTCACTACTTTCACAGAATTAGGAAATAGGTGAATTCCATCTTATGACATTCCATTCCCAACTACTCACTACAATAATCAACACCACCTTTATTCAAGCCTCATATTCAGTCCTTAAGAGAACAACTTCACTACTTTCACAGAATTAGGAAATAGGCGAATTCCATCTTATGACATTCCATTCCCAACTACTCACTACAATAATCAACACCATGGGAGGCATATTGAATAGCGTTGTTTGGTTGCCCTCACTCATGGACACCAAATTTCACTTTCACAAGCAGAAGTTCGCAATTCACTTGGGATTAAGATCATACTAGCATACAATCATTCTAGTAAAATATTTATCGACATCTATAACGAAATTACTTAAATGAATAACATATTTCTGTCTCAATCTTATGCAAAACTCTTTTGCATAGGCAACTCCACTCACATATCTCCGCATGAAACAATTAGGATTACTATTGCAAAGGTTAAAATAAACTGCCATAATCCATAGTGTCACAAGGACGAGACACAAAGCCATAATCCGTACATTGTAGACGTTTTTAGGTTATTCATTTCGACTTAGATCGACTTGTATATCCAATATACTTGTCCAAGTGTACATAGCAATAACCAAAGGTTAAACGTCGTAAATCTAATTAACACGTTGATTTGGATAATTTGGTAATTAAATAATCAAGAAATATTAATAACTTTTTATTAATTATAATTAAATTCAATAAATGATGTTGTTTAATTACAAATTACTAGGTGTTTAGGATACAACCCCTAACAAACTCTTACTTGGAAAATAAACTTGTGTTAATCTCAAAATTTATACATACAAGATATTTGAGTTTAAACCCAAATTGCTTCCACCCACAATGCGAATGCAAGAGAAGTAGTTGGGTGGAGTTTTGAGATTACTCTCACTAAAATGAATCTCTCTCTAATCTATCTGTAGAGGCGTATAAAATGAGCTCCTACAACGGTAAAATGAAGTTCTATTGATACAAAATCGAGTTAGCATCGCGACACTATGGACCAAAGACCAATGCTCTACAATGTCTCTCGTCAACGTCAGGGTTATAAGAACCCAATTTTCTAAACAATCTTAGACACTTACAATTTTTACTCCAATGCATGTTCAAATACAAGAAAATAAATCAATATTGGATCGGTTCGATTTTTATTGATTTTTACAAATAGAATCCGATTCGATCCAATAAATTTCGGTTTTGTCTAAATAAAAACCAATATGTCCAATATTATATGAAAAATCCGAACCGATCCAATAAATTGGTTTGGTTCGGTCGGTTGTCGGTTTTTTATTTTCATTATCACCCCTAAGCAAAATAGTCTAAACTATTAACATTTAAATATAAAGGTTAAGACCCTAGCAAGGGTAGTTAAATAGTCAACTTATTCAAATGGAAATCCAGTACTTAAACAGCTTATGCATAATCAGTAAATAATAACCCAAAGTCCATGTTAAAATAAAAGACTAAATAAATACAAGGGCAAAGATAATGCAACAATTATACCCATGATCTCACCTTCATCTAGCTCAACATCTTAGTAGTCTATAATTACTTTACCTGTTGGAAAAACCACAAAAACAAAGGTGAGTACAAACATACTAAATAAGAACCCACAATCAAGGTACAATATGTACAATAACAGTCAACAACATCCTAGAACTAGGGGTATATATGACCGAGTTAGGTTGGGTTAGAGAATTTTTTGGGACCAATCAAAAGTTTCAGGTTGGTCAATCCTCCAAAAGGTCTAGCCCTATGCATTAGAACAACCCAACCCTATAAAACAATTCTATTCATACCCCGTAAAGAAAAATAAATAAATAAATAAAAGATGGATGACACTATACTTACCTATTTTATTAATGCATGCTATCAATATGTTAATAACTCATCTTATTAATTAATTTATCTTCTCGCACACACATATGTGCAGACACACCGATATAAATATATATAATTCCTTAGTTCGGGTTGGATTGCATTGAACGAGCTAAAAATCTAAAACCAATCCAACCCAATTCAACAAAAATTAGAAAATCATAATCCAACCCAAATAAAATTATAATTCAACCGAACCCAACTCTTATAATTTTCGATTGGTAGTTTGAGTTGCTTGGAATGTCGGTTCTTTTGTACACCCCTACCTTAAACTACATGAAAAACAACCACACTCAATTATAACTCAACAGTCTCAAGAATTTCAACATAACAATCAATTGGGTCATAAAGTACATTACATGATCAGGAATCACGAAATTAAAGTTGGACAACCCTTGGGTTACTCGTGTAGTAGATCATTGAAAGCTTAATATGGACACTCCTTAGCACACTTCGACTGAAGTTAGAGGGATTTTTTGGGACTCGACTGACAAGCCTTTAGTTAGTTAGTTGTATAAAAAATCAATTGATGCATACCCTACCCCAACTTATATCATATGTGCCCTCTAAACATTGATTTTCAATACACACTCACCTGAAACACTTATTTCTATTACACCCACATTCACCTCAAACATTGACTTCCTTTATTATCCTTTCCATCCGAAAAGGCAAGAGGGTCTCTAATAGAATAAATAATACAGTAAAAAAGACAGAGTAATAAATTTATATTCTTACAAATGAAACTAGAAAACTTTCAAACAAAAAAAATTGAATTCATTTAATCCAAGGAAAAAAAAACAAAATTTGAAGTTTATGTTAAGAGGGTTTTACAGTTCCACTAACCAAAAATTGTAAAAATCCCAATCAAAATCAGCAAGCAAGAAAAGAAAAAGAAAAATAGTGAGAAAATTTGAGTGAAAAGGTAAGAAAATAGAGAAAAAATTCACGAAGAAGACATAGAGGCTAGATTGGATCTGTGCTGTCTCTCAGCGTCGGTGGCTTTTCTGAAAGCTCTGACCCATAAATTCCTTTCACCTTCGTCTTCCATTCGTTTAAGCGAAACCCCATTTCACTTTGCCCTCTTTCAGATCCAAATCCCCAATTCTTCCATGTGGGAGATTGAGTTTCCATGAAGTAAGCAGCAGTTGTAGCTCTCAGTCCCTGTTTGTTTTGCTCTGAATCGACAGGATCTTCGAGTGGACCACCAGCCATGGAGGTCGATACTAATCCAGGGGTAATCAAATCGTTTTCCCATTTCTCAGATTTGTAATCCATTCTGTTTTTGAACTGTATTTCTGATTTGGGTTTTGTTTGAATCTGTAGAAATCGGCCAAACAAATTGGGGGCGGTCAGGTTTGTCAGATCTGCAGCGATTCCGTCGGCACCACCGCCGACGGCGAGCCCTTTGTTGCTTGTGATGTTTGTGCGTTTCCGGTTTGCCGTCCTTGTTACGAGTACGAGAGGAAAGATGGGAATCAGTCCTGCCCACAATGCAAGACCAAATACAAGTGGCATAAAGGTTTTGATTCGATTTCATGAACTGTTTTTATTTGGACTTGTGTTGTTCTTGAACAATAATAGTGATTTGAAAGTCCTCGAGTGGTGTTGCGGTGGTCGGAGGCTAACCCGTTTTATTCATTTGTAGACTCCTCGTCTGTGGTCTGTAACTCCATTCCTACGATGTCTCCTGAGGGCTGGCCTAGGAATGGGCACAGATACCCTGGTTATAGCGGAGAGTAGCTCCGATTTCCTGATTTCCAAAAAAAAGTGATTCGAAATTGCATGGATGGTAATGTGATCTGGTTATTCTTTGTTGTTTAGGAAGTCCTACAATTATTGGAGAAGCAGTGGAAGATGGGGATGGTAATGGAGGGACAGGGGCACAAGAAAGACACCATAAGTTACCTGAGCGCACTCTTAGTTGGGATACCAATTATGATAAGGAGGGATCTTTTAATCATATTCCTTTGCTTACTACTGGAAGATCTGTAAGTTGATCTAGAATCTTACTTTGTTTGATTCAATTCTGTTTATGTTTGTTGGATTTTGAATTGAATTGGGTTGTTTTCTGGTGTTCTCACATGGTTAAGGTTTCTGGAGAATTGTCGGCTGCATCTCCTGAGCGGCTCTCCATGGCGTCTCCTGAAAGTGGGAGCAGGGGTAAGCTCTTACAATTGATGTCTCTTTGTGATAGAATTGAGGGGTTCGCTGGTTTTATGTTGAGAAATGTGTATAGAAAGATATATATCTTTTGTATGATAGTTCCTTCCATTGAAATATTTGTATGATGTGTGGCAGCTAACTATAGAATCATGGATCAATTGAGAGATTCTGGATCAGCTAGGTTTGGAAATGTGGCCTGGAAAGAGAGAATCGATAGTTGGAAGGTGAAGCAGGACAAGAGTGTGCCGCCGATGAGTGTCAGTCATGCACCTTCTGAAGGTAGGGGTGGTGCAGATTTTGATGCCAGCACTGATGTCGTTATCGATGATTCTTTACTGTAAGTGCTTCACTTGGTCTCTTGTGCTGCATATATTTTAGACCATTTTAACTTATCTACTGTTGAGTGAATTTTGTAAGAATAAAATGATTTTGTGAACTAAACCAGAAAAAAACAATGTTTTAAACTGTCATATTAGTTTCATGAAAGTTCAGGTTTTCTACTTTCCTTTTTCTGAAAAAGAATACGTTTTAATGTCTCTAAGTTCGAATGGATTATGTTTTCAAGTCTCGTAGCATTAATCTCTGTTACTTCGCATTTTCTAAATTATCAGAATACATAACTTTGTTAGTTCTCAAATTTTATACTACTAAGTGAAAATTTATTGTTCAGTCACTGACACACTAGCCAGTTAAGTTATTGGAATTCAACTAATCAACTTATGCACGTTAGTGTACAAATAATCTGCTAGATGTTATTTTCTTTTTCTTTCGTACTAACCATTTTCTTTTTCATTTGTTGCCATTGCAGAAATGATGAAGCCCGCCAGCCTCTTTCGAGGAAGGTTTCTATTCCATCTTCTAAGATTAACCCTTATAGGATGGTCATAGTTCTGCGGCTTGTTATTCTCTGCATCTTCTTGCACTACCGGATTACAAATCCAGTTCCCAATGCCTTTGCTCTGTGGTTAATATCAGTGATTTGTGAGATTTGGTTTGCTGTATCGTGGATTTTGGATCAGTTCCCCAAATGGCTGCCAGTCAATCGTGAGACCTATCTTGATAGGCTTGCTCTACGGTAGGGTTTTGAGTTTCATTATGAGCAATTTGCATCTCAGAAGTTTGTCTTACATGTTAGATTTTTAATTTCAAATATTTATGGTTTGCAGATATGATCGTGAAGGAGAGCCATCTCAGTTGGCTGCTGTCGACATATTTGTCAGTACTGTCGACCCTTTGAAAGAACCTCCTCTTGTCACAGCCAATACAGTCCTATCAATTCTTGCCGTGGACTATCCAGTTGATAAAGTTTCTTGCTATGTATCTGATGATGGAGCTGCTATGTTAACATTTGAAGCGTTGTCTGAAACATCAGAATTTGCAAGAAAATGGGTTCCTTTCTGTAAGAAGTACAGCATTGAGCCACGAGCACCAGAGTGGTATTTTGCTCAAAAGATTGATTACTTAAAGGACAAGACTCATCCATCATTTGTGAAGGAGCGGCGAGCAATGAAGGTGATAAATCCACATTGTTACTTATCATTTTCTTTTCAATGTCTTCCTAACTTTATATTCCTTTATCATTTCCATATTTAACCGAGCTCTTGTATTTCAGAGAGAATATGAAGAGTTTAAAATTCGGGTCAATGGACTTGTTGCTAAGGCACAGAAAGTTCCTGATGAAGGGTGGGTCATGCAAGATGGTACACCATGGCCTGGAAACAACACTAGAGATCACCCAGGAATGATTCAGGTCAGTCGGAACATCAGGATTTTGAAATAAAATTGCTGCTCAGTGTGGTGTTCAGTTTCATTTTAATAACTTTATTTATTATTATTTGTTTTTGATAATTTTATATGGCTTCATTTTGCTTCCTTTATAAATTTCCAGGTTTTCCTAGGGCACAGTGGAGGACTTGATACTGACGGTAATGAGCTCCCACGTTTAGTTTATGTTTCTCGTGAGAAGCGTCCTGGTTTCGAACATCACAAAAAGGCTGGTGCTATGAATTCACTTGTGAGTGGCTTTAGAAGTTTTCTCAACTTCTCTAGGCTTTTTTTGGTTTTTTTTTGTATCTTTCTTTGAATTATTATATACCTCTATGCAGGTTCGTGTTTCTGCTGTTCTTACCAATGGACCCTTCATGTTAAATCTTGATTGTGATCACTACATCAACAACAGTAAAGCGTTACGGGAAGCTATGTGCTTTCTGATGGATCCTAATCTTGGAAAATCAGTGTGCTATGTTCAGTTTCCCCAGAGGTTTGATGGGATTGATAGAAATGATAGATATGCTAATCGTAACACTGTTTTCTTTGATGTAAGTTCAGTGGCATTTCAAAATTTGTATATTCTATTGAATAGCTTTTTTTAACTTATGTTCTTTCTGGCCTCCTCTATTTAATTTACCGGAAATGGATTGTAGATCAATCTTCGAGGCTTGGATGGCATCCAAGGTCCGGTTTATGTCGGAACGGGATGTGTTTTCAATCGAACTGCATTGTATGGCTATGAACCCCCCATCAAGCCCAAGCATAAAAAACCAGGGCTCTTCTCTAGTTGCTTCGGGAAATCAAAGAAGAAAAGTTCTAAATCAAAAAGGAAGGATTCTGATAAAAAGCAATCAAACAAAAATGTCGATCCCACTGTGCCAATATTCAACCTTGAGGATATTGAGGAAGGAGTAGAAGGTAAAGCTTTCATTTATATTCTTTTGAAGTATTTGAGGTTTACTTTGTCCATATAAAGTTGTTAACATGTTTTCTTATCTATGAAATTTTTAACTCAATTTGCTATTATAAAAAATGTTTCTCCTTTCTCCATTGAATTCCAGTTTTCTAATGTTATTCTACTGAGGATTATTTATCTTTGTCCAATTCTCATGTTTGGTATTCTCTCAATTCTTCTAGATGTCTGTACACAAGCTTAATATTTAGGAGGCCGTAGTTGTTAATGCATTTAAGATCTTTAAGAACATATCAAGAATTCAATTATGGGATTATGGGTGGCATTATCTTCCAGAAATTATGGGTGTCCGATTGCGCCCTTGCAGATAGACCTAACATTTGTTTCTCGAAATGGAGTGTTAATTTCCGTACATCATTCAATGCAGGTGCTGGGTTTGACGACGAGAAATCACTACTAATGTCACAAATGAGCCTAGAGAAAAGGTTTGGTCAATCAGCTGTATTTGTTGCTTCCACACTAATGGAGAATGGTGGGGTGCCCCAGTCCGCCACTCCGGAATCTCTTCTTAAAGAAGCAATTCATGTCATCAGTTGTGGATACGAGGACAAAACAGACTGGGGAAGTGAAGTACGAATCTATCCTCCTCTGAGGCCATTACTTTCTGTTACATTTTCTATTGCTATGAGATGAGAAAGTATATAGGCACCTTTAGCCTAAGAATCGCATCCATAGTGTTTAGCACTGTGGTTGCCGGTCGGAAATGCATTCTCTGATGGCAGTTGTTTGCCAATATAAATTTTTTGATGAAATTTTCAGTTACTAAGAGATGTTTAACATTTCATGATGCAGATTGGATGGATCTATGGTTCTGTCACAGAAGATATTTTGACAGGGTTCAAGATGCATGCTCGTGGTTGGAGATCAATCTATTGTATACCTGATCGCCCTGCATTTAAAGGATCTGCTCCTATTAATCTTTCCGATCGTCTAAACCAAGTGCTTCGGTGGGCGTTAGGTTCGGTTGAAATTCTTTTCAGTCGGCATTGTCCTATGTGGTATGGTTATGGTGGACGGTTGAAATGGCTCGAGAGATTTGCTTATGTTAACACCACCATTTACCCAATTACATCCATTCCTCTTCTTGCCTATTGTACCTTACCTGCAATATGTCTGCTCACTGGAAAGTTCATTATTCCTCAGGTATAATTGGTTTCTATGTAACAAAAAACACACCATATTGTAGTCTTGACTTCTCTTGCTTGGGGATCACTGAATTGTATATGCTTTGTTGTTCTTTCATTACAGATTAGCAATCTTGCAAGTATTTGGTTCATTTCTCTCTTTCTTTCCATCTTTGCCACTGGTATTCTGGAAATGAGATGGAGTGGAGTCGGAATCGATGAGTGGTGGAGAAACGAGCAGTTCTGGGTTATTGGAGGTGTGTCAGCCCATCTATTTGCTGTTTTCCAAGGTTTGCTCAAAGTTCTTGCTGGAATCGACACCAACTTTACCGTTACTTCGAAAGCTTCCGATGAAGATGGAGATTTTGCTGAGCTTTACATGTTCAAGTGGACCACTCTCCTCATTCCCCCAACTACTCTCCTAATCATCAACATTGTTGGAGTTGTTGCTGGAATTTCTTATGCCATCAACAGTGGCTATCAATCTTGGGGTCCCCTTTTCGGCAAACTGTTCTTCGCTTTCTGGGTGATTATTCATCTGTATCCCTTCCTCAAAGGTCTGATGGGTCGCCAGAACCGAACTCCCACGATCGTTGTTGTATGGTCCATCCTCCTTGCCTCAATCTTCTCCCTTTTATGGGTTCGAATTGATCCCTTCACCACCCGGGTAACTGGTCCTGATGTCGAACAGTGCGGAATCAACTGCTGAGGAAATTTATTTAGACAGGTGAGATAAAGAAAGAAAAACAATACTCAAATAGAAACTTAATCCAGATCATGCGGCTTCTCTTCTGTTTATGGTCCGAACTGGAATCTCAAAGCTAATGCAGGTACAAGCCTAGCTTATCTATGGACTATGGTATTTAATTTAATTTATTTGGTGCTGTGTTTCAGAGTTTGAAGTTATGGAAGAGATTCATTGCAGAAGTTGATGATGATCTTCCATTTTTTTTCCCTCCCCCTTTATATTTTTGTAAGTTGTATGTACAAATCTGATGACACATGATACTTGTTATTCTTCCTTCTCATGTATTGAGTATAAACTATGATGTTGGTTCATTATTTAAGGCTTGTCTATTTTTGCAATCTTGGGCTTGAAAGAAATGTTACTATAGGACAGTTTGAGGGCAAAAGAAAGTTGAAGAAATAGCTCAAAAGTTCCTTAGAAAGTCATAAGAGTTTGAATTTGGTTCCTTGATCACTTTACAACTGCCATTTTGTTCTTTGAAGTACATGAGTTGCTTTATTGTGGGGTTTTTTCTCACATTCAAAATTCAAAAGATAAATTCATTGATGCAAGACTATCTTTTAGTAGTGTTTTTATTCTGAATGTTATAGATCCTCCTAGATGCTATATCAAAATCATCTCTAAATAAGGATGTTTTTAAGCTGTTCTATAAAGAGAATGTTGTTCTTAGAATCAAAGGATTTGTATACTACTGATTTAGGGTTAGTGGTTTCATTCTATAAGAATCATAGGAAATTAAAATTTGGGTCTTTTCCTCTCGATTCTGCTTGTTTGTTTATGTTTTTTTTTTTCTAAATTAATTAATTTATTTAAGATTTACTGTTTCTGGTCCTAAGTTTTCAATTTTATTGTTTTACTTCTGTTGGGACTGTCTTTTATGTCTTAGAGTGATATTTAAAAATCAACTTTAAAGGTGTTATAGTTGGCTGTTGGATTGTTGCTTCCTGAGAATAAACTGTCTAATTTGGTTATTTTCGTTAAATGCATTTGGGTCCGTTGGTTTATTAAAAAAAAAAAAAAACTAATCAATGAAGCCAGAAAATGAAATATGTTCACCAAAAAATAAAGGAACCAACAAAACTGTCTACATCAAAAGGATGTCACCAATGAACCAACTCAATTGAGTTGATTCGACGGTTGTTTATTCTTTCGGTTCGGTTTGATGTTTCCCTAAAGCGTTAGCCACACCCGAATACACATGAATAATGACGATGAAGAATCAGAGCATCAGTTGTACCTTACAGCATAAACCAGCAATACTTTGAAATAGTGATATCTTGTCAAAAGGAATAAATTGAAGAAACCAAAGCTTGTGAAAAACAGTTTTTGCAAAGTTGAAATGAGAATGTTGTTTTAAGTAACAAAATTTTAACAGATTGGGTGGGACCCTTCAAGGCCTAAGCTTTTCCCTTTACTTTTCTTCATGGATGAGTGCATAAAATGGCATATTCTATTCGCCAAACTTGTGCTTTTAGGAAACTACAGTATTTCTATTTCAAAATTTTGGTTAAAAAAAGACATTTATTAGGACTCTTCAAACTTGTAACACTCTGGTCTATATACTTTTTCATGGTAGGAATATAGCTTTATGTTTGTGAAAATGATTGTACTGACCAAGTCCTTTAGTACTAAGTCATTATGACCTGTGATTTTCTGGAGAATGAAAGATATTACTAGTAATTAAAACTATTGAGATTTAATTAATTTGTTTAAGAGTAACTTTAGTTGTAAAATACATTTAGTTTTGGTTCTAAAGTTTACCATGGTTAGTTTATTATGGTTTCTAATATGTTCGCTAAAATTCATGGTCATGGACTTGGTTTTTTTTTTTTTGAGTACATATGGGGGGAGGGGGACCAACAAACTCTACATAGAGGGCAAAACTGCTCTCAAATAATATAAGAGCCAAATACCGATTTTTGGGCTCGAACTCATGATCGTGGAGTTGAAATGGAATAACACCAAACAAGATAATCAACTGCGCCATTGACCCTAGGTATGGACCTGGTTTTTGTAAGTGTGGAACCAATAAGTTATTGATCATCATGTGAGTTGGACACCTAATGGTCTTGAGGCTTTGTGGCACCAAAAGATTTTGAGTAAAATCAATGTTCGTCGCTTAAAAATAAATTTTGTATTAGTTTTCTTGACAATTAAATGTTGTAAAGTTAAACAATTTATACTACTTGACAAAATACAGACCAAGTAGGTAGTTGAGTTCATAGCTACAACTCTTCTACCCCACCCTACTCCCGTAACAGTACTTGTCGATCATATTCAGCTCGTAAACGCAACTGAGCTTCTATTCTCTTGGGTCACTTTGTCCTCATAAGCTCAGGCAAAAATATAGTCGAGGTACACATAAACTACTTGAACATTCATAAATATTACAAAAAATAATAAGGACGTGTTTGATGGAGGGATTAAAATTAAGTAAAGCTGAGTATTAAGTTAAACTGAAGATTAAGTTAATTTATGTTTGGTGGACATATTATGTTAAGCTGGATTAAGTTAAGCATTTGATACATAGATTAAGTTAATATGAATTTTTATTTAACATTTTTTGTGCATTTTTAAAAAAATGTCTACTCTTTAATTTGTTTCCCTTGACAATAGATAAATAAATAAATGATATTCATTTGAAATAGTAGCAATATAATATTCATTTAAAAAAATGTTTATCAATATATATTTTATTATTTATTTCAATTTTAACTTAATATCTATATTAAAATAAAAATATTATAATAAATTTTATATTCATTGAACAAATTTAGAACGACATCTAAATTATATAAAAATCATTTTAATTTAATTACTTAATTACAAGGTTGGTTGGTATAAATTTAAAATAAAAAATATTTTATTTAGTACATCAAAATTTGTAATATAAAAATTTAAAATAAAAAAAATCAATTTAATTTATTTAGTATATTTTAATTTTTTTGAATGGTAATTAAATTTGAAATTCAATTTTACTCATATTTTAAAAGTAATTTAAATAGATTGGAATATCTTGATGAAGATTATTTTATTATTATTTTTTTAGTACATATTGGGGGGGGGGGGCAACGAATCTGTGACCGTAGAGTTAAAATGGATTAAAACCAGACAAGAGGACCAACTGCGCCACGAACCCTCGGTTCTTGTTTAATAGTCAATTAAACTATTTAATAGTGTTTTTTTAATTAATTAAACTAAAATATCTAAATGGATTCAAATTTTTTATGAAACACGTGTAACCTCTTCTATTTGATTTTTTATTTAATAAAACTCATTAATAACTTTTAAAATAAATATAATTTGTTTTACAACAAAGGGGATCCGAACCCATATTTAAATACCATCGAAAAAATAACAAAACAAATTTTTTGGCATTTTATTAGATGTATGCATTTTATATTTTACAAATGTAAAAAGATTTATACAATTTTTCTCGATATAAATTTAAAACTGGTTAATTCAATTGTTAATATCCATTATTTCAAATTGTTTGTTAGTTATATTGTTAATATCTATTCCTTACAAATCTAAAAAAAATCATAATATATCTCACAAATAAAATTTTGTTCCAAATTTAAATAATTGTTTTTTGAAATTCTTTGTTCTCTTCAATCATTTATTTATTTAAATTATTTAACATTTAATATTAAATTTAGAAATTATTCAAGTATATATTAAATGAACTATAAAGCATAAAAAAATAATTTGAATAAACTTTTAAATCAAAATTTTAAATTAAATAAATTCTTTGAAAAATATAATTAAAATCATTTCGGAAAAGCAGGTAGAGAAATAATATAGAAAGATATTGTTGGATTATGTAAAGGATTAACTTAATTCGTTTACCAAACAAGAATTAGAAGGATTAAATTAATCCGTGTTAACTTAATACTTACACTAAACATGCCCTAAGTTATTAAGTAAATCATCTGTGGTTTTGAAATTTTGTAATAACATTTACTTTCAAGTTTTATATGTTATTTTCTTCTTGATTTAACTATTAAACATCTCTTAAAAAAAAATCTATAGACCGGTAATTATAATGTGGAAGAATCCTGAATAAATTTCTAGTATTATGGTTTAAAAATAATCCAGTGTTATAATTTTTTTTTTTGTTGATATCTCCAGTGTTATAATTACGGTAGTTTTGAAATATTTTCATACTCCTCTCCATTATCAATCGTTATAAATGAAAATTTAAAAATGGTGTGAAATTGCTAAAGAGAACATAAATATATCAATGTATGATTAAATAACCATAAAATTATAGATTTAAATCTTCGTAGTAGATAGTATATGGCTAAAGTTGATAAAATTATTAAAAACAATTATTTTAACAATAAAAAGAGTAGCTCACATATCCGATAAAAGAGGCGAAAGTTTCCTCAAAATAGGTCTCAAAAAAAAGAAAAAAAAAAAGAAAAGAAGAGTGAAAGACATAATAAACATCAAGGGGGTGTTTGTTTGACATATTTAGGTAGGATTTAAGTTATATTGAGTAGTTAAAAATTAAGAGTTGTGTCAAAAATTTTTTGGATGTAGTTTTTGTGTATAAGAGTTAGAATCAAACCTTTGTTTTGATGTAGATTTAAAATGAATAGTTATTTTTAATAGTTAAAAAAGAATGGATTAAAAATGAATCGTTAAAAATGAGTTATTTTGGTTGATTGAAAATAAAATGATTAAAAATGACGAGGAATTAATAAAAACTCGTTTAGATATAAATTTTCGAGAAAGAGTTAATAAATTATAAAACTAAATCCAATCTAAATATACCAAACAAACAGCCCGGAAAGCACTTACCATTAGAAAATTTCCGGACTACTTAAAAAAGACCATTTATCTTAAAATAAAATCTAATAGTTCCCTTTTGACTACAAATAAAAACACTTGCTCACTATCAAAGATTAATGACACAGTTGATTATTTTATTTTATTTGGTGTTAATCTATTTTAACTCTACCATCACGAGTTCGATCTCAAAAATCGGTATTTGGAAGCATCTTTTGCAAACGGATATATTACACCAAGAGAAAAGGAAACACTTTCAGGAAACAGAATGGCTGAGCTTGCACAAAGGTGTTGTTTATAAGCTTACCAACTTACCAAGTGGGGGATGCTTTAAGGAAACCAAAAAAAAAAACATATCTTAAACATTATTTTATATGTTTAAATTAGGGTAAATAAAGTTTTTGTAAGTTAAAATTTAATTCTTATAATTTTAAATAATTTTAAAAATTAAAAGTTTAGTTATATAATTTTAGGAAATATAGAATTTAGTTTGTATGGGTTAATAAAACATAAAAAATAGTCTTTATCGTTTTTATTCGTTAGTAAATTAAGTATTTGAAATTAGTTAATCATATGTTAATGATGAAATATGAGTTAAGTGATTGATATAACAAAAAAAAAATCATATTTGTGCATGTGAATAATGAACTTCGATGTATTTAATATGCCTAACAATTACAAACGATAAAAACTATATCTTAGATTTTATAAAACCAAATGAACTAAATTATAATTTTTAAAGCCATAAGGATTAAATTCCAACTTTCTAGTTCAAACCATAGAAACTACATTCTAGCTTTCTTTAAATGAGAGAGACTAAATTCTAGTTTTCGTCAAACCATAGACACCTTTTTGCAAGACTCGAAGCACCAGTGCACTCATCCTATTTAATTATTTGTTATATATAATCATCCGTCATCTTTGACATGTTCTTTCATTGTATCCCTTAGAGTTTGTATGTATTTTTGAAACTATCCATGAAGCTTTATTTTATCCAAAAAAAGATGATTACTTTAAATGACAATTGTACTTGGAATTTAGTTTCTTCCACCTAAAAGCTATACACAAACGTATATCATACTTGCTTTCTTTACTGTACTCCATTTTTTAACATCCCAAAAAAGAGATGATAATAAACAGAAAGTCAATACAAGCAAATGGTTAGTAGAAAAAGTGCTAGTACAAGAATTTCAAAATGCAACAATAAAGCATATTTATTATTACATATAGCACTAGATTACAACAATGACATACATTGGTTACATTACACCCTTAAATTTATTGCCTTACCATACATTCATTCCATCATATACTTTCATTACATGACTAATTAACTTCCTCCTCCATACCTTCTCTCTCAATCTGTTCTCTCTTAAAGCCATCATGGATATGGTAACATTGGCAATGTCTCAAACCAAGCATAGGACTTCACTTAAACTTGAACTTCAATGATCCAATTGTACATTTCCTCTGTTGGGATAGGGAGGGCAAAGGTGCCTAAGCCCGTTGCCTCATCATATAAAATGTCGGTATCGACCTTGTCCACGAAGCACTTCAGAGGCCGTTGAGATGAGTACACGCCAAACCTTCCACATCCGCGGGCTTTTATGGTGATTGTAGCTGTTAGAGGACGATCATTAGGGAGAGAACCGGTCAGCTCGGAGGCAACTTCACCATCAAACTCTGGCTTTGGTTCGGCCAATTGAATATCGACTTGCTCAACAGCACCGCCAGTGTTGAACATGTCAAGCAAGCCGATCGGTGCGAATGAAATGTTTGAGGCAATGTCCTGAAAATCAAAGATCATTTTGGTGAATCACAAAATGAGCTGATGGCAAAGAAAAAGGCAGACAATGGAGGGAAAGAGCTGCACACCTTTAGAGGAGAAATATGGTAAAGATCATATTCCAATACTTTGAGGGTAACTGGAATTGAAGCGCCCTTCGGCAATCGAATCATATCCCCTGAAAAAACAAACCAATTCCATTAGTTAGAATTTCGGTTTGTTAATCTTTCATAAGTCTAAAAATAAAAGCGATCGTGTAGTCGTGATCCAAATACCTGATCGGTAAGCGTAAACAATAGAATCGCCATTCCAATCGGCACCAGCAACATTTGAAATAGCATCAACATCAGCTGCACGGACCGAGGCAGTGAGGGTACTAGGAGACTCATCGTGAATGCGAGTCTTCTTTGTGATCCTGCACCAGCCAGCGCCTTGACAATTGAATACTCCAACAACACCAGAGCACTTGTTCACATTCCAAACTTTGAGTAGACTGCAAAAGGGAGATAAAATATCAACTGGTTACACACAATTGTCCATAATGAGAGGTGATATCATTGACGGTAAGATTGTGAATATGTAGCAAACCTGGCTCCATCTCTAGCTGGATCATTGAACAAACAATCACGTGTCGGTCGTCCAGGTAGCTGGGCTCGAAGAACTGATCCGTCAGGAAGGACTAGCTTCCTCAACAACTCAAAATTGTGGTTTCCTGGTTTGTCACTGTGATATGCACAAAGTTAAGTCATTCCTATTTATCATACTTCAGACTGAAAGCAGACAAACACACCATGGACATTAACTACCTGACATAGATCGCACATCCACCAATTGCACGAGCAGCTCCGTGATACTCTGCTGTAGGATGCAAACTCTGAAAAGGAAACAAAAGATTGTATCCATCAGTTTAACGGTCAAATAGTTGGTCTCCTTAGTTCCTAGCTTCATTTGCATACTATGCATATGGTGGATGAAAGTTTCTTACATGGAACATATCCCAGTCAGGCTGCATGAATTCTCCAAGGAAAAGAGAATTGTAAGCTACAGAAGAAATATGAATGGTGTGCGAGGCTGGATCGTGAGGGTAGTAGTCATCGGATGCTCTCACAACTGCAGTCTGTTTGGCACTGTAGAGACCATCAGTGTTGTGGCACATGCAGGAAATGCATCCATTGTCGGAAAAGTTTCGAGCAATTGAAGCTTCAAGGGCCTGATGATAGCTACGGGTGAGCTGAACCCTGCCACCATGGCCAGCACCGAGGGTTTCAATAATGTTCTGCACATCAACCTTCACTCCGTCCACACCACATGAAGCCAAGTAGGAATGAAGCTCATTATAGAAATTGAAGACTTTCTTTGGATGCACAAGGCCAATGCCATGAACAGCCAGACTGTCTACAACTATGTCGGGTTGGTTGCCCAACATACCCGGTGATTGGACCGGGTACGCCAAAGCAGACTCGTAGTGCTCCATGCCCGGACCTGCTGGCTTCACTCCACCCCAATAACCAGCTAAAGCATGCCAAGCATACACAAATCTGCATTAGAGATGACACATGGGTTAGAGATTATGGCTTGAAAAGATGTATAGCAATGCCCCCAATTCACTTATGTGCTCCAATGTAAAAGGCTATGGCATGGAAAAGAAATGGGGGTATTAAAGCATTCTACACTTACTTCACATTGTGCTGTTGCTTGGCATCATCAACAACCAACTTCAGGCCTGGTACCTCCTGTTCATTATTTTCCCCAGTTTTCTGAAACTTGTGGTTCTCTTTTATTCCAGATAGTCTGCTAGCAAACCTATAACAGAGTGTCCCCAAGTGATTAAGTCATTAATTACTTCGTTCAAAGCTTAACGTACAAAGTATAAGATGTAAAGACAAATAAGAAAGAAGCCCCTCAATTAATTTGGGAGCAGAATGCCCAACTTAGGTTCAATGAGATATGCACATAAGTTTAATATAAAACAAACTTATGAGCAGAGATTTAAATAAGAAAATGTCTTACTGTGCTCCTTCTTGTACAACACAATCAGCATCCTTTGGCTTGCTCTCTATCTGTTGCCAACCATCATCTATAATTAAGAATTTTGGAGGTGCCCCACCGGTCGATAGGCTGCAATACACCACAACGTTAACATTTTATTTTCAAAATTAGTATTACAATAACAAAACTGATATTCTCAACAGCAATTTCTATTACCTTTTGAGACCTTCCTGAACACCCTCAGCAGTGACATCGGTGTAAAAAGCATCCCATGTACACCAACCAAACCAGTCGAGGAAGGAAGGTATCTGCAAAAAGACAATACAACACAATTAAGACTCTTAAAACAGAATAGCTTAGTTAACATTGCTTATGTGAAGACAAAACTTTCTCATTACCTTTTTCTTCTCTCTGTGTAGAAAAGTTTGCATATGCTTTTCAACAGCCCTGCCATCATCACCATTCAAAGCATTATGAAGTTAGCACACACACCCTTCATTAATAAGTAAACATTACATGAGGGATTTGGAAACTTACTTCACTGCTTGATTGATAACATCAAAGGGATTTGTCCCAGCATGCATATAGATAAGGGAAAGTCCTTGGTTGGTCTCAACAGAAATGTCTCCTGCAAAACCAATTCAAACACCAAAAAAAGCAAGTCGTTTCGTTTCTTTGGAACTTGATCCTTCCTATATTCTCCTCCAAGTGCTATAAGACTCCATTAATTTGATTCATTCCAGTGATGGTAATTAAAAGATATCTCCAGGCAAGGTAGGTTCTCATTAATGACAGCTCCACCCCAACAAACTGTTTATACGTTCTTCATTACCGACCACCAGGATGGAGCTAATATAAGAAGTGATGATCTACTCACCACTCTCGAGGCAGATCTCCATCTCATTCTTGTCATTTCCTTGCAGCGCGGCACGGAACTGGCCTTCAAGGAGAGGAAGGAAGACAGTGTAGATGGTTGAAGAGTTGTCAGGATCCTCCCCATCAACACCCTTGCTTTCCATGAGGAGGAACTGTGTCTCAAAAGGGATGTCTTTTCCAGATGTTCCCATTCTCTGTGTCATCCACCATAACTTGAAACGGAAACAACACAGGAAGCGCTGATCCCTGTTATGCGGTTCAAAGAAATTGGAATGATCTAAAATAGCTATACTTACTATATAGATAGTAATTGAAAAGTAAATATAGAGCAGTTCTTTTTTTTATATCCATAACATCCCGACTATTATAGTTTGCGCACACCTCAATCATTGTCACCAACATATGGATCCTACAACATTTAGATGTTAAAGAAGTTTCATAGGAAATTCTTAATAGGTGGTCACCATAGTTAAGCTCGTCACCTCTTAATTCGCAAGCTCCTCTTGACCAGTAGGCCAAGACATAATTGTTTTTGGTTTATAAAGCGACTTCTATATAGTAGAGTAAATAGCAACTCGAAGGCATTAAAGGGGTTCTGTACTTACTCTAAGACACCGATGGGGAAAACGTGCAGACTTTTATTGTGCGAGGCAGTGGCACCAATAAATGCGCCAGCAACAAGTCCAAGGCCTGATCCTGGGGTGAGCACAATGTTGTCAGGCACTCCAGTTAGTATGGTCTTCCCGTGAACCACCAAGTTGCCATCATTGACACAAATCTTTGGTGTGATCGTCATTGTTGATCACCAAATAGATGCTGCACCATGTTATAATACAAACACCATAACCATTAGCATGAATTTGGATAAATTTAATTATATCAATTAGTCATCGTAACTGAAATTCAATTTTAATTAAAAAGAAACACGACCCCATAGAGACTTAAAACTCAGGAACTCCAACTAAGGTTGAATAATATTAAATAATCCATCAAACCCAAAAACTTAAAGGACATGTTTGGGTAGGGTGAGTTGGGAAAGGAAGGAAAGTAAAAATAAATTAGTGTTTGGTAAGAAAGGAAGGAAAAAGAAGCAATAATAAATAAGTGTTTGGTGGGATGAGATGAGAAAATAAGTGATGCAATTATTTTAATATAGCAATGAGAATTGAATATGTAATTTATTTATCGATGAAATATTATTTTAAAATTTATTATTTAAATAATATTTGAAATTCAGTAAATCATAAAATTATCAAATAAAAATTAAAATAATTCAAATAACCATACTTCATATTTGAAATAACAATAATCAACATATTTGGATGGAAATAAATTTTATATAAATAAAATTAACTCAGAACTTAATAGTTTAGTTATATAAATACATTTAATTAATCTAGAATTACTTACTGCCACTATCTACTGACATTGAGCCCTTTGTCACTTTGATTTGTCAAAAGGGAAGGGTGTTTCAAAAAAAAAAAAATCTAGAATTATTATATCTCAATCTAAATAAATTATGCAAATATGTACTTAACTTTCTTTTTAAAATAATGTAGACGTTTTTGTAAATTTTTTTTGATATATTTTATGAATGTCTTTTAAATAAAAGTGGGATTTTAAGTTTTATTTCATTTCATTTATGAGTGAAATAAATTTAAAATTTAGTAAATTTCAATCATTAAATTAACAAAAATAAAAAATAAAAAAATAAAGTAAAGCAATTTAAATGATTTTTAACAATTAAAAAAAACTGTCAAATAATATTTATAAAAATATTAATATATAAATATCTACAAATATTATTTTAATGATAATTAAAAAAAAACATGACAGGTTAAAAATAAATAGATACAAATAAATTAAATTTAATATGTATAAGTTAAATACATGGGTTGGTTAAACATATGAATATAATTCTTAACTTAAATAAATAAATGAATTTAAAAGAGGGTTTAAGTTCAAATGACCATTTACTATATTTAAATAAATATTTTTAAAAAAATAAAGTTAAATTAAATATTTATGTGATGATTAAAAAAAATATATAAAAAAAGTACAAATATAAAAAAAAATTGAAATTAAATACTTTCAAAAAAGAATTAGAATTAAAGTATAAATATAAAACAGAAAGTATTTAACACAAAAAAAACTAAACTACAAAAAGAATATAAAAAATCGCAATAATAAAAACAAAAAAAAAAAAGCTACCGGTTGGGCTGAGTTAAAGTGACCCAACGGGCCAAACATGTCCCCAAACGGATTAGTTGATTTAAATTGAATTATATCAACCAATTTTCGGCTTAAGATAAATAAATTGAAATTAAGGGTTTTAAGGTATCCGTGTTTAGCAGCTTCTCTGTTCCGCAGAGGATAAATAATTCTCTTAAATAATTAAAAAAAAAAAAAAAGTATTGAACTGGAATTTATGTCAATGGTTGAATTTTCATGTATTCTGGGAGCAATATATTTAGATCTGATCTGATAAGCAATTTGAAGCAATAAAGTATCCAAACACAATATACCCAAAAGCGTCAATAGAAACAGAATCATAAAAAACTCACCGATTAGGTTTAGGCTCTGCAATCAGTGAAGGAAATGCTCCGACGAATGAATGGTTGAGTGAGTTGGGGAAGGAGATGAAGGCGCTATTTATAGCCTCCCACCCATCGCACCACATCCTGACACGTGGATTTTCATTTTTTAATATTTTCTAACTCCGTATCTATTTTTACTTCCTAATCATTACGGACTTGGAATCTTTTTTCATTTCTCCGCCGCCAATCTCTTCTTCTTCCGTAAATTTTTGACGATGCCAAAACTGCTTTTTTTCTACCTGCCTTCTTTTTCTCCGTCTTTATATTTTCTTCAACAAAGCCAATATCTTTTTGCTTTTTCACTTTTTTACATTCCTATTTTATTTTTCATTATTCAATATTTAGTCATTCATACTTCTAGGAAACCAAACACACCCCTAACATTTTTTATTTTAAAAGAGAACTCGGTCACATTTTGATAATAATTATTACATGCAAGTAATAAAATATCCATCCAATTTTGGAATTTTTTGTTTTTTTTTTATTTGGTAGAATAGATCTCAATCCCTATGACTCATACAAGTCTTGAAATTTATAGTTGTTTTTTGTATATACAATCAACACTCTCAAAATTATTTAAATTAATTTATTCTTTCAAAAAAAATATATCCACTCTTTCAAAGTGCAACGCTGAATACAAGAGTATAAAATTTGAATCTCATTTTTTTAACAAACAAAATAAGTTTAATATTTTTAAGTTTATTGAAAATAAGTTCATACTTTTAAATATATTGTAAACTACGGATAAAAATTTAATGTGTATAAATTATTTAAATTTAATTTTTATTTTAATAATAAATTGATATATTTGTTGTTAATATTAAAAATAAACGCATAACTTTTAATCATTAATTTTTAAATATGATATTTATAGTCTATCTCTAAACAATTGAAATTCTATAACTTTTTTTTGTTATTAAAGACGATTAAAAAATGAATAAAAATATGAAAATTTAACGTCATATATTAAGAGATAATATATATCTATGTATTTTAATTTTTAAAATTCTAATATATTTAAATAAACATTTGATATAATAATAGTATAATTATTATAATTATATATTGATATATTAAAATAATAATATTATTATAAAAAAAAAATATCAAACATAAAATAATAAAATAAGTAAATAAATAAATATATATATATATAAATAAAAAGATGAAAAAAAATTTTAAATTAAAAAAAAAAAAGAGGAGAGAGAAGATGAGATGAGATGAGATGAGATGAGGTGAGGAACAATTTGGGCCAAACAAGGTGTTGGGCTTCCAACACCTCACCTCATCTCATCTCCTCTTAAAACAAACGCTCCCTTTGATATTAATGATTTTTTTTTAAAGATGCTTTGATATTATTGATTTGGCAAAGAGCATAGTAGTATTTTTCTAAATCTTAATTTTCTTAATTTTTAAGATCTTGGAATTAGTTTTTTTTTTTTTTTTTTTTTTTTTTTTTTTTTTGAGATCTTGGAATTAGTTTTTCTATTTTGGCTATTCATGTAAAGAGCTCTTCAAACAATATGATTATTGTTAATGATATTTTGGTGTTTAATTGATAATTTATAAAGAAGAATTGAAAAAATGTCTTTTTGGTATGGACATTTACCTTTAACATTTACGTGTAGAATAGATAAACAATCATAAAATAACAAATTATTGAGAGAATAACATTCAAACAAACAATCAAATCAAACATATTCTTAATAAAAGCTCATATATATCGAGAGAGTCGGTGACCTAATGGTTTCATTATTTAGTGGTAACCTTGTTGAAGTAGGAGAAATTCAAATTTATGATTTTTTGATCATGTACAAACGTCTATATTAATTAAACTATTACTCGTTGTTGGTAGATATAGAATAACTATTTATGTCTATCTAATTTTATCAAAACATGATAACTGTAGTGTATGAGTTAAAAGGCTAATTCTTAGATGTATATTGATCTTTCACCCAATCCAAAAATGAATATTTAATCACCTAATTAAGTCACTCTTCCTAAGATTCTAACCTAAACTTGTGGTTAGTAAAACTATAGAAGAGATTTTACATTTATGTATTAAATTGGCTAAAAGTTCACCTTGCTTTACAAAAAATATGCATCTTACTGGACAAATTTTGTGTTTCCTACTTTATTTTACACAGTTTATTCAATTGTCATCAATATAAACAAAATTTTCAATCAATTATTGCAATTGTTGGGTGTTATGCAAAGGTATAATTATCTAAATATTATAAAAGAAGAAAATTATTAGAGAATATCGAATTATTTGCAAAGAGATAATATTGAATTGATGAAAAAAATGTAATAAATATAATTATAAAAGGTAAAAAACAAAATTAACAAACTAAAATAAAATATAAAGTTGAAGTGTCTGCATATTCTGATTGCTCTGACAGATTGAAACGTTCCCAAGAAAAAAGAATTTATAAAAGATAATATTTGGTTTTTATTTTGGTAGTGTGTTCTATAATATTTGATTTTTAGTATTTATGATAAGTTTAATAACTATCATCTTAAATTGATGAAAAAAATGTAATAAACAAGAGTTCACCTTTCTTTTATAAATTCTTTTTTGTTGGGAACGCTTCAATCTGTCAGAGCAATCAGAATAAGTAGTTATCGACCGACACTTCAACTTTATATTTTATTTTAGTTTGTTGATTTTTTTTACCTTTTCTAATTATATTTATTACATTTTTTTTCATCAATTCAATATTATCTCTTTGCAAATAATTCAATATTCTCTAATAATTTTCTTTTCTTTTATAATATTTAGATAATTATACATTTGCATAACACCCAACAATTACAATAATTGATTGAAAATTTTGTTTATATTGACGACATTGAATAAAATTTAGGGAAATTGTGGCAAATAGTCCACCTTTATAAAATATTTATAAATCTAGATAAATTTTGTAATAATTGCAATCTTATTTTTCTATTTATAATTAATTAAAATACTAATTATCTTATCTCCATTCTACCCCTGGCAAAGGACGAAACAAAAAGGGAAAACAAAAGTTCCGCCTTTTGCTATATCTCAAAGCTTATTATTGAATTTTTATTTTTTATTTTCTAAATCGGCAGGATTTGATTGCAACTTTTTATATATATATATATATATATATATATATATATATATATATATATATATATATATATATATATATATATATATATATATATAAATGTTTTGAAATAGGGTTGATTGTAACTATGCTATTTTTTGCTTTTGCAATACTTTGACTTCTAATTAATCATTTCGTCCAGTTTCTTTTCATTGATGAAAAAATAAAAAATAATTATTTTATCATTTTTATGTTGAAATTAAAAGGTAGAATTATTTTTTACAATTTTCACAATTATATAGTTAGTCGAGCTTATTTTTATCTTTTATAAATTTATTTTTGGTCCGAATAATATTTTCTTATAATAATCTTTGTATTAATAATAAAAAAATATTGTATTAATGAGTACTTATAATAGTATTAATGACTACAATTGCAAATACAGTATTAACATTTTTTCTAAAAAAAAAATACAGTATTAACATAATTCTTGATGACTTGTATATGTTTAACTTTAAATCGATAAATACTGTATTTAGGTATGAGAGTATTCTTTTAATGTCTTTTAATATAAATTATTAAACTATTTTCATTAATATATTTTAGTTTCTTACTAAAAAGTAAAAGAAAATAAAAACTTACTAAATTAGTCAAGTTCAAAAATAATTACAAAAATTGTCACTTTTAAAAAAACTTAGCAATCGTAATCATATGTATTAATAATACATAATACTGTAATAACACACAATAGTATATTAGTAACATATGATACTGTATTAATAACTTATAATATTGTATTAATACTATAATACTGTATTAATAACATATAATACTGTATTAATAATACATAATATTATATTCAATTGTACTAATAATACAGTATTAATAAAACATAATATTGTAAATATTAATAATACACTATTAATAATACAATATTGAATCATATTTAAATTATGTATACAAATATTTTCAAATTTGACTACATTTGTAATTATTTTATTAAATAAGTCCTCCATTACAATTTCTAATGAAAAATAGTCATATGAAAAGTCCATTACATATTGAGACATATTACCTTAATGCACTATTAAATAATGGAATCTTGAACATTTAATTAAATCCATCATTGTTTTTTCTTTTTTAGAGTCGCTCTTCGAGTTGTTTAGTTTATTTAATTTACCTGCAATAGAAATTAGATCTACTTGTATTTATAGTAAATTTAAGACATCTTAATCATAAAATATAGTATTAATAAGGTATAAAAAAACATTGTATCAGTGTATTTTAAAATTATTCATACATTACACAACTTACTTCATTTGATCGATACTAAAAAAATAATAATTATCGAAAAATTAATATTTATTTATTGATACATGATGAGAATATTTTAGAGTTTTCTAAGCAAAATCAAAACAACTATCCATAATAAAGAAATGGTGTATCTCACATAAAATCTTTATTTATATAAACGTTATTTATATCCAGTTGATGTGGGGGATTTTTAAGAAGATAAATTTTAGTTGAAAAGTGCACGGGATTAGGAGAATTTGTTTTTTTGGTTGAAATTCTTGTACTTTTTTATTTCAATAAAGGTTGGTTTAATGATGAGGATATTTGTGTAATTTCTACATAAAACGAATTTCCTTTAATAAAGGAGTGAGTTATTTTTGCTAAATATTTTAAATGTGCACACGCGTGTAATTTCATTCTCTATTTAGTCTACTACGGCAAAGAGCCCTAAAATTTATGTAAAATAAAGTAGGAAATGCATAATTTTTTGTAAAGCAAGGTGAATTTTTAGCCAATTTAATACATAAATTAGATAGACATAAATAGTTATTGATTTTTTTTAACCTTTTCTAATTATGTTTATTACATTTTTTTCATCAATTCAATATTATCTGTTTGTAAATAATTCGATATTCTCTAATAATTTTCTTTTCTTTTATAATATTAGGATAATTATATCTTTGCATAACACCCAACAATTACAATAATTGATTGAGTTTTTTTTATTGAAGATAATTGAATAAAATTTGTGTAAAATAAAGTAGGAAATACATAATTTGTCTAATAAAATGCTTATTTTTTGTAAAGCAAGGTGAACTTTTGTTTATTACATTTTTTTTTCATCCATTCAAGATGATAGTTATTAAACTTATCATAAATATTAAAAATAAAATATTATAGAACACAAAATAAAAAGAAATCTCAAATTACAACAATTAATACTTTAGCTTTTATAAATTCTTTTTTCTGGGGAACGTTTCAATCTGTCACAGCAATCAGAATATGCAGTTATGCACTTGAACTTTATATTTTATTTTAGTTTTTTGATTTTTTTAACCTTTTCTAATTATATTTATTACATTTTTTTTTTCATAAATTCAATAGTATCTCTTTACAAATAATTCGATATTCTCTAATAATTAGAAAGAAATCTCAAATTACACCAATTAATACTTTATCTTTTATAAATTCTTTTTTCTTGGGAATGTTTCTTTTTTTTTAGTACATATTTGGGGAGGGGGACAAATACCGATTCTCGGGCTCGAACTTGTAACGCTTGTGTTGAACTAGTTTACAACCAAACAATGAAACCATTGTGCATTAACCCATTCAGTTTCTTGGGAACATTTCAATTTGTCAGAGCAATTAGAATATGCAGTTACGGTCCCGACACTTGAACTTTATATTTTATTTTAGTTTGTTGATTTTTTTTTACCTTTTCTAATTATATTTATTATATTTTTTTCATCAATTCAATATTATCTCTTTGCAAATAATTCGATATGCTCTAATAATTTTCTTTTCTTTGATAATATTTAGATAATTATATTGAAATACGGAAGATAAAATACTAATGCATGCAATGAGTAATGCCAACTAAATAATCCTAAAAAATGCTAAACGCGCGGACTAGCCACATACTTCTTTACTTCCCTAACAATTGTTACTTCCGTAACTAATGATTTATGGTCGAGCCAGCTTTCGACGCACATTCCATACTTAGCACAGGGCAACGTAAGCATTAGTGAGGTTATCCCTAACTCCTTGAATAGTGAACCGACGTTCACTTAACCTAAAGTAGCGTACTGGGTCAACATGCAGATATTCCCTTCCACCATAAGGTACATGGGTGAATAGCTAATCATCACATGTATATAGAGTTAAATATGCAGTAGTGTAACAATCTGTAACCTACACTATTAACACATTTTAATCATAAGTAACTAACATGTACTCTTATAACACAATCACAGCAATAAACATAAGATAAAGGTTTAAATTAGACGATTTTATTACGACTATGAAATGTTCAAATACTGTAAACTACTCTTAAAAAAACAATAAATGGAATTGGTACGGCTGATTATGTGTAGTCCCCTTGTTAGTAGTTCCTACGCTACACCAATTTCTTCTTGCGCTTCGACAATGGGCTCATGGCCAACCGGCCAGTTCATCGATCTCAACTATATGATTTGGTATTTATAGAGTTGGATTCATTGTTTGACAAGTTGAGGTGAGCTGTGCAAATCTTCATAAATGCAGGATTCTATGATTTTCGTCAGGATTTATTTGAATGATGTCGTCTTAATTGCATGATTGATTCTTTGATTCTTTCCTTGTTGGCATAATTTTTTTCGAACGTGTTTTCCTTTTTGGTTTACGCATCTTTACACGCCATCTGGTCACCGTTCGCATTGTTATCCTCTCTTGCGCTGCTACGGAATATCGTGCGAAAAGCATTGATTAGGCACAATTTTTATATAATTTAGCGCTAAAATGCGAATCCGTGCTTCTGATGCTACTTTATGAATACATGTTGATTTTCTAAACTAATTCTTCACTTTTCTTCTATGAATGCTTGTTTTCTCTCTTCTATCTCTAAAATAAAGCACACTAAAATAGCCTAAAATACGCTCTATTTGTGAGTTATAACATAAACTGCTGATGAAGTGGTGTGAGGTACGCATACCATTTCAGTTAAATTTAAATTAGTTGTAAATTTTGTTTGGTGGATTTCGGGTGTTTATGGACCTTCTAAGAGAAAATACAGGCCTATGTTCTGGCTCGAGTTGCAAAATCTGCACCAAAGATGTTTCCCTTAAATGGTTGCTTGGTCGTGATTTTAATTTGTTCTGCAATCCGCTGAAAACGTTGTCTGCCTGGCCCCCTAAACACTCTATGAAGTGTTTCAGCAGGTTCATTCAAATGGCTGGATTAATTGATGTTGCCCCTAAAAATATGAATTACACCTAGTCAAATCTTCGTTCCAATTCTGCTAAGTCTTGTATTGATAGATTTTTGTATTTTGTTGAATGGGAAAACCGATTCTATGTTATCACACAAGGAGACTTCATAGAATCAACTCTGATAATTTCCCCATCCTGTTGGAGTCAACGCTGCTCAAATGGGGTCCATGCCCCTTCCGCTTTGAAAATTCATGATTACACCATAAAGATTTCAACAGACTTCTCTGGAAAATGGTTGGGCTTAGGTTTTTAGTGCTGGATATCCAGGATATGCTTTAACAATAAAGCTCAAATCTCTTAGTAAGAAATGTAGAGATTGGAACAAAAACCACTTTGCTCTGAATTCCTTCGAGCATAAATCTATTGAGGAAGAGATTAACAAAATTGATGAAAAGGAAGAAGTTGGGAGCCTATAGGAAGAACACAGTCACATAAGAATTATTTTGAAAGTCTCTCTTACTAATGATATCATGAGTGAAGCAAATTACTAGAGACAACGTTGTAAAAAACAGTGGGTTTTAGAAGGAAATGAGAATTCTGCTTACTTTCATAAAGCTTCTACAGAAAAAATGAGATTTAGATTTATACAAGAAGTGATTGCAAATGGAGTTAGTCATGTTACTGATGAAGCTATTGAAAAGGAGTTCATCACCTCCTTAAAAAACATCTATCAAAACAATAAAGGTGGAAAAAGGGTGGTTAATAATATCAATGGAAAGCCTATCTCAGAGGAACAAACTGCATCTCTCACTAAAGTTTTCACCGAGTTCGAAATTCTTGTTGTTATAAAAGACATTGGGCTTAATAAATCTCTCGACCCTGATGGTTTCCTGTTTGATATCTTTAAAAAATACTGTCACATTTTAAGGAAAGATCTTTTGGAGATGTTTCATGATATTTTAAAGACTGATATTGTTAACCAGGCATTAAATGAGACCTACATTGTGCTCATACCATTGCAGATTTCTGACCAATCAGCCTGACCACCAGTTTGTATAAAATCCTTGCTAAGGTTCTTGTTGAGCGCCTTAAATTAATGCTCCCTTACACTATTTCTAACAACCAGTTTGCTTTTCTGAAGAGCCGACAAATCACGGATGCTATTTTGATTGCAAATGAATTGGTAGATTATAGAAGATGCATGAAACAACCTGGTTTGATCTTTAAACTTGACATAAAAAAAGCATTTGATACCCTCAACTGGAATTTCCTTTTGATAGTCCTTAGTAAAAAAGGTTTCAACCAAAAGTGGCTCCGATGGATGTATGCTTGCATTTCCTCTGTTTCCTACTTGGTGTTGATAAATGTAGGCCTAGAGGCAAAATCAATGCAAAATGAGGAGTTCGACAAGGATATCTCCTTTCCCCATTCCTTTTTCTTTATTGCTATGGATTATTTGTCTCAATTGCTTGACAAAGCTGAGAAGAATCAAATCATTAAAGGCTTCCATGTAAACAGTTCATTGTTGGAAATTACACACCTTCTTTTTTACGATGATGTGGTTCTGTTCTCTGAGTTGGACGATCAACTTGTGGAGAATCTATTGCAGATTGTTAGATCTTTTAAGGCTACTTCGAGTCTCAAAATAAACCTTACTAATTCATCTGTTTCGAGGATCCTCATTTTAGAGGAGAAGGTCAATATTATAGCGGAATCTTGGAATTGTCTAAGTTGTTGCCCTTCGTTTTCACTATCTAAGCATGCCTCTTGGTGGTTCTCCTAAATCCCTTACATAAGTGGCAGTATCGATATCTCTCCAAAGGAGGTTGTTTGTCTCTTGCTCAATCCGTTCTTGGCAATTTGCCTACATATATGTGCACGGTGTATAAAGCTCTTGTTTCCATGTGCAACACCGTTGAGACGTTGATTTGAAACTTTATTTGGGAAGGAGCGCAGGGACATGGCGGTGCCCATTTGGTTACATAGGATGTCCATTTTAGTGAATCCACCACTGGCTGCGTCCACATGAATGGGACGTTGATTTTTAAATGATGATGTGTATGAACTTGTCCATTTTAGTTTACAAACATTTTTATGGCCAAACTCCATATCATTTCGTCAATAGATTTAATAATGAAAAACAAACACATAAATTGCTAAATTAATAATTAAACAAATGAATGCCAAATTAGAGAGAACTCAAACTTAGCCTAAAGTATAAAATAAAATGGCAACCGTATAAATTAAACATCAATTTTAGTTGCATTTAAAATCAATAAATAAAGAAAATAGAAACAAACAAAATCGGCAACTCTTAAAACAAAATAGATAAATCATGAAACAATATAAAGGTTGTTTGGAATTCAATTAAGACAATGGTTCCTCTCTAATGATTAATAGTTAGAATTTTATTGTTTGGCCCTCCAATAACGATGTAAGTCCGGTTTGATAATCATCTTATTTTTAATTTTTGGTTTTTGAAATTTAAATCTATAACAACTATCTTATTTGTTCTTTCTTATTTAGATATTTATATCTTACCTATATTTGTAGAAACTAAACAAAATTTGAAAACAAAAAAAAATTTCTAAAATTTATTTTTATTTTTGAAATTTTGTTAGTATTCATATAGTTTTCAAGAAAATATAGATACATGGTAGGAAAAATGTAACACATTATAAAAAACTTAATAAAAATTAAATAAACTTAAATTTTAAAATTAAAAACAAAAAAATCAAATAATTATCAAATAGTTCATTTCAATTTCATTTAAGTTTTATCATATTGTCTAATAACTATTATTGCACGATCTACTTATTTTAACCTCATTGAAAATTTTCTTACTAACCATTATCTTCGCCTCCAAGCACATATATAATAGTTACTTTTAATTGTTATACGCTTACTCAACCATAAACAACCATTATAGGTCTACGTTTCAAACACATAAAGGGTGTTTGGAACAAAGAGAATAAAAATGTTTAAGGTAAATAATGAATTATGAGGAGAGAATAAATAATGTTTAAGGTAAATAAAATGATTATCGGGAACAATTACTCATCATGCTTATGAAATGAACCATTACTTATGTTTAAGGAGAAAAAAATAATTTTGGAGAGAATAAACTAGTGAGTGTGAGGAGAACCAAAAGTACTTATGGAGGAAAAAAAGAGAATAGAATAAAAAGAAAATTATGAAAAAAATAAGATTAGTTGTTCAAACACAAAGAATCATCTTCTTTTTCATTATTTTTCTCATTTAAATTTGAAATCCCAAACAACATCATAATACTATCCACCAACAATCATTGTGTTTGTTGAATTTATGAAGGATTTAAAAATAAATATTATTAACTATTCCTAAAAACCCATATTCAAATAAGCAATGGTAACTACTCAAAATAAATCATCATTTTTATTACTCAAAATAACTCATCATTTCTAACCATTCATTTCTAATTATTTATTTTTACTACTCAAATAACTCTCATTTATAATCAATCATATTTTCTACTCAAAATAATTTATTTTTAACCATTAATTTCTAATCATTTATTTTTAACTACTTAAAATAACTCTTAATTTCCAATCCATTCAAACAAACTATTAACTCTAATGCATCAACAAAAAAAAAATCACTTCCAAACAAAATTTTAGATAAACTCTTCTATAAAAATCTACTTTGAAAGGAGTTTTTATAGAAATTTAACCTTCTCAATATTAAAAATAATTCTTCAAATCTCTAACCCAAATAAAGAATGGAAAATCTATTCACGTTGACGTGGATGCATTAAGTAGAGAATACGCACACGCCCAGGTTCCGAGCCAACTCTGCACGTTGTATCAAATGCCAAATTTGTCTTTGTATCCACTGAAGTGGGACCCACAAGTACATGGAACCACGTGTCGTGCACACGTCAGATATTTACTTCAATTTTCCGTTTAAAGGCGTCGCTTGGGCCGCCTGGCATGACCACAATCGTCAATTTCCATTTTCATACCATTTTCTTTTTAATTGTCTTTTCGTTTGTCTTCAACTTTAGCATAGGTTTAGTTTTTTTAGCACGAATCCAGAGAAGGGGACTCACAAATCCTTACGGCATAACTATTTTTAAATAATATGAAAATTAATTATCGATTTTTAAGTTCAAACTAAATTTAGTTTAGTGCCTTGGACTATGAGCATCTTTTTTATTCAAATATTGTTGTATTAAAAAAAATACTAGAAAAAATTCAAATATTTTTATCCATAAATATATATGTCATGTTCTATAGATTAACAAAAACAATTTACTTCAATTACAATTGAAGAATAGGAAATTAAACTCGTATTTTTTTGGTTATGAAATTACATTTATGTCATTCAACTACTATTCTTATTAGCATTAAAATATTATTTTAGTATCTATACTTTATTATTATTATTTTTTTATTGTCAAATTTTTAAATATCTAACTTTAATTCTTCAATATAAAAGAATATCTTAAAATGTGTCTTCTCATACTTTTTTTGTTATTTAAAATTAGTCTTTATTCCCGAGGTGAGGTGTTGGAAGTCCAACATCTAGTTTGGCCCAAGGTGTTCCTCACCTCATCTCATCTCATCTTCTCTCTCCTCTTTTTTTTTTTGAAATTTAAAATTTTTTCATCTTTTTATTTATTTATATATATATATATATTTACTTATTTTATTATTTTATGTTTGATATATTTTTTTATAATAATTATACTATTATTATATCAAATGTTTATTTAAATATATTAAAATTTTAAAAAATAAAATAAATAGATATATATTATCTCTTAATATATGACGTTAAATTTTCATATTTTTATTCATTTTTTAATAGTCTTTAATAACAAAAAAAAGTTATAGAATTTCAATTGTTTAGAGATAGACTATAAATATCATATTTAAAAATTAATAATTAAAAGTTATGTGTTTATTTTTAATATTAACAATAAATATATCAATTTATTATTAAAATAAAAATTAAATTTAAATAATTTATACACATTGAATTTTTATCCGTAGTTTACAATATATTTAAAAGTATGAACTTATTTTCAATAAACTTAAAAATATTAAACTTATTTTGTTTGTTAAAAAAATGAGATTCAAATTTTATACTCTTGTATTCAGCGTTGCACTTTGAAAGAGTGGATATATTTTTTTTGAAAGAATAAATTAATTTAAATAATTTTGAGAGTCTTGATTGTATATACAAAAAAACAACTATAAATTTCAAGACTTGTATGAGTCATAGGGATTGAGATCTATTCTACCTAATAAAAAAAAGGTAAAAATACCATTTTGGTCCCTCGACTTTTAACTTTGTTCCATTTTAGTCCATAGACTTTTAAATGTCCAATTTTAGTCCCTAAACTTTGAGATTTGTTTAATTTTGGTCCCTGGACTTTGAAATGTCCAATTTTAGTCCCTCAACTTTGATTTTTGTTCAATTTTAGACCCTCAACTTTGATTTTTATTCCATTTTAGTCATTTCCATGTTTAAGCAGTTAGTTTTACCAATAAAAAAAAAAATCTCCTCTCAACTCCCTTCTCTCACTAAACCCATATCTCTCTGTCTCATTTCTTGCTTTTTTTTCATCCCTTTTCCATCGGTTATGATTAATGAAGGTGTTAATGGGTGAATGGGTTGGAGCTTTTGGAAAGGATCAAAAGAAAATAAGCATATTTTGTCTATCGGTTATGATGGATACTTCACAAACTCTTGATTTCTTTTGTTTTTTTTTATGTATATGAATGATATTTTTAAAGTTTAATTATAGAATTGTTGGATTTTTAGAATTTAATTACTTCATAGTTTGCAGTAAAATAGGTCATCTCTCAATTTGTAGAAGTGGGTGATGACGGGAGGGGCTTGGGGCCAATGTGGAGATGGATTTCAGGAGCTTGAGGATGAAAGAGCAGATAGGAATATGGCCTTTGATTTTACTCTGTTTTCATGATGATGAACAGGATGGAAAAGGGATGAAAAAAAAAACAAGAAATGAGACAGAGAGATATGAGTTTAGTGAGAGAAGGGAGTTGAGAAGAGATTTTTTTTTTTATTTTTAAAATGGTAAAACTAATGGCTTAAACATGGAAATGACTAAAATGGAATAAAAATAAAAGTTGAGGGACTAAAATTGAACAAAAATCAAAGTTGAGGGACTAAAATTGGACATTTCAAAGTCCAAGGACCAAAATTAAACAAATCTCAAAGTTGAGGGACTAAAATTGGACATTTGAAAGTGTAGGGACTAAAATGGAACAAATTTAAAAGTCGAGGGACCAAAATGGTATTTTAACCTAAAAAAAACAATAAATTCCAAAATTTGAGGGATATTTTATTACTTCCCTGTAATAATTATTATGAAAATGTGACCGAGTTCTCTTTTAACTACAAAAAAAACAATAAATAAATTTTTTTAGGGGTGTCTATGGTTCCCTAAAAGTATCAATGTCTAATAAGATAAATATATTTAATTTATTATTACCTATAAATTAGTGTATTTTATTAACAATTCTTTGACCTTCGGTAACTGTGAATATGAATATGAATGTATAAAAGGTATAAGAAATTAATTTTTTTTAAATAAAATAAAAATTGCTATCAAGATTTTATAATGACTAGTTTAATCAAATGGTTTTATTTTTATTTTTTAATAAATAGAATTTTGGTATTTTTTAATTGTTTTTATTATTTAAGTCTAACAATTATTTAAAAAAAAAGTTATTAACGATGTACAAATATTTTAGATTAGACAAACTTTATTTTGGTGGTGTGAATTTTCTTTTCTCATAATTGTTTTTTTAATTAAACAATATTTAAGTATGAAAGGTTAGAAACTTTTAACCTCATGGTTATTATGTCGTACATAATATCATTGAAACTATGTTTTTTTTAATAAAAACATTAATATGATTAAGGGTGCTTAATATTAAATTTATATTACTTATATTTTATTTATATTTTATTTATGATAGTAGTTATATTTACATACTAATTATATTAATAGCAAAATAATTGAGAATAATTATTTTTTTAAAAAAAGAAAAAGAACAATTTTATTGTTAAAAAAAAAATATAAGAACAAATTTTTTTGTAAACATATCTTAACATCTCATCTCCTCTCCCTCCACCCCAAACAAGGTTTTCTACTATTAGCATCTCATCTCATCTCACCTGCAGTCAAACACCCCCATAGATTTTAGAAATATGTTCACATTTAATCTTTACTTATAAAATTATTAATATTGTTTAAAAAATTTCAAATATTATTAACTTCTAATTTATGAGGAAACCTTTTTTTAGTTTCTTTTCTAAGTAGTGGGGCTAAAAAAACCCAACATTTGAAAATTCATAAAACAAAATTCAAACTACTAAGACAAAAATGATATCTTAACCTTAACTTTTACTAAATATTTTTAATTTCATATAATAGATTTATTGAAATGTCTTGAACTCTATGTTGCACAACAATTACTAAAAAACGTTGGTCTTACTCACTGGCCAATGAGTCGCAGTCCAAGCACTAGTTCAGGGCAAGGCCTCGAAAACCAAGTTGAAATATGCAATTGAGTTTAATATTTTTGTAATTGACTTTTTATTTCTTTTGAACCATATGTTGTATTAGAGTTTTGTGAGAGGTGCACTATGAACCTTTTGTATTCTTATTTCCTAAATAAAACAGTTTCTTTTATCTGTTCGTGGACCTGAATTTGTGTTCTTTGTCTCTCGCCTTTTAATTTTTTATTATTGTTTACGATTTTTCATATGAATCTAATATTAGAGCCATAATTCGATAAGACTTAATTTTCCGCATTTACTCAATAGTCAAAGGTGTTTGGTTTAGGGAGGAAAGTAAAAAAAAAATATTTAGAGAAATTTTTTTCAGTTTGTGGAAGATCAAGATGTAGGTCTTCTACAACAATAGAGATTATGGAGGTCTCTTACTGCAAAATGGAAGAATAATGGTAGATGATGACGATAAGTTGACTAGCCTAAAGAAAAAAAAGGACCCAATCGACAATTTATGTCATGTTGGAAGATGACATCATCGTTGAGCTCATTGAGGAAGAGAAGTTGTCGATTTGTGGTTGAAACTTGAGATTTTGTACGTTACGAAGTCCTTATTAAAGAAATTGCTTCTATTTTTTTTTTTTTTGAAAAAATGAACTTCATAAAAACTAACAAAGACCATTACATCTTAACCTCCCATGGCAGGAGAAACCACAAACGGGACTAGTCCCCCTTGAACGGCGATGGCCCCAATCCACATATCGGAGGGTGACCAACCCAAGAGAAAACCGATTACATTGATAGTCAAGATAAGAAAGTAGCTTAATCGAAATCCAAGCCTTAACTAAAAAGGAATTTAAAAATTCCAAATAAGGCCAAACTATAAATCAACACCGTGGTGATTGACTTTCTAAACACTTTGGGGATAATCCTTGGAGCATGAAAACTACTGTGGTTCGTGTGACCCTCCAAAGTTAAATAAGGGAGAGACGAGCTCAAATCGAGCACACTCTTACCCTGGACTGACCAACCTAAATGCCCATCAAGAACGCCTTTGTCAACCAATTCCTCCGTAGATCGAATCATCAAAATACACATAATACTAATTGATAGAAACGAAATCCAATCTACAAAATCTAACCACCTAAAATTAAAGCAGTCCCTACATAGCCACCAAAACACTAAACTATTTGGAAATGAAATTAAAAACCAGCTGCAACTCACAAGAAACCACCAAGGAGAATGAAAAGCCAAGAAATAAGAGTTATGCAAGGAAAATGAGTCATCTGAGCGCTTGTGGATGCGAATGAGGAACCCTTCTGAATTAACTAGGCATGTGTGTTTGTTCTTAGACCAACCCGGTTCAAGATAACGGGTTTGAACGACAATAAATCGAACCAGAAAAAAAGAACCGGTCTGTTCTTTGACCCAATTTACAAGGGGCCATTTGTTACCCATTTCACACGCATAAGAGATAGGCATCGCCTCCTCGAGCCCAACGCGCGACATTTGTCTTGTCCCATCATCTGACACTTTTCCTTTCTCAACACGGAGGGTCATCTTCTTCACCGTTGCTTCTCCGACGACCTTCGTTATGACTAATGCCGGCGACTTTCCCGGCAAAGCTCCACTCTTTTTCTTCCCAGATTCGCATCTCCCATTCAAAATCAGGTGTCTTCTTCTTCCTCTATCAAAAGGGGATCTACCTCTTCCCAACCCTTTTCTACTCCGAGTCTTCCCATCCATGATTTTCTTCTTCGCTAATCCGCTTCCGTAGATGACCCCTTTCCACTTCATCGTCGCAGAGCCGACCATGACCTTCTTAATGAGAACATTTTCGACAAAGAAATCAGCCCACCTCACCCGTATTCTAACGCTTCTCACCCCGAACAGTTCATTTTGAACTCCAAATTTTTTTCCCCACCATCGCCTACTTCCGGCTCTTAAAAGAGAAGAAAGATAGACCCAAGAACGCACATACTTGTGCCCACGAACGCTCACCGACCGGACCCTTAGAGGGTCTTGCCTGAGCCCCCCGAGTGAATGTCTCTCTCTACAAGTTAGAGAGAGAGACAGTTTCATCTCACTTATATTTAAAGAAATTGCTTCTAAAATAACCTTTATTGAGCATTTGTATGAATGAAGGTACGACATAAGAAACATGCATGTAAATTGAATATAATATTAACATATCTGCATAATATTCAAGTTAAGGTAGATAATTAGGATAATGCACTGATTCAACTCTTTATCCTTGCCATATGAAAATTCACTAGTACAATTTTCACTATAGATGGCGGGCACAAGCCCGCCATCAATGCCCCTGTCATCGTAACGTTTCGGTGGCGAGCAGGGAAAAGATGGCGGGCACGCCCGCCACCAATAGGGACCAATACAAAGGCGGGCCTTGCCCGCCATTAAAACGTTTCAAAGGCGGCCATTCTTGCCCGCCATTAATAATTTTTAATGGCGGGCTTTTATGCCCGCCACCGTTAATTTTTTTTTAAACACCCCATTTATGACCGCCACCTTTAATTTTTTTTTTTAAAACACCCCAACAAAAGGGGTTCGGGCTGTTTTTAAAGAATGGTCAATTATCGAGAATTTGATGGTCAATCATCGGGTGCCCGCCATTAAAAGACATTATATTTATAAAAAAAAACAAAAAGATCAGAAAAATGCCGTGCCCGCCATTAAAAGACACTATAGATATAATTTATTAAAAATGATATATATTACGCCCGCCATTAAAAGTTATTATACTTTATAAAAAAAAAAGGAATATAGAAATGATCAATTCTAAACTATCTAATAACTATCCAATCCCCTATTAAACTCTAGTTTTTAATGAAATCAATCACCCCACACACTAACTTATATGGAATTCTAACTTCTAAACATATATGCATGTGTTCTTAACACAATAATAGATATGCACACGAAATTTAAGTGACATGGCGGGGCAATAATGCGATCCCAAAAAATTTCACTGTTATATAACAAAACTCCACACTGTATATGAACATAATGAAAAATCCAGTACACACCAAATGAGACTTTTATCCTTCCAGAATCTATTAACATGCATCTAGCTATTCAATTAACATTTAAACTACAACTAATTCATTCCTCCATACATAAACACTAATTTTCTATAAACACTAATTTTCTATCATATGTCTACCTATGTACTCTGCCCATTCAACTCGTACCTCATCAATATCCGCTTGAGTGAATGTATTTGGGCCAGTCTTGAACTACAAAGTATTAAGACATAAATAAAAACACCAAATTAGTATATGTTCTATATGATGCTATTTAACATATAAATAAAACTTACAAGTCTCAATACGTGCGTGGATGTGTTGTATATCATCTTAAAGTATGAATATTTGGACGTAAAATCCACATACTATTGATCCAATTTGTTGAGGGCACTGGGGGAAAAAATAGTTACATATACTTAGTAAACGATAATTGATCAGCATCACAAAAAAAAAAAAGACTATAAACAAACGAATTTGATTTAACTTTACCTTCACCCATTTCCAAAATAATTGTTTCGGCCTCAAATTGTGTCTTAAATGCCAAACTCGGTAAGCACTATATTAATAATGCTAAACATTAGGATGATTAAATATAAATTCAAAGTCCAAAAGTTTTCTATATAGAAACTTACGAAGTTATGATTTGGTATAAATTCTCATGGACCGGATTTTCGCCCAACGAGTTGAAAATGTATGCCGTATGTTCCGCAAGAATGATGACGACCAAAATCCAATGGTGTCTATAGAAATTAATTAACCAATATTGAGTTTGATATAAACATAATCATAAGTATTAAAAATCCAAAATGTAGAACACATACCCAGTATTGAAGGGAAAAAATATTCGCTGATTCATATCAACCAACGTGTTGAACTTATCAACTACACGTTCAACCCGTTCTTCTAGATTTTGTTTCGTCGAAACCATTGCAAATTCGCCACCGTCTACTAGTATGTAGTTAGCCAGTATCCCTTTATCGCAAATTTCCCATATGTAACTGAAATAAAATATGGAAACGTTATTAAAGTGGTATGCGAATATAATATTTGAGGAAGAAAACAGTTTACTTACCCGATGTAACAAAGTATGGAAGTATATCCAATTTCTTCCATATTACAATATTCCAAAATCTCGTCTTGTGCAATATAACAATCGGGAAGAAAACCGGTTATGGTAAGTGGGATACGTACTAGTCCACCAACACCCAATTGATCTCTAGCGTAGTTAAGCACTAGCTTGATCATAATTGGAATGGTCGTGTTTGATTGATGGGATTGCGAATCTGAAACTGTCTTCTTACTAGTAGCTGATATAGACTTCTTAGTAGTCATTTTTTTGGGTTTAGATGGCTGACAATAAACATTTTCGATTATTAGTAAAATAAATGTGTTACATATTAAATTATTATAATGTATGATTATATATACCTCCGTTGTTGTAGTATGTGTCTTAATTAATGATTTTGGCCATGACACGAAAGTGTTCCAAGCTTGTCTGAGGTATTGCATCTCCTCATTTAAAGGGATGGGCAAGTATAGGTCCTCGTTGCCTTCAAGTATCAAATCGATCGTGACACGCGCATTGAATTTCTCCAAAGGCATACCATGTATCCTATCAGATAGGTCGTTCGATTCATACAATGTTCCAATGGCAACAATGTCACCTCCGTGTTCAACGGCTAGTTTACATGCCGTACCCTTTAAAAAAAGAAAAAAAATCATAATTAACATACAATGATTCAACTATATTATTAAAGTTCAATAATATAATACTTACTCCTCTGAAATCCAACTGGGACATCATTAGGATGATCAATTTGTTCTTCAACGATGTCGACCCCTTGAAGAATTTGATTTTCTTCCCGTGACGAACCCGACCCAAAACATGGTCCTAAACCGGGGTTCTCACTCAACATGCAAGTTAAATATGATAACAAGCGGTTTAGTTCTCATATTTAAAAACCATTCAAAACATATGAGAAGGGGGAACCCTTAAAACATAAACAACAGTTTTCATTTAAACAATCCAACGAAGTAAAACAACCTGGCCAATATTTATAAAAATATACAATACAATTTAAACAACGTTTTAAACAATGTTCCCCTAGGACTCTGTCCATCTACATCTTTGAATAACAATGCAATAAATAATGGCAGAGCCTGGCGGCTCCCCATGATCAATCGGCTCCCTCCGCTAGCCCTCCCGGTGTTGTCCCAAGTTACGAAAGATAAATAAGGGTGAGTATAAACATACTCGGTAAGAATCCCCAACCAGGGGTACAATACGATACATCAGTCATCTAGCACCTCAACATGCAAGCAAACAACTATCAACACGGATCATAGCTCAACGAGCTCATAAAACAAGATCGGAGCCATCAAGTCTCTTACTTAGGCCTAAAGGGATTGGATACACGACCAATCACGGGACATCACCGAGGTATCTGTCACTCGGGGAATACACTGATCCCTAGAATGTCCTCAAGGGCCTCCTTGCCCTTGCACTAAACTGGACTTACGGGAGAGTACCCGAAGTCAGGCTCTAACGGAAGGAATGGTGTACTCACGAACATTAGCCCGGGGGAGCTCTCCGAACCGACAACTAAAGCGTGTGCGCGCACACCGCATGCTCTCTGTAACCGGCGTAAATGCGGGGGCCTAAGGGCAAACTACGCGGGCCAGGTACGCATGCCTAAGACTCGGAAGCGGTGTCACTGATCACAGTAGCGCGAGGCCCTCAGCGCTCATCTGTGCAGCCTGATCCACCAACCTGAAGCTAAGAACCGGCCAAGGTAGGCTTACACCGTTGGCAGGGTTCCGCTCTAGCAGGCTACAAACTAGGCATACCCCAATGAGGTAGCTAAGTCTCATTTGGCTGCCGGGAGGGGGGAGAAAAAGCAATGTATGTTATGCTTTGCTCTATATCTGACCACTGGGGACAAAGTACGTTATGTCCGCTCTCAACCCCTGAAGCAACGCTTCACTTTACTCCCGACCGGTGGGGACAAAGTACTTTATGTCCGCTCTCAGCCTCTGGATGATGACAAACCCTACAACTCTATCTAAGAGTACAGAGCAAAATCAATGATTCCTGGCTAGCAAGCAATGACCGACATAAATCCCATTACCTAGCATGATACTACAATTTAAGCAGGAATCATACGCATGCTGGCAGAACGAACCTAGCATGGCACTAACATGTAAAATCAGGCAAACATGCTAGCAAGAAATCAATCAAACTGCTCTATCTCTAACATGCTCATAACAGTCAGCAAACAAGCAAGGCATATCGAGATATATCGCAGGGTCCACACAACCACGGTAAGAAATACTTACCTGGAACAAGCAGGAAAACAATAATAATAAATCACAAATCAACGAGCAACCCTCGAGCCTCTAATCGATCCCGAACAGCCTATACATCAAATAAAGCACCCAAAAAAATACATAAAACAACCCAAATAAATCAATAACCAGCAGCCAACAAATCTGGGCCCAACGAAGAAAAGACTCGGGAAAATACCATCCGAGAAGCCACAAGGCTCGGGCCAAGCCAACACACAACAGGCAGGCTGGGCGCAGGCGCTGGACGCGCTGGGGCGCGAAGCTGCGCGCGGGCGAGCTAGAGCGAGGCGAGGGCGCGCGGCTCGGCACAGAGGACGGCGCGCGGGCATGAGCTCGGCAAGCACAGGGGATGGCGCGCACGGGCTCGAGCGACACGAGCTACAGGACACTCGGGCTGGCACGGCACGCCGCGGCGCGCATGTGGTCGGGCGACGCGGACGATGGCGAGCCGGCTCGGGATGGCTGGGCAAGGGCGACGAGCCGGGCGCTCGAGCGACGCCGGCAGCAGGCGGCGCGACTGGCGCTGGCCGGGCGAGGCGGCGGTTGGCGGCCAGGGGGCTCGGGCTGGCTCGGGCATGGGCGACCAAGGGGCTGCTCGGGCTGGAGGAGAGAGAAAGGGAGATTTTGAGGATTTTGGGGAAAAATGGGAAAAATGGAGGAAAATGGGGATTTTAATAAAAAAAAAAGAAATTTCCTTTTTTTTTTTCTCTTTTTATCCTTATCCAAAAAAAATCCAAACTTATCCAATTTTCCAATTTTCCAAAAATCCTTAAAATCCTTAAATCCTATTTCCCGGCTTCCTCCTTCGAGACCCGACTGAAGCAACCTTTCCAAACAACAAATCTCACCGAAAACAACCTCCCAAATCAACACTAAGGGCCCGGGCTCGAATCCCAAAGGAAACACCAAACAACCATCACTTTGCCCAAAACCCAAATCACAACCGAACTCCCAAACGAATAGCCCAAACATCTCGGGACTCGCAGTCCACAACAAACAAGCCTCAACAAAGGCAGGAGCTGCCTCGAAGCCCTGAAAATCCACAAATCCTACCCGGGGAGCAAAAAGACCAAAATACCCCTAAGGGTCAAAACAGCTCTAACGGCCCAACCGAACCACTGAATCTGAACCGGAAGCTCCTCGAGAACCGGGATAGAAAACTGGGCCGTTACATTCCCTTATGCTATCTCTATTGCTTCCCTCACACGGAGAGTTAAATCGTTGAGAGAAATCTACTTGAGGGTCTGGTTGAGTTGGTCGTTCACCCATCTTCGACTTCGGATGAGATATCTTAAAGAAAACTGATGGAGTTACAAAGCGACCAGCTCCCCTTACACGCCCACTGCTTCAGCCAAAATATCTTGACCTTCATTTGTATGTTCCAAGTTATCCTGTTGAAAAAGTATTTTAGATTCACATTCAAAGAGTTGAACCCAAACAATATACGAAAGAAATGAAACAACAACTTACAATATTTTCGACCGTTTCAATTGTGTCTTCGTCAACGTATTCTTTATTCTTCCCCTTTCGAGCGGTTTTCCATAATTCAGCACGGCCTGAGGGATTACTTTTGATATCTATATGCTACAATTAAAATTAACATCACATGAGATTTAGTAAAGTAGAAAATACATGATAAGAAACATAAATTCTTAGGGTAGATAGTTTCTTACTAGTTCATGACCGAGTTGAGCATATCCTTTTCGAGCCGTACGATGATGATACTTTTGTTTATCTTGCAATGCTTTTTTCCCGTCACTTTCTTTCTGTATAACATATAATTATATGAATATATTGAAGGTTATAGACATTACACTCATAAAAAAATAGTTACCTTGAAGTTTTCTGACAATCTGATGTCTACAAACTGATCCCATTGCTTTTGTGTGATCGCCGTGTATTTAACAGGTGGTGTTCTTAATCTCTCGGGTTGGTCTAGAAATGGTTGGACGTACTTCTTGTTTAGATTGTATCTAAACGTTCGGAACGCCGTCGACATACACATCATGACATTATGTTTGGACATAGGATCAACTTGAAACGTCATCTGCTAACAATAGAATAAGTTAGATTAATAATTTAGTATTGAAATACATAATGAAATTTAGATGATATGTAGTTACCTCTATAGAATCTCAGATCAACTCTTTTAGTGCATCAGGAATAGCATACCAATCTTCATATGTGATAGGTATTTGGGCCCTAACACACATACCAATATAACTACGTAACTTGGTTGAAGACTCACCGATATCTTGGCCCATGGAGTTGTATTGTACAGTGCGACGCTCTCCTGCCATCAGGTCTTGAGCAAGCTCGCGTAATACTGTAACTCTTCTGGTATTTCGGTTTCGAGAAGTCCGTCTGGCATTGAAAACATCATCGGCATGATCGCTATCCGACTGAGACATAATGTAAACCTGCATAAGAAAGAATTTATATGTTAATTACAAATATAAAAGATTGTATACAGAATATGAGTTAAATAATCACAAAAATAATATCACAAACCTATTTATTAATCCATATACAATCAAAATCAGTTCTAACATAGGTGTCTGAGTCATCATCAACAATATTAGGTAGGGATTCTATGATTCCATACCCACAATCTTGGCTAATATCAACTTCATCATGACCGTGTTCTACAACTATTCTCTGTGAAGGCATTAGCACCACTGACCAACGAGGGTTAATTGGATCTTTTATGTAGAATACTTGTTTGGCTTGAGTGGCTAAAATGAAGGAGTCGGATTTATGTCCAATGCGATTAAGGTCTATGGTCGTAAATCCCATGTCGTCTACTTTAATTCATATACCTTTCAAATGGATACACCCACCTCAAATAAACTGGTCCACAAAATTCAATCTCTCTTACAAGATGCACCACAAGGTGAACCATGATTGTGAAAAATGCTGGTGGAAAGTTCTTTTCTAATAGGCATAAAGTGATCACTACATCATCCTGCAATCCCTTCAACTTAGATGAATCGATCGACTTACTACATATAGCTTTGAAAAAGAAACATAGCCGAATGATCGCATATCTAACGTGTTTAGGCAAAACACCCCGAATTGCTACAGGTAGCAATTGTTGCATCAAAACGTGATGGTCATGCGATTTAAGCCCGTAAAGTTTCAAATCAGTAAGCGAAACTAATTTACTTATGTTGGATGAATAACCGTCAGGCACTTTAAGTTCAGATAAGCTTTTACACACACTCATCTCTCTCTTTCTCGATAGTGTGTAACATGCCGAAGCGAGGAATGTCTTTTATCTCCATTCTTAATTGGGGCTAACTCAGTCTTAATTTAGCCAAGTCTTCGCGAGTTTTTATTCCATCTTTTGTTTTTCCAGAATATGAAGCGAGTTAGATAATATTCGAACAAACGTTTTTCTCAATGTGCATGACATCTAAACAATGTCGCACGTGAAAATACTTCCAATACTCCAATTCGAAAAATATCGATTTCTTCTTCCAATAAGATTCTGTAGGTTGTTGTCCTTTGCCATACGTAAATTGAAGACTATTCAATTGTGCAAGAATCTCTTCACCACTTAGAGGTTCAGGTGTATTCCATATTCTTGTTCTCCATTAAATGCTTTTTTTGTCTTCTAAATGAGTGCTCGATTGGTAAATATTTTCGATGTCCGAGATACACATTCTTTTTCCGCTAGGTAAATAAATTGATGATGTTTTGTCTCCACAAATAGGACATGCTTTATAACCTTTTGTAGTACACCCACACAAAGTTACCATATCTTTGGAAAATCATTAATGGTCCACAACAAAATAACTTTGAGCGTGAAGTGTTCTTGCCGATGGGCATCAAAACATTGAATGCCCGTGTTCCATAACATCTTGGATCGTCGACTAACGGAGCTAAATAAACATCTATGTCATTTCCAAAGTTGTTTGGGTCCCGAGATTAATGAATTTAACATTAAGAATTTACGCTTCATGCACAACCATGGGGGTAGATTGTAAGTAACCAACATAATTGGCCAATGACTATATCTAGTACTTTGGTCACCATGTGAATTAACTCCATCTGTTGATAGGGCTAGGCGAAGGTTTCTCGTTTCTCCTTTGAAATCGAGACCACCTTTCATCTATTTCTTTCCATGAAATTGTGTCTATTTGGATGTCGTATGCACCCATCTCTTTCCAGGTCCGTTGCATGCCACGTCAACAATCTCGCAGATTTCTTTACTTGAAACATTCGTTGAAATCTTGGAATCGGAGAGAAATACCACATGACTTTTCTTTGGAATATTTTTCACTCCTTCTTTCTTATTCTTCTTAACCTTCCATCTCGATATTCCACAAGTAGGACACGATTCGCATCGACAAGTTCTTTTCGATACAAACAACAATCATTGATGCATGCGTGGATCTTTTCATACTTCATCCCTAAGGTACTTAAAATCTTTTTAGCATAATAGGCGGATATCGAATTTCATTAGGACTAGGCAACAACATACTCAATAATTCTAACAACTCGAGAAACTTTTATCGCTCCACCCATACTTTGCTTTCAAATTATAAAGCTTAATCAGTGTTGATATCTTCGTAAAATCTTTACAATTTGGGTACAATGGTTTCTTGGCATCCTCTAATGCTTCCTCAAATAAAGGTGATTTGTCATTAAAATAATTTTGTGCGACCTCAAACATCCCTATTGGGTCATCCGGTCATCCACATTCTCATCTACAACTTGATCTATTGGAACAATTTCACTATTTCTTTTTCTTGAAACTGATTCTCCATGCCAAATCCATGTGTTATAACTTTGATCGATACCATTACAAAATAAATGGTCTCTTATTACATTCACATTTTGGTACTTGGCATTCACACATTTCAAACATGGACAACAAACGACATTCAATCCTTTCGAATGTCGTATGGCATTGTTTATAAATATCTCAACACCCAATCCGTATTCCGGTGACATTCGATCCTTAAACATCCATGACTTATCCATAGTCATTTTAGTAATTCTAGTCAATTATAGAAACTTAACCTACAATTTTTTCCAAAAAGGTAAAGTTGAGTCACACATCTCACTCGTATTGCATTGTTTATATGCTATCTCAACACCCAACACATGCATGGAAAAAATTTTCATCATGCATTAATAATACAAAACTAACCTAATACAAAAGGCATAATGAAAATTTAAGTTTCTTAAACTAACTTTGGAAACAAAAGTTTCATAAGTATATAAAAAATTTAAGTTTCTTAAACTAACTTTGGAAACAAAAGTTTCTTAAATTATATAAAAAATGTCCATATATGAAACAAACAAATTTGAAGCACATCTTGAGACATAGATGAGATTTGAAGCACATTATCACAAATTTGAGACATATATGAGATTTGAAGCACAAATGAACAAATTTGAAACATATATGGAAAGATTACAAAAATGCATCCATGAAAAATTTCCTTGAAAAAAGAAAACTCTTTCTTTAGAAAATGAAAATGGACTAGAAATTACCTAGTTTTTGGGAAGAAAATACACAAATTTGAGAAAGGGAAACCAAGCGGCAGCGGCGGCGGCGTTGATGGTCGAAAAATGGCCGGGAAATGACTGGAGAAGTGGCGGCGGCGGCGTGAGGGTAGAGTTTGGTTGAAGAGAAGAGAAGAGAGAAAAGAGGAAAAATGGCTCGGGTAGAGAGAGAAAAGGAAAGAAAGGAAAAGAAAAAGGAGGAAAAGAAAAAGGTAGCGGGCGGCCCATGCCCGCCACCAATTCCTTTCTGAGGCGGGCTTGGGCCCGCCACCAAAAGGTAAAGGAGGCGGGCCCAAAAGGCCCAGGCCCGCCTCCAAACAGAAAAGGTGGCGGGCGTCCTTGCCCGCCACCAAAAGCCTTTAACGGCGGGCTTGGGCCCGCCACAAAAAAAAAACAAGGCGGGCCCAATTTCGCCCGCCATCAATCCTCACGCCCGCCATCTTTCATCCGTGTTTTTTAAACCTCTTCTTTTTAGCCCGCCACCTATAGGGGAATTTCTACTAGTGATTTTGTGGACTCATTTACGGGTGGTAAAGTGTCACACCCCATGTTTTTGTATACGACCCTTCATGTACTCTTTCTAACCTAGCTTGTGAGTTTTATTGGATTAAAATGGACATTTTTGGGTAATTTTGTAATTTTTCCCAATGACATAATTGTAATTTTAGATTGGTTTGGCATTTGATCCGAATGTTGGAATTTGGGAGCCGATTTCATAATTATAGGAAGTTTTACTTATAGAATTTCTTTATAACACTTGTGGTGTGTTGGGTTGGTTAGAGTTTATGCCCTAAAAGTTTAGTAGTTAGTATTTAAGAACATTTATTATATATGTTATAAATTAATAAAATGTTATTATTATTATTATTAATTTTTATATGATTAGCATCATCCAAACTGAATACATTAATTAGATTAATGGTTTGAAACCTTATGTTATTAATATGAAGACTTGATAAGTATATTTGACATACAAATGATCTTTATTCAAGTCAATAATTAAAAGTTGTCCATAGTATATGGACTTAGGCTAGACACCTCATCCTGGTAGCATTGCTAATACAACCCTTTTTGCAAGTGTTGCAAATTACCTGATCTAAGTCGTTCATGTGGAGACATGTGAGTTGGGTTTCCATGCAAATAACTTGCATAAGACTAGACCAAAAAGCTTGGTTTTTTTAAGCAATGTCTTTATAAAATTTGATCAATATTTCACAAGGATGATCGTATGTTGATTTAATTTGAATCCCGAGTTGAGTTGTGAACTCTTGCATGTGAAAGCGTAAATTGGTGTGAATGAGTGAGAATCACCAATGGTGATGATGATTCAATATGCCTTCCATGTTGGAGAGTGTTGTAGTGAGTAGTTGAGAACGTAACGTCACAAGATAGAGTTCACCCATTCCCTAATTATGTGGAATTAGATGAGTAGTTTCCTAAAAAATTTATTACTAGGATTGAACAAAGGGTATTCGTCATAAATTATCCCGAAAGGAAATTGGTTTATGGTTGGACCATATACAACTTGTTCATTAGAGGAGTCAATGATCCTTAAGGAGAAAGAAATAATTATAGGAGTAAAAAAAACTTTTAACCAAACAGTTTAGATCTATGGAGAAAACAAATAATGGGTTCATTGATACTCAGAGATAATTACTTGTCAAAATAGTTCAAAGTAGCTTGCAGCCCCCATAGACAGCTTTCGTGACACCTTTGCTTCTGCCACACACTAGGAGTTGTGCTCATCTTTGCTGCACACTCCACCTGTCTTAGCCCTCTCTTCCGAGCGCACCACCTCACTTGTCATGGTGAGCAACCAAGCGTAGAGCCTCTAATCACATGCCTTGGCTCGCCTCTGCGCTTTGTGTACACACCTCAGCACATGCACTTTATCACATGCTAACAGACTTATGTGCTCTTCGCATGTAGACATTCCTCTCTAGATGTGCCTCTCGCCATGCCTTGATTGCCTGATCATGCCCATATTGCACATGAATGGTGTTGTGGTATGTCACTGAGTTTCAGGTTTCATGAAGTCAATTACTGACAGAGATTGAAGCCAATCAATGACACTCAATTAATGGCTCTAATTGAAGTCAGTCGATAACATTGATTGAAGTTATCGATACGCGATATATAGAATTAATCTCAAATTTTTCTTATTAGTAATAAGTATCATTGATTGAAGTCAATTGATCCATGATTAATTGAACCAATCTCATATTTATCATAGTTGTAATCAGTGTCACCAATTGAAGTCAATTAGTGATACTAATTTAAACGAATCAATGAGTGATGGATTGTACTAGTGCATATATGTCATATTTGTAATCAATTGAAATTAGTCGGTGACACTAATTGAAGTAAATCAATGACACTAATTGAAGTGATTTAGTCTTTTATAACAATTGCTTTTCCTATATTGTTATCAAACAGTTTACTTCACACTAATTACCAACAAGACTAATAGTATGTGCACCAGTTATGTTTACTTTTAAATTAGTATTTGTTAAATATGAATATAAATTCATTTAAATAATATATCTACTTTAATCATAGCTCAACCACAATAATTGTAGGATTTTTCTAAATACTCTTTGAAGTTGATTGAGTTCAATTAGTGTCACCAATTAACTTTAATAAGTGCTAACAATTTACTTTAGTTTGCTAATAAAAGATAAAACTATTGAAAAATTCCCTATTTTAAAATTAATTAAGGATATAAATAACATGTCTCTTCTAAAATAAATGAGAGCCAAATACTTATTCTCAAGAACTCATGATCATGGTATTCAACTAAATTACCACAAAAAAATGAAATCATTAGGCCATCATCTTTTTCGGTTGTTTATTACATTATCAAACATTATTACTAACAAAATTAGCTTAAGAAGATGTTAAATTATTAGTAGATTTATGTGTATTTAACCCTTATACTAAAAAAATGTTGTTGGTAACTTTTTTAATTTAATTTTGTACATTATAGATCTCCCAATATTAAAAAGTTGTTAACACTTTTAATTTTAAATTTATGTTCAATAAATCCCTAAAATTTCCATGGATTTTATCTCTTAAACATAGTATACTCATGAACATAAGTTAGTTACAAAATGGACAAGTTTAAAATTTTATTAGATAAAAGCTTAATTTTAAAGCTGATAGATCAGCTTACTTAAAATTTCCAATACTTTAATCAAAATTCTAAAATCTCTCTATATAATTTTATGAGCCAATTAATAAAAAATATATATAAATTTATTAAATATTTTTTAAGTTTATAAAAATTTTAAATACAATTTTAAAAGTCAAAATACTTATGAAGAATTTTTATTAATTTAATAATATTTGAAAATAATAAGAATTAAACACATATAAAAGAAGTTTATCATATATATATATATTAGTTCAATCATATCCCTATAATATAATTATCAAAATAATGGTTTACGCAATCAAATTCTAAGTAAACATTTGACCTTTATATTCATAATTTAAACTTGTTTTTCCATTAAAAATAAAAAATAAATTAAAGTTAAATAGAAGCTCGTCTTTCAAAGTAAAAAAAATCAGCTCTTAGAAAAATGTGGAGACAGCACAAAACTCGAAGAGACGGCTAGATATTCTTTTAGGCGGTGGCAAGCATTAAATATTTTTAAAAAATAGCACTATTCAATTCAATCACTGATGACATTATTTAATTCTTTTTTTGATCTTATATTTAATTAATATTTTGCAGCTGATGTGGTACTACATTATTTATTAAATTAAGAATCTTTGTTGAAAGTATCATCATTCACTAATATTGGGGTTGAGTTTCTCTCGCCAACTAAACATTTATAATAGGTCATTTAATTTGACTTAATCTAAGATTTTAATAGAATTAGATCTTCATTGTTATGTTTATTTCGTGGTAATATGAAAATATCAAACATTTCTTTTATATATCTACGGATGTCATTTTAATAGGTGGATTTCTAAGATTCTCATAGGGAGATAATTAGTTAGGGATAATTTTGTCATTTATCTTTCGATGATATATTTACTTTCATCAATTTTCTTTATTTATCATTTTTAAAATTTTATATTTAAAATATACTTTTGAATTAGTTCAAACACTTGTATAAAATTAGCTATATTTATATAAATGAATTTTATTTAAATTAGTGTTACATCTCAAATTATTTTCAATTGAAATTGAAAATATATATATATATATATATATATATTATTTTACTTTTCCAAAAATGACTTACATGTATAAAAAAACACAAAATTGATATTATTAATTTCAATTTTTCTCTACTTTGTTTATCTTCTCAAAATTTATAATTCAATATAGGGAAAATTACACAAACACCCCTAAACTATGAAATTTATAACAATTACACTTTTAAACTATTATTTTGATCAATTACAACCCTTAAAAAATTTGATAGGTGTTGCAGTCTACTTCCAAAGTTAAATTTGTATAATATAAAATTTCTTTGAGTATTCCTTTCCCTAAACAGGATGCAGAAAAAACATTTAAAAAATTATTTCTTAAATAAGTTGTCACCATAGATTGGTAGTAACGGTATGTTGTTCAAATGAAGCTGAATGTTCGAGTGTTTTGTCTGCAAAGGTTTGCCCCTGGATTGATGGTTTAATTCCTTCCTAGATAATCAATTTTGCCCTCTTTACAATGTGTGCATAAAGGACAATAGGTGACAGTTTATTTACACAAACAAAGAATGATGGTAAAGAAGAGTTATAAGGCTTTGTGTATTGTAGAAATGTTCCATTTACATCGAATGAAACTGTCCAACTTTTCTCGTCAGGTGCTTTTGGTCTCCATTATAATGTTTAAATTTAATTATGGAAGTACATTGCAATACTTATCAAACATTAAAGAATACTAGAAATTTGAAACGTGTGTTGCACGCGTAAGAATGATAACTCAATTTAATTATTATTTGTTAAAATTAATAACCATCTTTAATCAATAAACAATTATATTAAAAATTAAATGATTAAATAAAATATTGTTATGATAAATAAGTATTCCTTCCACTGTAATATTGTATTTCTAATTTGATGTTTCTAACAAAAACCTTTTTATCAAAAAAACTTCATTTGAAATTCTAATAATTTTGAAATTTTGTTATTAAAAATGAGTAGATAAACCTTGTTTTAATAATGATAGGAAACGGTTAAATTTTACAACATTTAAAATTTTATTTTGTATATTATTCGATATGAATAAGTTAGAGTTAATTTATGAATAACTTTTAATTATTTATCCAATAAATATATTTATGAGTTTTGTAAAAAATATAATTTAGCTTTATAATAAAACATTGATTTTTGTTTAATTTTGATTTCATTTGTACGTGAGTTTTTTTTTTCTTTTTTTTCCTCTCTCATAAAGAGAAAACTTGAATGAATGAAAAATATGAAAAATTAAAATTAAAATTTTCATTGATACAAAAAGAGTAATTAAATAAGAAGCAATTATGATAGTAATTAAATTGTAAGAAATGGAGAATGTGTTTCTTTATTTTTTATTTTAAGTAATTAAACATGAAGTAACCTGGTTAAGAGGTACTAAATTCAAAGGAGTAGAAATGTGGTATGGTTAAAATAAGGGAATTAAATAGCAACAAAATTGTGTAATTCATATATATATATATATATATATATATGTGTGTGTGTGTGTGTGTGTCTAATTCATGTGGGTGCTAGTGCAAATGGAATGACATAATTGGAACTTCCAAAAAATTTGCAATTGTGTATAAAATATTTTCATTTTTAGTCGCACCTAATATGATGATATGATATGATTTTGTCTGATCCTCTAAAAATTATTATTATTATTTTTAACAATCAAATTATTCTTTCATTTACTTCAATTTCTCTCTCTTCCTCACACCTACCAAAATTCCAAGGGAAATCCACTTTGTAACTCTCTTTATTAAAACACACACCACACTCATTAAAATTAAATCACCTTAAATACATATTATTAACTCTACCTAAAAATCGTTTCGTTTCAAAAAAAAAAAAACTCAACCTAAAAATCTTTATCGTCAAAATTTATGCAATATATATATATATATATTTGGAAAAAAAATGATTGAAGCTCATTCACCATTCCTTCTCCACTTAAAAGATATAACAAATCTCACATCCAAGTAAATTTTAACTTTAATATATTCTTCTTGATCAAGCTTTTAACAATATTATAGACTTTTCATTTGCTCCCTCTATATTTATTCATGTGTATTCGATTATTATTAAAATGAAAAAAAATTTGATGCAAATAATTTCTAAAAAAATTTAAAATTGTAGTCTAAAATTGTTTAGATATTTGATTTTTTTTTATTTGTATATATATTCTTCATTTTCTTTAAATAATGCTAGTAATATATATATACAATTTGTTCCTTTTTTTTTTCCTTTTTTCTTTTTTGAAGACTACAACTTGTTATTAGTTTAGTAATTTCTACTTTTAATTATCAATTATAATTACAAATTTATTGTTATTATTGGTAAAAATAAACCAAATTAGACATTGCCAACAAAATTTGCCAAGACATTTCAAATTATGCTTATTTATCTCTTTGTATTTTGAATTTTCTCCACTTTTTTTTTTATTGAAGTTTATATTTCATTTTTATTTGTGCAATTTATTTAGTATTATTTATATTTTATAATGTGAATTAAATTTAATTATTCATTCGTAATAAGTTTTATAGTTCAATCTCTTAGTAATGTATTCTAAAATTAATTGTTAAAATTATGAATATAAAATTGTATATATTTTCTTCAACAAATTTATATATTTTAAAATGAACATAATTTATTAAAAAATAATTCTATTAACATTCGTTTTCACATGTATTCTAACAAATATCGTAAATAAAATAAAGACAAAAGTAAACAATAGCAAAAAGAATATAAATGTCTAATTATACACCAATTTCTTAAAAGATATTTGCTCATCTGATAATTTTACAATCAAACATGTCATCCAACTCTATTTAAGTAAGTTGTAAGGTTACAAAGATTCTATAACATTGCATTGCATCATATGAACGTAACACCGAAATTTTGAGATAATTGAAAGATTGAAGAATCTTCGAAAACAATTGAATTGAGTGAAACAAACTAAAGAGAGCATATATTTTATTCAACAAAATGAATAGAATTTATGAGAAAAAAATTCTATTAACATTTTTTTCACATGCATTCTAACAAATATCATAAATAAAATTATAAAAAATAGCAACAAAAAGAATATAAATTCCTAATTATACACCAATTTCATAAAAGATATTTGATCATTTGATCATTTTTCAATCAAGCATGTTATCCAACTTCATCTGAGTAGAGTTGTAAGGTTACAAAGACGGATCGACCATATTGATTCTATAACATTGCATCATATAAACGTAACATCGAAATCTTGAGATAATTGAAAGATTGAAGAATCTTTTAAAGAATTGAATTGAGTGAAACAAACTAAAGAGAAGATTTAGATTTTGGAGTTGGAGTTGATGAAAAAATGGTGAAAATAATTCATTTTTATAGGTAAAAGAAGTTGGGTGTTACAAAACCTTTTGAATTTCATAACTTATAAAATTTAATGGTGAAAACCATTATTATTTAAGAATAATCATTAATGTTAGGTACAGAACATAAAGCTCACGATTTGACCTTTTTAAAATTTCTAAAATTATTTTATATATATTGATATAGAGTGACATATTTGAAATTATGAAGAATCAATTGGACAAAATAGTCAAAAAATGATTCTCCTTTCTAAGCCAAACTTAGGTTTTAAGATTATTGATCAAATTAATAGTTTAAGGGTGTAATTAACATAGTATACATATCAAAATTTATAGTATAAAATAATATAATAAAGAAATTAATACAAACAAATATGTTATATAAATTAAAATTATATCAAATTAATGTAAAAGTTATATGAATATCGTAAGAATTCTACTTTTTAAACTGTCATAATATGAAATTCTTACTCAACATGCATGGAAAAATAACGATTTCAAAACAAATTTTAATAAAATCTCCTAAGTATGTCACATTTATTCAAAAATAAATAATGAAGTCCACAAATCATTAAAACAAGCCTCTAACAAGAGTATGACAAAACAATTTCAAATTTATTAAAAACATGACAAAAATAGCTTATGAATAGATAAAATACTCAATAAATAAGAGACTCAAAACCGTCCCACATAATCTTGCAAGCTCCATCTAGCTTAGTTGTCCCGATACAAGTCACAAACCGAGTGAAAAATTACAAAAAAAATGGTGATTATTAACATACTTCATAGAGATCCCCAACTGGGTATAATATATACATAGTAAATAATCAACAAAATCATAGCAGCTACATGCAATAAGCAATTGATTCAACAACGACTATAAATGATCATAATTCATCCCAATCATGAAGTACATCTCATGAACTAGACCACAAAGTGCCCTCAGCCAACACAAAGTCCTTCAATAAAAGCACATTTGACTCTCATTCTACGATCAATGAGCACATCGACGCTAATTAGGTCACTAAGGGGATTACATCATGACTGGTCAACTGTAGACATGAAAGGTGTACTGATGCCACTAGTCCAAGGATCCATCTGCCTGACAGTACTGAGTGTGTGAACAATACACCACATGTAGCAATAACCAGTTAAGGGTAAGCCTACACAAGCTGACTTGACACAAGTATAAACATGCCTAAAAGGAAAGATGTATACGAAACTCAACTGGTAGAGGCCCTTGCAAACAGTTGAAATAGGTCGTCCACACCATCGTCCGTAGTACTAACTCACTCATAGTAGACTTGCAGTGTAATCAAGGCCAAGCTATATTCAAGTTATAAGCTACACTCTCTGGCTGATGGCATATGCCATCGTCTTAGCAACCGTTCGATATTGACAACCTAACTAAATCTAATACTAAAAGTACTACAAGCTTAGTACTAAAAAATCATAACAACATGTTTAACATTAATAACAACTTATCGTAACACATGATACTAGTTCAGTGAATGATGACTCTCAAATAGAGTGATTATTTAGGTTGATTTTGAATAAGTTGTTTGCAATTAGCATATAAAATCTGACGCAAAAGAGTTAATTTAGTTAGCAAAGTGGTGATTTAGACCAATGCTCGCGCCTTAGGGGGTTAAACAAAGATTTGAAAAATGCTAAAATCACACTTTAAATGCGCAATTAAGTACCTCTGATGTTGAAAAAGTTGTTTTGTGGGAATTGCGATGTAGAATAACAAGACTAAACCTCGTGGATCAATAGTAACCAATGCAGAACTTAAATACGCGACAATAATAACTTGGACAAGATGCCAAGGAAAAAACTTAATGAAGGAAGGATTGCAATGACAATGCACGATGTTGACTAACCAGACAGCTGTGGAGACCGATTGCAGAAACCACGAGATCCCTTCCTTATTCCATTACGACGAGATTGACGAAATCAATCACCCAACGCGGTCAAGTTAATTGTGCTACCAAATCAAATTAGGAACATTCGAGAAGGACCAGGAGGAGTCTATAAATTGAAATATCTTAATATTTTTTACGAGGTTTTTGGTGGAAAGACAAAAGACACAAAGAGTTTTACACAATCTTTCTACTTTATTTCTCCTTTTTATTTTAGACTCATTTTCTTTTAAAAAATATTACTTTCAGCATGCTTTCATTCATGTTTTTATCTCTATTTTTATTTTGCGTTATGAACTAATCCCTCTAATGCTAGGTTAGGGAAAAGTGGAATTGTGTACGCATGTATTAGACAGATCTAGGGAAGGATAAACCAATGCATGTTAGCTAGGTTCTTGATTTCTTAATAGCAAGTGTTGACCAACCATCCATATAAGCTACTTGGTTGTAAGTCGGAAGAGGAATGACCTAAGGCTAGATAGCATGTTCAGAGGTTAGTATCAAAGTCTTTATACTTTAAATTGGAAATTTTAAATAAAAACGTAACTCATGCATACGCTGCGCTATTCAGATTACATTGAGTTGCAACAAAAGTTGGACTTAATGCGAATGAATGCGAAAGTGGATGTTTGTTAAGCGAATTATGCTAGTTTCCCCTCACCGAACAATTCTTATGACACTGCTACACATTCCATGAGTACCTTAACTATGCCGTAACTTATCATTGTGCTTATTACGTTTTACATTACTTTTATTTTATGAAATAGAAACCAAATCGAAACCTTTTATTTACTTATTGTCAGTTCTAAATATACTACTTTTGATAAATCATAGTCTCTGTGGAGTCGATAATTTTACTTATTACTTACTGCAGACCGTGTATACTGGCATGAGTGTGTGTCATTTGCATACGAGGCAACCTCACGTTAGTCTTCAGATCAAGTTTTTGGCGCCATTGCCAGCGACTGTGTCAATTTGTTTATTATTTAATGTTTGTTGATGACTTTTTTTTCACAACCCATTTTTCTTGAGATAGTTTCCAAGTCATTTTTATATAAAAGTTTATTGATAATTTTCAATTTTAGAATAAAAAAGTTCTATTTTATTGAATCGATATTTGAATAGTTACAATCTTCATTCTAAATAAGGAAAACATATTCTCTAATGAAGGTAATTTATAATATAAGGAAATTATTCAATAAGAAAAAAAAACTATGAATGGTATAAATACATAAGGAAAGAACCAAATAATTCAACACTCCCTTCAAGTTGATGCAAAAATGTCTGTCATAACCAGTTTGTCAATAAGTTTGTAAAATTGTAACTTTGAAAGTCTTCTAGTCAAAACATTGACAATTTTATATGATGTAGGTAAGTATGGAATGTAAATATTATGTGTCAATTTTTCTTCTTTGCAAAATGTTAATCAATTTCAATATGCTTTGTTAAATAATGAAGAAATAGGTTATGATCAATTGATATAGCGGCCTTATTGTCACAATAAACTCGAATAGGTGTTGCTTGTGTGATATTTTAGTTCCTCTAGAAGCCTTTTTATCCCGATACCATCACAAATGCCATGAGTTAATACCCTGAATTCTGCTTCAACTCTAGTTCTTGCTACCACACTCTATTTCTTACTTCTCTAGTTGACATGATTTCCTCTAATAAAGGAACAATAACCCGATGTAGATCTTCTATCTGTAGTGCTTCCTACCCAACCAGTGTTAGTGTAAATTTCATTATCAAAATTTTCATGTTTCTGAAACAATATGCATTTTCCTAGAGTTCCCTTAAAATACCTTATGATTCTATAGACTGCTTCAAAATTATTTGGTCCTAGAGCATGCATAAATTGACCTATTATTAGTTTATGTTTTTTTTATTATTTTTATCTTTTTAATTATTTTTTCCTTTCAGAATTAAGTTAAATATTATTTTATCCTTTTAAGATTAGGTTAGATATTATACTTTTCTTTTATGATTAGGTTATCTCTTAAAGTCTATCACTACAAGGAAAAGGGTCTTTGCCGACGGCAAATAACGTCGCCTAAGACCAAAAAACCGTCGCATAAGGCTTATGCGACGGTAAACAAATCGTCGCCCAAAACGTCGGCAAACCCGCGTCGGAAGAGCCTTAGCTGACGTTTTTGCGACACAATTGTCAATTCGGATTTTGTACGACGGTCTAAAAAACGTCGGTCAAAATACCTTAACCGACATTTTTTAGACCGTCGCCAAAGAATATAATGACCGACGTTTTATTAAAACGTCGGATAAGGGTATATTTTGATTTTTTTTATATGATTTTATTTGTCTTTTTTTTGTGTGCGCATATGATATTACTATTCAACCAGAAAATAAGTTAAAGGTAAACTAAATCACATCTAATAGAAATTGCTAAATTTATAATATAACCTCTTATAACAAAATACAAAGTAGCACAATACAAAGTTTTTAAAAAAGTAGCACAATATAAAGTTCTTAAAAAAGTAGCACAATACAAAAAGTTCTTAAAAAAAGGTTCAATCCATACACTATGTCTGCTTTTCCTAAACCAATGTTCGTACGTCATCTGAAAAAATGAAATAAACCATGAAGTTAGCTAATAAAAATTAAAAGAAATTATACTCATATAAAAGAAAATTTGAATTTTCGGCAGCATAACAGCACCCCTATGACTAACCAAAAATAAATTACACCTATTTTAACCATGAAAATCATATAGTCTACATTATTATGGCTACCTTTGCTGCAGGGTAGCCATAGTTGACATAAAATATGCATAAATGTAGAGTTTTAATTAATTACCTATGTGTAACGTCAAGTTCTTGCTTTCTTGAATGACTCCATCATCTCTCGAAGCTGATTCATGCCTTCGCGAGTTTCTTCTTGGGACTTCATTAGTTCCTCGCGAGTCAAGGCGAGCTCTTTTTCTAATTTTTCCCTCTGCTCTCTTTCAAAATCCAATTGTTCTTGAAATTGTAACTCACGCTGAGAAGGCATGGATTCACTAGCATTGGAACTTGATGAGGACGCCCTCTTTTCTCTCGCAGCAGACCGAACCTCATAAGAAACCCGACCTAGGCCCTTTATGCTATCTTCCCTAATACCTAAAACTCTGCCAGTGATCTCTAACTCGTCGTATGGGAGTTCAGCGGCAATCGTCGTCGTTCTAATCTCTATCATTTGTTCCTGTACAAAAACTAAACATACATTAGTATCAAGATAAAATTTGAATGAATAAAACAAAATCAGCACACTTACATAAGTTTCTTCAGAGTTCTTGTCGACCCATCCAGTCTGTTCCTTGAAGTGTGTTTCTTTGAATAGGTCGATGTACCCCATGAGCTGACCATCCCTCTTTCTCTAGAAACATAAAATAAAGTCGTTAGTATATTGTACGAATCGTTCGCAATAAAGTATTACACAATGAAGTATTACCTGTTCCCGTATAGTCAAGAAAGAATTACTCCTAGCCACGTGATGGTATTGAACATGAGATCTACTCTCCTCAGCCTTCTTTGACTTTGATTTGAAATTTGGGTCCTCCCATTTATTGCACAAATATTCCCAATTAGCTGGATCCGTTATGGAAGTACGTGGGTTCGATCGTCGAACCACAGGATCCAAACTCCTAAAAAATGATAATGTATGATTAGTTTGATGCATTAGAAATGGAACAACATAAGTATAAGTTAAAATATTACTTACTTGTAATGTTTGTGCAACGTGCATCTATACTCCTTCATCGTGGTTTGCATCACGTCCTCTATATGCTTGTTGACCCTAGGATTACTGAGGTTCAGGTTGAAGTGTGACTGTGTAAAACGAATGCATAGATTAATACAACCAAATAGTGCCTAAAATACGAACTATGTGTTTTTAAACATACCAGGAGTCTCTGTTTCACTAGGTTCTTCAATTCTGGAGTGACCTCTTTCCATTTATTAAGAGTCAAAGGAAACGACCCTCTGACAAGCACCCCGATTTTCTTACTCAAGCTGTTTGCATTTCGTCCAACAACTTTTCCGTACTCCTGATTGAATTCAACGCTGGAAAGGCCGTGATTATTCACATTTCTCTCCAACTCAGAGCCTATTGAAATACGTCGACCGCGTCGAGGTCTAGATGTATTACCTGCACGTGGTTGAATGTTAGAAACTAATAAAAAAAATGTGAATGAACAAAACAAATGAAATCATACCTGATGGTTGGGTCTCCTCAGAAGGCAAAGTGGCTGGAACAATATCCTGATCATCAGTGCTCTCATCAAAGAATGTGCTAGACATCCCCGACAAATTAGCAGGCATGACTACACTGCAGAAAATAGATAATCATTATCATATGAAATCAGGATGCGAGGTAGTGAAGTCTGTAAGTACTTAAGTATACTAATCAGTCAGAATAACAATTATCCAACGAGAGGCTCTCAGAAGACATTTCTTGGTCATCTTGGATCTCATGGTCGTCAATGAAATCATCTAAATTATTTGACGATTGTATCCTATTCCGTGTTAAATCGACTATGACAGGTTCGACATCAATCCTATGTAATATACTTTCTTCTAGACACTCATCGACAGTCGTTCGACCTTCTAGTTGTATTTCATCAGGTTCTTCATCTTCTGGCTCTTCCACTTCAGGCACATCCCATACTTTTTTATTAGGTACTAATTGCACTACCTTCCAATTGCGACCATACTTTGGATCGCTTATATAAAACACTTGTTCTGCTTGTGTGGCAAGGATAAATGGCTCATCTTTGTACCAAAATTGAGACGTGTTAATTGAACGCAAACCTAGCTCGAAATGAGATCTACCTGGTTTTTTGTCAATGTTGTACCAATCACATTTGAAAATCATAACTCGTCTCCTATTAACATACACAAGATCAAACACTTCCTTTAGTACCCCGTAATAGTACAAGAAGTCATCTTTGGTTCCCCCTTCGCCTGGCACCCTAACACCACTATTTTGTGTTGTTCGACGCTCTTGAACCTTAATATTGTGAAACCTTACACCATTAACTATGCATTTTTCGTATGATCGAACCAAATTACTAGGTCTCATTGCCATTGCATACAAATCATCATAATTATGTTCATTTTCTCTCATTTTGAGAACTTCTTTTTTAAACCAACTTGGAAATTGTTGCTCGTGTTTTGTATATAAGTCGGCAACGGTTAACACACCTGGACGAAGTAGTGCTAAATGTTGAATAAGATAACTATTTATCTCATCACAATTATGGAGAATGTACCAATGTAATCTTCGCATGTCAATATCAGATAAAGTTTTTGGTGTCATTTCTCCCATTGGTCGTGCATTCTATTTGAATACTTCATATTCTCCAAGCCGTTCGTTATTAGTGTTGTGGTCATCATTGTTGTCTGCCCTATTGAACCTTGTTTCAATACCAGTGAGATATAATGAACAAAAGTTCAAGCATTCTTTGTTCACATACATTTCAGCAATCGACCCTTCTGGACGTGTTTTATTCATAACGAATAGTTTGAATATTCTTAAACTTCTCTCGAAAGGATACATCCAGCTATAGTTTACAGGTCCAACCAACTTACATTCGTACGACAAATGGATAGTCAAATGAATCATTACATCAAAGAACACAGGTGGGAAGATCTTCTCCATTTTAAAAAGGATTATAATAATGTTCTTTTGCAACTTATCCAAATCAGACACACGTAATGTTTTAGAACACAAAGAACTAAAGAATTGACAAAATTCAACAATCGTAGTACACACTTCCTTAGGTAAAAATGCTCGAACACCAATAGGGATTAGTCTTTGAAGCAAAACATGGCAGTCGTGTGTCTTCAACCCTGTTAACTTTGAATCATTAACGCACCGTCCTATGTCAGAAACAAAACCATCAGGATACTTGACTGTTTTTAAAAAGTTACAGAATTCAACTCTTTCGTCTTTACTGAGCGCATATGTTGCATGCGGCTTAAGCTCTTTATCTCCTAATTTTTGTACGTGCAATTCCCTTCGTATTCCCATATCTTCAAGGTCTTTTCTAGCGTTCATTGTATCTTTTGTCTTCCCTTCAATATTAAGTATAGTTTCTAGCAAATTCTCACACACATTTTTTTCAATGTGCATTACGTCTAACTTATGTCTTAACAGAAGTTTAGACCAATATGGGAGCTCGAAGAAAATGCTCTTTTTTCTCCAATTGTTTTCGAATTGTTTCCTCTTCTTATCTTGGTTAGAAGAATGTTTGCTAAGCACAGGAAAACGCATATGACTAACTTGGTGCAAGATCTCCTCTCCATCCCATGTCATTGGAGGTTCACGAGATTCATTCTTCCCATCAAATAATTTACTTCTACGCCAAGTATGATTATTAGGTAGATATAGTCGATGTCCGATGTAACCTCTCTTCCCTCTTAGAGCAACGGATGGAGTTTCTTCTTTACAAATAGGACAAGCATTGTAACCTTTCGTACTCTAACCTGACAAGTCGCCATATGCTGGGAAATCATTTATGGTCCACATCAAACAAGCACGAAGTTGAAAGTACTCATTCTTGAATGAGTCATATGTGCGAACACCAGTATTCCATAACTCCTTCAACTCGTCAATTAGTGGTTGCAAGTACACATCAATCTCCCTTCCCGGTGATTTTGGACCAGGAATTAATAAGGATAATATTATATTTGTATCTTTCATGCATTTCCAGGTGGTAGATTGTACGCTACTAATTGTATACGCCACATACTATACGTGGTACTCATATGATCGTAAGGGTTGAATCCATCTGAAGACAATCCAAATCGTACATTTCGAGAATCCAATGCAAATTCAGGAAATTGAAGGTCCAAATGTTTCCAGGATGCACCGTCTGATGGATATCGCAAAACTCCTGGTTCTTCAACACGTTTTTCCTTGTGCCATCTCATATCGAAAGCATAATGCTTAGAAGAGAATAATCTCTTTAGTCGAGGTATTATCGGGAAATGTCGCAAAACTTTGTGGGGAAGTTTCTTAGAATTATCCTTATTCATCTTATATCGAGACTCTCCACATGTAGGGCATTGTTCCGCATCTTTGTATTCGTTCCTATACAACACGCAATCGTACTTGCATGCGTGAATTGATTCGTAAGTCAACCCCAATTCTCGAAACTTCTTATTAGCCTCATAGAATGAACTGGGTATGCAAGCACCGTCAGGATGCGATTGTTTTAACACTTTCAACAACAAATCGAATGAGGTATTGGTCCAGTTATTCATAGCCTTCAGATGCATCAATTTGACGAGAAAATGGAAAGCAGAGAATCTAGTACATCCTGGATATAACTGAATAGATGCTTCTTTCATCAAATCATCAAACGATGTTGATCGATCATCTTGTCTACTATTGTTGGGTGCAACATTTTCATAAGTATAATTATCTTCTTCTTCAACTAAAATTGATTCCAAAGTACGACGGTTCATGTCTTTCAACATTGTCATTATTTCATTCTCGTCATTATGCCCACTTTGCTCGAGTTAAAATTGCCCTTTCGACATGTCTTCGACCTAACTCTTTGACTTTCATATGTAGGTAAGTTCACGAGTTCTCCATGGTATATCCGACCACTATAAGATTCGACAATTCCATATATGAACAAATGAGTTTCTACTCCTTCAATACTTTGCCACAACACATTCATACATTTTTTGCATGGACACCTCATTTTTTCAACACTATTCACATGAGACTTTGCCATTTCGAAAAATTGTTTGACGCCTTCAGATATTCAACGGACAACCTATTTTTATTTTTTATCCAATCTTTGTTCATCTTCAATCTCTTTCAATAACCACTCTCAGATTCTAACGTCGAACTATCCTACAGGATTTAGACGAATTATAAAATAAAATAATAAATAATATTCAATATTATAAAATAAAATAATAAGGGTTTCATTAATATTCAATATTATAAAATAAAATAATAAATAATAAAATAATAAAAAAAGGCGTATGTATATTATGTCCAATTAAAAAATCTTAACTACATCTTCCTTCTAACTATAAGAGTATAAAGGAAAATGTTGAATTTAATATTTAAAGTACAAAGGAGGAGGAAGGGAAAACCAACTACAAATTGACAACACAAAGGGGAAGTGGTAAATAAGTCCCCTCCCAATTATCAAATTATGAAAATTTCACTAAAAGGAATATTAGTGAAAGACACAATTTTCCCAATAGAAAATACATACAATAGAGATTCTATAAGTTGTACAATATTTTCCAATAGAAATTAAAGTATTTAGATGCTCTTTACTCACATCCACCATCTCTCTTCTCAACCCCCTTTTATTATTTTTCCTTTCCAAAAATCATAACCACCAATTACCTATGTTTTGATATTGACAAAGAACCAAACATGAGAAATTCAATAAAGGTTTTTCCATTTTCTTTTTACCCAAATGCAATGTAACATATGGAACTTTAAGCAATACTCCCATCTTTGCATTACTCTCTAAGTAACAAACTTTAAGCAATACTCTCATCTCAACAGCTTTAAAATCGAACAATTATTCGAAACTTAGATATAAAAAACAGAATTAGAACTTTAATTTGAAGAAAAATGCTCTAAAACCAACACCTCAACATCTCTAAAACCAAGCAATACTCCCATCTTCAAATGAACAAGAACAAGAAAAAATCAATTAAATTGCTTACTTCTATAGTTTAATCAAACTTCACATACATAAAGAACAAGAAATAGTTTAATCAAAGAAAGATTCAATAAATTTAGGGATTTGAAGATTTACCTAGAGTTAGGGATTTGGAAGTGTGTGAGAGAGAAGACGAACGGCGGCGGATGAATGGAGGCGGCGGCGGACTTCTTGGCGACGGTGGAGAAATGGTGGAGGAGATGGAGAAACGGCGGATGGGTGGCGGCAGATTGGAAAAAGTGGCAGAGAGTGAAAGAAAAAAGGAAAAGAAAAGAGGGGAAGAAGAAAAGAAAAGAGGAACTCGAATTTTAATCAGAACCTTAGGCGACGTTTTTAAAACGTCGGCTAAGATTATTTTCTACGACGTTTTTTAAAAACGTCGGCTATTATTTTAAAATAAAAGCTTAAAAATGAATTTTAGGAGGGAAAATAAAAACTTAGCCGACGTTTCCATAAAACGTCGGCTAAGAATATGTTTAGCCGACGTTTTTTTCAAACCGTCGGCTAAGAATATGTTTAGCCAACGTTTTTTTCAAACCATCGTTTAAAATAAAGTTTAACCGACGTTTATAAAGCCGTCGGTTAAACCACTATTAACCGACGTTTCTTAGGCGACGATAAAAAAACGTCGGCTAACCCCTTTTTTCTTGTAGTGTATTTAAACCCAATATTGGGGTCAATATTAAAAGAAGAATTTGAATTCATTCTTTCAACACTTATCAAACTTACTACAAAGACAATGTCAAATCTTGTGTGTGAAAGATAGATAAGTCTTCCCATAAATCTCTAATGTCGTTCCTTATCTTTCACTTTTTCGGCTGCTGCTTGCAATTTCAAATTTGGTTCCATACGAGTCTCTACTATTCTACAATCTATTATCTCGTCTCTTTGAGTAATTTGAGACTGTACTTTCTCTGATTAACAAGAATACCCTATTTTCACATGACAAATTTCATCCCTACGAAGTATTTCAACGTTCTTGGAACTTTAATTTGAAAGCCAAATGCTAGTTTCTTATTCAATTCGTTTATCCCAGCTTTATCATTTCTTTTAAGGATTATATTATCCACATATACTATTAGAAAAACGATATTGTTATTACCTGTATAATTATAAAACATAGCATGATCAACTTGACTCTGAAAGAACCCATAACTTTTAACTTCTTTCCTAAACTACTCAAACCACGCACTTGGAAACTGTTCAAGAGTATATAAGGCTTACTTCAGTTTGCACACTTAGTTAGCTCCAAGTTTTACTTCAAATCCAGGTGAAAAATATATAAATACTTCCTCTTCAAGATCACCATTGAGGAATGCATTCTTCACATCTAGCTAATAAAGTGGCAATTGAGAGTTGACAAGAACTAAAATGAGTACTTGAGTTGATTTTAATCTTAGCAACAAGGCACATTTTTCTTGATAGTCAGTATCGTAGATATGAGTAAAGCCTTTAGCAATATGCACGCCTTTATATCTTTTAATGCTACCTTCACGTGAGGAATAAGAAAAAACCATAACTTATGCACCAACGACGATCGATGCGATATATCAATGTGGTATAATTTGAGATAAATGAATCCTAAGTATAAGACCTACTACTAAACCCTACACTTTGGAATCTCTTTACACGCAAGTATACGCGACTGAAGATGCAACAAATGATAAGTATTTGAATATCATTCTCCGTAATGATTGATGTCTAGGATTAGTCTTAGTAACCTAAAAGTCGTAAATAAAGATTCAATAGGTGGATTTATTGGGTTAGTTTGACAAATGCGAAATATAAAGGTGTGGGTTAGAAAAACAGATACAGAACAACAGTAGTTAAGCTATATGGTTAGGTGTGAGTTCATACTTCCATATTTCTAATGATCACTTCCATTCGCATTAATTTATAGCATGTGCAGCTTCCGCTGTGAAATATTATACCTAACTTAGGGCTACACATGTATTAGTAAGGAGGTTATTCCTAACTTTTCTTCAACTACACAAGAGACCTTGCGTTAACCTAATGTATCATGTTGTGACCTCCCATTAGTATTCTCTTTCGAGAGTAGTAATGGCTGAACATAAGTGGGAAGGTGATCAACAAACTCTCAAACAATATACATGATAAACTCATAAACTACCAAGTGCTCTTATGCTTGCTTCTACATTAATGAACTAACCGTTCACTTCCTTACTTAGTTAAACATCAAGTTAAGTGAAGAAAATGCAATAAATAAATGGGAAAGATGCATTAAGGAAAAGGTTAAAAAAAAAAAGAAACTACATTCTACTCCTATACTAAGAAAAACAAGTAAATAGTGTCTAATAAAATGACGGTTGCTTCATAGTGAGAATTCCTTGTCATCAATCATCCCAAACATCTTCCCTTCTTTAATTCCATGCGACAAAAATACTCCTAGGGGTAGGCCACATTACTAGGGTTTTCACTCCTTCTTTGTATACGTCTTGATTACTTGGGAGACAAGTCTTAGAATATTCTAGAACACGCTTACTTTCCCATGTATCTTTGCTCATTTGATTCCCCTAGATTCGCGTGGCTTTGCATTTATTCCTTCGCAGAAATTCTGCGACGATTCAAATGCTACGTTGATACTCCATTTTCTATTTTTATCGCATTATCCAGGGAGGCATCGTTTAAGCTATTCAACCCTGCTCGATAAATACATGTATTAGTGCGTTCACTACTTTCTTTTATTTAGAGAATGCGATGTTGCTCTTATTATTGTCTAAATATGAATGCTTATGAAATATATCTCTTTTTTCTGAATTTTACTGTTACTTTATTCAACTTTCCCTAAAAATCGTAAGAAATGCCTAAGTTAGTATCCCAATTTATGCTCTATCAAAGAGCTATCGGCGATGTACTTGGACGTCATCGAGGAGATGTGAGAGTAACGGCAGTAGTATCAATCCAAGGTTAGAGTTTTCTTTTCTTTTAGAGTTGAATGCTCGATACTATGTTGATTTTAGAATATAATAAGTTCTATTTAAGAAGCCAAGGGATGATTGACTAGAATTGTTTATTGTATATTGGTTTCTAGATGTATCATGATTTAGTTTATTTCTTTTTTTCATTGGAATTATAGTGTCCATTACAAGTTGGGAGTATAGAGTAAGACAATTATGTGATGAGAAATCTGAAAGACATCATCAAAATGGATAGCACAATCATCACATATGTCATATGTTCTTTACTATAACGATTTAGTTTGAAATGTATTATTAATTGTCATAAATTAGTTACTATATGAGTCTTAATTAATGTTAACAGATTGACGCAAAAGAGTCATACACACTAGATGAGCTAGATGAACTGCATGTGGAATGAGCTCAATTTCTAGTACCCTACATGTGAGTTGGATACAGTGCATGTGGAAGGAGGATTTGTTGGTAGCTTAATATATTTTAGAACACAATAAACTTTGAAGAAACATATTTATTCTTCTTTTTTGTGCATACAATTAGTTTTGGAAATAGTTGGGCTATTTTTTGGAATGAGGTATTTTTGGAATGTGGTTCCATATACTACCTTTGTGATTTTGTTACTACTGGAAATATATATTAAGTCTATGCTAATTATGTTAAAATATTTTATATTTTATAATTGACGTTCTCTCCAATCGTATATCATTTGATAGGTTGAACAAGAAATCTAGTATATGTTTTGATAGGATGAACATAAAAAAATTGATAAATTTGACCAAATAAAAAGTATATTTTTTGACGTTTAATACATGTCAACAATGGTGACTATGTTGACGTATGATAAGCATCAATCTTATTTTACAAACTATCAACTTGTACTTCCATTGACGTATACAGAGCATCTATCGATGTACATTTACCTGATGTTTCGAAACTATCGTTGACATTCACACAATGTCAACAAAACAATTTGTTGACGGTTAATAAACGTCAATTAAATCATCACATGACGCTTATTGTGTGTTAGTCACTTATGGTCTTGAAATTCTGAGCATGTCAATTATATCATTGGATGACGCTTTAGCAAGAGTCAACTATAGTAACTTTAGTTCATAGTCGATTCGTTGACGGTTTCGAAAGAGTCAACTAAACTATACACTTGGCGTTCTATGCATGTAAACTATCATATTTTTCTGTAGTAGTGTGATATTCAAATAGTTACAATATTTCTTCTTAAATAGGGATTTTTTTTTTACTATGGAGAACTTATTCTTTGATGAAGGCAACTTACAATATAAGGAAATTATACAATAATTAAAAAAAACTATATATAGATTTTTTTTTAGAATAACTATGTATAAAATTAATTCATAACGAAAAAATCAAATAATTAATTTTCTTATTTCTTTAGAAATTTGACTAGGATTTAAAGCATTTTTTTAAAGAAAAAGAAAAAAAAAAGCTAATCATCAATTAAGAGGCTTTTTTTTTTTTTTACTGTTAAGTTATTGTTGGTTTTACCTAATCGAAGAGCTGCAATTGAAGAAGGGCATTTTGGAATTTTTACTTTTTTTAGTTTTTGGGCTAGTGTGCATAAAAGGCTATTGTTAGCTTTTAGAAAAGTAAACTTCACATTTGTATTTTGTTCCCCTTTTCATTTTACAATCACATAACAGAGAATTGAGGAATCGCAGTGGAGTAGGCACACTACCGAACCACTTAAACCAGCGTGTTCATTCTTCTATTGTGTGTGTGTGTGTTTTCGCTTCCTCTCATTGCTGATTTTAAAACCATCTAATCGACTAGGTTCAAAAATTGGTATCAGAGCTTCTACAAGGGTTATCTATATTATTCTTGAAGAAAATCAACATCTGTTCTAGTTCGAAAAAATAGAGGATCTTGTTCCTTCTTCCAAAACGTTTTTGCTATGAATCAAGTTTTCAATAAATGTCTACCAAATTCCAGATTGACAAATTTGATGGCAAGAGTGATTTCGGTCTCTGGAAAAGGAAGATGAAGGCACTTCTTGTTCAACAAAAAGTTGCAAATGCACTCGACACTACATGGTAAGTCTTTATTTGCTTTATCTGAATAAGAAATAACCGTAATGAAAGAAATAGCTCTTAGCATTGTAATCTTGAATTTATCTGACACTGTTCTTCGAAAATTAAGTGACATTGAAGACGTTTCTGAACTATAGAAGAAATTATAAGAAATGTATTTTTCAAAAACTCTAAGCAACAAACTATACATGAAAGAAAGACATTTTGGATATAAAATGGATCCATAAAAAGGCCTAGAGGAAAACATGGATGATTTCAACAAGATATGAATGGATCTTGTAAATTATGGAGAAAAAATTGAACCTGATAACCAAGCCGTCATTCTATTGAACTCACTGCCAGAAAATACCAAAAAGTGAAGACTGCTATGAAGTACGAAAGAGTAACCATTAGTATTGATATCATTCTTAATGCGCTTAGGTCGAAAGATTCAGAGTTGAAAGGCATGAAACAAGACACATAAGCTCTATACCTTAAATAAAAAAAAACTTCAAAAAGGGTGCATTCAAGAATCAGAAAAATAACTTCAAGAACTCAGTTAATAGTCAAAATGAGACTTCTAATTCTAAAGAGAAGAAGTTCTACAACTACTGTAAGAAACATGGCCACACTAAGTTTGAATGTCGATCACTCAAAAGGAAAGGTAAGTTGCCAATCAAGAATGCGACTAATAATACTGCAAATATCACACATGGATATGTGTCTGTCGAAGTACTTATGGTTAATACAGTTGAAGAAAAGGAAGCATAATGGATCATGGATTCATGTTGCAGTTTCCATATGATCCTCGACATTGAATACTTTTTTTAATTTAAAGAATATAGAGGAGGAAAAGTGACAATGGGAAATAACCAGAAATGTGAAATAGAAGGCATTGGTTCAGTGAGAATTCAACTTCAGAATGGACTTATAAAAATTCTGAATTCTGTCAAATATGTTCTTGGGTTAAAGAGAAATTTAATATCTCTAGGTGTAAGAACCCGACTCTAAAAATAGTTATAAACCTGGTTCTTACTCAGCATGCGTGTAAGTAAAACATTTAAATCACAACTTCTGTTTAAAACCTTTAAATAAAAATAAATATCTCTGAACATAAATTTCCAACAACAAAACATTTAATGAAAATCCAGTAAAATCAAAACAAGTTCCTGGCCAGTTATTTATTCAAAATCTCAAACCATTCTTAAAACAGTAAGTAAAATCCTATGGACTATGTGTCCAACTACATAAATAAAAGTAAAAGATAAAGTAATGTAGGCAGCTCCCATGATCATTCAGCTCATCCGCTAGTCGTCCCGGTGTTGTTCCAAGTTACCTAGTGGAAAGCTATAGAAAATAAGGTGAGTACAAAAGCACTGAGTATGAATCTCAACCGGAGTACAGTACGAAAAAACATCTCATCTAGCATCCAAGTATACATGCAAGCAGTTACTAACATAGAATCCCTAGTTTGAGTAGTTAAGACAACTCCTGAGTCATCAGAAGTCTCTTACTCCTGACCTAATGATCAGTTCTGATCCAGATCTATTACTATTGAAGGTCTCATACCCTCGGCCAAATGACCATCTCAAAAATTGATCCCGAACAGATAATCCTCGAAGTTCTCATACCTTCAGCCAAGTGATCAACTCTCAAAACTTATCTTGACCAGCTCTCCAAATCGGTCTTGGGACATTCGGGAGAATACCCGGTGTCAGGCTCTAGACTCAGAACGGAAGTGGTGTACTCACGAACATTAGCCCAAGGGAGCTCTCCTCCTGGCGTCTGATGCGTGTGCGCGCACACTGCATGCTACTTCAAACCGTGTAAATGTGGGGGCTTTGGGACAAACTACGTCGGTCCTGGTACGCATGCCTAAAGATTAAAAAATGGTGTCACTGATCTACAGTAGTGCGAGGCCCTCGACACTCAGCTGTAGCAGCCTGAATACCACCGAAAGCCTGAAGCTAAGAACCGCCCAAGGCAGGCTTGCACCATTGGGTGGGTTCCACTCTAGCAGGCTATAGACTAGGCTTATACCATTATGGTGAGCTAGACCACACCGGCTACAGCGGTAGGGATCCTATTCTCGTTGGTTCTGACCTATGGGGAAAATGTACATTATGTCAGCTCTCAGCCTCTAGATTATGACAACAACTGCCATATAAGATTACTTAACCCTGTTCCCTATCAATCAAACATGTTCAACAGCATATAAAGCCTAGCATGGTACTACGAGCTCAAAATAGGAATCACATCGCATGCCGGAAGAACAAACCTAGCATGACACTAACATGTGGAAACATGAATAAGACATGCTAGCAGAAAACAGAACAATATACAATCTTATCCACTAACATGCTTGTAAACAGTAAATAGGCAATAGAATGTAATCAATGAATATTTTGCAGGGCCCACACAACCCCAAGAAAAAATCCTTACCTAGAAAATAAGCAAAAATCACAAACATAAAAATAGTGCTCCTTGAGCTGCCGAACCCACACGTAACCTAGGCAATAATAATCGAACAACAAAAATTAATATCTAGTAGATAACTAAATGAACTAGGTAACTAAATATACAGGCAGGTCTCAACAAGCAAAGGGGCTGCTCTCGGAAAGACACAAGGCTGCTCGGCTACTTTCGACTGTGCGTGCGCATGTGAGCAATGGTGGTGCTTTGAGGGGCAGCAAGTGCGACAGTAGTTAGGCAAGGCGTGCTGGTTGCATTCGATAGTGGGCAAGCGAGTAAGGCGAGCGTATCCAAGGGTAGGACGGACAGTGATGCGTGGCAAATCTAGGGTTACTATGGGCATGTGCCCGAGGAGGCTTGGCAGGGTAGCGATGCGGTGTCTCGATGCTGTTCTCAACAAGAGGGAGATGGCGATGGAGATGGTGCTCGGCGTGAAGGCTGGTCGTGGTCTTGCGATCGCGAGCTGCTAAGTGCGAATGAGTGACCAATGATGAGGGATGGTGATCTCGGTAAGGGACAAGGGAGAAGGGCTCACTCGGCTAGGGCTTGGGGAGAGGATTTGCGACAATGGGAGAATCTACGCCTATCCAGGTACGCACGCCTAAAGATTCGAAAATGGTGTCACTAATCTACAGTAGTACGAGGCCCTCGACACTCAACTGTAGCAGCCTGAATACCACTAAGGCCTGAAGCTAAGGCAGGCTTGCACCATTAGGTGGGTTCCGCTCTAGTAGGCTACAGACTAGGCTTATGTCGTTGTGGTAAGCTAGACCACACCGACTGTCGGGGGCGGGATCTTGTCCTCGTTGGTCCCGATGTTGGGGGACAAACTACGTTATGTCCGCTTTCAGCCTCTGGATGATGACAACCTAACAAGTGCTATCTAAGATTACTCAACTATGTTCCCTATCAATCAAACATTCTTAGCAACATATAAAGCCTAGCATGGTACTACGAGCTCAAAATAGGAATCACATCGCATGCCAGAAGAACAAACCTAGCATGACACTAACATGTGGAAACATGAACAATACATGCTAGCAAAAAGCAGAAAAACATACAATCCAATCCACTAACATGCTCGTAAATAGTAAACAAGCAATAAAAATGAAATCAATGAATATTTTGCTGGGCCCACACAACCCCGGTAAGAAATCCGTACCTGGAAAACAAGCAGAAATAAAAAATAAAAAATAGTGCTCCTTGAGCTGCCGAACCAACACGTAGCCTAAGCAATAATAATAGAACATCACAAATTAATATCCAGTAGCTAACTAAACGAACTAGGTAACTAAAAACACAAGGCTCGAGAAGCTACACAACCGAGGAAGGCAAGTCTCAACAAGCAAAGGGGCTAGCTGCTCTCGGCAAGGCACAAGGCTGCTCCGCTGCTCTCGGCTATACTTGTGTAAGGGATGCTCGGTGGATCGACTGCGCGAGTGAGCGAGGTTGGTGTGTCGACGGACAGCAAGTGCAACAACTGCTTGGTGAGTTGTGCGGTAGTGGGCAGGGCTAGCGGATCCGAGGGCTGGGCGGCGCGATGATGTGCGACATGTCTAAGGCTACGATCGGACGTCGGGGCAGCGATGCGGCGCCTTGGTGCTATTCTCGGAAAGAGGGAGACAACGATAGAGATGATGCTCATCGTGAAGGCTGGTCGTGGTCTTGCGATCATGAACAGCTAAGTGCGAAAGAGTGACCGGTGATAAGGGATGGTGATCTCGACAAGGGACAAGGGAGAGGGGCTCACTCAGCTAAGGCTTGGGGAGAGGATTTGCGGCAATGAGAGAAGAGAAGAGGAATTCGGAGAAAGGGGAGATCAATCGCAAGAATTGATCAACAAAACAATTCTCCTTTTTTTTTCTTTTAATTAAAATCCTCCAAATCCCTAACCAACCAGCCTTGGAGTCTTAGCGATGGCAAACTTAAACCAATACTTTCCCTTTTTTTTTTTTTTTTCTCTTTAACCTCTTTTGAATAAAACCAAACTCACAAAATGCAACATTAACCGGAGGCCCTGTAAATCACACAACAACCCAAACTCAGTAAAACGGAAACAACCCTTAAACCCTGTTTAATTACAAAACCGACCCTGAAGGAAAAATTACTTAAATGCCTCTAAAGGCTCAAATTGCCCTAACGGCCCAACTGAACAACCCAATAAACAATCGAACATACTTGGAGAACCGAAATAGAAAACTGGGCCATTACACTAAGGACCTTGAATCAAGCTGGATATTCTTATACATCAAAGAATGGTTGTTTGAAAGTCATAAAAAATTCAGAAATAAAGTTGACTAGGGTTCTAAAAGGCAACCTATATGTGTTGTTAGGTTTTGCAATAACAGAGGAAGCATATGATGTATCAGGTGATAAACTATCACTTTGGCATGGTAGACTTAGCCACATCAGTAATAAGGGATTACAACAATTGTATAATCAAGGGTTGATGGGAAAAGAGAAGCCTTAAGAGATCACATTTTGTGAACATTGCATTCTCGTGAAAGCCTCAAGAAATCATTTTGGGACTTCCAATTACAAAAGCAAAGAACCTTTAGAATACATCCATTTAGACCTCTAAGGACCTTCTAAGGTCAGAACACATGGAGGAGCCAGATATTTCTTGACATTCATTGATGATTACTCAAGAAAATTATGGACAAATCTTCTGTAAACTAAAGATGAAACTTTTGCTAAATTCAAGGAGTGGAAATTGTTCATTGAGAATCAATAAAATAAAAAGATAAAAGTTCTTAGAACAGACAACGACATTGAATACCTTAATCATGATTTTGAAAACCTATGGAAGCAAAGCGGAATTAAAAGACACCTGACTGTTCCAGGTACGCTACAACAAAATGGTTTAGCGGAGAGCTTTAATAAAACTATCTTGGAGAAGGTAATATGCAGGTTGTCAAATGCAAAATTACCAAAGGTGTTTTGGGGAGAAGCTGTCCAAACCACCACTCATATAATCAACAGGATTCCATCATCTGTCATAGCTTTCAAAACCTCTTATGTGATGTGGAATAGAAGGGTTCCAAACTTTACTTATCTAAAAACATTCGGTTGTGCAACTTATGCTCATATAAGTCAAGAAAAACTAAATCCTAGTAAAAAGATGTATTTTCTAGGGATATCATAATGGAACCAAAAGGTATAGACTTTGGTCTCTTGAACCTAGAGAAGAAAAGTGCATTATATCCAGGAACGTTACTTTCAATGAAACATTGATGCCATGGAAGAACAAGGGCAGTACATCAGTCACTATAAATGATCAAAGTAAAACTTTTGATATAGAAATTGAATCTGAAGTCATCATGAATGAATCAAGTGTAGAAAGTGATATTGAGACACAAAACACAGAAACTCATGTTGAAAATGTGACAACTCATAATGAAGCTACAAACCAGCAAGACATCTCTCAAATTGAACAGCAAGATGATTTAGAAAATTATAAATTGGCAAGAGACCGAATAAGAAGAAATATAAAGCCTTCAAGTAGATATGAAGATCCAGATTTTGTGGCATATGCTTTAAATTATTACGAAAACATGAAATACTATGAACCATCTACATATAAACAAGCAATTAATTTCACCGATAGACTACTTTGGATTGAGGCAATGAACAATGAGTTGATGTCACTTCATAAAAATCAAACTTGGGAATTGGTTGATAAATCAGAAAATCAAAAGCTAGTAGGTTGCAAATGGATATTCAGAATAAAATCTAGAATAAAAGGATTCAGTGAACGAAAATATAAGGCTCGCTTGGTAGCTAAAGGGTACACTCAAGAGGAATGAGTGGATTACAATGAGATCTTTGCACCAGTTGTAAGACACACATCAATCCAAGCTCTATTATCTATTGTAGTACATCTAGATCTAGATATTGAACAAATGAATGTCACTACAGCTTTCTTATATGCATCTCTGGAAAAAAAGATTTTCAATAGTCAACCACTAGGTTTTGAACAAGAGAAGAACAAAGTTTGTCAACTTAAGAGAGCCATATATGGGTTGAAGCAATCATCACGACAGTGGAACAAATGTTTTGATTCCTACATAACATCTATTGGTTTTGTAAAAAACTCCTATGACAATTGTGTCTATTAGAGGATGTTCAGAAGGATACATTCATTCTATTGCTTTTATATGTGGATGATATCCTCATTTCTCCCAATGATAGAGGAGAGATCAGAAAATTGAAAGATCAGCTGAAAAGTAAATTTGAAATGAAAGACTCAGGCAGCTTGGAAAAGATTTTGGGAATGGAAATATCTAGAGATGGAGTTCTACAAAAAATGAGCTTATCCCAAAATGATTACTTTAAAAGGGTGATCAAGAGATTCAACATGAAATCAAGCAAAATGGTAACAACTCCATTAACTTAACATTTCAAGTTGAGTTCAAAACAAAACTCCTCGAGCCAAGAAGAAATTGATGAAATGAAGAATATACCCTATGCTAATTTTTGGAAGTCTGATGTATGGTATGGTTTGTAGCAGATTAGACCTTGGGTATTCTATGAGCATTATCAGCAGAATCATGGGAAACCCAGGAAAGGTACATTGGGAAGCATCAAAGTGGGCACTTCGTTTCTTAAAAAGTACCCTAGATAAAAAAATTAATCTACACCAAGTGCGAGGACATAGACAATCACATAACTGGGTATGTTGATTTAGATTTTGTAGCAGACGTAGACAAAAGACAATTACTAACAGGGTATGTTTTTACCTTATTTGGAAATGTGATATGTTGGAAAGCAACATTGCAGGGCATTATAGCTTTATCCTCTACGGAAGCTGAATACATCACACTGGTTGAATCCATCAAATAATCCATATGGCTTAAAGGATTGGTCTCTGAGATGTGCTACATTAATATCAACGTTAAAATGTACTGCGATAGCTAGCTATAGCCATTTCCAGAAATCCAATTCATCACGGGTGGACCAAGCACATAGATGTACGTTTCCACTACATCAAAGACATTATTCAACAAGGTAAAATAATTTTACTCAAGATTGATGGAAATCACAACCCAACTGATATATTTACAAAATCATTAACTACAGAAAGATTTGAATACCTTTCTAAGCTACTGATAGGCTATGGTTGATTATCAGATCGAAAGGGATTTCTCTGATTCTCCTATTGTGTTATGCTGCTCATTCCAGCTCGTTGCTTACGTGGGCGTTTTGTTAGGATATTGCTTCTTTTATCTAATCAAAGAGCTACAATTGAAGAACGATATTTTGTATTTTTTTACCTTTTTTAGCCTTTGGGCTAGTGTGTGTAAAAGGCTACTGTAGCTTTTGGAAAAGTGAACTTCACATTTTGTATTTTGCCTTCCTTTTTCATTTTACAATCAAATAACAGAGAACTGAGGAATCCCAGTGGAGTCGGCACACTACCGAACCACTTAAACCTGCGTGTTCATTCTTCTACCCTTATGTGTGTGTTTTTTCGCTTCCGCTCATAGCGGATTTTAGATTAATCTAATCGATTAGGTTCGACAATGACAAACGAACTAATTGAATGGGTGTCTCAAGATTTTTTTCTTTTTAATTAAAGTAATTTAAAGAAGGAATCTTACAATTATTAAAACAACCTTCCTACCAATTTTTTGAGTTAAATGAACAGTTTAGATCTAATTTAGTTTCAGTTTCATAACTATGATTCTAAACTTTTTAGTTTAGTTCTTAGGTTTAGTCAATCTTAAAAATTGTTTGCATTATTATCTATGGTTTATAAATAAATAAATATATATTTTATATCTTTTCAATATATATATGTTTGAGATATGCATGTTTTCTATCTAACTAATCATGTTAACAAATTGAGTTAAAAAATAGTGAGATTTTAACGGATAAAAAACAATTTGGAAACAGTTTGGGAAAGTAATTATAACATACGAAATAAATAAGATCTTTTATTGATTAAAAACAACTAATCTTGAAATCATTAGTTGAAGAATTCCCTCAATGACAAGACCATGTGATCAAAAGAAGACAAAAACAATCGAAACAAGCATAGCAGCAAAAGTTTGCCAATTTTCTTAGAGGTAGACACATTTGGATAATAAATTGCCATATAAATAATATAATTATATTAAAAAATATTTTTAAGATATAAAAAATAATAATTTGATTAATAAGAGAAATGATAAGATGAAAGGGTGGTAAATCATTATTCATATAAATAGGTGGAAAGTATGTACAAATAGCTCTCTAAAAATTGGCAAATTTGACTCAAACTTATTTATCAGTTTACTCTCACCCTAGCAAATAAAGTTTGTCTATATGTATATAAAATCTAATTAAGAACTAACTTCACAAAAAATGAATAATTAAAATTTTAAAGTCAAATGACATGAGGGTTTATTGTAGGTAGGGCACAGAGGATCCATTCCCATAAAGCAAAAAGGAACGGCAAGAGGGTTTTCATGTCAGTGTCATGTTTGAATCAACCCTACGTTAAAGCTAATTATTTATTTATTTGCCGTCGAATGGAAGCCACGTGGCAATAAATTTTGGCCACGTCATCAGTTTCCTTGTCAGATTTGACACATAATAAATCATGGTGTTTTTCACAAGTGGCCATTGGATTATATAATTTGCCCGTGGGTGGTTTTTGGAATCTATGCCTAATTTGCTTCTCTCCTATATTAAAGATATTCCACGTGTCACCTCAACCATTTTGCCACGTGGAATATTCCACGTCTGCAAAATATTATTAATTTCTTTACCCAAAAAATTATTTGGGGCGACGACAGTCGAGTCCTGGACCGAGTTTTTGCTTTCAATACACAAATCATTAGAAATTATTGCTAAGTTGTTTGAAATTATTGTTAATTTAAAATTAATCAAATCAATTAAACTCATACATTTTATTAATACCGGGAATTGTTAGGTTATTTTACTATTCCTCACTTAAATTTATCTAAAATGATAACAGTTTGATCCCTACAATGTTCTGAAAAAGAATATCACATTACAAATGTAGTATTGTGATAACAAGATTCCAATTTTCAACCTTAAAAAATTGATAGAATAGTGAAGTTCAACACATTAAAAGATTGAAGTTGATTGTAGTCATTGATCTACACCATTCAATAGCTAAAATAAAATCATTGTTTAAAAAATTTGTTAATTTAAATATGCACAAGCTAGCTCGAATAGTCAACCAAATTGATTTACAACCAAATAATGAAACAATTGCGCTACTAACATGTAGTTACAAGATTCTATTGATTAAGTATTTTAAAAATACATTTGATTTGTTAACTAGAATAGTAGTTCGGCGACATTAATGTATCATCTAATGACCAAATGGTCTTGAGTTCAAGTCCCCACTCTCAATTGTTGTAATCTCAAAAAAAAAAAAATCATTCCATTTTCTTTATGAAGTAATGACAGCAATAAAAAGTATATGATAATGGTAAAAAAGTTTGTTCCTTATTTGAGTCATTTTTTTTATTTATTTAAAAAGAAGTTATTCCCTACTCCATTTATGCATATGCAAATTTTAAATGAGTGCTTATAAGTTTTTGAGACAATAATTTAATACGACTCATTTGAAAAGACGATTCCATTGATAACTACAATGTTTCTAAAAAAAACTACAATATTTAAATTATTAATGAAAATTTTTAATTATCACCCTTGTATAAGTTGATAGGTAAATTTATTTGTAGTTTCTTTGTTTCTTTAGAAAAAAAATAAATAAATAAGCCTGCTCATCGACAATATTTTCACTTGTTAAATTTTTTTTTTCAAATTATTAGCATTTTTCTTTAAAGAATAATTGTTGTTTTTTTTATAAATAAAATAAAATTAGTTCTTCAAACTAATTACGTTTTTGTATTATTAGTTTTCGGCTAAGAAAGTATAAATATGCACAAAGACACTTGTTACTACCAACAAACACTATTTTCCAAAAATAAAAAAAGTTAGAACCTTTGTTATTATATTATTATTGAATTCATTTTTTTATCATGATTATCATTCTTTTTATTTTGATATGTAAACCACATTTTTTTTATTCAAACAAATTATTTTTTAAATAAATAATATTTGAAGTGAGGAAATTCAAAATTGTAATCTATAATCTATAATCTATGTTTGGAAATTAGAAACTATAATTTCTTTTGCGTTGATGATCATTTAATTTTTAATTTTAGAAACAAATATATTTAATAATCCATTCAGTTTTTAGTTTTTTTTTAAAAAAATTATAAACTTTCTAAATGTTAAAAAAGTTCTAAAAACGCAATAAAAAAAATTTATAAACAAAATTTGTTTTTTTCCAAAAAATGCAGGAAAAATACCAAAAAGTCTATGAATGGAGATCAAATTCTCAACATGGTGCAACAAAATTGGTTTGGAAACCAACACGCTAAAACTCATATATTGTTACCTTTAATTTTATAAATATACATTAATTAAGTATAAAAAAGTTGTTTAAAAAAAGTATACAAAATGTTTGGAATGTACTAAAAAAAAGTTTGTAATGAATTTTTATAATAAGTTTTAGTTAAATGTCTTTAAAAACTTTCTAACTATAAAATTATAAAACTATGTTTAAATTTTTTTTCTTTCCTTGTATAAAATATTAATATTGTTGAAATTAACTTTAAATTTATTATAGAGAGCATTTATTATTATTATTTTTGGTTTTTTTTAGACAAGTATTTTTGGTGTTGAACTAAGAAAAAAGTTTGTTTGGTAAGTACAAGTTAACTAAAATTGTATATTTGATTTTAGACAAAAAATTGTATATTTGATTTTTTTTTTTTTTTTTTAATATTTGAAAGTTTATAGATGAAAAATAATGCAAAATATATGAACTAAAATGATATTTTAACTAAAAAGAATTATTACTTTTAAATCAAATGAAGTTTCAAACAAAATTAAAAAAAAAAAAAAAAAACTCAAAAGAGTGTTGACATTTTAATTTAAGTTATTATTATTTTTTTATTATTACTAAAAATCATTTTAATAGATTTCAAAAAAAAAAATATCATTTATTGAATTAAAATTTTTAAAATTAAATAAATAGTTAACTAATTTAATCAGACGACTCTGATTGAATTATCAATCAACATCCAACATCTAACATTAATGTATTGATGCTTTTGCAATTATATACTTTCACTTTTATAAACTAATTATCACTTTTATAAACTAGATCAAGTGACATCAATGTAAACCTAATAATCTTGAGATTTTAGGTTCGAATCTCTTCCACCTCCAATTGTTATAATATATATATAAAAAAAAAACTAATTATCAGTGACCATAGCATACCATTTCAAAAAAAAAAAAAAAAAAATCAATGACCATATCATAAAGAATAATTTTTATATATAAAAAATTATATTTTATTTTTTATGTATATTTTTTTTTATAGATTTGTTTTTATTAATTTTCTTAGTTTTATTGAATATTGAGAATTAAGAATAGTTTAATTTTATAATTATGGTGTACCAAATAAATAATATCATAAAAATAATTTTATTTTATTTTATTAAAAATTAAAATTAATAATCTAATGTTGTTTTTTTATTTAAAAAAAACAATTAACAAGACATGTTTTTTTTTGTTTTTAATTGTAAAAAAAAAGAAAAACAAAATCAATAAAAAAAATATTAAAAATTTATGATTTTTATATTTCTAAACAAAAAATCAAACATTAAAAATAAATAAAAAACTTAAAATTAAAAATAATAAACAAAATAATTAGTCATGGTTATTAGATTATAGATTATATGTGCTGTCACTACTAGAAAAAGCATATTCCATGACTATGTTTTATAGTCATAAACACTTTCCATGACTTAAATCAAGAGTCATTGTATCCGCTGTTACGGACGGTTCAACCATGACACTATAATAAAAGTGTCATGGTAGAACGAATTATGACATAAACTTATAGTCATTGATTAACGATTCATGACAAATATATATAGTCATTGATAATGTAAGAATGATAGTCTAGAAATGTCCTCGTATAACCAGTTGTGACATTTTATTATAGTCATAGTTGAGTTATTCATGACACATATTTATTGTCAATATTGGTGTATTTATGACATTAGTTTATTGTCATGGTATATCCATTGATGAGACATATGTAATGTCATGGTTTAAGAGTTTATGACATTAGTATTTTGTTATAGTTGATCTATTAATGACACATATTTATTGTCATGATTTATGTATTAATGATATATATATATATATATAAATATAAATATATATATATATATATATATATATAGTCATGATTAATCAATTAATGACACATATCTACTGTCATGATTGATCGATTAATGATAGATATCTATTGTCATTATTGATTCATTGATCTGACACATATGCATAGTTATGATTGATGTATTTATGTTATTACACTATTTATTATTTTTCATAATTAGTCTTCATTGTACCTATACCTGTCAAGAAATATCTATAATCCAATCCATGTTCACCCTTAGTCAAAACAAAAACAAGAAAACTTTCTTTCTGTAGTTTCTTTTTCGGAAATGTTTTTAAAAATTGAAGGAACAAAAAATGAGTACGATTACCAAACGTGATTTTGTTTCTCAAAAAATAAAAAACAAAAATAAGAAATTGGAAGCAGAATCATTACCAAATGAGTTCTATATAAACTCTTTAAAGCTCTAACGTTGTTTCGCCAAGTATTTATATTTTTATTTTCTTAATAAAATATTTTATTTCTTCTACTTCCGAACGTGATTAACACAATGTCAGTAAATAATGGATAATTACTTTGTTATTTGTCGCTTGTTGTTCTTTAATTATTGATTATTGTGCCAAAAACTCGTTGGATGTAGTTTTTATATAGAAGAATTAAAGTCAAAGTTTGTTTAGTTCTAAATTTAAAATGAGTAATTATTTTTAATAATTAAAAAAGAAATGATTAAAAATGAGTGATTAAAAATTAATTATTTTAATAGATTTAAAAGAAATGATTAAAAATGAGTGGTTAAAAATCATTAAGTAGTTATAAATGAATGAGTAAAAATGAATAGTTAGAAATGAGAGTTATTTTTAAAAGTAAAAATGAAAATGAATTAGTAAAAAATCGTTTGAATGCAAATTTTTGAAAAAGAGTTATAAATTCTAAAACTAAATCTTATCTAAATATGTCAAATAAACAAAGCTTATAGGATTTAAACTTAAAATTTTATACATAAACAATAATTTGAGACGAAAAGTCAACCAAAGCTTTCCGTTGATGTATATATACATAAACCCCAATAATAGTTGAAAACGAGGAGTTGACAAATACTTCTTTTTGATAAGGATGAGTAGATTACCCTTCACCGTATAACTTTTCTTTTAATTTAATTTATTAACACTCAACAAATTAGTGATACAATGATTTCATTGTTTAGTTGTAAATTAGTTCAACACTAACATTTGGTTGTAAACTAATTCAATACCAACGTCATAGAGTAATTTACTATTCCAATATTTCTTCTTGACATGGTGTTCTATCCTAAGTAAGTTCTCTTTTAATCTTTTGCATTTAATTTCATAATAGTTAGTATGAGATGCTATTTTAAAATTAAAAAAAATATATAAATTTACTTAAATTTTAATATATTTACATCTATAATTATTATTATCTTTGAATATTGTATTATTAATACTCATTAATACAATAGTACTAATATGTATTATTACAATATTATATATTGTTATAATATTATGTATTATTAATACAATATTATTTGTAATATTTATGATTATGGTTATTAATTTTTTTAAAGGGATTATATTTATAATTTTTTTTTTCTAAATTGGAGTAATTTCCCTAAAATTATTTAACAATAAAATGTGAATTCTAATTTTCTCACTTTAGGATCCTTTAATGCCAGATCTGCTTCATTTTTCTCTCTTCTAAGTTCTATCATATTTCCCACTTTTTCTTTAATTTCTTTAAAATTTTAAAAAAATCTCCTAACTTTTCTACCTCAAATTTCTTTCCCCTTTTTTTTTTATTTTATTTCTGAGTTCTTTTTAATTAGTGGATATTCATTAATGTTGCTCAAATGCTACTTTTGTTGTATCTTTTCTCTTTTTTCTCTCTTACACATTTCTCCAATTTTTATTATAAATGTTATTTTTCTATCTAATTAATTTTCGTGTGGGAGTGTTTGGACGGTTTATGTAAATGATCAGATTGGTTATGATAATAACTCACGTTTGCTTTCATCATTTATTATAACAAATGACTACTTAAATTTGTGTGTCATTAAATGGGTCGATGACACAACTAGTTATTTGGTTTGATGTTAATCTATTTCGATCCACAGTCATGAATTTGATATTGAAATTAGTATTTGTAATATCATTTATCACAACCTTATATTTTTTGCTAAATTATATATATATAAATATTTTTTTCAAAATAAAATGCATTATTTATATAAAAGAAATCATATTATTCAAGATTTTCAAATTAGAACTATACATACAAATATATTTATTTTTATTATATAATTATTCCAATGTACAAAATATAAAAAATAAGAAGAAAAAAACCCACTTGTTCAAAAAAATATTTCGTTAATTATTTTATTTTAAAAAAAGAAATTCAAATTATTTTAAAGAAATGTAAAAAAAAAACATTTGTTACAATAATTAATCTCTTAAATATAATTTATGAGAATTCAGGTTATAATAACTTGAAAGATTGTTTATAATAACTCACTATTTATCGTAACTCTCAATTTATAATACCCCAAACACACCTTTTATAATAAAGAACTTTTGTAATAGTAAATTTTCGCTCTAAATTTTCTAACTTGTAACACATCTTTTTTAATTATATAATTTTGCTTTGTACTCTTTCTAGCTCTAAGTAGTATTCCATTTAATTTATCTCTAGCTCTTTCTAGCTCAAAATTTCTAAGCTTTTATGTACCTTCCTCTACATATATTTCTTTTCTAATCTATTAATCCATCTCTCTAATTTAGAGAATATGTTTATTATAATAAAATTTGTATAATTTTTGTTTCTACAAATTTTGTTTTTTAGAAAAAGAATAGACTCAGAATAAAATAGAATAAAACAAAAAATGAAGGGAAAAAATGGAAATTAAATAGAAATAAAAATCAATATAAATTATCATCGTTATTTTTAAAGAAAAAAAATTAACAACATTTATGGAGGGAGGTTTGGAACATACAACCTCTTCCATTACTAGATCTTATATAATATCATTCAAGTTTTGCTCCATTTGACAAATAATCTTGGTTGACCTAATGTTCAATTGAAACTCTTTAAGAATTACACGAATTATAAGTTCAATTCATGATTTTTACCTACTCAAGAAATATTATTTTACGAATTTCCTATTTTTCACCTTTAGTAATGCTAAATTTCAGATTTTGTTTATCTAATTTGTTTCACGTTACTTATTTAAATAAATAAATAAATAAATTCGTGTCAATACAAAATAACCACTTCATATATATATATATATAACACTACTACAAATTTAACATTTAATGCAAGTAAAAGTCAACATTAAGGACTTTCATGTTGATAATTACAGGTATCCTTTCGTGACGAGTAGCTAGACAATAAATGGTCTGTCATTGAAAGTGCCCAGCATTAAAAATGCATGTCATGAAGGACTTGTATAATTTCTTGTCACTTTGACGTAGGGGTGTTCATCGGTCGGTCGATGTCGGTTTTGGAGGAAAACCGATACCGACCACCACTAGTCGGTTAACATTGATCAGTTTTCAACGACTTTGCCGGAGTTAGAGAAATCGGCCGATCAACTGCAAGTTCTGTCGGTCGGTTTCGGTCGATTATTGTAACTGTGATGAACTAAAAAAAAAAGATAAGAAAATATGAATTTTTTCTGATCAGAGACGGAAAAGAAAGGAAAGAAAAGAAGAAATGGGGAAGAAGATTGAATAGAGATGAAATTGAATAGAAGGATTGCAGGCTTGCAGCGTAAATGAAGGAAGAGAAAGTTAAAAATTTATTTTAAAGTACGTTTATAATTTTTCAAAGTAATGGTTGTTTTTAATTTATTAATATTATTTATAAAAAAGTAATGATTACCTTTTTATAAAAAATTTAAATAACATAATAAAATAATAATATTAGTAATAAATTATGATTATATATATCATATACACACTGCACGAGGTGCAGCTTATCGTCAAATCCCTTTAAGTCTCCTTCTACACCATTTTTATCCACTAACCCACCTTACTTTTGTTTTGCAGAAACTAACCCACATCACAAAAAACACGGACGAATTTGTTTAATTCAAAAGTTAGATCGGTCGGACGAAATTTTTTTCATCAGCTATTCCGTCCGACCGACTTATCGGTTTTCCATATGAAGAACCGACACTGACCAACCTTCCAACAAAATCGGCCGACCGCCGTCGGTTCGGTCGGTTTTGGTCGGTCGGAGCAGTTTTCGGATATTTCATGAACACTCATACTTTGACGGGTTGTTTTGCCTGTAATCAAAGACGCTCGTCATCAAACACCCGCCATCATTGAAATTCTGTTTTAATTGGTAGTCTGTCATAACAGAAGCTTGTTATCAAAGGAGTCCATCATGAAGCCTTTCATGACGGGCACGTGTCATCGTAGATCCTCAATAATGAGCTCCCTTTAAAACACACGATCTTTGATGATGGATAAGCTTCAATGTTGGGCGTCTACGATGAAGGAAACCTACATCATAGACTGCCCGATATGATGAATCAATCATGAAAGATTGTCTTTCGTAGAAGATTTGTGTTTATTTCTTTTTAAAAAAAAGTGAACTCGCTCATCATGTTAGATTCACGCTTTTTAAAAGTTTAAAAGGTATCCGACATTGGTAACCCAAAATGTTGTGATAGCAATTTAATATTAGTCTTAATGATTTTGTTATCTCATAAACCAAAATTGCTCGTTATTCAAATTATAGAGGTAAAATTATTTGAAGTTTGAAAACTAAAATTTATGGACTTCAAACGTATCTTCCTCTTGATTTAACATGGATCAAAGAATTTGGACTTCATTGAATTGAAAAGAATTTTGGATCGTCTGTTGGTCATAACTCATAACTTACTAATAACTCTTAAAACTTGAAAATTGATCAGCATTTTTCTTCATCTCTAGCTCTTACCGGATCTCACAACACAAAACAAAGGCTTTAAGTTCAATAATGTCAAGGGCTTTCACTTTGTCACGTTTTCGCTTTAGAGATCATATAGTCTAAACGAATATTTCTGGTTTAAAAAAATTAAATCTAATTAAAAAAAAATAGTAAAGTGAGGATATCTATTTTGAGGAGTATGTTGAAGTTTCATATCTTATCAATTAAATTTTAGATGAAACTTAATATTTATCTAATATCTCTTTATCTTATAATTCTCATTTAATCCAACTCTCTGATTGATTAGTTGGTTCCAAAATTTATTCTCAAACTAATTTATAGTGAGCACAAAAATATACGTCCATTTATTTCATAATTCAAAAAATATTTTGAAAAGAGACTATCGTTATCATGTAATTCACTTCTCTTATCTAAATTCTTAGAATGAAAAGAATACATAAAAAGAGTTGCAACATAAATTTTACTACTTTTTCAAAAAAAAAAACATAAATTTTACTAGTCAATTCCTTGTTTCAATCTCTCGTCCACCAATCAAGCAATTTGTATCCTTTTTTCCGCATTCAACGTTCTTTTATCATTGTGTTTTGTCTCGTTAACCAAAAGATATTGTTTGCCTTTTGTGTGCTTTCGAGGAATATCCGTTAATTATGAGTGGATTTTATTATTAGATAATATGAAATTTTATCACAAAACTATTTTAGTGTTAGAAATGAAGTTTATCTGTGTGTTTCAAAAAAAAAAAAAAAGAAGTTTATCTATCATGTTGCTATTGTATTAGGCTTATCAATCTTAGATTAGTTATCAATTTTATTTTTATTGGATTAGATATCCATTTAAATTTGATGTATTTTAATATCATGTTAAATAATATGAAAATAGATTAATGAAAGGAAAAACTAAGATGCCTTCCCATTTACGCTAAGATGCTTTATTTCCTACCAACATGAAAGGAAATAACAATGTCTCTTATTTTTTTTTATACAAAGATGCTTTATCATGATACTTAAGTTTAAAGGAATCTAAATGTATCTTTATATTTTGTTTGAATCACTTCTCAATCTTTGATTATTGATGGAATGACGTTTTGATTATTGAGATGTCTTTTTTCTTTTTCTTTTATATATATATATATAAATATATATTCGTGATTGTCTTTACTAACTTGCGCACATCTTGACTAATGTTACGAGACATATCGTCTCGTAGAAAATTAGTTTCTAGGTAAGTGACCATTATAGAAAAAAAAATGTGGAACCACGGGGATCTGTTGCTAGTATTTCTGCTGAAGACAAGGATATATCTGAAATTGACCAGCTTGTATTTTTTAGAAACAACTGCTTCCAAAGGCTATCCTCCTCAGATAAAAATCTACATAACCATTTGTATAAGGGTGAGTCATTTGTGTTAGAGACTTTATGCAATCCCAAGCCACGATTTTCATAGAATTTGTTAACAACATCTCATCTAACCAGATCGCACCACCTTGTCCTTGCGCTATTTCCCAAATAAAGTTTCGAATAAACTTCTCAATGGTGTTGCACACGGAAGCAGGAGCTTTAAACACCGAGCACACATATGTAGGCAAATTATCAAGAACGGATTGAACAAGGGTCAAACAACCTCCTTTGGAGAGAAATAGATATTGCCACTTATTTAATTTGTTATGAATATAGTCTATAACGTTTGACCAAAAGGCAAGGGATTTAGGAGAATTATCGAGTGGCATGCCAAAATAGTGAAGATGAACCGTTCACATGGAAGCCTTTAAGGTTAATTTTGAGACCCGAAGCAGCCTAAAAAATCTAACAATTTGCAATAGAGAAGGTGTGTAATTTCCAAAGATGAACTGTTCACATGGAAGTCTTTAATGATTTGATCCTGTTGAGCTTTGTCAAGCAATTGAGACGATATTAATCCATAGTAATAACAAAAAGGAAGGGAGAAAGGAGATCTCCTTGCTGAACTCTTCTTTTTTGCATTAATTTTGCCCTTAGGCCTACCATTTATCAACACCGAATAAGGAACAGAGGAAATGCAAGCGCACATCCATCAGAGCCACTTTTGGTTCATACCTTTTATGCTATGGAAAGTCAAGAGGAAATTTCAGTTGAGGGTATCAAACACTTTATCGATGACAAGTTTAAAGATCAAACCAGGCTGTTTCATGCATCTTCTATAATCAACAAAGTGTTTTGCAATCAAAATAGCATCTATGATTTGACGACCCTTCACAAAAGCAGACTAGCTGTTAGAAATAGTGTAAGGGAGTACTAATTTAAGGCGCTTAGCAAGAACCTTTGAAAGGATTTTATACAAATTGGTGTTCAGGCTGATCGATCGGAAATCCACAAACTTGATAGGCTTAAGCACCTTTGAGATAAGCGCGATGTATGTTTCATTTAGTTCCTGGTTAACAATATCAGTCTTAAAAAATGAGTGAAACATCTCCAATAGATCTTTCTTGAAAATGTGCCAGAATTTTTTGTAGATATCAATCGGGAAACCACCAGGGTCGGGAGCTTTATTAAGCCTAATGTCTTTTATAGCCACAAGAATTTTGAAATCGGTGAAAGTTTTTGTGAGAGATGCAGAATGTTCCTAAAAAATAGGCTTCCAATTGATATTATTAACCGCCCATTTTCTACCTTTATTGTTTTGATAGATGTTTTTTAAGAAGATGATGAACTCATTTTCAATAGCTTCATCAGTAACATGATTAACACTGTTTGCAACCACTTCCTATATAAAGCTAAGTCTCCTTTTTGTAGTACAAGTTTTATGAAAGAAAGCTAAATTCTCATCCCCTTTAAAAATCCACTATTTTTTACAGCGTTGTCTCTAATTTGCTTCCCTCATGATATTATCGGCAAAGAAGACTTTCAAAGTAATTCTTCTATAACTATATTTTTCCTGTAGGCTCCCAACTGCTTCTTTTTCATCAATTTTGTTGATCTCTTCCTCAATAGATTTATACTCGAAGGAATTCACAACAAAGGGGATTTTGTTCCAATCTCTACATTTCTTACCAAGAGATTTGAGCTTTCTCGTAAAAGTATAGACCGAATATCCAACACTAAAGTTCTCAGCCCAACCATTTTCCAGAAATTTGCCGAAATCTTTATGGTGTAACCATGAATTTTCAAAATGGAAGGGGCAGGACCCCATTTGAGCAGCATAGAATCCAACAGGATGGGGAAATCATCAGAGGTGATTCTATGAAGTCTCTTTGTGCGATGTGCATGGAATTGGTCTTCCCATTCAGCAGAATACAAAAATCTATCAATACAAGACTTAGCAGGATTGGTGCGGAGATTTGATCAGGTGTAATTTGCATTTTTAGGGGCAATATCAATTAATCCAGCCATCTGAATGAACCTATTGAACAACTTCATAGAATGTTTTGGGGGTCGGGTAAACGACTGTTGGGAATATGGGGTAGGAGCATGCATTTAGCGCGGCGGAAGCGTGTGAATAGTAAAAGTTTCACAATAATTAATCAAATTAATTATCTTTGATTGATTTAATTAATCTAAATGCAATATCCTAGGTGCTTGACATGTTATTGGAAAAAAGAATACTTACATTGACTGTCACCTCTGATCTAATCTGGCGGGTTTTTATGTTGAGTAGGATCGACTATTTCCCATGAAAAAACTTAAACGATCTCCTTCGCTCTTCCAGGCTATGACTTCTTTGCTACCACTGAGTGGTTGGTGGGAAACCTTTAGAGAAGAGAGCTAGGAACTTTGTTAGAATAGTCTGACTATGGAGGAGAAAAGAGATCTCAACTTTAAGAGAGATTTTTCAACTTATGAGAAAGATTACTCTAAAAGTGAGTGAGATGAGAATGAAAGCCTCCAAAGCATCCTATTTATAGCTGAGTGATGTAGGTTCCAACTCTTTTCTGATGTGGGACAAAATATTATGCATTTTTCCCATTTGATTTTTCCATTTAATTTCGAAAAACCCATATTTTATTTTATTTATTTTAATTGTTATTTATCCAATAAATTTCGATTGCATAATATATCCAATATATTATAAATAAATAAAAATCTAATTAATATATCAAATTTATTAATTCTCTACTTTAATAATTATCCAATAATTATTAACCAAATTAATATGTCCAACATATTAATCAATATTCTCCATTTAATACTTATCCAATAATTATTAAACCAATTAATATGTCCAACATATTAATTTACTGTGACCTATTAATTAAATAATTATTTATAATTAATTTATCAAATAAATTAATTTCTCCTTATTAATATTTATTGAATAAATATTAAATTAATATATCCAATATATTAACTTGCAAGTTTAATAATGTAAACTTTATGCTCCTATTAATTATGTCCCACATAATTAATATGTGAATTTGATTTCTTCAAACTCACTCTTTAATAAAAACAGTGTCCTAGTGATAACTCTCAAGAATTGAGAGTTAATGGCTAAGTTTAATAACTGTTCGCTAGAACTTTCGCTACATCATAGCAAGAATTCGCTAAGTCTGTTCGCTTGGCTTAATTGTTTGAGTGAATTACAAAATCCTATAGTTTTCTGTTTAGGATAACATTTTAGAGGTTTGCTTTAGCAAAAATACATGAATGTGTACATCTTTAAGTTCCATCTCTATAAATCTAATATTTTGTTTAGCATACCAAAGGAGCGAAATGAAGAAGTGCTAGAAGTTTTTTTTGGAGCTAAGTGTGGTTGCTAAATATTTGGCTTAAGCGAACACAAATCCAGCGAGAGAAGTTTTACGAAGCTAAGTGCAGTTGCTAAAAGTTTCGCTTAAGCGAACTGAATCTAGCGAGATGGGTTCTCGGAAAAATAGCTAAAGTGGAAGACGTGTCAAAAATCTGAGAAAAGCCTTTCAATCTCAACCGTTGCACGTGGGATCGTGGAGCCAAGGACATGCGCATGAGATCGTGGAGTAGAGCCTTGTCGGAAGCAGTATAAATACCAACCTCTTGTCATTGTGAAAGGCATCATCCATTAGTTGGAGAGATCATCGTCAAGTTTTCTTCAGACCAAAATCATTGTCATTTTTATAGTTTGCTTCTCTTTTCAATCTTAACTTTGTTTCTTTTTACTTTCATTTTAGTATTTTCGCTTTCGCTTTGTTTTGTAAGCATACATTGTTATTTCCTTATTTAATTGAAGATTAACTTTTCTTTTTTACTTTGCGCTGCATCTATTTATCATCATGTGTAGCTAAGTTTTTAGTCGGAAGGAAATAGGCTAAGTATGAGTACTTCGCTTAAGAGAAGTGGGAGCAAGATGTCAATTATTTATGCATGTTGTGTTGAAGTACATTTTGTCTAGCTAACTACTTGTATGAACTTTATTTTGCTTTCGAGAGAAAGGGAATAGAGCAACCTTGCATGTCATAATATTAGGTTTTGCTAAGCTTACTTGCATTTGAAAAGAACACTTAGAGATAAGGTTCGCCAAGTGCTGATCTCTTAGTTATTTGTTGTTTGAGTTCGAGAGAACAAAACTAGGAGCTCGAGAGAGCAAACTTAGAGAGCTTGAGAGAGCCAAAGAGAAAGCCATCAACTGTTCGCTTCTTAGCCTATGCCATTTCGCTTTACCGAAACTCTCCGAAAAGTCTTAACCTCCTTCCGATGTCTATAATTTGAGTAAAGTTAGTTTATCATTCGTTGCATTTTAAGTATTTTGACAATTGAGATTCGCATTTTGTTCGCTTTAGCGAACTGATTTAGCGAACTTATTTCAGCAACTTAGCTTTATTTTCATCACAACAATATTCTCTGTGTTACCATATGTAACGGCCCAGTTTTCTATCCCGGTTCTCGAGGAGCTTTCGGTTCAGATTCAGTGGTTCGGTTGGGCCGTTAGAGCTGTTTTGACCCTTAGGGGTATTTTGGTCTTTTTGCTCCCCGGGCAGGATTTGTGGATTTTCAGGGCTTCGAGGCATCTCCTGCCTTTTTCGAGGCTTGTTTGTTGGTGGCTGCGAGTCCCGAGATGTTTGGGCTATTTGTTTGGAAGCTCGGTTGTGATTTGGGTTTTTGGCAAAGTCATTGTTGTTTGGGTGTTTCCATTGGGATTCGAGCCTGGGCCCTCAGTGTTGATTTGGGAGGCTGTTCTATGTGAGATTTAATCTTTGGAGATGGTTGCTTCAGTCGGGTCTCGAAGGAGGAAGCCGGGAAATGGGATTTAAGGATTTTAAGGCTTATTTTAGAAATTGGAAAATTGGATTTATTTGGATAAGGATAAAATAAAGGATTAAATCCCATTTTTCCTTTTTATTTTCCCATTTTCCCTTTTTTTCCAAAATCCCCAAAATTGCCTTTTCTTCCCTTTCTCTCTCCTCCAACCCGACCCCAGCCCCTGCCCACGCCCGAGCCAGCCCCCTGGCCGCCCACCTCGCCCAGCCCAACCCGGCGCACAGTGCCCAGGCGCCCAGCCTCAGCTCGCCCAGGCCGTCCCCGCGTCGCTCAGCCCTCGATCAGGCCCGCGTCGCCCGACCTCGCCAGGTCCGTGTCGCCCAGCTCCGCACTGTGCCGAGCCGCGCACAGTGTCGCGTCGCCGTCCCCCACACAGTGTCGTGCCAGCCCGAGCGCCCCGAGCCGTTGCGTCGCCTCGCCTCGTGCGCGCGCGTCCTCGCATTTGCCGAGCTCGTGCTCGCGAGCCGCCCCTCAGGCCGAAGCCGCTCGCCGACGCCGTCGCCTACCGAAGTCGAGCCCGCGCCCGCACGCCCTTGTCTCGCCCGCCCCGCGCCCAGCACCCTGCGCTGCGCCCGGCCATTTGACCCTGCCCCCACCTGCTTGTGGTGTGTTGGTTGGCCCGAGCCTTGTGGCTTCTCGGATGGTATTTCCCTAGTCTTTTCTTCGTTGGGCCTTGATTTGTTGGCTGCTGGTTATGGATTTTATTGGGTTGTTTTATGTATTTGATTTGGGTGCTTTATTTGATGTATAGGTTGTTCGGGTGTGATTAGAGGCTCGAGGATTGCTTGATGATTTATTATTGTTTTTCTGCTTGTTCCAGGTAAGGATTTCTTACCGTGGTTGTGTGGACCTGCGATTTATCATGATTGTGCTTTGTATGCTTGCTGATTGTTATGAGCATGATATTGATATGGCAGCTTTGATTGACCTCTTGCTAGCATGTTTGCCTGATTTTACATGTTAGTGCGATGCTAGGTTTGTTCTGCCAGCATGCTAATGATTCCTGCTTAAGTTGTAGTATCATGCTAGGTAAATGTGATTGATGTCGGTCATTGCTTGCTAGCTAGGAATCATTTATTTGCTCTGTACTATTAGATAGAGTTGTAGGGTTTGTCATCATCCAGAGGCTGAGAGCGGACATAAAGTACTTTGTCCCAACCGGTCGGGAGTAAAGCGAAGCATTGCTTCAGGGGTTGAGAGCGGACATAACGTACTTTGTCCCTAGTGGTCGGATATAGAGCAAAGCATAACATACATTGCTTTTTCTCCCCCCTCCCGGCAGCCAATGAGACTTAGCTACCTCATTGGCGTATGCCTAGTTTGTAGCCTGCTAGAGCGGAACCCTGCCAACGGTGTAAGCCTACCTTGGTCGGTTCTTAGCTTCAGGTCGGTGGTTCAGGCTGCACAAATGAGCGCCGAGGGCCTCGCGCTACTGTGATTAGTGACACCGCTTCCGAGTCATAGGCATGCGTACCTGGCCCGCGTAGTTTGCCCTTTGGCCCCCGCATTTACGTCGGTTGCAGCAGCATGCGGTGTGCGCGCACACGCGTTAGTCGCCGGTTCGGAGAGCTCCCCCGGGCTAATGTTCGTGAGTACACCATTCCTTCCGTTAGAGCCAGACTTCGGGTACTCTCTCGTAAGTCCAGTTTAGCAGCAAAGGCAAGAGGCCCTTGATGACATTCTTGGGATCAGTGCATTCCCCCCTAGTGAAAGATACCTCGGTGATGTCCCAGGATTGGTTAGTGTATCCAATCCTTAGGCCGGAAGTAGGAGACTTCCGATGACTCCAGATCTTGTTTTATGAGCTCGTTGAGCTATGATCTGTGTTGATAGCTGTTTGCTTGCATGTTGAGGTGCTAGATGACTGATATATCGTATTGTACCCAGGTTGGGGATTCTTACTGAGTATGTTTATACTCACCCTTATTTATCTTTCAGGTAACTTGGGACAACACCATGATTGATCATGGGGAGCCGCCGACACTCTGTCATTTATTATTGCATTGTTTATTCAGCATGTAGATGGATAGGAGTCCTAGGGGAACATTGTTTAAAAAGTTATTTAAATTGTATTGTATGTTTTATAAATACTGGCCAGGTTGTTTTACTTCGTTGGATTGTTTAAATGAAAACTGTTGGTTATGTTTTAAGGGTTCCCCCTTCTCATATGTTTTGAAATGTTTTTAAATATGAGCACTAAACCGCTTGATATCATATTTAACTTGCATGCTGAGTGAGAACCCCGGTTTAGGGCCATGTTTTGGGTCGGGTTAGTCACACCATAACTCTCTAATTTTCGCTTAAGCATGTGGTTAATCACTAATCCCTGTGGAGATGACTTTTACTTACTTTAAAACTTGCTACAATAAAACTGTGTATACTTGCACATCTTTTGGAAATCACACACATTTCGCTTAATCTGAGTAGAGATTTCGCTTTAGCGAAATCCAAGCTACCACGTAATCATTCTCATTTTCTTATTATTTTTATTATTGTGTGTTCACGATGTGCAAGTAAGTATGAGCTAGCCTGGGAACCGGTGGACCTATAGGCTGAAAGCTACAACAACCCGGGATCCGATCCCTATTTGTTAACATCAGACTTATTCCACTAAAGGCATGTCCTGAACTCTTTCGGACTATAGGACAATTTAACGTTCACGGATATAATCGGTCTGTCATATGATCCTTCATGAGCTTGATCGTAATTCACAGTTGGGACAAGAAATTCGTTCTACCCTTGTGATTACATCTTTCTCCTTAAGAGCCACTAATTCCTCTAATGAACAAGTGTTTATAGTCCAACTATGAATCAATGTCCTTTCTGGCCAATGAGAGGCGGGATCCCTTTGTCCAAGTACCGAAAACAGTTCTTAAGGGAACAACTCTACATCTTCCTCAAATTTCCAGAAGGCGTGAATTCCTTTTGGTGATATTGCATTCCCAGCCACTCACTACGACAATCCCCAACGTGGTAGGCTTATTGACCTAGCGTTGTTTGGCTGGTCTCACCCATGCACATCAAAGAACGCTTTCATAAAGTAGGAGTTCACAGCCCATTAAGGATTAAGACCACATCGACATACGATCACCCTTAGTGAAGTAGTTGATACGATTCTATAACGAAATTACTAGATCGATCATAAAACTTCTGGTCCCGTCTTATACAAAAACTCCTTATTGCATAGGCACCCCTACTCACATGTCTTCACATGAACAACCAGGATCAGATTGTTTGCAACATTTGCAAAGCAGGTCGTACCAACAGTGTCACCAAGACTTAGGCGCCCAACCTGTAACGGCCCGGAAATTTCATCCCGGTCTTCCAGGGAGGCCCAGGGGCATTTTGGTAATTTTTGGGTCGGGCCGGTTTTGAAATTGTTAATTGCCGGAATAATTATGAGTCGATTTGAATGAGATCGGGGATTTTGGTGAAGGCATTTGGGTTGGGAAAGAGTAAAAATAAATAAGGAATTAAATAGCGCGTCGAGTAAGATTCGAGCCAGGGACATGTCGCGTGCTAGGCAGGGGGCGCTACCAGTTGAGCCACTGGGCGTCTTTGTGATTCTAAACGCGCCAGCTTGTATTTAAGCCTGTTTCAATCGGATTTTAGTTTAAAAGCAGATTTTCGCCCGAAACTTCTTCTTCTTCCTCATTTCTCTCCTTCGCGATTCTCCTCACCGACCGGTCTCCCCCTCGCCGACCAGCGACTCGCCGCTTCTCCCTCGAGCGATCGATCTCCTCCGGTGAGTTCTCCCTCCCTTTCTCTTCTCTTCTTCTTCTTCTTCTTCTTCTCCTTGAAAATTCGAGTTCTTCACCCCTACTTCGGGCTTCGCCATTTCCAGTCGAGTTGAGGTAATTTGAGGTATGGGTTTTGTGCAGCTAGTGTAGGGGAGTTCGTCATCAAAGAATCGCTCGTCGAATCCCCGTGGATCGCTCGAATTCGGATTTTCTCCATCGCCCCTGTTCGCGCGAAAAAAACAGAGCCCCTGTTCGTCCCGTCGCCGCGCGCAGAAGCAGAGCCTCAGCCGAGCCACGCCGCGCATCGCCTCGCGCGCTCGCGCGCGCGCAAGACGCCTCGCCAGCTCCGTGCCACGCGCGCGTGCCGTCCCGGCTGCGCTCTCGCGCCTCGCTCGCGCGCCGCCCGACATATCTGTCCGCGCGCGCAGCACTGGCGTGCGCACGCCAGCCGCGCCAGCTCGCCCATTTTACGCCCAGTGGCGCCCAGCCAAACCCGTTCTTTGCCCCGCTCTGCGTGCAATCGGCTCGTTCGTGCGTTAAATGCGTGCCTCGTGAGTTGCTCCCGAGTTGAGCCTTGTTTGTTTTACTATATTTAGGCCTATTGTGTGATTTTTGTTGTGATTGATAGGTTCTCAGAGCTTGATTCGGGCTCGTTCGCCATTTAGGTTTTCGTGTCAAATCGTCCCCGCCAAGGTAAGGATTTCTTACGAGTTGTGTGGACCTGCGATATATTATGCGATTCTTTGATTGATTGCTTGTTTGTGTTTATTGACATGTGTAGCTAGGTATTCAATTATGAATTCCCGATTAGCATGTTCTTCCTAATTTAATTCTCATGTTAATCCATGCTAGGTCGTTCCTTTCTAGCATGCTCGTATCTGTTCCTTGCTTCGTAGTATCATGCTAGGCTCGTTGTATTCTTATTGAGCACGTATTGGATTTTATGGAATTGTTTCTTCGTTTGCTAGGCGAGTTAGAATTGCGGGTAGATAGCATCATCGGGCCCGATGCATAAAGTACCTTGCATCAAAGCGGGGACGTCGAGCAAGTCATTCCGTCCTGGACCCCGTGAGGATTAGCTAACCCAAGCGGTAGGCCCCGCAATCTTGGGTGAGGGTGGCGATCGTTAAATGCCCCAACCGTCGGGATGATGACTTGGCATTGCCTCGTCCGGCGATCGGCACGTCCTCGGCGTGTTGGTAGTAGCCTCGATTGCCACTGTTAAGGTAAGGGCGGCTTCTGGTGTAAGCCTACCACGACCCGTTTCCTTAGCCTCAAAGTGCGGTGGTTGGTGACATAGTTTACGTGTCAGTCTCACACCCTATGTCGGTGACACCGATCCAAAGAATTAGTTAGGCGTGGTGATGGACATGGGCGGCTTGCCTCTAGACCCGGCACCCCATAGTTCGCAAAGAGCACGCGCGGTGCATGCTTACGCTCATTCTGCGCCGGCCAGGAGAGCTCCTCGGGATCTTGAGCCGGTGTACCTTTCGTCGACGATGAGAGCAGCCGAGGCCGGGACTTGTTTTCTCGATATGGCGACTTATATATTGGGTGTGTGGTGATATTATTTCGGACTAAGACCCTAAGTGGCATCCGAGGCCCAAGTGTGAGCTAAGCTATGTGTTCTATTCGTGTTTATATTCATAGCTTGCATACGCTCATCGAGATGACCATGTATATCGTGATTGTACCTCGGTTGGGGATTCTTACCGAGTAATTCGTTACTCACCCCTTATCGTGGTTTTTCCACAGTAACCAAGTTGCGAGACAGGATGGTGAAGGAGGAGTGTGATCATGGGGCTCAGTCATCAAACTACGATTTTGTGTTATGACTCTTTGTGTTTTATTTTCCCTGAATGCATGTAGCAAGGGCACGAGAGCCCTAGGATGTTTTCTGAATATTTTGTGGATTCCAACATTATTGTATCTAGACATGTTTTGAATGATTTTAAGAAATCTCTGATCGGAGTATACTTTGGAAATGTATTTATCTTGGAACAGGTGCTTGGAAACAGGGACAGGTTCTAGGGAAATTGTCTAGTTTTTAAAGGGGTCATTTTGAATGTTTTTGTTTTAATTGGAATCCGAAATCATGTCGGTTTAATATCCTTTACTTTGAATGCATGCATTGGGGTAAAGGCCCATTTAGTGCCCCATTCGGGTCGGTCCCTTACACAACCTTAGTCCATTTACTGTAGATGTTTTAGGTTATTAACTTAAAACTAGATCCACTTGTATGTCTCACATACTTGTCCAAGTATACATTCAAATAACCATGGAAATATCGCTATTAATCTAATTCATGCGATAAAGCTGAACGACGTTTGCAAATTAAATGTGCAATTAATGAAAATAATAACTTTTATTAATAACTTAAATATAACATTAAATATCTAATATTATATGTTTGTTCTTTAGTTATAAACTACTAGGCCTTTAGGGAAGAATCCCTAACAATGACGTCTCCAACGAATTGCAGAACACATTAAAATCCGCGCCAAGTAGCCATTTAGGGGAACATTTTTTGTGCAGATTTTTCAACTCTAGCCAGAACAAAGGCCAATCCTCTCTCTTATAAGGTCCATAAACACCCAAAAACCACAAAAAATAATTGTCAAAAGATATGAATTTGACTAAAATTGTATACGTACATTGCACCACTTCATTAATAGTGTATGAAAGGGCATCCCAAAGAATCAAGATACCTCCTGATCTACCTTTACTGTTCAACTCTGTGTTGCCAATAGCCAAAGAGCTCGATAAAGACTTTACAAGGGCATCAGAAGTATCTTTGAATTTAGTTTCACTAAGAATAACAATATCAGAGTTGATGTTAGAAATCTTCTTTTTAACTGCAGATTTTTTAGTGGAGCCCAAACCGCGCACGTTCCAAGTGAGGATTTTCATTGATTACCTTTCTTCCCCTATAGCAACTGTTTTTTCCTCTGTAGCCATTGGTTTGGCATTTTAGACCTCGAATTCGGCGTGAGTGTTATGGAGACTGTCTCTTTTGCAATAAAATTATGAAGAGGCTTTGTGTCAACAATAGTAAGGTTGTTCTTACTAAGCCAGATAGTCATTCTTTTGTCAAATAAATCTTCCTCTGATTCAGTAGCTTTGTTCTCAGACCTTTCTATTTCCATATGCTGCTTTGATGCTGATGTCTAAAGATTCTACATAGAGATGTTGTCTGCTCCATGAAAGGCCACAGGGATTTGATCAACCAGTTGTAAAGGAGAAGAGTTAGGTAAGGGATTGAGACTGGACATTATCAAAAGCTCTCCAAACTCCATCGAGTTAGGATCTTCTTTATCAATAGAAATCGATTTTTCCAAGCTAGCTGTAATGTGCTGTTTCCTTTTTCTTAGAAGAGTCTGAGATTCGATAGACTCAAAAGGCCAACTAATTTTATCGAGGGACTTTTGCCTTTATATTGAGATGTAGATCGTTTAGGACTTTGTGTGGGCTTTTGTAACTGGGCTAGGGACATATAATATATAACTTTGTTACTAGGAGAATGGAATAAAACTTTTTTCTTTTGTCTTTGGGTTTTTACTATCCCTCTTTTTTCAACAAAACTCTTCTTTTCTCCTCCTTAAGGAAAGAGTTGATCACTCATGTGATTTTGACCTTCTTCCCTATAATCCTTTACAGAAGTAGTTTGTGACGATATGGGGCTTTAAGTAGGTGAATCTTGTGTGCGATGAAAGGTTTCTATGTCAGCTATTCCTTGTAAATTTGGATAATAGGCTTCACTATTTTCGAAGTAGAAGTCACCGGCGAATTTGTTTTGTTTATCAAACGATCTTGCCGATTTACCAGAAAATGATCCATAAATTTTAGGGTTTTTTGCCACTAACAATATTCCATTTGATGGCATAACTGTAAGAGCCATATAAAAGAACAACCTTCTCTTTAGTAATACATATATAGGCTGGGATAAATCCGCGATAGTTATCTTTAATTCTTATCTGAGCTTTCGTTAGGTCAATGCCCCAATCTGTAATATGACTTGTTTCAATGTAATCGCCACATGGTTCCTCAATTTGTTTGAAAGTATTTTCATTCCAAGCATAAAGAGGAATATTCAGAAATTTAACCCATCCACCATAACTTGGAACCACTGTTTGTTTCGAATAGAGGCTATGATTCCATTTTTTGAGTTTTTTTAAAAAAATCCACCGTTGTAACCCAACCTTTATTTCTACTCAAAAGATCTGCTCTGTCTAGATAGTTCACCAGGATGAGGGCCTTATCCGATTGAAATAGGTTTACAGTAGATATCTTTTCATTAATTTCCGATAGAGCAGACTGAATTCTAACCCAAGCATCCTGAAAATAACGCCTTGTAAGAACTAAAATATTCTTCCAATTAAAAAGCCCTAAAGAGGTAGATGGCCTATTAATTGTCTCTTATACCAGTTGTTTGCCCAAAAAATTCTTTTTCAGTTGATCTTTATAAATAGATAATTAAAAAAATGAAAATAGAGGACATAACTCGACTTCCTTAAAAAAAAATAATTAAAACCAACCAATGACGTAATTTTAGTATATATTTTTGTTATGATATATAGATTATAAACACTTAAAAAATATCAAAAAAATATTGGAAAAGAAAAAGTCTAACCATTATAATTAAATAAAATAAATAAACATATAATTTAAACAATTAAATAACATAATAATTATGTTATAGGTAAAAAAAAAAAATTAAATAACAAATTCGGGTTAATCGGGTTGGGTTGCGTTAATTTTAGGTCAACCCTCAATCCAACTAAATCCATGAAAATTTCATGATTTTGTACCCAACCCAACTCGTCAAATTTAGTTGGGTTGGTTTGGGTTACTCGGTTTGTCGGGTTGTTTGATCACCGCTAACATTGACAAGTATAGGGATTGAATTATTGATAATATTTAAACTTCTTAGGTTCAGCCCTCGGTTTTTTTTTTAATTGAGTGACCTACACTAATATATTGTTTTAGTTCCTAATACTATAATATTTATAATCCTTTTATAAATAATTTATTATTTTTAATTTCAATACATGATATAATTTAAATTCTATACATTTTTTTTTACATTTCTATATTATTAATTTCAGTATATATTAATTTTATATTTATAAACTATTTTAATTACTATAAAAATAATATTTTATAATATATATTATTTTATTTTATTCTTTTTTATTTGAAAAAAAATTATAACTTAAGTTTAGTATGTATATTTAAATCTTGTTTGAATTTTTTAGTTATGATTTGATTAATTTTAAAGTTTATAATAGTTGTTCTTGTTTATTATTTTAGATTTGTAATTAGTAAAGATCAGTTTGATAAACATTTCTTTTTTTTTATTTCTATTTTTTCATTTTTGTTTTTTGTTTTAAAAAATAAAAACAATAAGTATTTGATAACTGATTTTAGCTTTATATTTTTAAAAATTAAAAACAAAAAACATGTTTAATAACTATTTTTTGTTTTCAAACATCACATTTTGATTAGATTTTTTTTTTAATTTTCTACTATTTTTTCTTGATTTTTCATACTTTTTGTAAAACATAAACGAATCCGTTTATAAAAGCTATTTTTTTTAGTTTTTAGATTTTCTTTAATATTTTAAAAATGTTTTAAAAAATTTTAAAACTAAAATTAAAATTGATTATCGAACAATCCTATTTTCAAAAAAAGTAAAAAAAAAAAAATAGAAAAAAAACAAAACAAAATGATTATATGGAACGGACCCACATTATAAAGAAGGGGATTTTGCATGTATATCAAAAAATGGCAAAATATTTCTATGTATAGCACAAAATCCAAAATAATTTCATTTGTAGCAGAAAATTCAAATTGATTTCTATCACTTGTCGAGTTCTATTAGTGATAGAATTCAATCAATGATAGACTTATTCTATCACTGCTTAAGTTTTCTATCAGTGATAGAAATCTAAATTGAGTTCTATCACTAGGTGAGTGATAGACTATCATTAGGTGAGTGATAGAAATAAATATGCTATAGATGAATTATTTTAAAAATTATGCTACAAATATAATACAAGAGGTAGAATATGCTGTTGATGGTAAATTCTCTATAAAGAATGTGTTCACTCAAATATAATATTGACCCCACATTAATATTTTACAACAACGTCATTTCTCATTTATGATTTGAGTGACAGATAACAAATTTAGTTGTTAATTTTACATTTAGATTCATTTTTTAATAAAAGATTTATTTATATTAGACCATTTAAACTTTTGATCATGATTTATTTTATATTTTTTTAAGAAATAAAAAAAGAAATAAGAAATGTTATAAAAAAATGTTCGTTTCTTTTTCTTATTTGAAGAAACAAGAAATAAAATAATTATCAAATACATTAAGAATGAAAAATAAGAAATAATAAATAAGATAAATGAAATAAGATCGTTACGAACAAATCTATAATCTACTCCCATGAAATCTTAATACAACTTATGACAAAAAAAAAAAAAAAAAAATCATAAAAGAGGCCAAATGAAAATACTAAGCGTGTTGATCGAACAAGAAGATCCTCAACTAAGTAATCATAGCACAACATAATTTAAGATATTAAAAAAAAAATCACCCTGACTCAACTCTCTTATAGATAAAGCAGATGTACTCATACTTCTTCCTCTGCCTTATTTGATTTCCACATGGACCTTAACAACTGCGAATTATTTAGCAACTCTAAACAATGTTAGAACTTGGGACATTACCTTGGAGAACATATCACCAAGATTATAAGTAGTGCCCATTTTCATCACTTTCACACTCTTTCCATTTCTCACAGAGTGATACCTCACATCAATGTATAAACTTGGTTCTTTCATGATGAACTCGATCCTAGGCAAGACATTGCACTCAAACTATCACAAGATACAACTATTTGGATCAAGATGCAAACCAAGATTACTAACTAGACATTTCATTCATATTCCCTTTTTAGCAACTTTATCAATACCATGTACTTTGCTTTAGTTGTAGACAAAGTAATTATAGGTTGCAAAGTCACTTTTAACCAAACATCAAAACCATTGAGATTGCTGATTCTGAATTAATTTGATAGTTTTATATCTCAGCTAATTTTCTCCACGACTTTTTGATTAGGGATCTCCAATGAAATATGATTGTATTAAGTAGATAGTCTGGTGGGAGGCCTTTATACAATTAAGAGAGAAGTTTTGAGATAAAGAGACTAATTATCTAATTTGGTAATTTAGGTCTAATATGTCTACAACTATTATAGCGAGCTTTTGGAGTCCAGTGATAAACTATAACCTTAAGGAATCTATTGATAGAGTTTCCTCTTCCTCTTCTTCTAAGGGGTCGTTCACTTCATGGTAATCCAAGATTTCCATGGGATGGGAATCTGGATTACCACGTTTATTTAATAGGAATCGTAAATATTTTGGACATCTTGAGATGCCGGGCATCCTAGAATGCCCATTTGAGAGGCATTTGGATGCCCTCCTGCAACATGAGATTTTAGGATTACCGTATAGGGCATCCCGAATGACATTTAAAATAAAATAATATCTTATCAATTTCTATCAACTTTTTTCCCCATATTTTATGAGTAGTTTGTAGCTTAAAATAAAATAATATATATTTTTTTAGTATATGATTATTATGCACGTATAAACAACTAACCATACATAATTAATTTTATTTATATTTTTCAAATATAATTGTCTACTTTTTTTTATATTTAGCGAATTTTATTGCTTATTCAACTAATGAATTTATTTTAGTTTTTTTATTAGATAAATTTATTTCATAAAATAATATTTAAATTAATAAAAAAAAATATGTTATATAAATTTTAATTATATAAATTAACGTGTAAATTAAGTTAGGAGGGTAATTAAGACATTTTCATAACGATTTCTCTAATACCCATAAAATTAATCCTACAAAACAAATACGGTTATCTAAAAATGACGGACATCTATCATTTCAGGTATCTATGATTTTGGATATCCAAAGATTCCGGTTATCCCAATTACCAGAAAGTAAACGGCCCCTAAAAAGTAGGAGACGATTAATTATAAACTAATTAATTAATTATAAAATTATCAATCATTGATTAATTATTAATGTATCAAATGTATTAATAAATGCACTCAACAGTATTATTCCAATTTATTTATTTATATTTTTTGATATCCACGACTGTGGAACCGACTTGCGCATACTTCGACTAATATCTTGGATATACTGCCTGATCTCTAATATATTAATAATTAGTTTTATTTATTCAATGCATTAAACAAAATTACTTCAATATAACATGTTCAACATATTAAAATATTAATTTGAACTATTCAAACTAAATTCGTACTTATCTACCTATACTAGTCTTAGAAGCTAGCCTGGAGACCTTATGGACGAACAAATTGTAAGCTCTAATTGGGTTGTATTCTTTAATATGAATTCAATCTTCTGTTCTACTAAAGGCTCGAGTTGCATTCTCACACACTAAAAAATAAAAAATAAAAAATCACATTTTTTTCTTCATTCTTTTCTTAATTCCTCATAATTGATTGAAGTTTAAATTAATAATCATTTTATTTGCTCATATTTAAGCCTAATTTATTCTCATTTGGAGAATTATCAAGTCACTGATAATTAGGATTAGAGTAAAAAGTATTGTTATTTTGGAGTCATGTGTCGGGTCTACACTTGTTGAGTTGGTTCGGGTTGAGCGAAATTTTCAAATCAACAAAAAAATGTGGGTTAGCCACTTTCCAACCCAATCCATTTATTGAAATAACCCAATCCAACATAATCCTATATTTTCAAATTGAGTTGGGTTGGATAATTGAGTTCAAATGAAAAAATGGAAAAAATAAAGAGAAATGGTAAGGAATGTCTACGTTTCAAAAAATAAACCATCCAATGTCTACCCATTTTTTGAGTTTAAATCTATGTCTATTTGGAAGAGAGTTTTTTTCTCTCCATACTACCCCTCTTTCAACTTTTGTTTGTTTATTAAAAAAATCATAGATTAATGCCTAAAAATAAGGAGGAGAATCTCCCTCACCAACCACTTTTCTATTATTGTGATTTTTATGTTAATTTAAACTATTTTAAAAATCAAATCTGTTAAACTTAAATCTTATCATTAGCTTATTTTGAATTAAAATTTTTAAATAATTAATTAAATTAATTGACTGAAAACCTACTACATTTAGGAATCAATTTCATAACTTATAAAAATCAAATCAAAGAGAATTGACATGTTGTTTTCCATATTTAGTTTTGTTGAAGATCTCTATTGTATTTAAACCAAAAAAAATATCAACAAACATTGTTATTATTTATTTGTTATTTTTTAATTTAAAATATAGATAAATATTGAAGGAAGTTAGCATATAATGAGATAATAAATGGAAAAAAATTGCAACAGATTCTTTCGTTCTCTCCATCATTCATCTTCATCATAACTCAATCATCCAAGACTCTAATGATCAAATTATTACTGTGTACCAATTCCACATCTTAATTAAGGATTCATGCGACAAAGCAATGAATCTTATGTCGCTCACAGGTGTTTTTAATGAAATTTGAGATGAAAAATGTATCTTGTCAAATCATAAGTGTCGCTCACGGGTGTTTTCAACAAAGTTTGAGATGAAAGAGGTAACTTGTCAAATCATAAGTTTTTCCTTGGTTTTCTTTTGTGTTCTTCCTACTTTAGCAGCCGCATAAAAATGTGGAGATTGAAATTTTCGAGCTCAGGAAAGGGTGACGTTTCGATGAATTTATCAATTGGGGTGATAAAATTTGAAGACGGGAGCCAAATTGCTAGAGTTTGAAGATGGAGATAGCGTTGATAATGAAAAGAGCCACAATTGATAATGGAGGGAGCCCAACTACAAAAGTTCGGATGAAGATAGTTTGACTACAACAATTCGAAGATGGAGATAATTGGACTTCCACAGTTCGAAGATGGATATAGTTGGACACAACCGTTCGAAGATGGAGATAGTTGGACACAACCATTCGAAGATGGAGATAGTTGGACACAACCATTCGAAGATGGAGACAGTTGGACACAACCATTCGAAGATGGAGACAGTTGGACACAACCGTTTGGAAATGGAGATAGTTAGACAAAAACAGTTTGAAGATGGAGATAGTTGGATTACCACATTTTGAAAATGAAGATAGTTAGAACTCATACATGCCGGCGAGGAAGCTTACCTTTTATGGTGCGCGAGATGACGAAACTCAGACATAATAGTGGATGTAGTCGAACGTACTTCTTCGGAGGGGAGATGGCTTGCCTCTTATGGTGTGGAAGAGGACGGAACTCAAACACGTCGATGGATTTTAGTTAGTCTGTTTGGGATTCTGAATACAAATACAACGATTTTTTTTTCATAGACGACAATGCACACTTACCCTGTTTCTTCTTACGGGGAGAATTCACATGCGTGGGAGGAAGATAGCGTTTGTAGGATGGAGAAGAAGAGAAACTCGGGACACTCCAAATGTTGGTAGACGTGCTTCATCGTAGGTGGGAAGAAGATGGACAGATTCAAGTCTTCTCACCGCAGGGAAGAAGAGCAACTTGGTCAAAACGATCTTAAATGCAAAAGGAGATGGTAGGTCATTTATTTATTTTTTTTAAAAAAGTAGATGGTTGCATGTCAGGTAAGTATTCAATTTCTTAAATGTGTTTTTTTTTTCATATCAATTAATTGTTCGACCCCTATTCTACAACAATATGTATTCGTATGTAGATGGTTGGAAGGGATTTAGGGGGATATTTTTAAATTTCAGATTTGTTTGGTTTTTTAGAAATCATTTTAAAATTTCATATTTCAAATCTTAACCTATTTTTTCCTTATATTTTGATTCATAAGATTTTGATTTAAATTTATTTTCTATAATTCAATTTAGTTATTATTCAAATCATAGGGAGTTAGTTATTTGATATCTATAGTAAGAATATTAAACATTTAAAATAAAAATATATAAAATGGTATAAATATCATTCATTTAATCATAAAATTCCAGAATATTAGATGTAGACATAAATTTAAATGAGGAGAAAGACTAGGCATTTGATATTTTATTTTCCATAAATTGTCTTTTGCCTAATTGCCCCAAAAATAAATAGAGGTAGAAAATTTTATTTCTTTCATTTTAACTCAAGGTCTTTAATCTATCATAAAAAAAAATCTTATGTCTTTAAAAAAAACGTAAGAGATCGATTTGATTTTTAAAAATAATATTAGATAATTTAGTTCGATATTTTCGAAAATCGAAATATGTTAGTTTAGTTTTAGTTCTTGATGAAAGAAACATTATAAATTAAACTGAATCGAATATATAAATAATAAAGTAAAATAAAAATATATTGGTATTTAAATTTAATATTGGAAGAATAAATTTAAATGTGAAAGATAAAAGTTAAATTATTATAAATATGGGAATATTAGGTTATTCATGTGTAATGTTGTTTTTAGTTTATAAAATAAAAATCCTTAAATTCAAATTAAAAATCAAATTGAAAACATGACACAAAACAAATGAAAAATAAACAAAATTCTAACTAACTAAAACTTAATCGTTGAAAAATAGAGGATATTAGTTTGATTGTGAATTTGACACAAACCGACAAAAACTGAACGAAATCACCCATACTTTTAGCCACCTAATGCCTTAAATTTATAATTTTTGAGGGGCTAGTTTTCTTGTAGATCCTTTTGTGATAAACAACTTTCAAATTTATCATTTTAATGTTTATTTTTCTAAAAGAGTTTTTTTTTTATATTTTTGTATTATTATTTTTTTTAATATTGAAACACCTCTTTGTTTTAATTGGAGATTTCTTTTTTAAAAAACAACCATTTTGATTCTTACATTTATTTGACTCGAATCTTTGAGATGAGAGATTTAAAATTCTGGCCGGCACATAATAGATGGTCATGGTACAACTCATTTTAATTCTTGCTAATATTTTGTTGTCAACTAACATAACTCCAATATCTTCTATAATTTTGGAATCATCTCCCTTATACATTGTTCAATAAAAAAATTATATAAACAGATAAATAACTTAAAATAGGTCGATTAGCGTATTCATATAATCAAATATTTGAAGTCACATAAGTTTATTGACGTAAGTATTGAGAAAATAACTCCAAAATTTCGTTTGCATTCACCTTATTGTGAGGAAGGATCATTATCTTGTGACAATGATTAAAAAGAAAAAAGAAGTCCAATTTCCCACTTGGGTGAGTGGCATAATGATCCTGATCACAAAATTGTGAAACTTGATGGAGCTGATAGTGACCGTGCGATCTTCCATCATTGGGCCTTTTTCACATCCCAAAAAGCAATGCCCACACAAGAGGAAGATTAAAAAAAGTCACATCCCCATCTCAATTAATAAGTAGAGGTACTTTAACATCTTGTGTTTGGTTGTGCTGATAAAGCATATTCCTATCTATTGACTATCCCTTTTTATTTTTTATTTTTTTCAATATGATAATAATGTTTTTAATACAACGAATAATTTCAAATCTTCTACATTGATATGATATTTTGTTTATTTACGCATAAGTCCTCATGATTTTTCTTTTGGTCATCACGACCTTACATCAATGGAGGTGTTATCTCCTCCTTATATACTTAACTTTCTCCTAACATAGTAATCTGAAACTTTATTTATCCAACAATTCTCTTCTCAAACAAAGTATACCGAGTCACATAAGTCTCACCACTTCTTTGTTCTACATCGGGATACCACTCCTCAACACAAAATACATCAAGTCATATGAGGCTTGCCACTCCTTTGCTCTACCTTCAAAATTTTCACCCATATCGCTAAGTCAAGAGCTTGGCTCTAAAACCACTTGTTAGGGACAATGAATTTATGCAAATCTTCACAATGATGTTATATAGTCCACTATTGTCCACTTTGAGCATAACTCCCTCATGCTTTTGCTTTTAGGTTCACCGAAAAGGTTTCATATCAATGGAGGAATTGTCACATCTTAATATACCCAAGATCTTCTTCCTAACTTAGTAACGTGAGACTTTGTTTGCCCAACACAGTGGAAGACACCATCTTGAATAAGATTTTAGTTTCATTTTATTGCTGAATATCCATTTGGATTTAATGGACTCTAAATGTTAGATAGTGTGGATACATATCTCAAACTTAATTAGTGAAGTGATGATTATCCACTTTTCCAATATGAAATAATAATGGGATCCTAACATTATCATGAATTGGAATGGGAGCGCATATCTTGATATCTCATCCCCTATTTAAAACTTAAGAGTAAATAGTCAAAAAATATTAAAAAAGAAAAAAACAAAAAGGAGTTCAATTTTTTTTTTTATCATATAGGGATGACCTTCCATACGTGAAGGTGTTAAATGTGTGAAGCCGAAAAAAAGTTAAATGGGCACATGTAGGCCCATTACCTTCTTTTGTTTGCCCTATAAGTTGCCGTAAAAGGCTTAATATAAAGGGAAATGGTTGGAAATGGCTTAATTTAGTGAAAAAAATAGAGGTCCTAGCGTTTTTGCATTGTAATTTAAATTCATGACTAAAACAAATCAAGGAGGAGAGATGAATGTTTTCATCTCCAAAGTACCATCGAAGTTATTTTCCCATTTAGTTGTTTCACGAAAAAAAAAAAAACCAAAATTTTCTTAAATCTAAGCATAACCAATTTCCCCCTAAATCTAAAATCAAAGTTGATGATCGCGATGTACAGTAGATGTACAAACATAGCACATGTTGCTAAATTGTAGGGACTACATATGTGGTACATAATTTTAGAAAACATAAGTAGCTTCAAGGTTGATAGAAGGGCACATGGACATATTCAAGGGGCAAGCGAATAATGTATTATAATAAAACAATTCATACTTATATACACATTCCAAGCAAGACTAACAGCTATAGCACAACAAGAATGGATAAACACATAGCATAAAAGAGGTCTCAGTCTTACATATACATATGTAGGCAATCCACTAGACCAAAACCAATTATGTAAACCCCCAAACAAAATGCACTAAGTAAAGTTACATAAACTAAGTAGTCACAAAGGATGACTAGACAAAGTCTCTATGCTTCGCACGTTAGATGACTGATCCGTCGTATGTACTTAAATCACGATGTACTATGGATGTACAAACATAGCGCATACTAATAAATTATAGGGTCTACATGTGCATAATTTTAGATCCGTCGCGTGTGTTTCTGTTTTAGCCACTTGAACTTAATGTTGATCTTACCTTTAAAGAGAAACTCGTGCCAACAGTACCTAAAATATGCATAAACTAAAATAAAAAAAATAACTTTATTTACAAAATGTATAAATAGGCAATATTAATCAACATATGCACCCTTATTATAACATGATATGTATAGAATATGTGCCAACAATGTATAACTTATGCAAAAAAAAAAAAAAAAAGAAAGAAAGAAACACGTTACTCACATTATATATACAAATGACAACACTAATATAACTAATATATGCACAGAATACGCCAAAAAAGACTCATGCTACCAATGACAGCACTAAATAGTTGTCAAGAGTAATTAACATAGGATATGTACAGAATACGTGCAACCAATATTTAACATATGCCAAAAAAGAAAAAGAAAATAAAGGAAAATATAATCCTTACAAAGTAGAGATTCTATTAGGCATAAAATACGTGTCAACCATGTCTAACATATGAAAAAAAACAAAAAAAAGTTAAAAAAATAAAAAACAAATCCCAAAAAAGTATGAATTTAATTTTAGAAGTTAATATATTAAAAAGCCAGAGCAATTTGAGAGATTTAGAAGCTTACACTGGAAAAAACGTTGGAGCACCAAAAGAGATTTAAAAAGTTACACCAGAAACATTTATATCTTCAAAACTTGGCTCCAATGTCGGTCATTTTCTAAGTCTCGAGAATTGAAGCCCAACGAAATGCATTCATCTCTCTTGCGGCTGGATTTTTCAACGCGGGGGCTATCATCAATCGTTAATACATAGGTGGAAGGTTTGCAGAGGTTGTTCAAGGACAAGAAAGAATCAAAATGAACTTTTCACCTTCTTCAAAAACGGATATTTAAGGCACTAATAAAACTCAGGTAGTATTCCAAACCATTTTTTTAATTTATATTTAACCAAACTTACAATAATCACATCGACCAACGAGAGTATGTACGACTTATGGGAAGAGGATGTTACAAATAATGGTATTATTTCATGGTATTATTTAATTATTTATTTAATTTTATTTGACTGACATTTTTAGAATTAGTTAGGTTATTTTAGATTTTTCTAGATTATAAAAGGTAGTTACAAATAATGTATTTAAAATAGATTAAAAAGAAACTTTATAAAATATAGGAGGAGTACAATTGTAAACTACTTTACATATTAAGAATTAATTAAAATTCGAAAATAAAAAAACACATAAATTGAAAGTCTAAAAATCTTTAGTCACACCCTTATTAGTTTCTTAATTCTAGCTATTTTTCTAGTTGTCCCTAATATAAATGTTGTGTGTGTGAATGTGAGTTGTCGCTAATGTCATAGAAAAAATTGCAGTCGGACGGTGACTAAAATTCAAAAAGTTAATAGCATTGTGGGTTCGACGTAAAGAAGAAAATAAAGTCAAGTAGGGATTATTTTATTTTCTTTTTTCTTTTGTTTTTTCTCTTGAGTATTGTTGCGACGACAGTCATATCCATTTAAGAGTTTGAGAGAAATTGTATTGAGTTATTCGTGAGTCATTTCTTTGAGAGAAAAGAGTGAGATCATTCTTGAGCATCGTAAACTCTTATATCATTCTCCCTGATATTTTAGTGGAACCTCCATCGGTAGTAGAAAACTAGAGGTAGTCATCATTGGGTGAACCAATATAAATTTGGTATCAATTTCTCTTCCATTGACTTGATTTATTTATCGTTCACATTGCTTAGAAGTATTTTACCTATACTTTTTGACTTGACATTTTTCAAATTATTGATTCCGCGTTTATAATTTGTAATACAAACTTAATATGGGATAAGGTAAAATATATAATTGTCTAAATTGTGAATTTTCGGATTGGTTATATTTGTCGGAATAGAGCCAATTTTGCCTAACAAGTGGTATCAGAGCATCAGGTTGTAGAACAATTACAAGAAGAGATGAGAAATTGGTGATTTTTTATGGGACAGAGTTTTCATTTTGGAAATGTCAGATTTTGGATTATCTGTATTCAAAGGACTTGTATTTACCATTGGAAGGAAAACTCGATGACATGAGAGGAGCTGAATGGAAAAAGTTGGACAGGAAAGTATTGGGTACCATTCGTTTAACTTTGACAAGGAATGTACAAAGCAATGTTAGTGTTGCGAAGGCGACGACTATAGAAGAGCTGATGACAACTTTGTCCAACATGTATGAAAAACCCTCGATAAACAACAAGGTGTATCTCGCACCTCGGTTTTTAATTTAAAAATTGTTGTAGGTACATCTATCACTGCCGAGATTAATGAGTTTGATTTATTAATAAAAAAATTAGTTGTTGTTATTTAGATTTTACGGATGAAGTAAATAAATTTTTTTTGTTGAGATCTTTACCTGACAGTTGTGAAACATGAAAGCTCCAATTTTGAATTCATGTGGATAGGAGAAATTGGAGTTTTCATAAGTTAGAGATTCTGCTATTGCAGTAGAGATTCGTAGAATAGACTCATGCGTTGCTTCTACTTTTGGTTCAACGTTGAATGTGGATAGAGGTAGAAGTAATAACACAAGTCAAGGGAATCGAGGTAAATCGAAAAACAACAGAAGAAAGTCTAGGCCCAAGTTGTTGCTAAGAAGGCACAAGATGCTCTTGTTTTGGCAGTGGAATGTGCTCATGAAACATGAGTGATAGATTCAGGTGTGTCATTTCGTACTACAGGTTAGCGTGGCATTCTTGAGAATTTTGATGCTCTTGTTTAGACATCATTGGGATCGGTGAAGAAAAATTGAAAATGGCAAATGGTTTGATTTGGAAAATTGCAAGGTACATCATGTTCAAAATATATTGAAAATTTTGATTTTGTAGGGCAGTTAGACAGTGATGGATATAAGAATAGCTTTAGCCAAAAAAATTGGAAGGTTACAAATGGAGTCATGATGATTGCTCGAGGAAGCAAGTCAAGAACTTTGTATGTCAGCAACAATGACATAGACATGATGGCCGTTGTAGATAATTCTAGTCAAACTGGTTTGCGATATAATAGGTTGGGACACATGAGTGAAAAAAGGTATGAAAATTCTTCACTATGCAGGGAAGTTACAGGGATTAAAGACATTTGAACACAAGTTATGTGAGGGTTGTGTATTTCGAAAGCAGAATAGAGTTAGTTTCTCAAAGATAGAAGCAAAGCTAAAACCAACGTGGTTGGAGTTAGTTCATAGTGATGTGTGGGAGCCTTCTAGAGTATCTTCTATTAGTGGTTTTAGATGTTCTGACCATTATAGATGACTCAAGTAGGAAGATATAGACTTATTTTGTCAAACATAAATTTAATGTATCTTTTGTTTTCAAAACTTAGAAGGCTATGGCTGAGAACGAGACAGATCTGAAAGTCAAGAGCTTGAAGTCAGATGATGGTAGTGAATATGTTAGTGGACAATTCAAAAGATATTGTGTAGACAATGGGATTGTGATGGTAAAGACAGTTCTAGGGACACCGCAACATAATGGTGTGGCAGAGAGAATGAACAGCACGCTGAATGAGCGTGCTTGGAGTATGAGATTACATGCAGGATGTCCTAAGATAATTTGGGCTGAGTAATAAACATGAGGATCTATCTGATTAATAGGAGCCCAACCATACCATTAGATTTCAAATTGCGTGAATAAGTATAAAGTAGTAAACAGGTAAACCTTTCGCATCTAAAGGTTTTTGGTTGTTTTTCTTACCTTCACATTGATGCTACAGACAAGAGTAAACTAGATGCCAAATTGAAGAAATATTATTTTATTAGATATGGTGGTGTTGAAATGGGCTATAAAAACAAGAAGATAGTCAGAAGCATGGATGTGATCTTCAATAAAGAAGTTTTGTATAAGAATAGAGCAAAAGTTGTTGATTCAAAGAGAGATGAAAGTTAAGAGGATAAGACTCAGTATATAAGTCTTTTAAATGTTGAGGCCAGAACAACAAGGATTGAACATTAGAATATAGTAACTTCAGATGAAATAGTTGTGGAAACTGAATGACCAGTTATTGAAATTGATAAGCAGACTATGGAACATGAAGAAGTTCTGAGAACACCACCTCCACCAGTTAGAAGGCCTAATAGAACTATCACACCACCACAGAGGTATTCCCCTACTCTTGATTACATATTATTGTCTGATAGAGGTGAACCTAAATATTATGGTGAGGCGGTTCAAGTTGAAGGTTCTATCAAGTGGGAGTTGGCCATGAAAGATGTGATGGATTCTCTTCTGACTAATCATACATGGAAACTAGCTGAGTTACCCAGAGGTAAGAAAGCTTTGTCGAACAAGTGGGTTTATAAAATCAAGTAAGAACTCGATGGCAGCAAGAGATATAAATCAAGGCTTGTAGTGAAAGGCTTTCAACAAAATGAAGGTATTGACTTTAATGAAATATTTTCTCGTGTAGTTTAACTAGCTACTATTAAAACTATACTGTCGATAGTGGTAGAAGAAGATCTATTCCTGGAACAGATGGATGTAAAAGACTGTGTTTCTTCATGGAGATTTGGATGAAGAAATTTACATGGTACAACCACAACGTTTCATAGTTCAGGGAAAATAGAAAATGGTATGCAAACTTCAGAAGTTTGTATGGTCTCAAACAGGCACCCAAAAAATGGTATAAGAAATTTGACATTTTTATGTGTAGTAGTGGATTTCAAAAATGTCAGGCAGATTATTGTTCCTAAATAAGGTCTCAAGGTAACTCGTATGTTATTTTACTGTTATATGTTGATAGCAAGTGCGAAAAAATAGGAAATTCTGAAGATAAAGAGTGAATTATCTCAAGAATTTGATATGAAAGATTTGAGAGCTGCCAAACAAATCTTCAGAACGAGGATTGAGAGAAAAGATGGCACATTGACTTTGTCACATAAAGAATAAGTGAAAAAGTTGTTAAAGAGATTCAACATTGAAAATGCAAAATCTGTGAGCAATCATTCAACTTGCCACTTTAAATTATGTAAGGAGCATTCACCCACTTCAAAGTAAGACATAAATGATATAGAGCATTCACCCACTTAAAAGTAAGATATAAATGATATAGCTAGAGTGTCATATGCTTCAACTATAGAGAGCCTAATGTATGTTATGGTTTGCACAAGATTGGACATTGCACATGCAGTGGGCATTGTCAATAGGTATATTAGTAATATAAGGAAACAATAATAAGATACAGTGAAGTGGATTTTTAGATATCTGAAAGAGATAACTGATTATGCTATACCTTTTAAAAAGATAGATCTTAAATTGCAGGGTTATGTTGATGCAAATATGGCAGGTGATACAGATGGCAAGAAAAGTACTATAGGGTATATTTTTACTTTAGGTGATACTGCATTTAGCTGGGTTTCGAGATTACAGAAGATAGTAGTTCTTTCTACTATAGAAGCCTAGCATGTTGTAGTGATTGGGGCAAGTAAAGAACTGATATGGCTTCAGTCCTTTCTGAATGAACTTGGCTTGAAGCTAAGGGGACTTTGCGTTGTGACATTCAGAGTGTTATTCATTTAGCAAACAATCTAGAGTCTCATTCAAGAACGAAACACATACATGTGAGATACCATTTCATCAAATCAGTTTTGGAAGATGGATTATTAATGCTTGAAAAGATTGCATGAAGTCAGAATTCAGCTGATATGTTTACCAAGACTATTCCTGTTGATAAACTAAAGTTGTGTACTGTAACGACCCAGGTTTTCATCCCGGTCTTCCAGGTGTGCCCTAAGGGCATTTTGGTAATTTGGTCAGGCCGTCAGGGCCGTTTATGTCTTTTTCCAGTTGCTAAAATTATTGGATGGATTTATGTAAGTTTTTGAGGCTTTGTGGATGGGTTTGAGCATGGATAGATGCAAAAGTAAAAATATAGGAAAATTGTGTTGCAGCCGGGGTTCGAGCCAAGGTGGCCTTGTGTGCTAAAGGAGAGCCTTGCCAAGTGAGCCACCAAGAGTTTTAGTTACTCTTTTCGCAGCATATCTTGGTTAGCCTTGATTTTTGGGATTTTGGTGCATTTGATTAAATGAAAGGAAATAGGGTTTTGTGTTTTCTTCTCCAAATCTCCATGGCCGCCCAACCCTCTTCTCTCCCAAGACCCTTGCCGTGATTTTCTTCCCTTGCAGCCCCGAGCGCCGTTGCTTCGCCAACCTAATCGACCAGCCTAGCGGCCCGGTCGAGCGGCCAGCCCAGATCGCACCAGCAATTTCAGCGCGCCAAAGCCAAAGTTTTCAGCGCCTGTGCCGTCGCAGCCGCCAGCGCCACCATGCAGGCCCGCTCGCCGTGTCCGCCGCCGCCGCCGTCGTCGCAGCCTCCAGCTGCAGCGCGCGCCCGCCGCCGTCGCCCAGCAGCGCGTCCGCGCCCAGCGCCAGCGTGCCGTGCCGCCCGCCCGTCGCCGTCCCAGCTTGTCCCCGCCCGTGCGCTGCGCGGCCGCTGGGATCGATCAGCGCGCGCATGCGCCAGCTCTGCCGCCATCTGCGCGCTCGCGCGCGCCAGCGCCCGACCCATGCCTCCCCATCAGCGCCGTCACGCCACGCAAAGAAGAAATTTCGCCGTGCCACGTGAGTTGCTCCCGAGCCGAGCCTTATTTATTTTTATTATATTTAGGCATATGGATTGTGATTATTATTATGTTTGTTAGGTTCTCGTTTGCTAGCTCGGGTTCGATCGCAGCTTAGGATTTTGTGTGTAGTTGCCTCCCGGCCAGGTAAGGATTTCTTACCGGAGTTGTGTGGACCCTGCAATGTTCTATGTGATTGTTGTTTGTGTGTTTGTTTGTGATTATCAGCATGTATAGTTTAGGTGCTCTGTTCTGAATTCCTGACTAGCATGACTTCGTATGTTGTTCTCTCATGTTAGTCCATGCTAGGTTATTCCGTTCGCATGCTCATATCCTGTTCTTGCTTCGTAGTACCATGCTAGGTTCGTTGTATCTGTTGAGCACGTTTTGGATTGTATTGGATTGTATGTTATTGATATGATAGGTTAGAGTGTAGGTAGGTAGCATCATCCGGGCCTGATGCATAAAGTATCTTGCATCCATGGCAGGGACGTATGAGGTAATACTTCGTCCCTGGACCCCGTGAGGGTTTAGCTAACCAGACCGGTAGGCCCTGCAATCTTGGGTGAGGGTGGTAGTCTGCGCGATGCCCCAACGGCCGGGATGATGACTTGGCATTGCCTCGCCCCGGCACTGCACGTCCTCGGCCGTGTTCGGCAAAGAGCCCCCGATTGCCACATTACGGCAAGGACGACTTCACGGTGTAAGCCTACCACGACCGATTCCTTAGCCTCAAGTGCGGTGGTTCAGCCGACATAGTTCACGTGTCCAGTGTCTCACACCCTATGTCGGTGTCACCGATCCAGTAGATTTAGTTAGGCATGGTGACTAGACACGGGCGGCTTGCCACTAGACTCGGCAACCCCCGAGTTGCAAAGAGCATGCGGTGCGCGCGCGACACGCTCATTACATACGCCGACCGAGAGCTCCTCGGGATTGTGAGCGAGTGCACCTTTCAGATCGACAGAGAAAGCCGAGGCCGAGACTTGTTTCTAGTATAGGGCGATTGTGTAGTGTGATTTATTTCCGGACTAAGACCCCGAGTTGGCATCCGAGGTCCAAGTGTGGACTTAAGCTATGTGCTCTATTCGTGTTTATATTCATAGCTTGCATACGCTCACCTAGATGACCATGTGCATCGATTGTACCCGGTTGGGGATTCTTATCGAGTAATTCGTTACTCACCCTTATTTTGTGGTTTTCCACAGGTAACCAAGGTGCGAGACAGGATGGGTGAAGGAGGAGCCGTGATCATGGGAACTCATTGCCGTCTCTCGACTTTTTATTTCTATGACTCTTGTCTTTTATATTCCCCTGAATGCATGTAGTCGGGCATGGAGCCCTATGATGTTTTCTGAATGTTTTTGTGGATTCCCGCTTTATTGAATTTGAGGATGTTTCAAATGTTTTAATAAATCTCTGATCAGAGTGTACGTTTTGGAAATGTATTTGCCTTGAAACAGGTGCTTGGAGACAGGGACAGGTTTCAACAAACTATATTGATTTCTGATTGAACCTTGATTGTTTTGTTTTAATTGGGAATCCGAAAATTTATTTGCATATTGTCCTTTACTTTGAATGCATGCATTGGGGTAAAGGCCTATTTAGAGCCCTTTTGGGTCGGGTCTTTACATGTACAACTTTAGTTGGTCTTCTCCATGAGTAGAAAGAGGAGTCGCTATTGCAGGGAAGACATGTTGCTTATTTTGTCTTCAATTAGGATGTTAAATATGTGAAGCTAAAAATGAGTTAAATGGGCCGATTTAGGCCCATTACCTTCTTTTGTTTGCCTTACAAGCTTCTGTAAAAGGCTTAATATAAATGTAGTATTTTTTTTGTGTGCAGTTGTAACGACCCAACCCATCGCTAGCCAAAATATTGTCCGCTTTGGCCCACTGGCCTCACGGATTTGTTTCTCCCATCGTGGGAAAACGCGTCTTGCTAGGGAAAGGTGTCCACACCCTTTATAAGGAGTGCTTCGTTCCCCTTCCCTACCAATGTGGGATTCCCCTATGGGTTTCCACCTCCCCTTAGAGGTCCAGCGTCCCGATGGACCCGGCACATCGGCCCGATGCCTGGCTCTGATATCATATGTAACGGCCCAACCCATCGCTAGCCAAGATATTGTCCGATTTGGCCCACTGGCCTCACGGATTTGTTTCTCCCATCGTGGGAAAACGCATCTTGCTAGGGGAAGGTGTCCACTCCCTTTGTAAGGAGTGCTTCGTTCCCCTCATTTGGTCGTTACATCAATCGTGTGTGTGAATGTGAGTTGCCGCCAGTGTCATAGAGAAGATTGCAGTAAAAAAGTGACTAAAATTCAAAAAGTGAGTAGCATTGTGGGGTTGACGTAAAGAAGAAAATAAAGTCAAGTAGGGATTATTTTATTTTCTTTCTTTTGTTTTTTCTCTTGAATATTGTTGCAACGACAGTCATATCCATTGAAGAGTTTGAGAGCAATTGTATTGAGTGATTCATGAGTTTTTTCTTTGAGAGAAAAGAGAGTGATCATTCTTGAGCATTGTAAACTCTTGTATCATTCTCCCTAATATTTTAGTGGAACCTGCATCGATAGCAAAAAACTGAAGGTAGCCATCATTGGGTGAACTACTAGAAATTTAGTCTCAATTTTTCTTCCCTTAACTTGATTTACTTATCGTTCTCATTTCTTAGAAGTTTAGGTTATTTTATCTATACTTTATGGCTTGACATTTTTCAAATTATTGATTCTACGTTTATAATTATGAATACGAACTTAATCTGGGATAAAACAAAATATATAATTTTCTAAATTGTGAATTTTTGGATTGATTATATTTGTCCGCATAGAGCCAATTTTTCCTAATAAAAGGAACCTACATTCTGTCTTGTTTAATGGAAGGAATCAAGTTTCTCTTTTGTACGAGTGTTTGTTAAGGTTCTATTTGTTGGGAAGAAATTTCACTACTTCCCCTGAATTAAGAAGAAGAAAAAACTAAAACATTAAAAAAAAAGGAACTTGATATTTTTGAATTCAGGGAAGATTCCCTGTCAAAAAACAAGTCTCTGTCTCAACATTGCGACAAAGAGACTTCCACACAAAATCACCAACAATAGAAAACTTTTGAGCTAACAGGTCAACAACCTCATTACAAAACCAATTACAATGAGAAATCTACTCAATATCAAGAAAATCTTAAAATGCCTAATATCAATAATGATATTTTTGAATTCAGAGAAGTCTGAGGAGTCTTCCACAACAACTTAATCTCATTTAAAGCATCAGACTCCACTAGAAGTGGAGGTAAAAAAGAACTTTGTACCTCTTTCAACTCCTTCAAACCTTCCCGCAAGGCAATCCCTTCTAGAAACTTGAATGACTGGCTCTTGACTATTGTCTTCCACCCCATCAACTTGAGCAACCCTTTCTTGTCACGAACCACCCAACCAATGCCACCCCTACCCGAGAAAGGATCCATTGAAGCATCCACATTTAGTTTCCACAAGCCTTTGGGAGGACTTAGTATCAACAATAAAGCCATGGGAAGAATTAGCTGCAACACCTGCACCAACAAAGGAGCGAACATTAATAGCAGTTTAAAAAATATTGATGAGATTTTGGAACTTCAAGACCACTTTACCATTGATCCCAAGATTCCTGAAGTTCCATAAGCTCCAAATAATAATAATTCCTTTAAACTTCTACTCATTAGGAATATTTTCGCATAACCCTTCCAAAATTCCACTCCATTCTCAACCCCAAAAAATAATTTTTAAAGTAAAAAAACCAAGGAAAAATATGCTTCCAAGCGCGAATAGCCAATTTACAATCCTTCATAATATGCATATTATAAAGATTACTCTCATGAGTCTAATTAGACTTCACTCAATATTTGGATGACAATTCACTACTTATACCATCATATTTACAACAAAAATAACTCAAGAAACTCTAATAAATTGCTCGTATGCCCCTATATTATTTATAATTCTTCTAAATGTCCAAACATATCATTATAGGTCCCTAAAACATACATTTTCATCTAGGTATGAGTACAAAACTTCAAATAAAATATATGAGTCTTTTTTTGAAGCCCTAACAAAAAAGAAACAAAACTGCAAAAAAAAAGGGACAATTAGGAAAATGGCTAAATATTGGAAAATAATCAAGGCTCTGGCTACTAATCGTTAGACTTTAAATTTATGTCTTTTTTTAAAATCTAGAATTTTTTTTTTTCATTTTGAATAGGGTATTGATTGACCAATATACCCCTCCTACATTTTCTAGTATTTGTTTTCCAATCTATTTTAAATGAGATATTGTGTAACTACTTTTGAATATAAAAAAAAAATCTAAAATAGAATAAATAATTATAACAAACCTTAGTCAAATAATTAAAGTTGAAAATTCAAACTTTTGAAAATATGCGATGAAATTATAGATTTGAAAAATTTAAAGTTTTAAAATATTGTTCTTGACATTGACAAAGTATTGCTATACATCCGCTTTACATATGTTGTACACCCCTACTACTTGTTAGTAAATTCAAAATTTTTGAAATGGTGTCTGAGCTTTTTTGGTAAAAAAGAGAAAGAAAAAAGAAAAGAAAAGTACCTCAGCTTGCCATAAATGTGCATTTTGTTGGAAGACGAAAAGTTCATCTCCCATTTTTCTTCCTGTTGAACAAACACATCGAAAACCCTACCGCCCACGTGAGCTCTGATTTGAAACCACTTATGATCGCAAAAGAGACCAGATTGCAGATTCAGCATACCCAACCACTAATATTGGTGTGCCCTGTCTATGGTCATTCCCCACTACATCTACAGGGCATGTGTATCCACAAACTCTCTGATAACCCATAATTTACTTCCCTTGTAGACAGGTTTCGTCCATGCTCAATTGTACAACCATTGTACATCATGATCTATAGGATGAAACAACCGTTATACAACCCACACACAAACCCATTGTACAACCATTGTACATCGTGATCTAATTTTAGAACTATACCTTTTGATTTATCAGCCCCATTATGATAAAGTGATAAGTTAAAAACTTTAGAACGACCGCTCAATTGAAGACTCGATTCAATGGAATCTATCAACTTCATTATTATTGTCGAATGCTCAACATTGATTTGGGCTGTCGTGTAGTGCACATATATGTCCCTGTCATCCCAAGTACCGTTGAATGCAACAGTTACGAATATGGGATCCATTAGTCCGATTGTATTGTTCTTGAACAGAGGTGGAAGAAAGATTTAATTTTTACTACAAATCAGAATGATCAAGACTTTTACTTAGATCAGGGTTGAGTTTTACTAGATAGATGTTTATGTGGAACGACTGAAATGTTTGCCGGCAACTCTTGATTGATCATGATCTTCAATTATTTTTTGTGTTCATACAGTGAACGTGGTTTCCATTTTTTTAATTTTTTTTAATCCCCTTCCCAAATTTAAGTATTTTAATATTGAAATATTATCAAATTGGTTATGCTTGGATTTAGGAGGAAATTGGTTATGCTTAGATTTATGGATATTTTAGTTTTTTAGTTTTTTGTTTTTACGTGAAATACCTAAATAGAAAAATATCTAAAAGGTAATTTGGAGATGAAAATATTTATCTCTCCTCCCTTATTTTTTTAGTCCATTTAAAATCTAATACATAAAAGCCATAACCTCTATTTTTTCCCTAAACTTAGCAATTTCCTACCATTTCCCAAAAAACAAAAAAAAAAACTCTAACCCAAGCCTAATGTAACAACCCCCAACTCATTTGTAACAAACGCAAGAAAAAAAAAAATTAAACTTTAAGAAAATAGCGAGATTTAATAAAATCAAGTGGAAAATAGCTAGATTGAGAAAAATATATTAATAAAATAGCTAAAATTATTTTTCCTTTAAATAAATGTCTCATTTTTATTTTTGAAATTTATTAATTAATTATATAAATGGTATTTTTGTATTATACCCATATAGCTACTTTGGATTTTTTTTTTGTTTAATTTATTAATAATTAGACTTATCCAAAATAATACAGAATTAAATTGTTAAAAATCATTAGTTTTTTCAATGGATAATTTTTAAAAAATGAAAAGAAATCGACGATGGATACTATTTTTAAAAAATTCAATAACTAGAACAGATATTTGAAGATTCATCAATAAACTAGGGATATATAGGTGTACATCTCCATACATTTATATTTATATGACACAAATGCGTACTAGTTGGGGAATAAAATAAAAATAAAAAATGATGAAATAAACTCACCAACAAGCGACACCCTTTGCCATTATTCGTGTTTGAGAGGTTGTGGGTAATCTCTGACCTTTTTCAATTATGGACAGTAACTAGAATGCCACTTTAGGTGTCTTCCCATTTGTTTTCTGAGAATACAACAACAGCCTTAGCAAAAGAACGATTTGATTTTATTGGATTAAATACTCGTTTGGGCTTAATGGATCCTAAAACCAATTATTTACCAATTATTTCTTTTCAAACCTAAACTAATTCCATATATCTTCACTCAATCATAGCCATATATCAACTTTTTCCTAAATCCAATGGCTACCATTCATCGTATCTTCATCAAATCTTGTCCGTCGATTATTTTGACCTAAATCCAACGGATACCTTTCATCTTCTTTCCATTAAATACATTGCTTCTAGAACTAAATTTATGCCTCAACCATATAATTCTAAAAAAGCTCCAAAAATTTTCATCTACTTCACACATTCTTGATTCAGCGTATTGAAAATTTTGTGAAGAGGTTGTCAACGTTTAAACTTGCGTATTTTTCCTACGGAGGTATTTTGTGAGACTTATCCTTTCTTTTTTTTAGAATTTTTATTAAGGTGTGGGTACACCAGGGGTTGTGAGAAAATGTAATTGGTTTAATCATGAACTAGTAAACATGATTTGAGTTTCGCTTTAACCTTGAAAAAAGAGGGTTGGAGTGGTTTAATCCCAAACTTGGTAAAAGGATTGAAGTTTCTCTTTAGCCTAACAAAAAGAGGGTCATGTAGGTTTGATTCTCACCTGCAAGAGAATCATATAGTAAAATACCCAAGGAAGAGCCTTGAGAAGTGGATTAGTGTAATGCCCTAGAATTTGTAAGAAAAACCAAGAGTTTATTAAAAATAATTTTTTTTTTTTCCTTTTTCCCTTTTTCCTTTTCTTTTCTTCTTTTTCCTCCTTTTTCTCCATCCTCACCCAAACTTAAGTGTTGTTGCCACCCCTCACCTCCGACCGCCACCTCACCGCCGTTGCACCCCAACGCACATGCACGCAGCCCATGCCACCTCCTTACTCGTCCCGCATGCTGCCGTCACTATCGTATCAGACGCGACCGCCACCACGTCGGACGGCCTTGCACTGCCGTTTATCCCGCCCCAAATACACCCTCCTTCCTGTTTCGTGAGCAGCCGCAAACAACCCTTCTCTCGCTCGCGTCTCTCCCCTCTCCATGAAGACGCAGGCGCACAACCCCCTGCCCCACGCTGCCGATCCATCTTGTCTCAGCCACACGAGCCGCCTCCAACAACCCCTGCTGCTCGACTTTTAGCCCCCCTTGGAGCCACGACTTCGATAGCGTGTCTTACTCGTTTCGATAGAGTTCTAAGGTAAGTCCTCGTTTATATCTCGTGATTTATCGATCCACATTTTGGTTTTGTTGCTGATTTAGAGTTTGGACAGGTTGAAGTGTGTGTTCGTCGTTCGATTTGGGTTCTTCGTGCCTTGTCGGATTTGGGCAGTCGTGATAAGCTCAAATTGGGTAAGTTTGTGGATTGGTAACGTTGGGTTGAGTTTTTTTGGTGATATTAAGTATATTTAAAAGGCTGATTTTGTTAGAAATAATCAATAGGTTGTCATGGTTCGAGTTCACGCTGGTTTGAAACTGTTGGATTGTTTACTATGTCGTTTTACATGTTGTGTGGAATAGGGAGTTAGTGTGTACCTGATTGTTGTGTGGATTGTTATTGGTTGTTCTGTTTTTACCTTGTGTTTGTTAGTGCCACTCTTTTCTTGGGTTTAATTTATAATTTAGGGTGCAGCATACTAGGATTATGGGTTGTGTACTATCTTGTTATGTTGCATGTTCTTTGTTATCTTATTAAGCATGTACTCTTGTTGGTGACATGGTTTGACTATAGCTAGTCCCGATCTTGTGAGTTACTATCCTGCTAGTATGCCAAATAATTTGTTAAGCATGTTGGGTGATCTGTTAGGATTAGGCTATTAAATTCCCATGTTATGGAACTAATTAGTTGTCATCATCTAGAGGTTGTAGAGGACACAACGTAAGTTTTTCTCATTGTGTCGGTGTCGTTGAGGATCTTTATCCCGCGCGCGATAGCTGGGGATGTGATGTAACATGCTACCCTCGGTGATGCCTAGTTTGTCGCCCTTTTAGGCATGCCCTGATCATAGTGTACGCCTACTATGAAAGGGTCTTAGCTTGAGGCGATAAGTGTGAGCAGGCTGACTCAATGCATTAGTGAGGTCCTCTAGGATAGTGACGCACTGGACACCTTTCTTCGAGTATTTTTAGGCATGTTGACTTGGACTAGGTCAGTCTGTGTAGGGCCTACACCTGACTGGTTTCCAACACCATGCGGTGTATGCATACACGTGGTGGGCATCAGGTAGATGGCTCACCTGAACTGGTGTCGTCAGTACACCAGTAGAGAAAAGTTGAACTAGATAGTCGTGTAACGAACCTCATGACCAGTCATATTATTTAGAACATGTGATTGTCTCAAAGGTCTCACAAGAAAGTCATGTAACGAATCTCATGACCAAGTAAAGTAAAGTTAAGCTGAGATTAAATATGTATTGCTGGCATGTTAGACTCTACCTTGCGCATTGTACCCATGTTGGAGACTTCTTACTGAGTATTCTTTTATAATCACCCTTTCTGCAGTTTTTCCACCAGGTATTCAGGGACATCATCGAGACGGTTAGCTGGGAGAGGCTGAAGTGATCATGGGTGAAGCTTGTTGCGTCTGTTAGGATTGGTTGTTAGGATAGTTGCACTTTTCATCATTCGTTGTTCAACACCTTAGAATAGGGTTCTTGTTATTTCTTGAAACATAATTGTTTAACTACGGGCTTGGATGCCATTTTCTTGTTTTCTTCATTTATTTAATTGTTTTAGCTATTTAAATAAACACCTTGGCCAAGGGCTTTTATATTCATTTATATTCCTTTTGAAATAAAATTATGCATGTTTGCAATAGTTTTGAGTCAACATGACTTAGGAAACGTATTTTAATCTCATGACTAAGTAACGACCCGACTTTCTAAAATACTCTAATGGAGCGTTACAGGTGCACGCAACTAAAAACCAACAAAATAGATTTAATAATCACATGCAATTTCAGCGAAACCTCGTAAAATCATGAAACATAATTGATAATTTAAAAACATACAAAATATAGTTCGGGATCCCGATAGTTAAAAACAAATACAGTTCAACAAAGTTTAAAACATAAGGTTTGCCACAGAGTAAAACAAATGTGGAAAGAAAAATGTTGACACTGTGTCCGCGATCGATGCAGCTCCCAGCCTAGCCACATCGGAATGGATTAGTACCTAAAAATGTAAGGGATGGGTATATCGAAATATACCTAGTAAGGAGTCTCACCATGGGGTTAAGTATGAAAATAGAAACAAGTTAGAAGATATGACAACTAAAGCTAAGTGTCTCTCACATGCATGCCCAACCCCCAGGCCGGTCACAAGCAAACAATGTCAAACGACGGCATACAAGCCGTGAGCAAAGATAGAGCTAAATGTCGAGAAATCATCTAACCACTTGGGGAGGACCACGAGTGAGGAACAACACATAGGTTCCCTAAACCTTGGATCGGGCAACGTCCCATACCGTGTCCGCTAAGATATACCCAAATGTCTCGGGGTAGCCTGACTTTTGTTAGGGTCCTGCGATGCTTTTGCTATGCCACCCTAATAGTGTATCAGGAGCGGCAAACAAAAATACTGATAAAGTCACATGGCTCTTTTAAGGAGGACCACGAGAGAGGGAAACACACAGGATCCCTAAACCTTGAGTCAAGACAACGACGCACATGTTGTATCAACAAGGGCATACTCGAATGCCGTGAAAATTCACCTAACCCTGTTAGGGAGGACTATGAGTGAGGGAAACAGTAGGATCCCTAAACCTCGGGTCGAGACACGTTCTTACCGTGTAATAACCCCAATTTGTTGGGTTTACAAAAGAAAATAAGGTTTATTGGGTTATTTAAGGGAAATTTTTTGATTGAGTACAAAATGAAGGGCTTGTTTGTCATTTAACCCTTGATATTTAAAGGAAATTGCAAATCCCTAGGGCTACTTTATCATTATGCATGCGACTTTGTTCATCGTCTTGCTTGCACTGCCTGTTCATCGTGTGTCATCATTTCCGGCGTGGTTTAGTAGCGTGGTATGGTCTAAGAAGTACTGCAGCTGATTTTGACGTCGTCTTCTTCGTGGTTCGAGCTCTAGTTTCGCCCGTGAGTTTTCAGGTGAGCTTTCATTGTTGCATGTGGGTTTCATCGTCATCGATAAAGTCAGTCGTCGTCTGGGTTCATAGCTCTGTCGTTGAACTTCCATTTCACCATTGCCGCCAGGCTGTGGGCCTCTAATAAGTTTCGTTTTCGTGCTGCACTTGGAGGTTTACAGGCGAGGTTAGTGTGAGGCTGGTAGCTTCTACATGGAGCTGACAAGTAGTTACGTTGCCACTACTTGATGGGAGTGCCTTAGCTCATATGAGTTTTTTCCTTTGCTTGCTTTTGTTAAAACTTAAATGTAGAAGAAGAAGGGTGTTTGTTTTCAGGTTTTAGCTTGTTTGGTTAGTGGGTTGGAGTTGTTTAAATAAAGAATAGGGGCTACTTGGTTTCAAGTGTTAAGTCATTCTAAATAAGGTTTAAAGACTGTTTGTTTACAAGTGTAAACTTATCTAAGTTGTGGTTTATGGGTGTTTGCTTGCTGGTTTAAGCTTATGAAACTATGGATTAAAATTGTTTGAGTTTGGGTTTAAGTCAATTTAAATGAGGTTTAAAGCTATTTGTTTGTTGGTTTATGGGTATTCAGGTTGTGGATAAGAGTTGTTTGGTTGCTGGTTTAATGTCATTTGAATGGTTCTTTGGTGACTGTTTAATGTCATTTAAGTTGTGGATTAAACTTGTTTTGCTTGGGTTAATAGGTGTTTGGTTTGGGGTTTAAAGGTGTTGGATGGGGTTTTATGACACTTTGACTAGATTTTTACCCATTGACTTTTCTGTTGACCACATTTGACCACAGCTACTTTGTACTCTTCTAGCCGAGTTTGTGAGGTGCATGTAGCCGTCGGGTGTCGAGTGTCACTTTGATAAATTTGATATTCTGGATCTGATTTTGACCGGGTTGTTCGTTTCAGAGCTTAGTGTCGTGTTTGGCCATTTAGGGCTACCAAGAGATTCTTGGAGCGTTGTTAGAGGATTCAGCCAGGTAAGGGACCCTTTATCCCCCTTCTCGATGACCTGTGGTTAATACATGTGCCAGTGTGCTTGGATTAGTTGATTTTTCTTGTTGTAGCATGATCATGTGAATTGTATGTTGCATTTGATTGCATCATAAGCATATATAGTTCATGCCTTGTCTGTTGTATGACTTGTGATGCATGATTCATGTATGTCTACCTGATATGGTCGAGTTACATGTGGTTGCATGATTGTCCTGATATGGACTTGCACGATTGTCCTGACATGGACAGTTATGCTATGGACTGTCATGATATTCACTTGCATGATGTTTGATGCGCGGCTTGATGCCTAGTTTGGACCCAAACGAGTGATAGATACTGGATAGAGGACACTAGTAGGTGGGTGTGGACGATGATATTCGAGCTCACACCCCAACTTGAGGTGATATTCTCTCAACCTGTAGGACTTTCGTGGATGGTCAGCCGGCCAGGCTCACGACCCTAGATGGTTTCTACTAGTAGCCTAGACACTCTCTAGGTATCTAGTATGGGCCTGATATGGTTCCTTGGTGATTGGTGTGGCACCACCTCTCGCCGTGAGTACGTGGCCTGAGGCAAACAAGATGCTCGACTTGCTAGATCCTTCTAGAGTAGGTTGCTAGATTGCTCTCGAGTTAGAGGACCTCTTGTGGGCTTTTGGTCTAGGGTTTATGGCATTTACTATGAGGTGCTCGTTAAGGATGAGGTTTCTTGACCTAGCACCCAGGAGCTTGGGTTTTGTATACCCTTCAGTTATGTTGCTCATCATACTTTTTTATTGGTGTTTGTATTCTTGTGCATGTCTGTCCCCAAGTTGGGAGACCTTATTGAGTTTTTAAAAACTCGCCCTTTCTATTGTAGAATCCCCACAAGTACTACTAGACTGTATCTAGATAGATGATCGACGGAGCTAGAGATAACCATGAGACCTGCTGCATTATTTTGTGTAGAGTCTTTTAATTTATTCTTTTTTCATGAACTAATTAGGGGCATGATAAGTTGTGCGTATTTACTAAAGTTTTAATGTTTTGACTCTTGGGTACCTTTGATTCTTTTAATGGATTTAATGTTTTATAAACTTGTTTGTAAACAGTCGATTTGAAGTGGTTTTGTTTTTTATACATGTCTGGATGTCGAACGCCATTTTTCATTCACTTAGAGTTAAGAACTTAGGATCATACCCGCGCGCCCAACCAGCCCCTTTAGCTGCCTCGCCCGTGCAGCTGGCTCGATCGCTTGTCAGTCGCGCCTCGTGAGTTGCTCCCTAGCCAAGCCCTGTTTATTTTATTGTATTCAGGCCTATTTTTATGACTATTGATGTGTTCGTTTGGCTAGCTATAGGTTGCTCGGGTTCGATCGCAGTTAGGTTTATTGTGTGTTGTTGCCTTCCGACCAGGTAAGGATTTCTTACCGGAGTTGTGTGGGCCCTACGATATATTATGTGATTGCTGATTGTATGCTTGTTTGTATTTATTGACATGTTTAATGATAGGTGCTCTATTCTGAATTCCCGACTGGCATGATTTCCTATGTTGTTTCTCATGTTAGTCCATGCTAGGTTGTTCTTTTCTGGCATGCTCGTATCTGTTCTTGCTTCGTAGTATCATGCTAGGTTCGTTGTATTCTTATTGAGCACGTATTGGATTGATTGGATTGTTTGTTGATTGCTATGACAGGTTAGAGTTCAAGTAGATAGCATCATCCGGGCCTGGTGCATAACGAACCTTGCATCCCCGACAGGGACGTACGAGATGGTGCACCATCCCTGATCCCGTTATGGACTAGCTAACCCTAACGGCGGGCCCTGCAATCTTGGGTGAGTGTGGCAGATTGTTAAATGCCCCAACGGTCGGGATGATGACTTGGCATTGCCTTGTCCCCGACAGCCGGCACGTCCTCAGCGTGTTTCGGCGGTAGCCCTTGAGTTACCACCTGATAGGGCAAGGACGGTTTCCTGGTGTAAGCCTACCACGACCCGTGCCTTAGCCTCAGATGCGGTGGTTCAGGCTGACATAGTTCACGTGTCCAGGTCTCACACCCCTATGTCGGTGACACCGATCCCAGATTTAGTTAGGCGTGGTGGATGGACATGGGCGGCTTGCCACCAGACCCGGCACCCCCATAGTCTGCAGTAGCACGCGGTGCGCGCGAACGCTCATTATAGCGCCGACTGGAGAGCTCCTCGGGATCTTGAGCCAGTGCACCTTTCGTCGACAGTAGACAGGCTGAGGCCGAGACTTGTTTCTCGTATAGGGCGTATTGTGTGGTGAGTTATTTCCGGACTAAGACCCTGGGTTGGCATCCGAGGCCCAAGTGTGGGCTAAGCTATGTGCTCTATTCTGTGTTTATATTCATAGCTTGCATTCCTTTCCGCTAGATGACCATGTATATTGTATTGTACTCCGGTTGGGGATTCTTACTGAGTAATTCGTTACTCACCCTTATTATGTGGTTTTCCACAAGTAACCATGGTGCGAGACAGGATGGCTGGAGGAGGAGCTGTGATCATGGAAACCCGTTGTTCAACTCTGAGTTTTATGTTTATGATTTAAATGTCCTCTTAATGCATGTAGTTGGGCATGGAACCCTAGGGTGTTTTCTGAATGTATTTCCGGATTCTAGCATTGTTGTAACTATTGTAAAGCTTGTATGTTTTAACTAAATCTCTGATTACCATCTTGCAAATTATGTTGAATTTTTAAATGGATGTTTTATATTTTAGTTTTTACTTAGAATCCGAACACAATCTTGCAAATTTTCTGTAGATTTGTATGCATGCATTGAGGTAACGGCCTATTTTAGAACCCCTTTCGGGTCGGGTCATTCTGATTGGTATCGAGCTCGAGTCATAGATTCTCGTAGACCGACCTTTGTTGTAGGTCATTTTTCCATGATCATCAAGACTCGGCGGTCATCAGTACGCCTAAGTTTACTATTTTAAAGAAAGGGTAAAAATTTACAATACCTTTCCATCAGTGTATGCCTTGTGTAGTGTTGTGGAGCGGAGACGAGCAGGTTCTGACTCGTTGTTGGTTTGGGCTTAGAGAGCCATCATGCCAACTTTCCGCAGTGCGAGCATTTTATAGCAGCTTGTTGAGGTATCTAGATAGATTCGGATGCCCCTGGGACGTCGTCCCCGAGGGAGGCAGAGCTTAGACTCCGTGAGGCCATTTGTGCCCCGATTCTTCTTTTTCCCTAGTGAGAGGGTAAAGGTGCTTTATGCAGATCGCCAGTATGTTGATCGCACTCAGAGGAGCAGGACGATTGGCATGTCCGACCGAGGAGTTGGACTGATCGTGTTAATGTTGAGGCCGCGTCCAGGGTTGTTTAGACCTGTTGGCTAGAGTTGGCCCTGGTAGTTGATTTGCCTAGAGGAGGGGGTAGAGGCTAGCACGCCTCAGAGTGAGACTCCTTGAGCAGAGTGTGCTCCAACCATGAGAGATTTGATGGCAGGTCTTTAGCTATTAGAGAGCGGAGACCCCAGTGCAGCTTTGTAGCGCGTAGTGAGAGAGTCCCGGCACAGATAGCCCGGTATTGTGAGTTTGTTTCAGCATTTTCCCCCCAGTAGCTCTTGTAGCCCCGGAGGTTCCCGGGAGTGCATGATCAGCAGGTTTATTCAGATGAGATTGTTGGTGATGATGGAGCCGCCCAGTTTGGCAAGTGGATGCTTGTAGAGCTCGATGTTTTAGAAAGTTCGGCAGCTAGTAGTAAAGTGGTTGGCCAGGTTTGAGTTTAGCATCCGTGTGTTGGGATGCCCTGCTGTTCAGAGGCCGAGGTGTGCCGTTCCTGTGCTGTTTGGTACAACAGTTGGTGGTGGAAGTCCCTTGAGAGAGGTGGACTAGCAGAGTCTCCACTAGTCGCCCGATTGATTGGCAAGTTGCCGTGTTAGTGGCTTGAGGCAGATGTAGAGACATCTTTGCCCCTTGCAAGCCTGTTGTTGTTTAACAGCCCATTTTCCTCAGATGTTTGGTAGAGTTGAGCACTCTTCCTTGGTGAGCTCCTAGAGTGGAGCTAGCTGCTGCATGTTGAGAGATCCGGCCAAAGTTTTGTTGAGCATCATGAGGAGATGCAAGAGTAGGCAGTGAGCCTTTGGTTTGATGAGATGCCATAGGCATGGTTGTTTGAGTTTGAGCCCTCGTATGCCTAGCCAGAGTTGTTGTCACTTGAGGTAGTGACCTTGCTGGCCCCATCTGTAGTAAGATGTGGATTTGGTAGTAGTAGCACTTGAGGTGCATTGGTTGGTGTGCCACTTTGGCACTAAGTCTGGTTTGGCTTGAGTTTGGCATGGGCATAGTAGATGGTTCTATGCCGTCCGGAGTTCAGCGCACTTCTTTAGCCTTGGATCCATTTATGGCAGTTGCACCTGTTGGTCGTGCAAGAGGGCTAGTTCAGTGGTAGTCGATGGACTACAAGCGAAAGGATGCTCGAGAGGAGTCGGAGCCTCTTCCCAGTGTTTCTGGAGGTTGTGTAAGTCAGCAGGTTGGCAGTTGGTAAGTGTCAGTGCGCGTGAGTCTCGCGCTAGTGTTAAGGCCAAGAGTTTCCTTGTGGTTGGTAGTGCAGTCAACTACCTTCGAGTGCCTTAATCTGAGGAGAGTTGAGCATCGTAGATGCGAGTTTGGTCCAGCAGAGGGACCCTGAGTTGGATGCTCATGAGATGAGCTGGATGCCTATGAGGCGAGTTGGATGCCATGAGGCGAGTTGGATGCCTATGAGGCGAGATGAGTTGATGCCTTGTGAGAGGTTTTGGACGCCTTATGGGTAAGCTCCCTCGGTAGAGGTTTGGTATAAAGTAAGATTCAGTTTGGTATGGTTATGCTTTGGTAGAGCAAGGTTGCCTCAGCTTTGAGCATCGTGTGGAGTTGGAACTTTTGGTGTTCCTCTGGTTGTAGTTCAGTTGGAAACTGAACAAGTGCTGTGGTAGCAAAGCCGCGAAGTTTCTGATCGCCTTGGCTAAGAGAGTTGTTTGGATCCTTTCCTTGGGTAGAAGCCTTGTTGTGGCTGATGTTTGAGTAGGAGGACGACGCATTTGGTAGCATTTCGGGTCCTCTTGGTTCCCAAGGAATTGGAGTTGGCCAGCATGGTAGAGATGCTGGAGAGAGTTGTGCCTGTTCAGGCAGTTGGCTGTTAGCTCGTCTGTCGACAGTGTGTGTCGAGGGTTGCCGAAGAACCCTAGGTTGTGGAGAGCCTCTCCGCAGCTCGGTCGAGCCTGTAGTGAGTTTCGGTTGGCAAGCTGGAGGCGTGTAGTTTATAGCCTCGGTTGTGTTGCTGGCAGTCTTGGTAGACTAGCAAGCCAGTGTTTGTTTGGAGCAGAGTCCGGATTGGTTCCGGTGTGGGGCAAGTTGATGCTTGGTGTTGACCAAGGTATGGTTGGAGCTGCTAGAATTAGTTTTGCTCGTGGGGCGAGTGGTTTGTGCCCTGTTGGTTGTTTTTCCTGTTTTCAGGATGTTGAGAGCTGCCCCGTTTGGCATTTGGAGGTTCAGTCTGTGGTGGACCCCTGTTGTTGCCCCGTGAGATTTAGATGTTGTTGCTCTAGTGGAGCAAGACAGTGAGCGTATGTGGAGCTCTCTGTCCGTCGGTTGTCTGCTTGTAAGAGCCGTTTCCTCCTGGGAGTTGTCAGATTTCTCCCGTAGTCTTGGAGTTGATGGTAGTGGTGCTAGCAAGAGGGAAAAGTTTGTTGGCTGCTTGGAAGCAGTTGTTTGTCCAGCTAGGTGGACTCTTGGATGGTGTTCTAGAGGCTGCAGTAAGGGTTATTATGCCTCTTGTGAGTGTTTGGTCCTCTTGTTGTTTCTAGAGCTAGTTCGGTTCTAGCTGGAGGGCGTTGCCCTGAGGTCTTGTTCCTAGTCAGGAAGTTTTGGGAGTTGACCCCTCCCTCGACAGTTGAGCAAGTGCTGATAGTTTCGGATTGGTGATCCAATTGGTTGAGTTTTCCCTAGGGTGTTGCTTCCAAGAGAGAGTTGGTTGCTGTTGCCTTGGGTTTGAGCAAGTCAGCGAGCGCGTGTGGAGTTCGCTGCCCTTCAGAGTTTGCTTGCTGGGAAAATCGTTTCTCGTTTAGCAGGAGTCATGTAAAGACCCGACCCAAAAAGGGGCTCTAAATGGGCCTTTACCTCAATGCATGCAAAGTGGAGGACAATATGCAAATATGATTTCAGATTCCAATTAAAAACTTAACACATTCAACATTCAAACAGAAATCATTACAGTTTGCTGAAACCTGTTCTTGTCTCCAAGCACCTGTTTCAGGACAAATACATTTCCAAAGTTTACTCTGATCAGAGATTTATTAAAATCATTCAAAACCTTCTAGATACAACAATGCTGGAATCCACAAAACATTTAGAAAACATCCTAGGGCTCCGTGCCCGGCTACATGCATTCAGGGGAAAATAAAAGACAAGAGTCATAATATAAAAAGTCAGAGACGACAGCAGGATTCCCATGATCACAGCTCCTCCTTCAGCCATCCTGTCTCACACCTTGGTTACTTGTGGAAAACCACAAAATAAGGGTGAGTAACGAATTACCCAGTAAGAATCCCCAACCGGGGTACAATACGATATACATGGTCATCTAGATGAATGTATGCAAGCTATGAATATAAACACAAAATGGAGCACATAGCTTAAGTCCATACTTGGACCTCGGATGCCAACTCAGGGTCTTAGTCTGGAATAATCCACCACACAATACGCCCTATACGAGAAACAAGTCTCGGCCTCAGCCTGTCTACTGTCGATACGAAAGGTGCACTAGCTCACAATCCCGAGGAGCTCTCCAGGCGGCACTGTAATGAGCGTAAGCGCGCACCGCATGCTACTGCAGACTCTTGGGGTTGCCGGGTCTAGTGGCAAGCTGCCCAGATCCAGTCACCATGCCTAACTAAATCTCTGGATCGGTGTCACTAACATAGGGGTGTGAGACCTGGACACGTGAACTATGTCAGCCTGAACCACCGCACCTGAGGCTAAGGAATCGGTCGTGGTAGGCTTACATCAGGAAGCCGTTCTTGCCCTAACAGGTGGCAATCAAGGGCTACTGCCGAACACGCTAAGGACGTGTCGGCTGCCGGGGACTAGGCATTGCCAAGTCATCATCCCGACCGTTGGGGCATCGCGCAGACTACCACCCTCACCCAAGATTGCAGGGCCTACTGGTAGGGTTAGCTAAACCCTAACGGGGTCCGGGGACGAGTATTACCTCGTGCGCGCCCCCGCCATGGATGCAAGATACTTTATGCATACTGGCCCGGATGATGCTATCTACCTGAACTCTAACCTATCATATCAACAGCAAGCAATCCAATACAATCCATTACGTGCTCAACAGATACAACGAACCTAGCATGATATTACGAAGCAAGAAAGAATACGAGCATGCCAGAACGGAACAACCTAGCATGGACTAACATGAGAAAACAACATAAGATATCATGCCAGTCGGGAATTTAGAACAGAGCACCTAACACTATACATGCTGATAATCACAAACAAACATACAAACAGCAATCACATATAATACCGCAGGGCCCACACAACTCTGGTAAGAAATCCTTACCTTGGTCGGGAGGCTTCTACACACAAAAACCTAAGCTGCGATCACTCCCGAGCTAGCTAACGGAACCTAGCAAACACAATAATAATCATCATCTAAAAGCCCAAACATGATAAACAAACAGGCTTGGCTTGGCTCGGGAGCACTCACGTGGCACGGCGACACGGGCCGGCGCTCTTTCGGCGGTACGCTGTGCGGCGGTGGCGGGTTGGTGGCGCTGGGCGCGCACACACGGACGGGCGCTGGGTCGCTGGCTGCGCGTTGGGCAGGCGCTGGGGCACGTCATGATCGAGGACGCGCAGGCGCTGGGCGAGCTGCTCGGGCGATCGACCCGGGTGGTGGGGCGGATTCGGGCACTGGGCGGACACTGGCGTCTTGGCGGCGACTGCAACAACACACACATACACACGAGCACTTCCTCTTACCTTCGCCAAAAAAACAACCAATCGAGAAGATGAAGAGGATGAAGACTTACCGGAATGATGATCGAACCTCGGGCCGCAAAGGGGATGAAAAACGGCTTGGGAGCTAGGGAGAACAAGCTTGGACGGCTAGGAGGGTTTTGGAGAAGAAAGAACAAAACCTAATTTCTTTTTCATTTAACCAAATGCACTAAAACTCCAAGATCCAAGGCTATCCATAATATGACGCAGAAAGAGCAATAAGAGCTCTCGATAGCTCAACTGGCACACATCCCCATAGGCTTTCCCGGAGACCCGGGTTCAAATCCCAGCTGCAACACAATTTTCCTTTATTTTTACTTTTGCATCTAACCATGCTCAAACCCATCCACAAAGCCTAAAAAACCTACATAAATCCATCCAATAATTTTAGCAACTGGAAAAAGACATAAACGGCCCTGACGGCCCGACCAAATTACCAAAATACCCCTAGGGCATACCTGGAAGACCGGGATGAAAACCTGGGCCGTTACAAGTCAGCTTAGCTCCTGAGTTGTGTAGTGGATCAGAGTAGCGCAGTGGTCAGCCCAGCGTGAGGGTCCCTGCTTTGTGTTGTTAGCAAGCAAAAGTTGTTTGTCCCCTCAAGGGCGGTGGCCAGCCAGTAAGAGTTGTTTCTGGCAAGTTGTTGGTTCTTTGGGGATTGAAGATTTCCCTTCCCCCTAGTCTCTGTGGTGGTTGAGTTGCTCCCTGGATGTCAGCCTCGAGTGTTAGCTTCTGAGGTAGTCTTGCGGATTCGTGTGGCTCAGGATCCGTAAGTTTGAGGTTGTCGTTATCCATTTTCCTCGTGAGGTTTCGGGAGTGGTAGCGGCGAGCTTTGCTCGTAATAAGTTGGGTTGAGTTCTGCAGAGCAAGCCCTTCTTGGGCTTTGTTTCTAGTTGTTGTGCGTTCGCAGTTGGCGTTAGCGGATCCTCGTTTGAGTGAGTTGGCACAGAGGTGCCGTGGCTTTGGTTGGTAAAGCCGTTGAGCTGTTTTCCTCAAGGTGTTGTGTTGCTAGTGGCTGCGTGATGGTTTAGTCTTTGCAGCCCGAGATTTCTTGAGAGGAGTGTTGGTGGTTTCCTTGCCTGGCAATATTCTCTTTGGCCAGTTGCTGGTAGGTTTGCGTTCGGCCGATGAGGAGTTCTAGTTTGTTGGTTTGGCCGAGTGGAGCCTGTGCTTGGCCCTTGTCTTTTAGAGGTGGCCGTAGCTGAAGTTTTAGCTGGTGTGAGTGTTGTTAGCCGTCTGGTGTACCAGGATGGTGCCCCTTGCCTTTTTGATCAGTCGCCAGTTTGTGGTTCGATTGTGCCTCGTTAAGGCTGTAGGCAAGGTTTGAGGTCCGTTGGTCTCTCGTGAAGTAAGAGTAGACCGTTTGGTTTTCTAGAACCTGGGAGGTTTAGTTGTTTGGCCAGTTTGGTGTAGTGTTGAGGCTGCTTGTTAGAAGCTGTGAGCTCCCAGAGGAGTTTTGCCAGTGTGTGGTGTAGAGTTTCAGAGCTTGTGGCCCGTCCTCGAGTTTGCTGAGAGTATGTAAAGGGACCGACCCGAATGGGGCACTAAATGGGCCCTTACCCCAATGCATGCATTCAAAGTAAAGGACATTTAAAACAGACATGATTTCGGATTCCAATTAAAACAAAACATTCAAAATAATCCCTTTAAAAACTAGACATTTTCCCTGAAACCTGTCCCTGTTTCCAAGCACCTGTTCCAAGACAAATACATTTCCAAAGTTTACTCTGATCAGAGATTTACTAAAAGCCATTCAAAAACCTGTTCAGATACAACATGCTGGAATCCACAAATATTTACAAACCTCCTAGGGCTCCGTGCCCGGCTACATGCATTCAGGGGAAAATAAAACACAAAGAGTCATAATACAAAAATCAGAGTTGGAAGACTGGGCCCCATGATCACAGCTCCTCCTTCAGCCATCCTGTCTCGCAACTCGGTTACCTGTGGAAAAACCACAATAATAAGGGTGAGCAACGAATCGCTCAGTAAGAATTCCCAACCGGGGTACAATACGATATACATGGTCATCTCGATGAGCGTATGCAAGCTATGAATATAACACAGAATAGAGCACATAGCTTAGCCCACACTTGGGCCTCGGATGCCAACTCGGTGGCTTAGTCCGGAATAAAATCATCACACGATCCAATACATAAGTCGCCCTATACGAGAAACAAGTCCGGCCCACGGCTGTCTCATCGTCGATTTAAAGGTACACTCGCTCAAGATCCCGAGGAGCTCTCCGGCCGTGGGCAACAGTAATGAGCGTAAACATGCACCGCGTGCTCTGCACCATGGGGGTGCCGGGTCCAGAGGCAAGCCGCCCATGTCCGATCCACCACGCCTAACTAAATCTTTGGATCGGTGTCAGCGACATAGAGTGTGAGACACGGACACTTAAACTATGTCACCTGAACCACCGCTTTGAGGCTAAGGGAACGGGTCGTGGTAGGCTTACACCAGAAGCCGCCCTTACCTTAACAGTGGCAATCGGGGGCTACTACGAACACGCTGAGGACGTGCCGACTATCGGGGACAAGGCAATGCCAAGTCATCATCCCGACGGTTGGGGCATTTAACGACCGCCACCCTCACCCAAGATTTGCAGGGCCTACCGCTCGGGTTAGCAAATCCCTCACGGGGTCCGGGGGCGGAATGACTTGCTCGACGTCCCCGCCATGGATGCAAGGTACTTTATGCATCGGGCCGGATGATGCTATCTACCCGCAACTCTAACCCCGCCCTTAGCAAGCAAAGAAACAATTCCATAAAATCCAATACGTGCTCAATAAGAATACAACGAGCCTAGCATGATACTACGAAGCAAGGAGCAGATACGAGCATGCCGTAAAGGAACAACCTAGCATGGATTAACATGAGAATTAACCAAGAAATCATGCTAGCGGGATTCAGATTGAAGCACCTAGCTACACATGTCAATAATCACAAACAAGCAATCAATCAACAATCACATATAATATCGCAGGTCCACACAACCCCGGTAAGAAATCCTTACCTTGGTCGGGGACGGTTTGGCACGAAATCCTAAGTCGCGAACAATCTCGATCTAGCTACCGGAACCTATCAATCAACACAAAAATCACACAATAGGCCTAAATACAATAAAATAAATGAGGCTCGGCGGGGAACAACTCACGACACACATTTAACGCTCGAACGGGCCGACAGCACAGCGAACGGCAAAGAACGGGTTGGCTGGCGCGCTGGGCGCAGAATGGGCGAAGCTGGCGTGGCTGGCGCGCGACGCTGGGGGCGCGGATGCGCGACGAACGCGCGGGCGGAAGGAGGGAGCGGCTGGCGCTGGCGCGATGCGACGCGACGCGTAGTCGGGCGAGGACGCGCGCGCGCGAGGACGAGGCGATGCGCTGGCGTGGCTTTTCGCGAGCGCTCGCCTGCTGCTTGGCGCGCGGCGAATAGGGGCGAACAGAGAGTCGGAGAAACGAACTCGATTCCGGGCGATTGGAGAAGATTCGACGGCCGATTTATAGATGGATGAACTCCCTACTCCGGTGCACTAAAACCACCCAACGTTTCACCTCGACACGTAGGAAAATGGAAATAAAAAAACAGGGAAAGAAATGGAGAAATCGGAGGAAAAGAAGAAGAAGAGAGGAGAAAGGGAGGAGAACTCACCTGGAGGGGATCGATCGGCCGAGAGGAGAGCCGGCGAGAGGCTGGTCTGGCGAGGGGAGGCCGGTCGGTGAGGAGAAACGCGAAGGAGAAGAAGAAAGGAAATGAGGGAGAAGGCTGGGCGAGTGCCTCTTAAACCAAAACAGGGACGGACAAGCATACATAGAAGATGGCGCGTTTAGATTAACACGCGCGCGCGGTGGCTCTATTGGGTGTGCCCTCTCGCCTAGCATGCGACACGGCCTGGTTCGATTCTGCTCGACGCGCTATTTAATTCCCTATTTATTTTTGCTCCTTCCCAAGCCCAAACGCCTTCACCAAAAATCCCAAATCTTTTCAAATTGACTCATAATAATTCCGACAAATTTAATTTCAAAACCGGCCCTGCCGGCCCGACCCAAAATTACCAAAATGCCCCTGGGCCTCCCGGGAAGGCCGGGATGAATTTTCCGGGCCGTTACAGAGTAGCACCGTTTGAGAGTTGGTGCGAGTTGAGGACGTGGTTTGCCGTCTATTCCCTTTGGAGTTCAGTGTATGCCCAGTCTTGGTTGAGATAGGTTGTGGCAGTCTGGATGGCATTCTGCCTTTGAGCCTTTGAGAACCCAAGAGGGTTTGGTTTTCGAAGAAGGGCTAGTGTTGTCTTGGCCGAGAAGTTCAGCTTTTGGATCAAGAGAGTTTTCTGGAGTATTTGTCTTAGGACTTTCGAGGACGAAAGTCTTAAAAGGAGGGAGTATTGTAACAGCCCAGTTTTCTATTCCAGTTTTTGAGGTGCCTTCGGGTCAAGATTCAGTTGTTTGGTTGGGTCTTAGAGCAGTTTTGACCCTTGGGGGTATTTTGGTCTTTTGGCTCCCCGGGCAGGATTTGTGGTTTTCAGGGCTTCGAGGTAGCTCCTGCCTTTGTCGAGGCTTGTTTGTTGTTGGTTGCGAGTCTCGAGGTGTTTGGGCTAGTCGGTTGGATGCTCGGTTGTGGTTTGGGCTTTGGCAAAGTGATGGTTGTTTGGGTGTTTCCTTTGGGATTCGAGCCCGGGCCCTCAGTGTTGATTTGGGAGTTGGATTTAAGTGAGTTTTATTTATTGGAAAAGATTGCTTCAGTCAGGTCTCGAAGGAGAAAGCCGGGAAATGGGATTTTAAGGTTTTAATTTGGATAAAAAGTGGATAAGGATGGAAATAGGATTAAAATCCAATTATTTTCCTTTTATTCCCATTTTTCTTTTATTTTCCCATTTTATTTTCTAAATCCCCATTTTCTCTCTCTCTCTCTCTCTCTCTCTCTCTCTCTCCCCGAGTTAGCCCCCCACCTCGCTGAGCCAGCCCCTTTGGTCGCCCATTGGGCCTAGCCCGAGCCCCCGCCCGACTGAGCTTCACCCACCCAGTGTCGCCCGGCCCGCCGAGCCCCTCGTCGCCGCAGTGCCACATCAGAGCCAGACGAGCCCCCGCCCGCCTGTGTGTCGTGCCATCGCCAGCCCGAGCCTCGCCCGCGTCGCACAGTGTCACCTAGAGCCGTGACGTGTCGCCCAGCTCGCGTAGCCCGAGCCCGAGCCTCTGCTCGCCCAGCCCAGCCGCATAGTGTCGCGTCGCCCAGCCCTAGCCGCGCACAGTGCCAGGCCGCCCAGCCCTCGCGTCGCCCGTGTCGTCCGCGCCCTTGTCGGCCAGATCGTGCGTCTTGTAGCCATCGCGTCGTGTCGCTCGCGCTGTTTCTGTGCCGTGCCAGCCCGAGCGCCCTGAGCCCGTCGCGTCGCGTCGCACGCACGTGTCCCTATTGCTTGCCGAGCTCGCGCCCGCGCGCCGTCTCTTGTGCCGAGCCGCGCAGCGCGCCCATCCAGCCCCTTTAGCTGCCTCGCCCGTGCAGCCGGCTCGTTCGCTTGTCAGTCGCGCCTCGTGAGTTGCTCCCGAGCCAAGCCCTGTTTATTTTATTGTATTCAGGCCTATTTTTATGATTATTGATGTGTTCGTTTGGCTCGCTATAGGTTGCTCGAGTTCGATCGCAGTTAGGTTTATTGTGTGTTGTTGCCTTCCGACCAGGTAAGGATTTCTTACCGGAGTTGTGTGGTCCCTGCGATATATTATGTGATTGCTGATTGTATGCTTGTTTGTGTTTATTGACATGTTTAATGATAGGTGCTCTATTCTGAATTCCCGACTGGCATGATTTCCTATGTTGTTTCTCATGTTAGTCCATGCTAGGTTGTTCTTTTCTAGCATGCTCGTATCTGTTCTTGCTTCGTAGTATCATGCTAGGTTCGTTGTATTCTTATTGAGCACGTATTGGATTGATTGGATTGTTTGCTAATTGCTATGACAGGTTAGAGTTCAGGTAGATAGCATCATCCGGGCCGGGTGCATAACGAACCTTGCATCCCCGACAGGGACGTACGAGATGGTGCTCCGTCCCTGATCCCGTTAAGGACTAGCTAACCCTAACGGCGGGCCCTGCAATCTTGGGTGAGGGTGGCAGACTGTTAAATGCCCCAACGGTCAGGATGATGACTTGGCATTGCCTTGTCCCCGACAGCCGGCACATCCTCAGCGTGTTTCGGCGGTATCCCTTGAGTTACCACCTGATAGGGCAAGGACGGTTTCCTGGTGTAAACCTACCACGACCCGTGCCTTAGCCTCAGGTGCGGTGGTTCAGGCTGACATAGTTCACGTGTCCAGGTCTCACACCCCTATGTCAGTGACAACGATCCAGAGATTTAGTTAGGCGTGGTGGATCGGACATGGGCGGCTTGCCACTAGACCCGCCACCCCCATAGTCTGTCAGAGCACGCAAAGGCGCGCGAACGCTCATTATAGCGCCGACCGGAGAGCTCCTCGGGATCTTGAGCCAGTGCACCTTTCGTCGACAGTAGACAGGCTGAGGTCGGGACTTGTTTCTCGTATAGGGCGTATTGTGTGGTGAGTTATTTCCAGACTAAGACCCTGAGTTGGCATCCGAGGCCCAAGTGTGGGCTAAGCTATGTGCTCTATTCTGTGTTTGTATTCATAGCTTGCATACCTTTCTGCTAGATGACCATGTATATCGTATTGTACCCCGGTTGGGGATTCTTACAGAGTAATTCGTTACTCACCCTTATTATGTGGTTTTCCATAGGTATCCATGGTGCGAGACAGGATGGCTGGAGGAGGAGCTGTGATCATGGAAACCCGTTGTTCAACTCTGAGTTTTATGTTTATGATTTAAATGTCCTCTGAATGCATGTAGTTGGGCACGGAGCCCTAGGGTGTTTTCTGAATGTATTTCCGGATTCTAGCATTGTTGTAACTATTGTAAAGCTTGTATGTTTTAAATAAATCTCTGATCAGAGTAAGTTTTGTAAATGCATTTGACTTGGAACAGGTGCTTGGAAACATGGACAGGTTTCAGGAAATTATGTTGACTTTTTAAATGGATGTTTTATGTTTTAGTTTTTACTTAGAATCCGAACACCATCTTGCAAATTTTCTGTAGATTTGTATGCATGCATTGAGGTAACGGCCTATTTTAGAACCCCTTTCGGGTCGGGTCGTTACAAGGACCATCTATTACTCTAGTGTGAGCATGTGAAAGATCGTCTGTCTGTAGGTCACTGTCCACTCAATCATGCCGATAAAGTCACCTGACTCTACTAGAGATGGCCAAAAGTAAGGGGAACAACATCCCTAAACCTTGGGATAGGGGCGCCATCTGCTAACCCCTAGCATTCGGGATCGACTGCCTGCAGACAACGTCCCGAAATGCATACAGGCTCACGGACAGTCATCCCTCCGTGCCATCATCTGTCTTAATGGCCTCTTTCAAAAATTGGCGAGGTCAAGCGAGTCATAACTGCTCTCCTTCCCACATACTGGGTCGTTATAGAGGTGTCGGGGTCAAGCGAGTCATGACTAGCTCCCATTCCCATGTACTATAACGGAAAAATAAATGAAACCATGCAAAAAGCATGTGGTGTTTCATGAGTATAATAAGAGATATAACTAGCACTAGAGTCATACGAGATGGTGCAACTTGCAACGTGCGCTCAGCAACCAATGAACTTGTTGTTCTGCACACAATGTGACACGTGGATGAGATTTGACCCCTTGGTCGGATGTAAGAGTCGACTTGTAGGTTAGTTGTAACGGCCCAGTTTTCTATTCCAGTTCTTTAGGTATGTTCGGTTGTTTATTCGAGTGTTCGGTTGGGTCATTAGGTAGTTAGAGTCTTTAGGCACATTTTGGTAATTGTACCTTCAGGGTTAGTTTTGCAATTAATCAGGATTCCAAGGCTGTTTATGTTATTTGCTGAGTTCGGGCTATTCCTTCGGTTTCAGGTTTCCAGGCGAGAGTTGCATCTTGGAAAACTTGGAGGTTCTTTTGGTTGAAAGAGAAAAAAGAAAAAATAATTGTTTGTGTTTTCCCTCACCATGACACAAAGCTGGATGGTTAGAGATTTGGAGGTTTTAATTTAAAAGAGAAAAATGGGAAAAAGATGTCTTCGCTGGGACTCGAAGGGTGGTTGATAGTGTTAATTTAAAGAAAGGAAATTAAGGGTTTAAATTGCCTCCGCCAGGACTCGAAGGCAGGTTGGCCTTGACACGTGGCATTTGGAGACTTCTTTTACGAAAAAGAAAATAGGAAAAGGCTTTTTTGCAATCGATTTCCCCAAGCCCTAGTTTTTTTTATGATTTCTTCTTCTCTCCCATCTCACTTTGTTGATTCAACTTCTCCCTCCTCTTCATCTTGTCGATTTCATCTCTCTTTCTGTTCTCCCATTGTGATCCTCTTCATCTCCAAGCTCTTTTGTTCTTACTGAATTCTCCAATCACCAAGCAAGCCTCCTTTGGTTACAAACCCTAGCCAAATTTGTTCTAGCTGCAACACCATTGTAGCAGAGGAGCAGCCTCATTGTCAAATCCTTTTTCTTCTTCTTCTTGTCGTGAACAACACCATAGTTGAGGAGAAGCTTCCCTAGCGGCAAGTTCCCTAGCCACAAGCCTCTTCACCGCACACCTTGCCGAGAGCTCGTCCTCTCATTTAGCTCTTACCGATCCATCTTGCTTTTGTCCTTGCCACAATTTAACACTAGTCGCAAGCCCCTTTGACCGCCACTCATCTCCATCGCTAGCACCAACGCCGAACAACCCCTTCGTCCTAACCCTAGCCCAGGCCCTTTAGCTTTTCAGACATCACCAAGCAAATAGCTCCTTTTCGAGAGCCCTAGCAGCCGAGACACTTGGTTAGCCGAGGGCCTTGGGCCCATCTTCGACTTGGGTAAATCCCTGCTTCCTAGGCTTGTTGCATTGGTTGTTTGTTTCATAGATTATTAGAGTTTGATTGTATGCTTTTTGTTTATTTACTACGTTCGTGTTGTTTCTTCAACTGAAGGAGCACTATTTTACTTGTGTTTTCTACTTGTTTTCCGAGTAAGGATTTCTTATCGGGGTTGTGTGGGCCCTGCAATACTTCATTGATTGTGTTCTTGATGCATGTTTACTGTTTACGAGCATGTTAGTGGATAGGATTGATTGTTGTTCTGTTCCGCTAGCGTGATTGTTCCTGTTTCCTCATTTTAGTGCCATGCTAGGTTTGTGCTTCCAGCATGCGATATGATTCTTGTTTAATCTCGTAGTACAATGCTAGGTTTTGTATGTTGATCAACATGTTAGATTGTTTGGGAACATGGTTGGACATTCTTAGATAGAACTTGTTAGCTTGTCATCATCCAAAGGCTGAGAGCGGCATAACGTACTTTGTCCCCACCGGTCCGGACAAGCGAGGACAGTATCCCGCCCCCGGCAGCAGGAGTGGTCTAGCTCACCACAAAGGCATAAGCCTAGTCTGTAGTTTGCTAGAGTGGAACCGTTCCAACGGTGCAAGCCTGCCTTTGCCGGTTCTTTGCTTCAGGCATCGGTGGTATTCAGGCTACTACAGCTTAGTGCCAAGGGCTTGGAACTCATGTAGAGTGACACTGTTTCCGAGTCTTTAGGCATGCGTACCTAGACCGGGGTGGTTTGTCCCTAGGCCCCCACATTCACATGGATTACATCAACATGCGGTGTGTGCGCATATGCATTAGACACCGGGATGAGAGCTCCCTCGGGCTAATGTTTGTGAGTACACCACTTTCATTCTGAGTTTAGAGCAAGACACTAGGTACTCTTCCAGATGTCCCAAGACCAGTTTGGAGAGCTGGTCAGAATAGTTTGGACATAACGCACTTTGTCCCCACTTATCGAACACAACGCACTTTGTCCCCACTGATTGGATATAACGCACTTTGTCCCCACTGATTGGATATAACATACTTTGTCCCCATAGATTGGTAATAACACACTTTGTCCCCACAACTTGGGCATAACGCACTTTGTCCCGACAGATCGAACATAAGGAAGTTTGTCCCCTCAAATTGGGATAAGTTATTTAGAGCTGGTCATTAGGCCAGAGGAAAGAGACTCTGATGACTCGAGAGATTGTTTTAACAACTCGAACTAGGGATTCTATGTTGGTAACTGTTTGCATGTATACTTTGATGCTAGATGAGATGTTGTTTTGTACTGTACCTCGGTTGGGGAATTTTACTGAGTGCTTTTGTACTCACTCTTATTTTTTGTGATTTTCCACCAGGTAACTTGGGACAGCACCGGGACGGCTAGCAGATGAGGTGATTGATCAAGGGAGCTTCCGGCGTCACTCTGTCTATGTTTCATGTCTTTATTTGATTCAACATGTAGTTGGACACAAAGTCCATAGGAGGATTTGCATTATGTTGTTTTTGGATGTTTAAATGAAATTACTAGCCAGAACCTTATTTACTATTTTAACAGGTTTATGTTTAGATGATTTTAATTCAAATGAAATTTCAATTACAGAGATGTCTCATTTGTTTTAAATGTTTTTACACTCATGCATGCTAAGTAAGAACCAAGTTTAGGACTATTTTTAGAGTCGGTTTCATACATTAGTGCAGTTCAACCACTTGTCTCGAAGTAAAGAGGATTCATATCCTCGCTTGATTACTAATGGCACTAGCAAGTAACATCAATAATGTAACGACTCGACCCGAATGGGGTTCTAAATAGGTGATTACCTCAATGCATGCATACAAATCTACAGAAAATTTGCAAGATGGTGTTTGGATTCTAAGTAAAAACTAAAACATGAAAACATCCATTTAAAAATCAACATAAATTCTCGAAACTCGCCCCCTGTTTCCAAGCACCTGTTTCAAGGCAAATACATTTCCAAAACTTACTCTGATCAGAGATTTATTTAAAACATACAAGCTTTACAACAATGCTAGAATCCGGGAAAACATTCAGAAAACACCCTAGGGCTCCGTGCCCAACTACATGCATTCAGAGGACATTTAAATCATAAACATAAACATAAGACTCAGAGTTGAACAACGGTTTTCCATGATCACAGCTCCTCCTCCAGCCATCCTGTCTCGCACCATGGTTACCTGTGGAAAACCACATAATAAGGGTGAGTAACGAATTACTCAAGAAGAATCCCACCGGGTACAATACGATATACATGGTCATCTCGATGAGCGTATGCAAGCTATGAATATAAACGAGAATAGAGCACATAGCTTAGCCCACACTTGGGCCTCGGATGCCAACTCGTGGTCTTAGTCCGGAAATCAATCACCACATCCACACAATACACAAGTCGCCCTATACGAGAAACAAGTCCCGGCCTCGGCTTCATCTCATCGTCGACGAAAGGTACGCTAGCTCAAGATCCCGAGGAGCTCCGGCCGGCCAGTAATGAGCGTAAACATGCACCGTGTGCTATGCGCAGACTATGGGGGTGCCGGGTCCAGAGGCAAGTCGCCCATGTCCGATCCACCATGCCTAACTAATTCTTTGGATCGGTGTCACCGACATAGGGGTGTGAGACTGGACACGTAAACTATGTCGGCTGAACCACCGCACCGGGGCTAAGGAACGGGTCGTGGTAGGCTTACACCGAAGCCGCCCCTTACCTTAACAGTGGCAATCAAGGGCTACGGCCGAACACACCGAGGACGTGCGCCGATCGCCGGGGACGAGGCAATGCCAAGTCATCATCCCGACCGTTGGGGCTTTTAACGATCCGCCACCCTCACCCAAGATTGCGGGGCCACCGGTAGGGTTAGCTAATCCTCACGGGGTTCGGGGACGAGCATCGCTCTCGACGTCCCCGCCATGGATGCAAGGTACTTTATGCATCGGGCCGGATGATGCTATCTACCGCAACTCTAACTCGCCTTAACAATCAAAGCAAACAATTTCATAAAATCCAATACGTTCTCAATAAGAATACAACGACCCTAGCATGATACTACGAAGCAAGGAACTGATACGAGCATGCCAGAAAGGAACAACCTAGCATGGACTAACATGAGAAACAACATAGGAAATCATGCCATCGGGAATTTAGAATAGAGCACTTATCAGAAACATGTCAATAAACACAAACAAGCATACAATCAAGAATCACATAATATATCGCAGGTCCACACAACTCCGGTGAAGAAATCCTTACCGCCTAAGACCTCTAAACACAAGAAACCTAAGTCGCGATCGAACCCGAGCTAGCTAGCGAGATCCTAACAAAAACAACAATAATTACAATCAAAAGGCCCAAATATAATAAAACAAACAGGCTCAGCTCGGGAGCAACTAACGAGGAGCTACCGACACGCGAACGAGAGCCGGCCGCACGGCTAGGCTTACAAGTGATGATGGGCGCGCAGACAGCGCGGCTGGGCGCAGGTCGGGCGCCGTTTTCGCTACTGGGCGCGCTGGCACGGGCTACTGGGCTCGGGCTGGCGAAGCAGAGCGCGCGCGCGAACGCAGCGAGCAAAGAGGCGAGGGCGCGCGCGGCGCGCGACGACGCTGCTGTGGACGCGACGAGCGGCTCGGCATGTGGGCGAGCACGGCCGAACGACACGGATCCGGCGACACGGGGCTCGGGCGACACCGTGGCGAGCGGCTCGGGTGAAAGTGGCGATGCGCGACCTGGCAAAGCGAGATCGGGTTGGCGACTGGCGGGCGAACTCCCGGCGACGCGCGCGACCGGCAGGAGGGCTCTCACTGGCGAGGCCGGTTTCTGGGCGCTGGGCGAGCCATGGGTCGCTCGGGCAAGGGTCAAGGAGCCAAGGGCTAGGTCAAAGCTAGGTGGGGGCTCGGAGAGAGAGAGAGAGAGAGAGAGAGAGAGCGAGAAAATTGATTTTGGGGAAAAGAAAAGAAAAATGGGAAAATAAAAAGGAAAATGGGAAAAAGGGAAAATGGGATTTTAAATTCCATTTCCATCCTTATCCACTTTACAACCCCAAAATCCCATTTCCCGGCTTCCTCCTTCGAGACCCGATCGAAGAAATCTTTTCCAATCAATCAAACTCACTTAAATCCAACTCCCAAAGCAACACTAAGGGCTCGGGCTCGAATCCCAAAAGAATCACACAACCAACCAACACTTTTGCCAAAAACCCAAATCACAACCGAACTCCCAAACGACTAGCCCAAACATTTCGGGACTCGTAAGCAATAACAAACCAGCCTCGACAAAGGCGGGAGCTACCTCAAGCCCGAAAAACCACAAATCCTCGCACGGAGAGCCAAAAGACCAAAATACCCCTAAGGGTCAAAACAGCTCTAACGACCCAACCGAACCACTGAATCTGAACCGAAAGCACCTCGAGAACCGGAATAGAAAACTGGGCCGTTACAATACTTCCTCCTTTTAAGACTTTCGTCCTCGAAAGTCCTAAGACAAAAAACGGCTCTAGGAAACTCCACTAAAACCTAACCAATGAACTTCTCGGCTAATACAACGCCAACCTTCTCCCAAAACCAAACCCTTTTGGGTTCTAAAAACTCAAAGGCACTATGCCATCCAGCCGCCACAAACAAACACAACCAAGACGGGCATATAATGAACTCCGAAGGGAAATAGACGGCAATCCACATCCTCAACTCGCACCAACTCTCAAACGGTGCTACTCTCAAAGAAACTCGAGGATCGCCACAAGCTCAAACTCTACACCACGCATGCTGGAAAAACTCCTCTGGAAGCTCACGGTGACAACAAAACAACCTCAACCCTACAACAAGTCGACCAAACAATTTGAACCTCATAGGTTCCAAAACCCAAACAAACCTACTCTTACTTCACAAGAGACAAATGAACCTCAAATCTTGCCTACACCTTTAACGACTATAACCAAACCACCAACCGACGATCGATCCAAAAAGCAAACTTCTCCAACTAGAACGCGCGACCACAACACTTAAGCAACCATCTTAAGGAGAAATCGCCGAACCAAAGGCAAGGGGCACCATCCTGGTACACCAGATGGCTAACAACACTCACACCAGCTGAAACTTCAGCTACGACCACCTTTAAAAGACAAGGGCCAAGCACAGACTCCACTCGGCCAAGCCAACAAACTAGAACTCCTCATCGGCCGAACGCAACATTTGGAGCAAGCCTACCAAAGAATCGCCAAAGAGAACACCGCCAGCAAGGAACAACCAACATTCCTCTCAAAATCTCGGAAGCAAGGACTAAACCATCACGCGCCTATCTGCGACACAATACCACGAGGAAAAACAGCTCAACAACTTACCAACCAACGCCACGGCACCTCTGTGCCAACTCACTCAAACGCGGCTCTGCTAATGCCAACTGCGAACTCACAACAACTAGGAACAAAGCCCGAGAAGGGCTTGCTCAGCAGAACTCAACCCAAACTTATAACGAGCAACGCTCGCCTCCAAGCTACCATTCAACTCTTAAAATCCAACTGGCTACTCAAAAGACTTCTCCTTTTAGCCTAGGCCTAACTCAACTTCCCACCAGAAGCTCCACTCCCAAAACCTCACAAGGAAAACGGATAACGACAACCTCAAAGCTTACGGATCCTGAGCCACACGAATCCGCAAGACTACCCCGCAAGCTAACACTCGAGGCTGGCATCCAAGGAGCAACTCAACCACCACAGAGGCTAGGGGGAAAGGAAATCATCACTCCCCAAAGGACCAACAACTTGCCCGAACAACTCAACTCGACCGGCTAGCCACCCGCTCTTGCGGGACAAACAACTCTCTTTGGCTAACAACACAAAGCAGTGGACCCTCACGGCTGGGGTGACCGCCGCGCTTACTCGGTCAACTACACAACTCAGAGCTAAGTCGACTCTCGCCAAACGGGAAACGACTTCCAAGCAAGCAAACTCGTAAGGGCGTGAACTTCACACACGCTCGCCGACTAGCTCAAACCCAAGGGCAACAACAACCAACCAACTCTTGGAAGCAACACCCAAGGGAAAACTCAACCAATCGGATCACCAACCCAAAACTAATGTAACTTGCTCAATCGCCGAGGAGGGGTCAACTCCCAAAACTTTCTGACCAGGAACAAGACCTCAGGGCAACGCCCTCCAGCTAGAACCGAACTAGCTCTTGAAACAACAAGAGAACCAAATCTTGGCCAAACACTCACAAGAGGCAAAACAACCTTTACTGCAGCTTCTAGAACACCATCCAAGAATACGCTTAACTGGACAAACAACTGCTTCCAAGCAGCCAACAAACTATTCCCTCTTGCTAGCACCACTACCATCAATTCCAAGACCAAGGGAGTAACCTGACAACTCCCCGAAGGAAACGGCTCTTACAAGCAGACAACCAAAGGACAGAGAGCTCCACATACGCTCACTGTCATGCTCAACTAGAGCAACAACATCTAATCTCACGGGGCAACAACAAGGGTCCATCTCAGACTGAACCTCCAAAAGCCAAACGGGGCAACTCAACATCCTGGAAGCGGGAAAACAACCAACAGGGCACAAACCATTCGTCCCACGAGCAAAGCTAATCTCTAGCAGCTCCAAACCACACCTTGGTCGACACCAAGCATCAATCAGCCACCACACCGGAACCAATCCGGACTCTACTCCAAACAAACACTGGCTTGCTAGTGTACCAAGACTGCTAGCAACTCAACCGGGGCTACGACCCACACGCCTCCAGCTGGCCAACTGAAACTCACTACCTGGGCCTGACTGAGCTCTGGAGAGGCTCTCCACAACCTAAGGTTCTCCGACAACCCTCGACACACCCACTGCTGGCAAACGATCTAATGCAGATAACCGCTCGAACAAACAACTCCAATTTCCAGCATCACAACCATGTTGGCCAACTCCAACTCCTTGGGAACCAAGAGGACCCGAAACGCTACAGAATGCGTCATCCTCCTACTCAAAGCATCGGCCACAACATAACTTATACCCAAGGAAGGATCCGAACAACTCTCTTAGCCATGACGATCAGAAACCACGCAGCTTAGCTACCACCGCTCTTGTTCAGTTTCCAACTGAACTCCAACCAACGATCAACAAAAAGATCCGCCAACCAAGCTTAGGTCCAACTTAACAAATCTTGCCTAAGCAACAACCTGATATCACGAGCACGGTATCTTTATCACCTCGCTAAAGCCTTACAACATCCACCTGGAGTTCAACTTCTCCAGAAACTGAGCACTAGATCTCCAAAGCAAACCCTACATGGATCTGAAACTCTCGCCACGGAACGAACCACACAAAACACACTTGTGTGCACAACTCTCAACCTTCCTTTAGAGATCCAAGACTAACAACGTTTTTCCAAAAAGCAACGCTAACTCCTGGCAGCGATACAAACAATCCAAGGAACACCAAAAGTTCCATCTCCACACGATACTCGAAGCTGAGGCAACCTTGCTCTACCAAAGCATAACAATGCCAAACCGAACTTACTTTATACTAAGCCTCGACCAAGGGTGCTTACCCAAAAAGGCATCCAAAACCTCTCACAAGGCATCCAACTCGCCTCATCGACATCCAACTCATGGTCCCTCAGCTGGACCAAACTCGCATTTACAACGCTAAACTCTCCTCAGATTTAGGCACTCAAAGGTAGTTGACCGCACTACCAACCACAAAGAAATCTCTTGGCCTTAACACTAGCGCGAGAATCACGCCCACCAACACTTAACAACTGCCAACCTGCTGACTTACTCAACCTCCAGTAACACTGGGAAAAGGCTCCGGCTCCTCTCGAACATCCTTTCGCTTGTAGTCCATCGACTACCACTGAACTAGCCCTCTGGCACGACCTAAATAGGTGCCACTGCCATAAACGGATCCAAGGCTAAAGAAGTGCGTTGAACTCCGGACGGCATAGAACCATCTGCTATGCCCGAGCCAAACTCAAGCCTGAACCAGACTTAGTGCCAAAGCGGCACACCAACCAATGCACCTCAAGTGCCACTACTACCAAAACCACATCTTACTACCAATGGGGCCATCAAGATCACAACCTCAAGTGACAAGAACTCTGGCTAGGCATACAAGGGCTTCAACTAAAAAACCATGCCTATGGCATCTCATCAAACCGAAGGCTCACCGCCTACTCTTGCACCTCCACATGATGCTCAACAAAACTCTGGCCGGCTCTCTCAACATGCAGCAGCTAGCTCCACTCTAGGAGCTCACCAAAGAAAGAGTGCTCAACTTTACCAAACATCTGAGGAAAACACCAACGGATCCAATCCGAAGGGAATACTGCTCACTGCACCCTTAACCACAGGGTTCCAGCTTACTGGCTGCAAACAACAACACTTTACAGGAGTACAAAGATGCCTCAACAATCTCCTCGAAGGCTACCAACTCTGCAGCTACTCACTGGGCAATCGAACAATCTGCTAAGGCTCAAGATCAACACTTGAGCTACCCAGGCTAGTCCACACGGGGACCTGCTCCACAAGCATCCACATAAGCACAGCCATAGCTAACTAGTCTCTTGGAGTGGTACTCCAAGGCAAAGCACCTCCACCCTCTCACTAGGGGAAAACCAACAACTGGGCCACAATTGGCCTACGGGAGTCCAAGCTCTGCCTCCCACGGGGACGATATCCCAGGGCATCCGAATCTATCTGGATACCTCGACAAGCCACAACATACATCACATGCTGCGGGAAGTTGGCATGATGGCGCTCTAAACCCAAACCAACAACGAGTCAGAACCTGCTCGTCTCCGCTCCACAACACTACACAAGGCATACACTAGATTATTGTAAATTCTTAACCCTTTTTCAACAACAAATAGTAAACTTAGGCGTACCTGATGACTATCGGAGTGCTGGTGATCATGGGAAAAACGACCTACAACAAAAGGTCAATCTACAGAATCTATGACTCTGAGCTCTGATACCAATTGTAACGACCCGACCCGAATGGGGTTCTAAATAGGCCATTACCTCAATGCATGCATACAAATCTACAGAAAATTTGCAAGATGGTGTTTGGATTCTAAGTAAAAACTAAAACATGAAAACATCCATTTAAAAATCAACATAAATTCTGAAACTCGTCCCTCGCTTTCCAAGCACTGCTTTCAAGGCAAATACATTTCCAAAACTTACTCTGATCAGAGATTTATTTAAAACATACAAGCTTTACAACAATGCTAGAATCCGGGAAAACATTCAGAAAACACCCTAGGGCTCCGTGCCCAACTACATGCATTCAGAGGACATTTAAATCATAAACATAAACATAAGACTCAGAGTTGAACAACGGTTTTCCATTATCACGCCTCCTCCTCCGACCATCCCTGTCTCGCACCATGGTTACTCGTGGAAAACCACATAATAAGGGTGAGTAACGAATTACTCAAGAAGAATCTCCCACCGGGTACAATACGATATACATGGTCATCTCGATGAGCGTATGCAAGCTATGAATATAAACACAGAATAGAGCACATAGCTTAGCCCACACTTGGGCCTCGGATGCCAACTCGTGGTCTTAGTCCGAAATCAATCACCACATCCACACAATACACAAGTCGCCCTATACGAGAAACAAGTCCCGACTCTCACCGCGCTCATCGCCGACGAAAGGTACGCTAGCTCAAGATCCCGAGGAGCTCTCCGGTCGGCGCTGTAATGAGCGTAAACATGCACCGCGTGCTATTGCAGACTATGGGGGGTGCCGGGTCTAGAGGCAAGCTGCCCATGTCCAGTCACCACGCCTAACTAATTCTTTGGATCGGTGTCACCGACATAGGGTGTGAGACACGACACGTAAACTATGTCACCTGAACCACCGCACTGGGGCTAAGGAACGGGTCGTGGTAGGCTTACACCAGAAGCCGCCCTTACCTTAACAGTGGCAATCAAGGGCTACGGCGAACACGCCGAGGACGTGCCGATCGCCGGACGAGGCAATGCCAAGTCATCATCCCGACCGTTGGGGCATTTAACGACCGCCACCCTCACCCAAGATTGCAGGGCCTACCTGGAAGGGTTAGCTAATCCTCACGGGGTTCGGGGGGACGAGCATCGTCTCGACGTCCCTGCCATGGATGCAAGGTACTTTATGCATCAGGCCCGGATGATGCTATCTACCTGCAACTCTAACCTGCCTTAACAATCAGCAAACAATTTCATAAAATCCAATACGTGCTCAATAAGAATACAACGACCCTAGCATGATACTACGAAGCAAGGAACAGATACGAGCATGCCAGAAAAGAACAACCTAGCATGGACTAACATGAGAAACAACATAGGAAATCATGCCAGTCGGGAATTCAGAATAGAGCACTTATCAGGAAACATGTCAATAAACACAAATAAGCATACAATCAAGAATCACATAATATATCGCAGGTCCACACAACTCCCAGAAGAAATCCTTTACCGCGGAAGATCTCTAAACACAAGAAACCTAAGCTGCGATCGAACCTGAGCTAGCTAGCGAGATCCTAACAAAAACAACAATAATTACAATCAAAAGGCCCAAATATAATAAAACAAACAGGGCTCAGCTCGGGAGCAACTAACGAGGAGCGGCTGACACGCGAAAGAGCCAGCTGCACGGGCTAGGCAGCTGATGGGCGCAGACAGGCGTGCTGGGGCGCAGGGCTGGGCGCTGGCTCGGCGCTGGGGCGCGCTGACACGGCGCTGGGGCTCGCTGGTCGAAGCAGGGCGCGCAAACGCGCGGCGAGCAAGCAAGCTGGGCGCGCGGCGCGACACGCGCGCTCTGTGGACGCGACTCGAGCGGCTCGGCACGACAGGGCGAGCACGGTGGGACGACACGATCCGGCGACACGGGGCTCGGGCGACACATCAGGCGAGCGGCTCGGGTCGGGCCGGCGATGCGCGACTGGGCAAAGAGATCGGGTTGGCGACCGGGCGGGCGAACTTCGGCGACGGCGCGACTGGCTGGCAGGGTGGCTCTCACTGGGCGAGGCTGGCTCGGGCACTGGCGAGCCATGGTCGCTTTCGGGCAGGTGGGCGAGCCAAGGGCTAGGTCGGGCTAGGTGGGGGGCTCGGGGAGAGAGAGAGAGAAAAATTTTTTTGGGGAAAAAGAAAAGAAAAATGGGAAAATAAAAAGGGAAAATGGGAAAAAGGGAAAAATGGGATTTTAAATTCCATTTCCATCCTTATCCACTTTACAACCTCAAAATCCCATTTCCCGGCTTCCTCCTTCGAGACCCGATCGAAGAAATCTTTTCCAATAAATCAAACTCACTTAAATCCAACTCCCAAAGCAACACTAAGGGCTCGGGCTCGAATCCCAAAAGAATCACACAACCAACCAACACTTTGCCCAAAAACCCAAATCACAACCGAACTCCCAAACGACTAGCCCAAACATCACGGGACTCGCAAGCAATAACAAACCAGCCTCGACAAAGGCAGGAGCTACCTCGAAGCCTGAAAAACCACAAATCCTGCACGGAGAGCCAAAAGACCAAAATACCCCTAAGGGTCAAAACAGCTCTAACGGCCCAACCGAACCACTGAATCTGAACCGAAAGCACCTCGAGAACCGGAATAGAAAACTGGGCCGTTACAAATAACATGACATTCATCATGCAACACGAGTCCTAAATGGGGTGAGCTAGCTGCTCCTCTAGGTGGTTAACACGATAACCGAGTCTCGTTATTCTCACGCTGAAGATCATCGATCTAAAATAGAGTATAAAGACGTCAGAGTGTTACAAACAAAACTGAAGGTGATGGTACAAACAAGCTGTACATATATTTATCGTAGTACGAGTACAATCAACATAGATGGAACTGAATAGGAAATCATTCTCACACGTGCACAACCAATTAGAGGTGAAACAAGCAACAACAAAACATACACATGTCTAATCATGAGCTACCTAACACATTAGGGGCATTACGGTCACAATTACTACATGGGCACAATAAACAGAGACCTTACAGTTTACGAGTTACACTACGATTTCATGCTATCACGAGAATAATCAGTTCAATCAGTAAGTTACAACACCAACATAAACATGTGACAAGTCATCCAACATTCATTTCTCATTAATCGTTACATGTAACTATTTACATGCTTTTAAGCCACAAACCCAGATCAATAATGGAACTTCTTACCTTCTCGACATCTAGATCGAATCACCAAGATGAACCATAAGCCAAACGATGAATCCCGAGAGTTACCTAAACATGGAATCAAGAATAGAAATCAATGAAATAAACAAACTAAGCACAATAAACGGATCTCACCCCGCGAACGGAGAGGGATGGGTCATACCTCAAACTCTCTATCTCGACACCCTAAGCACGGATCTGGTCTTTGAATTTTAATACAAAAGAAGGAATGGCTTTCATATGGATTTTTTGCCGGAATCCATGGTGAATTGAGCTGGGGTTTCCAAATAAGGTTGAAAAGAGTAGAAAACGTTGAAGGGAGTCAAGGTTTCGTTACCTAAGAGGAAAAACGAACTCCGACGACTTTCGACGCCAAAGACGAAACCCATGAAGCTGTTGTTCGGATCGGCTCCTCACGATGATGGGAGAGGGAGCGGCGGCACTACGTGTACACCACCTTGTCAGAGAACCACGACCACGAACTGCTCAGAAAGGGACTATGAAGAGCATTGATGTTGTGTTTCGCTGAATGACATGTGATGGATTTTGAGGGTAAAGGGTGTTGGAGATGGATGGCTAAGATTGAATGGAAGTTTCTCCCCTTTCCTGATTTGATGTGCGATAGATGGAGAAATGAGGTGTGGGTTGGAGGATGGTTAAATGATGAGAGAGATAAGGGATGGGTTCTATTCACATTTAAATACAATTTTCCCTTTCGATTTTGAAAACATAAAAACCCTAAGCCTTTAAAGTAAAGTTGATATTAACCTAAAATAACTCAAATAGCATTTTATTTCAAATTGATGTTTTATTTCAGTTGGTGTCGTGGGTATGGGGGAGCAAAGCTCCGATTTTCTAGTTTTCAAAAAAAAAAAGTTTTACAAAGTTATAATTAGAAATATAAATAATTTTCAAGACTCTTGATTGATGAAGTGATTTAACCATTTTAAAGGAAACATTATAAATTTAGGGTGATTCAAGATTATAAATTTTCACTACAAATGCCTAAATATATATGAAGTACTAGGGTGTCAATAAACTTCGGTGTATTTCTCTCTTTCCTTCTTTTACTTTTCATAATTTCAATTCTTACATATTAATATTTTTATTGTTGTGTAATTTTAGATTAACAAGTTTAAAACATAAAGAATATTTTTAAAGAACTTAAAAGTTGGCGAATCTTATTCACCCTCCTCTAGTGTTGTCTTTTGATCCTACAATTGGTATAAGAGTGAGTTGCTATTATTTGTAATCAAAATATTTAAAAAAAAAGTGTTTCATTGATATCCATTTGTTTGAGTTTCACTTCTTCAATTAGTGTTGTTATTTTTATAAAATATCTTTTTTAAAAGCTTAATTGCTAGAGTTATGACAACCTGAAGTGTTGTTGAAGGTCATTATATTGATAAACCTTTATTCTTTGATGGTATAAATTATGATGTATGGAATAAGTGAATGAAAATATTTTTGCTTGGTATTGATTACAATTTTTGGTATGTTTGCGACATGATTTATCAAAAGTGATATTGAATGAAAATTTGATCTCTTGCAATGCTCAAGTTATGAATATCATGTGTTGTGCTTTGGATAGTAAACTATATGATAAAATTGCACATTTTCAATATGCTTATGATGTTTGGTATTTTCTTGAAAATATGTACAGTGTAGAAAATTTCTCTTGTACTACTTACGAACTATTTGATGTGAAGGAGAATTATAAATCTCAAAATCAAGAAAATGTTCAGGAAGTGATAAAGGAAAAGTGCGATAAATCCTACTTATGCTTGATGGCGAATTCAAGTAACGAACTTGATAATGAAAATGAGATAAATCATGATCACTTTTTATGATGAATTATTTGAAGCATTTGAAAACATGCAACATAATTTAAAAAATTATGTCTTGAAGTATGCTAAACTATCAAAGAAGTATAAACGTTGTTTAATGAAAATAAATCTCGAATAGATGAAAATGTACATTTGAAAAATAGATCAAATAATGAGATTGTTGTTTGTAACAATGAGAAAAATGTTTTGAATGATAGAATTAAATTCCTTGAAAAAGTGAACGAGGATCTCAATTTTTTTATCATGTGAATTAAAAATTGAATTAAGTGATGAGAAATAAAATTGAAGCAATTGATTTTTTCTCATTGAAATTGAAGAGGAAAATATTAGCCTTAAAAATATAAATATTGATTTAGAAAATATAAATACATGAAAATGTCTACAAAATTAAATTTCTTGAAAGTGATAATCATGAGAAAAATAACATTTTGCATGTGTTTAAAGAAAAAGAATCACTAGCTAAGAAAGAACTTGAAATTGCAAAAGAATCTATTAAGAAATTAACTATCGGTGCTTAGATAAAATTATTGACATGAATACACATTTTGATGATAAAAGGGGAATAAGCTATATGTTAATGAAAATTGTTCATTTTATACAAATGCTAGCTTTGTTAGAGCCACCCCTAGTATGTCTAAAGATATTTTATGCAATATCTTTAATCTTGTTGATGTTAACTTTGTCTCAAAGAATAAAAAATCTAGAAATATCCATGGAAATTGAAATTATGTGTCTAGAAAAGTTGCTAAATCAAAATTAGTTCATAATGTGAAACTTGAATAAAATCATGAAAAACTTAGAGATTTGAATGAGTTCCAAAATCTATTATTACTAATCATGAATGACCCAAGAAATGGGCCAGGTACCAAAATCCTTTAGTGAGCTTTCCTTGTAGGTATTATTTCAAAAGTCAAGTAGGTTTCTTGAAGCTCAAATTTGAAATTATTCAAATGAAGCATCTACGACTCTATACAATTTAACACAAGGAAAATTTACATATTTGGTAACTTTATATTTTAAAATTTATGATATATATTTATTTGAATTTAAAATGGAAATTATTTGAAATTGACATCCTAAATTTATTAGATGGAATATAGTTGCAAAAAGGTGATTGTTGTTTTTGCTCAGCGTTCGCACCAACGAAGTGTTCACATAGATTTGAATTCCTTTTCACTACTTAACTAAGTGTGCAAGTGTACACAAGTTCGTTATAGCATGTTTTAATAAGTAAGGATTGTCTCCTTAGGAAATTAAAATCTATTTGTTTACGCTACCATGCAAGAGTCAAATGGGTACAGAAATGTGAAATTTTAGAGAGTTGATTAAGCGAATTATAACTGACTAAGGACAAGAATTAATTAAACATCAGAAATAGTTAAGTCATATAAATCACAATTGCGATAAGAAAGTAAGTTAAAATTAATCCATTAATACTTGAGCCAACACACTAGTAATCCTTATCTCTAAGTAAGTTTGAATTGCAAGTGCTAACTTAATTTGCCTAATTTCCTTAAAACCTAGTGTATACATGCAAGTTTGCCTAATTTCCTTCTCTCGAAGCGAATTATTTCACATGGAAATTTTTAATAACAATATGCAAACAAACTTTCATACATTTGTACTTAGCTTTCCCTACTTCGTACGCGCGAGCGAACTACATGAAACTTTACTGTTTCCGATAATACATTTAGCTACTCATACTAATAATTGAATCTAACAAGGTTAAGCAATAAGTTTCCATTACTACTGAATTGAACAAAAGAAATTACAAAATAGCAAAATAAACTAAGTAACGAAATACTGAATGTTGTAAAGGTGTGGATGGCTAAGCTCAGAAAAATCTTCGGCGTAGCCAAATGTAACAAAATGACAAGAGTAATATCATGCACAAACTTCTAATCTCCTATGATCTCTCAATGTTTGAACCCCCTCTCTCAATCGACACAGGTTTTCTTTTAAAGGCCTTCGTTACTACGTCCCAAACTACGCAAATGGCCCACGCTCTATCCTAGCTCCACTTTTTCTGCTCGACGACCTGTATACATGGTTACGATGAGACTTTGACTTCTCTTAAGATTCTTCCATGCGTCCAAGGTGCTTCCCAACCATTTGTTGATTCATGTTCACCTCCCTTGCTTTGGCGCAGCAAAATGTATCTTAAAAAACCAGAACCGTTAAAATACTCATATTTTCCCTAAATTTACCTGAAGGACTTCATCTTACTCTGAAAACCACAAGATTACTTATTCCGCTTTTATGTTCATTTATAACTAACTATGTTTTTAGTTTGGGTCTAAAACCTAGCAAAATATTTCATTAATGCATACATACTTAGTTAATTAACTCACATTTCTTGAGAGTTCAAATATTTTGAAAATTTTGAAATCTTGTTTGACATTTTTGGCATATATATGTGACTCGGTGTAATGACCCGACCCGAAAGGGTTCTAAAATAGGCCGTTACCTCAATGCATGCAATCAAATCTACAGAAAATTCGCAATAGGGTGTTCAGATTCTAAGTAAAAACTAAAACATAAAACATCCATTTAAAAAGTTAACATAATTTCCTGAAACCTGTCCCTGTTTCCAAGCACCTGTTCCAAGACAAATACATTTACAAAACTTACTGTAAGAACCCGACCCAAAACACGGCCCTAAACCTAGGTTCTCACTCAGCATGCAAGTTAAATACTTCATCAAGCGGTTTAGTGCTCATATTTAAAACCTTTCAAAACATTTAAAAGCGGGGACACTTAAAATATAAACAACAACCTTCATTTATGCAAAGCCAACAAAGTAAAACAAGCCTGGCTAGTGTTTATAAAATCATACAATACAATTTAAACAACTTTTAAAAACGTCCCCCTAGGACTCCTGTCCGTCTACATGCTGAACAAATTATGCAAACAATAAAAGACAGAGTGCCGGCGGCTCCCATGATCAATCGCCTCCTCCGCTAGCCGTCCCGTCTTTGCCCCAAAGTTACACGGTGGAAAACCACAGAAATAAGGGTGAGTATAAACATACTCAGTAAGAATCCCCAACCGGGGTACAATACGATACATCAATCATCTGGCACCCTAGTATACATGCAAACAGTTACCAACACAGATCATAGCTCAACGAGCTTACAAGGCAGAATCTGGAATCCTGGGAAGTCTCCTACTTCCGTATAACGGCCCAGTTTTCTATCCCGGTTCTCGAGGAGCTTCCGGTTCAGATTTAGTGGTTCGGATGGGTCGTTAGAGCTGTTTGGACCTTTAGGGGTATTTTGGTCTTTTTGCTCCCCGGGCAGGATTTGTGGTTTTTCAGGGCTTCGAGGCAATTCCTGCCTTTGTTGAGGCTTGTTTGTTATGGACTGCGAGTCCCGAGATGTTTGGGCTATTCGTTTGGGAGTTCGGTTGTGATTTGGGTTTTGGGCAAAGTTATGGTTGTTTGGGTGTTTCCTTTGGGATTCGAGCCCGGGCCTTCAGTGTTGATTTGGGAGGTTGATTTCAGTGAGATTTGTTGTTTGGAAATGGTTGCTTCAGTCGGGTCTCGAAGGAGGAAGCCGGAAAATGGGATTTAAGGATTTTAAGGATTTTTTGGAAAATTGGAAAATTGGATTTATTTGGATAAGGATGGAAATTTAATAAAAGAGCAAAAAAAAAGAAAATCCCATTTTTCCCCCATTTTTCCCTTTCTCTCTCCTCCAACACGAGCCCCCCCCCCCTTTGGCCCCTCACCTCCCTGCCCGAGCAGCCCTTGGTCGCCCACCCTGGCCGCCCAGCCCGAGCCCAGCTCACCCATGGTCGCGAGCCTAGCCGCCCATCTTTCCCTGCCGCGTCGCCTTGTGCGCGCCGAGCCCCGCCTGTCTGTGTCGATCGCCCGCCCCAAGCGTCGCCAGTCGCACTGACCTCGCTCAGTCGCCCCGAGCCAACTTCGCCCAGTCCGTGTCGCCGCGATCGTGCCGAGCCGCGCAAAGTGCAGCGTCGCCCAACCTCGCATAGTGCCGTGCCAGATCGAGCGCCCCGAGCCCATCGCGTCGCGTCGCCTCGCGCGCGCCCATGTGCTTGCCGAGCTCGCGCCCGCGTGCCATCCCCTGTGCCGAGCCGATCCGCGCGCAGCTCCGTGCCCCAGCGCCCGCGCTGCCGCCAAATCGGCCAGCCCTACGCCCGGCCCACCAATTTTGTTGTGTGTTGGCTTGGCCCGAGCCTTGTGGCTTCTCGGATGGTATTTCCCGATTCTTTTCTTCGTTGGGCCCGGATTTATTGGCTGCTGGTTATGATTTATTGGGATGTTTTATTGTGTTTATTTGGGTGCTTTGTTTGATGTTCAGGCTCTTCGGGATCGATTAGAGGCTCGAGGATCGCTCGTTGATTTATTATTATTATTGTTTTTCTGCTTGTTCCAGGTAAGGATTTCTTACCGTGGTTGTGTGGAGCCTGCGATATATCTCGATATGCCTTGCTTGTTTGCTTGCTGTTATGAGCATGTTAGAGATAGAGCAGTTGATTGATTTCTTGCTAGCATGTTTGCCTGATTTTACATGTTAGTGCCATGCTAGGTTTGTTCTCACCGGCATGCTTATGATTCCCGCTAAGTTGTAGTATCATGCTAGGTAAAGTGATTATTGTCGGTCATTGCTTGCTAGCCAGGAATCATTGATTTTGCTCTGTACTCTTAGATAGAGTTGTAGGGTTTGTCATCATCCAGAGGCTGAGCGGACATAAGGTACTTTGTCCCCACTGATCGGGAGTAGTGTGCGAAGCATAACGTATCTTGCTTCCCCCCCCCGGTCGCTAAGGTGGATTTAGCTCAGTCGGGAGTAAAGTGTGCGTAGCATAATGTATCTTGCTACCCCCGACCACGGTTGTGGACTTAGCTACCCACCCGGCAATAGCCTAGTTTGTAGCTCGCAGAGAGGAACCCGCTAGCGGTGTAAGCCTACCTTGGCGATTCTTAGCTTCAGTCGGTGGATCAGCCGCAGATGAGCGCCGAGGGCCTTGCGCCATCGTGATCGGTGACACCGCTCCGAGTCATAGGCATGTGCACTGCCCGCGTAGTTTGCCCTTAGGCCCCGCATTTACACGATTGTTGAGAGGAGCATGCGGTGTGCGCGCACACGCATTAGTTGGCGCTTCGGAGAGCTCCCCCGGGCTAATGTCGTGAGTACACCATTCTTTTCGTTAGAGCCTCACTTCGGGTACTCTCCCGTAAGTCCAGATTAGTACAAGGGCAAGGAGGCCCTTGAGCACATTTTAGGGATCAGTGTATTCCCCCCGAGTGACAGATACCTCGGTGATGTCCCAGGATTGGTCAGTGTATCCAATCCTAGTTAGGCCGGAAGTAAGAGACTTCTGATGGCTACAGATCTTGTTTTATGAGCTCGTTGAGCTATGATCTGTGTTGATAGCTGTTTGCTTGCTTGTTGAGGTGCTAGATGACTGATGTATCGTATTGTACCCTGGTTGGGGATTCTTACTGAGTATGTTTATACTCACCCTTATTTATCTTTCAGGTAGCTTGGGACAACACCATGATGGCTAGTGGAGGGAGCTGATTGATCATGGGGAGCCGCCGGCACTCTGTCATTTATTATTGCATTGTTTATTCAGCATGTAGATGAACAGGAGTCCTAGGGGAACATCGTTTAAAAAGTTGTTTAAATTGTATTGTATGATTTTATAAATACTGGCCAGGTGGTTTTACTTCTTTGGATGGTTTAAATGAAAAATTGTTGATTATGTTTTAAGGGTTCCCCCTACTCATATGTTTTGAAAGGTTTTTAAATATGAGCACTAAACCGCTTGATATCTTATTTAACTTGCATGCTGAGTGAGAACCCCGGTTTAGGACCATGTTTTGGGTCGGGTTAAATCCTTGATTGGTATCGAGCACGAGTCATAGATTCTGTGAGACTAACCCGCTTTGTAGGTTGTTGCTCCCATGATCATCAAGACTCCACGGCCGCCGAGTTTGTGCGAGTTCAATTAAGCTAAGGGGTAAGAATTTACAATACTTTTCATCTAGCTTTTAGGCATTGTGTAGAGTTGTGGAGCGGAGACGAGCAGGTTCTGACTCGTTGTTGGTTTGGGCTTAGAGAGCCATCATGCCAACTTTCCCGCAGTGTGAGCAGCTTGTTGAGCAGTGAGAGCCCCAGTGTGGGCCAGCATTTATGCTTTGTGCAGATCGCCAGTGTGTCGATCGCACCTAGAGGGAGGTAGAGCTTAGACTCCCGTAGGCCATTTGTGGCCCAGTTGTTGGTTCTCCCCTAGTGAGACGGTGGAGGTGCTCATGCAGATCGCCAGTGTGTGGATCGCACTCTGAGGAGCAGGACTCTTGGCATGTCCGACCGAGGAGTTGGACCGTTTGTATTGATGTTGAGGCCGCGTCCAGGGTTGTTTAGCCCGTTGGCCAGAGTTGGCCCTGGCAGTTGAGTTGCCTAGAGGAGGGGGTAGAGGCTAGCACGCGCAGTGAGACTCCTGAGCAGAGTGTGCTCCACCATGAGAGATTTGGATATGGCGGTCTCAAACTATCAGAGAGCGGAGACCCAGCGGCGATTGTAGCGCGTGAGTGAGGAGTCCCGGCACGAGATAGCCCGGTGATGAGTTTGTTTCAAAGATTTCCCCAGTAGCTCTTGTATCCCCGGAGGTTCCCGGGAGGGCATGATCAGCAGGTTTATGTAGACGCGTTTGTTGGCGTAGATGGAGCCGCCCAGTTTGGCAAGTGGATGCCTGTAGAGCTCGCTATTTTTGGAAAGTCCTACTGCTAGTAGTACAGCAGTTGGCCAGGTTTGAGTTTAGCATCCGTGTGTTGGGATGCCCTGCTGTTCAGAGGCCGAGATGTGTCGTTCTGTCTTTGCTTGGTACAAAGACCGATGGTGGTAGTCCCTTGAGAGAGGTGGACTAGTAGAGTCTCCACCAGTCGCCCGATTGATTGGCAAGTTGCTGTGTTAGTGGCTTGAGGCAGATGTAGAGACATCTTTGCCCCCTTGCAATCCTGCTGTTGTTTTGCAGCCAGTTCTTTCAGTGCCCTCGTAGCCAGGGTGTTGTATGAAGTTTGCTTGCCAGGGTTTTATCCATTTGTGGATTTCAGCTGGCTAGTAGAGTGGAACACTCTTTTTATTTGGATGTTCCCAGTGTGGAACTAGTTGTTGCCACCCGAGGTGTTGGCCTGAGCTTCTGTTGAGCATCGAGTGAGATGTAGGAGTTAGCCTGAGCTTTTGTTGAGCATCGAGTGGGATGCAGGAGTAGGCCTTGGCATGTTTGATAGGCGAGATGCCAGAGATTAGGCTGCTCGAATTTTTGGACTCATGTGCTGAGTGCCATTGCCCCGTCACTTGGAGTGTGACCTTTCCTCAGAGGGGCATAAAGCTCGTTTTAGGCTGATTTGTGTTGTGAAGGATGTAGTGCCTGTTGGCACCAGGCTTTGAGAGGAGGCCTAGATTGGGGCCAGTTGGCCCTGTTGTGCAGGTGGTTCCGTAGCCGCCCAGAGTACAGCATCCCCGCTAGTCTTGTACCCATTTCCTGAGGTTGCACCTGTTTGGTTGCATAGGGGATCTAGCTCGGTGGTAGTCAGAGGACTACAAGTTTTAGGTTTTCGAGGGAAGGTAGGAGCTTTCCAGTGTCACCGAGAGTTGGGTACAAAGGATGTTGTAGGCTGTTAAGAGCTAGCGCGTTCGAGTTCTCACGCCTGTGTTGTGAGCTTGTGAGCCAGTTTGTTGGTAGCATGATTCGGCTACCCCTTTAGTTACCCTAGTATGGGTAGTGTTGGCATCGATGGATGCGTGGCTGATCCAGTGTTAGAGCCATGAGTTGGATGGCTGTTCGGAGCGTGTTTAGTGAGCACATTGGCTTGAGGTATGATAGCCTGGTTGGATATGCTCTTGTAGAGTGAGTTGGCCAATGTGGCTTTCTGTGGTGAGTCGACCCCGAGAGGGTTTGGACTCTTGTTGCTACCTGGTTAGTAGTGGCTCTGTTTGGAGGCAAAAGTTGCCCTGTGTGAGAGTCCTTGTTGGCATTGGATCTAGTTGGAGCTGTACACCCCGGTGTACTTTTGTGTAGCTCGTTCCGTGGTTTATGTTTGGAGAACCACGAAGGGTTCGTGTTGAGGAGCCAGTGCTCAGTCTTTGGGTTGTCAAAGCTTTGGTTCTTGGCAAGTGCCCTAGCTTTGGTTGTAAGGATGCCGTGCTCGTAGCCGGGTTGTTGTTTGAGCAAGTTTTGCTTGTTGGTCCTTAGCCTGGTCAGAGTTCAGTTGGATCTCAACAAGAGCGGTGGTAGCAGCCGCGTAGTTTCTGATCGTCATGGCTAAGAGAGCTGTTCAGATCCTTACCTTGGGTAGAAGGTTGTTGTGGCTGATGTTTGAGTTGGAGTATGACGTATTCTGTAGCGTCTCCGGTCCTCTTGGTTTTCAAGAGTTGGAGTTGGCCAGCGTAGTTGAGATGCTAGAGAGGGTTGTGCCCGTGTAGCCGGTTGTCTGTTAGATCGTTTGACGACCGTGTGTGTTGGAGGGTGATCGGAGGATCCCTAGTTTGTGGAGAGCCTCTCCAGAGCTCAGTTAGACCCAGGCAGTGTTCCTTGGGTGAGTTGCTTGCAGATTTGGCAGTCTAGCAAACTAGTGCTTGTTTGGATTATGGAGGCTAGTTGGTGCTTGGTGTTGACCAAGATTTGGTTCTCTTGATGTTTCAAGAGCTAGCTCGGTTCTAGCAGGAGGGCGTTGCCCTGAGGATCTGTTCCTAGTCAGGTTGTTTTGGGAGTTGACCCCTCCCTCGGTAGTTGAGTAAGTTCTGCTAGTTCTGGTTGGTGGTCCAATCAGTTGAGGTTTCCCTTGGGTGTGCTTCCAAGTTGAGTTGGTTGTTGTTGCCTTGGGTTTGAGCAAGTCAGCGAGCTTGTGTGATGTTCGCTGCCCTTCAGAGGTTGCTTGCTGGGAAATCGTTCCCGTTGAGGAGTCAGCGTAGCTCCTGAGTTGTGTAGTGGATCAGAGTAGCGCAGTGGTTAGCCCAGCGAGTGGGTCTCTGCTTGGTGTTGTTAGCAAGTGAAAGTTGTTTGTCCCCGCAAGGGCGGTGGCCAGCCGATTTTAGAGTTGAGTTTTTGCTGGTGAGTTGTTGGTTCTTTGGGGTTTGAAGAGCCCCTAGTTTCTATGGTGGTTGAGTTGCACCATGGATGCCTGCCTCGAGTGTTATCTTTTGAGATAGCCTCGTCGGTCCGTTTTCCTTGCGATGTTCCGAGTGTGGAGTTTCTAGTCGCAAGATGAGTTAGGCCTTGGCTAAAAGGAGGAAGTCCTTTGAGTAGCCAGTTGGACTTAAGAGTTGAATGGTAGCTTGGAGGCGAGCTTTGCTCGCGATGAGCTTTGCTCGCGATGAGCTTGAGTTAAGTTCTGCTGAGCAAGCCTTTCTCGGGCTTTGCTTCTAGTTGTTGTGCTTTCGCAGTTGGCGGTTAGCGGAGCCTCAGTTGAGTGAGTTGGCACAGTGGTGCCGTGGCTCTGGTTGGTTAGCCTTTGGGCTGTTCTCCTCAAGCTGTTGTGTTGCTAGTGACTGCGTGATGGTTTGGTCCTTGCAGCCCGAGATTTTCCATGAGAGGAACGTTGGATGTTTCCTTGCCTGGCAATGTTCTCTTTGGCCAGTTGCTAGTAGATTTGCATGGAAAAGTTTGTGTTCGGCCGTTGAGAGGCTCCAGTGTGTTGGCTTGGCCGAGTGGAGCCTGTGCCTGGTTTTGGCCATTTAGGGTTGGCCGTAGCTGAAGTTTCAGCTCGTGTTTGTTGGAAAATTTTGCCTTTTTGGATCAGTCGCCAGTTGGTGATTTGATTGGATTTCGTTAAGGCTGTAGGCAAGCTTTGTGGTTCGCTGGTCTCTTGTGAAGCAAGAGTAGGCCGTTTAGTTTCTGGAACCTGAGAGGTTCAGTTGTTTGGCCAGCATGGTGTAGAGTTGTGGCTGTTTGATAACAGCTGTGGGCATTTAGAGAAGTTACGCCAGTGCGTGGCGTTGAGTTATGGAGCTTGTGCCCAGTCTGCGAGATTGCTGAAAGTAACACCGTAGAGAGGTGTTCAGTGTTGGATTGGCAGGGTTTAGATTGAGCCCCTGGTTTGTAAGGCCTTTTGAGATCCTTGAGCGGATCGGAGCAGTGGCCTTTCGGTTAGCTTTGCCCCGTCTTTGGCAGCAGTGCTTTTTGCATGCTCAGTCTTTGTTGAGATAGTCTGTGGTAGACTGGATAGCTTTATGGCTTTGAGCCTTTGAGAACCCAAGACGGTTTGGTTCTCGAAGATGGGCTAGTGTTGTCTTAGCCGAGAAGTTCAGTTGGCTAGGAATCAGTGGAGTATTCCTAGAGCCGTTTCGTCTTAGGACTTTCGAGGACGAAAGTCTTATAAGGAGGGAGTATTGTAACGGCCCAATTTTCTATCCCGGTTCTCGAGGAGCTTCCGGTTCAGATTCAGTGGATCGGATGGGCCGTTAGAGCTGTTTGGACCCTTAGGGGTATTTTGGTCTTTTTGCTCCCCGGGCAGGATTTGTGGTTTTTCAGGGATTCGAGGCAGCTCCTGCCCTTTGTTGAGGCTTGTTTGTTGTGGATGCGAGTCCCGAGATGTTTGGGCTATTCGTTTGGGAGTTCGGTTGTGATTTGGGTTTTGGGCAAAGTTATGGTTGTTTGGGTGTTTCCTTTGGGATTCGAGCCCGGGCCTTCAGTGTTGATTTGGGAGGTTGATTTCAGTGAGATTTGTTGTTTGGAAATGGTTGCTTCAGTCGGGTCTCGAAGGAGGAAGCCGGGAAATGGGATTTAAGGATTTTAAGGATTTTTTGGAAAATTGGAAAATTGTAAAATTGGATTTATTTGGATAAGGATGGAAATTTAATAAAAGAGAAAAAAAATAGAAAATCCCATTTTTCCCTTTCTCTCTCCTCCAAATAGAGCCCCCCCTTTGGCCCCTCACCTCCCGCCGCCGAGCCACTGGTCGCCCACCCCGCCGCTGCCGCCGAGCCCAGCCCACCGCCCATGGTCGCGAGCCTAGCCGCCTGGCCGCCCGCCTGCGCGTCGACTGCGTCCCGAGAGCCCCCGCCTGTGTTGATCGATCGCGCCGCCTGCTGTCGCCGTGTCGCGCAGCCGCCGCCAGCCGCCCCCCGAGAGCGGCCGCCTGTGTTCGTGTCGCGCGTGATCTGTGCATAGCCGCGCCGCGGTGCGCGTCGCCACCCGCGACGATCTTGCGTGCGGATCGAGCGCCCGAGAGCCGTCGCGTCCGTCGCCGCCGCGCGCGCGTGCTTGCCATGCGCGCGCGCGCGCGCGTCGTCCCCGAAGGTTGAGCGCGCGCGCCGCTCGCGCCAGCGCGCCCCCTGCGCCGTGAATCGCCCCAGCGCCCCTGCTCTGCGCCCCAGCCAACCCAGCCCCTGCGCCCAGCCAGCTTGTTGTTTGTTGGCTTGGCCCGAGCCTTGTGGCTTCTCGGATGGTATTTCCCGATTCTTTTCTTCGTTGGGCCCGGATTTATTGGCTGCTGGTTAAGATTTATTGGGGTGTTTTATTGTGTTTATTTGGGTGCTTTGTTTGATGTTCAGGCTTTTTGGGATCGATTAGAGGCTCGAGGATCGCTCGTTGATTTATTATTATTATTGTTTTTCTGCTTGTTCCAGGTAAGGATTTCTTACCGTGGTTGTGTGGAGCCTGCGATATATCTCGATATGCCTTGCTTGTTTGCTTGCTGTTATGAGCATGTTAGAGATAGAGCAGTTGATTGATTTCTTGCTAGCATGTTTGCCTGATTTTACATGTTAGTGCCATGCTAGGTTTGTTTCACAAAGATGCTTATGATTCCCGCTTAAGTTGTAGTATCATGCTAGGTAATGTGATTATTGTCGGTCATTGCTTGCTAGCCAGGAATCATTGATTTTTCTCTGTACTCTTAGATAGAGTTGTAGGGTTTGTCATCATCCAGAGGCTGAGCGGACATAAGGTACTTTGTCCCCACTGATCGGGAGTAGTGTGCGAAGCATAACGTATCTTGCTTCCCCTGGCCGCTAAGGTGGATTTAGCTCAGGTCGGGAGTAAAGTATGCGCAGCATAATGTATCTTGCTACCACCCCCCCCCCACGACCCGCCAGTTGTGGACTTAGCTACCCACTTCGGCAATAGCCTAGTTTGTAGCCTGCTAGAGCGGAACCCCGCCAGCGGTGTAAGCCTACCTTGGCGATTCTTAGCTTCGAGTCGGTGGATCAGCCGCATGAGATGAGCGCCGAGGGCCTTGCGCTACTGTGATCAGTGACACCGCTTCCGAGTCATAGGCATGTGCACCTGGCCCGCGTAGTTTGCCCTTAGGCCCCCGCATTTACACCGGTTGCAGAGGAGCATGCGGTGTGCGCGCACACGCGTTAGTTGGCGCTTCGGAGAGCTCCCCCGGGCTAATGTCGTGAGTACACCATTCTTTCCGTTAGAGCCTCACTTCGGGTACTCTCCCGTAAGTCCAGATTAGTGCAAGGGCAAGGAGGCCCTTGAGGACATTTTAGGGATCAGTGTATTCCCCCCGAGTGACAGATACCTCGGTGATGTCCCAGGATTGGTCAGTGTATCCAATCCTAGTTAGGCCGGAAGTAAGAGACTTCTGATGGCTACAGATCTTGTTTTATGAGCTCGTTGAGCTATGATCTGTGTTGATAGCTGTTTGCTTGCTTGTTGAGGTGCTAGATGACTGATGTATCGTATTGTACCCTGGTTGGGGATTCTTACTGAGTATGTTTATACTCACCCTTATTTATCTTTCAGGTAGCTTGGGACAACACTAGGATGGCTAGTGGAGGGAGCTGATTGATCATGGGGAGCCGCCGGCACTCTGTCATTTATTATTGCATTGTTTATTCAGCATGTAGATGGACAGGAGTCCTAGGGGAACATCGTTTAAAAAGTTGTTTAAATTGTATTGTATGATTTTATAAATACTGGCCAGGTGGTTTTACTTCGTTGGTTGGTTTAAATGAAAAATTGTTGATTATGTTTTAAGGGTTCCCCCTTCTCATATGTTTTGAAAGATTTTTAAATATGAGCACTAAACCGCTTGATATCATATTTAACTTGCATGCTGAGTGAGAATCCCGGTTTAGGACCATATTTTGGGTCGGGTTCGTCACAGTTGGTATCAGAGCACAGAGTCATAGATTCTGTAGACTAACCTGCTTTGTAGGTTGTTGCTCCCATGATCATCAGCACTCCACGGCCGCCAGGTTTGTCTTATTTCAATTAAGCTAAGGGGTAAGAATTTACAATACTTTTCATCTAGCTTTTAGGCCTTGTGTAGAGTTGTGGAGCGGAGACGAGCAGGTTCTGACTCGTTGTTGGTTTGGGCTTAGAGAGCCATCATGCCAACTTTCCCGCAGTGTGAGCAGCTTGTTGAGCAGTGAGAGCCCCAGTGTGGGCCAGCATTTATGCTTTGTGCAGATCGCCAGTGTGTCGATCGCACCCAGAGGGAGGCAGAGCTTAGACTCCCGTAGGCCATTTGTGGCCCAGTTGTTGGTTCTCCCCTAGTGAGAGGGTGGAGGTGCTCGTTCAGATCGCCAGTGTGTGGATCGCACTCTGAGGAGCAGGACTCTTGGCATGTCCGACCGAGGAGTTGGACCGTTTGTATTGATGTTGAGGCCGCGTCCAGGGTTGTTTAGCCCGTTGGCCAGAGTTGGCCCTGGCAGTTGAGTTGACTAGAGGAGGGGGTAGAAGCTAGCACGCCTCAGAGTGAGACTCCTTGAGCAGAGTGTGCTCCAGCCATGAGAGATTTGGATATGGCAGGTCTTCAGCTATCAGAGAGCGGAGACCCAGGCGCAGATTGTAGCGCGTAGTGAGGAGTCCCGGGCACAGATAGCCCAGCTGACAGAGTTTGTTTCAGCATTTCCCCCCAGTAGCTTTTGTAGCCCCGGAGGTTCCCGGGAGGGCATGATCAGCAGGGTTATGCAGACGCGTTTGTTGGCGTTGATGGAGCCGCCCAGTTTGGCAAGTGGATGCCTGTAGAGCTTGCTGTTTTTGGAAAGTCCTACTGCTAGTAGTAAAGCAGTTGGCCAGGTTTGAGTTTAGCATCTGTGTGTTGGGTTGCTCGGTGGGGCGAGTGTGTGTCATGATGGTCGGGCGATCGGGCAATGATGGTCGGGGACAGGGTGATGGCGAGCAGTGCTGCTGCTGGGGCTGGTGGCTCGGGGCGGCTCGGTTGGGTTTCTTGGTGAGGTCGGCAAGGAGAGAGAGAGAGAGAAAGAGAGAGAGAGAGAGAGAGAGGTAAAACAAGGGGAATGAGATTTTCTTGATTTTCTTTCCTTTTCCTAATTTAAATAGGTCTTGGTGACCTAAATCTCTTCCCCGGGCTTCCTTCTTCGAGTCCCGGCTGAAGCAACCTTTTCTCCTTATTAAAACTCATTTAAACCAAGCTCCCAAATCACCATCAAGGGCAAGGGTTGAAATCCCAATGGAAGCACTTAAATTAACAATAATTTTGTTAATTACCAAATCACCTCCAAACTTCCAACCAACAAGCCCGAACTTCTTGGGTCCTGCAACCAACAAAAATCAAGCCTCGACAAGGGCAGGAGTGACCCTGGAATCCTGAAAATCCACAAAAGCCTGACCGGGGGCAAAAAGACCAAAATACCCCTAAGGGTTAAAATAGCTCTAACAGCCCATCCGAACATCCGCATACTGTCCCGAAAACACCTGGGAAACCGAAATAGAAAACTGGGTCGTTACAATACTCCCTCCTTTTAAGACTTTCGTCCTCGAAAGTCCTAAGACGAAAACCACTCTAGGAAATCTCCACTGATCCTTAACCAACCAAACTCCCGGTCAAGACAACACTAAATCTTCTTCGAAATCCAAACCCCCTTGGGTTCCAAAAGGCTCAAAGCCACAAGCCATCCAGTCTGCCACAAACTATCTCAACCAAGACTGGGCATACACCGAACTCCGAAGAAATAGATGTGATAGTGCTAACGGTAATACACATCCTCAAACTCGCACTAGCTCTCAAACAGTCTTAAAATCTTAGGGCTCACTTAACCCTGCTAGCCCAACTCGAAACGCCTCTCTACGGTGCTACTCTCAGCAAACTCGTGGACGGGTCACAAGCTCTAAAACTCTACCCTTCACCATGCTCATAGCTGTTACTTCTCTGAATGCTCATAGCTGTTATCAAACAGCCTCGACCCTTCACCATGCTGACCAAACAACTGAACCTCCCAGGTTTCAGAAACTAAATGGCCTACTCTTACTTCGCAAGAGATCTGCGAGCCCCAATGGTTGCCTACAATCCTTAACGAAATCCAAATCGAACCACCAACCGGTGGTGATCCCAAGGCAAACTCCTCCAACTAGCATGCGTCCACAACACTTAAGCAACCATCTTACGAGAAATCGAAGCACCAAAGCCAAGGGGCACTTTTCAGTTCACCAAACGGCTACCACCATCACACCGGTGAAACTTCACTCACGGCCACCTTTAGAAGACAAGGTCCAGGCACAGGCTCCACTCGGCCAAACTAACAAACTGGAGCCCCTCAACGGCCGACAACAAACTTTCCAATGCAATCCGATCAGCCACTAGCCTAAGAGAACATCGCCAGACAGAAAAACAAACAACATTCCTCTTATGGAAATCTCGAGCAGCAAGGAATAAAACATTACGTGGCTACTAGCAACACAATAGCTGGAAGATAAAAACTCTAAGGTTTCCAACCAATGCCACGGCATCTCTGTGCCAACCCACTCAACTGTGGCTCAGCTATAACGCCAACTGCGAACGCACGTCAACTAGGAACAAAGCCCGAGAAGGCTTGCTCTGCAGAAGCTCAACCCAAGCTTATAACGAGCAAGGCTCGCCTCCAAGCTGCCACTCAACTCTTAAGCCCATCTGGCTGCTCCAAGAACTTCCTCCTTATAGCTTAGACCTAACTCTTCTTCCAATCCAGAAACTCCACCCACGAAACATCGCGAGGAATAAAGATAGCGACGACCACAAGCTTGCGGATCCTGAACAACACGAGTCGGCAAGACTACCTCAAAGGTTAAAACTCGAGGCTGGCATCCACGGTGCAACTCAACTACCAAAGAACTAAGGGGTTCTACAAACTCCAAAGATCCAACAACCTTCCAGCAACAACTCAAGCCCTTGAACTGGCAGGCCTACGCCCTTGCGGGAACAAACAACTTTCTGCTTGCTAACAAACAAACGCAGGACACTCATTTGGCTGATGGCCGCGCTGCGCTACTCTGATCATTACACAACTCAGGAGCTAAGCTGACTCCTCCTCAACAAGAACGATTTCCCAGCAAGCGGACTTCCGAAGGACAACGAACTTCACACACGCTCGCTGTCTTGCTCAAACCCAAGGGCAACAACAACCAACTCTCTCGGAAGCAACATCTGAGGATCATCAATCGCTTGAACCCCCAACTTGGAACTAGCAGTGCCTACTCAATTGCCGAGGGACGGGTCAACTCCTAAAACTTCCTGACTAGAAACAAGTCCTCAGGGCAACGCCCGCTTGCTCGAACCGAGCTAGCTCACGAAACAACATGGGAACCAAACCTTGGTCAACACCAAGCACCACCTCGCTAAGAATTAGTAAAACAACGTGGAGGTTACCTAGAACAACTCTAGCTTGTTAACCGACAACAAGCATCCAGAAACTCAACCGAGGAACACTGCCTGGGTGTAACGACCCGGAATTTTCATCCCGATCTTCCCAGGGGGCCCAAGGGCATTTTGGTAATTTTGGTCGGGCCGGCAGGGCCGGTTTTGTATTTTTTAATTGCCGGAAAAATTATGAGTCAATTTGAATGGGATCAGGAATTTTGGTGAAGACATTTGGGCTTGGAAAAAGGTAAAAATAAATAGGGAATTAAATAGCGCGTCGAGTAAGATTCGAGCCAGGGCTACCGCAGTTAGCTGGGCAAGGCGCCGCCACCGATCTAGCCACTGAGCGCTCTTGTGCTTCTAAACGCGCGATCTAATATTTATGCCTGTTTGATGTGCGTTTTGGTTTAAAAGGCCAGCCCGCCCGAGAAGCTTCTCCTTCCTCGCGATTTTCCTTCTCTTTTCTTCCTCGACCGACCTGAGCTCCCTCTCGCGTTTCTCCCTCGCCAACCTCGATTCAGCCGAGCTTCTCTCCCAAATTCGAAGTCGATCTCACCCCGAGCAGCAGGTGCATCTTCTTCTTCTTCCTCTCCTCCAAAATTTGAGCTCTTCTCCCCTGTTTCGGGCTTCGCCATTTCCGGCCGAGTCGAGGTAATTTGAGGTATGGGTTTTGTGCAGCTAGTGTAGGGGAGTTCGCCATCAAAGAATCGCTCGTCGAATCCCCTCAGATCGCTCGATTTCGAGTTTCTCCTTCGCCCCTGTTCGCGCGCAGAAACAGAGCTCCTGCCGCCGAGCCGCACCGCGCATCGCCTCGCGCCCGCGCGCACGCCTCGCCGAGCTCCGTGTCACGCCGCGCGCCCCTCCCGGTATCTTTGCCGCCGCGCATGCCGCCAAGCCGGCCGTTGTTCGCCCGCGTTCGTGCAATCGGCTCGTTCGTGCGTTCGTCGCGCCTCGTGAGTTGCTCCCGAGATGAGCCTTGCTTATTTTATTATATTTAGGCCTATTGTGTGATTTTTGTTGTGATTGATAGGTTCTCGGTAGCTAGTTCGGGTTCGTTCGCCATTTAGGTTTTCATGTCAAATCGTCCCCGACCAAGGTAAGGATTTCTTACCGGAGTTGTGTGGACCCTGCGATATTATATGTGATTCCTGATTGACTGCTTGTTTGTGTTTATTGACATGTGTAGCTAGGTATTCTATTCTGAATTCCCGATTAGCATGATTTTTCCTGATTTAATTCTCATGTTAATCCATGCTAGGTTGTTCCTTTCTAGCATGCTCATATCTGTTCCTTGCTTCGTAGTATCATGCTAGGCTCGTTGTATTCTTATTGAGCACGTATTGAATTTTATGGATTTGTTTGCTGATTGCTAGGGCAGGTTAGAGTTGCAAGTAGATAGCATCATCCGGGCCTGATGCATAAAGTACCTTGCATCCATGGCAGGGACGTCGAGCCGATCATTCTCGCCCCTGGACCCCGTGAGGATTAGCTAACCCTACTGGTAGGCCACGCAATCTTGGGTGAGGGTGGCGATGTTAAATGCCCCAACGGTCGGGATGATGACTTGGCATTGCCTCGTCCCGGCGATCGGCACATCCTCGGCGTGTTCGGCCGTAGCCCCCGATTGCCACCTGTTAAGGCAAGGGCGGCTTCTCGGTGTAAGCCTACCACGACCGTTCCTTGGCCCGTGTGCGGTGGTTTAGGTGACATAGTTTACGTGTCCAGTGTCTCACACCCTATGTCGGTGACACCGATCCAAAGATTTAGTTAGGCGTGGTGATGGACATGGGCAGCTTGCCTTCGCAGACCGACACCCCATATAGTGCGCAGAGCACGCGGTGCATGCTTACGCTCATTACTGGCGCCGATTGGAGAGCTCCTCGGGATTGTGAGCTAGTGTACCTTTCGTCGACGATGAGACAGTGAGGCGGGACTTGTTTCTCGTATAGGGCGACTTGTGTGGTGATATCATTTCGGACTAAGACCCTAAATTGGCATCCGAGGCCCAAGTGTGGGCTAAGCTATGTGCTCTATTCTCGTGTTTATATTCATAGCTTGCATACGCTCATCGAGATGACCATGTATATCGTATTATACCCGGTTGGGGATTCTTATCGAGTAATTCGTTACTCACCCTTATTATTGTGTTTTTCCACAGTAACCAAGTTGCCATAGAGACAGGATGGCTGAAGGAGGAGCTGTGATCATGGGGCTCAATCATCAAACTCGATTTTTGTATTATGACTCTTTATGTTTTGTTTCCCTGAATGCACGTAGCGCCGTGTACGGAGCCCTAGGATGTTTTGTAAATGTTTTGTGGATTCCGGCATTTTGTATCCTGAGCAGTTTTGAATGGTTTTTGTAAATCTCGATCGAGTAAACTTTGGAAATGTATTTATCTTGGAACAGGTGCTTGGAAACAGGGACAGGTTCAAGGGAAATTGTCTAGTTTTTAAAGGGGTTATTTTGAATGTTTTGTTTTAATTGGAATCCGAAATCATGTCTGTTTAATGTCCTTTACTTTGAATGCATGCATTGGGGTAAGGGCCCATTTAGCGCCCCCATTCGGTCGGTCCCTTACAGATTGGTATCGAGCTCGAGTCATAAATTACGTAGTTTGACCTGTTGTTGTAGGTCGTTTTCCCATGATCACTAGCACTCCGACAGTCATCAGGTACGCCTAAGTTTTCAATTTGTTGTAGAAAAAGGGTTAAGAATTTACAATACCTGTCATCTAGTGTATGCCTTCTGTAGTGTTGTGGAGCGGAGACGAGCAGGTTCTGACTCGTTATTGGTTTGGGTATAGAGCGCCATCATGCCAACTTCCCGCAGTGTGTGATGTATGTTGTGGCTTGTTGTGGTATCTAGGTAGATTCGGATGCCCTGGGACATCGTTCCAGAGGGAGGTAGAGATTGGACTCCCATAGGCCAACTGTGGCCCAGTTGTTGGTTTTCCCCTAGTGAGAGGGTGGAGTGCTTTGCCTTGGACTGCCACTCCAAGAGAGAAGTTAGCTGTGGTTGTGCTGATGTGGATGTTTGTGGAGCAGTTCCCCGTGTGGACTAGCCTGGGTAGCTGTAAGGACCCGACCCAAAGAAACGGTCTCTATCCTAAAGTCCTTACTTAGCATGCATGATTAGGAATGTAAAACGTCATTCAGAGTTTGAAATTTAAATCTTTGAAGTAAGCACATTCAAAACAAAGAAAATATAATTCCATTTAAAATAAACAGGTAGATGACTAATCAGTACTTTCTTAAAAACAAATCAAGGGAAACGGTACGAGAAACATAAAATAGGTTTTGAGTACTTTTCCTAGGGACCCAAGTCCCACTACATGCTAAATCATCAAAGAAAACATTAAAAGAACGTGCAACTCAGAGTCAGCTATCCATGATCATCGAGCCACCTCCTCCTAGCCATCCAGCCTCTGTCCCAAGTTACCTGGTGGAAAGCCACAGAAAATAAGGGTGAGCAACAAGTTACTCAGTAAGGATCCCCAACCGGGGTACGATACGAAATCATCTGATTTAGCACACGGACATGCAACCATACAAGACTTAGAGCATAAACGGTTGGTTTAGGCTATGGGCTACTACTAGGGCGAGCCTATTCAAGGGCTTCCATCAACAGCCTCTCCTAGGTCCTACGCTTGGATGCCCTTCGGGCCTTACACAATCTAGGACTCAGTGATGCCCAGTGGGGCCTTACACACCATAGGATGCCCATTGGGCCTTACACCTCGAGAATCAGTGATGCCCAATGGGCCTTACACACCTAGGATGCCCATAGGGCCTTACACCTCCAGAATCGGTGATGCCCAGTGGGCCTAACACACCTAGGATGCCCATAGGGCCTTACACCTCCAGAATCGGTGATGCCCAGTGGGCCTTACACACCTAGGATGCCCATAGGGCCTTACACCTCCAGAATCGGTGATGCCCAGTGGGCCTTACACACCTAGGATGCCCATAGGGCCTTACACCTCCAGATGTCCATCGGGTCTTGCCCGAGCGGGACCCCAAACTAGTTGCCTCTACGGTCCTCTATACTATACATCACCCATCTAACCGTAACTTGGGTCTGGCAGCATACAAATGGCAGCATGGTTCTATCAAGATAGGAAAGCCTAACATGGAACTAACGGGATGTAAACATGTCACGAACATGAATCAAAAGAAAACATGAAACCTATCACTAGAAACTCATATAATTACAGTAATCAGCGTGCTATCAACTATTCGCAGGTCCACACAACCCGGGTAAGAATCCTTACGGAAATAAGTGGAGGTTAACTATCTCGAATCAAATAACGACCCTCGAGCTTTTAAGCGAACCCGAGCAACCTAAGCAAGTAATAAAATATCCTAATTAATAAACAAAGACATCTAAAATCGGGAAGTCCAAAGGGTGGAGGCTCGGGAATTTACCAACCGAGAAGGCACACGTCTCGCAAAGCAGACAAGGACGGGCGGCGCTGGTAGCAGGGCGCTGGCGGCGCTGCATCGCCTGTGCGCGCGCGGTGGCGAGCCGACACGCGGGCGAGCGCGCGTCAAGGCGTCGACGCGGCGGCAGCGGCGCGGCGACTGGCTGCGGGCTGGCGCGCGCGAACGCAAGCGACACGCTGGGGCGGCGCGCTGGCGAGGGGAGCGACGCGTCTCGGGCGCTCTTTGTCGTCTTGGCGCGAAGGGGGCTACAGCCGTGCGGCGCTGGGCCCGAGCAGCGGCAGGCTAGGCGGCAGCGAGCAGCGTCGGGCGGAGCAGGGAGTGAGGCGGCTGGGCGAGCTGGCTGCTCGACGCGGTCTGGACTGGCGATGGCTCGGTGCGGTGTGAGAGAGTGGCAGCAGGCGTTGGCGGTGTGTGGGTAATGGTGGCGGCGGCTTAGTGCGGCGACGGCAGCGATGGCGCGAGCGCGCGTGCGGCGGTGTGGGTGTTGGGCGTGAGGGTTAGGGTTTTGCGAGAGAGAGAGAGAGAGAGAGAGAGAGCCTTTTTTTTTTCTTTCCTTCCTTCCTTAAATTAAATAAGCTTTGGAAATCTAAAATTCCCTTCCCAAGGCTTTCCTCCTTCAAATCCTAGCTGACGCATTTATTTTCCTTAATTAATTCCAAACTCCCATCTCTCTTGAGGCCGAGGGTTCGAGTCCTCCAAACAACATTTTTTTTTAAACCTTATTTTATATTTAACAAAAATCCGGGGTGTTACAGTAGCTCAAGTGCTGATCTTGAGCCTTGTTAGACTATTTGGTTGCCTAGAGAGTGGTTGCAAAGTTGGTAGCTTCGAGGAGGTTGATGAGGCATCTTTGTGCTTCTGTGAAGTGTGGTTGTTTGCAGCCGAGTGGCCGGAACCACAGTAGTTAAGTGCAAAGCAGCGAGTTGTTCTCTACGGATGGATCCGTTGGTGGTTTGCTTTCGATTGTTTGATAGAATTGAACACTCTTCTTTTGGTAAGCCCTAGAGTAGGGCTAGAATTCGCATGTTGATAGAATGGCAGAGTTTGTTGAGCATCATGTGGAGATGCAAGAGTAGGCTGTGAGCCTTCAGCTTGATGAGATGCCTTAGGCATGGTTGTTGAAGATGAGCCCTTGTATGCCTAGCCAGAGTTCGTGTCACTTGAGGTTGTGACCTTGTTGGCTCCGTTTGTAGTAAGATGTGGATTTGGTAGTAGTGGCACTTGAAGTGCATTGGTTGGTGTGCCGCTTTGGCACTAAGTCTGGTTCAGGCCTGAGTTTGGCATGGGCATAGCAGATGGTTCTATGCCGTTCGGAGTTTAGCGCACTCCTTTAGCCTTGGATCCGTTTATGGAAGTTGCACCTGTGTAGGTCGTGAAAAAGGGCTAGTCCAGTGGTAATTGAAAGATTTCAAGCGAAAGGATGTTCGAGAGGAGCCGGAGCCTTTTCCCAGTGTTACTGGAGGTTGAGTAAGTCAAGCAGGTTGACGGTTGGTAAGTGTTAGTGCGCGTGCATCTCACGCTAGTGTTAAGGCCAAGAGATCTTTGTGGTTGGTAGTGCGGTCAACTACCTTCGAGTGCCTAGATCTCAGGAGAGTTGAGCATCGTAGAAGCAAGTTTGGGTTCCAGCTGAGGGACCATGAGTTGGATGCCTATGAGGTGAGTAGGATGCCTTGTGAGAAGAGTTGGATGCCTTATGGGTAAGCACCCTTGGTAGAGGCATGGTAAAGTAAGTTTGGTTTGGCATGGTTATGCTTTGGTAGAGCATGGTTGCCACAGCTTCGAGCATCGTGTGGAGATGGAACTTTGGGTGTTCCGTTGATTGGTTGTATCTCTGCTAGGAGCTAGTGTGGCTTTTGGGAAAAGCATTTGTTAGTCTTGGATCGCTAAATGAAGGTTGGGAGTGGTGCACACAAGTGTGTTTTGTGTGGTTCGTTCTGTGGCGAGAGTTTCAGATCCATGTAGGGTTTGCCTTGGGGATCTGGTGCTCAGGTTTTTGAAAAGTTGGACTCCAGGTGGATGTTGTAAAGCTTAGTGAGGTGGTAAGGATACCATGCTCGTGGTATCAGGTTGTTGCTTAGGTAAGATTTGTTAAGTTTAACCTAGGCTTGGTTGGCGGATCTTCTTGTTGATCGTCATGACTGAGAGAGTTGTTCGGATCCTTCCTTGGGTAGGAGTTATGTTGTGGTTGATGTCTGAGTAGGAGGATGACGCATTCGGTAGCGTTTCGGGTCCTCTTGGTTTCCAAGGAATTGGAGTTGGCCAGCATGGTTATGATGCTGGGAAATAGGAGTTGTTGTTGTTCAGGCAGTTGGCTGTTAGTCCGTTAGTTGGCAGTGGGTGTCGAGGGTTGTCGGAGAACCCTAGGTTGTGGAGAGCCTCTATAGAGCTCAGTCAGGCCAAGTAGTGAGTTGCGATTGGCAAGCTGGAGCCGTAGTTCGTAGCCTCGGGGAATTCTGGCGCGATCTTGGTAGCCTAGCAAGTTAATATTTGTTTGGAGTAGAGTCCGGATTGGTTCCGGTATGGTGACAAGTTGATGCTTGGTGTTGACCAAGGTGTGGATTGGAATTGCTAGAAGTTAGTTTTGCTCGTGGGGCGAATGGTTCGTGCCCTGTTGGTTGTCTTTCTGTTTTCAGGAAGTTGAGAGTTGCGCCGTTGGTATTTGGCGGTTCAGTTCGTGGTGGACCCCTGTTGCTACCCCGTGAGATTTTGAGCTTGTGCTTTAGTGGAGCAAGACAGTGAGTGTAGGTGGAGCTCTCTGTCCTTCGGTTGTCTGCTCGTAGGAGCCGTTTCTTTCTGAGTTTGGCAGTTTGCTGCCATCGGTTTGTTAAGGATTTTTCTGCCATAGCCTCGCCCCTCACTCGTTTGACGAGGAAGGGTGTCAAGTTTATTTGGAACAGTAAGTGTGATGAGAGCTTTGCGTGCTCAAGCAAGCGCGATTTGCCTCGGCACACCGGTGTTGGCGATCCGGAGGGGCGGTGTGGTTTCGTGATTTACAGCGATGCTTCCAAATTCGGGTTGGGTTGTGTGTCGATGCAGCACGGGAAGGTCATTGCTTTTGCTTCCCGCCAGCTGAAGCCATATGAGCAGAACTATCCGACTCATAACATGGAGTTGGCAGCAGTGGTGTTTGCACTGAAGATTTGGAGGCATTACACCGTATGGTGAGCGGATTCGAGATGTTTACCGATCACCGAGCCTCAAGTAGTATCTTTTACTCGAAGGAGTGAATATGAGGCGAGAGGAGATGGTTAGAGTTGGTAAAAGATTATGATTGCGAGGTTTTGTACCATCCAGGTAAAACCAATGTTGTAGCCGATGCTCACGAGTAGGAAGACGTCGCACTCGGCGGTGTTGTTGAGTTCGGCCAGATTACGAGAGAGTTCGAGCGGGCCGAGATTGCGATGTTGTTGGGTGAGGTTATTGCGAGTGGCTCAATTGATGATCCGACCATCGATTAGACAAGGCGGATTATTGATAGTCGGTGAGTGACCCCGCACTTAAGAAATTGGGTGTGAGTTAGTCTTGATGGAGATTTTGACTTTGTGTATTCACGAGCATGTGGTGACGTACAGAGGAGGGCGGTTGTGTGTTCCGGATGTTGCAGGATTGCAGCGAGTTGCTCTCGAGAGGCCCACGATTCTCTCTTTGCTTGGCACCCTGTGGGTACCAAGATGTATCAGGATCTTAAGCAGACATTCTGGTGGATGGGTATGAAAAGAGATGTTGCGGAGTTTGTCAGTCGATGTCTCACTTGTCAGCAAGTGAAGGCACCCAGGCAGAGACCAGCCGGTTTGTTGTACCACCGAGTGTGCCTCAGTGGAAATGGGAAGAGATCTCCATGGACTTTATTTACGGTTTTGCGAGGACTCTGAGGAAGTTCTCTCATATTTGGGTGATAGTCGACCGATTGGCTAAGAGCGCACACTTCATTCCCGGTAGAGACACTTATACCGTGGAATAGTGGGCGCAGTTGTTTTTGGAACAGAACATTCGCTATCACGGTGTGCCTGTGAGGATTGTGTCTGACCGTGATTCGAGGGCTTGTGTGTTGGATTTCCCGTGCGATTGGGACCGATGATTCAGATCGATGGAGTTTGCATATAACAACGATTATCGATCGGCGACGATTCGAGATGGCTCCATTCGAGGCTTTATATGGTAAGCGTTGCCGATCTCACGTGTTCGGGAAGAGGTTGGTGACAGCGTGTTTTGGGTCCCGAGTTGCTGCAGATTGACCAATGGCGCCGTGCGAGAAGATTAGAGCTCGTATGTTGACAAATTTCAGAGCGTGAGAAGAGTTACGCCGATGTTCGGCGTCGGGATTTGGAGTTTGAGGTTGGTCAGCATGTATTCCTAAAGGTTGCACCGATGCGAGGTGTTTGAGGTTTGGCAAGCGTGGAAAGCTGAGTCCCCGTTTTGTTGGTCCGTTGTGTTTCTGGAGACGATCGGCAAGGTTGCTTATCGATTAGCCTTGCCTCCGTCATTGTCAGCAGTGCACAGTGTTTTTCATGTTTCGATGTTGAGACAGTACGTGCCGGACCCGTCAGACATTGTTGATTTTTTAGCCTTTGCAGCTGAATGAGGATTTAAGCTTCGAGGAGAGGCCAGTGGGGATTCTTGCTTTTGAGACAAAGACACTGCGTACTCATGAAATCCGGTTGGTAAAAGTTCAGTGGAAGAGTCAGAGTTTCGAGGAAGCCACTTGGGAGCGGGAGGATGAGATGAGATTGCAGTATCCCTAGCTGTTCCAATCTTAAGTGACTTTCGAGGACGAAGTCTTATAAGGGGGGAATATTGTAACGGCCCGGAATTTTCATCCCGGTCTTCCCGGGAGGCCCAGGGGCATTTTGGTAATTTTGGTCGGGCCGGCAAGGCCGGTTTTGTATTTGTTAATTGCCGGAAAAATTACGAGTCAATTTGAATGGGATCGGGAATTTTGGTGAAGACATTTGGGCTTGGAAAAAAGTAAAAATAAATAGGGAATTAAATAGCACGTAGAGTAAGATTCGAGCCAAGGACGCGCTGTAGGCTAGGCAAGGTCGCTGCCAGTCGAGCCACTGAGCGCTCTTGTGCTTCTAAACGCGCGATCTAATTTGTATGCCTGTTTGATGCGCGTTTTGGTTTAAAAGGCCAGCCCGCCCGAGAAGCTTCTCCTTCCTCGCGATTTTCCTTCTCTTTTCTTCCTCGACCGACCTGAGCTCCCTCTCGCGTTTCTCCCTCGCCAACCTCGATTCAGCCGAGCTTCTCTCCCAAATTCGAAGTCGATCTCACCCCGAGCAGCAGGTGCATCTTCTTCTTCTTCTTCTCCTCCAAAATTCGAGCTCTTTCTCCCTGTTTGGGCCGCCATTTCCGGCCGAGTCGAGGTAATTTGAGGTATGGGTTTTGTGCAGCTAGTGTAGGGGAGTTCGCCATCAAAGAATCGCTCGTCGAATCCCCTCGGATCGCTCGATTTCGGGTTTCTCCTTCGCCCCTGTTCGCGCGCAGAAATAGAGCCCCTACCGCCGAGCCGCGCCGCGCATCGCCTCACTCCCGCGCGCAAGCCGCTCGCCGTCCCAGTGTCTTTGCCGCGCCCCGCGCAGCGCTGAAGCGGTAGTAGCGCCAGCCGCACCCCCCACCACTCACATTCTTGCCCGTTCGTGCAATCGGCTCGTTCCTGCGTTCGTCGCGCCTCGTGAGTTGCTTTAAGCTGAGCCTTGCTTATTTTATTATATTTAGGCCTATTGTGTGATTTTTGTTGTGATTGATAGGTTCTCGGTAGCTATTTCGGGTTCGTTCGCCATTTAGGTTTTCGTGTCAAATCGTCTCCGACCAAGGTAAGGATTTCTTACCGGAGTTGTGTGGACCCTGCGATATTATATGTGATTGCTTATTGATTGCTTGTTTGTGTTTATTGACATGTGTAGCTAGGTATTCTATTCTGAATTCCCGATTAGCATGATTTTTCCTGATTTAATTCTCATGTTAATCCATGCTAGGTTGTTCCTTTCTAGCATGCTCGATCTCATTCCTTGCTTCGTAGTATCATGCTAGGCTCGTTGTATTCTTATTGAGCACGTATTGGATTTTATGGATTTGTTTGTCGATTGCTAGCTAGGCGAGTTAGAGTTGCGGGTAGATAGCATCATCCGGGCACGATGCATAAAGTACCTTGCATCCATGGCGGGGACGTCGAGCGATCATTCCGTCCCTGGACCGTGAGGGATTAGCTAACCCTACCGGTAGGCCCCGCAATCTTGGGTGAGGGTGGCGATCGTTAAATGCCCCAACGGTCGGGATGATGACTTGGCATTGCCTCGCGTCCCGGCGATCGGCACGTCCTCGGCGTGTTCGGCCGTAGCCCCGATTGCCACTGTTAAGGCAAGGACGGCTTCTGGTGTAAGCCTACCACGGCCGTTCCTTGGCCCAGTGCGGTGGTTGGTGACATAGTTTACGTGTCGTGTCTCACACCCCTATGTCGGTGACACCGATCCAAAGATTTAGTTAGGCGTGGGACTGGACATGGGCGGCTTGCCTTGGACACTCGGCACCCCATAGTTTGCGCGAGCACGCGGTGCATGCTTACGCTCATTACAGCGCCGACTGGAGAGCTCCTCGGGATTGTGAGCCAGTGTACCTTTCGTCGACAGTAGACAGGCTGAGGCCGGGACTTGTTTCTCGTATAGGGCGACTTGTGTGGTGATATCATTTCCGGACTAAGACCCTAAATTGGCATCCGAGGCCCAAGTGTGGGCTAAGCTATGTGCTCTATTCTGTGTTTATATTCATAGCTTGCATACGCTCATCGAGATGACCATGTATATCGTATTGTACCCCGGTTGGGGATTCTTACTGAGTAATTCGTTACTCACCCTTATTATTGTGGTTTTTCCACAGGTAACCAAGTTGCGAGACAGGATGGCTGAAGGAGGAGCTGTGATCATGGGGCTCAATCATCAAACTCTGATTTTTGTATTATGACTCTTTATGTTTTGTTTCCCCTAAATGCATGTAGCCGGGCACGGAGCCGTAGGATGTTTTGTAAATGTTTTGTGGATTCCAGCATTTTGTATCTGAACAGGTTTTGAATGGTTTTTAGTAAATCTCTGATCAGAGTAAACTTTGGAAATGTATTTATCTTGGAACAGGTGCTTGGAAACAGGGACAGGTTCCAGGGAAATTGTCTAGTTTTTAAAGGGGTTATTTTGAATGTTTTGTTTTGATTGGAATCCGAAATCATGTCTGTTTAATGTCCTTTACTTTGAATGCATGCATTGTGGTTCAGGCTGACATAGTTCACGTGTCCAGGTCTCACACCCCTATGTCAGTGACACCGATCCAGAGATTTAGTTAGGCGTGGTGGATGGACATGGGCAGCTTGCCACTAGACCGGCACCCCATAGTCTGCGCAGAGCACGCGGTGTATCCTTACGCTCATTACTGGCGCAACCGAGGAGCTCCTCAGGATCTTGAGCTAGTGCACCTTTCGTCGATAGTAGACAGGCTGAGGCCGGGACTTGTTTCTCGTATAGGGCGACTTGTGTGATGTGTTGTGTGGTGAGTTATTTCCGGACTAAGACCCTGAGTTGGCATCCGAGGCCCAAGTGTGGGCTAAGCTATGTGCTCTATTCTGTGTTTATATTCATAGCTTGCATATCTTTCTGCTAGATGACCATGTATATCGTATTGTACCCCGGTTGGAGATTCTTACTGAGTAATTCGTTACTCACCCTTATTATGTGGTTTTTCACAGGTTACCATGGTGCGAGACAGGATGGCTGGAGGAGGAGCTATGATCATGGAAACCCGTTGTTCAACTCTGAGTTTTATATTTATGATTTAAATGTCCTCTGAATGCATGTAGTGGGCACGGAGCCCTAGGGTGCTTTTTGAATGTATTTCCGGATTCTAGCATTGTTGTAACTATTGCAAAGCTTGTATGTTTTAAATAAATCTCTGATCAGAATATGTTTTGGAAATGTATTTGTCTTGGAACAGGTGCTTGGAAACAGGGATGAGTTTCAGAATTTATGTTGATTTTTAAATGGATGTTTTCATGTTTTAGTTTTTACTTAGAATCCAAACACCATCTTGCAAATTTTCTGTAGATTTGTATGCATGCATTGAGGTAACGACCTATTTAGAACCCCATTCGGGTCGGGTCGTTCTGATTAGTATCGAGCTCGAGTCATAAAATCAGAGACCGACCTTTTGTTGTAGGTCATTTTTCCCATGATCACCAAAGACTGGCGATACATCATCGGTGTAAGCCTAAGTTTACTATTTGTTGTTGAAAAAGGGTTAAGAATTTACAATACTGTCATCTAGTGTATGCCTTGTGTAGTGTTGTGGAGCGGAGACGAAAGCGAGTTCTCGACTCGTTGTTGGTTTGGGTTTAGAGCGCCATCATGCCAACTTCCCGCAGTGTGTGATGTATGTTGTGGCTTGTTGAGGTATCCAGACAGATTCGGATGCCCTGGGACGTCGTCCCCGTGGGAGGCAGAGCTTGGACTCCCGTAGGCCAAGTGTGGCCCAATTGTTGGTTTTCCCCTAGTGAGAGGGTGTAGGTGCTTTGCCTTGGAGTGCCACACCAAGAGAGGAGTTAGCTATGGTTTTGCTTATGTGGATGTTTGTGGAGCAGGTCCCCGTGTGGACCAGCCTGGGTAGCTCATGTGTTGATCTTAAGCCTTAGCAGATTGTTTGATTGTCCGGTGAGTAGCTGCAGAGTTGGCAGCCTTCGAGGAGATTGTTGAGGCATCTTTGTGCTCCTGTAAAGTGTTGTTGTTTGCAGCCGATGGCTGGAACCACGTGGGTTAAGGGTGCAGTGGAGCAGTTTCCTTCGGATTGGATCCGTTGGTGTTTTCCTCAGATGTTTGGTAGAGTTGAGCACTCTTCCTTTGGTGAGCTCCTGGAGTGGAGCTAGCTGCTGCATGTTGAGAGAGCCGGCCAGAGTTTTGTTGAACATCATGTGGAGGTGCAAGAGTAGGCGGTGAGCCTTCGATTTGATGAGATGCCATAGGCATGGTTTTTGAGTTGGAGCCCTTGTATGCCTAGCCAGAGTTCTTGTCACTTGAGGTTGTGATCTTGTTGGCCCCATTGTTAGTAAGATGTCGTTTTGGTAGTAGTGGCACTTGAGGTGCATTGGTTGGTGTGCCGCTTTGGCACTAAGTCTGGTTCAGGCTTGAGTTTGGCTTGGGCATAGCAGATGGTTCTATGCCGTCCGGAGGTCAGCGTACTCCTTTAGCCTTGGATCCGTTTATGGCAGTGGCACCTGTTTAGGTCGTGCCAGAGGGTTAGTTCAGTGGTAGTCGATGGACTACAAGCGAAAGGATGTTCGAGAGGAGCCGGAGCCTTTTTCCCAGTGTTACTGGAGGTTGAGTAAGTCAGCAGGTTGGCAGTTGGTAAGTGTTGGTGTGCGTGAGTCTCGCGCTAGTGTAAGGCCAAGAGATTTCTTTGTGGTTGGTAGTGCGGTCAACTACCTTCGAGTGCCTAAATCTGAGGAGAGTTGAGCGTTGTAGATGCGAGTTTGGTCCGGTGAGGACCATGAGTTGGATGTCGATGAGGCGAGTTGGATGCCTTGTCGAGGTTTCGGATGCCTTTTGGGTAAGCACCCTTGGTAGAGGCTTGGTATAAAGTAAGTTCGGTTTGGCATTGTTATGCTTTGGTAGAGCAAGGTTGCCTCAGCTTCGAGTATCGTGTGGAGATGGAACTTTTGGTGTTCCTTGGATTGTTTGTATCGCTGCCAGGAGTTAGCGTTGCTTTTTGGAAAAGCGCTTGTTAGTCTTGGATCTCTAAAGGAAGGTTGAGAGTTGTGCACACAAGTGTGTTTTGTGTGGTTCGTTAAAGTGGCTAGAGTTTGAGATCCATGTAGGGTTTGCTTTGGAGATCTAGTGCTCGGTTCACGGAGAAGTTGGACTCCAGGTGGTTGTTTGCAAGGCTTTAGTCGAGGTGGTAAGGATACCGTGCTCGTGGTATCAGGTTGTTGCTTAGGCAAGTGTTGTTGGGTTGGACCTAAGCTTGGTTGGCGGATCTTCTTGTTGATCGTTGGTCGGAGTTCGATTGGAAACCGAACAAGAGCGTGGTAGCTAAGCCGCGCGGTTTTCGAAAAGCGTCATGGCTAAGAGAATTGTTTGGATCTTTCCTTGGGTAGAAGTTATGTTGTGGCCGATGCTTTGAGTAGGAGGATGACGCATTCGGTAGCGTTTCGGGTCCTCTTGGTTCCCAGAGAGTTGGAGTTGGCCAGCAGGGTTGTGATGCTGGAAAATTGGAGTTGTTTGTTCAGCAGCTTGTTATGCATTAGATCGTTTGCCTGCAGTGTGTGTGTCGAGGGTTGTCGGAGAACCCTAGGTTGTGGAGAGCCTCTCAAGAGCTCAGTCAGGCCCAGGTAGTGAGTTTAGTTGGCCAGCTGGAGGCGTTTAGTTTGTAGCCTTGGTGGAGTTGCTAGCAGTCTTGGTAGACTAGCAGGCTAGTGTTAGTTTGGAGTAAAGTCCGGATTGGTTCCGGTGTGGTGGCAAGTTGATGCTTGGTGTCGACCAAGGTGTGGATTGGAGTTGCTAGAGATTAGTTTTGCTCGTGGGGCGAGTGGTTTGTGCCCTGTTGGTTGTTTTCCTGTTTCCACGATGTTGAGTTGCCCCGTTTGGCTTTTGGAGATTCAGTCTGAGATGGACCCCTGTTGTTGCCCCGTGAGATTATATGTTGTTGCTCTAGTGGAGCATGACAGTGAGCGTATGTGGAGCTCTCTGTCCTTTGGTTGTCTGCTTGTAAGAGCCGTTTCCTTCGGGGAGTTGTCAGGTTACTCCCTTGGTCTTGGAATTGATGGTAGTGGTGCTAGTAAGAGGGAATAGTTTGTTGGCTGCTTGGAAGCAGTTGTTTGTCCAGTTAAGCGGATTCTTGGATGGTGTTCTAGAGGCTGCAGTAAAGGTTGTTCTACCTCTTGTGAGTGTTTGGCCAAGATTTGGTTCTTTTGTTGTTTCGAGAGCTAGTTCGGTTCTAGCTGGAGGGTGTTGCCCTGAGGTCTTGTTCCTAGTCAGAAAGTTTTGGGAGTTGACCCCTCCCTCGGCAGTTGAGTAAGTTCTGTTAGTTCTGGATTGGTGATTCGATTGGTTGAGATTTCCCTTGGGTGTTGCTTCCAAGAGAGAGTTGGTTGTTGTTGCAGTGGGTTTGAGCAAGTCGCGAGCGTGTGTGGAGTTCATTTGCCCTTCCGAGATTGCTTGCCGGGAAGTCGTTTCCCGTTTGGCGTGAGTCACTTAGCTCCCGAGTTGTGGAGTTTATCGAGTAGCGCAGAATGGTCGTGCCCAATGGAGGGTCCCTGCTTTGTGTTGTTAGCCAAAGAAGAGTTGTTTGTCCCCCCAAAGGGCGGTGGCCAGCCAGTAAGAGTTGAGTTGTTCTGGCAAGTTGTTGGTTCTTTGGAGATTGAAGATTTCCTTTCCCCCTAGCCTCTGTGGTGGTTGAGTTGCTCCTTGGATGCCAGCCTCAAGTGTTAGCTCCTGAGGTAGTCTTGCGGATTCGTGTGGCTCAGGATCCGTAAGCTTAAAGGTTGTCGTCATCCGTTTTCCTTGTGAGGTTTCGGGAGTGGAGCTTCTGGTTGGAAGTTGAGTTAGGCCTAAGCTTAAAGGAGAAGTCCTTTAAGTAGCCAGTTGGATTTTATGAGTTGGGTGGTAGCTTGGAGGCGAGCGTTGCTCGTTATAGTTGGGTTGAGTTCTGCTGAGCAAGCCCTTCTCGGGCTTTGTTCCTAGTTGTTGTGCGTTCGCAGTTGGCGTTAGCAGAGCCGCATTTGAGTGAGTTGGCACTGAGGTGCCGTGGCTTGGTTGGTAAAGCTGTTGAGCTGTTTTCCTCAAGGTGTTGTGTCGCGGTTAGGCTGCGTGATGGTTTAGTCCTTGCGGCCCGAGATTTTTCCTGAGGGGAATGTTGGTTGTCTCTCTTACTGGCGGTGTTTTCTTTGGCCAATTCTTTGGTAGTTTTGCTCGTAAAGTTTGCATTCGGCCGATGAGGAGTTCTCGTTTGTTGGTTTGGCCGAGTGGAGTCGTGCTTGGCCCTTGTCTATTAAAGGTGGTCGAGTGAAGTTTGGTGGTGTGAGTATTGTTAGCCGTCTGGTGTACCAGGATGGTTCCCCTTGCCTTTGGTTCGGCGTTTTCTCCTTAAGATGGTTGCTTAAGTGTTGTGGTCGTGTTCTAGTTGGAGAAGTTTGCTTTTTGGATCGATCGCTTGATTGGTGATTCGATTGTTTCTCGTTAAGGCTGTAGGTCAGGCTTGAGGTTCGCTAGTCTCTTGTGAAGTAAGAGTAGGCCGTTTAGTTTTGGAATCTGGAAGGTTCAGTTGTTTGGCCAGTTTGTTGTAGGGTTGAGTTTGTTTGTTGTCAGCTGTGAGTTTCCTTAGGAGTTTTTGCCAGTGCGTGGTGTAGAGTTTCAGAGCTTGTGGCCAGTCCTCAAGTTTGCTCTGAGTAGCACCGTTTGAGAGTTGGTGCGAGTTGAGGACGTGGTTTGCCGTCAGGATTTTCGCATTTGTTTTCCTTCGGAGTTCAGTGTTTGGCAGTCTGGATGGCATTGTGGCCTTGAGTTTTTGAGGACCCAAGAGGGTTTGGTTTTCGGAGAAGGTTGGTGCTGTTTTAGCCGAGAAGTTCAGTTGGTTTGGTTTCTATGGAGTTTTCCCGAGTCATTTCGTCTTAGGACTTTCGAGGACGAAAGTCTTAAAAGGAGGGAGTATTGTAACAGCCTAGTTTTCTATCCCAGTTTTCGAGGTGCCTTCGGGTCAAGTTTCGGTTGTTGGTTGGGTCATTAGAGCGGTTTTGACGCTTGGGGGTATTTTGGTCTTTTGGCTCCTCGGGCAGGATTTGTGGTTTTGGGGCTTGAGGCGGCTCCCGCTTTGTTGAGGTTTGTTGGTTGGTGGCTGCGAGTCCCGAGTTGTTTGGGCTATTCGTTTGGAGGTTCGGTTGTGATTTGGGTTTTGGGCAAAGTTGGTTGTTTGGGTGTTTTCTTTGGGATTCGAGCCCGGGCCCTTAGTGTTGCTTTGGGAGTTGGGTTTAAGTGAGATTTTTTTATTGGAAACGGTTGCTTCAGTCGGGTCTCGAAGGAGGAAGCCGGGAAATGGGATTTTAAGGATTTTAAGGATTTTTAGAAAATTGGATTAAATGGATAAGGATGGATTTTTGGATAAAATCCCTATTTTCCTTTTTATTTTCCCATTTTCCTTTTTCTTTCTAAATTCCCATTTTCTTTTATTTATTTATTTTTCCCAAAATCCCTTTTTCTCTTTTTCTCTCTCTCTCTCTATCTCTCTCTCTCTCTCTCTCCCCCGAGCACCCAGTAGAGCAGCCAACCCCATTTCACCCGCCGGCCTCTTTGTCGCCGTCAGACGCCAAAGAAATGAGGGAATCCGTCGCACCAATGAGCCCTGTCATGACGCCAAAGTGACGACGCCTTGATTCGCTTAAGCGTCGCCCGAGCCTCGCCCAGCTTGTGTCGCCCGAGCCCCTTCTCACGTCGCCTCGTCCGTTGTCGCGTCGGCCATCTTCGCCCAGGTAGCGCCGTCGCCCAGCTCGCCAGCCCCAGCCTCGAGCCGCGTCGCCTAGTGCCGAGCCCAGCCAGATCGCCCGAGCCTAGGTCCGAGTCGCTCGTCCCAGCCCGTGTCGCGCGCCCTCGCCCTGCATCTTGCTCGTCCGCGCGCGCCCGTGCGTGCCCACATGCGCCATGCGCGCCGTGCAGCGCCCAACGCGCCCGGCTTGCGCCCCATTGCTTTGCCTAGCTCGAGCGGCATTGCTCGTTACAGCGTGTCAGCCGCGCCTCGTGAGTTGCTCCCGAGCCGAGCCCTATTTATTTTATTGTATTTAGGCCTATTGTGTGATTATTGATGTGTTTGTTTGGCTCGCTATAGGTTGCTCGGGTTCGATCGCTGTTAGTTTAATTGTGTGTTGTTGCCTTCCGACCAAGTAAGGATTTCTTACCGGAGTTGTGTGGACCCTGCGATATTATATGTGATTGCTGATTGATTGCTTGTTTGTGTTTATTGACATGTGTGGCTAAGTGCTCTAATCTGAATTCCCGATTAGCATGATTTTCCTGATTAATTCTCATGTTAATCCATGCTAGGTTGTTCCTTTCTAGCATGCTCGTATCTGTTCCTTGCTTCGTAGAATCATGCTAGGTTCGTTGTATTCTTTTTGAGCACGTATTGGATTTTATGGAATTGTTTGCTGATTGCTAGGGCAGGTTAGAGTTGCAGGTAGATAGCATCATCCTGGCCTGATGCATAAAGTACCTTGCATCCATGGCAGGGACGTCGAGACAGTGCTCCGTCCCTGGACCCCGTGAGGGATTAGCTAACCCTACCGGTAGGCCCTGCAATCTTGGGTGAGGGTGGAAGAATGTTAAATGCCCCAACGGTCAAGATGATGACTTGGCATTGCCTCGTCCCCGGCAGTCGGCACGTCCTCAGCGTGTTCGGCCGTAGCCCTTGATTGCCACCTGTTAAGGTAAGGACGGCTTCCTGGTGTAAGCCTACCACGACCCGTTCCTTAGCCTCAGTGCGGTGGTTCAGGTGACATAGTTCACGTGTCCAGGTCTCACGCCCCTATGTCAGTGACACTGATCCAGAGATTTAGTTAGGCGTGGTTACTGGACATGGGCAGCTTGCCACTAGACCCGGCACCCCCCATAGTCTGCAGTAGCACGCGGTGTATGCTTACGCTCATTACAGCGCCGACTAGAGAGCTCCTCGGGATCTTGAGCTAGTGCACCTTTCGTCGACAGTAGACAGGCTGAGGCCAGGACTTGTTTCTCGTATAGGGCGACTTGTGTGATGTGTTGTGTGGTGAGTTATTTCCGGACTAAGACCCTGAGTTGGCATCTGAGGCCCAAGTGTGGTCTAAGCTATGTGCTCTATTCTGTGTTTATATTCATAGCTTGCATATCTTTCTGCTAGATGACCATGTATATCGTATTGTACCCCGGTTGGGGATTCTTACTGTGTAATTCGTTACTCACCCTTATTATGTGGTTTTCCACAGGTAACCATGGTGCGAGACAGGATGGCTGGAGGAGGAGCTGTGATCATGGAAACCCGTTGTTCAACTCTGAGTTTTATGTTTATGATTTAAATGTCCTCTGAATGCATGTAGTGGGCACGAAGCCCTAGGGTGTTTTGTGAATGTATTTCCAGATTCTAGCATTGTTGTAACTATTGCAAAACTTGTATGTTTTAAATAAATCTCTGATCAGAGTATGTTTTGGAAATGTATTTGTCTTGGAACAGGTGCTTGGAAACAGGGACGAGTTTTGAGGAATTTATGTTGATTTTTAAATGGATGTTTTCATGTTTTAGTTTTTCTTAGAATCCAAACACCATCTTGCAAATTTTCTGTAGATTTGTATGCATGCATTGAGGTAACGACCTATTTAGAACCCCATTCGGGTCGGGTGGTTACAGACGGTGTGCGCGACGCTACTGCAGGCCCTGGCGTCTGGCGACGGGCTGCGCAGGTGCGACAGCGTCTGAGGGCTTCTCGGTTGGGCGACTAGGTGATGGTCAAGATGTGGTGATGGTCGGGCGACATGGGCGATGGCGGGCAGGCCGGGGCTGGGCAGTGGCTCGGGCGGCTCGGTGCGGCTCGGTTGGGTTTCTTGGTGAGGTCGGCAAGGAGAGAGAGAGAGAAAGAGAGAGAGAGAGAGAGAGAGAGAGAGAGAGAGAGAGAGAGAGGTAAAATATGGGGAATGAGATTTTCTTTATTTTCTTTCCTTTTCCTAATTTAAATAGGTCTTGGTGACCTAAATCTCTTCCCCGGGCTTCCTCCTTCGAGTCCCGGCTGAAGCAACCTTTTCTCCTTATTAAAACTCATTTAAACCAAGCTCCCAAATCACCATCAAGGGCAAGGGTTCAAATCCCAATGGAAGCACTTAAATTAACAATAATTTTGTTAATTACCAAATCACCTCCAAACTTCCAACCAACAAGCCCGAACTTCTTGGGTCCTGCAACCAACAACAATCAAGCCTCGACAAGGGCAGGAGTGACCCTGGAATCCTGAAAATCCACAAAACCCTGAGCGGAGGCAAAAAGACCAAAATACCCCTTAGGGTTAAAATAGCTCTAACGGCCCATCCGAACATCCGCATAATGTCCCGAAAACACCTGGGATACCGAAATAGAAAACTGGGTCGTTACACTTACTCTGATCAGAGATTTATTTAAAACATACAAACTTTACAATAATTACAACAATGCTAGAATCCGGAAATACATTCAGAAAACACCCTAGGGCTCCGTGCCCAACTACATGCATTCAGAGAACATTTAAATCATAAACATAAAACACAGAGTTGAACAACGGGTTTCCATGATCACAGCTCCTCCTCCAGCCATCCTGTCTCGCACCATGGTTACTTGTGGAAAACCACATAATAAGGGTGAGTAACGAATTACTCAAGTAAGAATCCCCAGGGGGGTACAATACGATATACATGGTCATCTAGCAGAAAGGTATGCAAGCTATGAATATAAACACAGAATAGAGCACATAGCTTAGCCCACACTTGGGCCTCGGATGCCAACTCAGGGTCTTAGTCCGGAAATAACTCACCACACAACACATCACACAAGTTGCCCTATACGAGAAACAAGTCCCGGCCTCACTGCTTCTCATCGTCGACGAAAGGTGCACTAGCTCAAGATCCCGAGGAGCTCTCCGGTCGGTATTGTAATGAGCGTAAGCATACACCGCGTGCTACTGCAGACTATGGGGGGTGCCGAGTCTAGTGGCAAGCTGCCCATGTCCAGTCACCACGCCTAACTAAATCTCTGGATCGGTGTCACTTACATAGGTGTGTGAGACCTGGACACGTGAACTATGTCGGCTGAACCACGCGCACTGAGGCTAAGGCACGGGTCGTGGTAGGCTTACACCGAGAGCCGTCCTTGCCCTATCGGTGGCAACTCAAGGGCTACCACGAAACACGCACGAGGACGTGCGTGCCGTATCGGGACAAGACAATTCCAAGTCATCATCTCGACCGTTGGTGCATTTAACAGTCTGCCACCCTCACCCAAGATTGCGGAGCCCGTCGTTAGAGTTAGCTATTCCCTAACGGGATCATGGACGGAGCTCCATCTCGTACGTCCCTGTCGGGGATGCAAGGTTCGTTATGCACCCGGCTCGGATGATGCTATCTACCTGAATTCTAACCTGTCATAGCAATCGGCAAACAATCCAATCAATCCAATACGTGCTCAATAAGAATACAACGAACCTAGCATGATACTACGAAGCAAGAACAGACACGAGCATGCTAGAAAGAAACAACCTAGCATGGACTAACATGAGAAACAATATAGGAAATCATGCCAGTCGGGAATTCAAAATAGAGCATTTATCATTAAACATGTGAATAAACACAAACAAGCATACAATCAACAATCACATAATATATCGCAGGGCCCACACAACTCCGGTAAGAAATCCTTACCTGGTCGGAAGGGAACAACACACAATAAAATTAACTACGATCGAACCCGAGCAACCTATAGCGAGCCAAACAAACACATCAATAATCACACAAATAGGTCTAAATAATAATAAAATAAACAGGGCTCAGCTCGGGAGCAACTCACGAGGCGGTGGCTGACACGTGAACGAGCATTTGCACAGGCTAAGCGGTGATGATGGTTGGCCGGGCGCTCGAGGTGCAGAGTAGGCGCTGAGTTTAACTGTTTGGGCGCTGCTCGCCATGGACGGCCTTGCAGCGCTGGAGAGCTGGCCGCGGCCGCGCGCTCAAGATGAGACAGCAGCGCGCGGGCGTGAGCGACATGACGCCACGAGCTACAGGACGCGCGATCTGGCGCGGGGATGGCCGGGGCGAGGGCTGTGCGACGCGACAGCAACAGGACAGGGGCGACTTGGGCTGGGCGAGCAGGGCGACACTGTGCGACGCGGCCTGGGCGAGCTCGCAACAACGCATCGCGCGATGGCGATGGCCGGGCGACTGGACTGGCGACGGCGCAGCGACACAGGGCAGGCGGGCTCGGCCGGGAGAGGCTCGAGCGGCGGTCGCGCTCGGCCGGGATGCTCGGGCTAAATTTTGCGCGGAGCTAGGTGGGGGCTCGAGGAGAGAGAGAGAGAGAGAGAGAGAGAGAGAGAGAGAAATGGGAATTTTGAAAAGAAAAATAAAAGAAAATGGGAAATAAAAGAATAAATGGGATTTTAATCCTATTTCCATCCTTATCCACTTTTTATAACCTCAAAATCCCATTTCCCGGCTTCCTTCTTTGAGACCCGACCGAAAAAATCTTTTCCAATCAATAAAACTCACTTAAATCCAACTCCCAAATCAACACTAAGGGCCCGGGCTCGAATCCCAAAGGAAGCACACAACCAACCATCACTTTGCCAAAGCCCAAACCACAACCGAGCATCCAACCGACTAGCCCAAACACCACGGGACTCGCAGCCACCAACAAACAAGCCTCGACAAAGGCAGGAGCTACCTCGAAGCCCTGAAAACCACAAATCCTGCCCGGGGAGCCAAAAGACCAAAATACCCCCAAGGGTCAAAACCGCTCTAAGACCCAACCAAACAACCGAATCTTGACCCGAAGGCACCTCGAAAACTGGAATAGGAAAATGGGCTGTTACACTCGGAGCGTCCTAAATGGACGTTGGGACCTAATGTGGTTATGAATAGCATGAAATGATCACGCGACACGCAAGTATACGTGCTTTGTAGCAAGTATTAAGTAAATTATCGTACTCCACAGGGACTAGAATTTTTATTGAGGTAATGTTTAGAATTGAAAGTAAATTGCTTAAAAAGATGTTAAAAAGATTTTAGGTTTTCACAAGAAAAATGAATAGTTAAACTCAATAACAGTTTTGATAATTTAAGGCTAAATTAGGATACTTGTGAAAGTAGTAGCAATGTAATACTTCCGCTAAACTAGGATACTTGTGAGAGTAGAAACACACGGTAAGGGGATCTATCATATTATGCATACAAACTAATACTTCCGCTTTCGTTCAGCACTTAGGCTAGATTTCGCTTCGACTAAGTGTAATTAAACCCGCGCTACGTACATTTCACATTTATTCCTAAACTCTGATTTAAAATGTTGCAGCCGCAACACTACCTATTAAACATGCACGATAGACTTAGATCATTCCTCTTCCCATTTACAATGAAATAGCTTGTGTAGATGGTCGATCAACACTTACTGTAACGGCCCAGGTTTTCATCCCGGTCTTCCAGGTATGCCCAAGGGGTATTTTGGTAATTTGGTCGGGCCGTCAGGGCCGTTTATGTCTTTTCTAGTTGCTAAAAAATATTGGATGAATTTATGTAGGTTTCTGAGGCTTTGTGGAAGGGTTGAGCAAGGTTTGATGCAAAAGTAAAAATAAAGGAATTTGTGTTGCAGCTAGGTTTTGAACCCGGGTCTCCAGGAAAGCTTGTGGGGATGCATGCCAGATGAGCTAGTAAGAGCTCTTATTGCTCTTCCCGGGTCATTTTATGGTTAACCTTGGATTTTGGGGTTTTTGGGTGCTTTTGGTCAAATGGAAAAAAATGATAGGCTAGGTTGTCTTCTTCTCCAACACATCTCCTAGCCAACCAAGCCAAGTTCTTCCTAGCCTCCTTGCCGATTTCTTCATCCCCTTCGCTGCTCCGTTGCTCGATCTTCATTCCGGGTAAGTCTTCATCCTCTTTCTCTTCTCGATTGGTTGTTTTGCTGGCCGAAGGTAAGGAAGTGTGTGTGTTTGTGTTTGTTGCAGCAGCCTAGGCCAGATCTGCCACCAGCCGGCCAGATCCGCCGAGCCCGCCCGCCGACCGTCGCACCAGCAAGCCACCTTGTCGCGTAGAAGCCCCGACCACCAGCAGCCGCCGCACGGATCCGGCGAGGAGCGGCTTCGCTCGCCGTCGTCGCGCGCCCCAGATCCGACGTCGCCGTCGCCACCGCCCGAGCGATCTCTCGCGCAGCGCTCAGTAGCCCGCCCTCGGCGTCGTCGCACCGAATCGGCCGAGCCACACGCTCGTCGCGACGCCCAGCCTCGTCGTCGCCGACCGGATCGGCCAGAGCGACGCGCAGCTCAGCGCGCAGCAGCAGCCGATCGCCGTGTCGCGCGCGCGCCGCCACGCCGCGACGCCGCTTCGCCCGTACCAATGATTCGCCCGCGACGCTTCGCCGTGGCGTGCCCATCTCCATGTTCGCGCGCAGCAGCCGCGCTCAACAACGCCAGCGCCCGGCCAGCCAGCGCACCGCACCGCCGCCATCAAAGACTCGGCCTCGTGTCGTCGTGCGTGTGGTGAGTGCCCGAGCCGAGCCTCGCTTGTTTTATTATATTTTTAGGGCTATGATTGTGATTTCTATTGTGTTTGTTAGGTTCTCGTTAGCTAGCTCGGGATCGATCGCGACTTAGGATTTTGTGTGTAGTTGCCTCCCGGCTGTAAGGATTTCTTACCGGAGTTGTGTGGACCCTGCGATGTTCTATGTGATTGATGTTGTATGTTTGTTTGTGATTATCAAAGATGTGTAGTTTAGGTGCTCTATTCTAAATTCTCGATCGCATGACTTTGTATGTCGTTCTTTCATGTTAGTCCATGCTAGGTTGTTCCGCTCGCATGCTCATATTCTTTCTTGTTCCGTAGTACCATGCTAGGTCTCTTTGTATTCTTTTGAGCACGTATTGGATTGTTTGTTGATTGTTAAGGCGGATAGAATCGTGTAGGTAGCATCATCCGGATCGATGCATAAAGTATCTTGCATCCATGGCGGGGACGTCGAGACAGATTCTCCGCCCCCTGGACCCCGTTAGGGTTTAGCTAACCGACCCAGAGGCCCCACAATCTTGGGTGAGGGTGGCGGATCGTTAAATGCCCCCAACGGTCGGGATGATGACTTGGCATTGCCTCGTCCCGGCGATCGGCACGCGTCCTCGGCGTGTTCGGCCGTAGCCCTTGATTGCCACCGATAGGGCAAGGGCGGCTTCGGTGTAAGCCTACTACCACGACCGATTCCTTAGCCTCAAAGTGCGGTGGTTCAGGTGACATAGTTCACGTGTCGTGTCTCACACCCTATGTCGGTGACACCGATCCGAGAGATTTAGTTAGGCGTGATATCGGATATGGGCAACTTGCCACAGACCGGCACCCCATAGTGCTGCAGAAGCACGCGGTGCATGCTTACGCTCATTACTGGCGCCGACCGGAGAGCTCCTCGGGATCTTGAGCTAGTGCACCTTTCGTATCGACGATGAGAGCAGCCGAGGCCGAGACTTGTTTCTCGTATAGGGCGTATTGTGTGGTGTGGATTATTCCGGACTAAGACCCCGAGTTGGCATCCGAGGTCCAAGTGTGGACTTAAGCTATGTGCTCTATTCTGTGTTTATATTTATAGCTTGCATACACTCATCTAGATGACCATGTGCATCGTATTGTACCCCGGTTGGGGATTCTTACTGAGTAATTCGTTACTCACCCTTATTTTGTGGTTTCCACAGGTAACCAAGGTGCGAGACAGGATGGCTGAAGAAGGAGCTGTGATCATGGGAATTTGCTGTCATCTCTAACTTTTTATTTCTATGACTCTTGTCTTTTATTTTCCCCTGAATGCATGTAGCCGGGCAAGGAGCCCTAGGATGTTTTTCCTGAATGTTTTTATGGATTCCAGCTTTGTTGTATTTGAGGATTGTTTCAAATGTTTTAATAAATCTCTGATCAGAGTATGCGTTTAGAAATGTATTTGCCTTGAAACAGGTGCTTGGAAACAGGGACAGGTTTCAGCAATCTATTTGATTTCTGATTGAATCTCTTTTGTTTTGTTTTAATTGGGAATCCAAAAACTAAATTGCATAACGTTCTTTACTTTGAATGCATGCATTGGGGTAAAGACCTATTTAGAGCCCCTTTTGGGTCGGGTCTTTACAACACTTACTGTTTTAATGAAGTTCCTATCTTACATGCTCTAGATTAACCTTTCCTAATTCTCCCTATGACATGCTACTATCACTTACGTTCTCCTAGTTTCACCTTACGAAAGTTAGTTATAATAACAAAAAAGAACACAAAGCATAATGAAGCAAACATCATAGATTTGTATTACTTAATTGAAATAAGTCTAACAATACGTCTTAACAAAACAAAATAAAATAACAACAGTAAAGTGTAGCGTAGATCGATTCTCTACAGTTCTCCGAGAAGAAAAATAGGGCAAAGATCCAACTCTCCTTCTCAATTACATTATGTCCCCTTTAATAGAGCTAGGTCGTCGAGCCTCCGAAAGTTCCAGAATGGTGAGAATCAATTTGCAAGAATATTTCTCCTTTTAATTTCATATCATATGTGTTTGATTTGTCTAAGGCAGGAATCCCGTGATTTCAACAATCTGTCTTTTAATTATCTGGTTAGTCAACTTCTTGCTGGCGGATTCTTCCTTATTTACTTGTAGTGCGACTGGCCTTGATCTTACGAGCTTAAGTACTCGCGCTCGTTCGTTTTGATTTCCTTTGTAGCAATGCTTCCCTAACACTGATCTTGTGAAATAGATATAATCATAAGTTTCTACAACTTTAAGGCTATTTTTGCTTCTTTTATCTTTGTTTTTCATGATTCTCGATCTTTTGCATTCAACTCCGCTAATGCACAACATTAGCGAATTACACTTTAAAGGTGCACTTTTGTCCTTCCAGATGCTTGATATGAATTGAATAACACGCAATATGATCCAAATTTAGGCTAAAATCTGTCTCTATTCTAGAGTCATCAAATCCCCAAACTTAAATCATTGCTTGTCCCCCAAACAATGCTAATGCTGGTGTAATAACTTCTAAGCTAGTGTTAATCTTAGTGCCACAAAAAATATTTCTTCTGCTAAAAAAAAAATTCTTTGAACATCATTGCCTTGATAAATGGACCGTTTACTCATTCCAATTCATCATTCACTAAGTTCCTAGCAACCCACCTCTAATCTTCTTCTAAATCCCTTAGTCTCAAACTCACTTTAGAGTGAAGATTTCTGTTATAGTGTAAGTTATTCTTCCTTCCTTATTAACTAAGTTTGTTCAAAACATTCTGTCCATGGCTTTATTCGTTCTGGGTACCTCTGAGTAAATGTTCTGCTAGCTGCTATAAGGTTGTGTAGAAATGCTAGCAGAATACTTGGATCACTCATGGCTCATTCGAACATTTAGCCATTTCTTTTACCCAGAATGCCTTGAGGTTTTTTTTTTTTGCAATTGGAATGCTATTTAGCATTCTCGCCCCCCAACTTAGGCTCATCTTTGTCCTTGATGATTAGGTGTTTTTATGTCCTCCAAACTTACATGTTTCTAAGGTTATTGAAATCTTTACTTTAAGCTCAAACCATCTCCCCCCATACAATTGATGTAGGTCTTAAGTTCACAAGTGCATGTCCCAAGGAGTTTTTTCTATTCACGTCGCAAATGATGTTTTGGGGCAGAGTAAACATCAGATTTCCTCAGGCAATGTTTTTGAAACGCAAAATTAAAAAGCAGAAAAATCAAGATCGACATTCGTCAAAACAGTAACTTATTATCGAGTCAAATTAAAACATTTGTTATTATTATAGAAGCATATAACAAAAGTATGAATAGTAGGGAAAAAAACTTCCTTTATTATTTTTCTTCTTTCGAATAAGAGTTGTCTTGCATCTCTGGTGAAACAGGTCCGCGAAGTTGTGGAACCAACCGAGTCAAGATGTCAAAAAAGAATTTGTCTCATTTTTCTAGATAGTCCACAAGTTTCTTCAGACTGTTTTCAAGCAGCCACAGGCTGCGCCCGAATTTTTCTCTCATTGTCTTCTTCATCTTTCTTGGTGGGAGAGTCGACACATGGCGATGTGTGGACCCGCTTTGTCTTCTAGCGCTTCATCTTCATGACCGAACTCAACCATGAGGGGCTGAATTGTGCCATCTTGGTCTTCTCCCATGGTGTCAGTCTAACTCACTGTCGCCTGTCATTGCTCGCTTCAGCTTCTTCTCTAGTTCTTCGTTGGAACAGGTCCTCCGATGTATGAATACTTTTGTTTCCCATTCCATGCTCCTCAATGAACTCTGAGGCTTTTCCTTCCCGGTGTTCTCTAACTTCGGCCTCTTCTATATCAACCGCTTCTATTTCCACGTTCTCCTATCGTGGTGTAGAAGTAACAACCCTTTCTTCCCCAGGTACTGTGGAAGATTCTTCTACCGCTGCAATGCGTGGCTCCGTTCTTCTTGTTGGAGCAGTCACTTTCCTTCTCATGGCTGGTCCAGCTTGTAATTGTCCATCGTCACTACATACAGACGTAGTGGCCAACGATTTGGGCTCTTGATTGGGGTCTACTTCCCCTTGTTGCTCTAACCTCATTTGCCACATTCTGCGGTAAGTGGTTGCAAGTCTTCGTCCCATGGTGAAGGTTGTAGAGGATTTTCAAGAAGTGATAGTTGGGTTGTAATGAATAGGCAGAGTCCATTTCTTGAGGGATTTTTAACCATTGAAATGACGATCAAATTTCAATCGTTGCTTAGGTTAGAGCGACGATTGGGCTTTTGGCAGCTGTGAATTCTCTACACACCGTTGGATCGAAACGTTTGCTATTCGATTGCTCGGCATCCATCCGTAGTTAATAATTGATATGATGGTAAAAGAGATTTACTGATTTATTGAAATTCAGAAATTGCAGTAAAAGAAAACAACGACAAATAAAATAACAATAAACTAACATAAAATTCTAGCATAAGCAGATAGGAAATATTAAAATTTAGCATGCATGGATGAAAATTAAAGGGTACCGTTACGCTCTAGCTCCATTAACATGCTTGTGCTCTCATTCCTCAGTTAGTGCGAATGAAGATATTCCGCGTTGGACATCCTCATTCCAGTAATGCTTCATTCTTTGGCCATTGACTGCAAACTCATTGCCAGTTGCTTCGTTTTTTATCCCTCCTGTTTTTACTTGAGTATATAAAATGGTCCAGACCACTTGGATCTGAGCTTCCCTGAAAACAGACAAAGTCTAGAGTTAAATAATAACACTTGCTGTCCAACCTCGAAAGTACGAGGGTTCAACTATCGATCGTGCCATCTCTTAGTTTTCTCTTTGTATAGCTTCACATTTTCATACAAAAAGAGTCTATGCTCTTTCAGATTGAGCAATTGCATCATTCTTACCGCTTCTGCTTTCTGCAGATCTAAATTTAATATTTTTAATTTCTAGTAAGCTTTATGCTCTAGCTCGATCGGTAAGTGACATGCTTTCTCGTACACTGTCCTATAAGTTGACATGTTTAGCGGCATCTTCATTGTTGTTCTATAGGCCTAAAGTGCATCATCTAGTCGCATGGATCAATCCTTCCGGTTAGGTCCCATAACGTTTTCTAGAATTCCTTTGATTTCTCGATTTGAAATTTCAGCTTGTCCATTGGTTTGCGGATGATAGGGTGTTGCAATGCGATGCTTGATATTGTACTTATGTAGCACATGTGACATTGCTCTGTTTATGAAATGTGTCCCTTCATCACTGATGACTGCTCGTGGCGTTCCAAACCTTGTAAAAATATTCCTATGAAGGAATCTTATAACAGTCCTAGCATCATTCTTAGGCGAGGTACTGCTTCTATCCATTTTGACACGTAATCAACTACTAGCAGAATGTACAAATTTCCTTTTGAAGGAGGAAATGGATCAATGCAATTGATACCCTAGACGTCGAATAACTTAACCTTTAAGATCGAAGTCAGTGGCATTTCGTCTCTTTTTCCTATGTTTCCTTTCCGCTGGCATTTATCTCTTGTCTTCGCATAATGATGCGCATCCTTAAATACGCTAGGCCAAAAGTAGCTGGATTGAAAAATCTTTGCTGCAGTTCGAATTCCTCCAAATGTCCTCCATACAGCGATACACGACATGATTCTAGAATTGCGTTCTTCTCATGCTCTATTACTCATCGGTGTATTATATCGTCAGCACATTTCCTATAATGAAATGGTTCATCCCAGAAATAGAATTTCGCGTCATGAAAGAAGAGTTTTGCTTGTTGTTGCGTCATCTAGGATGAAATGATGTGGCTTGTTAAATAATTGGCAATGTGTGCGAACCAAGGAGCATTTCTTTCTTCTATTACCTTGAGTGCACAAAATTGCTCATCGGGGAATTTTTCTGATATGCTGAGCTAGTCAAGTCGGGATATGTAACTTTTAGTCGTGATAGGTGATCTTCCACCACATTCTTACATCCCTTTTTGTCCTTGATTTCTATGTCAAACTCTTATAGAAGGAGTATTCATCTAATCAGCCTTGGTTTTTCTTTAGCTTTACTCATCAAATATCTTATGGCAGCGTAGTCAGTGAACACGATTACTTTTTATCTGACTAGGTAGGAACAAAATTTTTCCACTACATAAACTACTGTCAGAAACTCATTCTCTGTAGTTATGTAGTTTTGTTGTGCTTCCATTTGAGTTCTGCTCGAGTAGTAAATTGGGTGGACTAGCTTCTCTCCATTTTTTCCTAGGATAGCTCTTATTGCATAGTCACTAGTGTCGCACACGAGCTCGAATGGTTTTCCCTAATTAGACATTATCATTATTGGTGCAGAAATCAGAGCCTTTTTCAGTTGCTCAAATGCTTGAAGACGTCATGCGTCGAAATTGAAGGTTCTCTTTGTTTCCAAGTGTTCGCGTATGGGTTTTGCTAATTTTGAGAAATCCATAATGAACCGCTTATAAAACTCAGCATGGCCTAAGAAACTGCGCACGCTTTTCATGTTATATGGTGGCTCTAATCTTTCTATTGCCTCCACTTTTTCTTGATCAACCTCCATTCCTTTCTTAGAAATTTTGTGTCCAAGGACAATTCATTCGGTTACCATGAAATGGTACTTCTCCTAGTTGAGTACTAAATTTGTTTCTTCGCATCGGCTGAGCACTCTTTCAAGGTTTGCTAAGCAATTACGAAATTTCTGTCCAAATACTGTAAAGTCATCCATGAAGACTTTCATAACTTCTTCGAGCATGTCTAAGAAAATCGCCATCATACATCTTTGAAAGGTGATAGGTGCATTACATAATCCAAACGTCATTCTTCTTAAGGCGAATGTTTCGTAGGGGCAGGTGAATGTAGTATTCTCCTGATCCTTTGGGTCTATTGCAATTTAGTTGTAGCTAGAATATCCGTCTAGGAAATAGTAATACTCTTTTCCTGAGATGCGATCTAACATTTGGTCGATACAAGGTAATGGAAAATGATCCTTCCATGTGGTTTTGTTCAACTTGTGATAGTTCATACACACTCGCCATCCAGTAACGGTTCCTATGGCAATTAATTCATTTTTCTCATTACGAACGAAAGTGGTGCCTCCTTTTTTAGGTACACATTGAATTGGACTAACCCACTAGCTATTTGATATGGGATAGATGATTCCAGCATCTAACCATTTAAGGATTTCCTTCTTTACTACCTCCTTCATGGCAGGATTTAATCGTCTTTGATCTTTCATCGAGGTTTCGGCATTGTCCTCTAGCATGATTTTGTGCATACAAAACGTGGGGCTGATGCCTGTTATGTCTGCCAGAGTCCATCCAATTGCCTTTTTATGATGCGCGAGTAGTGCCAATAGCGCTTGCTCGTGCTCCATGGTTAGATTTGAAGATATGACTACTGGTAAAGTCTTCTTTTCTCCAAGACAGGCATATTTTAGGTGATCGGGTAGAGGATTTAGCTCCAGCGTAAGAGGTTTGTCTGTTGAAGGCTGCTACTTGCATTTTTTTCCCATATTCAGTGCGTAGTAATAATGCACTATGTCTGCTGCGTCCTCCATTTCACTATCTTGAACTCCTTTGCTTCCTCGATGTGGTCCTTAGTAGTCAGCCATTCCTATTGTTGCGTGGACATAATTGCTTCTTTCAGTAGTACTTCTAGGTGGCTGATATCGAAGCTATCTTCTATGGCAGGTTGCTTCATCGAGTCGAATATGTTATACTGAATCTGCTGGTCGTTCATCCTTAGGGTGATCCTTCCTTCGTAGACATCTACTAATGTGCGCCCAGTCTTCAAGAATGGTTGTCCCAAAATGATTGGAACTTCTGGATCTACTTCATAGTCTAGAATGATAAAATTTGCGGGAAAAACAAACTTGTCGACCTGAACCAGAATGTCTTCGATCTCTCCGTTAGGACGAGTTGTCGACCTATCTGCAAGTTAAATTTTGACTATTGTTGGTCTTTCTTCACCTAATCTGAATTTCTTGTAAATTGATAGGGGCATCAGATTTATGCCAGCACCCAAATCGTACAGTGCTCGCCCAATGTGGTGGTTACCGATTTTTAACGGAATGGTAAACTGTCTTGGATTGACCTCTTTCTTGGGGATTTTATTCTGAATAATCACACTACATTCCTCGTTCAATGCTACTACCTTGAATTCCTCGAATTTGCTCTTTTCCTTCAGTGCATCCTTCAAGAATTTCATATAGTTCGGCATTTGTCTAAGTGCATCGACTAGAGGTATGTTAATGTGAATTTGTTTCAAAATATCCATCAATTTTTTATAATTCGACTCATTTCCCTTTCGTTTAAGCCTTTGAGGGTATGGTGGCGGTGGTGGTTGGTAAAGAGGTTATGGTTTCTCTTTATTCTCTCCTCCCTTTTTTGTTGTGATGGCCTCGTCATCATCCTTTATTGCCTCTTTTGGTGGGGTTCTTGTCCCTAGGAAATTCTTGATTTCTTCACTATTCACCAATGGTTTTCTACTTCGTAACACAATTGCGTGGACTTGCTCCTTGCCATTTCACCTAGATCCTTTTATATCTGACAGTAATTGTCCTAGCAGTCTATCATTTAAATCTGCAGAGATTTGTCCAATTTGCAGCTCCAGCGCCCGAAGTGTTTCTTGTTGAGTTTTTAACATAGTTTGATGCTCCATCATGACCATGTCATTCTTCGCTTTGTAATCATTCGGTGTTGAATCTGTCTGCACATTTTACTGGTGGGTGCTTCCCGACTTGAGAAGCGTCGCTGCTGTCCCATTTGGTTAGTGTTGCTTCTCTGTCCTCCCCATGAGAAATTAGGGTGATTTTTCCATCCAGCATTGTATGTGTTTGAGTATGAATTGTATGGTTGGTGCGAATTAGAATTTCCAATGTAATTGACACACACCGAATTTTCACTGCACAGCTCGTATGCATGATCACCCCCACAGAGTGCGCAGAATTCAGGAGTTGATTTCTCAACTGCTGATGCGTTCTGAGGTGTAGTCATTTGTTCGTTCTTCAGTGTATTAGTTAGCGTGGCCAATTGAGCTTTTATGGCGGTCATTTCACTCAGCTCGAACTTCCTTCCTCTTTTTTCTAGGATACAACCTCGGCTTACCCTAGAGGCATGATTCTTTGTGGTTGTTTCGATTATCTTATAAGCTTGATTATATGTTCTGTCCAATATACAACCTCCTGCTATTGCATTAAGAATCGCCTTGTCTAACTCGGTTAGCCCATTATAGAAGTGTTCGATTTGAAGTGGATAAGAAAGGCCATGGTACGGACATTTTTCTATAAGCACTTTTAAACCGTTCCCATGCTCCTTCTATAGTTTCATCAAGTTCTTGTGTAAAGCTGGTAATTTCATGCCTAGAGTTCATGCTATGCGTGCTCGGGTAATATTTCACTAAGAAACTATCGACCATTTGTCTCCAAGTGTAAGTACTTGGTAACGTATTTCTCCAGTATCTGGCCTTATCCCGTAAGGAATATGGGAACAGAAACTGTCGGGTGTCTTCTAAAGAAATGCCAACTTCCTGGTGAGTATCACTAAGAGCTAAAAAATTTCGTAAATGCTGATGTGGATCTTCCGATTGAAGTCTCCTAAAATGTTCATTGATTTTTAGCATGTTATACATATTATTGGCCAATACGGGGCGTCTACCTCCACCATTTAATCTATCCATACCTAGATATGCCAGATAAGTGAAGTCTCCCTGTTGCGTTCGCATGACTTTATCTCTCTTGTCTACCTTCTATTTTGGTGGCAGATTGTGATCTTCATTTACTCCGCATTCCACACCTGCTGCAGATGCTACAAGTGGGTTCATCATTCCAGGTTGTTGTTGTGCCATGGGATCTCATTACGAGTGTTCATTCTTTGCTCACGCCTCCTCCTTCAAAGGGTTTGTTCGGGTTCTGGATCAATCACAAGAGAAACGTTCATGCACTAGTATGCCTGAAATGGAAGCGTTCTGGTTCTGAAGGCGAATGTTTCATAGGGGCAGGTGAAAGTAGTCTTCTCCTGATCCTTTGGGTCTATTGCGATTTGGTTGTAGCTAGAATATCTGTCTAGGAAATAGTAATACTCTTTTCCTACGATGCGATCTAACATTTGGTCGATACAAGGTAATGGAAAATGATCCTTCCATGAGGTTTTGTTCAACTTGTGATAATCCATACACACTCACCATCCAGTAACGGTTCCTGTGGCAATTAATTCATTTTTCTCATTACAAACGAAGGTGGTGCCTCCTTTTTTAGGTACACATTGAATTGGACTAACCCACTAGCTATCTGATTTGGATAGATGATTCCAGCATCTAACCATTTAAGGATTTCCTTCTTTACTACCTCCTTCATGGCAGGCTTTAATCGTCTTTGATCTTTCACCGAGGTTTCGACATTGTCCTCTAGCATGATTTTGTGCTTGTAAAACGTGGGGCTGATGCCTGTTGTATCTACTAGAGTTCATCCAATTGCCTTCTTATGATACGCGAGCAGTGCCAATAGCGCTTGCTCGTGCTCCATGGTTAGGTTTGAAGATATGACTACTGGTAAAGTCTTCTTTTCTCCAAGGCAGGCATATTTTAGGTGATCGGGTAGAGTTTTTAGCTCCATCGTAAAAGGTTTGTCTGTTGAAGGCTACTACTTGCATTTTGTTCCCATATTCAGTGCGTAGTAATAATGAACTCTGTCTGCTGCTTCCTCCATTTTGAAATCCTGAAAATCCTTTGCTGCCTCGATGTGGTCCTTAGTAGTCAGTCATTCCTATTGTTGCGTGGACATAATTGCTTCTTTCAGTAGTACTTCTAGGTGGCTGACGTCGAAGCTATCTTCTATGTCAGGCTGCTTCATCGAGTCGAATATGTTATACTGAATCTGCTGGTCGTTCATCCTTAGGGTGATCTGTAACGGCCCAAGTTTTCATCCCGGTTTTCCAGGTATGTCCTAAGGGTATTTTGGTACATTGGTCGGGCCGTTTCTGTCTTTCTCAGCTATTTATATTCTTGGATGTTCAAATATAGGGTTTGGTTGCATTTTGGTTGAGGTTGGGTGTTGAGAGTTGCAAAAAAAAATAAAATAAGGGTTTTGCCGGATTAAAAATGCAGCAGCTGGGATTCGAGCCTGGGTGGCCAGGGAGATAGAAGTGAGGTTGTGCCAGTCAAGCTTCAAGTAGATATTGATACCCATTCCGCAGGTTATCTTGGTTTGCTTTGGTTTTCGGGATTTAAGTGAGTTTGATTAAAAAGAAAAGAAATAGGTTTTTCTCTTTTCCTCCTTCCCAAATCCCTTTGCCGCATCCATCCTCTCCAAGCTCTCTTGCAGTGCGATTCTAGCCTGGGAGCTCCGTCGTTTTGTTCGTTCCGGGTAAGCATTCCTCGTTCCTCGATCTCTCCTTCTTGTCTTTTTGGGTGTTGTTCTTGTCTGGCCGAGAGAAGGGAATTGTTATTGGTGGTTGTGTGTTTGTTGCAGCCGAGCAGCCCGTGCCGTCGCCCAGCCTGCAGCAGCCCCGTTCGCTCGCCAGTCTGCAGCAGCGCATCGCCAGCGTCCGATCGCAGCCCCTGTCGCGATCGCCCGCCAGCCCTGCAGTGCCCCGTCGCCGATCGTAGCTTCTCGCGATCGCCCACATTACCGCATCGCAGCCGCCTGATCGCCCCGTCGCAGCACCTTGACCAACCTCTGTTGCAGCAAGCGCAACCCCTGTCGCCCGATCAGCCTTTTCGCACGTCCAGCGACCTAGCCGAACGTCTGCACGCTCAGCCGCACGCACGCCCCACGCCCGCGCCTTGCAGTGCCCCAGTGCTCGTTGCAGCCCCTACCGCATGCACAACGAGTTCTACCGTGTGAGTTGTTTCCGACCGAGCCGAGTTCTGTTTGTATTTTATCTAATGCCTATAAGTTGTGATGCTTGTTGTTTATTTGTTAGGTTCCCAATAGCTAGCTCGGGTTTAGTTGCATCTTAGGATCTTCTTGTGTGTTTTTTGCCTTCCGACCCATGTAAGGATTTCTTACCTGAGTTGTGTGGGCCCTGCGATATTTTCTGTGATTGTTGATTGTATGTATGTTTATGTTTATCAGCATGTTAGTGATAGGTGCTCTGTTCTGAATTTCGACTGGCATGATTCTCGTGTTATTTCTCATGTTAGTTCCATGCTAGGTTGTTATGTTCTAGCATGTTCGTTATCTGTTCTTGCTTTGTAGTATCATGCTAGGTTCATTGTTTCTGCTGAGCACATGTTATTATGTTTGTTGTTAGCTATTTATAGCTTAGAGTTCTGATAGGTAGCATCATCTGGGGGAGGATGCACAACGTAACTTGCATCTGTGGCTGGGGCGTGCGGGGCAGTACTCCGTCCCTAATCCGTCGTTAGGGTTAAGCTAACCTTAACGGTAGCCCAGTGAAATCTTGGGTGAGGGTGGCAGACTGTTAAATGCCCCAACGGTCGGGGGAATGACGAGGCATTACCTTGTCCCCGGCAGTCGACAAGACCTTAGCGTGTCGGCAGTAGCCTTTGATTGCCACCTGATAGGGCAAAAACCGGTTCCTGGTGTCAGCCTACCACGGCCAGTTTCTTAGCCTCAGGTGCGGTGGTACAGGCTGACATAGTCATAGTGTCCTGGTCTCACACCACTATGTTCAGTGACACCGATCTGGAGATTCTTTTAGGCATGCATACTGAACCAGGGCAGCATGCCCTAGACCTAACACCTCCCTGGTTTGCAGCAGCATGCGTTGCGCGCACACGCTCATTACAGCGCCGACTGGAGAGCTCCTCGGGATCTTGAGTTCAGTGCACCTTTCGTATCTACAGTAGTAGGAAAGCTGAGGCCGAGATTAGTTTCTCGTAGAGTATCAAGATGCGTTGTAGTTTTCCGGAGTAAGACCGTAAGATGGCATCCGTGGTATATATGTATGGATTAAAGTGATGCGCTCTCTTCTGTGTTGTATTCATAGCTTGCATACTTTCTGCTAGATAACCAGTTATATCGTATTGTACCCCGGTTGGGGATTCTTATTGGGTAATTCCTTGCTCACCCTTATTTTGTGGTTTTCCACAGGTAATCAGGGCGCGAGACAGGATGGCTGAAGGAGGAGCTGCTGATCATGGAAACTTGCTGTCTTTAACTCTGAGTTTATGTATATGTCTTTGTTTTGTCCTCTGAATGCATGTAGTTGGGCACGGAGCCCTTAGGATGTTTTCTGATTGTTTCTGGATTCTGGCGCTATTGTAAATTGTTTGGGTTTTGAATAAATCTCTGATCGGAGTATGTTGTAAACCGCTTTTAGCTTGGAACAGGTGCTTGGAAACAGGGACAGGTTTCAGGACGCGTAATGACTGTTTGTTAAATTGAATGTTTACAAGTTTTTAGTTTTCTCAGAATCTGGATAACAATCTTGCATATTATAATTGAATTTTTAAAAGCATGCATTGAGGTAAAGGCCTAGGTTAGGACCTCTTTCGGGTCGGGTCTTTACAGTTTGTATCAGAGCTCAGAGTCATAAATTCTTTAGACTGACCTTTTGTTGTAGGTCGTTTTCCATGATCATCAGCACTCTGACAGTCATCAGGTACGCATAATTTTAGTGTTTTAGAAAAGGGTTAAGAATTTATAATACTTTTCATCTAGTGTATGCCTTGTTTAGTGGTGTAGAGCGGAGACGAGCAGGTTCTGACTCGTTGTTGGTTTGGGTGTCGATCGCTAGCATGCCAATTACCCGCGCAGGAAGAGGAGGTTCGAGAGCAGCAGGACAGAGTATGAGGATTGGTTCTGATACCTCAGGGACATTGTCCCAAGCTGAGACAGATGATGTGCCACCAGTAGCTCTTCTTGTTTTTCCTAGAGATGGCGTTGAGGCGACCGAGTGCCGAGAGACTACTCCTGGAGCAGAGTTTTCAGATTCCATAAGGGCCATGATGGTCAGTTTGTTGAGTGACCAGAGGGCAGAGACCCAGACTTTGTTGGCTGCGCAGCGGGACGAGTCTCGGGCCTAGATTGAGCAGTTGACTCGGATGTTCCAGCAGGGTACTACAGCACCACCAACTCCACAGGAGCAAGCAGCCACAGAGGCAGTTGGGGCAAAGGGTGCTGAGGAACTTGGCAGATGGCTAAAAGACTTTGTGAAGTGGAACCCAGAGAAGTTCGACGCCTAGGAGATCCGTTAGCAGCAGCCAGATGGATTGCCCATCTAGAGTACACCTTTCTGATTTTGGTGTGTCCTGATGTCCAGAGGCCGCGTTGTGCAGCTCATGTGTTAGGAGGCACAGCTAGATGGTGGTGGGAGTCCACTCTAAGTGAGACACCAGCTGGGTCTCCACCTACCACCTGGGATTTCTTTAAGACGGAGTTTAAGGCCAAGTATATCAGTGATGAGGCCCAGGAGAAGATGGTAGAGCTGTTCCAAAACCTGAAGCAGGGATCTGATTTGATAGAGGAGTATGAGAGGAAATTTTCGGAGTATGGATACTTTGCTCCGCAGTTGATAGCTACTCTTGAGTTAAAGATAAGAAAGTTTATTTCTAGACTGAGGCAAGGTGTAACCCAGGATGTCAGGGCACAGGCCCCCGATAATTATGCTTAGGCAGTGCAGTTGGCACTATTTATAATGGAAAGTACCCAGTCGAGCAAGTTGTCGCCGCTCCGGTTCAACGTCCTGTCCCAGCCACATTGGGACAAAAGAGGAAGTTTGACTTCAAAAGAGGCGGCCAGGGCCGCCAAGGGCAGTATCAGAACCGGGATCAGCGTAGAGCACCGGTTCGTTTCCAGCCTCGCCAGCAGAGCGGTCCTAGACAGATTCCCCCATGTGCTACTTGTGGGAGAGCCCACACTAGAGTTTGTCAGGCAGAGACTAGACTTTGTTACCGCTGTGGTAAGGAGGGGCATCTGGCCCGTTTTTGCAATCAGCCAGCTATGGCAGCTCAGCCAGTGCAGCAGCAGCAGGGTCGATTGTTTGCTACGACCCGACAAGAGGTCGAGCTATAGATGCCGTTGTGGCAGGTACGCTAGTTGTTTTAGATCACTGCGCATTTGTTTTGTTTGATTCTGGTTCTACTCATTCATTTGTATCTATCATGTTTGCTGAGCTTGCTAGTTTGAGATTAGCGCCTCTTGGATTTGAGTTGTCAGTTGCAACTCCTTTGGGAGTCAGTATGTTAGCTGGAGATAAGGTTAAGGATGGCCGGATCGAGATATCGGGAGAGTTGTTTGTAGCTACGCTCATAGTCCTGCCTATGAGCTGCTTTGATGTGGTTCTTGGTATGGAGTGGTTAGTTGCTAACCACGAGTTGATTGACTGCCACCGGAAAGAAGTAGTGTTTAGGCCGCCGGGTCGGCCCAACTTTAAGTTTCGTGGAGTCTGGGGTGGACTTTGCCCGCCGATAGTTTCAGTTGTGATAGCTCGTCGTCTGTTAGCTCGTGGAGCTTGGGGCTACCTAGCCAAGTTGTGTGGGGAGAGCCGCCCCTCGCTGACTGTTGATCGGGTACCGATCGTGCAGGAGTTTGCGGATGTATTTCTTGAGGAGTTACCGGGGTTGTCCCCAAAGAGAGAGGTTGACTTCACAATTGAGCTCGAGCCAGGTACCCTCCCTATCTCGAAGGCTCCGTATCGTATGGCGCCAGCAGAGTTAAAGGAACTTAAGGTTCAGTTGCAGGAGATGTTAGATCAAGGGTTCATCCGTCCGACTGTGTCCCCGCAGGGAGCACTAGTTCTGTTTGTAAAGAAGAAGGATGGTTCGATGCGCTTGTGTATAGATTATCGTGAGCTTAATAAGGTTACCGTGACGAATAAGTACCCATTGATGATTTGTTTGACTAGCTTCAGGGAGCTTCCGTGTTCTCCAAGATAGATTTGAGATTCGGTTACCATCAGTTACGGATCAGGGATGCCGACATTTCTAAGACAACTTTCAGGTCTATATATGGTCACTACGAGTTCGTGGTCATGTCGTTCGGCTTGACTAACACCCCAGCAGCGTTCATGGACATGATGGATAGGGTGTTCAAATCATTTTTGGACAGCTTCTTTATCGTGTTCATTGACGACATTTTGATCTATTCGAGGACTAAGGAGGATCATGCAGAGCATTTGAGGCGAGTGTTGACAGCTTTGAGGAAAAACCAGCTTTATGCGAAGTTTTCCAAATGTGATTTCTGGTTAGAGCAGGTGGCCTTCCTAGGTCACGTAGTATCGAGAGATGGTATAGCCGTGGACCCAACGAAGATTGAGGCCGTGACTTCGTGGGCCAAGCCGACTTCAGTTATCGAGATTCGCAGCTTTCTGGGTTTGGAAGGTTACTACCGTAGATTCGTCAAGGACTTTTCCGCCATAACCTCGCCCCTCACTCTTCTGACGAGGAAGGGTGTCGAGTTTGTTTGGGATAGTAAGTGTGATGAGAGCTTTGTCAGGCTCAAGCGCAGTTTGACTTCAACACTAGTGTTAGTAGTCCCGGAGGGGACAGGTGGTTTCGTAGTCTACAGCGATGTTTCCGAGTTTGGGTTAGGTTGTGTGTTGATGCAGCACGGGAAGGTAATTGCTTACGTTTCTCGTCAGTTGAAGTCGTATGAGCAGAACTACCTGACTCATGATATGGAGTTGGCAGCAGTAGTGTTTGCATTAAAGCTTTGGAGGCATTACTTGTACGGAGAGCGGATTCAGATGTTTACTGATCACCAGAGTCTCAAGTATCTGTTTACTCAGAAGAAGTTGAATATGAGACAAAGGAGGTGGTTAGAGTTAGTGAAGGATTATGACTGCGAGATTTTGTACCATCCGGGAAAGCCAATGTTGTGGCTGATGCTTTGAGTAGGAAGACGTCGCACTCTACGGCGTTGTTGAGTTCCCAGCTCAGATTACGGAAAGAGTTCGAGCGGGCCGAGGTTGCAGTGTTGTTGGGTGAGGTTTCTGCCAGAGTAGCTCAGTTGACAGTTCAGCCTTCGATCAGACAGCGGATTATTGATAGCCAGCTGAGTGATCCCGCAATTAAGAGGTAAATTGACAGAGTTAGTGCTGACGGAGACTTTGACTTCGTGTACTCACCAGACAGTGGGTTGACTTACAGAGGCCAATTGTGTGTACTGGAGGTTGCAGGATTGCGAGCAGAGTTACTTTCAGAGGCCCACAGTGCACGGCCCAGTTTTCTATCCCGGTTCTCGAGGAGCTCCTGGTTGATTGATGGTTGGTTGGCTGGGCGTTAGAGTTGTTATGACCCTTAGGGGTATTTTGGTCTTTTGCTCCGGGCGGGATTTGTGGATTTTCAGGGCTTCGAGGTAGCTCCTGCCTTTGTCGAGGCTTGTTTGTTGGTGGCTGCGAGTCCCGAGATGTTTGGGCTATTCGTTTGGGAGTTCGGTTGTGATTTGGGTTTTGGGCAAAGTGATGGTTGTTTGGGTGTTTCCTTTGGGATTCGAGGCCAGGCCCTCAGTGTTGATTTGGGAGTTGGATTTAAGTGAGATTTATTGATTGGAAAATGATTGCTTCAGACGGGTCTCGAAGGAGGAAGCCGGGAAATGGGATTTAAGGATTTTAAGGCTTATTTTAGAAATTGGAAAATTGGATAAATTGGATAAGTTTGGATTTATTTGGATAAGGATAAAATAAAGGATTAAATCCCATTTTTCCTTTTTATTTTCCCATTTTCCCTTTTTTTCCAAAATCCCCAAAATTTCCTTTTCTTCCCTTTCTCTCTCTCCTCCAGCCCGACCCCAGCCCTTGCCCAAGCTTTGATGCTTTGTGCAGATCGCCAGTGTGTCGATCTCACCCAGAGGGAGGCAGAGCTTAGACTCTCGTAGGCCATTTGTGGCCCAGTTGTTGCTTTTCCCCTAGTGAGAGGGTGGAGGTGCTTTGTGCAGATCGTCAGTGTGTTGATCGCACTCAGAGGAGCAGGACGCTTGGCATGTCTGATCGAGGAGTTGGACTGATTGTATTGATGATGAGGCCGCGTCCAGGGTTGTTAGGCCCGTTGGCCAGAGTTGGCCCTGGCAGTTGAGTTGCCAAGTGGAGGGGGTAGAGGTTAGCACGCCTCAGAGTGAGACTCCTTGAGCAGAGTGTGCTCAAGCCATGAGAGATTTGATGGCAGGTCTTTAGCTATCAGAGAGCGAAGACCCAGGCGCAGTTTGAAGCGCGTAGTGAGGAGTCCCGGGCACAGATAGCCCAGCTGACAGAGTTTGGTTCAACATTTTTCCCCAAGAGCTCTTGTAGCCCGGAGGTTCCGAGAGGGCATGATCAGCAGTTTATGCAGGCGAGTTTGTTGGCATTGATGGAGCCGCCTTGATTTGGCAAGTGGATGCTGTAGAGCTCGTTGTTTGAGAAAGTCCTACCGCTAGTAGTAAAGTGATTGGCGAGTTTGAGTTTAGCATCCGTGTGTTGGGATGCCTGCATTGCTCAGAGGCCGAGGGTGTGCCATTCTGTCTTTGTTTGGTACAGCAGTTGATGGTGGTAGTCCCTTGAGAGAGGTGGACTAGCAGAGTCTCCACCATTCGCCCGATTGATTGGAAAGTTGCCGTGTTAGTGGCCTGAGGTAGATGTAGAGACATCTTTGCCCCCTTGCAAGCTTGCTGTCGTTGTACATCCAGTTCTTTTAGTGCCCTCGTAGCCAGGGTGTTGTATAGAGTTTGCTTGCCAGGGTTTTATCCGGTTGTGGATTTCAGCTGGCTAGTAGAGTGGAGCACTCTTTTTATTTGGATGTTCCCAGTGTGGAACTAGTTGTTGCCACACGAGGTGTTGGCCTGAGCTTCTGTTGAGCATCGAGCGGGATGCAAGAGTTGTCCTGAGCTTCTGTCGAGCATCGAGTGGGATGCAGGAGTTAGCCTGAGCTTTTGTTGAGCATCGAGTGGGATGCAGGAGTAGGCCTTGGCATGTCTGTTAGGTGAGATGCCAGAGATTAGGCTGCTCGAGTGTTTGGACTCTTGTGTTGAGTGCCATTACCCCGTCACTTGGAGTGTGACCTTTCCTCAGAGGGGCATAAAGCTCGTTTAAGGCTGATTTGTGTTGTTAAGGATGTAGTGCCTGTTGGCACCAGGCTTTGAGAGGAGGCCTAGATTGAGGCCAGTTGGAACTTTTGTGCGGGTGGTTCCATGGCCGCCCAGAGTATAGCATCCCCGCTAGTCTTGTACCCATTTCCTGAGGTTGCACCTGTTTGGGTTGCATAAGAGATCTAGCTCGGTGGTAGTCAGAGGACTACAAGTATGAGGTTTTCGAGGGAAAGTAGGAGCTTTCCATGGTCACCGAGAGTTGGGTACCAAAGGATGTTGTAGGCTGTTAAGAGCTAGCGCGTTCGAGTTCTCGCGCCTGTGTTGTGAGCCTGTGAGCCAGTTTGATGGTAGCATGATTCGGCTACCCTTTGAGTTACCCTAGTATGGGTAGTGTTGGCATCGAGGATGCGTGATGAATCCAGTGTTAGAGCCATGAGTTGGATGGCTGTTCGGAGCATGTTTAGTGAGCACATTGGCTTGAGGTATGTTAGCTTGGTATGGATATGCTCTTGTAAGAGTGTGTTGGCCAATGTGGCTTTTCGTGGTGAGTTGACCCCGAGTGGGTTTGAACTGTTGTTGCTCCTTGGTTAGTAGTGGCTCTGTTGGAGGCAAAAGTTGCCCTGTGTGAGAGCCCTTGTTTGCATTGGATCAAGTTGGAGCTGTACACCCCGGTGTACTTTTGTGTAGCTCGTTCCGTGGTTTATGTTTGGAGAACCACGAAGGGTTCATGTTGAGGAGCCAGTGCTCAGTCTTTGAGTTGTCAAGGTTTGGTTCTTGGCAAGTGCCCTAGCTTTGGTTGTAAGGATGCCGTGCCACAGCCGGGTTGTTGTTTAAGCAAGTTTTGCTTGTTGGTCCTTAGCCTGGTCAGAGTTCAGTTGGATCTGAACAAGAGCGGTGGTAGCAAAGCCGTGCAGTTTCTGATCGTTATGGCTAAGAGAGCTGTTCGGATCCTTGCCTTGGGCAGAAGGTTTGTTGTGGCTGATGCTTTGAGTAGGAGGATGATGCATTCTGTAGCGTTTCCGGTCCTCTTGGTTTTCAAGTTGGTGTTGGCCAGCATAGTTGAGATGCTGAAGAGAGTTGTGCCCGTGTAGCCGGTTGTCTGTTAGATCGTTTGACGATCGTGTTTGTCAGAGGGTGATCGGAGGATTCCTAGTTTGTGGAGAGCCTCTCTAGAGCTCAGTTAGACCCAGGCAGTGTTCCTTGGGTGAGTTGCTTGCAGACTTGGTAGTCTAGCAACCTAGTGCTTGTTTGGAGCAGAGTCCGGATTGGTTCCGGTGAGTTGGCTAGTTGGTGCTTGGTGTTGACCAAGATTTGGTTCTCTTGTTGTTTCAAGAGCTAGCTCGGTTCGAGCAAGAGGGCGTTGCCCTGAGGACTTGTTTCTAGTAAGGAGGTTTTGGGAGTTGACCCCTCCCTCGGCAGTTGAGTAAGTTCTGCTAGTTCTGGTTGGTGGTCCAATCAGTTGAGGTTTCCCTTGGGTGTTTCTTCCAAGAGAGTTGGTTGTTGTTGCCCTTGGGTTTGAGCTAGTCAGCGAGCATGTGTGATGTTCGCTGCCCTTTAGAGTTTGCTTGCTGGGAAATCGTTCCCGTTGAGGAGTCAGCGTAGCTCCTAAGTTGTGTAGTTGATCAGTGTAGCGCAGTGGTTAGCCCAGCGAGAGGGTCCCTGCATGGTGTTGTTAGCAGGCGTAAGTTGTTTGTCCCCGCAAGGGCGGTGGCCAGCCAGTTTAAGAGTTGAGCTTTTGCTGGAAAGTTGTTGGTTCTTTGGGGTTTGAGGAACCCCTAGTTTCCATGGTGGTTGAGTTGCACCATGGATGCCAGCCTCGAGTATATCTTTGTAGATAGCCTCGTCGGTCCGTTTTCCTTGCGATGTTTCGAGTGTGGAGTTTCTAGTCGCAAGATGAGTTAGGTCTTGGCTAAAAAGGAGGAAGTCCTTTGAGTAGCCTGTTGGACTTAAGAGTTGAGTGGTAGCTTGGAGGCGAGCTTTGCTCGTTATGAGCTTGGTTTGAGTTTCTGCTGAGCAAGCCTTTCTCGGGCTTTGTTGTTGTGCTTTCGCAGTTGGCGATTAGCTGAGCCTCATTTGAGAGAGTTGGCATAGAGGTGTCGTGGCATTGGTTGGTTAAACCCTTGAGTTGCTATCCTCAAGGTGTTGCGTTGCAAGTGGCTGCGTGATAGTTTGGTCCTTGCAGCCCGAGTTTTTACATGAGAGGAACGTTGGTTGTTTCCTTGCCTGGAAATGTTCTCTTTGGCCAGTTGCTAGTACGTTCGGCCTTTGAGAGGCTCCAGTTTGTTGGCTTGGCCGAGTGGAGCCTGTGCCTGGTTTTGGCCATTTAGGGTTGGCCGTAGCTAAAGTTTCAGATTGTGCTAGTTGGAAAAAGTTTGCCTTTTGGATCAATCGCCAGTTGGTGGTTCGATTGTTTTTCGTTAAGGCTTTAGGCAAGCTTGTGGTTTGCTGGTCTCATGAGAAGTAAGAGTAGGCCGTTTGGTTTATGGAACCTGAGAGGTTCAGTTGTTTGGCCAGCATGGTGTAGAGTTGAGGCTGTTGGTTAACAGCTGTGGGCATTCAGAGAAGTTACGCCAGTGAGTGGCGTTGAGTTTTGGAGCTTGTGCCCAGTCTGCTAGTGTGTTGAGAGTAACACCATAGAGAGGTGTTCCGTGTTGGATTAGTAGGGTTTTGTTTGAGCCCCTGGATTGTAGGGCCTTCTGATATCCTTGAGCGGATCGGAGCAGTGGCCTTTCGGTTAGCTTTGCCCCGTTTGTGGCAGTCTGGATAGCATTGTGGCTTTGAGCCTTTGAGAACCCAAGAGGGTTTGGTTCTTGAAGAGGGCTAGTGTTGTCTTAGCCGAGAAGTTCAGTTAGTTAGGAATCAGTGGAGATTCCTAGAGTCGTTTCTTCTTAGGACTTTCGAGGACGAAAGTCTTATAAGGAGGGAGTATTGTAACGGCCCAGGTTTCTATTCCGGTTCTCGAGGTGCTTCCGGTTCAGATTCAGTGGTTCGATTGGGCCGTTAGAGCTGTTTTGACCCTTAGGGGTATTTTGGTCTTTTTGCTCCCTAGGCAGGATTTGTGGTTTTTCAGGGCTTCGAGGCAGCTCCTGCCTTTGTTGAGGCTTGTTTGTTGGTGGTCATGAGTCCCAGAGATGTTTGGGCTATTCGTTTGGGAGTTCGGTTGTGATTCGGGTTTTGGGCAAAGTGATGGTTGTTTGGGTGTTTCCTTTGGGATTCGAGCCCGGGCCCTCAGTGTTGATTTGGGAGGTTGTTTTAAGTGAGATTTGTTGATTGGAAAAGGTTGCTTCAGTCGGGTCTCGAAGGAGGAAGCCGGGAAATGGGATTTAAGGATTTTAATGATTTTTGGAAAATTGGATTTAAATGGATAAGTTTGAAAATGAGGATAAAATCCCCATTTTTTCCCATTTTTCCCCATTTTTCCTTTTTTCCTTTTCTTTTCCATTTTTTTCTCTTTTTTCCTTCCCTTTCTCTCTCCTCCAGCCCGACCTCAGCCCCTGCCCACTCGAGCGAGCCACCCAGTCGCCCACCCAGCCTCGCCACGCCCGAGCGGCCCGAGCCCACCAAGACAATGGTCCGTGCAGCGTCGCCAGTCCGCCAGCTCGCCCAGCCTGCCCGATCGCGTCACACAGTGTCGCCCAGGCCGCCTGAGTCGCGTCGCTCAGCCCTCGCCCAGCCCCGCGTCGCCCTCGCCCTGGTCCGTGCCGCCTCGCACTGTGCCGAGCCCGTGCGCCCTGTAGCTCGCCGTGCCATCTCGAGCATCCCCGAGCCCGTTGCGTCGCGCGCCTCCCTTGTGTCGAGCTCCCCCAGCGCCCCAACGTGCCCCTGCGCACGTGTCCGAGCCCCAGCGCGCCCAGTGCCTGCGCCCAGCCTGCTTGTTGTGTGTTGGCTTGGCCCGAACGTTGTGGCTTCTCGGATGGTATTTCCCGAGTCTTTTCTTCGTTGGGCCCAGATTTATTGGCTGCTGGTTATGGATTTATTGGGCTGTTTTATGTATTTGATTTGGGTGCTTTATTTGATGTATAGGCTGTTCGGGATCGATTAGAGGTTCGAGGATCGCTCGTTGATTTGTTATTTGTAATTGTTTTCCTGCTTCTTCTAGGTAAGAATTTCTTACCGTGGTTGTGTGGACCCTACGATATATCTCGATTGTGCCTTGTATGCTTGTTTACTGTTATGAGCATGTTAGAGATAGAGCAGTTTGATTGATTTCTTGCTAGCATGTTTGCCTGATTTTACATGTTAGTGCCATGCTAGGTTTGTTCTGCCAACATGCTTATGATTCCTGCTTAAGTTGTAGTATCATGCTAGGTAATGTGATTTATGTCGGTCATTGCTTGCTAGCCAGGAATCATTGATTTTGCTCTGTACTCTTAGATAAAGTTGTAGGGTTTGTCATCATCCAGAGGCTGAGCGGACATAACGTACTTTGTCCCCACTGATCGGGAGTAAAGTGTGTGCAGCATAACGTATCTTGCTTCTCCCCCCGGTCGCCAAGGTGGATTTAGCTCAGGTCGGGAGTAAATTGTACGCAGCATAACGTATCTTGCTTCCACCCCCCCCCCCTCCGACCAGTCGGTTGTGGAGTTAGCTACCCACTTCGGCATAAGCTTAGTTTGTTTGTAGCCTGCTAGAGCGGAACCCTGCCATCGGTGTAAGCCTGCCCTGGCCGGTTCTTAGCTTCAGGTCGGTGGATCATGCTGCACAGATGAGCGCCGAGTCATAGGCATGCGTACCTGGCCCGCATAGTTTGCCCTTAGGCCCCCGCATTTACGCCGGTTGCAGAGAGCATGCAGTGTGCGCGCACACGCGTTAGTTGCCGGTTCGGAGAGCTCCCCCGGGCTAATGTCGTGAGTACACCATTCTTTCCGTTAGAGCCTGACTTCGGGTACTCTCCCATAAGTCCAGTTTAGTGCAAGGGCAAGGAGGCCCTTGAGGACATTCTAGGGATCAGTGTATTCCCCCCGAGTGACAAATACTTCGGTGAAGTCCAGGATTGGTCAGTGTATCCAATCCATTAGGCCGGAAGTAAGAGACTTCCGATGACTCCAGATCTTGTTTTATGAGCTCGTTGAGCTATGATCTGTGTTGATAGCTGTTTGCTTGCATGTTGAGGTGCTAGATGACTGATGTATCGTATTGTACCCCGGTTGGGGATTCTTACTGAGTATGTTTATACTCACCCTTATTTATCTTTCAGGTAACTTGGGACAACACTAGGAGGGCTAGCGGAGGGAGCTGATTGATCATGGGGAGCCGCCAGCACTCTATCTTTTATTATTGCATTGTTTATTCATCATGTAGATGGACAGGAGTCCTAGGGGATCATTGTTTAAAACATTGTTTAAATTGTATTGTATATTTTTATAAATACTGTCCAGGTTGTTTTACTTCGTTGGTTTGTTTTAAATGTAAATTGATGGTTATGTTTTAAGGGTTCCCCCTTCTCATATGTTTTGAAAGGTTTTTAAATATGAGCACTAAACCGCTTGTTATCATATTTAACTTGCATGCTGAGTGAGAACCCCGGTTTAGGACCATGTTTTGGGTCGGGTTCGTCACATTCTTGCTGGCTGAGAGAAGGGAATTGTTATTAGTGGTATTGTGTTTGTTGCAGTCGAGCAGCCCCTGCCGTCGCCCCGCCTGCAGCAGTCTAATTGCTCGTCAGTCTGCAGCAGCGCATCGCCGCCCCTGTCGCGATAGCCCGCCAACCTTGCAGCGCCCCATCGCCGATCGCAGCTCCTCGCGATCGCTCGACGCGCCGCGTCGCAGCTTCTTTTCGCGACGCGAGCGCGCTACCGACGCTGACGTCGCCCGCCGCGGCGCCCGCCTGCCCGCCTCTATCGCAGCAAGCGCGGCCTCGTTGCCCTGGCGGCCCGTTCGCTCGCGACGCCACCCACAGAGCCGCACGCTCAGACGCCCACCAAGACGCACGTCGCGACGCCCGCGCCTTACAAGGCTCCCCGTGTGCGTTGCAGCCCCTACCGCACGCACAGCGAGCAGCCCATCCGCACGGCGACGCCGAGCCTTGTGCCTTGCAGCCTGTCCGTCCGCACGTCAGCCCCGTTCCGTGTGAGTTGTTTCCAAACGAGCCGAGTTTTGTTTGTATTTTATCTAAGGCCTATAGGTTGTGATGTTTATTTTTGTTTGTTAGGTTCTCGATAGCTAGATCGGGTTCGGTTGCAGCTTAGGATCTTCTTGTGTGTTGTTTGCCTTCCGCCCTTGGTAACGATTTCTTACCGGAGTTGTGTGGGCCCTGCGATATTTTCTGTGATTGTTGATTATATGTATGTTTATGTTTATCAGCATGTTAGTGGATAGGTGCTCTGTTCTGAATTTCAACTGGCATGATTCTCGTGTTATTTCTCATGTTAGTTCCATGCTAGGTTGTTCTGTTCTGGCATGTTCGTTGTCTGTTCTAGCTTCGTAGTATCATGCTAGGTTCATTGTTTCTGTTGAGCACGTGTTATTATGTTTGTTGTTAGCTGTTTATAGCTTAGAGTTCTGATAGGTAGCATCATCCGGGCGAGGATGCATAACGTAACTTGCATCCGTGGTTGACGCGTGAGGCAAGACTCGGCCCCCCGATCCGTCGTTAGGGTTTAGCTAACCTTAATGGCAGCTCAGTGCAATCTTGGGTGAGGGTGGCAGACTGTTAAATGCCCCAACGGTCGGGGGAATGACGAGGCATTACCTTGTCCCTGGCAGTCGACACGACCTCAGCGTGTCGGCAGTAACCCTTGATTGCCACCTGATAGGGCAAGGACCGGTTCTTGGTGTAAGCCTACCACTGCCGGTTTCTTAGCCTCAGGTGCGGTGGTATAGGCTGACATAGTCATAGTGTCCTGGTCTCACACCACTATGTTCAGTGACATCGATATAGAGATTCTTTTAGGCATGCGTACTGGACCAGGGTAGCATGCCCTAGACCCAGCACCTCCCTGGTTTGCAGCAGCATGCGATGCGCGCACAAGCTCATTACAGCGCCGACTGGAGAGCTCCTCAGGATCTTGAGTTCAGTGCACCTTTTGTATCGACAGTAGTAGGAAAGCTAAGGCCGAGATTAGTTTCTCGTAGAGTATCGAGATGCGTTGTAGTTTTCTGGAGCAAGATCGTAAGATGGCATCCGTGGCATATATGTATGGATTAAAGTGATGTGCTCTCTTCTGTGTTGTATTCATAGCTTGCATACTTTCTGCTAGATGACCAGTTATATCGTATTGTACCCCGGTTGGGGATTCTTACTGGGTAATTCGTTGCTCACCCTTATTTTGTGGTTTTCCACAGGTAATCAGGGCGCGAGACAGGATGGCTGAAGAAGGAGCTGCTGATCATGGAAACCTGCTGTCTTTAACTCTGAGTTTATGTTTATGTCTTTGTGTTTGTCCTCTGAATGCATGTAGTTGGGCACGAAGCCCTTAGGATGTTTTCTGATTGTTATTGGATTCTGGCACTGTTGTAAATTGTTTGGGTTTTGAATAAATCTCTGATCGGAGTATGTTTTAAACCGCTTTTAGCTTGGAACAGGTGCTTGGAAACAGGGACAGGTTTCAGGACGCTTAATGACTGTTTGTTAAATTGAATGTTTACAAGTTTTTAGTTTTCTTAGAATCTGGATAACAATCTTGCATATTATAATTGATTTTTTAAAAGTATGCATTGAGGTAAAGGCCTAGGTTAAGACCTCTTTCGGGTCGGGTCTTTACATGATCGTTCCTTCGTAGACATCTACTAATGTGCGCCCAGTCTTCAAGAATGGTTGTCCCAAAATGATTGGATCTTCTGGATCTACTTCGTAGTCTAGAATGATGAAATTCGGGGGAAAAACGAACTTGTCAACCTGAACTAGAATGTCTTCAATCTTTTCGTTAGGACGAGTTGTCGGCCTATCTACAAGTTGAATGGTGACTATTGTTGGTCTTTCTTCACCTAATCTGAATTTCTTATAAATTGATAGTGGCATCAGATTTATGCTAGCACCCAAATCGTTCAGTGCTTGCCCAATGTGGTGGTTACCGATTTTTATCGGAATGGTAAACTGTCTTGGATTGACTTCTTTCTTGGGGAATTTATTCTGAATAATCGCACTACATTCCTCGTTCAATGCAACTACCTTGAATTCCTCGAATTTTCTCTTTTCCTTCAGCGCATCCTTCAAGAATTTCATATAGTTCGGCATTTGTCTAAGTGCATCGACTAGAGGTATGTTAATGTGAATTTGTTTCAAAATATCTGTGAATTTTTTATAATTCGACTCAGTTCCCTTTCGTTTAAGCCTTTGAGGGTATGGTGGCGGTGGTGGTTGGTAAAGAGGTTATGGTTTCTCTTTATTCCCTCATCCATTTTTTGTTGTGATGGCCTCGTCGTCATTCTTTATTGGCTCTTTTGGTGGGGTCCTTGTCCCTAGGAAATTCTTGATTTCTTCACTATTCACCAATGGTTTTCTACTTCATAACTCAATTGCGTGGACTTGCTTCTTGCCATTTCACCTAGATCCTTTTATATCTGACAGTAATTGTCCTAGCAGTCTAGCCTTTAAATCTGCGGCGATTTGTCCAATTTGCAGCTCCAGCATCCGAAGTGTTTCTTGTTGAGTTTTTAACATAGTTTGATGCTCCATCATGACCATGTCATTCTTTGCTATGTAATCATTCAGTGTTGAATTTATCTGAACATTTTACTAGTGGGTGCTTCCCGAATTGAGAAGCGTGCGTTGCTGTCCCATTTGGTTAGTGTTGCTGCTCTGTCCTCCCCATGAGAAATTTGGGTGTTGTTTCCATCCAGCATTGTATGTGTTTAAGTAGGAATTGTATGGCTGGTGCGAATTAGAATTTCCAATGTAATTGACCGACACCGAATTTTCACTACACAGCTCGTACGCATGATCACCCCCACAGAGTGCGCAGAATTTAGGAGTCGATTTCTCAACTGCTGATGCATTCTGAGGTGTAGTCATTTGTGTGTTCTTCAGTGTATTAGCCAATTGAGCTTTTATGGCAGTCATTTCACTCAGCTCGAACTTGCTTCCTCATTTTTTCTTGGATACAACCTCGACTTACCCTAGGGTCATGATTCTTTGTGGTTGTTTCGATTATCTTATAAGCTTGATTATATGTTCTGTCCATTAAACAACCTCCTACTGTTGCATTAAGAATCGCCTTGTCTACCTCGGTTAGCCCATTATAGAAGTGTTCGATTTGAAGTGTATAAGAAAGGCCATAATACGAACATTTTTCTATAAGCTCTTTATACCGTTGCCATGCTCCTTCTATAGTTTCATCAAGTTCTTGTGTAAAGCTGGTAATTTCATGCCTAGAGTTCATGCTATGCGTGCTCGGGTAATATTTCACTAAGAAACTATCGACCATTTGTCTCCAAGTGTAAGTACTTGGTAACGTATTTCTCCAGTATCTGGCCTTATCCCGTAAGGAATATGGGAACAGAAACTGTCGGGTGTCTTCTAAAGAAATGCCAACTTCCTGGTGAGTATCACTAACAGCTAAAAAATTTCGTAAATGCTGATGTGGATCTTCCGATTGAAGTCTCCTGAAAGGTTCATTGATTTTTAGCATGTTATACATATTATTGGCCAATACGGGGCGTCTACCTCCACCATTTAATCTATCCATACCTAGATATGCCAGATAAGTGAAGACTCCCTGTTGCGTTCGCATGACTTTATCTCTCTTGTCTACCTTCTATTTTGGTGGCAGATTGTGATCTTCATTTACTCCGCATTCCACACCTGCTGCAGATGTGCCAAGAACTTGACTCAAAAATAAAATCGCGGAGTCCCCAGCAATGGTGCCAAGAACTTGACTCGGAGCGTCTTGAATGGACGTTGGACTTGTGTTACAAACGTGGTTATGAATAGCATGAAATGATCCCGCGACACGCAAGTATACGTGGTCTATAGCAAGTAATAAGTAAATTATCGTACTCCACAGGGACTGGAATTTATATTGAGGCAATGTTTAGAATAGAATGTAAATTGCGTAAAAGATGTTGTTGAAAAGATTTTGGGTTTTCACAAGAAAAAAGAATAACTAAATACAATAAAAGTTTTTATAAGTTAAGGCTAAACTAGGATACTTGTGAGTACGGGTGCAAGATAAAGTCCAAAAACTGAAAAACCGAACCGAACCGAACTGATTCAGTGGATCGATTCTGTTTTTTAGTTATATAATGGATCAACTAGTTTAAATTTTTAGAAAACCAAAAAATATTGGTTTGGTTCGATTTTGTATTGAAGAACTGAGGGTATATATAACATAAAAAAAACCCTAACTCTCTCATTTCATTTCATCTTCCGTCGTTTAACTCTGCCTTTCTAGCTTTTTCTACGCAAACCCTTTCTTCTCATTCTTTCGAAACCAACAGGCGTCTCTTCTCTTTTGCTTCTTCTTCTTCATCTTTCCTTTTTATTTTCATCTTCTTCTTTTAGTTTCGATTTCAACCAACACTTTCATCTTCTTCCTTTGAAAACCAACACCTTCCAACTTTGGATCGAAGCGCCAAGGTGCGTTCTTCGTGCTAAGTTTGAGTTTGGAAACATTTGGAGCGGAGGAGCTATTGGGCGACTTTTTAATTTTGAATTTATTGAAGTTTCAAAATTTTTTATTTTGGAGAAGGCAGACGTTCGAAGTAGGAACGAATTTTTGAGATACACAGCTTGGAAAAAAGATGAGCAATTAATGTAAGTTTCATAGAATACAATTCATTCAACCTATAAAGGTTGGCTGATTTTAGGTTGGAGAAGAAAGGGAAAATAGTAAAGCTTTAAAGAACTCTTCTATATTTTCTCCACAAGTTATAAGCCAAAATTGGCCTGAGGCGTTGTCTCCAATTCTTCAACTAACACCTTCCAACTTCAAGTTGAAGGTATGTTTCCTTTCCATTTTTTGTATTTTTGTTTTTATTGCTGCTAGATTACTTTAAATAGAGTAAACACACTGAGATATTAGAATTCCTCAATGACTCTCTATTTAATTTTTAATATTCTCATTTGAGTGTTCTTCTTATTTAATTATTGATGGAGTCGAATTTAGTATTTGTGAAATTGTGAGATTAAAACATTTCTGGGGTGTTTCAACATTAATGGATACCATCAAGTATTAGGGGATCTCACCATTTTGTGAGTTAAGTGAATTTTTAAGTTGCAATATTTGATATGATATGGTTTGAAATTGGATGTGAGTGATATTTGTACAATATACGGCTTGGACATCTGTTCGAATCCAAAATCGAACCGAACCAATTGAAAACCGATCCAATGTTTTGTCATTTATTGGACATCGGTTCAGATCTCATCGTTGAAAAACCGAAGGTATCGATTTGGTACAAAACCGATGAAAACCTAACCGAGATCACCCCTACTTGTGAGAGTAGTAGGAATGTAATAGCGAGAAACACGCTGTAAGGGGATCTATCATACTAAGCTCACAAACTAATACTTCCGCTTTCATTCAACACTTAGCCCATATTCCGCTGCGACTAAGTGTAATTAACCCTATGCTACATACATAATAGTTTTGCGTTTATTCCTAAACTCCGATTTAAAATGTTGCAGCTGCAACACTACCTATTAAAAACATGCATGATAAACTTAGATCATTCCCCTTTCGATTTACAATCTAATATTTTATGTGGATGGCCGGTCAACACTTACTGTTTTAATGAAGTTCTTATCTTACATGCTCTAGGTTAACCCTTCCTAATTCTCCCTATGACATGCTACTATCATTCACGTTCCCCCAGTTTCACCTTACGAAAATTAGTTCATAATATCAACAAAGAACACAAAGCACAATGAAGCAAACATCATAGATTTGTATTACTGAATTGAAATAAGTCTAATAATACGTCTTATCAAAACAAAATGAAATAGCGACAGTAAAGTGTAGCGTAGATCGATTCTCTGGAGTTCTCCGAGAAGAAAAACAGGGCAAAAATCCAATTATCCTTCTCAATTACATTATTTCCCCTTTTATCTAGGTCGTCGAGTCTCCGAAGGTTCCAGAATGGTGAGAATCAATTTGCAAGAAGATTTCTCCTTTTAATTTCTTGCCATATATGTTTGGTTTGTCTAAGGCAGGAATCCCGTGATTTCAGCAATCCGTCTCTTAATTGTCTGGTTAGTCAACTTCTCGCTGGCAGATTCTTCCTTATTTACTTGTAGTGTGAATGGCTTTGATCTTCTGAGCTTAAGTGCTCGTGATTGTGCGTTTTGATTTCCTTCGTAGCAATGCTTCCCTAACGTTGATCCTGCGAAATAGAAATAATCATAAGTTTCTGCGACTTTAATGCTATATGTGCTTCTTTTATCTTTATTTTGCACGATTCCTGCTATTTAACATTCAACTCCGCTAATGCACAACATTAGCGAATTACACTTTAAAGCATGCACTCTTTGTCCTTACAAACGCTTGATATAAATTGAATAACACGCAATATGTTCCAAATTTAGGTTGAAATCTAACCCTATTCTAGAGTCATCAATATGTTTGCATGTTTGTAAAATTGTTGGATGATTTGCTCTAAAATATCATGATCTATTATTTCTAAATTTAACCAAATTCCTATTATCTTATTATTTGAATTAGTGATGTCATGATTAAAGGTTAAATATCTATTTTTGGTATATAGTTATATTTCATGGAAATAAAATTTGTTTTATTCATAATTTCTTGATATTTTGTTTGATTAATTAATGAGATTTTTTGTTTTTTGTCAATTAAAGTTATGAATGATTGAATATTATTATATAATATATTGTATGCCTTTTTGGTCATGTTATGTTTAGATTATTATTTTTTTCTATTTATTAAGTTTTTATTTATTTAAATCAATTTGAGTATTTTGACTATCCTATATGTTGAATATATGTGCTTAGTTTTTTTAAAGGATTTTTTAATTCTTTTTTATAGGAGGAGTATTTATGAAATTAATTTTATGCATGAGTCATGTTAGCATTTTGCTTAAAATTGATATGTTTCTACCGAATGGGTCAGTGATGCAATGGTTTCATTGTTTGGTTGTAAACCAATTCAACACCAGCGTCACAGGTTCGATTCTAAGAATCGGTATTTGTCCCCCCTCCCTCGACATCTACTAAAAAATGATAAATTCTTCTTTTTAAGATATAATTGTTTACAATATTGATTTGCTATTAATTGGTAGAATGCTTCATTTAAAAATGTGTTTTATATTTATATCCTTAGATTTTTATGCATTAAATGTTTTTTTGTCTCTTATTAGAAGAGGGTGTTAAATTGAATTTTTTAAGAGGAAGAAATTTAGGGATATGGATTAAACAAAGATTTAAATTATTCTCTTTTTTTTTCCTACAATTTCTTTTTTATTGATTCAAAAAGGAGGAGAGATAATAAGAAAAATTAAAGTATGTTATTATTAATTATGTGTGTTGATTAGGCAAGTAGCTCATATCCTGCATCACACTTTATATTTCATTTTTCTTTTATAGTTTGTCATCATAAAAAAGGAGAGATTGTTGGGTTTTTTTGCCAATTATATGAATTTAATCCATATTTTGATGATAACAAACTTGAATTTTGTGTACTGATATTGTGTAGTTTTTAAGTGTTTATTATGCAGAGTTTGGAGAAACGATTCCAATGCATGTTGAATCGTGCAAATTGGAGTTAAAATGAAGAAGATATGAACAAATGAAGAATCGCCTACGAAAAAAAATGAGATTTTTATTCTGCTATTGTTTCTTTTGAAACCTAAACTCGTTCCATATTATCTTCACTCAATCCTAGCCATATATCACCTAGTCCTAATTGCAATGCCTATCATTCATCATATCTTCATCAAATCTCGCCCGTCTATTATGTTGCCCTAAATCCAACGGACACCTTTCATCTTCTCTCCATTAACTACATTGCTTCAAGAACTAAATTTATACAGCAACCGTATCAATCTAAAAATGCTCCAAAAAGTTTCATCTACTTAACACATTCTTGAATTGTCGTATTGAAAATTTGTAAAGAAGCTAACAAACGTCAAACTTGCATATTTTTTCTACGAGAGGTATTTTGTGAGAGTTATTTTTATTTTGTTTTGGTATTTTTATTAAGGTGTGAGTAGACCTTGTATTGTTAGAAAACGTAATTGGTTTAATCTTGAACCAGTAAAAGAATTTGATTTTCTATTTAGCTTGGAAAAAAATAGGGTTGGAATGATTTAATCCTGAACGAGGTAAAAGGATTGTTGTTTGTCTTTAGCCTAGGAAAAAGAGGGTCGTGTAGGTTTGATTCTCACCCGCAAGAGAATCATAGAGTAAAATACTCAAGGATGAGCCTTGTAGAGTGGATTAGGGATTTTTGAACCACTATAAAATTTTGGTGTCTCATTTTTTCCTTTAGAGACCTCTGATCATTGGGCATACACTAGTACCGCTGAGCAACTGCTCATGTTAGCCTAACGTTTCCTTTTGATACTAGAGAAACCTAAAAACCTAAAACTCTAAAAAATTAGGGAAAAAAAACCACGAGTAGAAACTTATTCCATGCAATGTTCCAACATTTTAGCCTAATCTAAGAACTATCCATTTAAAATCATTTACCAAAACTTTTGACAATATAATGGCATATTCCACCCTAAATAAAATTTTAAAACTCAAGTAAATTATTTTATAAGTACTTCCAAGCCAATTCAAGCTACACCATAATGATAAAATTCAAAGATCTATCACGGGCAGATTTAGGACTAAAGGTTTGCAGGTCAAAAATATTTTTTTTATAAATTTAATTAAAAAGTCATATTCAAATGTCAAATATTGATTTAGCACTCCTATATTGATATGTATATATACATTACAACCAAGCCAACACCCCACCAGCTCTTTCGATAAAATAGTAAAAACCTTTTGATTAAATATTAGAGAAACATAAGTATTATAATCAACAAAAAAGGGAAGTATTTTATCCAAGATACAAACACATTGATAATAACTTCATAAAAAATAGTTATAGTTAAAAATGGCTCTTGATGTCTTCAAGAAAAAAAAAATTAAGTTGAAAAATTCTTCTATGGCAATCTTGCCAGATTCTCTAAGGGTGCGTTTGGAGCACCTCAAATGTTTCAACCCTTCACGAACATGTACATCATCATCCATATTAGTCGTTAGAATCTGTTACGCAATATTTTGGGACTCAGAGAAGTCGTGCTTTTTTTATTGATATAACTATGTCCATATATATATACAAGGAGAATGATGCAAATCCTAACAACTCACTAAATATAGAATAATACTAAGAATGATGCAAATCCTAGCAACTCACTAAATATAGAATAATACTAAGAATGATGCAAATCCTAACGACTCACTAAATATAAAATACTAACACTCCCCCTCAAGTTGGACCAAAGATATCTATCATGCCCAGCTTGCTACAAAGATAATGTAACGGCCCAGTTTTCTATTCCGGTTCTCGAGGTGCTTTCGGTTCAGATTCAGTGGTTCGGTTGGGCCGTTAGAGCTGTTTTGACCCTTAGGGGTATTTTGGTCTTTTGGCTCTTCGGGCAGGATTTGTGGTTTTCAGGGCTTTGAGGTAGCTCCTTCCTTTGTCGAGGCTAGTTTGTTATTGCTTGCGAGTCCCGAGATGTTTGGGCTAGTCATTTGGGAGTTCGGTTGTGATTTGGGTTTTTGGGCAAAGTGTTGGTTGGTTGTGTGCTTCCTTTGGGATTCGAGACCGGGCCCTTGGTGTTGATTTGGGAGTTGGATTTTAGTGAGTTTTATTTATTGGGAGAGGTTGCTTCAGCCGGGTCTCGAAGGAGGAAGCCGGGAAATGGGATTTTGTGGTTTTAAATGGGTAAGGATGGATTTTTGGGATAAAATCCCTATTTCCTTTTTATTTCCCATTTTCCTTTTCTTTTCCAAATTCATTTTCTTTTCTTTTCTTTTATTTTTTTTTCCCCAAATTCACTTTCTCTCTCTCTCTCTCTCTCTCTCTCTCTCTCTCTCTCTCTCTCTCTCTCTCTCTCTCTCCCCGAGAGCAATGGCCAGCCCCACCACCAGAACCCTTGTCGCGCCGCACACGCCAAAGCAAATGAGACGCCCAGATCGCAAAGAAATGAGAGAAGCCCGTCGCCCAGAAGCCGAGCTCGCACTTCGTCGCACCAGGTCCGCCCGAGCAGCAGCGCCGTCGCACGTCGGCCCACCAAGGTCCGCCCGAACAGCAGCGCCGTTTCACGTCGTCGCACCAGATCCGCCCGAGCAGCAGCGCCGTCGCTCGTGTCCCCAGATCGCGCGCCACGCTCTCGCTCGGTCTCGTCTGCGCCGTGCCGTCCCTACCGAGCCGCGCCGCGCGCCGCGATCTGCGAAGCTCGCTGCGGTTCGCGCCGCAGACGCTCAGCGCCGTGCGTCGCGCCCGTGTGCCTCAGTAGCGCGTCCGCGTAGCCATGATCGCGCCAGCCCCAAATTTCAATTATCCTCGCCGTCTGGCCGGCTAGTTCGTGTGTCCGTCGCACCTCGTGAGTTGCTCCCGAGCTGAGCCCTGTTTGTTTTATTATATTTGGGCCTTTTGATTGTAACTATTGTTGTTTTTGTTAGGTTCTCGCTAGCTAGCTCGGGTTCGATCGCAGCTTAGGTTTCTTGTGTTTAGAGCTCTTAGGCTGTAAGGATTTCTTACCGAAGTTGTGTGGACCCTGCGATATATTATGTGATGCCTTGATGGTATCCTTGTTGGTGTTATTTGACATGTTGGTTGAAAAGTGCTCAATTCTAATTCCCGACTGGCATGATTTCTTGTGTTGTTTCTCATGTTAGTCCATGCTAGGTTGTTCCTTTCTAGCATGCTCGTGATCTCATCCTTGCTTCGTAGTATCATGCTAGGTTCGTTGTATTCTTATTGAGCACGTATTGGATGATATTGCTTGTTTGTTGATTGCTAAGGCGGAGTTAGAGTTGTAGGTAGATAGCATCATCCGGCCGGGTGCATAACGTACCTTGCACCCCAACAGGACGTATGAGATGGAGCTCATACGATCCCGTTAGGGGAATAGCTAACCCTAACGGCCGCCCCGCAATCTTGGGTGAGGGTGGCGATCGTTAAATGCCCCAACGGTCGGGATGATGACTTGGCATTGCCTCCCCGGCAGGCGGCACGTCCTCGGCGTGTTCGCCGTAGCCCTTGATTGCCACTGTTAAGGTAAGGACGGCTTCTCGGTGTAAGCCTACCACGACCCATTCCTTAGCCCCAGGTGCGGTGGTTTAGGCTGACATAGTTTACGTGTCCAAGTCTCACACCCCTATGTCGGTGACACCGATCCAAAGATTTAGTTAGGCGTGGTGGATCGAACATGGGCGGCTTGCCACTAGACCGGCACCCCTATAGTTCTGCAGAGCACGCGGTGCATGCTTACGCTCATTACATCTCCGACCGGAGAGCTCCTCGGGATCTTGAGCTAGTGTACCTTTCATTCGACAGTAGACAGGCTGAGGCCGAGACTTGTTTCTCGTATAGGGCGACTTGTGTATTGTGTGGATGTGGTGATTGATTTCCGGACTAAGACCCTGAGTTGGCATCCGAGGCCCAAGTGTGGGCTAAGCTATGTGCTCTATTCTGTGTTTATATTCATAGCTTGCATACGCTCATCGATATGACCATGTATATCGTATTGTACCCCGGTTGGGGATTCTTACTGAGTAATTCGTTACTCACCCTTATTATGTGGTTTTCCACAGGTAACCATGGTGCGAGACAGGATGGCTGGAGGAGGAGCTGTGATCATGAAAACCCGTTGTTCAACTCTGAGTCTTATGTTTATGTTTATGATTTAAATTTCCTCTGAATGCATGTAGTTGGGCACTGAGCCCTAGGGTGTTTTTTCTCGAATGTTTTCCCGATTCTAGCATTGTTGTAAAGCTTGTATGTTTTAAATAAATCTCTACGATCAGAGTAAGTTTTGGAAATGTATTTGCCTTGAAACAGTGCTTGGAAACAGGACAGTTTGAGAATTTATGTTGATTTTTAAATGGATGTTTTCATGTTTTAGCTTTTACTTAGAATCCAAACACCATCTTGCAAATTTTCTGTAGATTTGTATGCATGCATTGAGGTAATGGCCTATTTAGAACCCCATTCGGGTCGGGTCGTTACAGATAATGTATTCTTGTTTCATTCAGTGCCTTCGTGAAGATATCTCCCAACTGTTCTCCGGTCTTTACATAACTTGTAGAGATTAACCCTCGATGTATCTTTTCTCGAATGAAATGGCAGTCCACTTCGATGTGTTTAGTTCTCTCATGAAACACTGGATTCGATGCTATGTGAATAGCTGCTTGGTTATCACACCATAATCTAACGGGTATAACATTTTCTATCCCAAGTTCAGTCAATAATTGGAGCAACCACACTATCTCACATGTGGCTTGAGCCATAGCCCGATATTTCGACTCCGCACTTGAACGGGAAACGACATTCTGTTTCTTGCTCTTCCAAGACACCAAGTTCCCTCCTACAAATACACAATATCCCGAAGTAGATCTCCTGTCCTCTTTTGACCTCGCCCAATCAAGATCCGAATAACATTCCACCTCATATGACCATGACTCTCATACACTATTCCTCGACCGGGAGCAGATTTCAAGTAACTCGAAGATCTGTTCCACAACCACCCAATGATCCACAGTGAGGAGATGACATATATTGACTTACTACACTTACAGAGTATGCTATATCCCGCCCTGAATGAATGATCAGATAATTTAATTTCCCAACCATTCTTCTGTATCTTTCAGGATCTTTAAAAGGTTCTCCTTCTTTGACAAGTTGTACGTTTGGTATCATCGGAGTACTGCAAGGTTTCACCCCCAACTTTCCGGCTTCAGATAACAGGTCAAGGACATACTTTCTTTGGGACAAAAAGATACCTTTCTTGTTTCGCATCACCTCGATACCTAAAAAATATTTGAGAGTTCCCAGATCTTTAGTATGAAACTCGTTGTGAAGGAATTCTTTCAGCAAAACTATACCGGTTGTGTCATCGCCAGTGATTATAATATCATCAACATATACCACCAATAAAAGAATGTTATTATTGAATCTCCTGTAAAACACAAGAGGAACAGTGCCGAGCTCACGACTCTTATGCCTTTTGATGCAGATATAAAAGTTCAACAGAGTCAGAGAGAGAAGATGGGTGTTATTAGTTTTCTACAGGGTTTAGGTCCTGAGTTTGAAATGGCAAGGTCACAAATTCTCTCTGGGACTGAGGTGCCTAGTTTAGATGAGGTTTACAGGAGGCTTCTTCGTATTGAGGGTCATCCTCAAGACCTGTTAGGATCACAGCCTAACAGTGCACTTGTAAGGAGACAAGATTCGCTTTCTGGGAAAGGTGTGAGTTCTTACGCACCTAAAATCATTTATGATCGGCGACAAGAACATGGTGGAGATAGCAGACGACCAGATTCGAAAGGTGTTATGGTATGCTATTATTGTCAGAAACCAGGGCACATGAAAAGGGATTGTAGGAAGCTAGAGTATCATAATCAAAAATTTCAAGCAGCCCATGTTGTGTCATCCGATGCCCCTGAATGTTCAGTTCATACTTCCGCGGATGGGTTTGCTAGCCTCCAAGTGTCACAGTCATCTTCCTCGATGCCTCCTACTACAACATTTGCTGAGGCAGGTAATAAAAATCGATGCCTCCTTACCTCCTCTCCGAAATGGGTCATCGACTTTGGGGCTACATCACATATGACAGGTAACCGTAATTTGTTTATAAATCCATTATCCCCGGCCCCGTTCCCAGCTGTCACCTTGGCAGATGGGTCATCATCTTCGGTTCAAGGGTCTAGTCCGATAAATGTACGCCCACAATGTCTTTATCTTCAGTATTATGTCTACCAAATCTTGCATTTAATCTTATCTCAATTAGCAAACTTACTCATGATGTAAATTGCTTTGTGTCTTTCTTTCCTGGCTACTGCTTGTTTCAGGATCATATGACGAAGAGGATTATTGGTAGAGGATTTGAGTCTGGCGGTCTCTACATACTCGATCAACAACCAGGGAATGACGTTGCATGTTCGAGCACTGAGTCTTTGTTTGACATTCATTGTCGGTTAGGTCATCCATCCTTGTCAGTTTTGAAGAAACTTTATCCAGCTTTCAGTACTTTGTCATCTTTAGATTGTGAGTCTTGTCAATTTGCTAAATTTCATCGTCTTAGTTCGAGTCCTAGGGTTCATAAAAGAGTTGATGCTCCCTTTGATTTGGTTCATTCCGACGTTTGAGGTCTGAGTCCTGAAACATCTAAAACAAGATTTCGTTATTTTGTAACCTTTGTGGATGATTTTTCCCGTCTGACGTGGGTTTATCTAATGAAAAATCGTTCTGAGTTGTTTTCAATTTTTTGTACATTCAATGCTGAAATTCGACATCAATTTAAAACTTCTATTAAGAATTTACGCACTGATAATGGGGGAGAATACTTCTCTAATCTCCTCGGATCTTACTTACGTGACAAAGGAATCCTTCATCAGTCGTCTTGTGCTGATACTCCATCTCAAAATGGAGTAGCAGAACGGAAGAATCGACATTTACTTGAAACTGCAAGGGCATTGTCGTTTCAAATGAATGTTCCAAAACACTTTTGGGTAGATGCAGTATCTACAGCTTATTTATTTATCAATAGAATGCCTTCTTCCGTACTCAGTGGTAAAACTCCGTTTCATGTCTTGTTTCCTACAAAGGAACTGTTCCCAATTGCACCCAAGATTTTTGGTTGCACTTGTTTTATTCGTGATATAAACCCTCATCGCACAAAGTTAGACCCAAAATCGTTGAAGTGTATCTTCCTAGGTTATTCTCGTGTTCAGAAGGGTTATCGGTGTTATTTTCCAAGCTCGAATCGATATCTTGTGTCATCAGATGTTCAGTTCTTTGAGAATGTACCTTTCACTCCAGTGTCGTCCACTTCGAGTCTGGAAGATGATAACTTGTTCATCTACGAAGTTGTTTCCTTCCCGACTCTTAGTTTGCCTCCAACGGAGCCTCCTTCGTCTTGTCCTCCGATTACTCAAGTTTATTCCAGACGGGTACAACAACGAACACGACTCATGTCCTCCACCAGAAAATGTTTCGTCATCTGAACGGCAAGCAGCTAGTGACCTAGACCTGCCTATTGCCCTTCACAAAGGTAAGCGTTCATGTACTTATCCCATTTCTTCTTATGTTTCTTACTCTCATTTATTGCCTTCCACATACTCTCTCCTTACAGCTCTTGATTCTGTACCTATTCCTAAGAATACTCATGAAGCCTTGTCTCACTCTGGTTGGCTGTAACGGCCTGGAAATTTCATCCCGGTCTTTCCCGGAGGCCCAGGGGAATTTTGGTAATTTTGGGTCGGGCGGACAGGGCAGGTTATGTATTTGTTAATTTTCGGAAAAATATTGAGTTAATTTGAATGTGTTCGGGAAGTTTTGGGAAGGTTTTGGGCTTGATTTGAGGCAAAAACAAATAAGGAATTAAATAGCGAGTCGAGCAGGAATCGAACTAGGACCGTGAAGCAAGCTAGGCAAGCGTCGCCGCCAATCGAGCCATTGAGCGCTCTTGTGTTTCTAAACGCGCCATCTTCTATGTATGCTTGTCTGTCCCCTGTTTTGGTTTAAAAGGCAGCTCGCCCGAGCCTTCTCCCTCATTTCCTTTCTTCTTCTCCTTCGCGACCGATCTTCCGACCGACAGAGATTCCCGGCGATTCTTCCTTCTCCAGCTCCAATTCGACCGAGTTCTCCCTCCATCTTCGAAGTTGAATTTCTATTCCGGGCAGCAGGTATGCTTTTCCTCTCCTCTTCTTCAATCCGAGTTCTCTATTTCGGGCTTCGCCATTTCCGGTCGAGCCAAGGTGATTTGAGGTATGGATTTTGTGCAGCTAGTGTAGGGGAGTTCCCCATCAACAAATCGCCCGTCGAATCCTCTCCGATCGCTCGAATTCGAGCTCGTTTTTCCCTCGCGCGGAAGCTCGCTCTGCTTCTCCTCGTTCGCCGAGCTCGCCATTGTTCGCGCAGCAGTGAGCATTGACCCGGCCGCCGAGCCACGCCGCACTTCATCCCGAGCTCGCGCGCGCGTCCTCGCCCAGCTTCGTGTCTCGTTGCATCGCCAGTGCCCAGACGAGCCACGCTCTGTTCGCCCCTGCATCGCTGCGCGCAGCAGCGCGCGCGCAGCCCGCGCACCCGCGCGCCCAGCAAGCCCTATTGCTGCCCCGTTCGTGCAATCGGCTCGTTCGTGCGTTCGTCGTACCTCGTGAGTTGCTCCCGAGCTGAGCCTCATTTATTTTATTATATCTAGGCCTATTGTGTGATTTTTGTTGTGATTGATAGGTTCTTGGTAGCTAGTTCGAGATAGTTCGCAGCTTAGGTTTTCGTGCCATCGTCCCCGACCAAGGTAAGCATTTCTTACCGGAGTTGTGTGGACCCTGCGATATTATATGTGATTGCTGATTGACTGCTTGTTTGTGTTTATTGACATGTGTAGCTAGGTAATCTATTCTGAATTCCCGATTAGCATGATTTTCCTGGTTTAATTCTCATGTTAATCCATGCTAGGTTGTTCCTCTCTAGCATGCTCGATCTTGTTCCTTGCTTCGTAGTATCATGCTAGGCTCGTTGTATTCTTATTGAGCACGTATTGGATTTTATGGAATTGTTTCTTTGTTTGCTAGGCAAAGTTAGAATTGCGGTAGATAGCATCATCGGGCCCGATGCATAAAGAACCTTGCATCCATGGCGGGGACGTCGAGCAAGTCATTCCGATCCCCGGACCCCGTGAGGGATTAGCTAACCCGAGCGGTAGGCCCCGCAATCTTGGGTGAGGGTGGCGATCGTTAAATGCCCCAACGGTCGGGATGATGACTTGGCATTGCCTCGCCCCGGCGGCCGGCATGTCCTCGGCATGTTTGGCAAGAGCCCCCGATTGCCACTGTTAAGGCAAGGGCGGCTTCACGGTGTAAGCCTACCACGACCGTTCCTTGGCCCCAGTGCGGTGGTTCAGTGACATAGTATACGTGTCCGTGTCTCACACCCCTATGTCGGTGACACCGATCCAAAGATTTAGTTAGGCGTGGTGATGGATATGGGGCGACTTGCCTCTAGACTCGGCAACCCCCATAGTGCTGCAGAGCACGCGGTGCATGCTTACGCTCATTCTGGCCTTGACGTGGAGAGCTCCTCGGGACAGGATGGGTGAAGGAGGAGCCGTGATCATGGGGCCCATCTTCCAACTCGATTTTTGTATTATGACTCTCGAGTGTTTTTGTTTTCCCCGAATGCATGGCGGCACGAGCCCTAGGATGTTTGTAAATATTTGTGGATTCCAGCATGTTGTATCTCGAACAGGTTTTGAATGGCTTTTAGTAAATCTACGATCGAGTAAACTTTGGAAATGTATTTATCTTGGAGCAGTGCTTGGAAACAGGGGCGAGTTCAGTGGAAATTGTCTAGTTTTTAAAGGGGTTATTTTGAATGTTTTGTTTTAATTGGAATCCGAAATCATGTCTGTTTAAATGTCCTTTACTTTGAATGCATGCATTGGGGTAAGGGCCCATTTAGTGCCCCATTCGGGTCGGTCCCTTACAGTTGGTATCAAATCTTAGAGTCATAAATTCCGTAGTATGACTTGTTGTTGTAGGTCGTTTTCCCATGATCACTAGCACTCCGACAGTCATCAGGTACGCCTAAGTTTACTATTTGTTGTTTAAAAAGGGTTAAGAATTTACAATACCTGTCATCTAGTGTATGCCTTGTGTAGTATTGTGGAGCAGAGACGAGCATGTTCTGACTCGTTATTTGTTTGGGTGTAGATCGCCAGCATGCCAGTTACCTGCGCCGGAAGAGGACGCCCGAGAGGAGGCCGAGGTGTCGAGGATCGGATCGACACCGCTTGAGGACATCGTCCCAAGCTGAGACTGATAGCATTCCGCCTGTAGCTCCCCCTGTTGAGCCCGAGTAGGCATTGAGGCGACCGTGCGCCGTGAGACCGCTTCCCTGGAGCAGAATTTGCTAATTCTATGAGGTCTATGGTGGTCGACTGTTGAGTGGCCAGAGGGCAGAGACCCAGGCTTTGTTGGCGTAGCAGATGGGAAGAGTCCCCGAGCTCAGATCGAGCGGTGACTCGTTTGATTCAAAGAGGCGCAAAGGCGGCCCTGACCCGCAAGAGCCAGCAGCCTTTGAGGAGGAAGTGGCAGAAGGTGCCGATGAACTTGGTAAATGGTTGAAGGACTTCGTAAAGTGGAACCCTGATAAGTTTGAGGCCACAGGTGACGCTTTATCAGCAGCCAGATGGATTGCCCATTTGGAGTACACCTTCCTGATTATGGTGTGCCCCGATGTGCAGAGGCCGAGGTGTGCAGCCCATGCGTTAGGGGGCGTAGCTAGATGGTGGTGGGAGTCCACCTTGAGTGAGAGACCAGCTGGGTCTCCACCTGCCACCTGGGAGTTCTTTAAGTCTGAGTTCAGGGTCAAATATATTAGCGATGAGGCTCAAGAGAAAATGGTAGCGCTTTTCCAGAATCTGCAGCAGGGTTCTGATTCTATAGAGGAGTACGAGAGGATGTTTTCGGAGTATGGTTATTTTGCTCCGCAGCTAATAGCGACCCCTGAGTTGAAAATTCGGAAGTTCATTTCTCAGTCCGAGGCAGGTGTGTCTCGGGATGTCCGGCACGAGCCCCTACCACTTATGCTAAAGTCGCATTGGTGGCCACTATTTACAATGGAAAGTATCATGTTGAGTAGTGGCGCGCGCTCGGTCAGCAACGTCTGTCCAAGCCGTAGTGGGGCGTAAGAGGAGGTTTGAGTTCGAGGAGGCGGCCGCGTCGCCAGGCGATTCGAAGCGGGATCGGCGAGAATTCGGCCCGATTCCGCCCTCGCCCGCCAGAGGGCGGTCTAGGCGATTCCCACTTTGTGTCACTTGTGGAAGAGTCCACCGGAGCGTGTCGACCGGGCTCAGGCGGTGTTTCCGATGTGGAAAGGAGGGGCATATGATCCGTTCTTGTGATCAGCCCCACTATGGCGATTCAGTTCGGCAGCAGCAGCAGCAGGGCGGGTGTTCGCTACGAACCGTCTGGAGGTGGCGAGCGCGCAGATGCCATGATGGGAGTACGCTTCTTGTTTTGGATCATTGTGCATTTGTCTTGTTTGACTGCGGTTCTCACGCACTCGTTTGTATCTGTTTTTTGTTTCTTGAGCATGCTAAGTTGAGATTAGAGCCTCTAGGTTTTGAATTATCTGTTGCAACTCCTTCGGGAGTTAATATGTTAGCAAAAGATAAGGTTAGGATGGCCGGATCGAGATATCAGGAGAGTTTACGGTAGTTACGCTCATAGTTCTACCCATGAGTGGTTTCGATGTGATTCTTGGTATGGAGTGGTTAGCCGCTAACCACGCATTGATTGGACCGCCACCGGAAGGAAGTAGTGTTGGCCGCGGGTCGGCCGTGACTTCAAGTTTCGTGGAGTCCAGGGTGGAGTTTGCCCGCCAATGGTGTCACCGTGTGAAGGCCCGTCGTTTGCTAGCTCATGGAGCTTGGGGCTACCTAGCCAAATTGTCGGAGAGAGCCGTCCCTCACCGACTATTGATCAAGTGCCGGTTGTCAGCGGGAGTTTCTTGGACGTGTTCCTCGAGGAATTCTGGGGTTGCCCCGAAGAGAGAGGTTGACTTCACAATTGAGCTCGAGCCGGGGACCCTCCCTATCTCGAAGGCTCCGTGATCGTATGGCGCCGGCCGAGCTAAAGGAATCAAGGTTCAGGCCGGCAGGAAATGTTAGATAGAGGATTCATCCGTCGAGTGTGTCCGTGGGGAGCGCCGAGTGTTGTTTGTGAAGAAAAAGGATGGTTCGATGCGCCTATGCATTGACTATCGTGAGCTTAATAAGGTGACGAGTGAAGAATAAGTATCCGTTGCCCGTATCGATGATTTGTTCGATCAACTTCGAGGAGCTTTCGTGTTCTCCAAGATAGATTTGAGATCCGGGTATCATCGATTTGCGGATTAGGGGCGCCGACATTCCTAAGACATGCGTTCAGTCTAGATATGGGCACTACGAGTTTGGGGTCATGTCGTTTGGATTGACGAATGCACCAGCAGGCGTTCATGGACATGATGGATAGGGTGTTCAAAGCATTTTTGGACAACCGTCATCGTGTTCATTGACGATATTCGATCTATTCAAGGACCGGGGAGGATCATGCGAGCATTTGAGGAAAGTGTTGATGCCGCTTGGAAAACGGCTTTATGCGAAATTTTCCAAATGTGAGTTCGGTTGGAACAAGTGGCCTTCTTAGGTCATATAGTCTCGAGAGATGGTATAGGCTGTGGATCCTGCAAAGATTGAGGCCGTGAGTTCGTGGGCCAGACCGACTTGATTCCATCGAGATACGCAGACTTCCTAGGTTTGGCGAGTTACTACCGTCGGTTTGTTAAGGACTTTTCCGCCATAGCCTCGCCCCTCACTCGTCGACGAGGAAGGGTGTCGAGTTTGTTTGGGACGGTAGGTGTGATGAGAGCTTTGCCGAGCTCAAGCGCAGATTTGACTTGGCACCAGTGTTGGCGATCCCGAGGGGACAGTGGTTTCGTGGTTTTTACGCCGATGCTTCCAAGTTCGGGTTGGGGTGTGTGTTGATGCAAAGACGGGAAGGTCATTGCTTATGCTTCCGTCATTTGAAGCCATATGAGCGAGAACTATCCGACTCATGATATGGAGTTAGCGGCAGTGGTGTTTGCACCAAGATTTGGAGGCATTACCCGTATGGTGAGCGGATCCGGATGTTTACCGATCACCAGAGCCTCAAGTATCTGTTTACTCAGAAGGAGCTGAATATGAGGCAGAGGAGATGGTTAGAGTTAGTGAAAGATTATGATTGCGAGATTATGTACCATCCGGGTAAAGCCAATGTTGTAGCTGATGCTCTGAGTAGGAAGACGTCGCACTCCGCGGTGTTGTTGAGCTCTCAGCCCAGATTACGGAGAGAGTTCGAGCGGGCTGAGATTGCAGTGTTGTTAGGTGAGGTTACTGCCAGAGTGGCTCGATTGTGATACCCACCATCGATTAGACAATGGATTATTGATAGTCGCTGAGTGACCCCGCACTTAAAAGATTATTTGACAGAGTTAGTGCTGATGGAGATTTTGACTTGGTATATTCACCAGACAGTGGGCTGACGTACAGAGGCCGGTTGTGTGTTCCGGATGTTGCAGGATTGCGAGTAGAGTTGCTCTCAGAGGCCCACAGTTCTCCGTTTGCTTGGCACCCCGGGGGTACCAAGATGTATCAGGATCTTAAGCAGACATTCTGGTGGATGGGTATGAAAAGAGATTCGTCAGTCGATGTCTCACTTGTCAGCAAGTGAAGGCCCCCTGAGCGAGAGACAGGCCGGTTTATTTGCAGCCGCTGAGTGTACGTCAGTGGAAATGGGAAGAGATCTCCATGGACTTTATTTACGGCTTGCCGAGGACTCGAGGAAGTTCTCTCATATTTGGGTGATAGTCGATCGATTGACTAAGAGCGCACACTTCATTCCGGTGAGAGACACTTATACCGTGGAACAGAGTGGGCGCAGATTGTTTTTGGAGCGAGATCATTCGCTATCACGGTGTGCTGTGAGGATCGTATCGACCGTGATTCAAGGTTCACTTTCGTTTCGGAGAGCGCTCCGGAAGGGTTTAGGCATCGAGTGCGGCTTCAAGATGACTTTTTCACCCTCGAGGCCGATGGGACAGATCGAGAGGGTGAACCAGATTCTCGAAGATATGTTGAGGGCTTGTGTGTTGGATTTCCCGGGCAGTTGGGACCAGTATCTGTATCTGATGGAGTTTGCATATAACAACAGTTATCAGTCGACTATTCAGATGGCTCCATTCGAGGCTTTGTATGGCAAGCGTTGCCGATCTCCTGTGTTCTGGGAAGAGGTTGGTGATAGGCAGGTTTTGGGTCCCGAGTTGCTGCAGTTGACCAATGGTGCCGTGCAGAAGATTAGAGCCCGTATGTTGACAGCTCAGAGCAGACAGAAGAGTTATGCCGATGTTCGGCGTCGGGATTTGGAGTTTGAGGTTGGTCAACATGTTTTCTTGAAGGTCGCACCGATGCGAGGTGTTTTGAGGTTTGGCAAGCGTGGAAAGCTGAGTCCCCGTTTTGTTGGCCCGTTTGAGATTCTGGAGAGGATCGGCAAGGTTGCTTATAGATTAGCCTTGCCTCCGTCATTGTCGGCAGTGCACAGTGTATTTCATGTATCAATGTTGAGGCAGTACGTGCCGGACCCATCGCACATTGTAGATTTTGAGCCTTTGCAGCTGAATGAGGAGTTGAGCTTCGAGGAAAAACCAGTGGGGATTCTTGCTTTTGAGACAAAGACAACTGCAGAATCGTGAAATCCGGTGGTAAAGGTTGGTGGAGAGTCGAGTTCGAGAGGAAGGCACTTGGGAGCGGGAGGATGAGATGAGATTGCATTATCCATTTGTTTCAATCTTAATTGACTTTCGAGGACGAAAGTCTTATAAGGGGGGAGTATTGTAACGGCCCGGAAATTTCATCCCGGTCTTTCCGGGAGGCCTAGGGGCATTTTGGTAATTTTGGGTCGGGCCGACAGGGCCGGTTATGTATTTGTTAATTGTCGGAAAAATATTGAGTTAATTTGAATGTGTTCGGGAAGTTTTGGGAAGGTTTTGGGCTTGATTTGAGGCAAAAACAAATAAGGAATTAAATAGCGCGTCGAGTAGGAATCGAACCAGGACCGTGAAGCAAGCTAGGCAAGCGTCGCCGCCAATCGAGCCATTGAGCGCTCTTGTGTTTCTAAACGCGCCATCTTCTATGTATGCTTGTCTGTCCCCTGTTTTGGTTTAAAAGGCAGCTCGCCCTAGCCTTCTCCCTCATTTCCTTTCTTCTTCTCCTTCGCGACCGATCTTCCGACCGACAGAGATTCCCGGCGATTCTTCCTTCTCCAACTCCAATTCGACCGAGTTCTCTCTCCATCTTTGAAGTTGAATTTCTATTCCGGGCAGCAGGTATGCTTTTCCTCTCCTCTTCTTCAATCCGAGTTCTCTGTTTCGGGCTTTGCCATTTCCGGTCGAGCCAAGGTGATTTGAGGTATGGGTTTTGTGCAGCTAGTGTAGGGGAGTTCCCCATCAACAAATCGCCCGTCGAATCCTCTCCGATCGCTCGAATTCGAGCTCGTTTTTCCCTCGCGCGGAAGCTCGCTCTGTTCGCCCCTGTTCGTCGAGCTCGCCAGCCGTTCGCGCGCAGTAGCAGCCCAGCCGCCGAGCCACGCCGCACTTCGTCCCGAGCTCGCGCGCGCGTCCTCGCCCAGCCTCGTGTCGCGTTGCATCGCCAGCGCCCAGACAAGCCACGCTCTGTTCGCCCCTGCATCGCTGCGCCCATCCGCGCGCGCCAGCCAAGCCCTATTTTGCCTGTTCGTGCTGTCGGCTCGTTCGATGCGTTAAATCGTACCTCGTGAGTTGCTCCCGAGTGAGCCTCATTTATTTTATTATATCTAGGCCTATTGTGTGATTTTTGTTGTGATTGATAGGTTCTTGGTAGCTAGTTCGAGATAGTTCGCGACTTAGGTTTTTCGTGCCATCGTCCCCGACCAAGGTAAGGATTTCTTACCAGGAGTTGTGTGGACCCTGCGATATTATATGTGATTCTTTGATTGATTGCTTGTTTGTGTTTATTGACATGTGTAGCTAGGTAATCTATTCAATTCCCGATTAGCATGATTTTCTGGTTTAATTCTCATGTTAATCCATGCTAGGTTGTTCCTCTCTAGCATGCTCGTATCACATTCCTTGCTTCGTAGTATCATGCTAGGCTCGTTGTATTCTTATTGAGCACGTATTGGATTTTATGGAATTGTTTTCGCTTTGTTTGCTAGGCAGGTTAGAATTGCGGGTAGATAGCATCATCGGGCCTGATGCATAAAGAACCTTGCATCCATGGCGGGGACGTCGAGCAAGTCATTAGTCCCTGGACCCCGTGAGGGATTAGCTAACCCGAGCGGTAGGCCCCGCAATCTTGGGTGAGGGTGGCGGATGTTAAATGCCCCAACGGTCGGGATGATGACTTGGCATTGCCTCGTCCGGCGGCGTGGCATGTCCTCGGCATGTTTGGCGGTAGCCCCGATTGCCACTGTTAAGGCAAGGGCGGCTTCACGGTGTAAGCCTACCACGACCGTTCCTTGGGCCCAGTGCGGTGGTTCAGGTGACATAGTTTACGTGTCGGTCTCACACCCTATGTCGGTGACACCGATCCAAAGATTTAGTTAGGGCGTGGTGGATTGGATATGGGCGGCTTGCCTCTGACCCGGCAACCCCATAGTCTGCAGTAGCACGCGGTGCATGCTTACGCTCATTACAGCGCCGATCGAGAGCTCCTCGGGATTGTGAGCAGTGTACCTTTCGTCGTCGATAGTAGGCAGTGGCCGGGACTTGTTTCTCGTATAGGCGACTTATGTATTGGGTGTGTGGTGATTCTATTCCGGACTAAGACCCTGAGTTGGCATCCGAGGCCCAAGTGTGGGCTAAGCTATGTGCTTTATTCTATGTTTTTATTCATAGCTTGCATACGCTCATCGAGATGACCATGTATATCGTATTGTACCGGTTGGGGATTCTTCTGAGCGATTCGTTGCTCACCCTTATTATTGTGGTTTTTCCACAGTGTAGACCGAGTTGCGAGACAGGATGGTGAAGGAGGAGGCTGTGATCATGGGGCCCATCTTCCAACTCGATTTTTGTATTATGACTCTCGAGAGTGTTTTGTTTTCCCCGAATGCATGGCAAGGGCACTGAGCCCTAGGATGTTTGTAAATATTTGTGGATTCCAGCATGTTGTATCTGAACAGGTTTTGAATGGCTTTTAGTAAATCTCGATCGTCGAGTAAACTTTGGAAATGTATTTATCTTGGAGCAGTGCTTGGAAACAGGGGCGGAGTTTGAGGAAATTGTCTAGTTTTTAAAGGGGTTATTTTGAATGTTTTGTTTTAATTGGAATCCGAAATCATGTCTGTTTAAATGTCCTTTACTTTGAATGCATGCATTGGGGTAAGGGCCCATTTAGTGCCCCATTCGGGTCGGTCCCTTACATTGGCGCTAGGCAATGATTGAAGAAATGACTGCTTTAGATGCTAATGACACTTGGGAGCTAGTGGCTCGTCCTGCAGGTAAGAATGTAATTGAGTGTAAGTGGGTATTTGCAGTTAAAGTTAACTCGGATGGGTCCGTGGCTCGTTTGAAAGCTCGTCTCGTGGCCAAGGGCTATGCTCAGTCATATGGCATCGATTATTGTGATACTTTTTCTCTTGTGGCCAAGATGACGTCTATTCGATTGTTTATCTCGATGGCAGCTTCTCGAGAATGGCCGTTACACCAGCTCGATATTAAGAATGTGTTCCTTCATGGCGATCTTCAAGAAGAAGTGTATCTTGAGCAACCACCTGGGTTTGTTGCTCAGGGGGAGAATGGCAAGGTTTGTCGGCTTCGTAAATCCTTATATGGCCTGAAACAGAGTCCGAGAGCGTGGTTTGGGAAATTTAGTCAAGCCCTTGAAAAGTTTGGATTGAAGAAGAGTTCGTCTGACCACTCGGTGTTTTACAGGAGATTCAATAATAACATTCTTTTCTCTGACTCATCCGCTGGTGCATCATCCTTAATATGACTCTCCATCTCCATGCTCAGAAGATGAAACCGAATTGTTTTATTCCAATCGCGATAATTGAGGCCATTCAACTTAAGCTTCGTGATTTCCGACGAGTGAGAAATAACACTCGTGTGCTTAGAATCAGCCATATATTCTTCCAAGCGTAAAACACCAATCTAAAATCACACAGACACGAAGAGAGGCTTGTCACGCTCAAAGCCCAGGAAAAATTTCGTCGAAAAACCCCTCCACGCGCTCTCACGAGCCTCCGTCTGCGGCGGCGATCTGGAACTTCCGACGGCGCGTGTGAGGTCCCTGTTCGTCGTGCGGTGACGATCTTCTAGATGCAGGTAGATCGGCTGGCGGGCTTTCGAATGACGGTGGCGATGACGACCAACTCGGCAAGCAAGGCGGCGCAAATGTTTTGTGATTCCGCGGTCTGACGCTTGATTTCGACGGCTATCTCGAACAGCAAGAGTACTATTCGAATACCCCGAGAAGCACACACCCAAACCCTAAAATTCAATATTTTAAAACCCTAAACATGGCTCTGATACCATGTTACGCAATATTTTGGGACTCAGAGAAGTCGTGCTTTTTTTATTGATATAACTATGTCCATATATATATACAAGGAGAATGATGCAAATCCTAACAACTCACTAAATATAGATTAATACTAAGAATGATGCAAATCCTAACAACTCACTAAATATAGAATAATACTAACAGAATCGTCGGTTCTTATATCAATTGATAACATTTTAATAAAAGAAAATACAATATACGTCAAGTGTTAATAGGAACTTGGAACATCCTTTCTCTAGAGATAGCTCTTGAACCTACTAAGACTTCACTCAATGTTTGAATAAAAATTCACTACCCATTTCGTTCTATCTATAACCAAAATAACCTAACTAACTCTCTAACTAATTGCCCATATACTCATATATTATTTCTAAGTCCTCTAAATTCTCAAACCTATCATTATCTGTATATTGTTTGTATTACATGTATGGACGTGTTATGTATGAGTATGTTATATTTGATCATTGTAACTATAACATAAATTGTTATTTGGATTAATTACTAGTATTTTGTTAGTTGGAAATCGTCTGTAGTCTGTACTGTGGGTGTAATGATTAGTTATTTGGATTGTTGTGATGTTAAAATCCTGTTAGAATATTTATGGCTCGTGAGGTCTGTTAGCCTGTTTTGATTAAAACGATATCGAGGTTAAGGCTGTTGAGCCTGTTTGAATTCAAGTGATATTATCTATTATGTATGTCTATTTGTGTGAATACCATTTAGAGGGCAATCTTATAGGATATATTCTAATATAAATATTTTTCGGATTTGGGAGCATGACATGATGGTTGATTAAAGAGAGACAAGAAGATAATTCATACAATCTGAAGTTATTTTATTACACATTAAACATAAGACAAAAATAAATGTAATCTGCATAATGAATTCAAACTATATTTTGTATTATTGATAATTTTGTCAAACCAATTCATTGTAATCTGAATTTTTTTCGAAGAATTAAATCTCATCTAATTTATTTGAGTTAATGTATTTAATGTACATGAATTTGAAAAGAAAAAAAACTAAAATAAGATTTCACAAGTTTGGATATTTTACCAAACTGTAAACTTTTTTCCCCTTTAAATATTGAGCAATAGCACTTCACATATTTACGATGAGAATGGTAAGTCGTATCCAAACAATCATCCACATCTTCCTCCTTCACTTAAACAATAGGAAGACATAAAAATCCTCAAATGCATCAAAATTTCAAGCCCCAACAGAGATGGAAAAAAGAAGAGATAGAGAGAAGAAAATTGAAAGAAACAAAGAATTAAGGAAGGAACCCAAAGATTTGTAAGTTCTCCATTGAATGAATGACTGATTCTTGAGCAACTTTGGCTTGCTATGAAGAAAATCTACACCCTCTCATTATTGTACCTGCAATGATCCATCTCTTTCATCAAGTTCAGACTTAAGCTATTGAACCGCTCTCGAGAATACTGTCTCGACGCTTTCCTCCAATCTGTACCTGACTTCATCATCGCTGTGAATTCATCATAGCTTATTCGCCCGTCCTGCAGGTGTAATCAAGTTCAGACCACATTTTCAGATAACATAGTACCATTTTGATTACGAAACGATTGTGATACTTATCGTTCCGGATTAGAGAAATATTGCTAAAACAGATTCTGAGATTCATGTGCCTTGGATAAAAACATCTTTTGTTGATTGTTTTGATCCTGTATTGATATTAACAAATGATCAAAAGCTCAAGTTTACGGGGTACAAGAACAATGTGAAAGGTCAAATATTAGAGGTTGCTCAAATGTTAGACCTATCACCTTTGGAACAGGTGCGGGTGTCCCCACGTATAGTGCAATGAAGCATATACACGGACACAGACACGAGACACGAATACTCACACGACAGGACAGAGCGATACATCATTTTCTAAATACCTAGAATAGGGCAATATGCCATTTTCTAAAAAACTAGGACACGACGATATGCTATTTTCTAAAAAACTAGGGCAGGAATACGTTAATTTTTTTAGTAAATATATAAATTTAGCAGAAAATACTATAGGTACTCTACTAAAAAGCTTTATAATGTTTAGTTAATAACAATGGACGTCGATCAAGCGGGCCGCGTCGGAGGTGGTAGCAAACAACTATTTTAGAAGATGACGTGGATTTATTTTTCATGAAGAAGAGGAAAGATGGTTGATTTTTTTTTTTTTGTGATAAATGAGAGAGACGACTACCTTTTCCTACCTTTTTATTATTTAGTTAATTATAACATTAATTATTTTAGGTTTAGGCTTTTAATATTTGGGCTTAAAGACCACATGTTTACAAGATCTGTCCAAGTGTATCTGCAAATATTAAAAATAGATCAATAATGCATAAGGACACTTAAAAATGGCGTATCAGATACGTTTTTGGAAGAATGAGTGTTTGATAAGTGTCCGACATAGATTCTTTCTCTAATTTGAAGTATTTGTGCTTAATAGCAGTGAACCAAAACTCCGATTTTTCGATTTCAAAAAAAAATGTTAGACATATTGATCAAATGTTAAAGGTTGCTCAAATGTCAAACCTATCACATATTTTTCAGACACCCTACTTCTTAATTTTCAAATTTTATTAGTTTCATTGAAGTCAAACAAGAATTCGTACCATTTTTCTTACTGTTTGACATGTTGAGGGGAGGGGGACCCGGACCAGGACCGGCCAAGCCTATTCATGTCCACATCTTTCCATTGTGCAGTAATCAAAGTATTTAATGGGAGATGTAACTGACCTTATCCGTATCAACATCGTTAATAATGGCGTTAATCACTTCCTCGCTATTTCCTTCGATCTCTTCGGCTAAGGTATCTCGAAGTTCCTCAATTTCGATATAACCGGTTCGATTTTTATCGAAGAAATCGAAGGCTTTCTTTAGATGCTCTTCGTCATCATCTATTTTCCTAAGGTGAACGGAAATAGCTACAAATTCTCTACAATCTAGATATCCGTCCTTGTCTACATCACCCTGCAAAAAAGTGATTTCAAATTACTTCCATGCATTGAGATAAAGAAGAAGAAAAGTTTTATTTCAAGGTAATCAAACTGTTCCTTGAAAGGGGAGATTGTTTGTCAATTTTGAAGAAGATTTATATTGAGCATTTACTAACTACTCCTAAAAAAACTACAACCAAACGAGCTATTGAAACTATTCAAAACAACTCCTCATTTTTAACTACTCAAAATAACTCTTTATTTCGAACCATTCATTTCTAACTAATCATAAAAACTCTTCATTTCTAATCATTCATTTCTAACTATTCAAAATAACTCATTTTTAACAACTCAGTTCTAGTCATTCATTTTTAACTATTCAAAATAACTCCTCATTTCAAATCCACATCAAATCAAGTTATTGTTTCTAGCTTCTCTAATAAAACAACATCCAAACAAGTTTTTTTTACTCCAACTCATCCATAAAAATCTACATCCAAACGAGCTATTACAATTTCTAACTACTCAAAATAACTCCTCATCCAAACACCTCCTAAGAGTTTTATGGATAGTAGAACTTACAGCTTCCATGAGAATTTGAAGATCTGTATCTGCGATCTGATGGCCTAATTTATGTAAACCAACTCGTAACTCGTCTATGTTAATTTTTCCTTTATTGCTAGTATCCATCTTATTGAATCCTTCCTTTATATCTGCAACTTCCTCAACTGACAAGTCCTCAGCAATTACCTGTTGAACAGAATCCCAGAGAGCATATTTTAATATGGAGAGAAATGATGATTATAAATTAGTTGAGCATAAGACCAATTACCCTTAGAGCTCTTTTCTTCAGCTTGTTCATAACAGAGAACTGCTGAAGTCTAGCCCTTACAGTTTCTCCTAAGGAGACATTAGGAGCTTTTTTCACATTCTCTAACCATGGATGATCTGCATTTCACAATCAACAAAAAAAACAGTCAAGCTAATGCCTTAGATTATACCATCTCACAACAGCTTTATTTCGAGACAAAGTGAATTTTTTTAAGGGCAAGACATTACCGAGCACTTCTTGAGCAGTCAATCGCTGCCTAGGATCAGGATCGAGCATCTTTCTCACGAGGTCTTTTGCATTATCCGAAACTATAGGCCAAGGGTCTCTCCTGAAATCTATAATTGATCGTATAATTGCTTGTGCAACTCCTTGTTCGTTTTCTGCATAAGGATGATGAAAACTTAAATAAGCTTAAGCAGAACATATACAACAAACAAGTACAGAAGCTACTAACAAGATGATCGTTCAATGCTTACCAGCCCAAAATGGTGGAGCACCACAAAGTAAAATGTAGAGTATAACTCCAGTACTCCATACATCTATTTCGGGGCCGTAGTTTCGTTTTAGAACCTCGGGAGCCATGTAATATGGACTTCCAAGAATCTCGTCGAATCTGTCACCTGAAGGTGAGTCGAGCCATAAACAAAAGAAAGCATATGCTATGCTACAAATGAAAAGAAAAATCACCAAAACAAGCAAAGGGACAATCAGAAACCATACCAGGTTTAAAGAACACAGACAATCCAAAATCAATTGCTTTCAATGGTGCATTTTCCTTCTTGTTTCCAAACAAAAAGTTCTCGGGTTTCAAGTCCCGGTGCATAACACCGTGCTTGTGACACATCTGAACCACAAGAAAGTAGTAAGAAACAAGAATAACTGTCTAAAACAGAACAATGAACTAACCAACTCTGAGCTCACTTTGATTGAAACTAATAGGCAAAATAATTAAAAACTAGGATACTTGAGCAAAGGAGCCAGAGTTATTTTTTGACAGAAAAGACTCCAAACCTCATGGAGTCGGACGGATCTAGACAACAAACATGGATGGCCAAATATTATGTGGGGTTTACAATAATGATGACTTGCTTATAAAGAATATTAAAAACATTTTGAGGGCCACACTATGACATATATGACTAAAATATATATTTAAATATTATATAGGCTCATTTATACATGCAAAATGCACAAGTTCCAAAACTTTGGGGGATCATGGTCCGCCCTAGTCCCTTAAAAGATCCGGGTATGCATGGAGTCATTCAACCACTCCAAACTGTAATTGGTTTTATTTTATGACTGGAAATTGGAGCTTCACCCCCACGACCGTCCCAAGACCTTGATTCTAGAGACAACAAAGAATTTTACAATTCAATTCAACTCGTGAGTCTCGAACCTGAAGCCTCCAAGGAAGCGTACCTTAGAAGTCCCATGCCTCAACCAACTAGGCCGCCCCTTGGGGACCACACTGTAACCAATTTGAGACAAACTGACCCCATAACCAAACCTCTATAGTTCCCTTCTTCAAAAAAATGAAACAGGACAAAAACCAAAGTCAAACCACAACTCCTAAAGTTTCCAAGTGATGACAAATCAATTCTCATCTCTAAATTACACCAACCATATCAAAACAGAATTCAAAAACCAATCACAAAACCACAAACAACTAACTTAAAAATCTAAACTAAATTGACCCAATATTGAAATATAATCCAAACCTTACCTGAACAACTTCAACAATGGTCTTTGTAACAACAGCAGCAGCCCGTTCCGTGTAGTGGCCTCGAGCCACAATCCGATCGAACAACTCGCCGCCCTCGCAAAGCTCCATAACCAAATGAACAGCCCCATCATCTTCAAACGTATCCTTCAAGCTCACAACATTCTGATGCTTAGGCAAATGCCTCATAATCTGAACCTCCCGCCGCACATCTTCAATATCCACGGCGGTTCTCAGCTTCTTCTTCGATATCGATTTACAGGCGAACTTCTCCCCGGTGACCGTATCGGTACATAGATGCGTGATTCCGAACTCCCCTCGGCCGAGCTCCCGACCCAGTTCGTATCGAAGCCCGATTTCACGACCCGTCGGGTTGGACAACACGGTGAGCTTATGGGTACCGCCATAATCGATTGAAAAGGGATTTAGCTTCTTGTTCCTCTTCTTCTTCTTCTTCGCTTTGTTATGATCCCGTGGTGGCGCGGCGCAACAATTCCCCATGAATCGACGATGATGTTGAAATTGGGGAAATGGGTATTGGGGAATTGAAGATTGGGATTGGAATCGGAGCAGATATTGGTTGAAGGGTATGAAGAAATGGGGATTTTTGATGAAGTTTGTTGAGGGAATAAACCGGAAGATTGTAGGATGATGGCGGTTTATAAAGGCGGGTGCGAAAGAAATACAAGGAAGGAAATGTGTGTAATAAAAGGTACCACCATGGATGGAATTGGTTTTTCTGTTTTTTTTTAAATGAAAGTGAAGAGAGAGAGAGAGTTAAAATTCTCTTTTATGTGAGATTTTCTATGACAGTTTAATTCAATATAATTGGAACAAGTTTCATCTTAAAAATTAGTATTACCATCAAAATTATATATAAAGTTTTTAAAATGTGTCTTCAATTAATATTGGATACAGTTTCAATTAGTACTATGTATTGATAATCTTTAATTAATATATGGTGAAAGATAAAATTGGAATATGCCAAAAATACAAAAGCTCAAAAATTTAGATGAAATATTTCTAAAAGAAAGAGTTATAGTTAAAAAAACATAACGAAAGATGACACTTCAAACAAATTTTCAATATAACATGAAGTTAGTTAAATTAAATAACATGAAGTTATATTTCCATGTATTTAATTAAGAAAATATAAACTTGAAATAGACTAAATTATAGATAAAAGAAATTAATAAATTATTAAAAGCTAAATTTTCAAATATACTTCTCAACCATGAGAGTTGTGTCAACAATACTTCTAAATTTTAAAAAGTTTTAAAAATATTCATGAACTTTAATTGACGTGTCAAAATGCTCTTATCATTAAATTTGGATGAAAATATTTAATTATTTTTTTAAAAAATACTTATAAATTTTTAAATTTTTAAAAAATACTCTTAAACCTAAAAATAGTGGTGACCTAAAAAATATTTTAAAATATCTCTATTTTTTATTTATTTTTATGAAAAGATTAAAGTTATTTTTTCTCTATATTCTTAACTTATGAATTAGTTTTATGTAGTTCTTGTGCAGTTGGTAGAACACTTACGAAAAGATTAATTCTGTTTTACCATTAATCTTTATGCAATAATAAAATACAAACTTGATTTAAATTTGATATGTGTTATGAGAATTTAATTTTTATATCTAAAGTTTGATATTAAATTCAAACATTTGAAAAGGTAAAATACTTAAATAATTCAAGGTAAAAATTGATATGCATTATTTTTTTTTAATTCATCTCAACTAGTTAATCAAATTTTATCTTTATGTCTTGAATTTTAAATTTCTAGAATTTATTGACTTCTTTTTTATAAAAAGTCACATAAATTTAAAATTTACATGAATTTTTTAAATTTTCTCTTATATTTAAGGTATTTGAAATAAAATTTTAATATTCATAAAATTTTTATCATAAAGATTTCTTTTGACATTTTTAAGTCCAAATATACTTTTGAAACATTTTTTAAAAAATAGAGGTATATTTGAAATAAAATATTAATAGCTTTCATAATTAAAATATTTTGTTATGCATAAAATATTTTAATTAAAATTGAAAGGCTAAAATTTACTATTTACAGTATAACTTTCAGAAAGAAAAACAGAATTACTATTTACAACAATTTGCTTGCTAATATTAATATTATTTCAATCTTTTCCAAGCAATTCTAAATGATTTTTATTAACCAAATGATCAGTAATACAAAGGGTTAAATGATCAGTAATACAAAGGTTTCATTGTTTGGTTGTAAACCAGTTTAACAATAGAGTCAATGAATTCCGACAATCGATATTTATCGTCCTCCCTGATACTAAAAAAAATGTTTTTTATTGAATTTCTAAATATTTTTATTAAATTGTGTATCGATGACATTATTTTAGACTTAATTTAGACCGGTGTTCAAGTTAATATCATGTCATTGGACGTCACTATCATATTGATTTTTCTATTTTAAAAGATTCCTTCTTCAAAGATATAGTTTTGGAATCTATTAAATTAAGGCTAATATTAAGAATTAGTGTAGGTTAAAATATGATTTTGAATCATGTATTTTGTGATTTGTTTAATTTTATTCAAACCTTAAAATTAGTCCCTTTTTTCATATGAAAATAGATATCCATTAAAGATTTTTTTTACCTCACTCATAGACTACTAATGAAGTTCTAATATAACCATTATTTACAATTTGCTGTAAAAGTGAATGTGTGAAATATTGAAACACACACCAATCTCAATAAAATTATTTTTGTCCTGATTTGATAAGTATTTTATTTTTTAGTTAATTTTTTTATTTTAAAAATTAAAGATCATATTGGTTTGGTAACTATTTTTTTTTAATTAAAATGCATTTGATAATTATTTTTTAGTTTTTTTAAAAATCAAATTTATTATTTTTAATATTTAATAAAATAAAACTATATTTTAATCTAATAAACCTCAGATTTGAGCTTTATTTGTGTCGTGTTTTATCACTTTTTAGCATTTTTTCAAAAATAAAATTGATTTTTAAAAGCACTTTGTTTTATTTTTAGAATTTATTTATTATTTTAAAAATGTTTTAAAAAAACTAAAATTGATTATTAACACCCAGTTTGATAACCATTTCGATTTTAGTTTTTTTTAGGTTTTAATTTTTTTACTTTTTTTTAAAACAAGTTTGTTTGATAACCAATTTTTATTTTTATTTTTAAAATTTTTATAATATTTTTAAAATATTAAAAGAATTCTAAAAACTTAAAAAAAAAGTTTTTTAAAACAAGTTTTTTTATTAAAAAAAGTATGAAAAAAAACAAGAATAAATAGTAAAAAACTAAAAATATCAAAATGAAATGTGATTTTTGAAAACAAAAAACAGTTATCATACATGTTTTTTGGTTTTTAATTTTTAAAAACATAAAACTGAAATGAGTTATCAAATACATACAGTTTTTGTTTTTTGAAACAAAAAACCAAAAACCAAAAATAAAAAACAAAAATAAAATGGTTATCAAACGGGTCTAAACAAACCTATTTTTAAAAAACTCAAAATTAAAAACAAAAAGTAAAAATAAAATGAAATGGTTATAGTCTTTACTTTACTTTTCTAAACTTTATTGATTTTTTTTTTTTTTTTTATATTTGTGATTGTTCAAGCTAGCTTGTCACAGTGATGTCACGGGACATACCGTCAAACCTAAAACATTTGGGGCATGTGTTGGCTAAGGAAGAAATAGAATGGGAGGGAAAAGAAGTGTTGGTGTGTTAATGTTTGGTGGGGAGGGAAGGAAAGAGAAAAATTTATGTTTGGTGGGATGGGAATGGAAAAGTTGCAATTTTTTTCTTTTATACAGAAAATATATATTTGGTAGTTTTTAATATAGTAGTCACAATTGAATATATATATATTTTTTATTTATTGATGAAATATTATTTTAAAATAAATATAGTTTAACTAATTTTATTATAGGAAATTGTACTAAATAGACCTGTTTCGAAAAGTAATTGCAAATTTAGACTCTCAGGTTTTTTTTTTTTTGCAAAGTTAATTTTTGCTTTTAATTTCGAAATTAAAAGTTTTTTTAATACGATTTTGCCCTACAATCATTTAATGCAAGATTTTTTAATTCCAAATCCCATTATTAATACAGTTAATACTTTCCTTTTGTAAATGTCAACCGTTTTAATTATTTTCAATTTTATCTCTCTTCTTTATTGTATTCTTTTTACGTTTTCATGCTTGTTCCTCCTTCCTCCAATCTGTCATTTATGTTTCTTTTCTACATTTCTTTCTCTCTTTTCTCTTCTAGGCCACCACAAAAATCCGTCGATCAATCGTATTCGGCAGGACTGTTTATTCAGTCGAAATCAGTCTTTTTCTAACATAAATCTCCAGTTCTCCTCTGTTTTTTAATTACCATATTCCTTCCTGTTTTATCAACGTCATAAGGTTACTGTTCATTCGCCATTAATCGTCCACCGATATGTCTTAGATTGTTCAATATGGTATGATTAATTCATGTTCTATCATTGATGTACACTTATTTCATTTATATTCCAGTGTGTTGCATGTCATATGTAGAACATTACTTCCTACTGAGACATGTTTCCATATTATGGTATGTTCATTTTCCTTCACATATTAACAACACTGTCTTATTTTAGACATACACTATCATTTAGTATTTTAGAACCACCATACTGTATTCTATCTAAGTATGCTAGTTATCTTGTTCATACTATGTAAACCAGCACATCAATCATTCCAATTCTAAAATACACCAATATACCGCATTGTATAATCAACACAACACGATTGTACCACATGGTATATGCTTCGCAAAACACACTATATAGGTTTAAAACTAGAACATTATACCACACTGTATAAGTTTTATAAAACACATCTATACCACAATTGTAACCACACTGTATGTGCTTCACAAAACTCGATATCCCGTACAGTAATCGACTATACTCTACTATCTCTACCGTGTTGAGTTGTATTTTATATGTATATTTTTTCCTTTTAGGTTCAACAAGCATTCCAATTTGAATTGCACACAGTGGTCAGTGGGATGTTAATGATATGTACCATGTTTATGAAGTAAGTGAAGTATACCTGGACTCATGCACTTCTTATATCAAGTTGATGTTATTGATTATGACTAAATTAGGCATCCAAGATTCTATCGAAATTCCTCCAACGCACGTTAGTGTAGGCTTATGCCAAAAACTATTCAAGGGAATTAAGCTAGCTATTGATAACGATGTTGAATGGTTATACAATGTATTGAATGGAAGCTCTATAAGTTGGTGTACCGTCATAGTCGACCTTAGGCAGTGTATTGCAATCTTTCAAAACCATGTCATCCCAACTACATCTGCTGAGATTGCTCGTCCCACACATAGTCGTTTCCATCATTCATTGGACCTTGGCAAGTTACCTATGGATTTTGAGATTCGTGTAGATGACATATTTTTGGGGAAAAAAGAGCTCCAAAATGCTTTGAGTGCTATTGCTTTGCGGGATAAGTATCACTTCTTTGCTAAAAAATCTACCAAAAAATTCTTTGTTGCATCGTGTACTGATCAAAGTTGCAAATGGCAAGTTTCAGCATTTCGTAGGGGTGGATTAGAAAGTGACACTTGGGTTGTTAGGAAGGTTGTGATCCAACATTCTTGTTCACTTGATGTCGTCATGAACAAACAAAAACAAGCTACATCGTCACTAGTGAAGGAACTTCTTATTAACAAAACCACCATAATGACATATGTACGTACTCACCATGGCTGAATATTAGCTACCACAAAACGTACTGTGCAAAACAGTCCATCATGAACCAAATGTATGGTGACCCAGATGAGTCTTATGCTCTACTGCATTCTTACATCAACGTTTTCGTGAAAAAAAACCTAGGTACAAAACCTTGTACCATTCCTAATTTTGTCTATTATGTACTGTACACTCAACATCCACTCTACGGTATATTCTACACATTACTAACAACCATGTTTACTTTATATTTTTTTCCAGGCTCAAAAGCAAAACTAGAGTGGTCAAATGATAATTGATTTCTGTACAACTTCTTTGCTATTGCAGCTTCAATTGAAGGGTGGAAGCATTGCCGACGTTGTATACAGATTGACGGTACGTTTATTAAAAGCAAGTATGGTGGAACATTGCTTGCTGCTACAACAACTGATGCTAACAACCAGATTTTCCCATTAGCATTAGCTGCAGTTGATTCTGAGAACGACAAATGCTAGAAATGGTTTGTTGGTCTTATGAAGAAATACTTTGGGAATAGGCAAGATATTGTTGTCATATCAGATAGACACAAATCAATCAGCAAGGCCATTGATGAGTTGTGGCCTGAAGTTTTTCACTGTATGTGCATTTTCCATTTGAGTGAGAATATGATTAAAAAACACAAAAGCAAATGGGATAATGGTATATTCTTTAGTCTTGCCAAAGCATACACCTTGTATGATTTCGAATTCTACATGAAACAGCTCGAGAATGGATGTCTGGGTATTCGCGAAGAACTACTGAATATTGGTTTTCATAGGTTGTCACGGGCGCATTGTCCCCGAACACGTTATGAGGTCATGACCAATAATTCATGTGAAAGCTATAAAAATCATATTCTTTATGCACGTGAGCTTCCAATAGTTTCCATGTTCGAACTAATCAGGATGTTGTTGCAAGGGTGGTTTTGTGTAAGAAGGCATGATGCAACCAGGACGACAACTAACTTGACAAAGGAATGCGAAAAAAATCTAAAGGAATCAATGGATAAGGGTTATTTCATGCAGGTGTTGTTTATACTCTCCCTACAGTACGGTACAGTTTTAACATTTAACATTCTAATAGTTTACCATAATTGCAAGTACATCACATTGAGAAATTTTTTTCAATGTTTAACCCAATGAGCTTGGAGAGTTATGATTATTGTGGAGACAACCACATTTGTGGAAATGGCCCAAGAAGTCATGATCCTACTATGTATGAAGAGAATATGAAAAATTCCATATACATGAGCGATCCCTATTCGAATGTCTATAATTATAAAGAAATGAACCATCCATTGGAGTTTGGCATTCAACACCAACAAGGATACGAGCAACATAATGCAGATCTTCAATATACTTTTTCAGATAATGCTTCAGCCAATGCTTTAGCGAACCCTCAATTCGCTCAATAGCCAATAATTCAACATATCTCTGATATGTCCTTTGAAAGTTTGCTCAGAGAAGCCATAACCAAATGTGACAGTATCCTTCAAACCTTAAATCCTGAGTTCGCCAATTTGGATTATGCTCCAACGGATGCTTCTACGAATTTTCAATTCGTTCAACAGCTTATGTTTCAGCATAATCTTGACACTTTGTTGGAAGATTTACCAAGGGAAAGCTTTGCTAGAATTGTAACGACCCGACCCGAATGGGGTTCTAAATAGGCCGTTACCTCAATGCATGCATACAAATCTACAGAAAATTTGCAAGATGGTGTTCGGATTCTAAGTAAAAACTAAAACATAAAACATCCATTTAAAAAGTTAACAAAATTTCCTGAAACCTGTCCCTGTTTCCAAGCACCTATTCCAAGACAAATACATTTACAAAACTTACTCTGATCAGAGGTTTATTTAAAACATACAAACTTATAACAATGCTAGAATCCGGAAATACATTCAGAAAACACCCTAGGGCTCCGTGCCCAACTACATGCATAAAGAGAACATTTAAATCATAAACATAAAACTCAGAGTTGAACAACGGGTTTCCATGATCACAACTCCTCCTCCAGCCATCCTGTCTCGCACCATGGCTACCTGTGGAAAAACCACATAATATGGGTGAGTAACGAATTACTCAGTAAGAATCCCCAACCGGGGTACAATACGATATAATCAGTCATCTAGTACCAAAGCATGCAAGCAAACAGCTACCAACACAGATCATGGCTCAACGAGCTCATAAAACAAGATCTGGAGCCATCGGAAGTCTCTTTCTTCCGGCCTAACTGGGATTGGATACACTGACCAATCCTGGACATCACCGAGGTATCTCGTCGGTCGGGGAATACATCGATCCTAGAATGTCCTCAAGGGCCTCCTTGCCCTTGCCACTAATCTGGACTTACGGAGAGTACAGAAGTCGCTCTAACGGAAGGAATGGTGTACTCACGACATTAGCCCGGGGGAGCTCTTCGAACCGGCAACTAACGCGTGTACGCGCACACCGCATGCTCTCTGCAACCGGCGTAAATGCGGGGGCCTAAGGGCAAACTACGCGGGCTAGGTGCACATGCCTATGACTCGGAAGCGGTGTCACTGACCACAGTAGCGCGAGGCCCTCGATTCTCATCTGTGCAGCCTGATCCACCGACCTAAAGCTAAGAACCGGCCAAGGTAGGCTTACACCGTTGGCAGGGTTCCCCTCTAGCAGGCTACAAACTAGGCTATGCCGAAGTGGGTAGCTAAGTCCTGGCCCGGGCGGGTCGGGGGGTAGCAAGATACGTTATGTCTGCAAGACACTTTACTCCGACACGAGCTAAATCCACCTTAGCGATCGGGGAAGCAAGATACGTTATGCTTCGCACACTCTACTCTCGATCAGTGGGGACAAAGTACGTTATGTCCGCTCAGCCTCTGGATGATGACAAACCCTACAACTCTATCTAAGAGTACAGAGTAAAAAGCAATGATTCCTGGCTAGCAAACAAAGACCGACATCAATCACAATTACCTAGCATGATACTACGAGCTTAAGCAGGAATCATAACCATGCTGGCAGAACAAACCTAGCATGGCACTAACATGTAAAATCAGGCAAACATGCTAGCAGAAATCAATCAAAGCTGATCTATTACTATCATGCTCATAACAGTCAGCAAACAAGCAAGGCATAATCATGAAAATATCGCAGGGCCCACACAACTCCGGTAAGAAATCCTTACCTGGTCGGAAGGCAACAACACACAATAAAAATAATTGCGATCGAACCCGAGCAACCTATAGCGAGCCAAACAAACACATCAATAATCATAAAATTGCCCTAAATACAATAAAATAAACAGGGCTCAGCTCGGGAGCAACTCACGAGGCGCGGGTGACACTGTGAACGAGCCATTTTGCAGGCTAGGCGATTGAAGGGCTGGCTGAGTGGCTTGGGCGCAGGCGCTGCGGCTACGGACGGGCGCTAGCTTCGGCGGCCCGGCGCGCGCGCGCTCGGCAAACCACAGGGCGAGGGCGCGCGACACTGGCGCGGGGATGCGCGACTCGAGCTGGGCTCATCATAGAACGACGCGGCTCGAGGTTGAGCGACTCGAGCGCGGACGGACACGAGCTTTGCGAGCTCGGGCTGGCGACGCGACGGCCTAGGCGAGGGCGAGGGCACGCGGCCGGGCGGCGGCAGACGCGGCGACGCTTCGGCCGGGCTTGGGCGACCAAGTAGAAAGGTGGGCTAGCTAGTTTGGTGGGCTTGAGCGAGCCAAGGGGCCGCTCGGGCTAGGGGGTGCTCGGGGAGAGAGAGAGAGAAAAAAAAAGAGAAAAATAAAAAAGAAAAGAAAATGAATTTGGAAAAGAAAAGGAAAATGGGAAATAAAAAGGAAAAAAGGGATTTTATCCAAAAATTCAACCTTATCCACTTTTAACCTTAAAATCTCATTTCCCGGCTTCCTCCTTCGAGACCCGACCGAAGAAACCTTATCCAATCAATAAAACTCACTTAAATCCAACTCTCAAAGCAACACTAAGGGCTCGGGCTCGAATCCCAAAGGAAACACACAACCAACCAACACTTTGCCAAAGCCCAAACCACAATCGAGCATCCAACCGACTAGCCCAAACACCTCGGGACTCGCAGCCAACAACAAACAAGCCTCGACATAGGCAGGAGCTACCTCGAAGCCCTGAAAACCACAAATCCTACCCGGGGAGCCAAAAGACCAAAATACCCCCAAGGGTCAAAACCGCTCTAATGACCCAACCAACAACCGAATCTTGACCCGAAGGCAACTCGAAAACTGAAATAGGAAACTGGGCTGTTACAAGAATGGACGACGTCGCTCAAGGTCAGCGGACCACTTTGACCAATCTAGAAATAGATCCAACTCAATCAGCCAATGAACTTGAGCGAAACCATCTAGACGAACCTCCTTCAGACACAAAGCGAATGATCATAAGAAGGAGCAAGTTCACATTATAACATTGAAGGATGATGAGGCTGTAATTGAGAAGAAGGAAGCCAAGGACAAGCCCGAGGAAACGTTCGCTGTAGTATTTGAGGAGGCAAAATCTGAGAAAAATCCAGCAATTGGAAAAATTCAAGTAAAAGACTTGACGATCAAGGAAGGTAATGATATTCAATGTGTAAATCTCATGTGTTTGCTCATGATCTTTGTTAAAGATAGAAACACGAAATTATATGAGCATCAAAGAAGGCTCAAGCAGGTCATCAAGGATGGAGTACAACCGAAGATCATTATCTGGCCAAAGTCTTGCTCGGAGATGCGAACTTGTGTTGACTATTTCGATGGAGTAAATGAATTAACAAGTGATTTCATAAAAATTGCTCCATGCCAGGTTAGTAGAATAGTAATTTTACTTTTCTTAATGTTTTTGCTCGATTTTGAAGTAATAGAATTTGTAGGCTAGTTTTTGTTTTGTGCGAGTGAGTGAGAGAATTTCCCCCTAATAGAGCATGCGGCTTCTATGGCCATTGTGTTAGTAGCGATCTTGAAGTTTGATGGGAAGAAAGGGCAGCCAAGAGAAATTTCGCAATGTTGATGCCACAACGATGGCAGCAACGAATGTGGGAAATGCTAGAGCGAAATCCAAAGAAAGTGGCAGCAAGTCAGAAAATGAAAAGGGGAGTCTCTTTGCTAACTTTTAATTTATTTTTCTTTTGTAGTTGTTGTGTGAATTTTTGTTTTTATTGGTTTTTGTTAGTTTAGATAGATTGAAGCTCACGAACTCCATGTTTTAACAAAAATTTGCATGTTTAAAAAAAAAAAAATCTTTGGCTAACTGTAACGGCCCGGTTTCCAGAGTTCAGTTTCAGGTCGGATGGCCGTTATTTCCATCATCAATTCTTGGCTAGGTTTGGATATTTTAATTGGAATTGCTAATTGACTCGTTAAGCATGAAAGGAATTGTCCCAGTTGGCTTGGGAGGCTTGGAAATTTGCTTTGTGAATAAAATAAATTAGAAGAGGAGTTTACTTAGTTACTGGTGGGTTTTAAACCCAAGATCTCATAAGAGGAGTTGGTGTAGCTTAAAGGGAATTAAAAAGGAAAAAGAAGTTCGAGCCAAGGCTCAAACTGTGGGTGTCTTGGTTGCAGCATTTCCAGTTGAGCTGTGAAGGTAGGTTATGCCCTAGCTCGATTGGTTTTCACTTGACCTTCACTCGGCTTAAGCGTTAGTAGTTTAATGAATTTAGGTTAAAAGGGGGTTTCACGTATTCCAGTAGAGTTTTTTTGCCGTCGAGACGTGGAAGCTCTCAAGAAACCCCTCTTTTCCCTCGCGCGTTTCCCAAGGTATTTCCGATCCTTCTTCTTCGTCTCCTCTTTGATTTTCGATTTGGTGTGGTTGTTGTTAGTTTTTGGTTTTGGGGTTGGTCGTTAATGGTGTTTGTTGTTGTGGTTGTTTGTTTGTTTGTTGGCTGAACTAGAGCAGCACAACCTTCACTTCGTCGCCGCCCTCCACCGGACGCGGTCCCAGTCGATCGCAGCTCCGCTTCACCGCTCGCACTAGCACATGCAGCTGCGAGTGCCTTCGCTGTTTCGCACACTCACGCCTCTCGTTCACCGATCCGCACAGCCGCAGCCGGGAGCCAGCTCTTTGCCGTTTCGCCTCGTCGAGCCATAGCTTGTAGAGGACAGCCCCTCGGTTTCGCCACAGCGACGCGCTCCAGCAGCCGCTTCACTTTGTTGCTCGTTGACTCGCCGTACGCATCCAGTCAGCCCCTGTTCGTGACTTCGCCTTCGCCTTCGTCTGAGCTGTGGGAGCAGCAACACTCTTGCCTTTGCCTTTGCCTTCACCATCGCCAAGTCTTGGTGTTGAGGCTGTTCTCCTCAGTTTTGGGTAACCACCCTAATCTCTCGAGTCTTGTTTACTGTTTGGTCGATTCGAGTGCCTACGACCGAATTTGCAACTCGAGGGTCGTTGTGATTTGTGTGTTTGTCCAGGTAAGGATTTCTTACCGGGGTTGTGTGGGCCCTGCGAAATACTTTAATAGCACATTTATAGTTTGTAAGCAGGTATGAGTATTCTAGTGGATAGGATCTTTGTTTCTCAAATGTCGGCATGATTGTTGATTTATCCATGTTTCCTGTTTTAAGTTATGTAGAGCCATACTAGGGATTTTTCTTACTCTAGCATATCCATGTTTCCTGTTTAGGTTCTGTAAAGCCTGCCAGGATCGTATTGACATAGATTTCTGCCTGGTTGGACTGTTAGCTTGTATTACTGTGTTTAGAAGACTGTTAGGAGCTGTTAGTGCAGGTCTCGCATGGGTAAGTCCCCGAAGGGCACTATTGCATTGTCAGTGGGTGTAAGTCCCCGATGGGCATCACAGTATTGCGGTATGTGTAAGTCCCTGATGGGCATCCTTAAGCTTAAGCTAGTATAAGACCCCGATGGGCTTCCTTGTATTGAGTAGGTGTAAGATCCCGATGGGCATCCTCGTGCTTAAGCAGGTGTAAGTCCCCAATGGGCAACCTTGAGTGTTGCTTGAGTAAGACCCTGTTGGGCATCATTATGCTTAAAAGTGAGTAAGTCCCCGATGGGCCTCACCAGGTATAAGACCCTGATGGGCATCCTGTAGGTGTAAGACCCCGATGGGCATCCTTGTGTTGAGTTGGTGTAAGACCCCGATGGGCATCCACGTGTTCTAGCTGGTGTAAGACACTAATGGGCATCCAAGTGTAAACCAAAGGTAGGTTGTAGCGGTATGTCGTTGAATAGGCAAGCTCTAGAATTGGCGGTTAGCCTGAGCCAAGTTGTTTCTTCTGTGCTCGTATTTGGTTGCATGTATCTGTGTGCTAGATGATTGGTTTTTCGTATTGTACCCCCATTGAGGATTCTTACTGAGCGACTCGTTGCTCACCCTTATTTTTCTGTGGTTTTCCACCTGGTAACTTGGGACCGAGACTGGATGGCTAGGAGGATGCTGCTGGATGATCATGGACAGAGTACTCTGAGTCGTGTCGCGTTTGTTATTAATTCTTTTGCATGTAGACAGGGCATGAAGCCCTTAGGTGGACTTTGTTGTATTTATAAAAATTGAGTTATTTGCTTCGATTTCTTTTGTTAAACTTGTTTGGATGTTTTCTTTTGCAAATAAATGATACTCTGGCCAGGGTTGGTTTTTGGTAAAACTTTTGACAGGTGCTTGGAAACAGGGACATGTCCAAAAATACAATTTCTTTGAACGATTTTATGTTGTAAAGTTTTCTATTTATTTCCGCATTCATGGTTTCTGGTTTACTCACATACATAAGAGCTTAAAGGCCTAGGTTTAGGACCCTTTTTGGGTCGGGTCTTTACACTAAAAATTTATCTTTCTGAGAAATTCAAGTTTAATTCTTTGCAAAGTTTATTTTATAACTCTTCGATGCTAGCTCAATGTCTTTAAAAGAATAAAAGCGAAGTTTTGTGAGGAGCTGCGGCCTGCATTCACGCAAATTCATTAAGTCTAGAAATTTTATTTTGTGGCAACTGTTAGCTAGAGCGAACCTAATAAGAGCATAATCTAAGCCTTAAACTTTTTGCAAACTTTAAGTTTGAGGGTATGAGTGTTTTCATTGGCACAATGAAAAATTCCCGTTTGGGGGTGGAGTTCGCCTTAACGAATTCTTTGAAATGCTTCAAGAGTTTGCTCAAACAAAATTTTAAAATGCTTTAAGAGTGGTGCAACAAAGAAAGAAATTAATTGGCTAGTAGCCACTTTGCAATAGGTGAGAAATACAAGCCAAGCCCTGGGTGATAAAAGTTTAAAATTCCAAAAATTAGAAAAAAAAATGAGAGCGAAGTGAATCAAAGGGCTAGTAGCCTAAGTTCTGGGGTTTCCCCGCTGTCATTTGCTACAACATTGCGTACCTATCATTATATCAAACATTCTATGAAAAGTGACAGATTCCCAGTAAACTGTAAAAGGAGAGTATTCACTTCGGCAAAAGATGAGATATACCAATCATAAGGGGAGCGAAAAAGCTTAAAGCAAGTGATTATTTCCTATTAGAGAGTGAAGGTTATCATAACCATGAAGTAAAAATTCTAAGCCAAAAGGGGTTTGCTTGAGTTGTGTGGCTAGAGCAAAATTGCAAAACAGATTTCTTTGAATTTTAAAAACATTGCTTAGCATGGTTCAGTTATTAAAAAGCTTAGCTTAGAAATTTACTTGAATTATTTGAATTAAATGTTGTTTGCTTTTGCAAAATGGATAAGCATTGTTTCGCTGTTGTAAGGTGAGATTGGTGAAAAGAGAAGTTCTCCCTATTTACATTTATTCCTCGAGGATTAGCAATAATGTAAGTTTTGGGGTGTGATAACTCTCAAGAATTGAGAGTTGAGGGCTAAGTTTAATAGCAGTTCGCTGGAACTTTCGCTACATCATAGCAAGAATTCGCTAAGTCTGTTCGCTTTAGCGTAATTATTTGAGCGAATTGCAAAATCCTATAGTTTTCTGTTTAGGATAACATTTTAGAGGTTTGCTTTAGCAAAAGTACATGAATGTGTAAGTCTTTAAGTCCCATCGCTATAAACCTGATATTTTGTTTTTGCTCTAGCATACCAAGGGAGCGAAATGCAGACGTGCTAAAAGCTTTTTGGAGCTAAGTGTAGTTGCTAAACATTTGGCTTAAGCGAACACAAATCCACAGAGAAAATTTTTAAGGAGCTAAGTGTAGTTGCTAAAAGTTTCGCTTAAGCGAACTGAAATCCAGCAGAATGAGCTCTCGGAAAAATAGCTAAAGTGGAAGACGCGTGTCAAAAATCCGAGAAAAGTCTTTCAATCTCAACCGTTGCACGTGAGATCATGGAGCAAAGGACATGCGCATGAGATCGTGGAGTAGAGTCTTGTCTAAAGCAATATAAATAGCAACCTTTTGTCATTGTGAAGGGCATCATCCATTTTGTTGGAGCGATCATCGTCAAGTTTTCTTCCGACCAAATTCATTGTCATTTTTTATTGTTAGCTTGGTCGTTTTAGTTGTTTTTTCCATTTCCACTTGTTTAGCTAGTTAGCTCTAGCCAAGTAGTTAGCCAACGTTGCAGAGTATAGCTGAATCTAGATTCAGAGACACTATTTGAGTGATTCCAATCAGGCTTCATCTAAACTCTTCTCTTTACTTTCATTTTAGTATTTTCGCTTTAGCTTTGTTTTGTAAGCATACGTTGTTATTTCCTTATTTAGAAGATGAACTTTTCTTTTTACGTTGCGTGGAATCTATTTATCATCATGTGTAGTTAAGTTTTTAGTCGGAAGGAAATAGGCTAAGTATGAGTATTTCGCTTAAGCAAAATGGTAGCAAGATGTCAACTATTTATGCATGTTGTGTTGGCATACATTTTGTCTAGCTAATTATTTGTATGAACTTTATTTCGCTTTCAAGAGAAAAGGAATAGAGCGAACTTGCATGTCATAACATTAGGTTTACTTGTATTTTGAAAGAACACTTAGGGCGTGTTGGTGCAGGGATTAGGATTAAGTTAGTCGGTATTAAGTTAAGCTGAATATTAAGTTAAACTGAGAATTAAGTTAGTCTGTGTTTGGTGGATAGTTTAAGTTAAGTTGGATTGAGTTAAGCTGAGTGTTGTTTGGTGGAGGGATTAAGTTAATCTGAATTTTTAATTAACATTTTTCATGTTTTTTTTTAATTTCTACTCTTCATCTAAAACTATTTGTTTTAAAATTTCAATTAATTTTAAATTATTATTAATTATTTCAAAGTTCAATTCACTCAAAAAAAATTATTTTTTATTTTTAAAAAATCCAAAATTATTTTTAAGTGAAGAAATTTTCAATTGTTTTAGAATTTTTTTTATATATTTCGAATTCAAATAAATTTGATATGATAAAACAAGTTACTTCAATAAGATACTATAACTAAATTCAAGTATCATATTTTAAATCTACCTTTTGATAATTGTTGATGTGGTAGTTTAATTTAGGAAAATTGTTGGAATTCATAATTGTGGTTGAAATTAACTATGGAAAATAAAACCCATAATAATAAACCAAAATCTTAAAGATGGGTATAAAACTAGATTTTAATAATAAAATTGATATTAACAAAAATAATGTTTATAAATTTAATTTTAAAAACAAAAAATACTATTATCAAATTATATCTCTAACAACAAAATGTTGATCCATCCAAATAATTATCTTTTTGAAATCAATTACGATACAAAATTGATCAAAATTGCACACCATACCAAAAATATGATCCTCAATAATTTGGTATGTGATCCTCAGTGATCAAATTATTGAAGAACAAGGCAATTAATAACAGATTCTATTAAAAAGATCTAGCAATAAATATAAGAGTCATACATAAACATAAAATGAATCAATAAATTCTTGAAAAAAATGGATAAATAAAAGACAGTAAAAGAGATTGTCATTTATACCGAAATAAAAGTAGTCTCTTTTTTTTAGAAAGAAAATAAAAATAGTCTAATTATAAACATAATCAGTTAAATAATTTACTAATTAACAGTAATATTTCATTTGGGTCAATTACCAATTCCAGAAAGCCAATTTTTTAAGGAAAAAAACAACAATCGGAAAAATATTCTTAATCACACCTTTGGATAACAACAAATCACTCGAAATAATCAGAAAGGCCAAAAAATTATCGATAAAATGAGAGTATAGCAACAAAATATTGAGAAAATAACCAAGAACGGCACGGATTTGATCCAAATTTGAAAAACTTGGGATCGCCATTTGACGAATAGATAGTTAAACAACGAAATCGAAAGACTTAAAGATCTCAAGCGTTGAAAAATCTAAATCGTACTTTAAAGTCCTTTAAAATTAGGTCATTCGAAAGGGAAAAAAACCTCTGAAACTTGTTGCAAGAAGAAAATAAAAAAATATAAGAACAATGTAGAAGGAAGAAAAAAATGAAAAGGCAGAGGCAGATGCAAAGAGAGAGGGTAGATGGAGAAGACGAAGCGTTTGAATCGCATTTACTGTTGGTCGGCTTTACCTAGAATTTCGCAAGTTTACATTAATCCGAGTTGGTCTAATCCGAGCTTGATTAACTTTCCACCAAACACAATTTTGAGGGGTTAAAGTAACCCGGATTAACTAAATGCCTCCACCAAACACGCCGTTAGAGATAAGGTTTGCCTAGTGCTGATCGCTTGGGTTATTTGTTGTTTGAGTTCGAGAGAACCGAACTAGGAGCTCGAGAGGGCCAAATTAGAGAGCTCGAGAGAGCCAAAGAGAAGCCATCAGTTGTTCACTTCTTAGCATAGTGCCATTTCGCTGTAGCAAAATGCTCTGAAAAGGCTTAACCTCCTTCTGATGTCTTTAATTTGATTAGAGTTAGTTTATCATTCGTTGCATCTTAAGTATTTTTTCAATTGAGATTCACATTTATTTCGCTTTAGCAAACTGAGTTAGCAAACTTATTTCAGCAACTTTGTTTTAGTTTCATCACATCAATATTCTCCTTGTTACCATAACTCTCTAATTTGCGCTTAAGCATGTTGTTAATCACTAATCCATGTAGAGATGACTTTTACTTTATTTAAAACTTGCTACAACAAGACTGTGTATACTTGTACATCTTTGGGAAATCACACACATTTCGCTTAATCTGAGTAGAGATTTCGCTTTAGCGAAATCCAAACTACCATGTCATCATTCTCATTTTCTTATTATTTTAATTATTGTGTGTTCACGATTTCGCAAACAGAAGCACTCCAAATAACATAGTTCTGCTAAGCGGACCATATATTTTTCATGTATAGTGGTTCCCTTTTTGAAGAGTTCGGCTGTGTCCCCCCTAGTAATTGATTTATTATCCCCTTGAATTTACTATCATCCACCTCAACCTCCTTGCAACAGTTAAGGCTAGTCATTTTCTCGAATTCACCAATATCGAATTTAACAACTCTTCCTTCTAGGTTGAACCACAACTCATCCTTTTTCGGAGACTTACACATTCTACGGATTAAAGAGTTCAACAATTGGGATTGGAACCTCGCTATTGCTAAATCTAAGAACCTACCAAACATTCTTGTCCTGAACTTTACTATTTGTTCATCAGTCAACTTATGTCTAATTTGTTTTATTGTGTCAAATGTTCCAAAAACATTTAACTTTTGCTTAAGATTCCAATCAGACCGTGGCTGGAGAAGTGGGGCGGCCTGGTTTTAGTTAACACAGTTTAAATCGGCATTCATAATATTATAAACCATACTTAAAATTATATACAATATGTTATGTACCTTATAAATATCCTTCTGTTTGCTCCCTTTTTTTATCACCCTTTTTCTTCGTCAGTGAAACACTTGCCCTCGTCCGCGATCTCTTACCACGAGTACCTTCATCTTCTGAATCGTATTCTTCGTTTCTTTTCTGTACCATATCGTTAAGCTGCATAAGTAAGTTATACAATATACGGTAGTCTCAAAACAGTATAGAAATGTATGAACCTTTTTCGGCGTTGAACCCCGTGCCCTCGTCCGTGTTCTCTTACTCGGAGTACTTTCATCGTCCGAATCATATTCCTGTTCTTTTGACTGTACCATACAGTTAAGTTGCGTCAGTAATTTATACAATATACGGTATCAACAGAACAGATCATAAAGATATTAACCTTCTTTGGAGTATCTTCCCAATCCGATTCCTCTACACCCAAACGCAGTTTCTTGCGCTCGCTAAGTACACTTTCAACCTACATTTCAGAACATTATACAACCAAAAAATTGACAAATATCCAATATACTGTGAGACATTTTTGTATAATCCATATACCTCTCCATCTTGTACCTTTCTTTTCCCCTTTTCCTACTCGTTAATTTTCTTTGACTATAATTTATGAAAATTACAATTATTCCAGCATTGTTCGACAAGCATAAAAAAACAGCGTATCCAAAGACGTTACCTTTTTCACCGTACCACTCTTCGGTTGTTTCTTTGCATCCAAATTGCTCCCAACCTTTTTTCTCGATAATGTAACATCTTTGGTACTTACTGTTCTATCCTTATCCCTTTCACTATGCACTGTTTTGTCGGCATCTTTAAGAACTGTGTTATTTCCCTTTGTGCTAATAACCCTTTTCTTCTTTTCCAATTCGCCCTGACCTTCATCTCTGTATTGTTTCCTTCTTTTTTGTGATATTGGTATGTTATCATCCTGTAATAAGAAACCAAAATCACATTCACTCAACAATTATTAAACATAGTTTCTTAATTAAGTTCAATATTCCATTACCTCGTCACTTGTGTTTCCCATACCCCTATTCTCCACATATTCTTCTGGAACAACATCAGCCTGTATGTGCTCGTTCTCTTCACTGGACTCTTGTACAACTTCCTCTACATTCTTTTCAGTTCTTCCAGCCTCCAAAGTCTACAGTAAGTAATGTACATACTTAAAACGAACAAGCCTCTACAACTACAACAATACATAACAATATTGTTTATATTACACTGTACATACCTTAAAGTCGAAGCCGAATGGTACAATTTCCTTACAGTACATTCTAACTTCTGTATCATCATTTGCCACTACATTTCCAGAAAGTACCGTTTTATCTACCAAACCTCTTCAACTCCTTTTGGTGTGTCCATCCTCCTTCCATTTCACTGTCTGTTAACTTATCTTCTTCCCTACAACGATCCTGAGATGAGCTTGTTGTCTACAAACAAACAAACAAATAAGAGAGTAGTTCATAGGTTCACTAAACAAATGTAAAACCCCCATATCTCGAACCTTACAAAGTATACCTCCTACCATACATACCTCCGACCGTACATGCATCAACCTAATGTGTAGAAACTATGAACAATCGACACCCTAATCTTCCGATTTAAGAACCCCCAATTAAACCTACATTGTCAAAAAGGAACCCTAAATGTTCAATAACACGAAATAAAAAATGTACTGTACACTTCCGGAAGTTCACGAATGCACCTCTTCGTCTTCAACCTTCAAATTCTGGTACGCTCGACAGAAAAAACCCACTGTATCTCACTGACGGTACCTTCGACTACGAATCCCATGGTAAGAGCAGAAGAAGATCGGGAGAATCGGTAGAAAATGAGAATCGGAGAAGACGAAGAATCTGAAACCTCCCTTTTACGTCTTCGCACTAAACGGTTCTATCAAATAATTTCTCCCCCAATTTTCGGCAAATGGTATAGAATGTGGACAGTTTTTCACTTTCCATATAAATGGAAGCTACCCACTAAAGGGCAAATGGGTAAAGGATCCGAACAACTCTCTTAGCCAAGGCGAACAAAAACTGCGCGGCTTTGCTACCACCGCTCTTGTTCAGTTTCCAACTGAACTCTAACCAAAGGAACACCAAAAGTTCCAACTCCACACGATGCTCAAAGCTGAGGCAACCATGCTCTACAAAAGCATAACCATGCCACACCGAACTCACTCAAGGGTGCTTACCCATAAGGCATCCAAATCCTCTCGCAAGGCATCAACTCATCTCGCCTCAAAGGCATCCAACTCGCCTCATAGGCATCCAGCTCATCTCATGAGCATCCAACTCAGGGTCCCTATGTTGGACTGAACTCGCATCTACGATGCTCAACTCTCCTCAGATCAAGGCACTCGAAGGTAGTTGACCGCACTACCAACCACAAGGAATCTCTTGGCCTTAACACTAGCGCGAGACTCACGCGCACCAACACTTACCAACCGCAAATCTGCTGACTTACTCAACCTCCAGAAACACTGGGAAGAGACTCCGGCTCCTCTCGAGCATCCTTTCGCTTGTAGTCCTTCGACTACCACTGAACTAGCCCTCTGGCACGACCTAAACTGGTGCAACTACCATAAACGGATCCAAGGCTAAAGGAGTGCGCTGAACTCCGGACGGCATAGAACCATCTGCTATGCCCAAGCCAAACTCAAGCCTGAACCAGACTTAGTGCCAAAGTGGCACACCAACCAATGCACCTCAAGTGCTACTACTACCAAATCCACATCTCACTATAGATGGGGCCAGCAAGGTCACTACCTCAAGTGACAACAACTCTGGCTCGACATACGAGGGCTCAAATTCAAACAACCATGCCTATGGCATCTCATCAAACCGAAGACTCACAACCTACTCTTGCATCTCCTCATGATGCTCAACAAAACTCTGGCTGGATCTCTCAACAAGCAGCAGCTAGCTCCACTCTAGGAGCTTACCAAGGAAGAGTGCTCAACTCTACCAAACATCTGAGGAAACTGGGCTGTTAAACAATAGCAGGCTTGCAAGGGAGCAAAGATGTCTCTACATCTTCCTCAAGCCACTAACACGGCAACTTGCCAATCAATCGGGCGACTAGTGGAGACTCTGCTAGTCCACCTCTCTCAAGGGACTACCACCACCAACTGATGTACCAAACAGCACAGGAACGGCCACCTCGGCCCTCGAGCGATAAAGGGCATCCCAACACATGGATGCTAAACTCAAACTGCCAACCGCTTTACTACTACTAGCGAGAGGACTTCATCAAACATCGAGCTCTACAGGCATCCACTTGACAAACTGGGCGACTCCATCATCGCCAACAATCTCATCTGAATAAACCTGCTGATCATGCCCTCCCGGGAACCTTCGGGGCTACAAGAGCTACTGGGGGGAAATGCTGAAACAAACTCTGTCATTTGGGCTATCAGGCTCGAAACTCCTCACTACGCGCTACAAAGCGCGCTCGGGTCTCCGCTCTCGATAGCTAAAAGACACGCCATCCAATCTCTCATGGCCGAGCACACTCGCTCAAGGAGTCACACTGAGGCGTTGCTAGCCTCTACCCCCTCCACTAGGCAACTCAACCGCCGGGCCAAATCGGCTGCGGGCCTAACAACCTTGGACGCGGCCTCAACATCAACACGATCAGTCCAACCCCTCGATCGGACATGCCAAGCGTCCTGCTCCTGCGAGTGCGATCAACATATCGGCGATCCGCACAAAGCACCTCCACCTCTCACTAGGGGAAAAGCAAAGAATCGGGCCACAAATGGCCTCACGGAGTCTAAGCTCGCCTCCCGGGGACGACGTCCTAGGGGCATCCGAATCTATCTGGATACCTCAACAAGTCGCTATCAAGCGCTGCGATCGCGGAAAGTTGGCATGATGGCTCTCTAAGCCAAAACCAACAACGAGTCAGAACCTGCTCGTCTCCGCTCCACAACTCTACACAAGGCAAACACTAGATGAAAAGTATTGTAAATTCTTACCCCTTTCTTTAAAATAGTAAACTTAGGCGTACCTGATGACTGTCGGAGTGCTGATGATCATGGAAAAACGACCTACAACAAAGGTCAGTCTACATAATCTATGACTCTAAGCTCTGATACCAACATGTAACGACCCGACCCGACCCGACCCGAAAGGGGTTCTAACTAGGCCGTTATCTCAATGCATGCATTCAAATCAACAGAAAATTTGCAATATGGTGTTCGGATTCTAAGTAAAAACTAAAACATAAAACATCCATTTAAAATCAACATCAATTCCTGGAACCTGTCCCTGTTTCCAAGCACCTGTTCCAAGTCAAATACATTTACAAAACTTACTCTGATTAGAGATTCATTTAAAACATACAAACTTTACAACAATGCTAGAATCCGGAAATACATTCAGAAAACACCCTAGGGCTCCGTGCCCAACTACATGCATTCAGAGAACATTTAAAACATCAACATAAACATAAGACTCAGAGTTGAACAACGGGTTTCCATGATCACAGCTCCTCCTCCACCATCCTGTCTCGCACCATGGTTACTGTGGAAAAACCACAAAAATAAGGGTGAGTAACGAATTACTCGGTAAGAATCCCCAACCGGAGTACGATCACGATATAATCAGTCATCTAGTACCAAAGCATGCAAGCAAAGCAGATACCAACATGGATCATGGCTCAACGAGCTCATAAAACAAGATCTGCGAGTCATCGGAAGTCTCTTTCTTAGGCCTAGGGATTGGATACATCGACCAATCACGGACATCACCGAGGTATCTGTCGGTCGGGGAATACACTCGATCCCTAGAATGTTCTCAAGGGCCTCCTTGCCCTTGCACTAATCTGGACTTACGGGAGAGTACCGAAGTCGCTCTAATGAAGGAATGGTGTACTCACGACATTAGCCCGGGAGCTCTCCGAGCCGGCAACTAACGCGTGTGCAGCGCGCACACCGTATGCTCTCTCGCAACCGGCGTAAATGCCGGGGCCTAAGGGCAAACTACACGCGGGCGTGCACGCATGCCTATGACTCGGAAGCGGTGTCATCGATCACGATGAGCGCGAGGCCCTCGACGCTCATCTGCGGCAAAGCATGATCCACCGACACGAAGCTAAGAACCCGCCGAGCGTGCTTACACCGATGGCGTGGTTCCGCTCTAGCAGCTACAAACTAGGCTATGCCGAAGTGGGTAGCTAAATCCACAACCGCGGGTCGGGGAAGCAAGATACGTTATGTCGCGCACACTTTACTCCCGACACGAGCTAAATCCACCTTGGCGAACGGGGAAGCAAGATACGTTATCTCGCGCACACTTTACTCCCGATCAGTGGGGACAAAGTACGTTATGTCCGTTCAGCCTCTGGATGATGACAAACCCTACAACTCTATCTAAGAGTACATATCAAAAGCAATGATTCCTGGCTAGCAAACAATGACCGACATCAATCACAATTACCTAGCATGGCACTAACATGTAAAATCAGGCAAACATGCTAGCAAGAATTCAATCAAACAACTCTATCTCTAACATGCTCATAACAGTCAGCAAACAAGCAAGGCATATCATGAAAATATCGCAGGGCCCACACAACTCCTGTAAGAAATCCTTACCTGGTCGGAAGGCAACAACACACAATAAAATTAACTGCGATCGAACCCGAGCAACCTATAACGAGCCAAACAAACACATCAATAAACATAAAATAGGCCCAAATACAATAAAATAAACAGGGCTTGGCTCGGGAGCAACTCACGAGGCGCGGCTGACACGCGAACGAGCCGGCTGCACGGGCTAGGCAGTAGCTGGGCGCAGACAGGAGCAGGGATGGGAGCTGGGCTGCGCGCGGAAGGGCGCTTGCTCGGTTGGGCGACGGCGCGCGGCGCGGCTTGGCACAGGGGACGGCGCGCGGGCGCGAGCGACAGGACGCGTCGGGCTACAGGACGAGCGATCTAGCCGACACGGGCGCAGACGACACGGGCGACGCGACGCGGCACTGTGCGCGGCTCGGCATAGTGCGCAGCTGGACGACACGGACCAGGGTAGGGCGAGGGCGCGCGGGCTGGGCGAGGCTCGACCTGGGCAGGGCTGGGGCTCGAACGCGCGAGCTGGCTCGGACTGGCTGGGCTGCTCGGGCTAGATGGGCTGGGCGAGCAAAGGGGCAGGGTTGGGTTAGGTGGGGGGCTCGGGAGAGAGAGAGAGAGAGAGAGAGAGAGAGAGAGAGAGAGAGAGAGAGAGAGAGAAAATGGATTTTGGGAAAAAAAATAAAAGAAAATGGGAAATAAAAGGAAAATGGGAAAAAGGGGAAAAATGGGATTTTTATCTCATTTTCCATCCTTATCCACTTTTAAAACCTTAAAATCTCATTTCCCGGCTTCCTCATTCGACCGGACTGAAGCAATCTTTTCCAATAAATAAAACTCACTTAAATCCAACTCCCAAACCAACAATAAGGGCCCGGGCTCGAATCCCAAAGGAAGCACACAACCAACCATCACTTTGCCAAAGCCCAAACCACAACCGAGCATCCAACCGACTAGCCCAAACACCTCGGGACTCGCAGCCCACAACAAACAAGCCTCGACAAAGGCAGGAGCTACCTCGAAGCCCTGAAAACCACAAATCCTGCCCGAAGAGCCAAAAGACCAAAATACCCCCAAGGGTCAAAAGGGCTCTAACGACCCAACCAAACAACTGAATCTTGACCCGAAGGCACCTCGAAAATTGGAATAGGAAACTGGGCTGTTACAATAAATATGTATTAGATTGTCTGAGAAATGATGTTTCAAAAGAATGTATGCATTTAGAAAATTTGACGAATAATATTTTGATTCTTAAATTTGATAAATAATAAAGTCAATATTTATTAATATATATTATGTATAACAAATTTCATTGTAAAAAAGAAATTAAATGTATAAATAATTGTAAATATTATTAAGATATTGTGTATTAAAAAATGAGAATTATTGCATTTTAAAAGAAAAAGATAAATATAAGTAGAACATAAAAATTAAATATCATTCAATAAGTTATGATTACGAAACTTAATCTTAAATCTAAGTTCTCAACACAATACTATTTTAATTGAAGTTAAAATATTGAAATACATTATTTTCCTAAAAATATAAATCCATAAATAATTATAAATATTGGTTAAATAAGATGATATATCAAAGAAATAAATGGTAGATGATATATTTTAAAGAAAAGAGATACAAATAAAATAAAATGTAAAAATTGTAACACCCGTAATTTTATATCTATTAAGTTCTAAGGGAGATTAATTAAATTAAAGGATTGAAACTATTTTTGAAACCCTAACTTTATATTATTTTTCCCAAGCTCCGAAATAGATATTTGTTAATTAAGTTGTTTTAGTTTTAAATAAATCATTACATTTTATGCTTAGGGTTTTATGTATCTCAAAAATGAAAATGAATTTCTAATATAAAAGCTTTTTATTTTGTCTCTCCCTCCTCATTTAACCCAATCGCCCGACCCGTATCCCTCCCTAGACACGTGTGAGTCAACCCCTTTCAGTTGCTCGTGTTTTCGCGTTTGTTGATATGGATGGCCGACCCCAGATAAGTGCAGCGCTTCCCTTTACGCATTTTTGCGTTTCATCTTCTATGTCCTGTAGTAGCGACGGTCGACCGCCATTTCCAGCTGCTCGTGTTTTTTAGCTGGTGAATCTTAGGCATGCTCGACGAAGTTTTTCTGGCGCCATCAACACCTCTGTCCAACAACTTGTCGTCTCTTCCACGTCGCTCTCCCTCGTACATTTTTCTGATCAACCAGCCGCGACCTTTCTTCCTTTTCGGCTTGTGTCGCCGGAGTAAGTTCCTCATCGATTTCTCTTTGGTTCTTCATCCTAATCTTCTTGGCTAAGAATTTTCTTTCTAAAAAAAAGTTTCGTTTCCAGCCATTAATGGTGTTTTCCGGCGAGTTAAGCTTGAAACCACCTTAGATCTACATCTTTCTTCACAATTTCATGGAGATTAAGAAGTCCATTGGAAAATCCCAGTCACGGATTGTTCTTTTTCATGGCCACGCGCCGTCACCACTGTCGTTTTCCAGCAACGAGTCGCTAGCTCAGTTTCGCGTCCCTGTTGACGTGTAAGCTTCATTTAGGTTTGTTGTGCTTCATTTGTGCGTTTCACTAACTTTTTTTCTTGATTCTTCGTTTAGGCGACTCTCGAGATTCATCGTTTCAACTCGTGGATTTCTCTTAGTGATTCAGTCAAGTCGTCGGGAAGGTAAGGAGCTCTACTATGAACCGAGTTTGGGGTTGAAAAGAATGTAAATGGTTGCTCGTTGGACTTTACGCGAAATGAATGTTTTATGACTTGTATATGTTTATTGTGGTTGGAACCTTTGTGATTAAACTAGCTGTCCGTGTAATAGTGTAGAATTGTATTGGATCTCCTGAGCTGCATCCTGTCCCTGATTATTGTGCCCATGTGATCGAATTATCATTTCTTTGAGTCGTAGCTTTTGCTCGTATACGTGATGAGTTGTTTATATGTTTGATCTTTTGAATGACTGGATTGTTTAGTTTAATGCATGTAGTGTTAGGTAGCTCATGATTGGATATGTGTATGGTTCATTGTTTCCTGATTTGTTTATGATTGGCTGAACTCGTGACAGAATGTTTGTATGCTTTGTTTCTGTGTTTTGTAGCCTAGAGGCTTGCTTGTAGCAATCTATTATCATGATACCTAGTTTGAATTGATTATGTTCGATGTTAGAATAACTAGGCTCGGTTATCATGTTAACCATCTAGAGGAGCATCTAGCTCACTATTGCTTGGACTCATGCTGCGTGATCAATATCGTGTTATTGATGTGACTCGCTAGTGCCCTTAGGAACCGAGCGAGGATATGAATCCTCCTTACTTCGAGACACGTGGCTGAGCTGCACTAACCTACAAGTTGACTCTTACATTCGATCAAGGGGTCACATTGTGTGTGGAACAACAAGTTCCTTGATTATTGAGCGCACGTTGCAGGTTGCACCAACCCTTAGGTTGGTGGTTGCACTCACTTAGGCTATGATAGATCTCGTGTGACTCTAGTGCTAGTTATATCTCTTTGTTATACTTGTGGAATCTCATATGCTTTGTGCATGGTTCCACTAGTTTACCCACCCAGTACGTGAGAGGGGGAGCTAGTTACAATTTCCTTGACCTAGAAACCTACTGGAAGAGGCCACTAGGACAGATGATGGCGCAGAGGAATGCTTGTTGGTGAACCTGCATGCATTTTAAGGATGTTTTATGCAGGTAGGTCGGTCCCCGCATGTTGGGGTTAGTAGATGGCGACCCTAGCCCGAGGTTTAGAACTCTATAGTTTCCTTCACTCGTGGCTTTCCCTGATAGGGTTAGGTGACTTTATTGGCATTCGAGTATGCCCTTGCTAACACGACTTGTGTGTCGTTGTCTTGACCCGAGGTTTAGGGATCTTGTACTGTTCCCTCACTCGTGGTCCTTCCTGATAGGGTCGGGTGACTTTATAGACATTCTTGTATGTCTCTGTTGATTAGTATTAGAGTTGTGCAGCGGGAGCATGGCGGGTCCTTGATGTAGTTCATTCTACCCCGAGACATTCGTGCATGTCTTTGTTGATACATTATTACAGTTGCGCAGTGGAAGCGTGGTGGGTCCCTAACATAGGTCCTACACAGAGACAATTGTGTATGTCTCAGCTAGTACAACGTGGTGGGTCCCTAATAGGTCAGGCTACCCTGAGGCGTTCGTGTATGTCTCTGCTGATGCAGTTTGTAGGTCCTTGATGTAGGCCAGGCTACTCCAAGACATTGGTGTATGTCTCTACGGACACGGTATGAGACGTGTCCCAACCCGAGGTTTAGAGAACCTATGTGTTTCCGTCGTTTGACATTGTTTGCTCGTGACCGACTTGAGGGTCGGGCAGACATGTGCGAAGAACTTAGCTTCAGTTGTCGTATCTTATAACTTATTTCTGTTTGCTTGCTTAACCTCACGGTGGGGCTCCTTACTGGGTATATTTCGATATACTCATCATTTACATTTTCATGTACTGATCCATTCCAAGGTTGCTAGGCTGAGAGCTGCATCGAACATGGACACGACGTCGACATTTTCCTTTCCGCATCGTTTTTACTTTGAGTCAAACCTTGTGTTTTAAAGTCTGTTAAATTGTATTTGTTTAGAACCATCAAGAAATTGAACCCTATTTTGTATATTTTTGAACTATCAGCTATGTTTCATGATTTTTTGAATTTTTCGTTGGAAATTGCATGTGTTTATTAAATTGATATTGTGGATTTTAAATGCAATTAACCATAACACCTCGTTAGAGTATTTTAGAAAGTCGCGTCGTTACAAGTAAAATAGTCATATAAGTTAAATGGATGAGTTGATTTATGATTTTTACTCTAATTTTTTATTTAAGAGATTGTCTAGGTTCGAGTAAAAAAAAAGTAAATTAAAATGTTAACTGAAAATCAACAAATGGAATTATTAATAATTAAATAGTACAATAAAAATTTAATTAGTAAAAAAATTAAAATTAAAGATTAAAAAAAAAACATTCCAACTCTTCCCTTTTCTTCCCATTTTATCCCTTCCCTCCTTCTCTTTTTCCCTCTCCCCAAACATGGGATGGGAAATCCTTCCAATCCATCCTTTTTCCCCAAACTTTTCATTAGGTTGTCAAGTAAACCAGTAAGAAATTAATTTCTAGGTAGATATTAATTTCTAGGTAGATGAGAATAAAACTTTATTTTTATTCTATCTTAATTTTTAAAGCACATTACGAACACAAATCTCTACCATTTATGTGCTAAAATTAAAGAAAAAAAGTTGTGATAGTTGAATTCGAGAAGAGTCTTGGATAGTGGAACTAAAAAGGCATATTTTCCAAAAAAAAAAAAGCTACTACATAATTGAACGATATTGAGTATTTCAACTTCTACATATTAGTCTTGCATAGTTTCATTCACTAAACGAGAACAGTTTAGGTCATGTTTTAACACGACTTAAATATTGATGTTATATATATTGTCTAATTTAAGTCACATTGTGTTATTCTTTAACAAAAAAAATAAAGAAAATAGAATATTATCTAAATTAGACTACCTAATTACATGGCATGAACAAGACATGATTTCTTTTTTTTTTTTTCTTTTTTTTTGTTAGACTGTTTGGTCACTACTCTTTACATTTTCAAGAAATTTTTCTTATTTATGCCATCTTCTTCATCTGTTGATTTATTGGAGGATAAGTGCAAAAGTTTAAGAAAATTGGTTGCTAATATCAGTTATATATTTCAAGCAAACAATTTTAAAGAAAAAACATTACATCTTTGTACTGATATGTTTTAGTAGCTGCTTCATGATTTTTTTTTTACTATTGTTGAATCTAAACATGGCTTTTTTTCTCTAATTATGCCTGCATAAATCCTCAAGTTTTTATGGAGTTGGTTATAGATGCAAGAAATTGAACAAGCTCCATATTTTCACTCAGCATCCTCATTCATTGTCTTCTTCTTCTAGACTTTGGTTTTTGGTTGTAGCCCCATAGTTTAGTCCTACAATAGCTTTTTAATTGACAAAAATGGTAAGAGGAAAAAAACTAATTAAATAATAGATATTTTTTATAGCACAATGTGAAATTCTTTCAAATTATTGACAAACTTAATTATGATAGGTTTTGAATTGTCAAAGTTTAAATGTAGCTAATATGAAATAAATAAATATATTTATATATATATAGTAAATAAAATATAATTATTTTGAAAATGTCATGTTATCATTTCTCTAGAATTTTGGAAATCGTCATGAACTAAAATGTCAGCTCATAACAATTTACGATTTAATTTTACTTGGAAAAATAATTCTACTTTATGATATTATAAAATTATCATGTATATATATAGTAAATAAAATATAATTATTTTGAAAATGTCATGTTATCATTTCTCTAGAATTTTGGAAATCGTCATGAACTAAAATGTCAGCTCATAACAATTTACGATTTAATTTACTTGGAAAAATAATTCTACTTTATGATATTCTAAAATTATCATGGTAAAAAAAAGTTTAGATTGCAAAAATAACATAATTTATGACAATTATAACATGTCATAAATAGCATCATAAAGTCTATTGTTTGTTGAATATTCATGACAATTTTTAACTACGGTGAAAAAAGTTCATCATAATTTTAAAATGATGTAAATTATATTTTATGACATTGTTACAATTGTGATATTAAGTTAATTAAAAATTGTTATAAAAGGCCAATATTGTAGTAGTGAGGTCATTCAATTTTTGCACGACTTTCGAGTTATTACAAATTGAGCAGAGAAAAAGAGAGCTAGAAGATGAATGGCTATCAGAAAAAAGGGAAAGTGTTATTTGAATGAGAATGGTTGATAACTCTCAATAATTAGAGTTAATTGGCTAAGTATGTATGCGTTAATGAAGGTATCTCGCTAGGTTTTAGACTCAAATGTACAACTTGCTCGCTAAAAATAATCACAAAGGCAAATTAAGTAATCTTGCGGTTTTCTAAGTAAGATGAAAGTCTTTAGATTGTTTAGCGAAAATATGAGCATTTTAACGTTTGTTGTTTGTGGAAGAATTCATTTCGCTGCCACAAAGCAAGCAAGATGAACACAAATCAATGAGTGTTCAGCACTATGGACACATGTCGTCGAACGGGAAAAGTGGAACGAGGGTAGATCGTGGGTTGTATGCGTAGATTGCGGATGGTGTAATGAAGACCTTTAAAAGCAAACCTGCGGCAATTGAAAAGTAGGTTGGAGAAAAGAAAATAACTTTTTCTTAGAGTTTGGAGAACGTTGCGCCAGTCGTATTTCATGCTCAGCTATACAGAAGATTTGTTGGAGTTCAGACATCCATATTTCACAAAATTCAGTATTCTTTACTTAGTTATTTTGTTTCCTTATATTTTTGTTTGAATTCAGTAGTTCATAGGATTTTATTGATTTTTTCAGTTTGATTTCTAATGGAAAGTTATTATTTGATCTCTTTTTTTTCTTTTAAAAATATGAGTAGCTAAATTTCTTTAAGAAATAATAAGTTTCATGTATTTCGCTTGCGGGTAAAGAGTAGGAAAAGCTAAGTCAAATGTATGCATGTTTATTCACATATTGTTATTGAGAAATGGCTATATGATCTGAATTCGATTTGAGATAAAGAATTTAGGCGAACTTGCATGTATACATTAGGTTGTGTAATATAGCACTTGCATTTCAGCTTACTTAGAGATAAGAAGTATTAATGAGTTAGCTTAAGTTTTAGTGGGAATTGAGAGATTTGAGAGAATTCTTGCCCATTAATTCTAACATACTATCTTGCAGCATGGTGATTTACATGATTCTTAATTATTTCTGGTGTTTAATTATTCATAGTACCTGTTAGTTACAATTCACTTACTAAACTCTTCGAAAATTCACAATCTCTGATCTACTTAACTTTTGTTCGACAACATAAACGAACATACTTGAATTTTTCTTAGGAGATGATCTTTACTTATTAAAACTTGCTTAAACGATTTGTGTACACTTGTACTCACCACGAAAAGGATCATCACTCAATAACCCTTCGCCAGCGCGAATTCACAGCTGATCGCTCTCAAATAGAGCGTATTTTAGGCTGCCTTAGTTAACATTATTCTAGAATTAAGGGGGAAGCAAGTATTAATAAGAGTAATACAATGAAATAACTTATAAAAGATAGCATGCATTTTCATAAAGCAACCTCGAAAGAATAGTTTCGCTTTTTTAGCATAAATCTTGAGTAAACTATGCCTAATCTTTGGCAGGACAATTCAACTGCACAGCGAGAAGGACAATCAGTGCGAACGATGACCAGCAGCACAAAAAGAAGCGAATTCAAAATTAAAACACTTTCGGAAAAGACACGCCAACAAGAAATTAATTGATAATCAATCAAGTAATCAAGACAACATAAATCAAATAAATTTCCTCAGAAATCAAGGAATTCTGCATTAATGAAGATTTCACAGCTCATCTCGACTTGTCGGCCAAGTAATTCAATTCTATAAATACTAAGGAAGGGACCCGAGAAAGGTGAGCTGGTCGGTTGACCATGATGCCTATCGTGGAGAGAAGAAAATGGTGATGTCCAGGAGCTGATGACAAAGAGACTGCACATCTTGAGCCATGCCAATTCCAATTTACTGTTTTTATTAGGAATAACTTGTAGATTTAAACATTTCTTAAATGCAATAAAGTTGTCTGGTTTAATTTCTATGTGATCTTTATTTCTATGGTTGCGTTATAAGAGTTTATGTTTGCTGTTCTTTAATAGAAGTAAGCTGAGAGCATAGGTTATTAAGTTTTACACTGCTTCATGTTAATTTATATATGTATGTGTCGATTAGCTACCCACGCATGTACCTGTGGTTAGTTCAGAAGAAGGAACTGCATGTTGACCTTGTATGCTACATTAAGTCATGTGAACATTTGTTCACTACTTAGAGTGTTAGGAATAACCTTAATAATGTTTGCGTTGCCCTGTGCTAAGAATGGAGTTCGCAGCGGAAGCTGGTTCTGTTATAAATTATTAAGTGCGGAAGTACTTATTTGTTAGTGAAGCAAGGTTCTCTTTAAATAGCCCACACACTTATAATCTTCGATGATTGGTAGTCAAAATTACTCGTTGCGTCATATTTATTTTAAGCATCATATTTAGCTTAGCATCATATTCATTTACGCAATTATTTCGCAAAACAAACCACAACAACTTATCCAATTCATGCTTTACTTTTATGCACGACTCTAACTTAAACAATATTACCTCTAGACAACGATCTATGTTGGATCGATAAAATTATATACTTATTACTTGTTGCAATTCCCGACCGCGTATACTTGCGCGTAAGTGATTTCGAGTTACACTTAGCATAAGTTGACTTCGAATTAATTACTACATAATATATCAGCACTGGAATCACCTGTAAAGTTTTTGGCGCCGTTGCCGGGGATTGATTATTTAGAGTTAATATCTTTAGGAAAGAGTAGTTTTTATAGTCTAAAAGGTTGAAATTTTTGAATTTTAGGAAAATCGAGATTCAGATCAATACAACAAACAGGGAAACATAGTCCCACGAAAAAACATTACCACATGCACGAACACCAAATGGCATTCAATCATTTTGCAAATCAACAATGGCTGTATAATAACATTCCACAACAAACTTATGAATTTCAGCACCAAGGCTATGCAGAGGAGATCAACATAACACCATTCTGTTCAGATGAGAATTATGAGTCATAATTTTGGGGAGATCAGAGCAGCAGCTATCAAAGTCATTTCGATCTACAAGAAGATCGCAGCAACATGGGATATGCATGGGACACTAGGAGTCATGAACCTTGGAGCCCCGTGTATACTCATAGGCAGTCTCCAAATTATGCAACTACAAAAGAAGAAGAGCAGCTAAGACAAATATAATGGTAGAAGGACAATGGTATTATATTAGAACTTTAATGGCCCAATACTGAGAATCCACAATCTCTGACGAAACCAATAGTAGAACGCTCAACAAGCAGTATACGAGCAGAAGAAATATATCTAGAGGCTGATGTACTTAATGGAGGAGTAGCAATGGATCTTTTATGTGAGGGTGAACTCTCATGGGAAGATTTTCGACTGACCACAATAGCGAGAGGAAGAGAGGTCAAGGAATTACAACTTGCAGCATAAATAAAATAGACAGAGAACAAGAGTGACGTTATAAGGAACAGGAGGAAGCATGGGCAAGGTTCGCTACCCCTGCCAATCCAAAGGCTGACAAAACCAAATGTATTATGGAAAAAAACAAAGGAAGTTCCAATGAAGATACTGAGAAAATATCATATGATGAAAGAAAAAATGAAGATGAGAATCTTCAACAAGAAGACATGGAAGGTAGTAAACCTGCGGAGTCAATTGAGGAAATTCTACATCAAATCGGAAGAAGAGATACAGAATCAATTATCCTGCAAGAAAACGATGGTAGCATTGAAGATCACAACCTACCAGCAATGGTACCTGAGATTTTTTTATTCCCTCAACCACACGCATCGCAGGAATTGATTCCCCGAGAAAGCAACACTTGGGCAATTCAAATGAGCTTCAGCACAGAATTAGACACCTTATCAACGCTTGGGTTGGTAGGAAGTCTATGCATTAAGGATTATGGAGAAAAAAGACAAGAAAAGGCGATCAAATATGGCATCGCCCCATAAATTTTTAAATGGCCTAAGCATGGATAAACTATGCCGGACGGAATTAGCGTAAAGGTTCCGCTCATATTTGCTCAGCAGCATTCCTGGAATGCAAAAATCAGGTATTTCTAACTTTGTGCAAAATATTTATTATTTTAAAATAGGTAGTTTTTCCAATTAAGTATTTTCCTTTTGAAGTTTTTCCTTTAAGTCATTTTTAATTTCGTAATTTTTTAGACAATTTTTCTATATATGAAATTTCTTTTTTAGTGTTTTGTTTTAGGAAGGAATTGGTTCAAATATTTGAGTAGGTGCAAAATTTTAGTTTTCCTTTTGTGATTACTCCTTTCCTTGCACGAGGATTTTCAAAAACATCTTCAAACTCTATATAAACCTTATGTGTGGAAGAGTCGACCACTGCGATTTTGCCTCGACCTTGAGAAATCACAGGCGGTGTGTTGTTCTCTTCGTCTGGATGATGACTCCATATCATAAGGAATCTGGTAAGGCTATAACGGATAGAAAGGTTATTGAACATCAGAAGTTTCGAAGTTCGACACCTACAAAGTGTGGAACCATGAAGTTATCAGCTGATGAACTAGGAGTAGAAGTCGGAGAGAGTTCGCGTCATAGACAAACAAGAAGTGGGAAGTTCTTCGGGAGAACAAAAGGAAGAAGGAAAATTTTTGCCTTCTATATTATGTTGAACAATGACGAAGAAACTTCCGAAGATAAGGAACATTTGGGATTACCGAACGAGGCTGGAGAGAACCAGTCTCGACAGGAAAAAGGACAAGGAGAAAAGAAAAAAATGGAACCGGAGAAGAATAAAGATGAATCAATAGAAGAGGATCTAGAAGAAGTCGAACTGTGCGAGGACGAAGAGATTAGAGTGTCCAACGAAGCTGAAGAGAAGCAGCACACGAGGTTCTGCAATATTCGAGTTCACTCTATGAGGGGCAACAACGTTGACGACAGTTCAACAGTTGCAGCCGAACATGGAGATTGGAGTCAAAAGAGGTGCGACCTTCGCATCTGTCGATGTTGAGGAGAAATTCATCGTATAAAAGGATAAGGGGTTCAAGCGCGAGATTGGACTAAATATATCTAATAATATTAATGCTATGAATTCATCGTCTGGGTTGGACGAAGTATTTTTTTCCTATTATGAACACGAGAACAAATTGGTTGTTCCAATTCTATGCAAACTTAAATAGAGAAGTACTACTATTCTGAAGAGTAAATGGTTAGCTCGTCGATTGCCAAGCAGTCGAATAGAATAAAGCCTTGGCAGCACCAAATGTCTCTGCAACATTCTGTCAGCAATTGATCAACTCCCCCACTGCAAAGCAAATGAAAGAGAGCCTATTAGTAATCAAAATAGTGGGAGCGGAGTGGAATGATCCAACGTTAGTACAAGGATACATGATTATGGAGAACCTGCAAGAGTGGTTGCGGATAATTAAGACAGCATTCATACCTTCAACAAATAAAACACTAATCAGAAGGAATTAAGCAATGCTACTCGCCACAATAAAACTGGGGATAAGTATCAATATGGGAAAGATTTTAGAAATGCAAGTGCAGAAATGCACAAGTGAAATTCAAGAGTATATATAATATCCTTTTGCTATTACACAGCTATGTGCGGATCAGGGCATTAGGTCGCAACGCTGTGACAAGACTTTGAACGTATTCCCATCAAGAGAGAGTGTCGTAGTGGAAAGCAAGAAGAACGGAGACACAACAGCTGTCGCTGGATTAGCAGAAATGATAGCCAAGCTCGAGGACATTACACAGAGATATTTGACTTATGCAAATAAGTGGGATGGGCTATTGATGCTTAACATGATAGAAATGGGAGAATACTCTGAATGGCCTGAATTTCCAAAACAAATATTAAATTCGAAGCATAAAAAAAGGAAGGGAAAGAAAGGCGGCAGAGCAACAAATTAAATGGAAGTCTCGTTCTCTTTTACTACGCTTATTTACATTTTATTCCTTTTCGCATGCATTCCATGAGTAGTAATTTTTTTTATAGGATCATGCATTTAGAATGCAATTTATTTTCCTTTATCATTTATAGAATTTAGCAACGTTCCTTTTGGAAGTTGACTAGGCATGATTATTGCAAAACTGAATTTAGCAGAAACATAATTTCAATTAGAAAAATTGTTAAGTTCTCTTAGATTCAAACCTAGCTATAGAATAATCCTTATCTTGAATGACAGAAAGAACCAAAATTTCGCAAGGAAGCTTGAGAAATTAAGATAGAATAGAGCAATCGCAGTAATAGCTAAGTTTGGGGGAACTCACCTTCATTGAAGGCAATGAAGAATTTAATTTTGGGGGTGAGGGCAGCCCGAGGAGAGTTGAGCAATGCAAAAAAATATATTGTTTAATTATAAAATAAAGATCAACCTACTCTGGAAAAAATAAGAAGGTCAAGGAAGGCACATAAGTCTAAGGAAACCTTAAGTATTCTGTTGTCTACAAATAAGCGCAAGCTTAAAATTCTTTTGCTTAGAGAAGTTGCTTGATGCTTAAGCGATTTATGTTAAGAACTATGAAATTCTGTAGATATGAGTGCAATCTAAGAGGAATGCGAAAAGCATAACTAAAATCCTCAATGGATATAAGGGCCGGAACGAATACCTTAGCAGAGTAAGTTGAGCAAACTTAGACTAGAAGCGATTGTGATCCAATAGATTAAGTGATGAGGAATACTTACGATGAGGAACAATCTGTCAGTCATGGTAAGGAGGATTTTAAGGCTAAACCTAAATCTTTAGGAAATTTTGAAAACTGAAAACGAGAAGGAGTTTCTTGCTGAATATATGACATGCGATAAGTATTGCGAAAGTTAATCGAAAAAGAGTAAAAATGCTGAAATAATTAGGAATGAGATAACTTGATAGATTAACATTACTTGAGGACTAGCAATGATTTAAGTTTGGGGGTTTGATCGCTCTCAAATAGAGCGTATTTTAGGTTGCCTTAGTTAGCATTATTTTAGAATTAAGGGGGGAAAGCAAGCGTTATAAGAGTAATACAATGAAATAACTTAGAAAAATAGCATGCATTCATAAAACAGCCTCAGAAGCACAGTTTCGCGTTTTTAGCATAAATCTTGAGTAAACTGTTCCTAATTAATGCTATTGGCAGGACAATTCAGCTGCACAGCGGGAAGGACAATCAGCGCGAATGATGACCAGCAGCGCAAAAAGGCACAAATTCAAAATGAAAACACTTTCGAAAAAAGACACGCCAACAAGGAATTAATCGAGAATCAAGCAAGTAATCAAGGCGGCATAAATCAAATAAATTCCTGTAGAAATCAAGGAATTCTGCATTAATGAAGATTTCACAGCTCACCTCGACTAATCGGCCAAGTAATTCAATTCTAAAATACAAAGGAAGGGAGCCGAGAAAGGTGAGCTGGTCGGCTGGCCATGAAGCCTATTGCAGAGAGAGGCAAATGGTGATATCGTAGCAGCTGATGATAAGGGGACTGCACATCTTCAGTCATGCCAATTCCAATTTACTAATTTTATTAGGAATAACTTGTATATTTAAACATTTCTTAGATGTAATAAAATCGTCTGGTTTAACTTCTATTTGATGTTTTTATTTCTATGGTTGCGCTATAGGAGTTTATGTTTACTGTTCTTGAATAGAAGTATGCTAAGAGCGTAGGTCATTGAGTTTTACACTACTGCATGTTAATTTATATATGTATGTGTCGATTAGCTACCCACATATGTACCTTATGGTGAGTTCGAAAGAAGGAACTGCATGTTGACCCAGTATGCTACATTAGGTCATATGAAAGTTTGTTCACTGCTTAGAGTGTTAGGAATAACCTTACTAATGCTTGTGTTGCCCTGTACTAAGAATGGAGTTCGCAGCAGAAGCTAGTTCTGCTATAAATCATTAAGTGTGGAAGTACTTATTTGTTAGGGAAGCAAGGGTCTCTTTAACTAGCCCACGCACTTATAATCTTCTAGGATTGATAATCAGCATTAATCATTGCATCATATTTAGCTTAGCATCATATTCATTTATGCAATTATTTCGCAAAACAAACCACAACAACTTATCCAATTCTTTAACAATATTAGCTATAGACATCAATCTCTGTGGGATCGAAAAATATATATATTTATTACTTACTGCAATTCTCGACCGCATATACTTGCGCGTAAGTGATTCCGAGTTACGCTTAGCATAAGTTGACTTTGAATTAATTACTGTACAATATATCAACATTGGAATCGCCTCCTAGCAGCGAAACCCTAAAATCACTTTTTGCACAACAATGGTGAAAAAGTACAGAAGTCTATTTAAAGACTTATGTGAATATAATAATTCAATTCATACAACAAATTTAACAAACTAACTATGCACACTAATACCAGTCGCATACATCTTTAACAGAAAAACCTTCTCACTGCAAATAGCTCAATGAGCTCTCTTGACATCCTTTCTCAAGCCTATGGCAGTAGCAGACACAACATTGAGCTTGGATACAATAGGAGCAAACCGTGCAAGAGAAAGTGGTTTAGTAAGTATATTTACAACCTGTGAAGGAGTTGGTAAGTGACGTACGAAAATTCTCATACTCAACACCAAATCCAGAACAAAATAGATGTCTATCTCTGACACACCCCGCCCTAAATATACCCTACTAACCTAGGACGCGATATGTCGACAATAGATCCCCACTAAACCAAGGAATTTATTGTCAAGAACTTTTGGTGTAACTTGAACAATTTTAACAAAAGGTGACTAGCTAATTCTTTTCTTTTCCGAAATCAAAATCTCTGAAAATTTCGACAGAGTTTCCTCTAAAAATTGAACATTACTAAACCTGAAAAAGGAATATATATATATATATAGTCTCAGGATAATGCATTTAAGCTCCAACCACCATTTCAAATGTTTATGAGCACTTACAATCTATTGGTTTAATAACATGCATGCTTAGAATTACAAACCCAAAATAGTATCAAGTCTTGCGATGGTACTAGCCACCACGAACAATAACAAAAAAAAAAAAAAAAAAAAAATATATATATATATATATATATATATATATATATATGCACCCAAAACTATGCACATACAAAATGCTATGCAAACTATCCAAGTCTGGTGGTAGGGTCGACTTCAGCAAGCTTGTGAGAACTCAGTCGCTACCTGGTGGAAAATTTAAGGAAGGAAAATAGTGAGCTAATAAGCCCAATGAGTAATAAGATGCATATAAAAATAGCTTACAACATTAAAGGAAGAATTCAATACAACATTATCATCCTGAAATCAACACTATGCTCAAATGAACGAACAAAAATGCGGTCAGTAAGCCTTTCATATCCACAATAGAATGAATTAACACATCTCATGTTGGTAAATTTATCCCAAGTTTGGGCCTAAATCTCTGTCGTACTGGCATAGAGTACTCTCGATATGCACAGCAGAGCAATCTCTGTTGTACTGGTGTAGAGTAGTCTCGATACGCAGAGCAGAGCAATCTTTGTCGTACTGGCGTAGAGTAGTCCCCATACGCACAGCAGAGCAATCTCTGTCGTACTGGCGTAGAGTAGTCTCAATATGCACAATAGAGCAATCTTTGTCGACAAGGATACAAAGTTCTAGTAATTTTCAACTACTTTACATATAACACGTGCGACTCTATATTCTTATAGAAGTCTCTAATTTATCATTCCATGAATCTGAAGAGTCTCTCAACTAGCATGCGACCATTATAAGTCTCAAAAGATGTATAAAATTTAGAATTTGTCTCTATAATGGAAAATTATAAGAAACGCTTAAGGAACCCAAAATATTTTCTTAGAAAAAGATCATAACAAACTCTCTTTTACACTCACACTAATTACTCCAACCATTCATGATGCTATGTTTATGAAAGTTCACTATTTAAATTTAGAAAAATAAAAAAAAGAGTACTTGATGATAATAATGAATTATTCACTATACTATTGACAAGGAAATTTTTGGTTATAGGCCGTCCCAATCTTTGTTTGTCCTGAAAATAATAATTGAAATAGTATCAACAACTAATTGGAGCGTAATCTTTTTAAAATATGTTAAGCTTAAATTTTCTCTCATCTAAGTTACTCATTAACATATATATATATATACATATATATCAAATAAATTTTGAAACCCAAGCATATACCCATATTAAAATCACTTCAACTTCTCTCTAATTTTTACTATTCATCTTCTTCCTCCCTTCTTTACCACAACATATGTCTTTTTTTTTTCTTCTTCTTCTTCTTCTTATTATTATTATATATATATATATATATATATATATATATATATGAAATAAATCTTGAAACCTAAACATATACCCATATTGAAATCACTTCAACTTCTCTCTATAATTTTTACTATCCTCTTTTCAAACTAAAAGAGAAAGCTCACAACAAAATTCAAATGAGAACTTTCACCATTTTAGGCTAATTTTAACAAAAAAAGAAGAAACTTACCCAAAATAGCAAATCAAACAAAGAACTTTCTCCAAAATCCTTCTTCAATCTTCCTTTTTCCTTTTTCCCCTTTCTCACGAGGGTTGCCTCCCTTCTTTTCTTTTCTTTTCTTTCTTTTCTTTTTACAATTTTATAAATAAATATCTAAGATGTGTGGCTTCAAAAAAAGCCACACCTTTCTCTTTTCTTTTCTTTTTTTTAACTTTTATTATATTAGTATTTCTTTTCTTTCTCTTTCCATTATTATTGTTATTAATTCCTTTTTCTATTTTGACAAGCTTCCTATTTTTCTTTTTACTAAAACAAGTGTTACAATCTCCACATGTTTTGCATGATAATGCAGTACTAGATTTGCACTAAGATGCATCGCGCTTAGGTTGTCACACCAAACAATGGGTCGAGTCTAAATATTGATACCTTAGCCCGAAAATAGAGACTCTAGCCAGACTAATTCAGTAGAAACACGAGCTAAACTGCAATACTCAGCTTAAGTGCTTGGCTGAGATATGATAATTTGCTTCTTCGATGCTCATTAGATCAAATTGGCTCCAAAGAATACATAGAATCCTGATGTTGATTTTCGATCATCTGGATCAGATGCCCACTCGACATCTGAATATCCATGAATGTGTAGAGAGGAGGGATGCTTAAAAACTAGACCATTATGTGGTGTTCTAGCTAAATATTGTAGAATGTGTTTGACAGCCTGCCAGTGAGCTAAAGTTGGTGAGTGCATGAATTGGAAAACTTTATTAACACTATATGAGATTTAAGGTTAATTTAATGTTGCATATTGGAGTGCTCCAACAATGCTACGATATAATTGAGTGTCCATAAATTTTTCTCTACCGAAGGCTGAGTTTACCGAGCCCCCAATCATAGGACTTGGCACCCTTCATGCCTGATGCATATTCAATTTCTACAGCAAATCCAACACATATCTTGCTTGTGAAAGAAATATTTGACCATCAGCCAAACATGTGACTTCTACTCCAAGGGAATATCATAGAGCTCTAAGATCTTTAAGTGATAATTGGTTATGCAACATCTGAACTACCTTATCAATGAATTGAGATGAGCTACTAATGAGCACGACATGATCAACATATACCAAGATATAGCATTGAACATTGTTTTTATTATATACCAACATAGAGGAATCAACAATAGAATGTACAAAACCAATGGCTCTAAGAGCAACACTAAGTCTTTTAAACCACATTCTAGGAGCTTGTTTCAAGCCATACAAGGCTTTCTTTAATTTGCACACAACATTAGTCGAGGAACCAAAGCTTATCCCAGGTGGAAATTTCATGAACACATCTTCATTGAGAATCCCATGAAGAAATGCGTTGTTTATATCAACCTGTCTAAGTGGCGAGCCATATGCCAAAGCAAGGGTAAACAACACATGTATATTAACTGGCTTGACAATAGGGCTAAAAAGTCTTTATATAGTCAATATCTAGTTCTTAAGTAGCCTTGGGAAACAAGACGTGCTTTATACCTTGCTATAGTCCCATCAGTGTTACATTTAATTTTAAAAACCCAACGATAACCTAATGACAACCAATATCTAGTTCTTGAGTATAACCTTGCACAGAGACGAATTTAGTGCTTAATTGGGAGAAATAACATGTAAAGACCCAACCCGAAGATGGGACTAAATCTAGATCTTTACTCAGCATGCAAGTGAAAAGCTTAAAAGGACCCAGCTGGGGTCGGTTTGTAAAACTTTTCAAATATAAGAGTGGAAAAACATTGAAAACAAAGTAAACATTCATTAAGGTAAAACGAACCATTCAAATTAAAAAAACATGGATCGATCAAGACTTTCCTTAAAACATAAAATAGTTCAAATCATAGTTTTCCCTACGGACCTAAGTCCAACTACATCTTTGAAATCCAAAAGCAGTAAAATAAGACACGACAGAGTGTCAAGGCATCCATGATCTCCCGGCTCTCCGCTAGCCACCTCGGTCTTTGTCCCAAGTTACTCGTGGAAGAAACCACGATAAGGGTGAGTATAAACATACTCGCATGAAGAACCCCCGACCGGGGTATGATACGATGCAATCTATCATCTAGCAACCTAGTACACATGCCACAAATATCAACACGGATCTTAGCTCAACGAGCTCACAAGGCAATCCGGAATCCTCGGAAGTCTCCTACTTAGGCCTAATGATTGGCTCTCAAACCAATCCAGGACATCTCCAAGGGTCTTTCTCCCTTGGCCAATTGATCACTCAAAACCGATCCCAAGATGTCCGACACCTCGAGGGTCTTTCTCCTCGACCAATTGATTAACTCTAAAGTCAATCCCAATGGGTGTCCTCAAGGGCCTCTTTACCCTCGCTATAAATCTGGACTATCGGGAGAGTACCCGAAGTCCGCTCTAAACAGGAAGAAGGCTGGTGTACTCACGAACATTAGCCCGGGAGCTCTCCGAACCGGCTACTAACGCTGTGTGCGCGCACACCGCATGCTCTTTCGCAACCGGCGTAAATGCGGGGGCCTAAGGGCAAACTACGCGCGCAGTACGCATGCCTAAGACTCGGAAGCGGTGTCACTTTGAACACAGTGAGTGCGAGGCCCTCGGACTCATCCGTGCGGCTGTACCACCACCGACTGAAGCTAAGAACCAGGCCAAGGCGGGGCTTGCACCGCTTGGCGGGGGTTCCGCTCTAGCAGCTACAAACTAGGCTTATGCCAATGAGGTAGCTAATCCTCACTAGGCTGCGGGGAAGCAAGGTACGTTATGCTTCGCTCTACTCCCGACCGGTGGGGACAAGGTACGTTATGTCCGCTCTCAGCCTCTAGATGATGACAAACCCTATCATACTAGCTTAGACTACCAAGTACGTGATTCCTGGCTAACATTCACAAAGACATCTGTCATACATAGCCTAGCATGATACTACGAGCTTAAAGCGGGAATCTCAAGCATCTTTGGAAGAACAAACCTAGCATGGCACTAACATGTACAAAAAGGCAAAACATGCTAGCAAGAATTTAATCACTAGCTATCCTATCCACTAACATGCTCATAAAAGTAAACAAGCATACAAGGCACAATTAAGAAAGCATAGCAGGGTCCACACAACCACGGTAGGAAGTCCTTACCTGGAAACAAGTGGAGAATAGCTATCACAACCAAAAAGACCCTCGAGCTTAATACGAACTCGAGCAACCACCGAGAAGACACGGGCCTCGGCAGCAAGGAGGGTGGCTTGGGCACTCCTGTGTCTTTGGCCAAGCGCTGGCGCGCAAACACGTCGGGCGGACGCGCAGGCGCAGCGCAGCGGGTGCTGGTACGAAGGCGACGCGCGCGAGCAGCGGCTCGGCTGGGTTGGCGCGCTGGCGAGGGTCGCGCCGAGCGGCGCGGGGCAGCGTCGGCGGCGGCACGCGTCTGAGGCTGCGTTGCGGGCACTGTGGCGACCACGAGCGACGTCGGGCGGTCTTTGGGTGACGCGGCAGTGGGGTCCGCAGCGCTGCCAGCGTCGATGGGCGGCAAAGCGGGTGGCGCAGGGGGTATGCGGCAGCGGGGTGGTGCGATGGAGCGGTGGTGCGCGCGGCTAAATTTGGGTGGCTCGGGGTGGTTCGATGGTGGTTCGATGGTGTGGCTAGGGTCGCTCGGCTAGGGTTTTAGGAGAGAGAGAGAGAGAGAGAGAGAGAGAGAGAGAATGCGGCTAAGAGGGGAAAATTAGGGGTTTTCTTGATTTTCCTTCTTTTCCTTATTTTTAAATAGGTTAGGAGACCTAAATTCCCTTCCCAAGGCTTTTCTCTTGCGGGTCCCGGCTAAGGCAACCTTCTTTTCTTTTTTTTTTTTCTTTTTAATTAAGACTCTTTTCTTAAAACTCCAAATTCACCATTTAGGGCAAGGTTCAAATCCCAAAAGATTCAATTAATTTTCCAATTAATTTTGTTTTTAACCGGGAAGGAAAACGGGGCCGTTACATAACACTTCATGGTCATTGAAGGCATTGTACTGGGACACCGAATATCAAAGGAGGGAATGGAAGTGGATCGGGCTAAGATTGGAGTAATTAAGAAGTTGGAACAACCAACTAATGTAAAAGGAATTCGAAGTTTTCTTGGCAATGCTAGGTTCTATAGAAGTTTCATCAAGGACTTCTCAAAGATTTAGAAACCGTTATGTGAATTGCTAGAGCACGAGCTTGCATTCTCTTTCAACAAGGAATGTGCGAACGCATTTCAGAGCTTAAAAAGAGCACTGATCACAGCGCCAATAATTGTAACTCCCAAGAGGGATAAACCTTTTTGCATCATGTGTGATGCAAGCGACTACTCAGTGGGAGCAATGTTGGGCTAGAAGGGAGAAAAAATGATTCATCCGATTTGTTACGCAAGTAAAATGATGAATGACGCTCAGAAAAACTACACTACCATAGAGAAAGAGTTTCTTGCGGTGGTATTCGCATTAGATAAGTTTCGTTCATATTTATTTGGAGCGAAGGTAACTATTTGTTTTCTTTTTTATCATGTAGCTATCAAATATTTATTGAAAAAAACAGACGCGAAGCCCAGGCTACTGAGATGGGTGTTGTTGTTGTTGCAAGAATTCAACGTGGAGATCGTCAACAAGAAAGGATGTAAAAATGTGATGGTCGATCACTTATCGGGAATTGAACATATAGAGCAGTCATTTAACCAAAGCGAAAGTAAAGATGCATTTCCTAATGAACAACTAGTCACTCTTCAGACTGCCACATATGGAAACCTACCATAGTTCGCTGACATAGTGAACTATCTAGAGAGCGGATTAATACCCAAGGACTTCAATTATCAACAGTGGAAACGTTTTCTACACGAAGTTAAAAATATTTTTGGGATGAACTTGTACAAACATTGTGCTGACAACATTATTTACAGGTGTGTTTCAGAGAATGAAGCGAAGGAAATCATTGCGAAGTGCCATGCAGAAGCTTATGCTGGGCATTATGAAGGAGAAAAAACTGCAGCTAAGGTATTTCAAACCAGTTATTATGGCCTTCAATTTTTAAGGATGCATATGATTTCGTTAAGCCTTGTGATCAATGTCAGCGAATTGGAAATATAAGTAAGAGGGACGAAATGCCTTTAAAATATATTCTAGAAGTCGAATTTTTTTATGTTTGGGGGATAGACTTTATGGGACTGTTTCCTAATTCGCATGGAAACATTTACATACTTGTTGCGGTTGACTACGTGTCTAAGTGGGTAGAAGCAGTAGCATGTCCTAAAAATGTTTCGCGAACAATTATTAAATTTATGCATAAACATATCTTTACTCGCTTTGGAACTCCACACTCTTTAATTAGAGATGAAGGCTCCCATTTTATTAATCATGCTTTAACGACAGTCTTGGAGAAATACAATGTTCACCATAAGATTGCAATAACGTATCACCCACAAAAAAATGGCCAAGCAGAAGTTTCCAATCGAGAAATCAAGTGAATTCTTGAAAAAGTGGTAATCCCCAATCGAAAGGATTGGGCAGTTAAGTTAGATAACGCATTGTGGGCTTATTGCACAACACATAAAACACCATTGAGAATTAAATCAGGAAAATCATGCTAATCGGGAATTCAGAATAGAATACCTAGCTACACATGTCAATAAACACAAGCAAGCAATCAATCAGCAATCGCATAATATATCGCAGGGTCCACACAACTCCGGTAAGAAATCCTTACCTTGGTCGGGGACGATTTGACACGAAAACCTAGGTGGCGAACGAACCCGAACTAGCTATCGAGAACCTATCAATCACAACAAAAATCACACAATAGGCCTAAATATAATAAAACAAACAAGGCTCAGCTCGGGAGCAACTCACGAGGCGCGACGAACGCACGAATGAGTCGATTGCACGAACGGGGAAGCAATGGGGCTGGCTGGGCGCGCTGGGGCGCAAAAATGGGCGCGTGGGCGCAGATGGGAGGCAGAGCTGGGCGCTAAGCGCGAACGCGGGCGCGCGGACGTGAGCGGCACTGGGCGATGCGGCACGACTCGGCGAGCAGGGGCTCGGGCGACGCGATGCGGCTGGGCGCTGAGGCGAGGACGCGCGCGCGGGCATGGGACGATGAGCGGCGTGGCTCGGCGGCTGGGCTGCTTCTGCGCAGGCAAGCTCGGCGAACAGGGGCGAACAGGGGCGAACAGAGCATCGGAGAGAATGAGCTCGATTCCGGGAGATTGGGGAAGATTCGACGCGCGATTTGAAGCTGGACCACTTCCCCTACACTAGCTGCACAAAAACCACACGAATCTCCTCACTCCCACGGCCGGCAGAACGAAATCGGAACCAGGGGGAAAGGAAACGGATTTTCGAAGGAAAGGAAGAAGAGGAAGAACTTACCAGCTGCTCGGAGGGAGAATGGGCTTCGAATTGGAGAGGAGGAGCTCGGAATTGGCTGGTCGGCGAGGGAGAAAATCGCGAAGGAACGCAGTCGGTTGGAGAAGAAAATCGCGAAGGAAATGGGGAAGAAGAAGGAGAAGCTCGGGCGAAATTCTGCACTTAAATAAAAAGCACGAAGACAGGCATATATACAAGATCGCGCGCATAGATTAACAAACACGCCCAGTGGCTCGGCTGGCAGCGACCCTTGCCTAGCTTGCAGTGTGACCCTGGCTCGAATCTCACTCGACGCGCTATTTAATTCCCTATTTATTTCCACATTCTTCCAAGCCCAAATGTCTTCACCCAACTTCCCGATGGCATTCAAATCGACTCATAATTTTATTAACAATTACATAACCGGCCCTGTCGGCCCGACCAAAATGCCCCTGGGCCTCCCGGGAAGACCGGATGAAATTTCCGGGCCGTTATGTGACTTCTACTCTAAGGGAATATCATAGAGCTCCAAGATCTTTAAGTGATAATTGGTTATACAACATCTGAACTACCTTATCAATGAATTGAGATGAGCTACCAATGAGCACGACATCATCAACATATACCAAGATATAACATTGAACATTGTTTTTATTGTATACTAACATAGAGAGCAACCAATGATCTTTTTGTGATTAGGAGGACTAACCATTGTCCATGTATCATTTTCATTTAAAGCATCATACTCCTCTTTCATAGCAGTAACCCATTGAGGACACTTCACAACCTCCTTGACAGATGGAGGTTCACTTTCAATATACTGAGTTAGTAGAACTTTTGGTTTAAAAATCCCATTCTTGCCCCTAGTGAACATTGAGTGTTGATTGACAGCTTTGATACATGAAGGTACTATCTCAGGTTTACATTGTACTGAGGGTTGAAGAGAAGCATTCATGTTTGAGTTTAAGGGAGCAACCATGGTATGACGACCATCTAGCCACTACTACAAAAATGAGTAAAGTTGACGCTTGGTTATTTTAAATACTGGACTTTTTTTTAGAAAAAAACGTTAGGTAAGCATAAATTAGACATGAAGAGCGTCAACAAAGGTAAAAAAGCGTGGAAGTTTACTTCAATTTCATTACTAGATTTTAGTTAACATTCTTTGGGCATTAACTTTAATGATATTTTGGTTGACATACACAAAACGTCAATTAACCTTAGTTCAAAATTAAATTAAGTAAAAAAATCTTTTAGGTGTTTAAAAAGAAGAGGAAAAACGAAAAAACTATCTTACATTACCTACTGCTAGGGCTCACACACAAATAAAAAAAATCTGTCAATTAGCGCTTCGGTCTTCGACGCATAACGATAGAAAATTCTGACGGCACTGATGAAAGGTGGATGCAGATGATCATACGAGTAAGAGAGATTGATTTGAGAGAGAAGAAGAAGCGCGTAGCAACACGAGGTATGCTTGAATTATCTTTTTCTTGGGTTTTAAATTGTTAATGGTGAACTCGATTAGGGCTTAGAGATTTTGAGTTTCCTTCTCTTGATTGGGTGTTTTGTTTCATAATCTTTATGTTTTGAAGTTCGTTTCAGATTGTTTATATCTTAGGGCTTTCTATTTTTATTCTGTGCATAAATTTTCTTATTGTTTGTTGAAGTTTCAGCGTGTGATACTCTTTTATGACTATAACTCTTCTAGTTTATACTTGATTGGAAGAATGATACTTGATTGGAAAATGATACTAACCCAAGTTCATTGAGATCTATAAACTCCAAAAAATTAATTTGGTCCAATAAGATAGTTCTCCAAAAACTAGACACAAAAAAAAAAAAGTCAAATCAAAATGTCTCTGGCCATAGTACAAACAAATAAATAATTTTAACCTAACAAACAAAATATTAATGTTACCTCAAAATAACATGTAATTTTACCTCGGAGTACTTAATCCCCTATTGTCAGCTTCTAAGATATTAAAGATATCAATGGTGACACCCCAGTCCAACTCGTAGCCAACCGAAGGACCAGTCTTCATCCATATCGTCCTGATCATAACAAATGCACTATCTTCCACCATATTCAGCAATTCATATCAACATAATTAAATTTCAATAATCCTAAAAAGTACACTATTTAAGTAAGAATGTAATAAACACCACCAAGATAAGATGAGAAGTTACTCATAAGAAAATTACTCAAGAAAGCAAAGAAAAATGCAATTGTTTTTAAAGAATCAATCACTCTGTTACATTGATCTCAACCGAGTGAATGATGCATACTCTCCTTAACTCATATTACTTTCAATGAATAATAGATAACCATTATATTGGAAGATATCAGTAAACCACATAAAAATTCATGAATTACAAGGCCTTGTCGGTTAACTCGAAAGACATGCATGAACTCCAATGACCTGCAATCCTAGCGAATAATATCAAGAATCATCCAAGAAAATGGTTAACATTGCATCATCATAAAGATAATCCTTAAACAACCATGATAAGAAGGGATAATAAAAAGAGTAAGAAATATAAATACTCGTTATAATTCTTGATTCTAAGTAAGACTTCAACATGCACCACCATCACCGAAAATAAATGTTAAGTAGTGAAATGAAGTACTTTCATGACAATTATGAAAATTTTCTAGGGATTGGATAATAAATGAAAATGAGAGAAGGATGAGGAATGAGAAAATTATAAAATTTGAAGAACTAAAAACCTCCACCGATATATGTACACTAGGAGATAAATAAATTAATCTAACTTTCTGTTTATAAAATTGTGTTCATGATAATCAAAGCTTTGATTATAAAATTATGAAAATTTGTTTGGTAAATTAATTTTCATAAATTATGAAAATTATGTAATGGAAATCCAAGCTTCATAATTTTACCAATAAAACTAATCAAAGCTTTCAAACCCACTAGCATTTCAAGCAACAAATAAATTCCATGATTTTTCTTTTCCAAGGTTTCTTCTTCCTTTTCATAAAATTTATTTTTCTTCCTTTTTTATTTTTTAGACACACAAAAGTAGCCCCCCACTTTAATGATGGACAAACAAAGTTTATCACAAAGTAGAAGAAACCAAAAAAACAATTAAACACAAAACACAAAGAGAGTTAGAGAATATTTGAGGGTTTATAAGAATAAGACATGGAGGAAATATATATTGATATGGAGAATCATGCTCGACATGCCCAAAAATATAACACAAAACACCTAAACGAATAAGTCTCGAACATGCCCAAAAATCAAAAACACCAAGAACACTTTAATTTCATAAAAATAGCCACCAATTTACCCAAATCCGAACTCGAACACGGCTGTCCAACAAAGCGAGGCTTGAAATCGAAACGAAACTGAGCCCTACCAAGAAGAACACTTCAAATTCAACATAATAACAAGACCCAAACAACAACTAAACCTGAAACAACCATTAATTAGACATGAGATCGAGGTTGTGAACTTACCCAAGTGATAGATCACGACACACGACACGAACAAGGCACAACAGACGTGCGAGGCGGATAAACCAGGAGCACGACGTTGAACCGCGGCTGTTGGCGAGCGAGGGGGGTTGTTCGGCGGCTGCTAGCGAGGATGGGAGGAGGTGTGTTGCGGCGGCGTCGGGGAGGTGGGATCGAAGCGTTGGCTCGATCTGTGCAGAGGTGCGGCGGCGTGGGCTGGTCGGAGTCGTCAACGACGACGTCAGTTGGTCGGAGTCGTCAACGGCGGCGGCAGCTGCTTGAGGGTGAAGGGGGCTAGGGTTTGTGGTGAGGGAAAGAGAAGAAAGAAGAAAAAAAAAAATAAAGAGAGATAATGGGTTTAATTGGTTTTTTTTCTTTTTGTTTCCATTAAAACTAAAGCCCCCATTTTTTTTTATTACTTTTTAATATCCTATGGGCTTTTTCAAATAATCCATAAAACCCAATTGTTTATTTTTCTCTTAAATTTAAATAACAGTAAATCCTCCCCTTTTTCTTTTTTTCTTTTTTTTTTCAAAAACTTGGGACATTACATAATCTTTTTATGAAAATTTTAAAATTATCATAATTTAATATGAAATATTTTTTAAAAATTAATTTTTCTATGACAATTGTCATAGACTAAATTTTGTCACAAAATCTTTTTTTTTTTTAATAAAGTCAGGAGACCACAAAATCAATTTCATAATATATATATATATATATATATATATATATAACAAAATTAGGGAATTATTAAACTTCCCTAATTTGGGTTTTTTTTTTATATTATTATTAAACTTCTCTAAATGGTTTTCTTTTTCATTTAATTTAAATGGGTTGTTTTCTCCTTCAAATTCTTTAAACAAAAAAACCATTTATAATTTTTTTCTTCTTTATTTAACAAAACAAATATATAAGAAAAATATAAAATATTTAAAAATATCAAAATTATACTTATTTTTCTACATTTAATATGACTGAATTTCATAAATTTATGATTCTAAAAAAGTGTCATAAAATGCGCATTTTTTATTTATGACACTTTGTTGTGATGGTAATTTTATTTTAATTACTGATTACTAGATGATTCTAATAAAGTGTCATAAAACGCGTGTTTTTATTTATGACACTTTAATTGTCTCTCCCTCTTAAATTTGTTTGTTATAAGTGTCATCTAATGGTCTTTTTCTAGTAGTGAACTAATTTACAACTAAACAATAAAATCATTGTGCCACTGATTCATTCGATGACAAACTTTCGTTTTAAGATTAAAAACAAAAGCCAAACTCTTTCATTTTTAATCTTAAATCGGTCTGTTTTGATACATTTTATCAAGCTTTCACTTCACCATGAATGGTTACAAATATCTAATTGAAGAATAGAAATTAGTTGATTGTCGATTGTTTCGATAACCCTAAACTAAACTACTATTTTTACGTAGAAGTAATTAGTTAATCCATAAATAGAATTTGTTGATTGTCAATGCTCAAGGCTATTGATTCCTGAATCGTTGTAGTGCATGAATTTTTTTTTTTTTTTTTTTTTTTTTTTTTTTTTTTTTTTGAGTACGTGGTGCATGAATTTTTATAATCCTATACTACTATAATAGTTCGGATATGGTGCATGTTTCACTATGAATGGTTTTTGTTCATTCTCAAGGCTTAATGGATGATGGCTTCAAAAACAAAAAAGAAAAAAAAGGCTTAATGGATGATATGAACACCTAACTCAAGTTAAATTACAAATCTATTGTTAGATTTTAAGATTTATTTAAATTTAATTTTGAACTTTATTTGATCTTGAGATTCTCATATAATAAGAAAGAGTTTTATTTCTCAAATATAAGAACCAAAATCTTAACATTCATCAGATTCTTCTTTTGATTCTACACCTTTTTGTATTTTCCCAAAAACATTCATCAGCCCATTTCTTTATTATTTTAAAAATATTTTTAATTTTTATAAACCAAAAATAAAATTAGTTACCAAACATACTTGTTTTTTAAAATAGAAAATAAAAACCAAAAATAAAATTAGTTACCAAACATACTTGTTTTTAAAACAGAAAATAAAAACCAAAAAATGAAATGGTTATCAAATTGGACCTAAGCTATTACTATCTTTGTTTCTTCGATCAATTTAAGAAGATGAAGTTGTGAAACCAAGAAGTTAAATATCTTAGCTTTTAATTTTGAAGGCACTTAATCCAGTTTGGTCTTAGAGAATTGGATATGATAACCAGATTAAATTGTGATGAATATCCAGTTGTGGGTATTGAGAAGGACAGTGAAATGAACTGAAAGATTTTTATTTTCTTCATGAATGTCGATTCATTTGCACATAATTAGGAGTAGTTGAGGGTATTGAGAAGGATAATTGAGGGGGACTGCACATCTTCAGGCGCACCAATTTCATTTTACTATTTTTAATTATGAATAGTTGTAGTTCTAAACATTAGTAGTTGCAATATAATCATCTGATTTATACTTCTTGCTTATGGTTATTACTATGCTATGTTGTAGGAGTTGCTAATGAATATTCATGATTAGGAGCATGTTAGGAGTGTAGGTTAAAGAATTTTATACTAACTGCATCTATTTACGTAATTATATATGTGCGTTGATTTGCTACCCATGCATATGACTTGTGGTGAGTTCAGAAGAAAAAACCACGAAATGACCCAGTAGGCTACAATAGGTTGAGCGTAAATCTTTATATCATTTAGAGTATTAGGAATAACCTCACTAATTGCTTGCGTTTCTCTAAAATAGTATGGAGATCTCAGCGAGAGCTGATTCTGCATAAATCATCAAGTATGGAAATGCTTGTTCGATTTGGGAAGCAAGAACTTTGATAATAAGTTCCGATCTCTGATTCTTGATTATTTATTTCTTCTTATTGCATTCATTTTTATTTCTGTTACATTTGCATCACGTTTATTTCAGTATTCAAAACAAACTACAAACCTCAATTATATGCTTTTAACTTGCTGCATAACTCTCGTCTTAACACTACTAATTCTAGCGCATCAATCCCTGTGGGATCGATAATTTATATACTTGCTCGCTACAATTCGACCATGTATACTTGCACGTAATGTGATTCATAGTCACACTTAGCAATAAGTCACTTTGAATTAGTTATTGTACAATTATATTAACTCTCGAATCACTTCGGGTGCTCAGCAGTAGCATGCTATGTCACCAGCGCGTTGCACAAGCCAAATGGCATTCGCCTAAAAGGAAAAATTCCACAAAGACATGTGAATGTTGTTTTCTCTTGATCTATTGGGTCCATGGTGATATGATTATAGCCTGAGTATTCTTAGCTGGCCACTCTGTCTAACATTTGGTATAAATGGTAGCAAGAAGTGATCTTTCTTTGTCGCCGCATTCAGCTTCCTATAGTCCATACGCACTCGCCATCCTATGACAGTGCCTGTGGTAATCAACTCATTTTGCTCATTTTTTATAATTGTTCTGCCCTTCTTCTTTGGGACACATTGGATATGACTCACCCATTTGCTGTCGGCTTTGGGGTAGATTACACCAATATCCAACCACTTTATAATTTCATTCTTTATGACCTTCTTCATTGTTGGATTTAGCCTTCGTTGAGGCTCAATTATGCGAAATGCTTCATCCTCCAACTGAATCTTATGCATGCAATACGCCAGGCTGATCCCTTTTAAGTCAGGCAAGGTCCAACCAATTACTTGTTTATGTTGTTTCAATAAGTCTACGAGCAATTTTTCATTGTTAGGGACAAGTTGAGAAGAGATAATAACCGAATTTTTTTTCCTTTGCTAAAATATGCATATTTCAAGTGAACTGGAAGAGGTTTCAATTCTAAAATTGGTGGCACTTCGATTGATGGTCTTGGCGGTGTTATTTTGTCAGCTAGGTTTAGTGAGTTACTTTCTGCATACCAAATCCCAAGAACCTCCAGTTCATCATCAGATGACTCGTCCTCGCTAGTTTCCAAATAATCTGCATTCACATCCTCTCGCTGCTCACGCGAACTATTGGCGTAGACTTTGCTTAAGACTTCCTTAAACGAAGTAATTGTGGAGCAATCTTGTACTTCAACGAGATATTTCATTGAGTCAATGATGTTGAATTTAATTTGCTCGCCATTCATTTGCAAAGTTATAGTTCCCTCATAGACATCTACAAGTGTTCGACCTGTCCGTAGAAATGGTCTTTCCAAAATGATGGGAACGTTTTGATCGGCTTCATAATCCAAGATTATGAAATTGGCGGGGCTAATGAACTTTTCTACTCGGACTAAGACGTCCTCAATTTTCCCTTCTAGCTTTGCTATTGATCGATCTGCTAGTTGATTTGTCACCGATGTGGGCTTACTTCGTCAATCCCAAACTACTTATGCACAGAAAATGGCATCATATTAATATAATGCCCTTCTATCGAGATTGAGATGGTGAAACCACGTGGATCTTTTTCTTTTGCAGGAATTTTCTGGGTAATCATTGCGCTACACTCTTAATTAAGCAAAATGATTTTTGCATCTTCCATTCGATCTTTTTCTAACAAGACTTCCTTTAGGAACTTTGCATAATTTGGCATTTGTATCAATGCCTCCAAAAGCAGTAGGTTGATCTGTATCCCCTTAAGGATATCCATGAACATCTCAAAACCCAAACCCTTCTTCTTCTTTTTCAATCTCTATGGAAAGGGTGGTGGTGGGTTAAACTCTATCACTTCGCTAGGCTTAGTGTCTATTTCCACATTACAAGGCTATGTATCAGCCTCCGCATCGATTCTCTAAACCTCTACAAACTCATTTTGATCTTTAGACTTTTCTTTAGAAACTTCCTCTACAATACATCGCTTTAGCGATTCCAACATCAGACCTCTAGCTAGTTCTTCATCTATTACAGGCTCCAACTCTTCAACTTCAACTACTGAAATCGTCTTAACTTGTTCCTTTCCTTCATGCCTGGCGGATTCAGTGTCAGAAGGCAATTTTCCTACAGGTCTTTTCCTTAACTTGTTCGCGAGCTGACCCATCTGCATTTCCAAATTCCTCATAGCCACTTGCTTATTTTGTATGGGGCTTTTTTATTTTGGATCACAACTTGCTGGCTCTGCGAAATTGTTTCATTTTTGGCTATATATTCTTTCAACAGGCTTTCTAGCGAAGTAGTACGGGTTTGCTGAAAATTCTATTGAGGTTTCTGATTTCGCAGGTGTGGACGAAATTCTAACCATGATTTTTCTAGCCCATCTGTGTGCCAAATCCTGGCGGATTTCCTTGATATATTTGCGGAGATCCTTTGTTACTTGAACTCCCAACATTTCCACTATTAGACCATGAAAAGTTTGAATGGTTTTTCCATCTGACATTATATGTGTTGGAAAATGGGTTTTTCTAACGATTCGCTTGCGCAAAATACACTGAAGCGGTGTTGTGAGGAAATTCTCGTACATGTGTGCTTCGCCGCACAAGGCACATGATTCTGTCATAGATAGTTGTTGGTGATTCACGAACACCACTTGTGCTGGATTACCACTTTGCATCGTCATATTCGCATTGTTTTCTCGTTCTGCATATTAAGCAACATTTTTCTCATCTTAGACACTTGTTACCTCAGCAACGGATCATTGCTCGATTCAGTGTAAACTCCTATCTTTACATCTTGATGTAAACCATCCTTTCATTATTTCTATTGCTTGGTTATATGTCTTTATAGAAGTTCTCCAGCTGCTGAAGCATTTAATACCAATTTCACTGCTTCGCACAAACCACCATAGAAATATTCTAATTGCACACAACATGAAAGTCCATTGTGTGGACATTTTCACTGGATCGCCTTGAAGCGATCCCAAGCTTCAGCAATTTATTTGCCTGCGTCTTGTCTAAACTTCATAATTTCATCACGAAGCTGCATCGGCTTCTTAGGTGGTAAGTATTTCAACAGAAACCGCTTCGCTAGTTCCTCCCAAGTAATATCTTCTAACTTTTCGACGGTGTTTAACCATTCCTTTGCTTTACCTTAGAGCGAATATGAAAACAGATGCAACCTCATACTATCTTGACTAACTTCTGGAATAATAAAGGAATCACAAACACCCATGAATTCCCTTAAATGGTTGTGTGGGTCTTCGTTCGCGAGGCAAGGAAACTGTACCTTTTGTTGGAGCAGCGTGTTCATCATTGGCTTGAACTCAAACGCTCTTGCCCCGATGTCTGGTCGTATCATGCCCCTTTACAATTCTGAGACATATGGTACAACGTAAGCTCTAATAGCTCCATCCCTGTTATTCGCCATCATAACAAGGTTAGCGAATAACTGATCTACTTGTCCTTAATTGGGTAAAGCTGGCTGTCCCTGCCTTGCCTCAGCATTTTCGACGGGCACATTGTTTTGATACACTTCAGCCATCCATTCAATACGAGTTTTCCTTTTAGCTCTTCTTCTTCTTCCCAAATTTTGCTCAAAGTTTGAGATCGAAAGGCTTCACAGGACCTTGCCTTCGCATGCACCTTGGAAAATACTCCCTACTATAGGACATAACATATTAACTTAATATTCAAAGCACTACTCTTACAATACTCAAATAAAAATAGTTTAAAATCCTCAGCAACGTTGCCAAAAACTTATTGGGATGAAACTGGCACACAACAATATAGAATGATAATTAAATGGGAATGACGTGTAATGTTCAAGATTTCACCGAAGCGAAATGGCAACTCTAATGTAAGCGAAAATGTGTTACATGTTTGATTTCCTAAAGATGTACAAGTATACACAGTCTTGTTGTATTACAAGTTTTAATTCAAGTAAAGGTCATTCTCTATAGGGATTTTATGATGTTTTCAATTCGTTTTTCAAGTAAGAGTCAATGATAAAGTTGATTGGTGAATTGAGTAAGTATTAACTAAGTAGAAAAATAGCGAAATAACGAAAGTAACAATATGAGATAAATATCAGAGGGGGTCTGGGTTTTTAGGTATTTTGCTTAAGAAAATTGGTTAGCGAGAGCGAACAACCGCTAGGTTTTCCCTTGGCTCTCTCGAGCTCCGGAAGTTGACCTTCTCAAGCTCCTAGTTTGGTTTTCTCAAACTCAAGCGACTGTTATAGAAACCTACGACATTAGGCGAACCTTATCTCTAAGTATTCTTTGATTAGCAGAAAAACCTAGCAATCTTAATGTCATGCTTGCAAGATCGCTTTACTCTCTTTCTCTCGAAAGCGAAATAAAGTTCAACAACCAGTTTGTCAAGAGAATGTAAATGACATTAAAACAACATGCATAAAAAGTTCTACTCGTTAATCCTTCGCCCTGAGCAAAATAACCTATTTCCCCTATCACCTTCTGATGGAAAATTTAGCTACTCATACTTGTACGCATGCTCTTTACACAAAAGATTTAGTAAACAAAACATGAAATAAGTGAAAAGAAGTAAAAAAGTGATATGAAAAGATAAGAAAACTCTTGAAACTTCATTATAGCTCTGAATGTCTCCAATGAAACTCCGGTTACAAGCAGAATAACTACAGAATACACTTAAACTATTCTAGAAAAAAGATAAGAACAACTACAGCTCAGCGAAATCGCTTTGGTGACCCTAAATACTAAATTGGAAGAAAGTTGGCTGAAAAAACTCAAGAAACACAACAACTAAGAAACTTTCTTATAAATTCTAGTCTCCCCAGCTTTTCGACACAAATTTTTTAACCCCCGAAATGGAGACGCCTCTCGCTATTTATAGAGCTCCCGACAGCTTCTGGGAACGACCTACTCCATGATCACTGCTATGCCAAAAGTTGTTCTACTTTAACATTCTTCTACTCCACGATCTGTGTTGTCGAGTGCATTAGAGCTGACACAAATGAACAACTGAGATTAATCGTCGAGCATTCGATCTTTGCCACATGTCCCTATGGTTGAGATATTTTATGACCTATCCTTTCTGCTCGTTCTTCTTTCGCTAAGGCGATGTGGGATGGATTATGGGACTGTTTCACCTGGTCTAGCCTTCGCTTGGGTGAGGATTTCCTCCTTTAATTTCACTTTGCTCCATGCTCACTACAACAAACTAGAAAGCATCAATTGTCTTTTTTAACACTTAACAATTTATATATAATTTGTTCATATTTCACTACAGCGAAGGCTCGAAAAGTATCCCAATAAGAAAATATAGGATATTTTGCTTAAGCATAGTAATTGGCACATGGGGGAAAAATTCTTGATATTATCGATTAATTATAGAAAATTATATCTAAAAATATATTAATTAAAAGCTACTTTAACTCTCAATTTTTTAGAGTTATCAGTAACCCCACCATTAACTACTTCATTTGTGAATTTCATAGTAATAGAAACACATGTCCTATTGCGACAGAATTTGTAACTTGCTATCCTCTTGCCTAGTAGGCAAAGATTTTCCTCCGTGGAAAGGATGATTCATTCAGATCGACATGAGAGTTCAACTACATTGCATTGCTAGAATCGATGTTGTATATTTGAAAGAGGTTGACCTCCTTGCTTCTCTCATGTTACAATCCTCTTCTCGCGAAGCCCCCTTTCTCCTCGATCCATAGAGACAAAATGGAGGACTGGTGCCAATAGTTCATCACGGAAGAAAGAACTCATTAAGCCGAGATCACTAACTAATACTAATAGAATAGGAAAGAACTGTTCTTTTTGTATACTTTCCTCGGTTCCGTTGTTCTGCGAGCTTTACACAATCAATCGGATCATATCGATTTCCCTTCAACATAAAATAGGTCATCGAAAGGATCTTGGATACCCACCAAAGCACAAAATCTATAATCTTTAAGAAAATGGATTTCGATTAAAAAAGTGCATAACCGCATGGATAAGTTCACACTGGCCCATCAATTTTGGATCCAATTTGAGGCCCAAGTATGGGCTAAGCTATGTGCTCTATTCGGTGTTTATATTCATAGCTTGCATACGCTCATCGAGATGACCATGTATATCGTATTGTACCCCGGTTGGGGATTCTTACTGAGTAATTCGTTACTCACCCTTACTGTGGTTTTTCCACAGGTAACCAAGTTGCGAGACAGGATGGCTGAAGGAGGAGCTGTGATCATGGGGCCCAGTCTTCCAACTCTGATTTTTGTATTATGACTCTCTTGTGTTTTGTTTTCCCCCTGAATGCATGTAGCCGGGCACGGAGCCCTAGGATGTTTTGTAAATATTTGTGGATTCCAGCATTTTGTATATGAACAGGTTTTGAATGACTTTTAGTAAATCTCTGATCAGAGTGAACTTTGGAAATGTATTTATCTTGGAACAGGTGCTTGGAAACAGGGACAGGTTCCAGGGGAATTGTCTAGTTTTTAAAGGGGTTATTTTGAATGTTTTTGTTTTAATTGGAATCCGAAATCCAGTCTTGTTTAAATGTCTTTTACTTTGAATGCATGCATTGGGGTAAGGGCCCATTTAGTGCCCCATTCGGGTCGGTCCCTTACAGTTGGTATCAGAGCTCAGAGTCATAAATTCTGTAGATTGACCTTTTGTTGTAGGTCGTTTTCCCATGATCACTAGCACTCCGACAGTCATCGGGTACGCCTAAGTTTACTATTTGTTGTTTAAAAAGGGTTAAGAATTTACAATACCTGTCATCGAGTGTATGCCTTGTGTAGTGTTGTGGAGCGGAGACGAGCAGGTTCTGACTCGTTATTGGTTTGGGTTTAGAGCGCCATCATGCCAACTTCCCGCAGTGTGCGATGTATGTTGTGGCTTGTTGTGGTATCAGTAGATTCGTTTGCCCGGGACATCGTTCAGAGGGGAGGTAGAGATTGGACTCCCATAGGCCAAGCGTGGCCCGATTGATGGTTTTCCCCTAGTGAGAGGGTGGAGGTGCTTTGCCTTGGAATGCCACTCCAAGAGAGAAGTTAGCTGTGGTTGTGCTGATGTGGATGTTTGTGGAGCAGGTTCCCGTGTGGACTAGCCTGGGTAGCTCAAGTGTTGATCTTGAGCCTTGTTAGACTATTTGGTTGCCCAGAGAGTGGTTGCGAAGTTGGTAGCCTTCGAGGAGGTTGATGGGGCATCTTTGTGCTTACGTAAAGTGTGGTTATTTGCAACCCTGAGCCGAAACCTCAGAGTTAAGGGTGCAAAGCAAGCGATGTTCCTTCTTTGGATCCGTTGGTAGTTTCTCGCTTGTTTGATAGAGACGAACACTCTTCTTTTGGTGAATCCCTAGAGTAGGGCTAGTCTTTGCATGTTGAGAGAGCCGGCGAGTTTGTTGAGCATCGTGTGGAGATGCAAGAGTAGGTGTGAGCCTTGACTTGATGAGATGCCTTAGGCATGGTTGTTGGAGTTGAGCCCTTGCATGCCGAGCCAGAGTTCGTGTCACTTGAGGTTGTGACCTTGTTGTCCCCGTTGGTAGTAAGAAGTGGATTTGGTAGTAGTGGCACTTGAGGTGCATTGGTTGGTGTGCCGCTTTGGCATTAAATCTGGTTCAGGCCTGAGTTTGGCATGGGCATAGCAGATGGTTCTATGCCGTTCGGAGTTCAGCGTACTTCTTTAGCCTTGGATCCGTTTATGGTAGTTGCACATGTGGAGGTCGTGCAAAAGGGCTAGTTCAGTGGTAATCAAAGGACTTCAAGCGAAAGGATGTTCGAGAGGAGCCGAGCCTTTTCCCGATGTTCTTTGGAGGTTGAGTAAGTCAAGCAGGTTGACGGTTGGTAAGTGTTAGTGCGCGTGCATCTCACGCTAGTGTTAAGGCCAAGAGATCCTTGTGGTAGGTAGTGCGGTTAACTACCTTCGAGTGCCTAAACCTCAGGAGAGTTGAACATGGTAGAAGCAAGTTGGGTCCAGTTGAGGGACCATGAGTTGGATGCCTATGAGGTGAGTAGGATGCCTTGTGAGAGGAGTTGGATGCCTTATGGGTAAGCACCCTTGGTAGAGGCTTGGTATAAAGTAAGTTTGGTTTGACGTGGTTATGCTTTGGTGGAGCAAGGTTGCCTGACTTGAGCATCGAGTGGAGATGGAACTTTGGGTGTTCCGTTGATTGGTTGTATCTCCGCCAGAGCTAGTGTGGCTTTTGGGAAAAGCATTTGTTAGACTTGGATCGCTAAATGAAGGTTGGGAGTTGTGCACACAAGTGTGTTTTGTGTGGTTCGTTCGTGGCAAGAGAGTCGGATCCATGTAGGGTTTGCTTTGGGGATCCTGGTGCTCAGCTTTTGGAAAAGTTGGACTCTGTGGATGTTGTAAGGCTTTAGTGAGGTGGTAAGGATACCATGCTCGTGGTATCGGGTTGTTGCTTAGGTAAGATTTGTTAAGTGGACCTAAGCTTGGTTGGTGGATCTTCTTGTTGATCGTCATGGTGAGAGAGTTGTTCGGATCCTTCCTTGGATAGGAGTTATGTTGTGATTGACGCCCGAGTAGGAGGATGACGATTCGGTAGCGCTTTCGGGTCCTCTTGGTTTCCAAGGAGTTGGAGTTGGCCGGCATGGTTGTGTTCTTTGGAAAATGGAGTTGTTGTTGTTCGAGCGATTGGTTGTAGGTCGTTAGTTGGCAGTGGGTGTCGAGGGTTGTCGAAGAACCCTAGGTTGTGGAGAGCCTCTCTAGAGCTCGGTCAAAGGCCAAGTAGTGAGTTGCATTTGGCAAGCCGGAGCCGTGTAGTTTGTAGCCCTGGGGAAATCTTGGCAATCTTGGTAGCCTAGCAAGTTAGTATTTGTTTGGAGTAGAGTCCGGATTGGTTCCGGTATGGTGACAAGTTGATGCTTGGTGTTGACCAAGGTGTGGATTGGAATTGCTAGAAGTCGGTTTTGCTCGTGGGGCGAATGGTTCTTGCCTGTTGGTTGTCTTCTTGTTTCGGGAAAGTTGAGAGTTGCCCCGTTGGTATTTGGAGGTTCAATCCGTGGTAGACCCTTGTTGCTACCCGTAAGATTTTGATCTTCGGCTTTAGTGGAGCAAGGCGGTGAGTGTAAGTGGAGCTCCTGTTCTCTGATTTGTCCGCTTTCGTTGGAGCCGTTTCTTTCTGGGTTTGGCAGGTTACTACCGTCGGTTTGTTAAGGATTTTTCCGCCATAGCCTCGCCCCTCACTCGTCTGACGAGGAAGGGTGTGGAGTTTATTTGGAGCGAGTAAGTGTGATGAGAGCTTTGCGAGCTCAAGCGCAGATTTGCCTCGGCACCAGTGTTGGCGATTCGGAGGGACAGTGGTTTCGTGGTTTACAATGATGCTTCCAAGTTCGGGTTGGGTTGTGTGTTGATGCAAAGACGGAAGGTCATTGCTTATGCTTCCCCGTCAATTTGAAGCCATATGAGCGAGAACTATCCGACTCATGATATGGAAATGGCAAAGCAGATGGTGTTCGTGATCAAGATTTGGGGCATTACGTATGGTGAGCGGATTCGAGATGTTTACCGATCACCGAGCCTCAAGTATCTGTTTGCTCGAGAAGGAGTGAATATGAGGCGAGAGGAGATGGTTAGAGTTGGTGAAAGATTATGATCGCGAGAGTTTGTACCATCCGGGTAAAGCAAATGTTGTAGCTGATGCTTGAGTAGGAAGACGTCGCACTCAGTGGCGTTGTTAAGTTCCCCAGATTACGACACTGAGAGAGGTCGAGCGGGCCGAGATTGCAGTGTTGTTGGGTGAGGTTCTCGCAGAGTAGCTCGATTGACAACGGATTATTGATAGTCGGTGAGTGACCCGCACTTAAGAGATTATTTGACAGAGTTAGTGCTTGATGGAGATTTTGACTTTGTGTATTCACGGACGCATGCACGACGTGTCTGAGGCGGTTGTGTGTTCCGGATGTTGCAGGATTGCGAACAGAGTTGCTCTCGAGAGGCCCACAGTTCTCTGTTTGCTTGGCACCGGAGGTACCAAGATGTATCGAGATCTTAAGCGGACATTACGGTGGATGGGTATGAAAAGAGATGTTGCGGAGTTTGTCGATCGATGTCTCACTTGTTAGCAAGTGAAGGCACCCAGCAGAGACCGGCCGATTTGTTGCGGTGTACTACGAGTATACCTCGGTGGAAATGGGAAGAGATCTCCATGGATTTTAATTCGGGTTGCCGAGGACTCAGAAAGTTCTCTCGATTTGGGTGATAGTCGATCGATTGACTAAGAGGGCACACTTCATTCCCGGTAGAGACACTTATACCGTGGAACAAGTGGCGCAGATTGTTTTTGGAGCGAGATCATTCGCTATCACGGTGTGCTCGTGAGGATTGTGTCTCGACCGTGATTCGAGGGCTTGTGTGTTGGATTTCCGAGCGGTTGGTACGATGCACTGTATCGATGGATTTTGCAAAAATAACAGCGATTATCGATCGGCGGCGATTCAGATGGCTCCATTTGAGGCTTTGTATGGTAAGCGTTGCCGATCTCCTGTGTTATGGGAAGAGGTTGGTGATAGGCAGGTTTTGGGTCCCGAGTTACTGCAGTTGACCAATGATGTCGTGCAGAAGATTAGAGCTCGTATGTTGATGGCTTTCAGCGAGAAGAGTTACGCCGATGTTCGGCGTCGGGATTGAGAGTTTGAGGTTGGTCGACATGTATTCCTAAAGGTTGCACCGATGCGAGGTGTTTTGAGGTTTGGCAAGCGTGGAAAGCTGAGTCCCCGTTTTGTTGGCCCGTTTGAGATTCTGGAGAGGATCGGCAAGGTTGCTTATAGATTAGCCTTGCCTCCGTCATTGTCGGCAGTGCACGGTGTTTTTCATGTTTCAATGTTGAGGAAGTACGTGTCGGACCCGTCGCACATTGTTGATTTTGAACCCTTGCAGCTGAATGAGGATTTGAGCTTCGAGGAAAAGCCAGTGGGGATTCTTGCTTTTGAGACAAAGACACTGCGTAATCGTGAAATCAGGTTGTTCAGTGGAGGAGTCAGAGTTCAGAGGAAGCCACTTGGGAGCGGGAGGATGAGATGAGATTGCAGTATCCCGAGCTGTTCCAATCTTAAGTGACTTTCGAGGACGAAAGTCTTATAAGAGGGGAGTATTGTAACGGCCCGGAAATATCATCCCGGTCTTCCCGGGAGGCCCAGGGGCATTTTGGTAATTTTGGGTCGGGCCGACAGGGCCGATTTTGAAATTGAAAATTGTCGGAATAATTATGAGTCAATTTGAATAGGATCGGGATTTTTGGTGAAGGCATTTGGGCTTGGGAAAGAGTAAAATTAAATAGGGAATTAAATAGCGCGTCGAGTGAGATTAGAGCCAAGGACGTGTCACGTGCTAGGCGGCGGCGCCGATCGAGCCATCAAGGCGTCTTTGTGATTCTAAACGCGCGATCCGTATATAAGCCCGTTTGTCTTTGAGTTTTGATTTAAAAGCCGAAAATCGCCCGAACCTTCTTCTTCTTCTTCTTCTCCCTTCGCGATCCCTTCTCCATTCCTCTTCGGCCGACTGCACTCTCTCCCTCGTCGACCAGCGATTCACCGGAGCTCCCTCGCCGTTCGTCCCTCCGGTAAGCTCTCTTTCTCTTCTCTTCTTCTTCTTCTTCTTTTTCTCCTCTAATTTTGCCTCCCCTGTTTTCGTTTTCGCCATTGATGGCCCAGAGAGTGGAGGGAATCGTGTGGGTTTTGTGCAGCAAGTAAAGAGGAGCTGATCCAGCTGAAATCGCCTACCAATTCGTCGCCGAGCTCTCGCCCGATCCGTGTTCGCCCGCCTTGCTTGCGCGAAGGTGGCGTCCGCGCGCAGCCTCGGCCCGCCGAGCCACGCCGCTCCTCTGCCCGTGCCAGCGCGCGCGCCTTGCCCAGCTCCGCAACTCGTCGCTCGAGCCCCCTCGCCGCTGAAAGCGTGCTGGGGCCATGAGCGCCCCAACCGAAAGCCACTCGGTGTCGCGCGCCGCTCCAAGCCGTGTCGCGCGCAGCGCTAGACGCATCGCGCCATCGCGCCTGGCCTCCGCGCAGCAGCAGCGCGCCGCGCGCCCACTTGAGCCCCTGCGCCCGGCCGGCACCAGTTCTTTGCCGTTCGCTCGCTGCAATCGGCCCGTTAAATGCGTTCATCGTGCCTCGTGAGTTGCTCCGGTGAGCCGAGCCTCGTTTATTTTATTATATTTAGGCTTATTGTGTGATTTTTATTGTGATTGATAGGTTCTCGGTAGCTAGTTGGGTTCGTTTCGCGCTTAGGTTTTCGTGTCAAACGTCCCCGACCAAGGTAAGAATTTCTTACCGGAGTTGTGTGGACCTGCGATATTATATGTGATTGCCGATTGATTGCTTGTTTGTGTTTATTGACATGTGTAGCTAGGTATTCTATTCGAATTCCCGATTAGCATGATTTTCCGGTTTAATTCTCATGTTAATCCATGCTAGGTTGTTCCTCTCTAGCATGCTCAGATTCTGCATTCCTTGCTTCGTAGAATCATGCTAGGCTCGTTGTATTCTTATTGAGCACGTATTGGATTTTATGGAATTGTTTGTCGTTTGCTAGGGTAAAAGTTAGAATTGCGGTGTAGATAGCATCATCCGGGCCCGATGCATAAAGAACCTTGCATCCATGGCGGGGACGTCGAGCAAGTCATTCCGTCCCTGGACCCGTGAGGGATTAGCTAAACCAAGCGGTAGGCCCCGCAATCTTGGGTGAGGGTGGCGATTGTTAATGCCCCAACGGTCGGGATGATGACTTGGCATTGCCCCGTCCGGCAGCCGGGCATGTCCTCGGCATGTTTGGCAAGAGCCCCCGATTGCCACTGTTAAGGCAAGGACGGCTTCGGTGTAAGCCTACCACGACCGTTCCTTGGCCCGGTGCGCGGTGGTTCAGCCGACAAAGTTTACGTGTCCAGTCTCACACCCTATGTCGGTGACACCGATCCAAAGATTTAGTTAGGCGTGGTGGATTGGATATGGGCGACTTGCCTCGCACTCCGGCAACCCCCATAGTCTGCAAAGAGCACGCGGTGCATGCTTACGCTCATTACAGCACGATTGGAGAGCTCCTCGGGATTGTGAGTCGGTGTACCTTTCGCCGACAAAGATGATGTGCAGTGAGGCCGGGACTTGTTTCTCGTATAGGGCGACTGTGTGTGATATTATTTCCGGACTAAGACCCTAATTGGCATCCGAGGCCCAAGTATGGGCTAAGCTATGTGCTCTATTCGGTGTTTATATTCATAGCTTGCATACGCTCATCGAGATGACCATGTATATCGTATTGTACCCCGTTTGGGGATTCTTACCGAGTAATTCGTTACTCACCCCATCGTGGTTTTTCCACGGGTAAACCAAGTTGCGAGACAGGATGGTGAAGGAGGAGGAGCTGTGATCATGGGGCCCAGTCTTCCCAACTCGATTTTTGTATTATGACTCTCGTGTGTTTTGTTTTCCCCGAATGCATGGCACGACACTGAGCCCTAGGATGTTTTGTAAATATTTGTGGATTCCAGCATTTTGTATATGAACAGGTTTTGAATGACTTTTAGTAAATCTCTGATCAGAGTGAACTTTGGAAATGTATTTATCTTGGAACAGGTGCTTGGAAACAGGGACAGGTTCCAGGGGAATTGTCTAGTTTTTAAAGGGGTTATTTTGAATGTTTTTGTTTTAATTGGAATCCGAAATCATGTCTGTTTAAATGTCTTTTACTTTGAATGCATGCATTGGGGTAAGGGCCCATTTAGTGCCCCATTCGGGTCGGTCCCTTACAAGGTCTGAGTCAAATAGTAATGATTCGAAGAACCTCTTTTAAACTATTTCAGAAACCCAAGGACTCAATCATATGGATGTGTAAAATACAGGATTTCCAGTCCTAGCGGGAAAGGGAGGGAAACAGATACTCAATTTAAAATGAGTAAACAAAATTCCATACTCGATCTCATAGATACATTAGAATTCTATGGAAAGTCGTATTCGATGAAAGTCATATGTATGACTTGGAGGGAGATCTTTCATATCTTTCTAGATCCACCCTACAATATTCGGTAAAAAAGCCAAAATAAATTATTTTAGCCCTTATAAAAAGAAAACTAATTCTTGAACATCTTTCACACTCATGTCACGTCGAGGTACTGCAGAAGAAAAAATTGAAAAATCCGATCCAATTTATCGTAATAAATTAGTTAACATGTTGGTTAACCGTATTCTAAAACACGGAAAAAAAAATTGGCTTATGAAATTATCTATCAAGCCATAAAAAGATTCAACAAAAGACATAAACAAATCCACTATATGTTTTACGTCAAGCAATACATGGAGTAACTCCCGATATAGCAGTAAAGCGGATGAACTCATCAAGTTCCCATTGAAATAGGATCCACACAAGGAAACACACTTGCCATTTTTTGATTAATTGGGGCATCCCAAAAATGTTTGGGTCAAAATATGGCTTTCAAATAAAGTTCTGAATTAGTGGATGCTGCCAAAGGGAGTGGTGATGCCATATGCAAAAAGGAAGAGACTCATAGAATGACAGAGGCAAATAGATCTTTTGCACATTTTCGTTAATCCATGAACATGATCTATATAGACACAGAGGCCCATGGATCCATACATCTCGATCGGAAAAGAATCAATAGAAAAAGAAAGAATCAAAATTGATCAATATATTTCTCGAAACAAACGAAAGACGAAACATAAATCATGGATCAACTAAGCCAAGATCTCTCGGGAACTTGCTCTAGAATAAGAAAGAGGAATCTCATGTAAATACCATGGAATAAGGTTTGATCTTATTCATGGGGATTCCGTAAATATTCTATTCCAAAAAGAGAAAGTTTGAAACAATTGGGATTTTTTTTATTGATGCAGTTACTAATTCATGATATGGCATGTACATAATGAAAACTTCATTCTCGATTCTACGAGAATTTTTATGAAAGCCTTTCATTTGCTTCTCTTCGATGGAAGTATTATTTTACTAGAATGTATCCTAATTTTTGACATTATTCTTCTTCTGATGATCGATTCAACCTATGATAAAAAAAGATATACCTTGGTTATATTTCATCGCTTCAACAAGTTTAGTAATGAACATAAATGTAATGAGACAAACCTCCTTAAGGGGGCTTGATGGATTTATTAAAAGCCTTAAGAGGATTATTGAGTTTTAATTCATTAAAAATAAATATAAACTTAAGGACCTTTTGATATTATTAGTGATATAATTAGGAGTCAAATACTAAGAAAACATGGTTTTAATTGTGATCAAGTGCAATGGGGGCTCCTTTGTGACGATTTTAAATTAGAGGGGTTTGTTTGCAATTAAGGACTAATGGGAGCCCTAATTTTCCCCAATTTTATCGACAACTTTTCCTTGTTGGCCGACGAAACCATGAAAAAATTTCCCTTTCAATTAAGGAGCATGGTGTTTGGCCAGCTGTTCTTAATGCATGGGTGCGATTGGAGCTCTATTTACAAGGTGGTTGTGTGTGGTTTGGGATTCTAGGTTGGGTGCCCTTCCACGAATTTATTCCTAGGATGCATGCGAGTGAAGACAAAGCATGCTGAAAGGACACATGTTGGTGTGTGAGGACAGTCCTCATTCTTAAAAGCGATGAAGTCTGGGTACTAACGTGGTCAAGTTGCAGGGGAATGTCGGTGCCCATAGAGGCAAATCCAAATTCCAAATCCTGGGCCTGAGGCGTTATAAATGGTATCAGAGCTAAACTTCTCCTAATAAGATGTGGATATGATTTGCACTACCTATACCATCAAGGTGCACCTTCCTTTTTGGTGGCTCAATCTAAAGAACTGCCTGCTTAACTTGGAGTAGTCTTATATTGGGTGATCTCCTAGGAATTTATTCCTAGGATGCATGCGAGTTAGGACAAAGCATGCATGCGAGTTGAAGCGATGAACGTAAGTTTGACATTTATAATTGTATTTTGGTACTTGTATTTATGTTTTAAAGTTATGTGGAAAGATTCTTTAAATTTAGTTATATATATATATATATATATATATATATATATATATATTTAACGTTTTGCTATGTTTTCCATTGAGAGAATCTCAAACAAATTAGTGTTTCTAAATGGTATATGATTTTTTTTTTCTTTTTGAATTTTCAAAAGTTTAGCATGATATTAAATGACCCGTCAATCTAAGTTCATAAACTTAGGGTCATTTCTAATAGATTATGTATTCAAAAGATGTTTTAAATAGTGTGTCTGAGGAGAGATATAATGGTTGAAGACTTGAGTTTTTAAATAAAAAAAGAATTCTTTTGTGACTTTTAATCGTTAACTTTTCTTTGACCACCACTCCACGTTCATAATCAATCGCTGAAGTATATGAGCAATTTACATAATATACAAGATATTTTTCAATATACGATTTAAATAATTTAAATATCCATCTCAAAACTAATAGAAAATAAGAGAAATAGTCTATCAATCTTATAAATTATTCCCTCTCTTTATTTTTTGATGTGGGATCTTTAACCTACATTTTTATATAGAGTATCATTTAACCAATATACCTAAACAGGAATATATTAATAGCATATCATTATTATACTACTAACTTACTTTGGTTGAATTATGAACGGTTGAATAATATATTAAACATTAGATATATCAATTACAAATTCCTTCTCTATAATATTTGACCATCGAAGGATTAGAACTTCAATACAGTACTACTTAAACAATTCCTCTCTTTATTAATAATAACCTGGTACATTAAATACAAGCAGGTAAAGAAACAACCTCATAAAAAAAAAAAAAATCGAATAAAGAACGCATTACTTTAAATGAATCAACATTACGGTTGAACTTAATGTAAAAAAACCAGCGAATGGATCTAAAAAAAGCATGACATTAACCACCACCGCCACCTCCACCACAGCCCGCACCTCCGCCGCCACAGCCTGCACCGCCGCCATCGCCTCCGCCTCCTCCGTCACCACCGCCGTCGCCTCCGCCGCTACCCCAATCGCAGCAGAAGCAGTTGTCAAGGCCGCTAATTTCATAATTATCTTTCTTTTTACGAGACTTCTTGTCGCTATGTTTTTTTTTCTTACTTGATTTATCACCGCATGCAAATATGATCATTGATATTAGAGAGATTGATAAAAGGATGGCTGAAAGTATGAACAAACCACTGGAGCTTACAAAGCTGAGATTTCCAAATCCACTGCCGTTGCTTGCAAGAATTGGCCTCGCCATTTTGTGAATTTGTATACTTTTTTTAATGATTGATTTTGAACCATATGTTAGACAAAAATAACTTGTATATAAATAGAATAATGGTTGACTTTTCTTATGTGGAAATTGCATATGTGTTTCTTGGGGTTTTCCATGAAAATACCAATTTGTTTTGTCAATTGTTTACTCGGATCTGTTTTTGACTAGCATGATGTTTTGTACTACTGGAAAGAAAAAAAATTAATAAAGAGAAGAAACAAAAAAATGTTGTTATTATTATTTTTTCTGGAAAAAACTTTTTTTTTTTTGTTTAGATTAGTATGTTTCAAAATTAAATATTTTTATTTCGAATATTTTAACAATGTTCCTTTTTAGTATTTTTTAGTTAAATTTTATATTTATTTTTTAAAAAAATTAAATTCACATGAAAACTAAAATAATCAATTCATCAATATATTGACATTTAAAATTAATTTAATCATGATTTTATTTAAGATTACTTTATGTAGCTAACAGTTTTAATATGTCAGAGACTAAAAATGACCATTATTGAAATATCAAAAATAAAATGATCTATTTTAAAATTTAGGGACAAAATTGAAACTAAAACTCAAATTCAAAGATTAAAAATGTATTTTTCCTTTTTTTAAAAAAAAAAGATAAATAGCTATCCATGTTTTGTAGGTTCTAATGACTGTATTATAAATGGAGAGAAAAATTTGGGTGCAGTCCGCGTTCCACCCCATCATAATGTCATCCATGTGGCATCTCAACTTTCTTTTGTTTTTCTTTATATTTATTATAAAAAAAATTTAAAAAAAGATATATAGCTGTATATGGATAACATCATGGTAAGAGTGTACCGTGAGTTTCACCAAATTCTTCTCACAAATAAATCATAGTTTAATCTATGGAAATTTTATTGAAATAGGCTGTTCTTACCTAATAATTACAAATATTTTTAAAATATTTATATTTATAGTTATTAATATTTTCAAAATAATATTATAAAAAATTATTAATATAGTATTATGTATTATTAATATAGTATTAATAATAAAGACTCTAATTGTTAATATTTTTTAAAAAGTGATTGTATTTATAATTATTTCTAAATTTGATAATCTTATGAATTTCATTTAATGTATATCTTCGAAGATCCAAATTTTTCCGACCTCATTTGTTAAACAAAAAGACATTAGTATAGATAAGTTTTGTTCTTGATTGCGTGCTCCAAAAGGAATGTATGGGTTTGAATTACTATTTTATATCATAAATGAAAAGTCAATGTTGTCTGCTAATATAATCGTGAGAACACGTACAAGAAAAGTCTATCAACAAGTTTCGAAAATACAATATAAAATCAAAATAAAAGATTTAATTAAATTATGCTGAATACGAATTCAATTATGATGATTTGAGTCCTTAAAAGAAAATTTGAAATAATAAATTTATAATATAAATTTTGGGAGTGTTTGGTGTGCCTTGTTTTGGAGTACAGATTTGCTATACAAGTTTGTAAACTCATGATTACTTCCATCTTATTCTATCTTGGGTTTGGTACCGTACACATTTTGTCTTCGTTTACTTTTCTAAATTATTTTCAAATTTTCAACATTGGATAGGTGTCAATTTTAAACAAATTTATTCCAATTTTGTAAAAATAAATTGAGCAATTTCAAACGAAAATTTTTATTTCTAATTTTACCTATGTCGGCGAAATTTTCTGATTCAACCCGATTGAATTTAGTTAATTTTCACGTCGAAAAGAGTAGAGATCTCATAGTATAACATAGAGTTACTCTTTTTATTATGAATTAGTTTTAAGATCAATTTCTACACTATCTAATATGTCAGTGAAGCTAAAAGTGATACCATCTTGAGGAGCATATTAAGAATCTTACATTGAAAAGAGTCAAGACCTTTTAGTAATATATCATATAGGTGGACTACTCCTTTCATTACCTGTAGTTGATTTAATTTTGAGATAGATATCTATACTATCTAATAATTAAATTAATTTTGAGGTTTAACTATGATAAAATAGACATTATTTATATTGATTTAAGAAATGAGTTTTAGAAGCTAGTTAACTTTAGAAATTTAACTTCACTAACCAAATATGTAGTCTAGAGTAGACAAACTAGTGTCAAGAGAGCTCGTTGAGCTATCTACAATGAGAAGGTTTTTCTGTTAAAGATGTATGCAATTGATATTGGTGTGCATAATTAGTTTTCTAAAGTTGTATTAATTGAATTATTATATTCATATAAGTCTTTAAATAGAGACTTCTGTACTTTTTAACTATTCTCATTTAATGGCACTTTTCCTTCTTTTTTTTTTTTTTTCCAGATGATCATTCATCTTCTCTTTCTTTCTTTTTCTTTACTCCATTCGGAATAAAGTTTAACAACCCTAAGAAACGATCTTGTGGTTTTCATCAATGGAGTCTTCATAAGAACGAAACTCCTCAGATGTAATCAGTAGCACACAAGGAGAGAAGATCGTCAACTTAGGGAATAAAATTTGCACCGTGAAATTAGACGAAGAAAATTTTTTATTATGGAAATTGCAAGTATCCACAGCATTGAGGGGGCATGGACTTCTTCACTATGTTGCTGAAGATGGTGAGATTCTAGAAAAGTTATGAGTTCAAGAACGTCCCACTAGTTCAGGTTCAGAAGTCAATCGAGTTCTCAATCCTTAATATGAACATTGGATTCGTCAAGATAACCTCATGATAACATGGTTGCTCAGATCGATCTGAATGCCAATCTTGTCTAAGATGTTTGATTGCGAAACGACAAGACAGGAATGGAAGATACTTAATGCTAGGTTTTTCTTCAAGAAATCTAGCCAGAGCCATTACATCTGCAAATGAAATTGGAGACGATTAAGAAAGGAAACATGAAATTAGAAGAATATTTACAAAAGATCAAGAATCTAGTAGATTCATTATCCGCTGCAAGAAGAAATGTTTCTCTTGAAGATCATGTTATGCACAGTCTAAAGGGATTAGAGGCTGAATTTGATCCTATGGTGTCTGTGATAACTGATAAAGAGATGAAACATCATCGTTACAAAAAGTACATTCACTATTGTTAACGCAAGAAAATTAAATTGCTCGAAATTCTACGATTAAACAGGATGATTCGATGCCTTCAGTTCATCTCATAACACAAAATACTAGGAAGTCGATGGCTAATCTGGCTTCATCCTTTTCATCCAACAAACCACAAGGCACTAATTCATGAAAGAACAATCATAATGGAAAAGGTTGCAAAAACTAAAATAATGGAAAATCACCATGTCGGGTGTGTGGAAAATCAAGGCATGTGGCGCTAGGATGTTATGTCTTGCATGAGCGAATCTTGATGGGAATGAATGAGACTAAGAATGGCCAGAACAATAACAACGGGTTGATTGCATTCAATTCATCACAGTGAAATGCATAACTTTGTGAATAATGACGCACAATGGTATCTGAATTCTGGTGCATCCAATCATGTAACAAATGAACTTGCGAACTTGTCTATGATGACTGAGTACCTTGGTGCAACAAGGTGCATGTTGGTAATGGCTCAGGTTTGCAAGTTCTCACTATTGGCTCTTCTTATCTGATTTCTCCATCTTCGAATACTAATACTGTGTTTTATCTTCAAAATTTTCTTCATGTTCCTCATATTACAAAAAATCTAATTAGTGTCTCTCAATTCGCAAAGGATAACTCTGTTTTCTTTGAATTTCATCCTTCTTTTTGCTATGTGAAGGACATTGCCAGTGGCCAAATCTTGCTCCGGGGGGAATTAATTGATGGACTGTATGCCTTTTCATTGCAGAAAGCTCGTCCTACCTAGTCTGTGTCGTCGATTGTCTCCAATATGGCTAAGTCCCGGGTGTTTCATATTGAGAGCTCTTTAGTTCCTCCTCAACATATGTTGAACCTCTCTGTTTTTTATGTTTGGCACAATAAGTTGGGACATCCAACCTTGCCTATTGTTCGTGCTATTCTAAAAAGGTGTAATATTCCTTATACTTTGAATAATAAACATACATCGTGTCATGCTTATTCTATTGGAAAGTCTCATTGCACCTTTCTCAAATTCTCAAAATGTGTACAATTTTCCTTTGGAGTTAATCGTAGCAGATATTTGGGGTCTTGCTTTCAAAATCTCTTGAAATAATTGACATTTTTACATAATTTTTGTTGATGTATATTCTCAATTCACGTAGATCAATTTTCTAAATTCTAAATCTAAAGCATTTAAAGAGTTTCTTGAGTTTAAAACATACATTGAAAAGCTTTTAGGTCGTTTCATTCTTCGTTTTCAATCTGATAATGGTGGTGAATTTTGAGTGTTTACTCATTTTCTAAAATCTCAAAGAATCAAACATCGTCTTAAATGTCTTTATATGTCCCAACAAAACAATATTGTTGAACAAAAACATCGTCAAATTGTTAACATGGGTCTTACGTTGTTATCTCAAGCGTCTCTATCAATAGAATTCTGAGATGATGCTTTCTCCACATCAGTCTATTTGATAAATAGATTTCCAACTACAGTTCATCACTTAACTCCCATGGAAAAATTATTCGGTACAACTCCTGACTATAACTTTCTTAAAAAATTTTGTTGTCTATGTATCCTATGTTGACAACGTACAATCAACATAAAGTACAATCAAGATCATTGCCTGGTATATTCTTGGGATGTGGTTCATCTAAAATAGGATATAAATGTATTGACTCTTCAGGCCAAGTTTATTTGTCTCGACATGTGCATTAAGATGAAATTATCTTTCTCTCCTCACAATTTTTTGAACCTACTCAAGACAAAGAAAAATCTTGTAGCAATGTGATATGTACTTTATCTATTGCCATTCATGACTACGCACGTGAAACTAGTGTACCTTCATCTGTTCCCTCGTTTAAAGCTTTGTCCCATTCTTGCCCATTGATCACTTATGTGTCTCCAACCTCTATATCTCCAGCTGTGGACTCCCCTGTTTCATCTCCTCCTATTCTTTTAGTTGATAACTCTCAATTCACTACTACAAAAAATAAGATAGTTGATGCGCATAGATCGTCAATTGTACAATCTAGTTGACGTTTTTTAAAGCATCAACGAATCAACTGTCAACTAAAGTCACTATAGTTGACGCTTACTAAAGCGTCATCCAATGATATAATTGACATGTTTAAAATGTTAAGACCATAAGTGATTGACCAAGTGTTTTGTTGACGTATTGTGAATGTCAACAATTGTTCAAAACGCAAGTAAATGAACATGAGTTGATGTTCTGTAAATTTCAATGAAAATATTGGTTGACATTTTGTAAACGTCAACAAATTTAACCGAAAACGCCATTGTAAAATAAGGTTCATGCTTTTATAATGTCAACGTGCTCATTATTGTTGACGTGTATTAAACGTCAAGGAACTAACCTTTTTTTTTTCTTTTTAAATTTGATCGAATTTATCTAGATTTCCAGTTCATCCTTCCAAATGATATATTGCTCAACATATTTCTAATTATAAATTACAAAAAAAATCGATATAGCATAAACATAATATATATTTCAATACTAACAAAATTACAAAGAAAGTACGGAACCACATTTGAAACTTTGATATATTTTTCAAAGTTGTCTTCCTTAATATGCACAAAAATTATTCAATTCCAATGAATTTTCGAACTATTTCCAAAACTAATTGTATACAAAAAAAAAAAAAAAAAAATATGAAATATTTTTCGAAGTTTGTAGTCTTCCAAAATATATTCAATAACAAACGAAATATCTCATTCCACACTCATTTTATCCAGCTTACATGTAGAGGGTACTAGAATTCAGCTCATTCCACACGCACTTGATCACGAAAACTTGTATGTAAGAGTCTCTTGTATCCAAGACACAAACTTATTTATGACCATTCAAATCATTACATCGAGTACATAAATGATTTCAAAAGATTCATACAATTCTCACAAGCATTTGCACGCATGTTGTCATTTAATTCACTTAATAAAAAAAAAACAATTATAAATCATGATTTAAATCTAACCCATCAATCAAATATAATAAATAAATATTACAATTATCCAAACTAATCCAAATAAAGCTAATGTACATGTACGTAGAGAATTCATATGATGGAAATTTATAACAAAATGAAAGTTCATCTGAAATTGAGTCTTTTCGTAAGAGTTCTACTTTTACTTGAAGTGACACTACTAGAAATTAGGGTTTAGATGACACTTACTCAAACCAAATTCAAGAGGCTAAAGCAATTAAAGTGTCATAAATAAAAACACGCGTTTTATGACACTTTATTAGAATCATCTCGTAATCAGAAATTAAAATAAAATTATGATCACAAAAAAGTGTCATAAATTAAAAAGACGCGTTTTGTGACACTTTTGTAGAATCATAAATTTTTTAAATTACCTTAGAAAAATAAGTATAATTTTGATATTTCTAAACATTGTATATATATATATATATATATTTATTTATTGAGATTAATTTTATATATTTTTTTACAATTATCTTTTTAACCATTTATAAATTATAATTTTTATAATATTTAATTTCCTAATTTTGTTATCATTTCGCAATAATCACAAAAAAATGTCATAAATTAAAAAGACTCGTTTTGTGACACTTTTGTAGAATCATACATTTTTTAAATTAACTTAAAAAAATAAGTATAATTTTGATATTTCTAAACATTGTATATATATATTTATTTATTTATTGAGATTAATTTTATATATTTTGTTACAATTATCTTTTTAACCATTTATAAATTATAATTTTTATAATATTTAATTTCCGAATTTTGTTATATGTATATAAATATATATTATGAAATTGAATTTTTGGTGGTAAGATCTAAAAAAATTGACAACTTTTTCGCTAAGGAAGGATGAGTTCTGCCGTCGACTGCACATACGACACCTTCATCGTCGCCTGCTCCCCACCGACAACCCATGTAACGCCCCGCATTTTCAGAGAAACCCTCTGAGTGCATTTTCAGAGAAACCCTCTGAGTACAGTTATTCGCTTTTCCAAGATTTTCGGTGTAACTCTATTTAGTTCTGGGTTTAGGAGTACTTTGGTGATTTTACCCCTAATGGCTTTTATGAGATTATTAATTAGTTTTGGATTAATTTTGTGATTACAGGAATTTTTAGGGGAATTTGTAGAAATTGGTAATTTAAAGAAAACGAAAATAGATAAACCCATTTAAGTTGTATTAAAAGAAAAATGAAAAAAGAAAAAAAAGAAAGAAAAGATTTTCATTTAAGCCATTTAAATTAGAATGAAAAGGGTGAGATTTGGTTTTAAAGAAAAGGAAGCTCCTTTAAGTTAGATTAAAAGAAAAATAAAATAAAATGATAATAATAAAAATAGAAAAGGGAAAGAATAAGCCCATTTAAATTTCTTCGCCATGCTCGTGACTGTACTTTTGGGTTCGGGTGGATGTTTATTGTTATGCCCCAATTTTTGTAAAAATATAAAAAAAAATGTATATGAAAAATATAAATGAGTACATAGAATTTGAATAAAAGAAAGAAAGAAGAAAAAAAGAAAAAAAAAAAACAAAAGGGGATTTTGTTTAAATAAAAGAAAGAAAAAGAAAAAAAAAAAACCTAAACTAAACTCTTTTCCCCATTCCTGCCGCACCCCCCCCCCCCTCCTCTCTCTCTTTTCTTCTCTTTCTCTCTTCACCCGCAGTCGAACCACCCAGCCTCCGAAAAGATCGCCGCGAAGCACACCCAGTTGTGCAGAGCAACCATCCCCGCAACCACGCACGCACACGACCCCCGTGACGCAGCCCTTCCTGCTAGCGTCTCCTCCCCGTCCACGCGTGCCTAAAACAGCCTGCACTCACGCCGTTTGCCTCGTCCCAGCCGCGCTGCCGAGACTCCCTCATGCGCGTGTAGCAAGTCGCGTACAGCCCCTGTTCGCCTAGCCACTTCGCGTGCGGCGCGATTTGTAGCAGCTACGCCTCGGTTGCACGTTGTTTCGACCTTTCCTAGTAGCAGGTAAGTGTTATTTCGAACCTATTTTCCTGTGGATGCTGGATTGTTTGGTTTTGAGCTGTTGTGGCTAATAGGTGATGTTATTTTCAGGATGTGGTAATTGTTAGTTTTCAAAGTGTTGTCCTACTGTTTCGCGAATAGATAGTAAAGTTAGTATTTTTTGTATATTTGATATTATAGCACCTTTTGAAGTTCTTGATTTGTTTTTGCCACATAGCTTACAAACTATCCTTTTATAATTGTCACAACTTTTAGTCTTGACCTATTGTTTTAGAATTGTCTCTACTTTAAATTTTAACTTATTATCTTGTAGTTTTGTTTGTTGTCGACATTGTTGATAATGAGAAGTTGTTTGTCTAAAAACGTGAGCTTCATGACTTGAGTAAGCCTTCACTAAATAGAACCCCCTTACTGGTACTGAATAACAAGATTGACAAATAAGGACTTACTTACTTCACCTTGCAAAGGACTGAAGCCTTTAATTGATAGAGAAGTCTGTTGCTTTATGATATCCTACAAAAACTCCACCAATATCGATACCCTTATTGACGGGCTCACAAAGCATTCAAAGTCGAAAAATTGAGCTACGGTGTCTACAATTTCAGGTTAAAAACTTCGATCGTTTAATTGATTTGGGGTTTTTTTTTGTCGATTTTTCATTGGTTTGTACCAGATTCTAAATTTGAGGGGGTTATGTTGTTAAGACCATGGTTGGTGAAGGCATCTCTTAGTCGAATGCTTCTGATTTTGGATGCTGAAAATAACAATGTTTACGAGATTTCTATGCCATTTTTTAATGTAAGTCGTTTTTCTATATTAATCTATCAGTTCAATTGTGTACGTTAGATTGTATTTCTAACGTAGAATTTTTTCTTATTAGAACATAATATATTATGGATGTAATGTAGGGTTGAGAACTGATAAAACGTTATTTATTTATTTACGTAATTTATTCTTATTAGTATAGTTAGTTATATAAACTAGTTTGGGAATTATCAGACGACTTTTTGATAATTTTATCCCTAATACTATTGAATAACCATATTTGATCATTTACTTTAGTTTAGCAGGTTAAGTATTTTTATTATGTTCATAAGTTCGATAACTTGATTTGTTTTATTGTTTTGTTTTTATATACCATGTTTCTAAGTTTTGGTAAGTCAAATGGTTTGTATTCATTTTGATAGGTTTAGCCATGGAGGTTGAAGTTTTTCTTATGGCTATTAATAGAGAAGATGATTGTGCTATGAATAGTTTTAATTGTAAAGCATTTTTGGATCATTGCTTTAATTTGTGATTATTTTAGAATTTTATGTTTTACTTTTACAATCATTTTTGTTGTTTTAATTGTTCTCAGGGTCTGTCTAACCCGGTAATTAAGACATGATTGTTGGCAATGACTATTATAACACTAACCCTTGCTAGTTCTACTTAAACAAGACCTTCTAGGAATCCTGGGAATGTGAGTACACATTTGCTATTAAACTTTATATTTATCAGGTATTACAAACTTTTTATGTCTCTTCTTGGGAAAATCCACTCAAACTACTACATTTTACATACCCAAAATATTGAGGTATTTAAGGTATAACTTTAATTATCAAATTATATTTCGAGTCTTTGTGATCAACATATTTCTCCAAATTGATTGATTGTATTGGTTCCCTACTGAAAGTGGTACATCTTTTTTAATATGTTCTTCTTAACTCCTTGATATGTGTAAATTTGATTTGGAGTATTTAATTATATTATTGCGTGGGTGCAACATTCTTAAGTTAAAATAGTTTATTATACAAGTATATAACATAAAAAGCTATTAACTTTTTTTTTCTTTTTTCCATTTGTAAAAACAGTCATTCCAACCTTTGTCGAGCAATGTTTGTTTGACTTTTGGGGTAAGTTTGATTAATGTATTTGTTAAAATTCATTGGGTCTTTTTGAGTGCTTGTGGTTTTGAAGATTTTTGTATTTCTTTCTTATGTGTTATTGTGGCTTGTTCTACTCTAAATTCTCATTTCTTTTATTGGATAGAATGATTGAATTCAATTCTTAGTTTCCGTTGTTGCTATAAAAAGCATATTAACTAAATGATTACTTTTTTCAGGGCACTTCTTAGAGAGATCCATCATGCCTGCTTTTCTAATGGTTGAGGTAATTCTTAAAGCTTTAATTTAAATTTTGGAGATTAGAGAGTATTTGTTGAAGTTAACTTTATATTGAATTGAACTCTTGATAAATTGATCATATTGAACTGTAGCCACCAAAATCTTTTATACTTGGATAGAAATAGAATGATGATTAATACTAAGACTGAGTTTTTTTTTTTTTAAAGCACTAAGACTGGGGTTTGGATGTAAGTGAAGTAAGGATTTCTTCTTGAAAGAAAAAGAGTTCCAATTTTTTTCAATAGAAAAAGGTTTCCATTGTTTCCCTTTTCTGATTGAAGACAAGTTTTTTCATACATTTTGAAGCATGTGAATTGAATGATTGAAGTTGAAAGGATAGTTTATGTGATGTAAGGTGTGATAAGATGATCTTGTCATCTTTATTTTATTTTGTTAGTTGTGAAATGATTTTTATAGTTGGGCTGTCATTTGCTAGCATCGATATCATGAAGGGTAAGTCTCTGTAGCCGTCTTTATGCATTTATTTTTTCAACTTTAATTTCCCCTGCCTTATTTTATGAATCGAGACTTGCATTAATGAAAAATCTGTTTCGTATGGGAGAAACCAATGAGTTTAAAGTATAAGTTGAAGCAATTGGACAAGTCAAACATAAGAACCTTGTTACATTGCTGGGATACTCTGATGTAGGTGCTCGTACGTACTATAGTTTTTGTCCAAATACCTTTTTTGCCTTCTCTATTTCAGATTGCCTGTAATTCTAAAGATGTCACCTTATTCTATTATTTTTCTTGTTTTCTTGCATTAAATCCTTTATGTTTATTGTGAAAAGTTGAGTCCTTAAATCTGTTTTTTCTTCTCCGATTGATGTTATAAGATGTTTGTTTATGAGTAAATAAATAATGGAAACTTGGAACAATGACTTTTCTATTTATTTGATAGGGTTGACTAAAAAGATAGTTTTTTTTTGGTAAAATAATTAACATGAATACTCTCATTCTGATGATGTTTGTGGTTCAAGAGATTATGAGCAAATATAAAGGTTCAGGAGTTTGAACATAATTAATCATGGTATGGTAGAGTATTGAATAGTATATAAAGTTCCATTACTCATTTCTATAAAAATAATTTCCTAGCACTTTTTTTAGTATTGAATCAATTACTCATTTGTATAAAATAATTTTCTAGCATATTCTTAATTTATCTAGGTTGATGGATTATACTAATGAAGCTTTAGTATTCTAAACTTATATTTAAGTTAATTAAACTCTGACTTTTTTTTTGCTACAGAATAAAGAGTGTGATTAGCATATTAATTTTCAAATTGAAGAGAAGTGGTTTTCAAATCTTGGTTTGCAGTCTATGGAAGCCTTCTAAGAGGCATGATTCCATAACGCATAGTGCTGCAATTGAAGTTTTGACATTTGAAATTTCTATGTACCTTGATGTCCAGATTGGCTTATCTATGGCAGTTTGTGAGTTATAAATAAGTTAGGAGACTGAGGGAAGAGATAGTCGATTCATGCGTAAAGAAGCTTATGTGCAGATGACGATGAATATATTGTACATTTAATATGCAGAGATAGAGAGTTTAATATGTGCTAAGAGCAAAAATGAGAAATTGTTGAAATTTAGAATTAAAACTTGAATGGCATTACTTTTCAGGTGCAACTTCATGGATTCTCACATCTGTAAAGCCAAGTTATTATGACTCTAAAATATGGACCAATTCTTAGAGGTAAGAATTCATAGACTTGCATTGAGTAAAATTGATTTTGAACTTTCATTGGATGGAATTAATTACAAATATCACTTATTTGCTTTATAATTATTAGATGAGACAATATAATGCCAACATCAACATGGATGCTATTCAAGTACTGTTTGCTTTGCCTTAAATTTTTTCATTTAAATATTCTGATATTGCTAATATATTTTTTTTTTCATTTAGTTCATGTTTGCTATGTTTTCAGTTGTTGAAAATGTGAGATGTAGGAACTTGTTTGTTGTGTTCAAATTATGTGACTAGCATTATATTATGTTCTATCTAGTTTCAAAACTTTGTTGTAGAGATGACATTGTTTTTGTTTTGTTTGAATGTGATTTGGAGGTTTTCATTGCTACTTTGATATCAATATTGTAATCAAGCAACCATTTCTTTCGAATATCTATTTCTTCAACTGACCATTATGGAATGGCCTAGTTGTCAAGATTGTTGAGGTCCGAAGGACAATTGGGAAACGTACTTTTGCAAAGGTAAAATCGCTTTCACATTGAGACTAGCGAGAGTGTTGATATGAAAGATCTGGTTCAGAGCACCATAATGAAGCACAAGATGGTTGGCCAGGTCTTCTTCTTCTCTCTAATCTTTGTGCTCAATAATAGAAATATGTTACTCCAACAAGTAAGCTATGGCAATATGGTAGGGATTAAATTCCTTTGTCGAAAGGGTGTAGGCCTTGAGGTGATTATTAAATTTTTCTCTCCTGTAGGAGTATGATCATTTCAATTTGTGCTTTTGTTCTTACTTTCATATCTGTTTATTATAGTTTAAGTTAGCCTCTGTTTATCAAATTAAATTTTATATTTGAGCATAAACCTTGTCTATTTTGATTTAATTTCATATTTAAATATTTAGTCAAATCTTGTATTGAAATTTAATTGATTAAAGTTGAAGCAATATTTAAGTGTGCTCTAGTTAAATTTGCATTCCCGTTTTGAGTTTATAATTATTGTCAACCCGAAAATCCAACCTAACCCAACCAGAAAATATAAGGGTTGGGTTGTGTTGGATTGTCTCTTTAATTGTGTTGGGTTGGGTCGAAAAAGTCGTCAACCTGAATTTTTGGGTTGGGTTAAAAATATCTCCCAACCCTACCCAACCCAACCCATGTACACCCCTAATTAAAGTAAAATTGAGACTCGTACAAGAAATATATCAAAAAAGAAGAAAGTTAAATGGCGATAAGTATCATTTACGATCTATGCCAAAATTACCAATATCAAATAGAAGGAATAAGTAGCTTACCTGACAAATTGAAGAAGATCGACAAGATTGACACTTGAAATATCAGCAAAAGATACAAAAGGGGAGGGAAGATGGGCAATGGAATTCCATGATTTTATTGTAAAGAATACAAAAGAAACTATTATATAAATAAAATTAGGGAAAAAACAAAGAAGTCATATACAAAAATAAATCCTAAGAACAGAGAAACAATAGAAATAGCAAAAGAAACCCAATGAAAAGCAAACCAAAGCTTACTGACAATGAAGAGAAGATTCAAAACTCTAAAACTCCCGTTTGATAACCATTTTGTTTTTAAATTTTTGTTTACGAAATTTGAGTCTACAACAACAATTACTTTATCATATATTTTTTCTTACTTGAATATCTATATCTTACCTATATTTTTAGAAACCAAACCAAAATTTAGAAACGAAAAAAAAGAAAAGTAGCTTCAAAATATTTATTTTTGTATTTTAAATTTGGTTATCATTCACATATTTTCTAAGTAAGATGGATAGATGGTAGGAAAGATGGAATACAATTGTAGGAAATTTAAGCATAAATAAGCTTAAATTTCAAAAATTAAATAGTTATCAAATGGGCTTAAAATGTCTCATCCATATCTATTTCACCTTTTAAGAAGGAAAAAAAAAAGAAAAATTAGAGGATACAAGGGGACATTATTCCAATATTGAAATGGAGCAAGAATAAGAAAAACAGAAGTAGAACTAGGTATTAGAAAAGTAAATCCCTAACGTATTAAGAATTTATACATCATCAACTATCTCATTCTCACCTAAAAAACTATTGTTGGATTCACTCACTAGGCAAACAAACAGAAATTGACACAATGATTTTGAACACAAACATAAAAATGGTGTGCTAACTATTATGTGGATACTTTCATTTGAATCACATATTAAATTTATGTAACAGAGGTTTAGAAGCTAAAAAATGGCTTGAGAGAAATAATAAGAATTTCTCATAGCAAACAAAATTATAGAAGAGAAAAGTTGAGCAAAAGGAAAAATAATAATATTAAAAAAAACACCATGGAATTTTTATTCATGTAAATCTAAGCATTTCAAACTTTTCAGGGTTCATATCACCAAAACCTAGCCATTACCCTCCTCAATCTCTTTTTTAATCCTGTCCACCCTCTCAAGAAGTTTTTTAATAGCTACATAAAAAACATCATCAAAACTCTTTGATCTTGATATGGGGTCTGTATAAATCACTTTAGGAATAATTTTGACCACTTGATTTCTTATTTCCATAACTTGTTTTTACCATAATTTCCTTCCAAAATCTCACCTCAAATTCACCTCTTTCTCTTTAACCTTCTTTAAAGGGATAAAAACATAATACTTTTTGTCATCCTTTGAAAAGTACCAAATGCACTTTTAGTTAAATTTTCCACATAATGGATAATCAATTTTTGGACGAATGAAATTTGGAAAAGAAGCCAAACATACAAAACATTTAGGGCATGTTTGGTGTAGGGATTAAGATTAAGTTAATAGGTATTAAGTTAACCTGAGTATTAAGTTAAGCTGATGGATTAAGTTAATCTGTGTTTGGTGGATAGATTAAGTTAAGCTGGATTAAATTAAGTTGATTGTTGTTTGGTGCATGGATTATGTTAAGCTGTGTTTGGTACGAATATTAAGTTAAGCTGAGTTTCTAAACTTATATTTTCATTTACATGCATTTTTTTTTAATAATTCCACACACTATGTATGCTTTGAATACTCAACTTATTTCCTTGGCAATATATATAAAAAATGACATTCATTTTAAATTGTGAGAACATAATATTCATTCCGTAGCGAAATTATAATTTGGACATAATACATTAAATTCTAGTTCAATCAAATAAGATATACGAATAAGATCATTCACTTACATGTAATACATTATAAAGTTATTTCATTGAGTCATTTAATGAAGTTTTCCATTTAGCAAATATTCGTTCCTCCAGTAAATTTCGAAAGTATGACCATTCAGTTGAAGATTCGCCCATTACAACTCTAGTGAGAGCAGAACCAACATCATCCCCCATTTGTATTTGTCATGTGTACAATATCTTTCATACTAGTATATTCGTTCGATGCTCCATAATCTAAATAATGAGTAGTTTAAAGTGGTTTTATCAAACTTCAAAATTAATTGTGTAACTTTTTTTTTTTTTTATCAAACTTGTATTTTCATGCATTTTATAACAATTGTACCTGAGTGTCTATGTTTATTTCTCATTAAAATTGAAAGTGTGGGTAATAAATGAAAGGAATTAGCGTTTCGTTCATAATAAAATAGGAAATAGGAATTAAAGTACATTTCATAATAAAATAGGAAATATAAAGCAAGTTCACTTCGTACAATAAGCAAACGATGGTTGAACAAAAGAAATGCTATTTAGTCCTTTAATTAATATAAGAAGTAGGGTCATCTTATAGGCAACCACATCGATGTCAGAAAAGAGATAGAGAAGGTCATCATCTGGGTCTGTTCAATAGATAATCGTAGTAGATGCGCCAATCATTTTCAGGGACTTCAAGAAAAACAGAAGCTTCGTCGAGATCCTTTTAAAGGATGTTGAGCAGTATAACCTGTTCTGGACTGGGTAATGGCGATGATAGTGTCCGAAGAATTATTTCCACTTCGGCTCATAAGATTTATTATTCTCCATTGTCACTTGTAGGGTTGTGGCAGGCAAATCAGCAATCCTCACAATTTGCTCGTACTGCATGTTCATGCTGGCACGCAACACATCAATAATTTCCTGCTTTTCTGAGACTCTTTTTCTCTTCTCTCCCACAGAAGTGGATGATGGTCTTTATACTCTACTTGTGGGGGTGTTTGGGTCTTCTTCCTCAGCAACAGGAATCTCAGGTCTGTAATATTCTTGGGAACCACCCGACTCGCCGACCTCTGCATTCAAATCTTCTTCTACAATATCTCGGAATGCAGTTCAGAGAGGCGACGTCTCGACGAAATTAATTATCGGGACATCGTCCATTTCCTCTTGGTAGACTGCGGCATCATCTTCCTCTAATATCTCTAAACCAATTGTCACTGCTACAAAAACTGAGTTAGTTGACACGCATAGAACGTCAACTGTATAGTCTAGTTGACGCTTTCAAAAGCGTCAATGAATCGACTATCAACTAAAGTCGCTATAGTTGACGCTTGCTAAAATGTCATCCAAAGATATAATTGACATGTTCAAAATGTCAAGACCAAAAGTGATTGACACACAATAAACGTCATGTGATGGTTTGGTCGACGTTTATAGAACGTCAATGAACTGTTTTGTTGATGTTTTGTGAATGTCAATGATAGTTTCAAAACGTCAAGTAAATGTATATATGTCGACGATTTTCAAGTGTCAAGGAAATATAAAGTTGATACTTTTGAATGTCAAGTTAGGTATAGTTCTCGACACTTGCAAAATGTCAATAAATATTAATTAGTTTTTATTTTAAATTTTAAATTTCAGCTCCATTTTTCTAGTCCTCCGATCATTCTGTCAATATACACATAATGATATGTTACTAGACAAAATTTCAATCATAAATTAAAATTTCAATATTTCGACATAAGCATAAAACAAAAAATATATAAGTGTCAGTACTCAGTGTTTTTCATAATCCAAAATCATAAAGAAATAATGTAACTACACTTCCAAAATTTATCAATATTGAAAAACTATAACATATCGACTTCATTTGAATTACTCAGCTATTTCCAAAACTATTGTATACATTAAAAAAAAATCTTCAAATTTTATACACTTCCAAATACTGTCATACAAAGTAATACAAAACCATCTGTTGTAAAGTCCAAGAAAATCATCTCATTCTACACGTACTTCATCCAGCTCAGTTTGCATGCATGAATCTCTCGTATCAATCTACTAACATTGAGACTCAAATAGTAACTTATTTATGACAAATGATAAATTCGCAGACTAAACAATTATAAAAAAACATAAATTCTAAAACTCAACATATAATAATAAGAACATCTACATTTTTATTGTATATGTAGCGTCCAAGGAAGTCCGTTCATTCTACTTGCATTTCATCTAACTTTGATTCCATATCTGAGCTTTTGTATCAACCTATAAAGAATAAGACACAAAACTCGATCTTAGTTAAATAAAAAATACATGAGGAAGCTCATATATATAGTTTACTTTTATGATCCTCGTATCAACCTAAAGGAACAATGGAAAGGCTTCTGATCATGAATCTGGTGAGTAAAATTACACATTGGCTTAAAGAAACAAGAATAAGGGAAAGACTTTTGCCTATGAATTTGAAAAAATAAATTTAATATAAAATTGAAATCATGAAAAAAGAAAATAAGAATCTAGTGTCAATTGAGAAAAAGATTCAAAGAAAAGTACAGGGTCAAGCATCAAAATCCTGAAAGAATGTGGCAAAGTATAAGGACAAATAAATACATTAACTTGAAAATTCTTACAAATTCACTAAAACCAAAATGAGTTCAAATGGATGAAACAGCTTCTTACCCTAAAATATACTCAAAATTTAGTGAAAAAAATAATTAATCCACAACTTACCCTAAAATTTGGCAATCAAAGAATTCATCAAAACTACAACAAAAAAACTCAGAATAAAGAAAACCAAATGAAGGCATCAAAATCAAACTAAGATAATTTTTTTAAAAAAAAAAAAACAGTAAAGAACACAATGGCTCAAATCTATATCTTTTTATTGAAACACACACAACATAAAGCAAACCACATTTGAAGATATGTTTACAGTAAACGAAATGAACCAACCTTGATGCATAATTACAAGTTGAAAGTGTGTCCTGTGAGGTGAATGTTTCAATTTCAGCAACAAAAATTAACAAGCTTCTTAATAACAATGGCTTATTTCTTTTGATACCAATGGTTTGAGTAAGCACTTTCCCTAATGCTCAAGTTTCTGTGTAAGTTCTTAAAAAAGACTAAAGAAAGTAAAATACTGTAGAGTAATGTTTAAACACTACATGGCCAAGAATCTTCTAAAAACCAATCTTTTTATATTTTTTTTTCAAGGAAGGAATTCTAGTGCACCTTGCTCACGATGGTTTAAGAATTCATGTGCCCCTTTAAAGAGATGATTTATTCTCCTTTAAACTCCTCAGTTTTGGAGTTTTAAACTAGAGAGGAAAAAGAATATGAAAACAAATACAATTTCTAAAAAACCAAAGTGAAAAATGAAGGACCCGTTTTATAACTATTTTGGTTTATTATTTTTTGTTTTTGAAATTTAAGCTTATTTTTGCTCAATTTTCCTATATTATGTTCCATCTTTTCTACAATATATTAATCTTTCCTTAAGAAAGTATATGAATGTATCCAATTTTTTTGTTTCCAAATTTTGATTTGAGTTTTAAAATTATAGGTAAATGTATATCCAAGTAAGAAAAAAGATAGGATAATGTAGTTGTTGTAGGCTTAAATTTCAAAAACTAAGAACTAAAAACAAAATCGTTATCAAATGAGGCCGAAATGATTATCCAAAACCAATTTTTCCCGTTACTATTTTCTTAAGAAAAAAAGAGTAATCCCTTGATGGAAAATTCCTAAATTAGTTGCATTCACAAACCCGAACTATTTAACTTTTCCACAAACCTAAAACTTGAATGATAATATCAAGAAGGTTATTCGAAAAATTTCCTATTCCATCAAACATCCAACAGAAATGATGCGAAGGAAGGAATTTGAGTACATAACTGGCAGTAAAAAAAATTTAAAAGTTGTTTGCTGAATAGAATACTTAAACATCATGGTTTGAAATATGAAGCATTTTGTGTTTGTAGTCAATTGATAAAATGAATCTTCATGCAACATTCCATAATTGTTCTAAAGTGGTGCTTGAGCACTCCAAGGCACCCTTTGAGTCTGAAAGAAAGTTGAATCACTAATCTAAAAAGAAAATACAATTCTAACTTTACAGAGAAGTTCTAATTTTAAGAAGTTTCAACTGAAGCGGTAAATAATAGCAGCATTGTGAAAATGAAAAGCATAAAAATCACCCCATCCCCCTCCCAAACAAGAAGTTGAAAATGCACCAAATAATTTTAAAACCTAGATTTAATTACTTTCTTAAGCCTTTTTCAATGCAACACTAAGACTTGAAAAATAAAGTAGTAGCTAACCATGGAGTAAACAGGCAGCCGAATATTCACAGTCTGGATGAGCTTCGGGACTGAGAAATCCCAAATAGTTCCATCGAGCGACAAAAGTGACGGAAGTCACCAAGGCCTACCCTCCAATGATGTAATCTTAATGGCCCAAAACAATGGATTGTTACAAGAGTTGAAATACTGCATAGAAATTGATTTCAAAGGCAAAGAGGAAGGGATTCACCTGCAAACCAGTGGAGATGCTAAAAACAGAGACAGAGTTGGCTGCTTGGAAAAACTGCAAGTTTGGCCAATGCTTCTTAAACCTCTCTTTTCTTCACCCGGTGTTGATGAGAGTTCCAGCCGTTGTATGCGTTCGTGTTTGCAAAAATGAGAAGGAAATGACACTAAAATAAACTAGGGGGAAGAGTAAAAAAAAATTTGGGCTTCTTTGTGTTTATAGAAATAGTTTTACAATAAAATTAAATAAATATTGCTGGTACATTTTCTCAATTGACGTTCTACATATGTCAATAATATTAGTGATCCAATTGATGCTTTTAAAAACGTCAATTAAATGCTAGCGTTAAAATATTAGAAAATTGAAGTAATTTATCTCCGTGTTTTTAATTTAGTTGACGTTTATTCAATTAAAAATCAATTTACTTGACGTTTTATCTTTAAAACGTAAGTATGTAAAAATTGCTAGTGTCAACTATACCCATTTTTTTAGTAGTGTGTTGAGCCCATCTCCCTACCTATTAAATTATGAGAAGACAGCAAGTTGTTATGATCTTCACTTGTACCTTCAGTGGATAGAAAGACTTGTCGTGCAGAATGGCCCAACGATTTTTTTATCGCACCAAACGTTCTTTCTATTATATTTCGTGCCGAGGAGTGTGCTTTATAAAAAAAACCTCTCGGATTTCGTGGTGGATTACTACCCCTTCAATCTGAAAGATGATAACGTTCGCCTCTAAAAGGAGTTAAGAATCCATCAACATTTGGATAACCAACATTACAAAGGTAGCAGTATCCTGGATCAATAAACACTAGGTTATTATTCATTCACTATAAGTGAAAGTAGCATTTTCTTTTAGTCCGTAATTACCATGAGGGACGTGAAATCCATTGTTACGAAATAAAGCATCCCTAAGAACTCTAGAGTCGGCTTCTGTTCCCTCCCACCTAGCTAATACGTATATGCACTCTCCACTTTGGAGCACATACAGCAAGAACGTTCGTTGTGATCATATCTTTCCTATTTCTAAAGGAGGCACGATTCTGAGCTAGAACTTTTAACTCTATATGAGTACCATTCAATGCACCTAGACAATTCTACATAGTTCGAAAGAAAAAAATGAAAATTTTCTCCTAGAAGAACTCTACTTCGTAAAGGTAAAATAATGGTACCTCAAACCACTTCCATCTACTATCGGTGCATGATGGTTGGATCGGTTCAGGTTTCTTGTAGAAAATTTCATGACAACAAATCACAACAGTAAGGACAGCTTGAAAGTGGCGTGACACTGTCTCGCCGGATCTTGTAAATTTTTTTCGAATAATGCAGTTTTTAACATCATAAGCCAAGATATGCAAGAACATGGCTACCATTTCGTCTATGTCGATATACTACATACCTCGAAGACCACCGTCGGTCTTTAGCATGTCACACAAGGTTTGAAAGTAACTAATGTCCATCCTAGTTGTTTCATGACAAGCTCAGTCGCTTACTTTTATCATGGAAAAAAAGGTTGCCTGGCGAAAATGGAGTGGAAATAAAGAGCTATAGTTTTTGGTCCTAGGGTTGTAGTTCATTATAAGGTGTGCTAGAAAAAGAAACTGATTTTGCCATGTGTACAATACAGTTAAAACTTCCATAGTTTTACCAGAATCCATTATCTAAAAAATAGTTAGAAGAAAAATATCAGCAAATATCAAATTAAGTCTCCATAAAAAATTAGTTAATTTTAACTTAAAACCAATGGTCTAGATAAAATTGAAGTCAATTTTTTTTAAACAAAAGTAATATCTTTGCTAATTATTTTCAAAGAGATTAAGCCTTATTTTTTTCTTCAAAAAGAGTTGATTTTAATATTCAAATTGGTGTCCTTTCAAACCAATTGTATAGTTTAAATTCAAGTCATTTTTTAAAATAGTGCTAGCTTTGCTATATTCATTATTTCTAAATATACATTAAGCTTTTTTTTCTTAAAAAAGAAGTTAATTTTAATAGTTAAAATTGTTGTCATTCAAATCAATTCTAGAAATAAAATTGAAGTCATTTACAAATAAAATTTACCATCTTTGCAAAAGAGTTGATTTAACTTCAAACGAAGGATGTACATAAAATTAAAGTATTTTTTTTAAAGTAATATCTTTGCTAATTCTTTTTTCTTGAGATAGAGATTAAACCTTATTTTTTCTTCAAAAAGAGTTCATTTGAATATTGAAATTGATGTCCTTTTAAATCAATTGTATAATTAACATTCAAGTCATTTTTTAAAATACTACTGACTTTAGTATATTTCTTTTTTCGTGAAATAAAGATTAAGTTTTTTTTTTCAACCAAAAGTTCATTTGCATAGTGAAAATTGGTGTTATTCAAACCAATTCTATAATTAAAATTGAAGTCATTTACAACAAAAATTTATAATCTTTGCAATTTTATTTTCTTTCTTCAAATAGAGATTTTTTTTCTTCAAAAAGAGTAGATTTGAATATTAAAATTGATGTCCTTTTAAATCAATTGTATAATTAACATTCAAGTCATTTTTTAAAATACTATTGACTTTAGTATATTTCTTATTTCGTGAAATACTCCCTAAGTCTTTTTTTCAACCAAAAGTTCATTTGCATAGTGAAAATTGACGTCATTCAAACCAATTCTATAATTAAAATTGAAGTCATTTACAAAAATAAAAAAAATTACTATCTTTGCAATTTTATTTTTTTTCTTCAAATACGTTTTTTTTTTCTTCAAAAAAGAGTACATTTGAATGTTGAAATTGATGTTCTATTAAACCAATTGTATAATTAACATTCAAGTCATTTTTTTAAAATACTATTGACTTTGCTATATTTCTTATTTCGTGATACAAATTAAGCTTTTTTTTCAACCAAAAGTTCATTTGCATAGTGAAAATTGATGTCATTCAAACGAATTCTAAAATTAAAATGGAAGTCATTTTTTTAAAAAAATACTATATTAAAATATACATTTTAATACTTGTTATATTCTTGTCATTTCAATAATAAAAATCATAATAAACAGATCTCAAGCATATAGAATAAACAGATCTCAAGAATATCGAACTGACTACTACATTTAACTTCAGAAGATAACGTATATAGAATAAATTCGGAATATCATTATACAATACATAAATGCAACATATAAAACCTTAAAAAATGATATAAGAAGTTCACAACTAATTTTCATAAATAAATTCACTAAAATTTGTTCAAATTTCATGACAACCCTTCAAGTGAATTGATAATGGAAGTCAAGTTGTAGCTTGAAATAAAAACAAGCGAAGACACGTTAAGTATGCACCTTACAGTTATTGATATTAAAATATTGCTAGAGTGTCAATAGTACCTTTGAGGGAATGAATGAAGGAGAAACATGTACAAAAGTAAGTCAATTAATGAAATAAAATCCCACAGCCTCAGGAAATGGATGCATAACTCATTTCTTATTCAAGATCATATGCTATCCATGCTTGTTTAATTTAAATTTTTTAAATCATACACAGACAAAATTGTATAGCAAACAAAACAAGGGGTTTATAAAATAAAGCATGGGTGAAGTTAGAAACAAACAGAATACATATTTAGACAAGTAAATAGGTAGTTTTTTTTTTATCAAAATTGATGAAAATGGAATAAGTAAACTAATATAGAAAAGCATAGGTTAAGTCAGAAAGAAAGAAAGAAAACTAGACAGTTTAGGTGAAGTCACAAACAAACAAACATAATACATATTTAGTATAAGACAACAGGTAGTATTTGATCAAAATTTATGAAAATGGAATAAGTAAACTTATATAGCAAAAGCATAAGTGAAGTCAGAAAGAAACAAAACAAGAGATTTTAGGTGAAGTCACAAACAAACAAACGAAATACATATTTAGTACAACAAAATGGAATAAGTAAACTTGTATAGCAAAGCATAGGTGAAGTCAGAAAGAAACAAAACAAGAGATTTTAGGTAAAGTCACAAACAAACAAACATAATACATATTTAGTACAACAAAATGGAATAAGTAAACTTGTATAGCAAAGCATATGTGAAGTCAGAAAGAACAAAACAAGAGATTTAGGTGAAGTCACAAACAAACAACATAATACATATTTAGTACAAGAAAATGAAATAAGTAAACTTGTATAGAAAAGCATAGGTGAAGTCGGAAAGAAACAAAACAAGAGATTTTAGGTGAAGTCACAAACAAACAAACATAATACATATTTAGTACAAGAAAATGAAATAAGTAAACTTGTATAGCAAAGCATAGGTGAAGTCAGAAAGAAGACACTTGTAAGTGATAAAATTCAATTCAAATGCCAACAACAGAAGATGAGAGAAGGAAGACAAACTCACTATACTATGGAGGAAGCCACTAAGAGTTCGTAATACAGAATGTCAAGTTAATACATCAACTTATGTAGGTAAAAAAAGGTGGTAGGTTTAGTTGAAATGAATTATCTCTTACCATCAAGTTATTGTAGATATGATAGCATTTAAGATTCTAGTTGAAAAAATATATACAAAATAGTCAAGAACAATCAACAATGATCAGTAGGCATAATTTTGCAGAGAAGAAACAACAGAAAAAAAGTGAATTCAATGATCCCTTACAATCAACATTTAAGAAGCTAGTTAAAAAAAATTTCTACAATGAGTACAATCAGTCCAGAACAATAAAAACTTCAAGTAAACTCAAATCTTAAATTCAGTATCTGGGAAATAGAATAAGTTAATGAATAAGCTAGGTACAAAAAAATAGAGGTTTTTGCAGAGAACAAACAACAGGATCAAATCGAATTTAAGAAGGTAGTTGAAAAAATCTATAGCATTCATTCAAAACAATGTAGAATCAATACAATCAGTCGAGAAGAATAAAAAATTCAAAGTAAATTAAAATTGCAAACAGAAAACAAACATAGAAAATTGCAGGATTTTCAAATCGAGTGATAGGGTTTTGCATCATCAGCTGTGGGGGGAGGAGTTAGAAAACATACCTGGATCCGACTCCCTCACCGAGTCGATTCACAACAAACCCTACCTTGTCGACGAACTTTGAAATCGATTTCTATACATCTGAACATTTGGAATACTGTTTGAAACCCATGCAAACTCGAACGAAGTCCCCCAATGGCAAGATTCGAAGTCGAAACGATAGGAAGTTTGTTGGATCTACGTAGAAAAATCAAGATTAGACATAGATAGGTGAAAAATCAAAACAGATCAGAAGAGGGAAAAAAGATCCATGAACCTCAACAAAATAGGTCTTAATCGATGCGAAATCGAGAGTAGAACAACATTAATGAAAGTGAAAGAACCATTAGAGGCGTAAATCGAACCAAAAAACCACAGAGATTTAGGTTTAGCCATCTTCATAACGAGAGAGAAGAGAGAGCGTGAAACGAGGAGTGAAGACAAAAATTTGCTCGATTTAAGTAGCAGTCACTGTGCATAATCCGTATTTGCTTAATACGGAGTAAATAAATAAAAATATTGCAAAACAAACAGGGATTAGAGGTATTAACTTAATTCGGGTTAAGTTAATACCCACCACAAACATGCCCTTAAAGTTTTAATTTGAAATGTTGAAGATACATATCCCTTATAAATGTGTTGAAGAATCCTCACCTTAAATGTGTGACAATTGCCACAAGATGAGTATCTTCAACATGGGAAGTGGGAAAAAAAAAATCCACGAACCTCAACAAAATAGGTCTTAATCTATGCGAAATCGAGAATAGAACAACATTAATGAAAGCGAAAGAACCATTAAAAGCGTAAATCGAACCAAAAAATCACAGAGATTTAGGTTTAGCCATCTTCATAACAAGAGAGAAGAGAGAGCGTGAAACGAGGAGTGAAGACGAAAATTTTCTCGGTTTAAGCTGCAGTCGCTGTGCATAATCCATATTTGCTTAATACGGAGTAAATAAATCAAAATATTGCAAAACAGAAAGGGATTAAGGTTATTAACTTAATCCGGGTTAAGTTAATACCCACCCCAAACACGCCCTTAAAGTTTTAATTTGAAAAGTTGAAGATATATATCTCTTATAAATGTGTTGAAGAATCCCCACCTTCAATGTGGGACAATTGCCAGAAGATGAGTATCTTCAACATGGAACATTAGATCTTTTGCCTCATCACCAGGCACTATGAACATTAGACTTTATGTGGCAGTCGAATCATAGCCTTTATAAGATAATTTCTCTAGATCCAACAGAATACATTACTCACAAATTTCATAACATAGACTATGGTAAACAGACAAAATATTGTTTAGGCATGCATAACTTCCACTTTCTTAAAAAGATAATAGAGAGTAATTTTTTTCAAATTACCTGGGTTCTGTTTGAAAGAGATAAGTTCTCTAACAACACTTAGTAAATCTTGGGCGCAATTGGAGAAACATTTATCGTGATTGATTTCTGATACGAACCGAGCTAGAACCCGAACAATATATTGAAATATAAAAGATAAAAGACTACAAACTAACCAAGTATTTGATAGGTACTTGAACCTCCCATCTTGAGATCACTTTCTCAAGCCCAATACCAAAATGGCTACAATATTCTTGATATCCTCTTCTCCTCTAATGCCTCTATTTATAACCATAAGCCCCTAACTTTCTCCCCAAGTATTTGCTAGCATACCCCTCTATTATTCTTTAATATCCTAACACCCAGAACGTATCAATACCCGCCCCTTTTAAACACCTTGTCCTCAAGGTGGGTATACCAACAAAAACCAAAAGAGAACAGAAAACCCAAAAAAAACAATTTCTAGCAAAATGTTGATGTAGCAAGCCCATAAGTCTTGAGACAGCCCAAACAGCCCCACATTGAATCTCCCTTCTTCTGCCTTTGGAAAAGAGAATCGGCCTCACCCAATGTACCATGCCCAACCAACCTCTTATCTTTTGCATTTGGGAGAAATTGGCCCAAGCCCAATCTTACGGTTAAAAGTAGCCAACAACCTTCTACACTCACGTATTCCACTTCTTTCTTTAAAATTCTCCACCAACAGTGCGTGGGTTTTAATAAAATGTCCATTAAACCAATAAGTCCATTTGCCTTCCACAAAAAACCCAACCAAAAATAAATTTTTGGGCCTTCTCCAAACCCACATATGTGTAATTTTAGGGTTTTTCCAGCCGTTTCTTTTTCCTTCGTAAGCCGCAAAAACAAAACCCATCGTCTTCTGATCACTAGCCATTTTCTTGAGATCTCTCCATCTTCGAACCAGAGTTTCCATGCCCATCATCTTCCGATTTTTGCCTCTTCGAACCATCATTTTTGGTCTCGCAATCACTCGATGTCTTAGGTCTTTCTTCTCTGGTCAGTCAATTATGCTTTGCCGCCTCTCTCCCTCATTTCACTACTACAAAAAAGACATTACTTGACGTCCGGTGAATGTCAACTAAAACGTTACTTGACGGTTTTCCAAACGTCAACTATACTGCTGTCAAGTAATGTATCTTTACTTGACGGTAGATTAACCGTCAACTATATATATAGGTGACATTCAATACCTATCAAATATATAAGTAAGTTGACAATCGTAAAGCGTCAAGCTTTGTTTGATCATTGACACTGTGACATCGTCAAGTATAGTAGGTGGTTTGACAGTTGCGGACCGTCAAGTATAAGATATTGGTTGACATTTAAAAATCATCAAATATAGGTAATGGTTGACACCTAGTAAACGTCAAGTAATCATACGTTTTCAAACAATGATTTTTCTGTTTGACAGTTTCTAGTCGTCAAGTATTTGAAACGTAATGACACTTGAAAAACGTCAAGCGATGTATTTTTTTTTTTTAATTTAAAATATACATTCCACAAATTTCCTGTAAACTTGAAAGTATTACTGCAAACCTGAAAACATTCTTCAAACTCAAATATTTAATAGATTTCCAAAAACCAGAATAATAATATATATTTCATTTAATCAATTGTTCCACCATGCATGTACACAAAAAAGAATATGAGGATATAGTGAACATTAGAATATGAGGATATAGTGAACATTTTGTTCCATGTACGCAAAGAGAACCTAGAGATAACTAACCAACCAACCAGAATATACGAAGTAATCATATTCCATGTAAACAAAAAAAGAACCTATTGTTAATCAAAACCTATAATCATCCTTCCAAAAAAGTAATATGGAATATACGAAGTAATCGTGTTCCATGTATACAAAAAAGAACCTATTGTTGCATATAACTAACCAAAACCTATACCTATCCTTCCAAACGATATCGTGTTCCCGTGTGTATTGACCAAATGATATTAAAGATGGATCCACGAAAATATACTTTTGAGCTCCCCCTGAATCAACGCAATATGAGTAAAAATACCTACAAAGATTAAGATAATGGTTAGTTTTCTTTAAAAAAATCTATTACAATTTAATATGATAAAGAAAAGAAGGAAACATTTGCTTACGCCATATAAGCCACCAACGATAATGTTTTTACTTCTTTCATATTGCAAAATTCAATAATATCGTCTCTTAATATACAACTCTTGCGACTTGTACCCAAGAACCCATGAGGAAGTTGCATGGAAATAGTACTGTCAACCTTCATTACCGACTCTGCATGGCGAAAGATAGAATTCAAACCTTCTAGTAGATTCAGCATCTGCAAATCACCAACTTTGATTTTGTCTTTAATTTCTTTCTTAGATTTAACCTACAACAAGTAAGTTTCAATTTGATCAAGATTCATGAGAGATCTAATGAGATTTTTTAGAAATAGATTGTTTTTATCGAGCGTACCTTCATCTCCTCATTGAGAATCACTAAATTGCGTGGCCATGGGACATGAGAACCAATAGATTTTTTTGTAGTTTTCAGATCATCTCTTACCGTGATCGGTAAGGCTGCATCAACGATCGCCACATCTATAGAGACTCTAACATTATTTTCTCATAATGGTATTAGATGAATTTTAGATCCTAGTGTCTTATCCTCTAGTAGTATGTTGGAATCAAGCAATTTTAAAAATAAAAAATAAAAATAAGACTTAGTATGCGCAAAGCAACAAATATGAATGAAGAAAATTTATGTGAAAAGGAGAAAAACACATCATCACTAGCCATAACAACTTTCATGAACATTGTTTATCCTTTGCCTTAACACTTGTCCATAATGAACTTTTCTGATTACCTTACACCGTAAGTGCTCTACATTTAATTCAAACCAAAATGAAATATTAAGATTAGAAAATAAAATTCAAAGAAGGAAAATATAAATTGTTGTACGATATGTAAGAAAATGAAAGGAACTATACCCTTCTCTAATTCGTTTTCTTTGTCCTTGCAAATTTCAAGTTCTTCAATTTAAAAAAGAACCGCTAGTGCACCTTTTGAATAGAAATGCAGAAATTCATTAAGAATAAGGAAGAATCAACCCATTGCAAAATGAAGTAAAAGAGAAAAAAAAATAGAGGAAAAAGAAGATTGGTTTGAGAGAGAAGAAAGATCTTTTATTAAGAATTTGGCTAAAGATTTATGTGTATGAAAGTGGATGAAAAGAGTTTAGACTTCATGAAATAGAAAAATAATCAAATTGCTCCAAAGATAGTTGAAGTACCTTAGCAGTTACCTCCAAGGCTTTTGATGAAATTTGTTTTCAGGATCGTGAATGCAACAAATCTTCATGTTAAAACAGAAAATCCATCCATAAAGACATATTTTAAAGTTATTTTCAAGATCCTTAGGTTCACTTCACCCATCGCGTGCTGAAAGTATGTTGAGACCTTACCGAAATAACTTCATGTTTAATCCTCGTTTGGGCTCAAAAAGTCATGATAAGTGTAAGCATTTTCTCAGCACTAAATAACATTATGCTTCTTGGGGTTAATGAAGAGTGCTTCTTCTTGCTTTTCCATTAAATCTCTTTCAACCCTAATTACAAATGAATCAAAGATATATATTTAATTTTCTTCACCAAAATCATTAAATTAGAAGAAATTAAAGCAATTATTGCACAAATTCATATGTAGAAAGTGAATTTAGAAAAATTTCGCAACAAAAATTAAAGTCAAGCAAAAGCCATCATATGTAGTGTCTAATAAGGAAGTGTATCAACCTATAAAGAATAAGGCGATTACTGCAACTAAAAAAACAACAAGAAAGCAAGAATGAAATCAATGTCTTTTGTTTAAAACACAAATAAAGAAACACCAACCAAATAACCAACAACTTGAAGACTTGAATAAAAAAAACTTAAAAGTTCACATCTTTAAAAATAAAATAGTTAATATGCCAAAAGAGAGAAACATAACTCTTTTATCCATTTGAACTCACTATCGAATTTAAATTCAAGAAACTGGATTAAGGTGGATTTTTTTTTATCTGTTTGATTGAAAGTATTAGTGAAACTAATTTACATGAAGTTTCTTGTTTTCAGTCAGCTTCAATAGAAGGTCAAGAGGCAAGCATGGTGGCAGATTAAATTTTCAAGGTAATATAATACACTCCAAGTTAAATAAATGAGAATAAATATATATGTTCAAAGTTTCAATTTATTTTCAGGTGTCATAATTCTTTTCAAAGTTAAATTATAAATTTGGTCTCCATGGGATTAAGAAAATTAAAGTTTTGTCTCTATGGTTTCAAAAACTAAAATTTAGTCTCTAAGATTTGAAGAAAGTTCAAATTTAATTCTTATCCCATCTCTGATTTTTTTGTTTCTTTCTCAAATGCAACTTAAAATCATGAGAAAAATGACCATCTTCTTCATGAAAGCAAACATCGTTTCAAATAAATGTGGAGGCCTAGAAGACGCTATTAGAAACCATAGAAAGTTCTTCCTCAACCTCCTTTTCTTCTTCAGTAGCTTTAGTTTTTCAATATCCACCATAGAAACCACTTTCTTGACAATGAAAATGAAAATAATGCTCCAAATATAAAATCCAAATCAACTCACACCCACGGCTATTTCCAACAAATCCATAAAACCCAACTTTTTTTTTTTCTCTTAGGAGTTTTATCAAATGTGGTAGTGTGCAACAACAAAATTCAAGAACAAATTAGAGACCAAATTAGAACGGGATTCCAAAAATAAAAACTATGAACATTCCACATATAAGATCTCAACAAGGATACTTAATTTAGTCTAGCTAAACAATTGTATTGTTTTCCCTTTCGAAATAAAGGAGCAAAATAAAATTATTGTAGTTCTTTAGGTTAATACCAATGCTACAAAAATTGAATTAATTTGCCCAAAGACTTAAACATGAAGAAACTTACATAGAAGGCTCGAACTGCTCCGATTCCTTGTTGGATTTGCGAATCGATTGCCCAACAATCTTGAACACATGCTACATAGTGATGCTCACGAACCCTGGCACTCAAATGACCAAAGAATCTCTAGTTGCAGCCTTCAAAGGATTAAAGTTTCGTCTCCCAGCACGGCTACTTGAGAGTTGAGTTTTTTTTTGGGAAGAATCGCTAAAGAAGAGAGTTGGGATTTTTTTGGGGAAGGATTACGAAACGTGAACGAGGGTTTTGGTTTTGATTTTATGTTTTTATTTTTAATTTAAAGTATTTTTCGTCAAAGATTTTTAAAAGATATATATATATATATATATATATATATATATATATATATATAAATATGCTCAAATATTCCCCTTTACAAACACATTTTTTTAATTCATTTGATATTCAGTCAGTGTCAAGCAATGTCGTGACTCACTTGACGCTTAATGCACATCAAGTATTGTTAAAAATTAAAAACACGGGATTTGGAACAAACTTGAGCGTGATTTAACCTATACTTGACATTTTCATTATAAATTGAATGATTATTTGATGTTTTTAAGAACAAGCGTTAAGTATTTTAAAACAGGTAGTGTCAAGTAATGTCTTTTTTGTACTAATGTTTGCTCGCATTTTCTTCCTCGACCACACATATGTATGGAGTTCCTTTTGCTGCGATCTGTTGCGTCGCCATGTAATTGTTTTTGTCACCATCGACACGCGCTTGTCTCGATCTCTCATCTTCGGCTGCACTAAGTACGAATGTTGAATTAACTTCTTCTTTGGCTGAGCAACAGGATGTCTTCGTTTCCCTATCTTTTTCTTCTTCTGACTTCTCTTCTCCAACCAACTCTTCCCAAGCTGATTTTTCTCCTCTTCCAGTCTCATTCGCCGCCGTCGATGCTTCCGTACTCTTTTATTCAAAGTAACGGATTCTTTCCATTTTCGCTTAATTTCTAGTTCCTCCTCATTTTCTGGTTGAGGTATGTTTCCCTTGCTTGAAATTGTTTCTTCCTTCTTGAAGTTGATCTTCCTATGTGCTTCTCCCTTTGCAACTTCAACGACGTCGATCTGCCTCTCCTTTTTTCTTATTTCTGACCATCTTTCATCCCACATCTTTCTCTGGTTTGCATTCACCTCTTGAAACGATGCTACCAAGGCATCAAAACGTTTTGCAAATTTTTCCCATATCTCGCATACTCGATCCATGATCAGAATCGAACTGCTCTGATACCAAATTGATATGAACCGAGCTAGAACCCGAACAATATATTGAAATATAAAAGATAAAAGGCTACAAACTAACCAAGTTTTTTATAGGTACTTGAACCTCCCATCTTGAGAGCACTCTCTCAAGCCCAATACCAAAGTGCCTACAATATTCTTGATATCCTCTTCTCCTCTAATGCCTCTATTTATAACCATAAGCCCCTAACTTTCTCCCCAAGTATTTGCTAGGATACCCCTCTATTATTCTTTAATATCCTAACACCCAGAACGTATCAATTTCTTTAATATCATTTTCTTGCAATGATAACAATGGCAATTTTGTGTTGAAACTTTTGTACCTGTTCTAAAAGGAGGGGAAATAAAAATAATTCAAGAAGACGTTGGAGAAAAGTTATCAAGAACGAGAGGATATATATATACATGTAATTTAGAAAAATTACTCTCTATTATCTTTTTAAGAAAGTGGAAGTTATGCATGTCTGAACAATATTTTGTTTATCAATTTGTGAGTAAAATTTATATATATATATATATATATATATATATATAAACTTTACCCACAAATTGATAAACAAAATATTAATTAGGGTTTAGATGACACTTACTCAAACCAAATTCAAGAGGTTAAAGCAATTAAAGTGTCATAAATAAAAACACGCATTTTATGACACTTTATTAGAATCATCTCGCAATCAGAAATTAAAATAAAATTATGATCACAAAAAAGTGTCATAAATTAAAAAGACGCGTTTTGTGACACTTTTGTAGAATCATAAATTTTTTAAATTACCTTAGAAAAATAAGTATAATTTTGATATTTCTAAACATTGTATATATATATATATATATTTATTTATTTATTTATTGAGATTAATTTTATATAGTTTTTTACAATTATTTTTTTAACCATTTATAAATTATAATTTTTATAATATTTAATTTCCTAATTTTGTTATCATCTCGCAATAATCACAAAAAAGTGTCATAAATTAAAAAGACGCGTTTTGTGACACTTTTGTAGAATCATACATTTTTTAAATTAACTTAAAAAAATAAGTATAATTTTGATATTTCTAAACATTGTATATATATATATATTTATTTATTGAGATTAATTTTATATATTTTGTTACAATTATCTTTTTAACCATTTATAAATTATAATTTTTATAATATTTAATTTCCGAATTTTGTTATATGTATATAAATATATATTATGAAATTGAATTTTTGGTGGTAAGATCTAAAAAAATTGACAACTTTTTCGCTAAGGAAGGATGAGTTCTGCCGTCGACTGCACAGACGACACCTTCGTCGTCGCCTGCTCCCCACCGACAACCCATGTAACGCCCCGCATTTTCAGAGAAACCCTCTAAGTACAGTTATTCGCTTTTCCAGAATTTTCGGTGTAACTCTATTTAGTTCTGGGTTTAGGAGTACTTTGGTGATTTTACCCCTAATGGCCTTTATGAGATTATTAATTAGTTTTGGATTAATTTTGTGATTACAGGAATTTTTAGGGGAATTTGTAGAAATTGGTAATTTAAAGAAAACGAAAATAGATAAACCCATTTAAGTTGTATTAAAAGACAAATGAAAAAAGAAAAAAAAGAAAGAAAAGATTTTCATTTAAGCCATTTAAATTAGAATGAAAAGGGTGAGATTTGGTTTTAAAGAAAAGGAAACTCCTTTAAGTTAGATTAAAAGAAAAATAAAATAAAATGATAATAATAAAAATAGAAAAGGGAAAGAATAAGCCCATTTAAATTTCTTCGCCATGCTCGTGGGTTTGTACTTTTGGGTTCGGGTGGATGTTTATTGTTATGCCCCAGTTTTTAAAAAAAAAAAAAAAAAAATGTATATGAAAAATATAAATGAGTACATAGAATTTGAATAAAAGAAAGAAAGAAGAAAAAAAGAAAAAAAAAAAACAAAAGGGGATTTTGTTTAAATAAAAGAAAGAAAAAGGAAAAAAAAAACCTAAACTAATCTCTTTTCCCCCTTCCTGCCGCACCCCCCCCTCCCTCCTCTCTCTCTTTTCTTCTCTTTCTCTCTTCACCCGCATGATCGAACCACCCAGTGCCGAAAAGATCGCCACGAAGCACACCCAGTTGTGCAGAGCAACCATCCCCGCAACCACGCACACACGCGACCCCCGTGATGCAGCCCTTCCTACTAGCGTCTCCTCCCGTCCATGCGTGCCTAAAACAGCCTGCACTCCCGCCGTCTGCCTCGTCCCAGCCGCGCTGCCGAGACTCCCTCGCGCCCGTGTAGCAAGTCCCGTACAGCCCCTGTTCGCCTAGCCACTTCGCGTGCGGCGCGATTTGCAGCAGCTACGCCTCGGTTGCACGTTGTTTCGACCTTTCCTAGTAGCAAGTAAGTGTTATTTCGAACCTATTTTCCGTGGATCTTTGGATTGTTTGGTTTTGAGTGTTTGTGGCGAATAGGTGATGTTATTTTCGGGGATGTGGTAATTGTTAGTTTTCAAAGTGTTGTCCTCTTTGTTTGCGAATAGATAGTAAAGTTAGTATTTTTTGTATATTTGATATTATAGCACCATTTGAAGTTCTTGATTTGTTTTTGCCACATAGCTTACAAACTATCCTTTTATAATTGTCACAACTTTTAGTCTTGACCTATTGTTTTATAATTGTCTCTACTTTAAATTTTAACTTACAAACTATCCTAGGGCTCCGTGCCCGGCTACATGCATTCAGGGGAAAGTAAAACATAAAGAGTCATAACACAAAATCAGAGTTTGATGACTGGGCCCCATGATCACAGCTCCTCCTTCAGCCATCATGTCTCGTAACTCGGTTACCTGTGGAAAAACCACAATAATAAGGGTGAGTAACGAATTACTCAGTAAGAATCCCCAACCGGGGTACAATACGATATACATGGTCATCTATATGAGTGAATGCAAGCTATGAGTATAAACACAGAATAGAGCACATAGCTTGAGTCCATATTTGGACCTCGGATGCCAACTCAGGGTCTTAGTCCGGAATAATCCTCCACAATCCTTCACACAATACGCCCTATACGAGAAACAAGTCCCGGCCTCATCCTGTCTACTGTCGATGAAAGGTACACTAGCTCAAGATCCCGAGGAGCTCTCCGGTGGGCGCTGTAATGAGCGTAAGCATGCACCGCGTGCTATTGCAGACTATGGGGGGTGCCGGGTCTAGAGGCAAGCTGCCCATGTCCAGTCACCACGCCTAACTAGTTCTTTGGATCGGTGTCACTGACATAAGGGTGTGAGACCTGGACACGTAAACTATGTCAGCCTGAACCACCGCACCTGGGGCTAAGGAACGGGTCGTGGTAGGCTTACACCAGGAAGTCGTCCTTACCTTAACAGTGGCAATCGGGGGCTACGGTACGAACACGCCGAGGACGCGTGCCGATCGTCGAGGACGAGGCAATGCCAAGTCATCATCCCGACCGTTGGGGCATTTAATGATCGCCACCCTCACCCAAGATTGCGGGGCGGTCGTGTAACGCCCGGAAAATTTCATCTCGGTCTTCCGGGAGGCCCAGGGGCATTTTGGTAATTTTGGGTGGGCGAGCAGGGCGGTTTTGAAATTAAATTTGTCGGAATAATTATGAGTCAATTTGAAAAGATTTGGGATTTTTGGTGAAGGCGTTTGGGCTTGGGAAGGAGCAAAAATAAATAGGGAATTAAATAGCACGTCGAGCAGAATCGAGCAGGCCGTGTCGCATGCTAGGCAGAGGGCACTGACCAGTAGGAGCCTCCGCGCGTTTGTTAATCTAAACGCGCCATCTTCTATGTATGCTTGTCTGTCCCCCTGTTTTTGGTTTAAGAGGCACTCGCCCGAGCCTTCTCCTCATTTCCTTTCTTCTTCTCCTTTGCGTTTCTCCTCACCGGCCGGCCTCCCCCTCGCCGAGGCCAGCTGCTCGCCACGGCTCTCCCTCGGCCGATCGATCCCCTCCGGTGAGTTCTCCCTCCCTTTCTCCTCTCTTCTTCTTCTTCTCCTCCGATTTCTCCATTTCTTTCCCCTGTTTTTGATTTCCATTTTCCGGCCGTGTCGAGGTGAAACGTTGGGTGGTTTTAGTGCGGTGGAGTAGGGAGTTCATCCATCTATAAATCGGCCGTCGAATCTTCTCCAATCGCCCGGAATCGAGTTCGTTTTCTCCGATTCTCTGTTCGCGCCTGTTCGCCGTCGCGCGCGCAGGCAGCGAGCGCTCGCCGAAGCCACGCCGCGCGCATCGCCTCGTCCGCGCGCGTCTCGCCCGGCTACGCGTCGCGTCGCATCGCCGGCGCCAGCCGCGCGCCCGCCGCCGCCCGCGTTCGTCGTCGCGCGTCGCGTCCAGGCCCAGCGCTTGCGCCAGCCACGCCAGCTTCGCCCATTTGCGCCCAGCGCGCGCCAGCCAAACCCGTTCTTTGCGCCCCGTTAAATGCGTTAAATGTCGTGCCTCGTGAGTTGCTCCCGAGGTGAGCCTTGTTTGTTTTACTATATTTAGGCCTATTGTGTGATTTTTGTGTTGATTGATAGGTTCCTGTAGCTAGATCGAGATTGTTCGCGACTTAGGATTTCGTGCCAAACCGTCCCCGACCAAGGTAAGGATTTCTTACAGGGGTTGTGTGGACCTGCGATATTATATGTGATTGTTGAATGATTGCTTGTTTGTGATTATTGACATGTGTAGCTAGGTGCTTCAATCTGAATTCCAGTTAGCATGATTTCTTGGTTAATTCTCATGTTAATCCATGCTAGGTTGTTCCTTTTCGGCATGCTCGTATACATTCTTGCTTTGCTTCGTAGTATCATGCTAGGCTCGTTGTATTCTTATTGAGCACGTATTGGATTTTATGGAATTGTTTTCTTTGTTTGCTAAGGGCGAGTTAGAGTTGCGGTAGATAGCATCATCCGGCCCGATGCATAAAGTACCTTGCATCCATGGCGGGGACGTCGAGCAAGTCATTAGATCCCCTGGACCCCGTGAGGATTTGCTAACCCGAGCGGTAGGCCACGCAATCTTGGGTGAGGGTGGCGATCGTTAAATGCCCCCAGCGGTCGGGATGATGACTTGGCATTGCCTCGTCTCCAGCGGCCGGCATGTCCTCGGCATGTTTGGCGGTAGCCCACGATTGCCACTGTTAAGGCAAGGGCGGCTTCTGGTGTAAGCCTACCACGACCGTTTCTTGGCCCAGTGCGGTGGTTCAGTGACATAGTTTACGTGTCCGAGTCTCACACCCCTATGTCGGTGATACCGATCCAAAGATTTAGTTAGGCGTGGTGATGGATATGGGCGGCTTGCCTTGGACCACTGGCAACCCCCATAGTTCTGCAAAGAGCACGCGGTGCATGCTTACGCTCATTACAGTACGCCGATCGAGAGCTCCTCGGGATTGTGAGCGGTGTACCTTTCGTCGACAGTAGACAGGCTGAGGCCGGGACTTGTTTCTCGTATAGGGCGACTCATGTATTGGACTATATGATGATATTATTCCGGACTAAGCCACCGAGATGGCATCCGAGGCCCAAGTGTGGGCTAAGCTATGTGCTCTATTCTGTGTTTATATTCATAGCTTGCATACGCTCATCGAGATGACCATGTATATCGTGATTGTACCCGGTTGGGGATTCTTACTGAGCGATTCGTTGCTCACCCTTATTATTGTGGTTTTTCCACAGGTAACCGAGTGCGCGACAGGATGCCTGAAGGAGGAGCTGTGATCATGGGGCCCAGTCTTCCAACTCTGATTTTTGTATTATGACTCTTTGTGTTTTATTTTCCCCTGAATGCATGTAGCCGGGCACGGAGCCCTAGGATGTTTGTAAATATTTGTGGATTCCAGCATGTTGTATCTGAACAGGTTTTTGAATGGCTTTTAGTAAATCTCGATCGAGTAAACTTTGGAAATGTATTTATTCAGAAGCAGTGCTTGGAAACAGGGACGAGTTTTGTGGAAAATGTCTAGTTTTTAAAGGGGTTATTTTGAATGTTTTGTTTTAATTGGAATCCGAAATCATGTCTGTTTAAATGTCCTTTACTTTGAATGCATGCATTGGGGTAAGGGCCCATTTAGTGCCCCATTCGGGTCGGTCCCTTACAGTTGGTATCAGAGCTTAGAGTCATAAATTCCGTAGTATGACCTGTTGTTGTAGGTCATTTTCCCATGATCACCAGCACTCCGACAGTCATCAGGTACGCCTAAGTTTACTATTTGTTGTTGAAAAAGGGTTAAGAATTTACAATACCTGTCATCTAGTGTATGCCTTGTGTAGTGTTGTGGAGCGGAGACGAAGCGAGTTCGACTCGTTATTGGTTTGGGTTTAGAGCGCCATCATGCCAACTTCCCGCAGTGTGTGATGTATGTTGTGGCTTGTTGTGGTATCCAGGTAGATTCGGATGCCCTGGGACATCGTTCCAGAGGGAGGTAGAGATTGGACTCCCATAGGCCAACTGTGGCCCAATTGATGGTTTTCCCCTAGTGAGAGGGTGGAGGTGCTTCGCCTTGGAATGCCACTCCAAGAGAGAAGGTAGCTGTGGTTGTGCTGATGTGGATGTTGGTGGAGCAGGTCCCCGTGTGGACTAGCCTGGGTAGCTCAAGTGCTGATCTTGAGCCTTGTTAGATTTTTGGTGCCCCAGAGAATGGTTGCAAAGTGGTAGCCTTCGAGGAGGTTGATGAGGTATCTTTGTGTTTTACGCAAAGTGTGGTTGTTGTAGATGATAGCGGAACCTGTAGTTAAGGGTGCGCAAGTAGTGTTCCTTACTGATTTGGATCCGTTGGTGGTTTCCTCGGTGGTGTGATAGAATTGAACACTCTTCTTTTAGTAAGCTCTAGAGTAGGGCTAGTTGTTGCATGTTGATAGAGGCGCGAGTTTGTTGAGCATCATATGGAGATGCAAGAGTAGGGTGTGAGCCTTGACTTGATGAGATGCCTTAGGCATGGTTGTTGGAGTTGAGCCCTTGTATGCCGAGCCAGAGTTCGTGTCACTTGAGGTTGTGACCTTGTTGGCCCCGTTGTAGTAAGATGCGGATTTGGTAGTAGTGGCACTTGAGGTGCATTGGTTGGTGTGCCACTTTGGCATTAAATCTGGTTCAGGCCTGAGTTTGGCATGGGCATAGCAGATGGTTCTATGCCATTCGGAGTTCAGCGTACTCCTTTAGCCTTGGATCCGTTTATGGTAGTTGCACCTGTGTAGGTCGTGCAAAAAGGGCTAGTGCAGTGGTAATCGAAAGACTTCAAGCGAAAGGATGTTCGAGAGGAGCCGGAGCCTTTTTCCCAGTGTTACTGGAGGTTGAGTAAGTCAAGCAGGTTGGCGGTTGGTAAGTGTTAGTGTGCGTGCATCTCACGCTGGTGTTAAGGCCAAGAGATCCTTGTGGTTGGTAGTGCGGTCAACTACCTTCGAGTGCCTAAACCTCTGGAGAGTTGAACATCATAGAAGCAAGTTGGGTCCAGTTGAGGGACCATGAGTTGGATGTCTATGAGGTAAGTAAGATGCCTTGTGAGAGGAGTTGGATGCCTTATGGGTAAGCACCCTTGGTAGAGGCTTGGTATAAAGTAAGTTTGGTTTGTCGTGGTTATGCTTTGGTGGAGCAAGGTTGCCACAGCTTCGAGCATCGTGTGGAGATGGAACTTTGGGTGTTCCGTTGACTGGCTGTATCTCTGCCGCCAGAGCTAGTGTGGCTTTTGGGAAAAGCATTTGTTAGACTTGGATCGCTAAATGAAGGTTGGGAGTTGTGCACACAAGTGTGTTTTGTGTGGTTCGTTCTGTGCGAGAGAGTCAGATCCATGTAGGGTTTGCTTTGGGGATCTGGTGCTCAGTTTTTGGAAAAGTTGGACTCCAAGTGGATGTTGTAAGGCTTAGTGAGGTGGTAAGGATACCATGCTCGTGGTAGCAGGTTGTTGCTTAAGTGAGATTGTTAAATGGACCTAAGCTAGGTTGGCGGATCTTCTTGCTGATCGTCATGACTGAGAGAGTTGTTCGGATCCTTACTTGGGTAGGAGTTATGTTGTGGTTGATGTTTGAGTAGGAGGATGACGCATTCGATAGCGTTTCGGGTCCTCTTGGTTTCCAAGGAGTTGGAGTTGGCCAGCATGGATGTGTTGCTAGAAAATGGAGTTTTTGTTTGTTCAGGCAATTGGTTGTAGGCCGTTAGACGACAGTGTGTGTCGAGGGTTGTCGAAGAACCCTAGTTGTGGAGAGCCTCACCAGAGCTCAGTCAGACCCAGGTAGTAAGTTTAGTTAGCAAGCCAGAGTCGAGTAGTTTGTAGCCTCGGGTGAGTTCTTTCGCGATTTTGGTGGGCTAGCAAGCGAGTTTGTTTGGAGTAAAGTCGGATTTGGTTCTGTGTGGTGGCAAGTTGGTGTTTGATGTTGGCCAAGGTGTGGTTTTCGAGTTGCCAAGGAGTTAGCCTTGTTCGTGGGTAAGTGGCTTGCCCTGTAGGATGTCTCTCATGTTCCCAGAGTTTGAGAGTGCCCTCATTTGGTGTTGGAGGGCGAGTCTTTGCTTGTTCGTGGTCGGGCGGTCCCGATCTGTGGTGGACCCCTGTTGTTGCCTCGGTGAGAGAATTGGATGTTGTGCTTTAGTGAGCAAGTTAGCGAGCATTTGTGGAGCTCCTGTTCTTGGATGTCTACTTGTAAGGATCTGTTTCTTTTTTTGGAGTTGTCGGATTATCCCTTGGTCTTGGACTTGGCGGTACTTGATGCTAGTAGGTGGAAAGTCTATTGGCCACAAAGCGATTGTTTGTCCATTAAGCGGACTCTTGAGTGGTGTTCTGGAAGTTGCAATAAGAGTTGTTCTGGCCTCCTATGAGTGTTTGGCCTAGTTGGTTAAGGTTTTGTGTGTTGGCATGGAAGTTGTTGCACCTCTGTAGTTAAAGAACCCTTGTATCGGTTGTGGATGAGGTTGCACCATTGTGGTTGGACTAGGGTCTTGGCATTTTGAGGATCCTCTTTGGTTAGTGTAGCTTGTGCTCTGCCGGCCATTATTGGTATTCTGGTTCTTGGTAGTTGGTATTAACCAGGTAGTGGAGTTTCGTTGCGAAGTTTCGGTAGGAAGGTGCATTGAGCCTAAGCTAGAGCCTACATGATACTACAAAGCAAGAACAGATACGAGCATGCCAGAAAGGAACAACCTAGCATGGATTAACATGAGAATTAACCAGGAAAATCATGCTAATCGGGAATTCAGAATAGAGCACTTAGCTACACATGTCAATAAACACAAACAGGCAATCAATCAGCAATCACATATAATATCGCAGGGTCCACACAACGCCGGTAAGAAATCCTTACCTTAATCGGGGACGATTACACGAAAACCTAGGCTGCGAACGAACTCGAACTAGCTACCGGGAACCTAACAAGCACAACACAATTACACACAAAAATCTAAATAAAATAAAATAAAATAAAATAAATAGGCTCGGCTCGGCTCTCACTCGGCTCAGCTCGGCTCGGCGGCTCGGCTTGGCGGCTCGACACGCGACGTGGCGCTGGGGCGCTGCTTGGCGACACGGCTCGACAGCACGGCTCGGCAACAGGCGCACGGACACGGCTCTGGGGCTGCTTCTGCGCGCGCGCAAAGGGCGAACACGGGCGATTTCCGGCGCGATGGAGGAAGAGCTAGAATTCGGGCGATTTGGCGAATTTCGACGAGGGATTTGCCGATGGATGAACTCCCCTACACAAGCTGCACAAAAACCACCCAGTAACTCACCTCGACTCGGCCGGAAAATGGAAATCGGAAACAGGGGAATCGGATTGAAGGAGAGGAAGGAGAAGAACACTTACCGGCTGCTTGAGGATGGACGTCTTAGAATTTGGGGAAGAAGAGCTAGCGGATTGGTGGTCGGCGAGGGAGAAATCGCGAGAGAGAATCGCTGTCGGTTAGAGAAAATTCGCGAAGAAGAAGAAGAAGAAATGGGGAAGAAGCTCGGGCGGGCTGGCTTTTAAACCAAAGGCTTTTGAAAACACGCCTAAATACAATATGGAGCGTTTAGAATAACAAAGACGCCCAGTGGCTCAAGTGGCAAGGCCACTTGACTAGTTTCCCAAGCGACCCTGGTTCGAATCTCACTCGATGCCCTATTTAATTCCTTATTTATTTTTGCATTCTACCAAGCCCAAATACCTTCACCAAACCTCCCGATCCTATTCAAATCATCTCATAATTTTTCCGGCAATTAGAAAAGACATAACCGGCCCTGTCGGCCCGACCAAATTACCAAAATGCCCCTGGGCAACCTGGGAAGACCGGGATGAAATTTCCGGGCCGTTACAATATTCCCCGCTTATAAGACTTTCGTCCTCGAAAGTCCCTTAAGACTGGAACAGCTTGGGATAATGCAATCTCATCTCATCCTCCCGTTCCCAAGTGGCTTCCTCTGAACTCTAACTCCTCCACTGAACCTTTACCAAGCGGATCTCACGGTTACGCAACGCCTTTGTCTCAAAGGCAAGAATCCCCACTGGCTTCTCCTCGAAGCTCAAATCCTCATTCAGCTGCAAAGGCTCAAAATCCACGATGTGTGACGGGTCCGGCACGTACTGCCTCAACATCGAAACATGAAAAACACTGTGTACCGCTGACAATGACGGAGGCAGGGCTAACCGATAAGCAACCTTGCCAATCCTCTCCAGAATCTCAAACGGACCAACAAAACGGGGGCTCAGCTTTCCACGCTTGCCAAACCTCAAAACATCTCTCATCGGTTCAACCTTTAGGAATACATGCTGACCAACCTCAAACTCCAAATCCCGACGCCGAACATCGGCGTAACTCTCTCTCGCTCGCGCTCCGAAATTTTGTCAACATACGAGCTCTAATCTTCTGCACGGCACCATTAGTCAACTGCAGCAACTCGGGACCCAAAACCTGTCTATCACCAACCTCTTCCCAAAACACAGGAGATCGACAACGCTTACCATACAGAGCCTCGAATGGAGCCATCAGATCGCCGATCGATAAGCGTTGTTATAGGCAAACTCCATCGATCTGAATCTTTGGTCCCAAGCCCCGAAATCCAACACACAAGCCCTCAACATATCCTCGAGAATCGATTCACCTTCTCGACCGTCCATCGGTCTAAGGGTGAAAAGTCGTGGCGCTGGCGCATTCGGTGCCTAAACCTTCTCGGAGCGCTCTCGAAAAGAGAAGTGAACCTCGAATCACGGTCGGACACAATCCTCACAGCACACCGTGATAACGAATGATCTCGCTCCAAAAACAAGCTGCCCCTTTGTTCCACGGTATAAGTGTCTCTCACGGGAATGAAGTGTGCGCTCTTAATCAATCGGTCGACTATCACCCGGATCTCGAGAGAACTTCCTGAGAGTCCTCGACAAACCAGAAATAAAGTCCAAGGAGATCTCTTCCCATTTCCCATCGAGGTACACTGGTGCAACAACAAACCGGTGGTGGTCTCGCACTGGTGCCTTCACTTATCGACAAGTGAGACATCGACTGACAAACTCCGCAACATCTCTTTTCATACCCATCCACCAGAATGTTTGCTTAAGGTCTCGATACATCTTGGTACCCCAGGGGTGCCAAGCAAACGGAGAGCGTGGGCCCTCGAGAGCAACTCGCTCGCAATCTCGCAACATCCGGAACACACAACCGGCCTCGTAAGTCAACCCACTGTCTGGTGAAGATACGAAATCAAAATCTCTGTCAGCACTAACTCTGTCAAACAATCTCTTAAGTGCGGGGTCACTCAGCTGGCTATCAATAATCCGTTGTCTAATCGACGGCTGAACAGTCAACTGAGCTACTCTGGCGGTCACCTCACCCAACAACACTGCAACCTCGGCCCGCTCGAACTCTCTCCGCAATCTGGGCTGGGAACTCAACAACACCGCAGAGTGCGACGTCTTTCTACTCAGAGCATCAGCTACAACATTGGCTTTACCCGGATGGTACAAAATCTCGCAATCATAATCTTTTACCAACTCTAACCATCTCCTCTGCCTCATATTCAACTCCTTCTGAGTAAACAGATACTTGAGGCTCTGGTGATCGGTAAACATCTGGATCCGCTCACCATACAGGTAATGCCTCCAAATCTTCAGTGCAAACACCACTGCTTCCAACTCCATATCATGAGTCGGGTAGTTCTGCTCATATGGCTTCAGCTGGCGGGAAGCATAAGCAACGACCTTTCCGTGCTCCTTCAACACACAACATAACCCGAACTTGGAAGCATCGTTGTAGACCACGAAACCACCTGTCCCCTCGGGATCGCCAACATCAGTCTTGAAGTCAAAGCTGCGCTTGAGGCACGACAAAGCTCTCATCACACTTACTGTCCCAAATAAACCCGACACCCTTCCTCGTCAGACGAGTGAGGGGCGAGGCTATGGCGAAAAAGTCCTTAACGAACCGACAGTAATAACCTGCCAAACCCAGAAAGCTGCGTATCTCGGTAACTGAAGTCGGCTTGGCCCACGAACTCACGGCCTCAATCTTCGCTGGATCCACGGTTATACCATCTCTCGAGACTACGTGACCTAGGAAGGCTACTTGCTCCAACCAGAACTCGCATTTGGAAAACTTCGCATAAAGAGGAAGGAGAAGAACACTTACCGGCTGCTTGAGGATGGACGTCTTCGAATTTGGGGAAGAAGAGCTGGCGGATTGGTGGTCGGCGAGGGAGAAATCGCGAGAGAGAATCGCTGTCGGTCGGAGGAAATTTGCGAAGAAGAAGAAGAAGAAATGGGGAAGAAGCTCGGGCGGGCTTGTAAAGACCCGACCCGAATGGGGTTCTAAATGGGCCTTTACCCCAATGCATGCATTCAAAATAAAACAATATACAACATACTTTCGGATTCCAAGTAAAACTAAAACATTAAAAGTCCCTGTTTCCAAGCACCTGTTTCAGGAAAAGTACATTTCTAAAAGTATACTCTGATCAGAGATTTATTTAAACCATTCAAAAACCTTTTCAGGTACGACTATGCTGGAATCCATAAAACATGAGGAAACGTCCTAGGGCTCCGTGCCCGTCTACATGCATTCAGGGGAAATATAAAGTTAAAGAGTCATAAAATGAATAAAAGTGTCAGAGGTGACAGCAGGTGCCCATGATCACAGCTCCTCCTTCAGCCATCCTGTCTCGCTCCTTGGTTACCTGTGGAAAACCACAAAATAAGGGTGAGTAACGAATTACTCAGTAAGAATCCCCAACCGGGGTACAATACGATGCACATGGTCATCAAGATGAGTGTATGCAAGCTATGAATATAAACACAGGAAAGAGCACATAGCTTGAGTCCACACTTGGACCTCGGATGCCAACTCGTGGTCTTAGTGGGAGATAAATCCACCACACCATACGTCCTATACGAGAAACAAGTCTCGGCCTCAGCCTGTCTACTGTCGATACGAAAGGTACACTAGCTCAAGATCCCGAGGAGCTCTCCGGTCGGCGCTGTAATGAGCGTAAGCATGCACCGCGTGCTCATCTGCGAGACTATGGAAGTGCGGGTCTAGTGGCAAGCTGCCCATGTCCGATCACCACGCCTAACTAAATCTCGGATCGGTGTCAGCGACATAGGGGTGTGAGACCTGAGACACGTGAACTATGTCACTGAACCACCGCACCTAAGGCTAAGGAACCGGTCGTGGTAGGCTTACACGAAGCGGTCCTTGCCCTAACGGTGGCAATCAAGGGCTACGGCCGAACACGCCGAGGGCGTGCCGATCGTGGGGATGAGGCAATGCCAAGTCATCATCCCGACCGTTGGGGCATTTAACAGTCTGCCACCCTCACCCAAGATTGCAGGGCCTACCGGTCGGGTTAGCTAAACCCTAACGGGGTTCAGGGACGGAGAACTGTCTCGACGTCCCTGCCATGGATGCAAGATACTTTATGCATCAGGCCCGGAAGATGCTACCTACTTGAATTCTAACCTGCCTTAACAATCAGCAAACAATCCAATACGTGCTCGAAAGAATACAGCAGACCTAGCATGGTACTACAGAACAAGAATGAATATGAGCATGCTAGAACGGAACAACCTAGCATGGACTAACATGAATGAACAACATACGAAGTCATGCCAGTCAGGAATTCAGAACAGAGCACCTAATCTATACATGCTGATAATCACAAACAAACATACAACATCAATCACATAGAACATCGCAGGGTCCACACAACCCCGGTAAGAAATCCTTACCTTGGTCGGAAGACTTCTACACACAAATTCCTAAGCTGCGAACACTTCCGAGCTAGCTATCGAGAACCTACAAACATAGTAACAATCACAACCATAGCCCTAAAAATATAATAAAATAGTAGGCTCGGCTCGAGAGCACTCACACGGCACGACGGCACGACGGCACGAGGATGGACATCTTTGGCGGCCGATGTAGCCGGATCGGGCGCTGGCGTGCGCTGGCTGGGCACGACGGCAGGCGCGGCAGCGGCGGCGGCGTGCGATGCAGACACGGGCGAGCGACACGGCGCTGGCGAGGGCACGCGGGCGCTGGGCGTGCGAGACGGACGCGGCGCGATCTGGTGTCTGGCTCGCGAGCGACCTGGGCGACCTGCTGCGATGGCGATCTGGGCAATGGGCTGGTTAATTTCTTTGGGCTTGCGCGCGTGCGATCTGGGCGCGTGCAGAGCTGCCGACGACGGAGCCGGGTTGGGAAATTTCTTTGGGCGAGCGGCGGGGACGATCTGGGCACTCTGAGCGGCGCTCGCTCGTGCGGATCTGGGCGACGGCCGCTTTCGGATCTCGGGCGTCTTGGGCTGCTGCGCGATGGAGAGGTTGGGCGATGGACGCTGGCTCGGCGGTAGGCGCACACTGGACGACCTGCAACAAACACACACACACACAAGCTCTCCTTCTTACCTTCGGCCAGCAAGAACACCCAAACGAGAAGATGAAGAGGATGAAGACTTACCCGGAATGATGATGGAATCTCGAGCTGCAAAGGGGATGAAGAAATCGGCAAGGAGAGCTTGGGAGAATAGCTTGGGCGGCCACAAGACTTTTGGAGAAGAAGACAATGCAAAACCTATTTTCTTTTCATTTAACCAAATGCACCAAAACTCTAAAATCCAAGGCTGACCATAAAATGATACGGACAGAGCAACAAGAGCACCTAATGGCTCAATTGGCACACATCCCCAAAAGATTTCCAGGAGTTCTGGGTTCAAACCCTAGCTGCAGCACAATTTCCTTTATTTTTACTTTTGCATCAAACCTTGCTCAAACCCTTCCACGAAGCCTCACAAACCTACATAAATCCATCCAATATTTTTAGCAACTAGAAAGAACATAAACGACCCTGACGGCCCGACAAATTACCAAAATACCCCTTGGGCATACCTGGAAGACTGGAATGAAAACCTGGGCCGTTACAGGGCTGGCTTTTAAACCAAAGGCATTTGAAAACACGCCTAAATACAATATGGCGCATTTAGAATAACAAAGATGCCCGGTGGCTCAAGTGGCAAGGCCACTTAATTAGCTTCCCAAGCGACCTTGGTTCGAATCTCACTCAACGCGCTATTTAATTCCTTATTTATTTTCACATTCTACCAAGCCCAGATACCTTCACCAAACCTCCCGATCCTATTCAAATCATCTCATAATTTTTTCGGCAATTAGAAAAGACATTTCCGGGCCGTTACAAGTGTCTACAATTTCAGGTTGAAAACTTCGATCGTTTAATTGATTTGGGGTTTTTTTTTGTCGATTTTTCATTGGTTTGTACCAGATTCTAAATTTGAGAGGGTTATGTTGTTAAGACCATGGTTGGTGAAGGCATCTCTTAGTCGAATGCTTCTGATTTTGGATGCTGAAAATAACAATGTTTACGAGATTTCTATGCCATTTTTTAATGTAAGTCGTTTTTCTATATTAATCTATCAGTTCAATTGTGTACGTTAGATTGTATTTCTAACCTAGAATTTTTTCTTAGTAGAACATAATATTATGGATGTAATGTAGGGTTGAGAACTGATAAAAAGTTATTTATTTATTTACGTAATTTATTCTTATTAGTATAGTTAGTTATATAAACTAGTTTGGGAATTATCAGATGACTTTTTGATAATTTTATCCCTAATACTATTGAATAACCATATTTGATCATTTACTTTAGTTTAGCAGGTTAAGTAATTTTATTATGTTCATAAGTTCGATAACTTGATTTGTTTTATTGTTTTGTTTTTATATACCATGTTTCTAAGTTTTGGTAAGTCAAATGTTTTGTATTCATTTTGTTAGGTTTAGCCATGGAGGTTGAAGTTTTTCTTATGGCTATTAATAGAGAAGATGATTGTGCTATGAATAGTTTTAATTGTAAAGCATTTTTTGATCATTTCTTTAATTTGTGATTATTCTAGAATTTTATGTTTTACTTTTACAATCATTTTTGTTGTTTTAATTGTTCTCAGGGTCTGTCTAACTCGGTAATTAAGACATGATTGTTGGCAATGACTATTATAACACTAACCCTTGCTAGTTCTACTTAAACAAGACCTTCTAGGAATCCTGGGAATGTGAGTACACATTTGCTATTAAACTTTATATTTATCAGGTATTACAAACTTTTTATGTCTCTTCTTGGGAAAATCCACTCAAACTACTACATTTTACATACCCAAAATATTGCGGTATTTAAGGTATAACTTTAATTATCAAATTATATTTCGAGTCTTTGTGATCAACATATTTCTCCAAATTGATTGATTGTATTGGTTCCCTACTGAAAGTGGTACATCTTTTTTAATATGTTCTTCTTAACTCCTTGATATGTGTAAATTTGATTTGGAGTATTTAATTATATTATTGCGTGGGTGCAACATTCTTAACTTAAAATAGTTTATTATACAATTATATAACATAAAAAGCTATTAACTTTTTTTTTCTTTTTTCCATTTGTAAAAACAGCCATTCCAACCTTTGTCGAGCAATGTTTGTTTGACTTTTGGGGTAAGTTTGATTAATGTATTTGTTAAAATTCCTTGGGTCTTTTTGAGTGCTTGTGGTTTTGAAGATTTTTGTATTTCTTTTTTTTGTGTTATTGTGGCTTGTTCTACTCTAAATTCTCATTTCTTTTATTGGATAGAATGATTGAATTCAATTCTTGGTTTCCGTTGTTGCTATAAAAAGCATATTAACTAAATGATTACTTTTTTCAGGGCACTTCTTAGAGAGATCCATCATGCCTGCTTTTCTAATGGTTGAGGTAATTCTTAAAGCTTTAATTTAAATTTTGGAGATTAGATAGTATTTGTTGAAGTTAACTTTATATTGAATTGAACTCTTGATAAATTGATCATATTGAACTGTAGCCACCAAAATCTTTTATACTTGGATAGAAATAGAATGATGATTAATACTAAGACTGAGTTTTTTTTTTTTTTTTGAAAGCACTAAGACTGGGGTTTGGATGTAAATGAAGTAAGGATTTCTTCTTGAAAGAAAAAGAGTTCCAATTTTTTTCAATAGAAAAAGGTTTCCATTGTTTCCCTTTTCTGATTGAAGACAAGTTTTTTCATACATTTTGAAGCATGTGAATTGAATGATTGAAGTTGAAAGGATAGTTTATGTGATGTAAGGTGTGATAAGATGATCTTGTCATCTTTATTTTATTTTGTTAGTTGTGAAATGATTTTTATAGTTGGGCTGTCATTTGCTAGCATCGATATCATGAAGGGTAAGTCTCTGTAGCCGTCTTTATGCATTTATTTTTTCAACTTTAATTTCCCCTGCCTTATTTTATGAATCGAGACTTGCATTAATGAAAAATCTGTTTCGTATGGGAGAAACCAATGAGTTTAAAGTATAAATTGAAGCAATTGGACAAGTCAAACATAAGAACTTTGTTACATTTATGGGATACTCTGATGTAGGTGCTCGTACGTACTATAGTTTTTGTCCAAATACCTTTTTTGCCTTCTCTATTTTTGATTTACTGTAATTCTAAAGATGTCACCTTATTCTATTATTTTTCTTGTTTTCTTGCATTAAATCCTTTATGTTTATTGTGAAAAGTTGAGTCCTTAAATCTATTTTTTCTTCTCCGATTGATGTTATAAGATGTTTGTTTATGAGTAAATAAATAATGGAAACTTGGAACAATGACTTTTCTATTTATTTGATAGGGTTGACTAAAAAGATAGTTTTTTTGGTAAAATAATTAACATGAATACTCTCATTACGATGATGTTTGTGGTTCAAGAGATTATGAGCAAATATAAAGGTTCAGGAGTTTGAACATAATTAATCATGGTATGGTAGAGTATTGAATAGTATATAAAGTTCCATTACTCATTTCTATAAAAATAATTTCCTAGCACTTTTTTTAGTATTGAATCAATTACTCATTTGTATAAAATAATTTTCTAGCATATTCTTAATTTCTCTAGGTTGATGGATTATACTAATGAAGCTTTAGTATTCTAAACTTATATTTAAGTTAATTAAACTCTGACTTTTTTTTGCTACAGAATAAAGAGTGTGATTAGCATATTAATTTTCAAATTGAAAAGAAGTGGTTTTCAAATCTTGGTTTGCGATCTATGGAAGCCTTCTAAGAGGCATGATTCCATAACGCATAGTCTTTGCAATTGAAGTTTTGACATTTGAAATTTCTATGTACCTTGATGTCCAGATTGGCTTATCTATGGCGGTTTGTGAGTTATAAATAAGTTAGGAGGCGAGGGAAGAGATAGTCGATTCATGCGTAAAGAAGCTTATGTGCAGATGACGATGAATATATTGTACATCTAATATGCAGAGATAGAGAGTTTAATATGTGCTAACAGCAAAAATGAAAAATTGTTGAAATTTAGAATTAAAACTTGAATGGCATTACTTTTCAGGTGCAACTTCATGGATTCTCACATCTGTAAAGCCAAGTTATTATGACTCTAAAATATGGACCAATTCTTAGAGGTAAGAATTCATAGACTTGCATTGAGTAAAATTGATTTTGAACTTTCATTGGATGGAATTAATTACAAATATCACTTATTTGCTTTATAATTATTAGATGAGACAATATAATGCCAACATCAACATGGATGCTATTCAAGTACTGTTTGCTTTGCCTTAAATTTTTTCATTTAAATATTCTGATATTGCTATTTTTTTTTTTTTCATTTAGTTCATGTTTGCTATGTTTTCAGTTGTTGAAAATGTGAGATGTAGGAACTTGTTTGTTGTGTTCAAATTATGTGACTAGCATTATATTATGTTCTATCTAGTTTCAAAACTTTGTTGTAGAGATGACATTGTTTTTGTTTTGTTTGAATGTGATTTGGAGGTTTTCATTGCTACTTTGATGTCAATATTGTAATCAAGCAACCATTTCTTTCGAATATCTATTTCTTCAACTGACCATTATGGAATGGCCTAGTTGTCAAGATTGTTGAGGTCCGAAGGACAATTGGGAAACGTACTTTTGCAAAGGTAAAATCGCTTTCACATTGAGACTAGCGAGAGTGTTGATATGAAAGATCTGGTTCAGAGCACCATAATGAAGCACAAGATGGTTGGCCAGGTCTTCTTCTTCTCTCTAATCTTTGTGCTCAATAATAGAAATATGTTACTCCAATAAGTAAGCTATGGCAATATGGGAGGGATTAAAGTCCTTTGTCGAAAGGGTGTAGGCCTTGAGGTGATTATTAAATTTTTCTCTCCTGTAGGAGTATGATCATTTCAATTTGTGCTTTTGTTCTTACTTTCATATCTGTATATTAGATTGATAAGAACCCTAAAACCCTTTGATCGTGGCTTGCAGAATTTTTTAGTTTTGTAATCTTCTTTTTTTTTTTTTTTTATAATTCTGTTATTTTCTTACATTGGTCTTATGTGGAAATTTTTTAACTTGTTGATTAATTTTTTTTCTTTTGTTTATTTGGTGTTAGTATTTTACTTACCAAGTGTGGAAGATAAATGATTTATTTTGTTTCTCAACTCCAACGTCTTTGCAGATTGGTTCATCGCCTCCATCAACACCTAAACCAACAACTTCTTGCACATCGCATGTTTGTCAAATTGACAGCAAGGTCTCAGCATAATGCCGACTTGGGTTAAATGTTGGTAAATGTTTCACTAATGTATGGGTACATTTGGAAAGAAAAGTTGTTGCATCAAAGAAGAGATGGTATTTTTCTTACAATTTGAAAGCTTAATACTCTAGATTATTACTTCAGGTTATTGGAAGCTTAAGGAAAATGAAAGCAAATCCTTGAGTCACAATGTTAGAGTTTTAAAAGGCAAAAGAAGGAAACACAGTCAATATTTTAAAAAGCCATGTCTGAGCACACCTATGATGTCTAGCCTCGATTCAGAATGGATTACTATCTCTTAGATATTAATGTTGAAACATTTTCTTTAAAATTGTGCCAACTTCAAGAATAGTTCCTGGTGTTATGCGTATTTTGAGCAGCCTAAGATTCTTTTATTCCTTGAAGATATATATGACTAATCCATATTTTACAGGTTCTTTACTCAATTCAATCTATAACACTCATAGTTCTTGCTCTTTACTGAATCTTATTTTTAAATTTTTGAAGGGCAAATGGTATAAGGATGCTATCAACTTGGCAAAAGTTCATACAAAATGACACAACTAGTCCACACTCGTTAGTGTATTATTTTTCTTCCACATTCATGTCTATCTTTTATGATACATTACTATACCTTTTTTCTAACAATCATTATTGTATCTTATTATCCATCTTTGCTCTGGTACGAAAGGCTTATTTGTTACTTTTACTTATTGTATCTTCTGTTTGTTAACATTCTGTGATTTCCAAGCTAGTGAATAATTTTGATTATTATGTTTATAGCTATAATTTTAAAGAGTTGTTTTTTCTTAGTTATTTTTAGTTGTCTTTGAAATTGTTTCATTTTAATTATTACAATTTTAATTGTTGATACACATGTTTTAAAATTATCTTTTCCTGAGCATATGATTCAACATTGGCAAAAATCACTACCTCTCATATTGTTTTTCTTGTACATTTGTTTGGTTATTTATTTTAAGCCTCACTAATTTCTTACTTTGCATATCTTTGTGTTTAGTTAAATTTGGTTAAATATTAACTAATTATATGTTTGCATTTTCTACTTTACTTGAAGGATTGGAAGTATTACACCCTATTGATTCTTCTTGATTTGTGAAGGTTCGTTTCTTCTAGATACATTTTTTATGTTGTCTTTACCTTAAGTTGCAATAAGAAAAAATGATGTTTGAATGATTACATACAACATGTATTTCTCTTCTCATGTAAGGGTTTTCGAGAGAAAAATGATGTGTTGATTTCTTTTCTTGTTGCCTTTACCAATTGCTTTATCCTTTATTTTATTCTAAAGTTTTTTTTTTATTGATTTTTGTGTTTAGGCTGAAACTCTAGCTCAATTTGGTGAAATTTTTCTTAGGAACTACAACTACAATATGGTTGAGGATATTTTGATTATAGACATATTGCATCATCTTGAAGAGAATGCAACTAGTGAAGAAATGAGAACCTAGTCTTATGTGCAACCATGAATATTTTCTGTGTATATTTCTTTTGTAGGAATGGTTTACATTCACTTCATGAACAATATTTTATTTATTTAACAACATTTACTATATATAAATTAAATGTCTTGATTACTAATCTACGAATTAATGTTGTAGCTGTATTAAATTAGATTTTGAGACCAATTAATTTTAGTGGTCAAATGTGCAATTACGGGTGTGAATGTGAAAAATGTACGGTGTATTTAATATATTTATTTTGTTATCAATAAATAATTCTCAATGATTTGAAGAATCATGTTTGTATATTTAGTGATTACAAAAAAGTGTCAATATAAATAATTGAATGATAATATTTAGGTGTCATGGTTAAAGTATTGATGATGTATTTTATATGTCATACATTGTATATATGTGATCATAAATTAGTGTCATCAAAGATGAATTAATGATTGTTGAAAAACATCATCTTAAGAATTTCAATGACACTTTTTAAGTTGTGTCATCTAAAGAGTATAGATGATGTGCGATACAATGATTGTAGAAAAGTATCATCTAAAAAGTTTCAATGATACTTTTTAAGAAGTGTCATATAAAGGGAAAAGATGATGTGCGATACGATGATTGCAGAAAGTATCATCTAAAGCGTTTATGATACTTTTTTAGAATCATTATATCCTATTTTTGTAGTAGTGATATATATATATATATATATATATATATAGCTGGATAGATAGCAAAATTGATACTAACATGGGCCTCAAATCTGAGGAGCATTTGCTTGAGGTTTGGAAGATGGTCATTGAAGCAGAATCCATCAAGTCCAACCTAACAAGTATCATGTACTTGATAAAGAATAAAAGAATTGACAGTGATAACTAACATCCGGTAAATATACTTTAGTCAATAGTGAGGGTTAAAAACATAAAACACTACCATTAAATTAATTTATGTTTATCAATCTCCAAAATTTCTTGATCTTGTTCTAAAACCACGGTCCCACCTAAATACATTTGATAGTTAGAAAATCAACTATCAAATGATTGTAAAAAAATATCACAAATGCTTTATATGATACTTTTTTGCAATCATTGTATCGCACATCATCTATTTTTTTTAGATGACACTTTTTATAAAGTGTCAATGAAACCCTATCAATGATACTTTTTTGCAATCATTGAATTGCACATCATCTATTCTCATTAGATGACACTTCTTAACAAGTGTCATTAAAACTCTTTAGATGATATCTTTTTAGAATCATGGATTGCTTTTTTATGATACAAATTAAATGTCACATATGAACAATAAATGACATATAAAATATATCATCAATATTTTATTTATGACACATTAAAATTATCATTAGATAGTTTATATTGATACTTTTTTATAATCACGAAATCTACAAGCATGACATTCTATTTTAGTCATATATCATTCACATGCAACTATTACATGCTATATAATTTATTCGTATTCATATATGCTATTGCACCTACAATTATTAAAATTAAATTATTTCTAAATCTATCCAATATAAGAACTTTGATCAAAATCATCATTCATAAATAAATATTATTCTTAGTATAATTTTATACATATGATAGCAACCCAATAAAACTACCACAACACTTGGTAGAAAATGTACATAATTTTGGGAACTAATACAACTAATTAATAATAACAATAATGTTTGTATCCATGGCTTCAACACTTGACTGCGTTTGTGCAAGACCTAATAAGCAAGAAATCTTCAAGTTATATAGATATTAATGAAAATGTCAAGAGTTGTAACAAATGGTTTGTAGTCTACCTTCTTAATATTGTAGTGTTTCAATCTCGTTAACAAGATCTTGCAAAAAACATTGAAAAAATATTTAACACATGAGATAAACATGTAAATACAAATGTTATTTATCATTTAAGTTTACCTTTTTTTAGAAGTCATTTAAATTTACCTAAATCAATGAAGTTCACAAAAAAACCGCGAGACCCGTGTTACAAACAATAATGATAATAAGAAAGATAAACAAATACTAATAATAAATCAACAGGAGATAAAATAATGACAACAAGAAAGAAAGTTATAGCAATGAAACTTACTTAAATTTTCATTGGGATGTCGCTAAGCAGTAGTAATCCTTACAATAGAAAAATTCACAGAAGATATCATTTTAAATGTTATCTTAGGACGTTTGGTTGAGTAACTTAGGATGATACCAATAGATTAAAAATCAAAAGTAACAAAAATAAGGACAATTGAGTCTAATTTGGAACTTAGCATTTACAAATCTTGCAAGCTAATATCTTGAACTACTCACAATTTTAAAAGTTAATTATGACCCAACGAATATCGTAAAGCATTTTTTAAACATAAATATTTTGGTGTTATGCATATACTAAACTAGAATACTTAATGGGTAGGAAATGAAATTTACCCATAATCTCTTTTTGTTGTTCTTTGAAAATTCTCCAAAACTCCTCACCTAGAATAGCCAGAGCTGCACGAGAACATGTAACTGGAATAGAAATATGATGAAGTCATTTAAAAAAAACACCTTAATGTCTTTATTGCACGGATAAGGATAAGGAAGCCAATACTTCATAATCCCCTTCTCGAAGCATCACATCCTACCATTAAACAAGATGAATGAAATGCCTCCTTCCAATCAAGCATATAAATTAATAAGTTAAAATATTAGGTTGCAATTGATAGCTACATGTTACGGCCCAATTTTCTATTCCAGTTTTCGAGGTGCCTTCGGTTCAAGATTCGGTTGTTCGGCTGGGTCGTTATAGCTGTTTTAACCATTGGGGGTATTTTGGTCTTTTGGCTCCCCGGGCAGGATTTGTGGATTTTGGAGGTTTAGTCGTGGTTTGGGTTTTGGCAAATTATTGTTGGTTGAGTGCTTCCTTTGGGATTTGAGCCCTGTCCCTTACTGTTGATTTAAGAGTCTGATTTAAGTGAGTTTTATTTATTGGAAAAGATTGCTTAAGTCGGGTCTCGAAGGAGGAAGCCGGGGAATGGGATTTTAGGGATTTTAAGGCTATTTAAAATTGGTTAAGGTTGGAAAAATAGGAAAAAATCCCATTTTCCCTTTTTGTCTCTCTCTCTCTCTCTCTCTCCCCCGAGCCTAGCCCCTGCTCCCCAGCCCGAGAGCCCTCGCCACTGATTTCGGCCAAGCCCAAGCCCCCGGCTCGCCCACCCGGTAGTGCCTGCACAAGGTGCAGAGCCGTCCGCGCCGAAAGTTGCCCAGATTTGAGCCACCCCGTGCCAGATCGCGCGTCCCCTGTAGCTCACCGTGCCAGCCCGCTCGTCCGTGAAGCCGTCGCGTCGCGTCGCCCCGCGCTCGTCCCTATAGCTCGTCGTGTCGCCCAGCCCGGGCCGTTCCTGTCTTGAAGCCGCGCTGCGCCGCGCGCCGCCGGTACGCCGAGCTCGGCGCGGCGGCTCTCGTGCCTCCTCGTCTCGCCCGGCGCTCGTCGTCAGCGCTGCTCTGCGCCTGCTGCGCGCTGAGCCAACGTGAGCCAGCGCGCTTGACCCTACGCCCGCCAGCGCCCGATCGACCCTATTCTTTGCCTCGTTTCGTGCAATCGGCTCGTTCGTGTGTCCGTCGCACCTCGTGAGTTGCTCCCCAGCCGAGCCCTATTTATTTTATTGTATTTAGGCCTATTGTGTGATTAATTGTTGTGATTGATAGGTTCTCGGTAGCTAGTTTGGGTTCGTTCGCAGCTTAGGTTTTCGTGTAATCGTCCCCGACCAAGGTAAGGATTTCTTACTAGGAGTTGTGTGGACCTGTTTGTATTATATGTGATTCTTTGATTGATTGCTTGTTTGTGTTTATTGACATGTGTAGCTAAGTGCTCTAATCTGAATTCCCGATTAGCATGATTTTCCTGGTTAATTCTCATGTTAATCCATGCTAGGTTGTTCCTTTCTGGCATGCTCGTATCTGTTCTTGCTTCGTAGTATCATGCTAGGTTCGTTGTATTCTTATTGAGCACGTATTGGATTTTATTGACTTGTTTCTTTGAATGCTAAGGCAGGTTAGAGTGGCGGTAGATAGCATCATCCGGCCGGTGCATAACGAACCTTGCATCCACGGCGGGGACGTATGAGATGGAGCTCGCCCGATCCCGTTAGGGAATAGCTTACCCAACACGGTGGCCCCGCAATCTTGGGTGAGGGTGGCGGTGTTAAATGCCCCAACGGTCGGGATGATGACTTGGCATTACCTCGTCCCGGCGATCGACACGCCCTCGGCGTGTTCGGCAGTAGCCCCCGATTGCCACTGTTAAGGTAAGGGCGGCTTCACGGTGTAAGCCTACCACGAACCCGTTTCCTTAGCCTCAGTGCGGTGGTTCAGTGACATAGTTTACGTGTCAGTCTCACACCCCTATGTCGTCGTGACACCGATCCAAAGATTTAGTTAGGCGTGGTGGCTGGACATGGGCGCTTGCCTCTAGACCCGGCACCCCCCATAGTCTGCGATGAGCGCGCGGTGCATGCTTACGCTCATTACTGGCGACGACGGAGAGCTCCTCGGGATCTTGAGCTAGTGTACCTTTCATTCGGCGATGACAGATGTGCCGAGGGACTTGTTTCTCGTATAGGGCGTATTGTGTGAAGGATTGTGTGGAGGATTATTCCGGACTAAGACCCTGAGTTGGCATCCGAGGTCCAAATGTGGACTCAAGCTATGTGCTCTATTCTGTGTTTATATTCATAGCTTGCATACGCTCAGCTAGATGACCATGTATATCGTATTGTACCCCGGTTGGGGATTCTTACTGAGTAATTCGTTACTCACCCTTATTATTGTGGTTTTCCACAGGTAACCGAGTTGCGAGACAGGATGGCTGAAGGAGGAGCTGTGATCATGGGGCCCAGTCCTCAAACTCTGATTTTGTGTTATGACTCTTTATGTTTTATTTTCCCCTAAATGCATGTAGCCGGGCACGGAGCCCTAGGATGTTTTCTAAATGTTTTGTGGATTCCAGCATGGTTGTATCTGGATAGGTTTTGAAGGATTTTAATAAATCTATGATCAGAGTAAACTTTGGAAATGTATTTATCTTGGAACAGGTGCTTGGAAACAGGGACAGGTTTCAGGAAAATTGTCCGGGCTTTGAACTGAATGTTTGAATGTTTTGTTTTTAATTGGAATCCGAAATCATGTTTGTATAATGTCCTTTACTTTGAATGCATGCATTGGGGTAAGGGCCCATTCAGTGCCCCATTCGTGTCGGGTCTTTACACTACATGTCATTACTATTTCTTTCTTTAATTTTCGGAAATATGACTCATTTGGCAACTAGCAAAAACTGATTTTTTTTGCCTTCTCTACAAAATTGTTATTTTATATGTTTTTTGACATATTATTTTTTAATACTAAAAAATTATTTTATAATAATACTACTTATATTTCTTTTTATTGACAACATTGAATAAAAATGAAAGTATAGAGCAGTATAAATGGCTTTAAGTATCTCTAAAGAAAAAAAAAGGCTTTAAATGTTGACAACCTACATTAAATTTTGGAAGAGGTTTTGTTGATATTCAAATATTTTAGGATCGGTGATAATAACAAAAGTCAATAACTTCGATATTATTTTAACAAGAAAAGAAAAACATTTTTATACAAACCAATATCATTTTCCAAATTAACACTAGACCTCAAAGATATTCAAAACTTGAAAGTAAAGAGGTTAGTATTTCTTTCCTCTCAAGTTTAGAATCAAGAGATGTAAAAGGAAGGGTCACACTTGCATTTCCATCCCTCAGGCTCATAGTTAGTGTATTGGACCTCTACATGGGTGCCTCTTTTGTTGTTGGTTGGGACTTGAATGGCTTCACATGGGATGCATCCATAGCACTTGTGCTCACACATTGGTGGACTTGACCCTATTTTCCTCATCCCTATGTACATTACTCCATTTTCCTTTACACCTTCAACAACCTTCACAGACAGCCAGAGTTGCATTATTACAAGCCTTTATCATTTTCATAAACATGTTCATATTTCCATCCACATTTCCATGTGTCCATAAATTCAATTTCAACATAAGAGATCAATAAAAAATGAATTTAAACTTATTTAGAGCTTTGCTGCAAAGAGAATGATGTGAGAGAATTATTAACATGAAGAAGAAAGATTATCTATATCTGAGATAAAGAGAATGGTTATGTATGAGATTGAGAAGAATTAAAAATGGTTATGGAGAAATGAAAAATGGTTATGAGGCCAGTGAGAGCATGAAAATGAATGATTATGAGATGAATGAACATTGATTATGGAAGAATGTTTTTTTGGCCCAAACATGTATAAGAGGAATTATTAAACTCATAATCATTCACATTGTCTTGTCATATGAAATATCTAGTATCAACATTTTCCATAAAAATTGTATCAACACTTCTAGAAACTTGCATCAAACAGAGCACATAGTTGGAGGCTGACTTATTTGGAATCCAAAGAGTCTGAGATAAGACCTGGCAACAAGAAAATTGAGTTAAAATGTTGTGAAATTGAAGACCTATGACCAAGTAGATGTAATAATTGAGAAAGAATCAGTATAATGGTAACAATAAACAAACAGACCTTGTTTTTTTATGAGGACGGAGAGGAGCCATCATCATTCACAAAATACAACAACAAAGAGCCACAACTCAGATTTTAAATCTTAACAACACAACCAAACAATCATAAAACTAACTAACCTATTGGTGACCAGGTATAAAATTGCATTGATGTAAACTTTTAATTTATTAGAGAGTTGAAAAAATCATAGCGAAATAAACTTTTAATTCAAAAGAGAAAATAAATATGCCTAGAAAAAAAAATCTTCTCTTATTACTATATTGGCATAGTAATCCTAAGCAAGAGCAAAATAATTGAAAAAACAAAGCATAATCTTCTAAACAAATCTATTCCTATAAAACACAATAACATTTCCCATAAAATAAAATAAAAAACTATAAAAGGCTGATATAAATCAGGCCATGGTTTGACCAACCAACAACAAACAAAATCGACTGCAGCGAAGGAGGACTTACCCACAAATACCCATAGTACAAGCACAACGCACGGTTGAAAACGCACACGTTGGGGCTGCTGTTCGGAGGCACGCGTGTCGGGACGGAACGTGGCAGCTGGTCGGCGACGGGCTGAGCGCTGGAGAGATGCCGCGGAGGTAATGCGCGCTCGAGGGGAGGGGGTGGTGTCGCGTGGGGCTGCACGCGAGGGAGGAAGGGGTTGCGGCGGCGTCGGGCTGGTCGACGACGCATTCTGGGCTAGACGGCGAGCCGGTCGGCGACGTGGCGAGACGGAGGAATGGATGGCGGCGGCAGCAGGTGGTGTGGGTTAGGGTTGGAATGAGGAAGAAGAAGAAAGAAAAAAAAGAAAAAAGAAGAAAAAAGAAAAAGAAAAAGAAAAAGAAAGAGATAAATGAGTCACTTTTCCTATAAAACTAAAGTCCATTTTTTTATTACTTTTAATATCCATGGTATTTTCAAATAATCCATAAAATATCAATCTTTTTATTTTTCCCTTAAACCTAAATAGGAGTAAATCCCCCTTTTTCTTTTTTTCTTTTTTTTTTTTTACAAAAACTTGGGGATTTACGTAATCTTTTTATGAAAATTATAAATTTGTCATAATTTAATATAAAATATTTTTTAAAAATTAATTTTTCTATAAAAATTGTTATAGACTAAATTTTGTAACAAAATCAATTTTTTTTAATAAGGTCAGGAGACGACAAAATAAATTTCATAATAAATATATAAAAAATAAAATTAGGGAGTTAACTATTATAAAATTATAATTTATAAGTGGTTAAAAACATAATTGTAATAAAATATATAAGGTTAATCTCAATATATATATATATATATATATATATATATATATATATATATGTGTGTGTGTATAATGTTTAAAAATTTCAAAATTATATTAAAAAATTTATGATTCTACAAAAGTATCACAAAACGCGCCTTTTTAATTTATGACACTTTTTTGTGATGATAATTTTATTTTAATTTCTGACTGTGAGATGATTCTAATAAAGTGTCATAAAACGCGTGTTTTTATTTATGACACTTTAATTGCTTCTCCCTCTTGAATTTGGTTTGATTAAGTGTCATCTAATCTACTTTTTCTAGTAGTGGTTAAACACCACATTGTAGGTTCAATTCCGAGAATCAGTATTTATCCCTCTCGTCCGATATGTACTAAAAAAACGAAAGAATTTGGCCAAGAAAACCAGGGATTGAATTTCGAAAACTTGACATTGAAAGCGCGTCATTGGGCTTCACCATAAATCCGGTCCTTTGGGCTTTGTATGTGCATTTTTTTCCTTTGCTAAAAGAAATTGCGTAGGCCTTTTCAGTAATTGAACCAGTCTCTAATTTTTAAAAATGAGTTGTTTTGATTGATTGAAATAAATGATTAGAATCGGTGATTTGAAAATGAAGAGTTATGTTGAATCATTATAAATGAATAATTAAAAATGAAGAGTTATTATGGTAAAAAAATGAGGAATTATTTTTAATAAGGAGTTATTTTGAATAGTTACAAAAACTCATTTGAATATGACAAACAAAACACCCCTATAGGTACAAATGGCCCTTATTTTTATCATTATTCAGTAATTGAAAAAATGAGAAATAAAATAGTCCATTGCATGTGTTACATAACTATTTTCTTTCATGGTTTTTTTTTTGAGTATATGTTGGGGGATGGGGGATAAATACCAATTCTTGAAGTTCAAACTTACGATGTTGGTTAAACTAGTTTACAACTAAACAACAAAACCATTGTGCCACTAACCCATTCGATTTTTCTTTCATGATTTTAGTTTCAACGTTTTTACATTTTCTAATTATGAGCATATTAAGTTTTGAGAATTTTTTATGTATAATAAAAAAATACAAAAAAAAAAATCTAACTTTTAGAAAAATGTTGTGCATAATAAAAAGTTTTGACGTTATAGTAAAAAGACATAAAAGTTTATGAACGGGATGACTTCAATTAGTTTAACCAACAGTCTTCAATCAATATATATATATATATATAATTTTTAATCAATGGCACAAACCATTTTTAATCCATGTCACGTGCAATCTTCATTCACCGTCACAATTAGTCTTCAAACAAAGCAGTAGGTAGTTTTCAATTAGTGCAACAGATAGTCTTTAGTCAAGAGATGGTGAAGGACATAAGCTTAATATGCAAAAAAAAAAAAAAAAAAGTCTAAAATTTTACTATGAATGAAATAGTTTTTAAAAAGTGTTAAAATAGCTAATAAAAAGTTGTCACTTACAACAAATCTATAACTTATTAATATGATTAGTACGTAGGATCGAAAGACAACACTAGATAGGATAAATAGGGTTCATCAACTTTTTAGTTCTTTAAAAATAATATTTATGATTTAAAATTTGTTAAATTAAAATCACCCAACAAGTAAATACAATATGTAAGAATGAAATAACCAAATGTAAAAGTTAAAGGAAGAGAGAAAGATAAGGAAGATTTATAGTGGTTCGGAAAAACCTACTCCACTCCCCAAAAGTCCTTTTAAGTATTTTATTGATGATCCTTTTACATGGGTGAGAATCAAACTTGCACGACCCTCTTTTTTTTAGGCTAAAAAGAAATTTCAATCCTTTTTGCGGGTTGAGGATTAACCACCCCAACCTTTTCTTTTCTAGCTAGGCTAAAGAGAAAGCCAAATTCTTTTAGAGAAATCTAGTATTTATCTAAATTTCACAAACTATTTAAGTACATGTCTAATTAGAAAATTATTAAAATTGATGTCTACTTTCCAATTTAGGGGATGAGGGAGAAATTATTGTTACCATTTCTTCTCAATTAATCCCTATTTTCTAATTTAAATAAATAATAGAAGCCACCATTTACGAATTAGTTACACCCACATTTTTAGAACCCTTTTAAATTGAAAAAAACGAATTACCCCCACCTTTTTAAGATTTAGTTTGGTAGCACACAACAACCATATTTTCTCCACTCTTCCTCTATATCGTTTTGGGAACCTCTATCATCCATTCTCAAACTAAATTCCTAGGTTCATTATGTTTTGAATTGTCTCATTTGACACCATTTTCCATATTTTGCATCAACCAATTTTAAGTTGTGCACCAAATCCTCGTATCCCAAATATTTTTCTTATTCCCATCATCAATTCCTATTCTATCTTCTTCTCTACTAAATTTCATGGTGGGTAAAAAGCTTGTTGTTATAATTGTGAATGGATGTTACATTGGTTACGGTTGTCTTTAGTGGGAGATGGAATGAGTGAGATATTTACTCCAACTCAATACCGTTGTGGTTGATATCACACGCAACTCCTCTCTATCCCTACTGATATCATCTATTGAGGGAATTATGGGGCTGGACAAAGATTCCAAAGTCATCAGTATAACATTGTATAAAGATGCGGCACACAAAGAAAAGGCAAATGTATTGAAGGATGACATGGATGTTCAATAATGTACAGCGGGTTCGCTGCTAGTATGTACAACGACTGTTGCATCCTGGCTGACATCGTCCAAACACGGACTTAGATGTACATCCCAGACTTAACGGGGGAGGTTCACTGTGCTAAGGGCAACTGCAATGTTACCAAACAAAGATGAATTGAAGAAAGTCATGTGTAACATAGTAGTTGCACGGAGCTTCCAATACAAGACGGTGAAGTCTAGTCCCAAAAAATTTACGACATGTTGCATTCACGAGACATGTAATTGGTATATTCGTGCATCCGTGTACAGGAATGGCAGTCCATGGGTGATTAGGAAGTTTGTCGACTCTCACACCTCCTCGTAGACGTTGTACGAGATGGCCACATGCAGGCCACACCGTTAGTAGTGGGCGATTACGCTCAGTCTGCTATCCGCTCCACCAAGAACTTTACGTGCACCCCTGGAGATGTCATTCAATATGTAAAGGAGAATCATGGTGTTAACATTAGTTACTACAAAGCGATGAAGGGGAAAGAAAAGGCATTTGAACTCATTATGGGCAAGGCAAAAGACTCATATGGGTGTCTTTCAACATTTACTGCCAATCTAATCCAAAAGAATCCAGGTACCCCGGACTGCCATTCAAAATCGCATGGATTTAAATAGCGTATGTACACATTATGTACTACATTAAACATTGCGTGTTTGTATACGTACCCACAAATCGCATGGATTTCAACAGTGTATTTACATACTATGTACTACATTCAAATTTGGATATTTTTGTATATGCACCACAATGGTCGTATTGTTGTTTGATGACTGTTGCAGGCAGTTATACTTCGTATCATTCAGATGACAATGATCGTTTCAAATACTTCTTTATGAGTATGGCGGCATCTATAAGAGGGTGGGAACATTGCTTACCTGCAATAAGCATCGATGGTGCATCACTTTCAAACAAATTTGCAGGGACCATGATCATAGCAAACACATTTGATGGGAATGGAAGCAAATATCCCCTAGCATTTGGAATAGTGGACTCAAAGAATGATGGTTCTTGGGGCTAATTCTTTACCAACCTTAAGGCAGTGTTCGGGGATCACAAGGATTTGATAATAATGTTGGACCGGCACGCAAGCATAGAGAATGGCTTTAACAGGGTATACAACGAAGCGCATCGGGCCATTTACGCATATCACCTATTAAACAATATTGCACCTTCCCGTAGAACAAAAGCTTTCATACTTACCTATTTCAATTGTGTTGACACCTACACCCTAGATATGTACGAATACCATTTGGCACAACTAGAACAATTGGCCTCGAATACCATATGTTCACCGGTGGACACGTGCATTCTCCCATATCAATCGGTATAAGTTGACGACAACTAATGTGTCGAAAAGTTTGAATTCACGCTTACTTAACGCGCGTGCACTTCCAGTAATATCCTTGGTTGAACACATTAGGGACCTTTTGCAAAGTTGGTTCTACTAGAGGAGGAACAATGCTAATTTCCAATAGTCAGATATTAGTATAAGTGTGTTGCTATTCTACAAAGCCACCTACATACTTCTCGCAGCATGGGTGTAAGTGTTTTTAATTTTACATTTGAGTGCTGCTTTCTTCAATACCCTAATGTACTTCATATGTACACCTGACAGGTACGTCCCATCAATGACTATCATTTTGAAGTTCACGATCACCAAAAGCACCATGAGGTTGACATTGAGGAACACACATGTACATGTAAGCAATGGCAGGGCGACTTTATACAATGCCCTCATGCGTGCACTATGATCACACATAAAAAGATGGACGTACACTTGTTTGTCCATGAATTCTACAAGACCAGCACATTGAAGAAGCTATATGCTCCAGACGTTCACCCTGTTAGGACATCTCATCGGTCACCCCCAATTGACGAGTGGCAATCCATCCACCCACTGGATGTATGACGCAAAGCAGGTAGACCGTGTAAGCGTAGGATTCGGAGCCATAATGAAGCACCTAACAGAGTCAGATGTGGGATTGCGGTAGGGCGGGGAACAACAAGAGGACATGTCAAAGTGCACCCCGCGGTTCCAGTGGTTGATCACAATTCTCGTTATTTTATTAATAAATAGTCATTTAGGTTGACCATCCATGTGTTCAAGTTATGTCTTTTTCAATTTCAACTATCAGTTAAATAACAGTCCGTTTACGTATTTAATACAATGTGCTTATTTGGCATCTTACGTTATTTTCATACATTTACGCATCAGCACACTGCTTACATATGAATTGGCCATAGGTATGTACGAAACTACATCGACCATCGTAGTTAGATCTACACAACACATGTATGCACATAAGTTCATAATCCAATAATGCAGTTATCAGTTGTTTCGAAGCAAACAATAGTTCATAAAATGAAACATAACACACAAAGAATAGGTTATTGAGTCAGACAACATCAAGCTAAAAAAGAACCACATGCTCGGATGACCTTAGGGGAGATACAACTAGGCTAAAAACAAAGCGGTCGTACAAGCATGGACGGACGCCCCACCATGTGTGCATGGACAAGTACATACAATAGATTCATCCTAAACAAAAACCAATTAATATAGACAACAACATGATAAAATGAAGTACCACTTTATAAAGGCAGGAAAACCAAGGGTTGTTTCAAAATAACAGCCATAAAATGAAGGTCATTCACATAGTCGATCTTGTGTTCTTTTTTAGTTCCAAAAAAAAGCATATAGATATCTATTCAGTTTGCCAAAAACAACAAAAACCAACTGATGTTTCTAGTAGTATGCATAAATTATATAAAAATTCTAACAGAGGCACCCTTTAACAGAGATTAGTGAGTTATAGCTGGCTGAGCTTTAGGTCGAATGAAGGAGCGTCAAATTCTTTCGGCATATCATTCGGTGGCGAGGCCCAATTCTCCCCCCTCAGTGCAGCAACGTATATGGACGATGCCACTCATGGCACAAGATTCTTTGTTACAATTCAGTTCACCTGCATAGTAAAAATAGATACTACGGGCCTGGATGGGCTGTGGATATGCACTATATGTATAGACAAGAAACGATGTCCAACGAACTAACCTCGCAAAGTGCTGGTCTCTTGGGTTTATGCTTTTTTTGTAAGCTTAAATTCCCTTAGCGTTCACCTCGGCACATGGCGATGCCCTAGACTTGTAACGGCCCAGAAATTTCATCCCGGTCTTCCCGGGAGGCCCAGGGGCATTTTGGTAATTTTGGTCAGGCCGGCAGGGCCGGTTTTGTATTTGTTAATTGCGGGAACAATTATGAGTCGATTTGAATAGGATCGGGAATTTTGGTGAAGTCATTTGGGCTTGGAAAAAAGGTAAAAATAAATAGGGAATTAAATAGTGCGTCGAGTGAGATTCAAGCCAAGGACGTGTCGCATGCTAGGCAGGGGTCGCTGCCAATCGAGCCACTGAGCGCTCTTGTGCCTCTAAACGCGCCATCTTCTATATGAGCCTGTTTGATCATGATTTTGGTTTAAAAGCCAGCTCGCCCGATTTCTTCCCCATTTCTCTTCTTCTTCTTCGCGACTCTTCTCCGACCGACCAGCAATTTCTCCCTCGTCGACCGGTCGATTCCGAGCTCCTCTTCTCCAATTCGAAGCCCATTCTTTCCCCGAGCAGCAGTACTTCTTCTTCTTCTTCTTCTCTTCCAAAATTCGAGCTTTTCCCCTGTTTGGGCTTCGCCATTTCTCGCCGAGTCGAGGTAATTTGAGGTATGGGTTTTGTGCGGCTAGTGTGTAGGGAGTTCACCATCAAAGCATCGCTCGTCGAATCCCCGTGGATCGTTCGATTTCGGGTTCTCCTTCACCCCGCTCGCGCGCGCAAAAACTCTCCCGCTCGTTCGGCCGCGACGCCTGCGTAAGCTCGCCTCCTCAGCGCCACCGCATCGCGTCGCCTCGACCCCCCTCGCCGAGTCGTGCCGCGACGCTCGCCCGTCGCCGCGTTCGCGCGCGCGCGCGTCTCATATAAAGCCCAGCCAGCCCGCAGATCGCTAACGCTCTGTTCGTCTCGCGCGGCTAGCTCGCTCGCGCCGGCGTTCCGTCCGCGCCCGCGCCCATTTCGCGCGCCCCGCTCCAAGCTAGCCCCTTTGCCGCCCGTTCGTGCAATCGGCTCGTTAAATGCGTTCGTCGCGCCTCGTGAGTTGCTCCCAGTGAGCCTCGTTTATTTTATTATATTTAGGCCTATTGTGTGATTTTTGTTGTGATTGATAGGTTCTCGATAGCTAGTTCGGGTTCGTTCGCCACCTAGGTTTTCGTGTCAAATCGTCCCCGACCAAGGTAAGGATTTCTTCTTTGGAGTTGTGTGGACCTCGCGATATATTATGCGATTGCCGATTGATTGCTTGTTTGTGTTTATTGACATGTATAGCTAGGTACTCAATTCTCGAATTCCCGATTAGCATGTTTTTCCTAACTAATTCTCATGTTAATCCATGCTAGGTTGTTCCTTTCTAGCATGCTCGTATACATTCCTTGCTTCGTAGTATCATGCTAGGCTCGTTGTATTCTTATTGAGCACGTATTGGATTTTATGGAATTGTTTGTTGTTTGCTAGGCGAGTTAGAGTTGCGGGTAGATAGCATCATCCGTGCCCGATGCATAAAGTACCTTGCATCCATGGCGGGGGCGTCGAGACAGTGCTTCGTCTCTCGACCCCGTGAGGATTAGCTAACCCAAGCGGTAGGCCCCGCAATCTTGGGTGAGGGTGGCGATCGTTAAATGCCCCAACGGTCGGGATGATGACTTGGCATTGCCTCGTCCCGGCGGAACCGGCATGTCCTCGGCATGTTTGGCGGTAGCCCCGATTGCCACTGTTAAGGCAAGGACGGCTTCCTGGTGTAAGCCTACCACGACCGTTCCTTGGCCCCAGGTGCGGTGGTTCAGGCTGACATAGTTTACGTGTCCAAGTCTCACACCCCTATGTCGGTGACACCGATCCAAAGATTTAGTTAGGCGTGGTGGATTGGACATGGGCAGCTTGCTTCAGACCCGGCAACCCCCCATGGTCTGCAGTAGTACGCGGTGCATGCTTACGCTCATTACATCGCCGACTAGAGAGATCCTCGGGATTGTGAGCCAGTGTACCTTTCGTCGACAAAGAGATGAAGCCGTGGCCGAGACTTGTTTCTCGTATAGAGGCGACTTGTGTATTGGACCGTGTGGTGATATTATTCCGGACTAAGACCTTAAATTGGCATCCGAGGCCCAAGTGTGGGTTAAGCTATGTGCTCTATTCGTGTTTATATTCATAGCTTGCATACGCTCATCGAGATGACCATGTATATCGTATTGTACCCGGTTGGGGATTCTTCTTGAGCAATTCGTTGCTCACCCTTATTCTCGTGGTTTTTCCACGGGTAACCAAGTGCGAGAGACAGGATGGGTGAAGGAGGAGTTTGTGATCATGGGGCTCAATCATCAAACTCGATTTTGTGTTAAGACTCTTTATGTTTTATTTTCCCCTGAATGCATGTGGACGGGCACTGAGCCCTAGGATGTTTTACGAATATTTTGTGGATTCCAGATTATTGTATCTAGACATGTTTTGAATGATTTTAAGAAATCTCCGATCGGAGTATACTTTGGAAATGTATTTATCTTGGAGCAGTGCTTGGAAACAGGGACAGAGTTCGGTGGAAATTGTCTAGTTTTTAAAGGGTTTATTTTGAATGTTTTGTTTTAATTGGAATCGAAATCATGTCATTTAATGTTCTTTACTTTGAATGCATGCATTGGGGTAAGGGCCCATTTAGTGCCCCATTCGGGTCGGTCCCCTTACGGTTGGTATCGAGCTCGAGTCATAAATTACGTAGTTTGACCTTTTTGTTGTAGGTCGTTTTCCCATGATCACTAGCACTCCAGCGGTCATCAGTACGCCTAAGTTTGTTTTTGTTGTAAGCAAAAGGGTTAAGAATTTATAATACGCCATCGAGTGTATGCCTTGTGTAGTGTTGTGGAGCGGAGACGAAAGCGTGTTCTCGACTCGTTATTGGTTTGGGTTTAGAGCGCCATCATGCCAACTTCCGTAGTGTGTGATGTATGTTGTGGCTTGTTGTGGTATCCAGTAGATTCGGATGCCCCGGGACATCGTTCCAGAGGGAGGTAGAGATTGGACTCCCATAGGCCAAGCGTGGCCCGATTGATGGTTTTCCCTAGTGAGAGGGTGGAGGTGCTTTGCCTTGGAATGCCACTCCAAGAGAGGAATTAGCTGTGGTTGTGCTGAAGTGGATGTTGGTGGAGCAGGTCCCCGTGTGGACTAGCCTGGGTAGCTCAAGTGTTGATCTTGAGCCTTGATAGATTATTTGGTTGCCCAGAGAGTGGTTGCAAAGTTGGTAGCCTTCGAGGAGGTTGATGAGGCATCTTTGTGCTTCTGTGAAGTGTTGTTGTTTGCGACCCGATGGCGGAACCACGTGGTTAAGGGTGCAGCAAGCAGTGTTCCCTTCGGACTGGTTCCGTTGGTGGTTTCCTCAGTTGTTTGGTAGAATTGAACACTCTTCTTTTGGTAAGCCCTAGAGTAGGGCTAGTTGCTGCATGTTGAGAGAGCCGGCCAGAGTTTGTTGAGCATCATGTGGAGATGCAAGAGTAGGCTGTGAGCCTTCGGCTTGATGAGATGCCTTAGGCATGGTTGTTGGAGTTAAGCCCTTGTATGCCGAGCCAGCGTTTGTATCACTTGAGGTTGTGACCTTGTTGGCCCCGTTTGTAGTAAGATGTGGATTTGGTAGTAGTGGCACTTGAGGTGCATTGGTTGGTGTGCCGCTTTGGCACTAAGTCTGGTTCAGGCCTGAGTTTGGCATGGGCATAGCAGATGGTTCTATGTCGTTCGGAGTTTAGCGCACTCCTTTAGCCTTGGATCCGTTTATGGTAGTTGCACCTGTGTAGGTCGTGCAAAAGGGCTAGTTCAGTGGTAATCGAAAGATTTCAAGCGAAGGGATGTTCGAATGGAGCCTTTTCCCAGTGTTACTGGAGGTTGAGTAAGTCAAGCTGGTTGTTGGTTGGTAAGTGTTAGTGCGCGTGCATCTCACGCTAGTGTTAAGGCCAAGAGATCCTTGTGGTTGGTAGTGCGGTTAACTACCTTCGAGTGCCTAAATCTCAGGAGAGTTGAGCATCGTAGAAGCAAGTTTGGGTCCAGTTGAGGGACCATGAGTTGGATGCCTATAAGGTGAGTAGGATGCCTTGTGAGAGGAGTTGGATGCCTTATGGGTAAGCACCCTTGGTAGAGGCTTGGTATAAAGTAAGTTTGGTTTGGCATGGTTATGCTTTGGTAGAGCAAGGTTGCCACAGCTTCGAGCATCGTGCGGAGATGGAACTTTGGGTGTTCCGTTGATTGGTTGTATTCTGTGCCAGGAGCTAGTGTGGCTTTTGGGAAAAGCATTTGTTAGTCTTGGATCGCTAAATGAAGGTTGGGAGTTGTGCACACAAGTGTGTTTTGTGTGGTTTGTTCTGTGGCAAGAATCTCAGATCCATGTAGGGTTTGCTTTGGGGATCTGGTGCTCAGTTCTTGGAAAAGTTGGACTCCAGGAGGATGTGGTAAGGCTTTAGTGAGGTGGTAAGGATACCATGCTCGTGGTATCAGGTTGTTGCTTAGGTATGATTTGTTAAGTTGGACCTAAGCTTGGTTGGCGGATCTTCTTGTTGACCGTCATGACTGAGAGAGTTGTTCGGATCCTTCCTTGGGTAGAAGTTATGTTGTGGTTGATGTCTGAGTAGGAGGATGACGCATTCGGTAGCGTTTCGGGGCCTCTTGGTTCCCAAGGAGTTGGAGTTGGCCAGCATGGTTGTGTTGCTGGGAAATGGAGTTGTTGTTTGTTCAGGCAGTTGGTTGTTAGTCTGTTAGTTGGCAGTGGGTGTCGAGGGTTGTCGGAGAACCCTAGGTTGTGGAGAGCCTCTCTAGAGCTCAGTCAGGCCAAGTAGTGAGTTGCAAGTTGGCAAGCTGGAGCCGTGTAGTTTGTAGCCTCGGGTGAGTTGCTGGCAGTCTTGGTAGCCTAGTAAGTTAATAATTGTTTGGAGTAGAGTCCGGATTGGTTCCGGTATGGTGACAAGTTGATGCTTGGTGTTGACCAAGGTGTGGTTTGGAATTGCTAGAAGTCAGTTTTGCTCGTGGGGCAAATGGTTCGTGCCCTGTTGGTTGTCTTCCTGTTTCCAGGAAAGTTGAGAGTTGCCCCGTTGGTATTTGGAGGTTCAGTCCGTGGTGAACCCCTGTTGCTACCCCGTGAGATTTAGATCTTGTTGCTTTAGTGGAGCAAGACAGTGAGTGTATGTGGAGCTCTCATCCCTTTGTTGTGTGCGCTTTCGTAGGAGCCCGTTTCTTTCGGGTTTGGCGGTTTCTTTGCCGTCGGCTTGTTAAGGATTTTTCCGCCATAGCCTCGCCCTTCACTCGTCTGACGAGGAAGGGTGTCGAGTTGTTTGGGACGGTAGGTGTGATGAGAGCTTTGCCAGGCTCAAGCGCAGTTTGACTCAAGCACCAGTGTTGGCAGTCCTGGAGGGGACAGGTGGTTTCGTGGTTTACAATTATGCTTCCAAGTTCGGGTTGGGCTGTGTGTTGATGCAGCACGGGAAGGTCACTGCTTATGCTTCCCGTCAGCTGAAGCCATATGAGCAGAACTATCCGACACATGATATGGAGATTGGCAGCAGTGGTGTTTGCATTGAAGATTTGGAGGCATTATCTGTATGGTGAGCGGATTCAGATGTTTACTGATCACCAGAGCCTCAAGTATCTGTTTACTCAGAAGGAGCTGAATATGAGGCAGAGGAGATGGTTAGAGTTGGTAAAAGATTATGACTGCGAGGTTTTGTACCATCCGGGCAAAGCGAATGTTGTAGCTGATGCTTTGAGTAGAAAGACGTCGCACTCCGCGGCGTTGTTGAGTTCCCAGTCCAGATTGCAACGAGAGTTTGAGCGGGCTGAGGTTGCAGTATTGTTGGGTGAGGTTATGCAGAGTAGCTCTCGATTGACAACGGGTTATTGATAGTCGGTGAGTGACCCGCACTTAAGAAATTGGGTGACAGAGTTAGTGTTGATGGAGATTTTGACTTTGTGTATTCACCGCACGGTGAAAATGACGTCACAGAGGGCGGTTGTGTGTTCCGGATGTTGCGAAGTGCGAGCAGAGTTGCTCTCAGAGGCCCACATTCTCGTTTGCTTGGCACCCCGGGGTACCAAGATGTATCAGATCTTAAGTAGACATTCGGTGGATGGGTATGAAGAGAGATGTTGCGGAGTTTGTCATCGATGTCTCACTTGTCACAAGTGAAGGCACCCGTGCGAGAGACCAACCGGTTTGTTGCAAACCACGTTGAGTGTGCCTCGGTGGAAATGGGAAGAGATCTCCATGGAATTTATTTACGGTTTGCCGAGGACTCAGGAAGTTCTCTCTGATTTGGGTGATAGTCGATCGATTGACTAAGAGCGCACACTTCATTCCGTAGAGAGACACTTATACCGTGGAATAGTGGGCGCAGATTGTTTTTGGAACAGATTGTTCGTTATCACGGTGTGCCTGTGAGGATTGTGTCTGACCGTGATTCGAGAGCTTGTGTGTTGGATTTCCCGAGCAGTTGGGACCAGTACCTGTATCTGATGGAGTTTGAAAATAGCAACAGTTATCGGTCGACGATTTAGATGGCTCCATTCGAGGCCTTGTATAGTAAGCGTTGTCGATCTCTTGTGTTCTTGGAAGAGGTTGGTGATAGGCAGGTTTTGGGTCCCGAGTTGCTGCAGTTGACCAATGGTGCCGTGCAGAAGATTAGAGCTCGTATGTTGACAAATTTCAGAGCGCAGACAGAGAAGAGTTATGCCGATGTTCGGCGTCGGGATTTCGAGTTTGAGGTTGGTCAACATGTATTCCTAAAGGTCGCCCGATGCGAGGTGTTTTGAGGTTTGGCAAGCGTGGAAAGCTGAGTCCCCGTTTTGTTGGTCCGTTTGTGATTCCGGAGAGGATCGGCAAGGTTGCTTATCGATTAGCCTTGCCTCCGTTATTGTCAGCAGTGCACAGTGTTTTTCATGTTTCGATGTTGAGACAGTACGTGCCGGACCCGTCGCACATTGGTGATTTTGAGCCGTTGCAGCTGAATGAAGATTTGAGCTTCGAGGAAAAGCCAGTGGGGATTCTTGCTTTTGAGGCAAAGACATTGCGTACTCGTGAAATCCGGTTGGTAAAAGTTCAATGGAGGAGTCAGAGTTCAGAGGAAGCCACTTGGGAGCGGGAGGATGAGATGAGATTGCAGTATCCCGAGCTGTTCCAATCTTAAGTGACTTTCGAGGACGAAAGTCTTATAAGGGGGGAATATTGTAACGGCCCGGAAATTTCATCCCGGTCATCCCGGGAGGCCTAGGGGCATTTTGGTAATTTTGGTCGGCCCGGCAGGGCCGCTTTTGTATTTGTTAATTGCTGGAAAAATTATGAGTCGATTTGAATAGGATCGGGAATTTTGGTGAAGTCATTTGGGCTTGGAAAAAAGGTAAAAATAAATAGGGAATTAAATAGTGCGTCGAGTGAGATTCGAGCCAAGGACGTGTCGCATGCTAGGCAGGGGTCGCTGCCAATCGAGCCACCGAGCGATCTTATGCCTTTAAACGCGCCATCTTCTATGTGAGCCTGTTTTATGCTGATTTTGGTTTAAAAGCCAGCTCGCCCGATTTCTTCCCCATTTCTTTTCTTCTTCTTCGAGACTCTTCTCCGGCCGACCAGCAATTTCTCCCTCGTCGACCGGTCGATTCCGAGCTCCTCTTCTCCAATTCGAAGCCCATTCTTTCCCCCCGAGCAGCAGGTACTTCTTCTTCTTCTTCTCTTCCAAAATTCGAGCTTTTCTCCCCTGTTTCGGGCTTCGCCATTTCTACGAGTCGAGGTAATTTGAGGTATGGGTTTTGTGCGGCTAGTGTAGGGAGTTCACCATCAAAGCATCGCTCGTCGAATCCCCGTGGATCGTTCGATTTCGGGTTCTCCTTCGCCCCTGTTCGCGCGCAAAAACAGAGCCCCCTGCTTCGCCCGGCCGCGCTGCTGGCAGAGCTTCGCCTCAGCGCCACCGCATCGCGTCGCTCGAGCCCCCTCGCCGCCGAAGTCGTGCCGCGATCGCCGTCTGCCGCTGCCGCGTCGCGTCGCGTGCGCGTGCCTCGCGCTCGCGCCGCCAGCCGAGCCGCATCGCTAACTCTCTCGTTCGTCCGCTCGCGCATTTCGCGCCAGCGCCCGTCCGCGCGCCACGCGCGCCATTTTGCGCCCCAGCCGCGCCCAGCTAGCCGTTCTTGTCGCCCCCGTTCGTGCAATCGGCTCGTTCGATGCGTTCGTCGCGCCTCGTGAGTTGCTCGAGTGAGCCTCGTTTATTTTATTATATTTAGGCCTATTGTGTGATTTTTGTTGTGATTGATAGGTTCTCGATAACTAGTTGGGTTCGTTCGCCACCTAGGTTTTCGTGTCAAATCGTCCCCACCAAGGTAAGGATTTCTTACAGGAGTTGTGTGGACCTGCGATATATTATGCGATTGTTGATTGATTGCTTGTTTGTGTTTATTGACATGTATAGCTAGGTACTCAATTTCGAATTCCCGATTAGCATGTTTTTCCTGACTAATTCTCATGTTAATCCATGCTAGGTTGTTCTTTTCTAGCATGCTCGTATCTATTCCTTGCTTCGTAGTATCATGCTAGGCTCGTTGTATTCTTATTGAGCAAGTATTGGATTTTATGGAATTGTTTGTTGTTTGCTAGGGCAGGTTAGAGTTGCAGGTAGATAGCATCATCCGTGCCCGATGCATAAAGTACCTTGCATCCATGGCGGGACGTCGAGACGTTGGTTCGATCCCCCGGACCCCGTGAGGATTAGCTAACCCAAGCGGTAGGCCCCGCAATCTTGGGTGAGGGTGGCGGATCGTTAAATGCCCCAATGGTCGGGATGATGACTTGGCATTGCCTCGCCCCGCAACCGACATGTCCTCGGCATGTTTGGCAAGAGCCCACGATTGCCACCTGTTAAGGCAAGGACGGCTTCTGGTGTAAGCCTACCACGACCGTTCCTTGCCCCAGTGCGGTGGTTCAGCCGACATAGTTTACGTGTCAGTCTCACACCCCTATGTCGGTGACACCGATCCAAAGATTTAGTTAGGCGTGGTGGATGGACATGGGCGGCTTGCTTTGGACCGGCAAACCCCCATGGTTCGCAGTGTACGCGGTGCATGCTTACGCTCATTACTGGCGCCGACCGGAGAGCTCCTCGGGATTGTGAGCGATGTACCTTTCATCGACAGATAGAGCAGCCGAGGCCGAGACTTGTTTCTCGTATAGGGCGACTTGTGTATTGGATCGTGTGGTGATATTATTCGGACTAAGACCTTAAATTGGCATCCGAGGCCCAAGTGTGGGCTAAGCTATGTGCTCTATTCTCGTGTTTATATTCATAGCTTGCATACGCTCATCGAGATGACCATGTATATTGTATTGTACCCCGGTTGGGGATTCTTCATTGAGCAATTCGTTGCTCACCCTTATTATCTTGTGGTTTTTCCACGGTAACCAAGTGCGTAGACAGGATGGTGAAGGAGGAGCTGTGATCATGGGGCTCAATCATCAAACTCGATTTTGTGTTATGACTCTTTATGTTTTATTTTCCCCTGAATGCATGCATGTAGACGCACTGAGCCCTAGGATGTTTTTCGAATATTTTGTGGATTCCAAAGATTATCTTGTATCTAGACATGTTTTGAATGATTTTAAGAAATCTCTCGATCGGAGTATACTTTGGAAATGTATTTATCTTGGAGCAGTGCTTGGAAACAGGGGACAGAGTTCAGTGGAAATTGTCTAGTTTTTAAAGGGGTTATTTTGAATGTTTTGTTTTAATTGGAATCCGAAATCATGTCTGTTTAATGTCCTTTACTTTGAATGCATGCATTGGGGTAAGGGCCCATTTAGTGCCCCATTCGGGTCGGTCCCTTACAAGACTGCTCTGCCTTTTTACGCTACTGAAGGATTGTACAGTACGGTGTCACCATAGTTGTACACATTAAAAAACAGTAACGCAGGAAATGCACATGCAAATCAACAAAGAATTATTGAACTCACTTTTGCAATCTCAGCTTGCCTCTTTTCTGCCGCCAACCTACTTAGAACAGTTTGTTCACTTATGGATAATATCACATCATTTATCTCCGGGTCTGAATCATCGAATGGCTGCATAAAACACAAAAAAATTAACACACACCAGTTAATATAGAACAGATAGCATGTGTCAACATTTACTAGAAAGAATCGACATTACAACCTGTCCACCGGCACTTGATTAGGTCTCGGGTGGTGTTGGATTGCTCGCGATGTTCCCGCCTTGTACATGTCCACCTGTTGGCACGTCTAGGGTCTGGCTGGCTCGTACCTCTAGCGTCGCCACCTATTGGCCCGTCCTAATCATCATTCCTAGGGTAGTGCACTTGCTTATGCATTGTGTGGTCATCTCTAGCATCATGCTCGGTCTCGTTCTTGTCCTCCTTATTCTATGCAGTAGGTAGTTTAATTTAATAAAAAAATTTATAACATAATATAAAAAAATGAAGTTATTGCACGTACCTTTGGTTCAGTCTGTTGGTCGAGGGATGGGGGCGACTTTTAACTTGCATATCGTTTTCACATATTTAGTGAACATTTGGAATGACCTTAATAACAAGGATAATTGTTCACACATCTCATCGATCCCCTTTTCCATCTTCTCGAAACGACTGTCGATATGTTTCCCCAAGGGTGATGCAGATGTTTGACCAAGGTAATAACACGGGGCCCCTACTATGCCACCCTCCAACGGACTACTTCGACCTCGACTAGCCAACTCTTCAGCAATAGACAAAGCAAAGTAAGGCATCTCCATTTCTTCTTCGCTAACAATAAGTGGACGGACCTCAAGCTACACACCAAGAATAGTAAAGTTAGTAGAATAAATTTGAATGTATAGGGGGGGGGGAGATTATTGGTCACACTTACCGTTGGGCATTCGAATATTCCAGTAAGGAGTTCTCTCCATTCAGGCTGCATTTCAAAGTCCCAGCTCAACATCCTCAGTAGCAGGTCACCTGTTCTCTTTGCATAGAATACCGGGGCAGAACTCAGAACTGGTATTACTTCGTACGCCCATTTCAAGAGGGCATAAACCATGCCACCCATCCCTACCATATGATTACCCCTAGCGGCCCCCGCATTACAGATGTTTGAAACAAGTAGCCTGTACGCGGCCCTACCCCACGGGTATGTGTTAAACATGTCTAGATCATCCACCATGAGTATGTGTTTATCCACAATGTTAACTTTTTCTTTCTTAGCTAGTACAAAGCTCTCCAAGCAGTTCAATAAGGACATCTTTATCAAATCCTCCTCGGGGGCCCTCTTATTAACTCTAAAGGCCATATTTAGCATTGTCCGCTTCACGGCATCATCACCTTCCAAATAAACCTTTTTTAAGTTGTCCATCTACCTTAATCGAGGACTTATCAATTTTTACCAATGGTTCATAGTTCAGGCCCGTAATAAGGCAAAACTCTTGTATGCCGATCGGTAAATACCTCCCCCCCTATCTTGAATTTTATCGGGGAACTTCGTTGCCTTGCATTTTCGCTGGATCAAATGCAACAACAATTGTGATGATGTTTTGGTTACAGAAAAATCCAAAAAATGCCCAAAACACATCCCTCTAAATCGTGGTGCTAACTCCTCGCCTAGATTATTTAGGATTGCGGTCATTATATTACTCTTGCAACACAAATTTATCTTGAGTGGGCGTGATCTCCTCTGTTTTGTCATTTCATAATCGTCATCCTTTATTAGACATTTTCTTAAATAGTTTCTTAAATATAGATATTTTAATAGTTTCTAATTTAGACATTTTCTTAAATAGTTTCTTAAATATAGATATTTGCCTAGTTTTCCCTAAATTAATTTTGTTTTTTCACAACCTAAGGTGTACCCCACACCTTAATACAAATCTCGAAATTAAAAAAAAAATCTTACAATATATATTTCTCGTAGGCAAAATACACAAGTTGAACATTGACAACTTCTTCACAAAATTTGCAATAAGTCATTTGAAGAGTATGTGATGTAAAATGAAACGTTTTGAAACTTTGACAATAAGAATAGTTGTTGGAGAATTTTTATTGTTGAGGCTGTGGATTTAATAGAGAGATGATGAAATGCAACCGTTGGATTTAAGGCAAAATAATCAACGGATAAGATTAGATGAAAATATGATAAATTATGGTCATTGGATTTATTACTAAGATTGAATGAAGATAAGATGAAATGAGTTTAGGTTTGAAAGGAAAAAAAGAAATATCTCTTTTTTTTTCACAGACAATTTTTTCTTCCATCTTCATTTGTTTATATCTTTCTCATTTTAACTTCGATTTAAACAATTCAAAATATATCGTCCCTCCGAACTCTCAACAATAAACCCTTCAAAAATCCGAAAGTAAAAGTCAATAAAAATCAAATTTGTTAACATCAAAACATTAATGAATTAATTAATTTGAAAGTGCGCCAAAAAAATCAACAATCTTCAAATTCAAATTTTGAGAAGAATAAGAAACTAAATCATTAATTATCCAGACTTTTTTGTTTGCAAAATTTTGAAGTGGTCCTCGTTCAATCGTTATAAAACTATCTGTTGATTTTGACTAAAATTTAATTTTAGTTAAGATAACAACAGAATGTCTTGAACCCATTTTGACAAGAAAGCTTAATTTCTTTGACTTTTGGAACAAAGCATCTGGCCTCTCATAAAGCCATAGAAATCATATTCTAAATGATTCAAACACCATCCATATTTTTCTTTCGTTCACAATTGGATGGATAAGTTTTTTTTTCTTTTTTTCTTTTTTTTGGTATTTAAATACACTAAGTCAGTTGTAACTTTTTAAACTTTATCTAGTCCAAACAGTAATAAAATAATATTCTTAATTGAGATTATTATGTTTAAAGCAAGTCTATATATCTTCACATGAATAAAAACTGATTAAGAGATCAGAGATCCTAATTTGTATATTTAGTCTATCCTTTCAGTAAAATAATTTAGGGATTTGAACTTCTTATAAAAATGGGTTATTTATGGCTAAGCATTTTAGTACAATAATGGCAGATAATTAAGAAGATCCAACCAACAACTTTTGGAATGATTATTTTTTGGAAAAAAACACATTCATTCCATTCCAAAAGCATGCAAAGGAGCATACTAAAAAGATATTACAAAAAAGCTTTCCAATTAAGAGCGATGGAAGCTATGTTATAGTCTTTAAATAAGAGAGATTTGTAACACCAACAAGCCATATTAAGTAAAATTCTATCCCATAATGAGGCAATAGATCTCTCCATGAAATTGTTGTCAAATAATCTAGAATTCCTCTCCTTCCATAAGTTCCATAAAATGGCTGCCCCAAAACAAATCTGCAGTGTTGATTTTTGGGTAGTGATAGGGGAGCCTATATACAATTTAATTATGAAATCAGCCACTTGTAGATGAGTAAGAGATTGAAACAAAAGAGGATTAACTTTAGCCCAAAGCTCCTTCACAACATCACAGCTCATAAGGCCATATACAATTTGGAATGATTATTGATGTACTTCTTTTATAATACATATATATATACTAAGTTATGTTGGATTTAATAAAATATAACTGATTGCGATTATAGCAACAAAAAAAAAATTGTCATATTTATGAGGTACAGTATACAAATTAATCCGTATTAGATGCAAGATCTTTTAAAATTTTCAAAATTTACTCTAAATGTTCTAAAATTTTCAGTCAAGTCCTTCCTAGATGTGTATATAGATTGAGTTGAATTGATTGAGGTAAAGGAAATTTTGGACCAAGGTAAAGTTTTGGGTTGATTAATCTACCCGTCAATCTCACCTTCATATTTGAGTAACCAAATCCAACTCAATCTCATCCATATATTTTCACATTAGGTTTCCGAATTGTTATTTTATTTTTTAATTTGAATATATATTTATTTTTTATATAAAAATCAACATGGTATTTTTCATTAACAATTCAACTCCCATTTTATATCATAATACATACCTTTTAAAGATTTTAAAATATTTTAAAAATAAATATCAAAATAGTTAGCTGCTTAATGGTTTTATTGTTTGGTGGTATGGTTGGTTAAAAAATACGTTTTTTTTTAATTTATAACAAATTTGGATTAGCACCAGTCAATTTAAATTAATTTTAAATCAACTTTGGCTAACTAGTTCATGAAAATTTCAAACAGAACTCAACGAAAATAAGATTACAATCCAACCCACCCAATTGAATTGGGATGATCTAAGTTATTTGGATTGCTCGTAAAAACTTTAATAAAATTTGTAACAAAAACTTCAAATTATTGTTTTATTTACATAATTTGACTATGGACATTACAAGTTGAAATGACATGTCCCAAATGTTGAACGCGTTTAACAAAGCAATAATTTAATGACACTATTTTCTTGGACAAAAATAAACAATATTTTCTCTTCCGTTTATTTATACCCTAAATCAAAATTTTCAATATATCAACCTATTCGTAATTATTTTTCCAATTAAAAAACAGTTGACTGGGGAAATTTGAGATCTATTAATAACTAATTCATACCTAATAGAGCTTTTCTTACAATAAATATATATATAAATAAATGCTGATAAATTAAAAAAAAAAATATAGTTACTAATATGTTTTAATATTATATTATAAATAATCATTCATACAATATTTATTGTTACAATATTATGTTTTATTAATTTAGTATTATAAAAAAATATGTGATAATATTCATTAATACATTTAAGTATCGTTGTTAAATTTATTAAAAAAAGATTATATTTATAATTATTTTTTAAAAATAGATTAATCTTATAAACTTGTATAATATTAATAAATTAGGCTCGGTTTGATAACCATTTTGTTTTTCTTTTTTTGTTTATGAAATTTAAGCTTACAACAACTATCTTACTATATCTTTTTCTTTATTTTGATATCCACATCTTATCTATATTTTAATAAACAAAATTAAAATTTGGAAACAAAAAAAATTAGCTTCCAAAAACTTATTTTTGTTTTTAAAATTTAGTTAGTATTCACCTACTTTCTTAAAAAAAATATGAATACATGCTAAAAAAGATAGATCACATGTTAAGAAATTTAGGTAGAAATAAATTTAAATTTTATAAATCAAAAACGAAAAATTAAATGGGGTTTTAGCTTTTTATTTAGTTGACCCAAATTTGCGGGCAACCGAATAAAAAATATGATATGAAAAAGAAATTTGAACACATAGTGCATAACGTCATAAAGGGAAGAAGACCAATTCCTTGGCTTGTATGGCTGAAACCCCTATTTATATTTATATTTATATTTATTCATTGAATGTCACTTTAACCGACATTTTTCTTTTTTCTTTTTTCTTTTTTCTCTTTTTTCTTTTTTCTTTTCTTGGTTTCTTTCTAATGGTCCATTGTACGTCAAGGAAGGTGGAATTAGTCTTAAGATTCAAGAAGTTCTATTCTTGTTGAACATGTATACTTTGCAAACTTCTAATTACAATAATGATATATTTTTTTACTTTATTTTCGGGTGCTCTAAGTCTAAGAATTATTTTTCAAAACTAAATGTAAAAAGATTAGATCATTGTTTCCTAGAATAAGTTAGTGTGTGTAAACTTATTTGAATATTCATCGATTTAAAAAAAATTAAACAAAAAATAAAGCGATGCCACATAAGATAATATGAGATTTTATCTTGATTTTGAAGGTAATAGTTAATGTATTTCATTGTTTCCTAGCATAAGTTAGTGTGTCAATATATTAGGTTATATGAGATTTTATCTTGATTTTGAAGGGAATAGTCAATGTATTTCATTAAGATGTTGAAGATTTTTCACCAATACCACATATAATAATATGAGATAACATCTTAAAATTAATTGACAGTAAAAGAAGTATTTGAGTAATGCAGAACACTCCATACTATTTTTAATAATATGGGACAAATGTTGTATCTACACATAAAATATAAAATATTTGATTTTTTTTTTAAAAAAACCCATCAAATTGTAAATGAACAATTCTTTAATAAATTTTAAAAAAATGGGGAGTAAAATTGAATATTAGACTCAAATGCCTGGATCAATAATATACTTCTTTATCCTTTAAAATGGCGTATAGTATCCAATTAACTATGTTTGATTGACAATAGTTAATAAGACAATGGATAGATATTCCTCAAAGTCAAAAACATTATTATTTAATACATTTAGTAAATAAGTCTCCATTTTGAGCAGGAGTTGGGTAATTCTGGACTGGTTTGCCTATTTTAATCATTGCTTTTGAATTAATGATAACATGGAAAACCAAACCCATGTGAAAATTTAAAAAAAAAAACAAAAAAAAGGTCTGTAATATACTTTTGGCAAAATTTTAAATTTAGTTTAAAATCAAAGTTAGAACTTGGTAATTTGATAAAACTTGAAAGCTAGTATTTACCGATGACAATTTAAGTATATAAAATTAATTATTCATGTATTAATAACGACCTAGTAAATTTAACTATATGTATAGTTACTTGTATATACTCAATTCGTGCGATTATAAATGATATAGACTACCTTTTAAGTTATATCAAATTAGAGTAAATTCTAATTTTATTTAAGCCATTAAAACTAAAATTCTAATTCATAAAATTATAAAAAAAAATAATAATAAATTTTAATTTTCTTAAAAAAATATAAAAACAAAAATTATAATTTCTGCCATAGAACCATAAAGTGATTGAAATGAAAAGAATTGATTTGTAGGGCTTAAAAGAAAGGAATTTAAAAGGTGAAGAAATGGAAGATGAAGATTAGATGAAGGATCCTTTTCAGAAGAATGCGCGTTGAATGGTGGCAATACCCCATATTCTTATTATTGTTCTTTTCTAAAGAATGGGTCATACTACAAATGCACATCATCTTTTTCATATATATCCTGACAACTCATTCATTTCATTTTTCAAAATGAAAAAGAAAAAAGATTAAGCATTAAATTTAAGTAAGTGATGTATAACTAGTACCCTCAATTAGTTTTCTCTTTTCAATAATTGTGATAATAAGTTGTGAATTTGTGAGCAACTCTTTTGCCCAAACTCTATTCTTGTGGGAACTAAAACTTCTAGTTATGTGTTGAATGGTACCTATATTCTATATACTCAACCTAATTTGATGTATTGGATTGAGTTAAAAAAAAATTTATTTAAAGATCAAATTAATAAAAATTTTCAGAGATTGAGTTTGTTATATATATATATATATATATATTCATTTATTTTTAATTTGGTTATGATTTTTAGATTTTCTTGCTCTCCAAACTTTTTTTCCAATATTTAGAAGTTATCAAGTTGATTTATTAAAAAATTAACAAAAATATATTTAATTTCCTTTTAAAAAAAAACAATCTAATGACTCACCTCAATATAAAATTTATATTAGCTGAGTTGCTTTAAAATATATAGAGTTGGATAGGTTGTTTGATTTTTTTTAAAATTTTTTTATTTAATAATATTGAGGAAGAAGAATTCTAACATGTATCTTCATGTTTACAAGGTTGTACAAAATATCACTAAAACTCTACTCTCGTCGGTGATTACTATTAGATTTGAGTTTTCTCCTTGTTTAATCTCTTAAACCTTTCAACAACTTGATTTTGAGGGTTGTGGGTACTAGTTTTATCACTTTTGATTAGATGGGTAAAATCCCATTGAGCTGAGATTCCTTTATATATACTATATAAATTATATTGTAGTGCCATTGCACATGTAATTTTTTTTAATGTAAATTTATTTTTCAAATTTTAAAATGATTATGAAAAATAAAAATAAAGTAGAGTAGATTATCACTTTATATATGATAATTATATTTTAATTAATTAAGAATAAATTTGAGACTCGCATTAACATACACACTTCATTCCATCAACAATTTAACAAACAAGAAAATAACAATTATTTGATAATTGATAAGAAAACCATGTGTTTCTTTTTAATATTATTAATGTGTATCTATATATTAATGAAGTACTATTTGTGTCTTAGAGTGTGGTTTAGGATAAAAAAAATTTAAATAATTTTGTTCATCTGTTTTTCTTATAATTTCAAATCTACCCTTACTTTTTATTATAATAAATTAATATAGGATGGGCCAAAATACGTGGATCAATTTTTTTTTATTGCTTTTAATTTAAATATACATATCAGGTATGATTTATATTTTCTAAAATGCACCTTGAATAAAGTGTGTTATATAGCTTCTCAAAAAAAAAATAAAAAAAATAAAAGAAAGTGTGTTATATAGATTAAATCTCAATATATAAAGGTACGAGCATACATCTAAAATATCTAGGAATATAACAGTTATAATTTCAGAAGATATATCTAAATTAGGAACTGGATTCTGTAATTTAGGATGCGGACCAAGCATGTAGATTTTTGTATGCAAATAAATTGTATTTATGTATGAATAGTGTGGATATTAGTATAGAAGCTTATCTTTTCGAAAATTAAGTTTCTAAAAAGGAACCCAAATTAATATTCATACAATTGTTTTTTGAAATGAATTTAATCTTTCTAAAAGGATTGAGCCTAAATTTTCATAACGAAATGGATTATATATTAATAGGATTAAACACTCCGTAGATATCTTTAGGTAATGTTCACTTCTAATCTGTTCTTTAACATCCAAGTTTTGCATCCTTCATTGTATAATATTTATTAGCACATTTCATTTTTTTACTTTAATATGCAATGTTTGTTCTTCTTATACTTTTTTATACTGAATAATGGATGCGTGAGACTTCTAAGGGTTTTACTCGAATTTTGCTCTAAATTCTTCAATTATTCCCCCGAACTTTAGTAAAATGTAGAATAGAGTAGTCTAATTTATGATCTTTTTAAGAGCTATCAATCAACTCAAAACTTAGGGTTAGTCCAAAAGGTTCTCCTAACCCAATCCAATTTGGACCATGTACATCTCTACCTGTGACACAGGAACTTGAATGATTGTAGCGTGTGCTATGCACACCACCATAGCCTCGTGACACCTTGAACTGCGCCACACGTCGTCCTGCATCAGTTTGCATATGCCAATCGCTTACTGCTCATAGTTGGATAGCTCCTTGACCCTAAACTCATGCCTCTGTCTTACTTTTATAGTTAGGAACCTAATTTAGACTATTTTGGTAGGTTGAGCTTTTTTAATTTGCTAGAACTTCTAGCATCGCATGTTTAAGACATTTTAGGTAGTTTTTACATGGTAAAGATATTTTATTGAGGGTTGAATGGACCCTCTAGAATTTGTATAAGATACTGACGTCATATACGAATCCTTATCACCAAATGGACAAAGAGCTCCATACAATCTCCAAATGTTACACTATGAATGTGAAACGAACCAACTCATCAAAGACGTAATCGAAACATCATGAAATTAAGTAAATCGGTCAATTCATCTTTTATTTCGGTTACAAAATGAGAAGTTATGTACATTGATGTCAGTGAGGAAGAAAGGTAAGTTGTTTTCTCTAAACACTTGACTATAATGCTAAGAGCTTTCTCTCTTAGCTTTCTTTTTTTTTTACTTGAGCATTAAAGTGTGTTGTTGGCCTAAGACTACATATGACTAATTTTTTCTTTTCTAAGTCATTTAAAGTTCCTGATAAATACAAATTTATTGTTGATCCTAACGAATAAATTCTAAGTATAAACACATGAGTATATATCCTTACCATGTGATTCACTATATAACCTAGAGAGATTAGGCTGGGCTTAGTTTATGGAGTGACATGATTTCCTTCCTTAGACCATGATCCATTTGAGTAAGCATGAGAGTGATGGATTTGTTGTGGCATCGAACATACCTGTTTAGGGTGAGATATAAAAAAGTAAAAAATGACTTTCTAACCTCGACATATATGGTATTGACAAGGTGATTTGTGATCGAACCAAGTTTAGCTCACTTTTATGTGTGTCTATTGTTTGCTAGCTTAGTTGGTATGTGTATTTATGCCTATTTTATCTATGGTTACAACACAACAAAGTGTAGGTGAATCAAGTAATCGAGCAAAAATATAGATAATAACTACACATCCTAGTACGTTGTTATACTTGCACATTTTTTCTCATTTGTAGGTATGTAAATGCTACATAATATCCATTTAGGTAGTTCTTTTTCTCTCATTTTTGTATTTTCTTTATCTTCATGTAGTGTAGATTAAAGTTTAGTGTTTGAGAGTACATTATCTTTGAATGATTAGTATACTCTACTTTTTTGTTGTAAATACTGCATTTTGATATTTTTGTAAGGGTTTTGCGTTGTTTTCCATTTTTTTAATCTGATGTTGAACTGTATTACCACCAAATAATGAAACCATCGAACTACCTACTCTTTTCTTATTTGTTGCAAATGAATGCATGACAATCTATTTATTGCAAATCGATGTAAAACTGATAAGGAACATTGTAGAATAGTTTAGGTAAATAGTAACATCTAATAAATAAATAAATAAATAAATAGTAGAAAATGAGTAGTAAATGAACAAAAATTGATGATAATGAATCATATTGATTAGGGTAAAACAAAAAGAGGGAATACGATTACCAAAACCATTGCAAATGACCATAATCATCCAGCAAGAAAACGAAAGCCGGTCTTCTTGTTTCGTGAATTGAATGCGACCCAAAAACCCCACAACCCTTTTTCTCTAATTCTTTATTTTTTTTTATTTTTTTCTGAATCTCTCTTTTTGCCTACAAATACCAAAATGTTCTCCTCAATCTTCCCTGCGCCTCTTCTCATTTCTTCCGTTCTTGGTTTCTCTTGATTTCGAGCATTCATCTTCGAGGTTTCAACCAAAAACAAGAAATTGGAATCTGGGTGCTCGTTATTTTTCGCCCCTTTTCTCTAAATTCTCCGCGATTCGTGAGCCTAGCCACCACTTTGCTCAGAATTCGTGCGAGGTAACTCTGTGTCATGCCCTTAGATTTTGTTTATGCGTAGTGGGTGTTTCTTAATTTGGTCCCTTGTTTGATCCCTTTTGTTTTTTCGCTTTGAATTTGTGTTTCTGAACGTGGGTGTGGGTTTTTTGAGATTCTAACACTGTGGATTTGTGTTTGCTTTCTCTTGATCCTCCCTTTGTTTTTTTGTCACTTTCAATGGACTGCATTGATTGTTCTTCTCCTGGGTATTTGAAATTTGGAGTTTATTCATGTTTTTATGGCCTTGAGTTTTGAACCCCTATTGTTTCTTGTCGGCTTAGGTCTTATAATTTCATATTAACTGCAATTTCGTTTCTCCTTTTATTGTTGTTGTTCATGATTTAATATTCCAGCTTCTTCTTGAATCCTGTTATAATTTGGGTTGATTCTCATTTCTCATTCCATCTATTTTGATCAGGGTAATCTTGAACTTGGAGGATTAAATTTCTACATGGTGAGGTTTTGATAGTTTCTTGTTCTTTTTCTGTTGTTATTATATAATGTTGAGTTTTCATTGCCTAAAAGGAAAAATATGCTTAACCTTTGACTTGATTATGTCAAAGGATTGTATAGTTTCTTTGTTGTGATACAATTGTGTTGGCTTTTGTGCTCATTAGGGAGAAGCCCCAGCTTTCTTAGTTCATGATTTGAAGGGGGGATTTCTGAATTTGTTCGGTTTAAAATCGAAAGGTTGTGAAACAGCCACTGTCATCGGCAATAAAACAGTATGCTTATTTAGATGTATTGTTTGTTGATTTATCACAATATGAATTAAGTTTTTCTATTGTTATCGTGATGCATTAAGAAATCATATCTGGAAGTCTCAAGTGTTTTTGTGCTTTGGCAGTATGTGGTTGATGGAGGCTGTGATGAATCACTGTTATCCTTCAGAGTTCGAGTATTTGATCATTCTACAGGAACATGGTAAGTTTCTCCCTTGGTTGAGCAATTAAGTCTTTTAGTTCTAGTCTTCTTAGCTCGGTTGGAATTTGCAGGATCGATCCAGTCGTATTGGGCACAATACCGGAGACATGTAAAGGGCATTCAGCAATTGCTGTTAATGATCGCATATTGTTTATTAAGGGTGGATCCCCCTTAGATGACTCTTTTTGGTTTCTTGAGGTTAGTCATCTGTGGCACTAGAAAGTTCATCAAAGGCAAATTTTACATTTTTATTGATTTTTGTTCTTATTATTCTTATGATATTTCATCTATTGAAATGTGAGTAGGTCGATACCCCGTATGTCCGAGAACAAAGTAAGTCTATGGATTGTGAAGTTGTTGCTTGGAGTAAAGGCGTAAGGGGAACAGTTGAGAAGCCAATAGTTGTTAGTGGTCCTTCTGGAGTTGGCAAGGGTACACTTATATCCATGCTCATGAAAGAATTCCCATCTTTGTTTGGATTCTCGGTTAGCCACACGACCCGTGCTCCTAGGAACATGGAGAAAGATGGGCTCCATTACCATTTCACGAAACGAAGTATTATGGAGAATGACATAAAAGAGGGGAAATTTCTTGAGTTTGCTTCAGTTCATGGAAACTTGTATGGAACTAGTGTTGAAGCAGTTGAAGTGGTAGCAGATGCAGGAAAAGTACGAATTCAAACCCATCTTTTAAAAATTATAGACATATTGATTAATAGTAGTTCATTTCCCTTTTAGATTGAATTTCCTGTTAATTTTACTTAGCACTCCCACTGAAGTTGAAAGATTTTATATAGCAAGCATGGGAAATCAATTGGTTCTTTTTTCATTTGTTTCTTTTTGAAAATCTCCTTCAATATAAGGATGTTTTTTTTGGTTTTATCTAAACCATATGATAGTTAACATATTAGTTTTATGCATACAAATATGAAAATTTGTTGTTTTCTATGTAGAGATGCATTCTTGACATCGATGTTCAAGGTGCGAGGTCTGTGAGGGCTAGTTCCCTAGATGCTATATTCATCTTCATCTGTCCACCCTCAATGGCTGAACTCGAGAAGCGTCTTCGTGCAAGGTGAGCTAAAATTCCATCAAATTACCTCTTTTAAAAGCTTTTCCATTCATGATACCAGTTTGAATATGCATTGTTGTTGCACTCAGGGGAACTGAAACGGAAGAACAAATCCTCAAACGACTACGAAATGCCGAGGCGGAGATCAAGCATGGAGAATCATCTGGAATATTTGATCATTTCTTGTTTAATGATAACCTTGAAAACTGCTATGAGAGTCTCAAGGTGAATTCCTTTGTTATATGGAATAGAAACAATGTGTTTAATTTATCCTTTGGCTAGCAGAGTTGTCATTTTCTTCATAATTCAAATTCTTTCAGAAACTCTTGGGGCTTGATGGGAGGAGTGACAATACTTGCACTAAATCAAGTAATAATTTCTTTCTTCAATGAAAGTTCTAACAGATGCATACTTCATAAGGTTTGATATATTTATAACCTTCTTCAGCCCCAGAAGATTTGGACCTTCCCCCAATTGTCCACTCAGTATCAAGGATTGACAACAAAATAATAATAACCTTCCGAACTTCAGGTGTCGAGAATGAATCTCGAAAGACGTAAGTACTCGAATATTATCCATATCGATATTGTTTGAATAACTGGGTGTTTAATGTGTTTAGACATAATCTTTTGCCGAGCAGGATTGTGTTGGATTTATCCTCGCTCCAAGGCAGCGCACCTGGCCGGACGAGGGGGCTGGATCTGTATCCAATAGACTTGATTTCAAATGGCTCGAATATCATCGATCAGCCTAGCTAACAGCTCCTCCACCTATGATTTACACTGCTAACTTGATACCCTATTACAGACGACGAGGAAGAGATGACGGTGCATTCCCGATTGAATACATTCATTTGAGACGACATATCGAGTTTGATTTTTCCCGCTCTCACTTATTTCTTTTGCATTTTAAGTTTAGGAAGAGAAATGGCTTGAAGCAAGGTCTAAATGATGAAACGATTTATTATTACAACATATGCTGCGAGAATTTGATCTGTGAGATTTTTCTGCAGCAAAATGGCTTAGCTTCATTTTATCCATTACTTATTTTTCTTGCGTGTTAGGAATTTCAGTATCATTTTTCCAGAGTTCTCTTTTCATTTTTTTTTAAATGTTGAGTAGGATTTATTCTTATTTTGTTTTGTTCTGGGTTCTTACTTTTGATTGTTGAGATATGACATTCAGATGAAATTCGAGAGAAAAAGAATGGCGTTTGTATTATCAACATTTGAGATAGTAATTTGTGTTTTATTCCCGGAATGTTTGGACTGATATCATTAGTATGGAAATCAAATTTATTTTATCTTATTATAATGCTGCTTTTTTAAAAAGTATAGATTGGGAGGTGTACTATTGTTCTCAAATAATATGAGAGTTACATTACGATTTTTTAATTCGAATTACGACCGTGGAGTTGAAATAGAATAACAAACAGATAATCAACGTGCCAAGTTGGTTTATAATGGTGCCTTTTCAATGCTCTAAATGGATATGCCTAATTTTGTAATGATTTTAACCGAGGACTAAAGTTGGGAATATATAAAGTAGAATTTCTCAAAATGAAAAAAAGAAAAAAAATAAAATAAAATAAAAAGAAGGGCAAATATTTGATATAGCTATCAATAAATGGCTGTTACTAATCTTTCAAAAAAAAAAAAAAAAGGCTGCTACTAGTTCTCAAAAGGATTGGGTTGGGTAAAGATTGAGTTAGGTTTGATTATAATTTTATAGTTCAATATTTTTTGGGTTAGTCAGGTCTTGTTTTAGCTAATTTTTAGCTGGGTTGATCTTATCTAAGATATATTATATACAATTAATAATTTATATTTTTGACATACTAATAAGATAGATATAACATGGGTTTGTACATTTTTTTTTGAAAAACAAACATGTGCTGTATCTAGTATATCATATAATTGTACTAAAAAAAAAAGTATATCATATAATTATTTCTCGATTGTTCTGTCACATCAATTAAAAAAAAATAAAAAATGAAGGTACAAATTTTCTTGTTGTGACTAGGTAACCAATTGAGGTATATTTAAAAAAAATTTAAGATAAAATATAAATGAGGTATATTTGCTTATTTATTATTAATAGTTTTTTTAGTTGAATTGTAGGTTGAGATTCGAAGATTTAACCTTTTAAATGAGAGCATCATAAAATGATGATGAAATATGAATCTTCTCTAGATACAAACAAGTATATATTGTGAATGCGACCAAAAAACTCATAAAAATGCAATGTTGTTGGACTTCACGTGTGCTACAATCTTGAAGTTGTGATGCCATATGAGAGTGTTACGATGCGGTCGTAAAAGCCTTCAACTTGATGGAGCATCGAGCTCTAGCCGCGTGACCCTCTTCCTCAATATCGTGATACCTCCGTTTCGGGGCGTGTTATGTCCCAAGTACAATGAAGAGTCAACATGAAAGTAATATTAACTGTTGTTTTTAGTTGATGCACGGGCGTAGTGGAAGTCAAATTGCAATTTAAACTTCCAATTCTCTTCTTTATTTGAGCCATCTCTAAAGTATTAAAAACTGTTCCAAAATGCTTCAAAATCATTAAACTCTCTCATACGTTCATTGTACCAAAACACTTAGGGTGTGTTTGGGGCACCGTTATGTAAAACGGCTGTGTTGGTTATAATAACTCAACTGATGTTTGCCCCACCGTTTATTATAAACGGTGGTTACCTAAATCTCTGTGATCGTTTATCTAAATCTACGTGCCATTTTATTTAAAAATTTTATATATATATATATCACTTTTTGTTGAATAACCAGCTCCTCAAACACCGTTTATCATAATCATGTTATAATAACTTGCCCCTCAAACACCATTTATAATAACTCACCGTTTGTCATAACTCACCGATTATCATAAACTTCAGTCTATAATAACCAAACTGGTGCTCCAAATGCACCCTTAAAAGATTGTTAGGAATTGATGCACGTGCACAACAGAAGTCTACTGCTTTCAGTTCATTAATCCAATTAATGTACATGCATATGCTGTTCGTTGCCAAAGCAATAAAAAAAACTCACATTTGATGCCTTTGATCAATTATGACGATTTTTTTATCTTCTTCTTTCTAAGAAGGATGATCTCATGGACTTTCTCGAATGATCTACAATGATCCTGCGAGAAAACTTGAGGATGTTAGGTCAAATTATGTTAGGATGAAAAGTGGAAAGACCTAAAGTCTCTATTTATAGACTTTGCTGCCTCATTCGCATCCAATAGAAAATTTACCATACATTTAGTCAATTTAATTTTTCAATAATTAAATCTTCTCTCGATAAATATTTTTTAATTAATATATTCAATATATTAATGAATTATCTTTTCAATTAATATGTATCCGATGAAAAGTAATCTATTAATATATCCAATATATTAATTAGTTTATTAACTAAAGCTAAATTATTTGTATTTATATGTCATAGTACTCAATCAGTTTGAACCATTGAAACTCATTCTCCACACCTAACCTATTACTATATCATTAACTAGCTAGCCTGGAAACCGATGAATCTACCGATTGGAAACTAAATGACTGAGTATCCAATCTTTATTTGTTAAACAATCTAACGCCACTAAAGATCGATGTTGATCTCTTTCGCACTGTAGGACAAGTTATGTCAATGGATATAATCGATCATCTTGCTATATGATCCTCCACGAGTTGTTCGTAAGACAACAAACTTACTCCACAAAAGTATGTTTTACCAATGTAATTACATCTTCTCCTTAAGTATCATTGATTCCTCTAATGATCAATAAACTGTTCATGGTCCAACCATGAACTAATGTCCTCCCAGGCCAATGGAAGGTGGGTATCCTATGTTTAAGTTTCGAAATTAGTCATTAAGAGAACAAATATTCTACTTATACAATAGTACATAATTAGTGAATTCCATCTTCTGACATTGCGTTCCCACCTTTTCACTGTGACAATTCATAACATGGGAGGTATATATTTAACAATGTTGATTGGGTCACTCTCACCCATGCACATCAAATGACACTTTGACCAAATGAATGTACAAGTATAGCCAAAATGTCTAAAAATCTAGACGAACATGAACAAAGAATTGCTGATTTTTTAACTGTACCCCATATTTATAATCTTTTAATAGAAACGCAATGTAGACAATTTTCCCCAACCTCTTCAAATCACCATATTGTAAGAAAACACAAGATGAAATTTGAATTTGTAATTGACAAAGAAATTGATTTTGATGTTTAAAAATTACAGGAACTATCTAGAAACATCATTGACTAAAAATGTATTTACACCTTTAAATTTTCTAAAACTTTATTATTATTTCTTCTGTTATCCCACGGACACAATTTTTCGTTTTGTTTATAGATTTTTTAAATTTGGGGTGTAGAAGTTTGGGAGTCCAACCAAGTAAGTGAATGAATTTGTCCAAACTAATTCTTATTTTTTGATTAAAAAAAAAACATTCATAGTTGTGGATGTCGAAAGTTCTAAGGGAAAATCAAAAGAAAGAAGAAGAAAAATAAAAAGGAAGAAGAAGTTTAGCTTACTGTAAATTAGGGATTATAAAAAATAATAATAAAATGCTGATTTTTTTGAAAAATGCTGATTTTTATCTATGATGACACTTTTTCCCTTTTGCAAAATGAAATATAAAGGATGTCATGGTAGGTGATTTTTCTAGTCCCACTAACTCATGTGATTGTTTACAACCAAAACACAATCCCTAACAAAAACAAGAAAATGGTGCATTATAATCCATGAAATTCCAACAAGAAATTAGCTAATATCATACAAGATTTTGTTCGAACAATTAGCTATATATAAAACTAGTTTTGTAGTTAAGATTTTAGAGGTTTTTGATAAATGTACAATTGTAGTTTTTGGAGGGATGAAGTATCATCATGATATATGTTATAACTGTGTGCATTAGTAGGTGATTTGAAGTTTTTGGGAAATACAAAATTACGTAAAATTTTGATGCATGGTGCTTCATAAGAAATTAATAGAAGTCTTTATGATTATATTCAAATTCCATGGGCTTATTTGCACGTGGATTTCTACAAAGGATGTTCCATAGGCAAATTGTAGGGTTCAACTACACATTTACTTGTATGGAAGTATTTTTTTTTCTTAATTTAATGAATTTATAATTGAGAAAAACTTGCATATTCATGAACGAGTAGGTAGTCATGCTTAAGATAGATGTGGCATCGTATGAGCCACACAATTTTTTTAAAAAAAAATTTATCATAAAACAAAAGGCTAAGACCCCGTTTTATAATCATTTCATTTTTTGTTTTTTGTTTATAGTTTTTTATTTTTTGTTTTTGGTTTTTTGTTTTAAAAAATAAAAACCGTGTATGTTTGATAACTCATTTTAGTTTTATGTTTTTAAAAATAAAAAATCAAAAAACATGTTTGATAACTGTTTTTGTTTTCAGTTATCACATTTTGTTTGGATTTTTTTACTTTTTTACTATTTATTGTTGTTCTTTCATACTTCTTAAAAACAAAAACTTGTTTTTAAAAGCTACTTTTTTTAGTTTTTATAATTTTTTTAATGTTTTAAAAACAGAAATCAAAATTGGTTATCAAATATACCTGTTTTTAAAAAAGTAAAAATAATAACAAAAAACCAAAAACGAAATGGTTATCAAACGGAGCCTAAGACTTCATTCGATAACCACTTAGGCCCCATTTGATAATCATTTCGTTTTTGGTTTTTTTTTTCTTTTTGTTTTTACTTTTTTAAAAACAGGTTTATTTGATAAGCAATTTTTGTTTTGTTTTTAATATTTTAAAAATATTTTAAAAATATTAAAGAAATTCTAAAAACTAAAAAAAAGTAACTTTTAAAACAAGCTTTTGTTTTTGCTTTTAAAAAAATATGAAAAGAACAAGAATAAGTAGTAAAAAACTAAAAAAATCCAAACAAAATGTGATAATTGAAAACAAAAAACAATTATCAAACCTGTTTTTTGATTTTTCATTTTTAAAAACATAAAACTAAAATGAGCAAACATACACGATTTTTATTTTTTAAAACAAAAATTCAAAAACAAAAAATGAAAAACTATTAACAACAAGGGTCTCGTTTTTTGTTTTTGTTTTTCATTTCGTACAAACAGAGTTATTTGATAATTCATTTCAATTTTTTGTTTATGAAATTTGAAAAACGTTTTAAAGATTATTATGTAAATTTAGAAACGAAAAAAAAGCTTTTAAAAACAACATTTGGTTTTTTTTCTTCAAACATTGCTCCTTCACCCATGCAAGGGCTGTTTGTTTGACATATTTAGGTAGGAGTTATTTTTAGGTTTTTATTAACACCTCGTCCAAAATCTACATCCAAATTGAGTTTTTATTAACTCCTCCTCATTTTTACTTTTAAAAATAACTCTCATTTCTAACAATTTATTTTTAATCATTCATTTATAACTACTCAATCATTTCTAACCACTTATTTTTAATCATTTACTTTCAAATCAATTAAAATAACTCATTTTTAACCATTCATTTTTAATCATTTCTTTTTTAACTACTAAAAATAACTATTCATTTTTTAAATCTACATCCAAACAAGATTTTGATTCTAACGGCTATATAAAAAAACTACATCTAAAAGAGTTTTTGACACAACTCTCAATTTTTAATTACTCAACATAACTCCTCAACTCAAAAACTATCTAAATATGTCAAACAAACAGCCTTAACAGCCTTCACGCTCTTTCATTTCTCTCTCCTCTTTCTTTTTATTTTTTTCTATAATTTTAAATGCATAATCATAGTTTCTATTTTTTTGGTTTTTTTTTTTTATAATTTTAAAACTCGTTTATAATAATTTGATTTTCTATTTTAGTTTTTATTTTTCAAATTAACATTTTCTTGCCACTTTTTTTAAAAAATGGTTTTCATGTCTAAGGAATAAAAAAAAGGGGTTTTGCATGTATATTAAATAAAAACAAATAGCACAATTCCCAAACTTATTCATTTGTGGCACAAAAGTGATTGAAGTTTATTAGTTGAACTGATAGAAGTCTAAAGTCTACTAGTTAACTGATAGAAGCCTATTAGTTGACTAATAAAAGTCTAAAGTCTATCAATTGAACGGATAGAAATCTAAAATCCATCAGTTGAATTGATGGAAGTCTAAATAGAAATTTTGGGCAAAATATACTATGAATGAAATTATTTTAAAAAATGGGCTACAATTGTAATGAAGAGCAAAAAATATGCTATGGAGGATAAATTCTCAAAGTATTATTATAAAGGATTTTGCATGTATATTAAAAAAAACAAAATAATTCCATGTATAGTACAATTCCCAAACTTATTCATTTGTGGCACAAAAATGATTGAAGTCTATCAATTTGCATTGTTCAATCACTGAAAATCGAGTGAAGTTTATCAGTTGAACTAATAGAAGTCTAAAGAGTCTATCGGTTAAACTGATAGAAGTCTATTAGTTGAAGCGCTAGAAGTCTATCAATTGAACTGATAGAAAGTATGATCATGTTAGAATAGCAATTTTGGGAAAAATGTGCTATGGATGAAATTATTTTAAAAAAATGTATAATGGATGAAATTATTTTAAAAAATGTGCTATAATTATAATGAAGAGCAAAAAATATGCTATGGAAGATAAATTCCCATAAAAAATTATAAAGCAAATTCCTAAAATTATTTTTTCACAAATTAGTCAAATCTATAATAATTACAAATAATGCTTATATATTTTTTTTAAAAAAATAGATATATAGTAAAGTTAGTCGATGAATATTAATAAGAATTGTCATATTATTTCTTAAAATATTATTGATGTGTATTTATTATGCAATATACTGATATTATAGGAAATTTTCACTGTATAGCAACTTTTTTACCATAGTTTACCATTTAGCACATTTTAAAAAATGATTTCTTTATAGAAAATTCTGCCATTTAAAAAAAATTATTTACTTTGTTTACAGAATACTTTGATAGAATCTATCATTCTCTAGTGATGAAAGTCTATCAATTTTATCAGTAATTGATCCTATCGGTCCTTATTGATAGAATCAGATGAAAGTCTATCATTTAACTTTATTTATTAGTAATTAATTCTATAAGCCTCTCGATAGAATCTATCAATATGGCAGCCTATCAATTTATATTTTTTGCTATATGTACAAATAATTTCATTATTGTGCTATTCATGGAATATTTTAACAATTTTTTAATATACATGCAAAAGCCCCGATATCATAAATATTTATAATATAGTATTAAAATGTGTTAATGAATATGAAGGAAAATACTTTAAAATTTACATATTTTTATAATATTTTGTGAGAACCAGACTCTATCCAATACTATTTTTTTTTTAAAAAAACACCCAACTCATTTATTATTAAACTGAAAAAAACGATATAAATTATTTTAAAATTTTAAATATCATAGGTTGGTTCAGAGTTTGTTTTTTTTTTTTTGGACAAAAGGTTGATTCAGAGTTAACAAAAAACATGTTTTTGAATAAAACAATATAAATTATTCTAAAAATCATGAGTTAAAGGTCAAATCAAATTGTTGGTCAACTTTCGATGTTAACTCAAACACGAAGTTCTTTTTTTATTATGATTAATTTTGTTATGTTAATTTTGCTATTTCATTTGTATGAACTTGTTTATGGGTGTAACAAAAAACTGAATCGAAACAATCTAATCCCATGGATCAAATCGTTTTTTTAGCACAAAGTTGGACATATCAATTTTTAATTTGAAACAATCTATAAATGTTGGATCGGTTCCAATTTTAATTTTAAAAAACTAATAAAAATTGAATTAATGATTCTATATTTTATTGGACATTGGATTATATCCATTTTTTGAAACTCGAAGATATCGGTTTGGTTATTAATTTGGTACAAATTGACAAAAATTGAACCGAAATCACACCTAAACTTGTTTAAACATTGTGAACATTTTTATTTGTGGTTTGAATTGAGTTGTTTTTTTTAGTTACTTGAAACTTTGGTGATAATTAATCAACATGATGGTATATATATATATATATATATTATATTTCAATTAAAATTATATATATATATATTAGAATAAAAGGTACCTAAAAAAAGAAAGAATTAAAGGTAATATTTTTTGGTTTTTAGTTTTTTAAAAATAGACATTTTTTGGTTTTTTATTTTTAAGAAATAGAAAATCGATAGTAGTTATTAAACATATTTTTGGTTTTCTGTTTTTGAAAATTGAAAACCAAAAGTAATTATCAAACATGTTTTTGGTTTTCTATTTTTGAAAAATAGAAAACAAAAGTGGTTATAAAAAATTGTGTGGTTTTTATTTATTTTTAAATCAAAAGCCAAAAACAGAAAATAAAAAACCAAAAACAGAAAACCATAAACAAAAGATAACCATTTTATTTTTCGTTTTTTATTTATAAAATTTAAGCCTACAACAACTACCTTACTATATTTTTTTTCCTTATTTGGATATCCACATCTTACCTATATTTTAATAAACAAAACCAAAATTTGAAAACAAAAAAATGTAGCTTCCAAAAGCTTGTTTTTGTTTTTGAAATTTGGTTAGTATTCACCTACTTTCTTAAGGAGATGTGGATACATTCTAGGAAAGATGGAGCACATGGTAATAAATTTGAGTAGAAATAGGCTTAAATTTTATAAACAAAAAACAAAAAATCAAATGGTTATCAAACTAAGGCATTAGTTTTTCTTTATTTGTTTTTAAAATTTAAGCTTGTATTTGTTCAAATTCTCTACTTATGGTTTCATCTTCCTTTAAGAAAATATATAAATTTTAACCAAATTTCATAAACTAAAATAAGTATTTGGAAGCTATTTGTTTTAGTTTTCAAATTTTAATTTGGTTTTTAAAAACAAGCCAAATGTAGATATCAAAGTAATAAAAAAAAAAAATTGAAACAAGGGTAATCACGTCTGTCCCTAGACCAGAAACCAGGAGACATCGAAGGAGTAATGTCACAGGTGAGTCCTCAAGTCTTCAACCATTATGCCACCCCTTGGAGACAAAGTAATAAAATTCTATGGGTTCGGATAGTAGTAGACTTAAATTTCAAAAACTAAAAAAAACTAAAAAAAAAAAATCAAATGGCGATTCAAACATGGCATAATGATCAAATATACTCCTAAACTATGGAAGTTTGTGTCAACAATACTCCTGAACTTTAAAAAGTTTCAAAAATACTCTTGAACCTTAAAAAAGTTTTAAAATACCCTTAAAACTTAAAAAAAAAACATTTTAAAAAATACTATTGGTCGCTCCAAATTTGTGTCTCCAGTCCTTAGATGTATCGTAGTGCCACAGTGTAGCGACTGACCACTGATGCATCAGATATGTGGAAGCGAATCTCCGATTATTCGTCATAATAAAAAAACACCCGTAACCTAAAAAAAATTAAAAAAAAATATTTATCATTATTTTTATTATTATTATTTTTAATGAAAATAGTTAAAGTTGTGTTTTAAATATCCTAGCTATTTCATTGAATGTTTTACCTTTATATTCTTAACTTATGATTTTTTTTAATACCAATACTAGTGGTTTAATTAATTAAATTGTTAGTCTCGTGATTAAAATTAAGTTGTTAATATATTTCTCTTATGATTATTCTTTTATCATTTATTTTATGTCTTTATCATAAAAAAAATCATGAAGTGTTACCTCAAACTAGCTAATATTTTTTTTGTTTGTTATACCGTGTAACATGCTTTAAATTTTCAAGTTTAATTTCATATTAAAATTGATAAGAAGAATTTAGGAAATTTAAATATATTATTTAATTACAGATAAACTCTTAATTAGTGCTATTCGAGTGATGTAATGATAAACAAAAAAATTGATTTTAGATTGATATGTGTTATGAGAGTTTAATTTTTCATCTCTAATGTTTAACATTAAATTCAAACATTTGAAGTAGTTAAATAATTAAAGATAAGAATTAATTCGCACATTACCAGTTAAGTTTTTAAATTCATCCTAACAAATAAATTTTTTCTTTCTTTTTTTGTTTTCCTTTTTTTTTTTTAAAAAAAACTTTTAAGAACTAGAATGGATAGTTATGATTATGAATTTTAAATTTCCAAAACTTATTTAATCAAATTGTTATTACCACATTTCAAATGTTAATAATGTGTTAAATCTGATTACTCTTTTATATATATAAAGATATTAATTAAAATTCTATGAATTTTAAAATTCTCTTTCAATATTTTTTTTTTGAGAATCAATTCTCTTTCAATATATAAAGATATCAATTAAAAATCTATGAATTTTAAAATTCTCTTTCAATATTAAGCCTAGAGTATTTGAAACAAAACTTTAATATATTTATAAAAATTAATTGATAATTGTTTTTGATATTTTTAAGGCCAAAAATATTTTTGAAACGTTTTTTTTCAGGTTCAAGAGTATATTAAAAACAAAACGTTAACAGCTTCTATTCAAAATTAACGGCAATGATATTTTTTAAATAGTTTTTTTTAAAAAAATTTTAAAGATATTTTTGAAACTCTTAATTAAAATTTAGAGGTGTGTTTGACACAAATCTCATAATTCAATAATATGTTAAAATTATGTGGCTCATCTAATGTCACGTGTACCTTCACGAGTTGCCTAATTATTCATGATTAGATAAATTTTTTGAATTGTAATTATTGTCGTGAACAATAAGACAATTTAAGTAATATATATATATATATATATATATATATATATATATATATATATATATATATATATATATATATATATATATATATATATACGACATCATTTAATCCCATAACTTTCTTTCCTTCCTAATATTATTAAAATAAAAATTTGTAATACCAAACGGTGATGGAGAGGAGCATTAAAAAAAAGTATTTATCCTTGATGTGAATGTGGAGAATCAAAATAAGAAAAAGGGAAGGGATCCACCACCAATGGCAAAGGAGTTGTACTGTTTGCAAGTGGGTGTATAATGGGGTGTGTTTGGATGTGGGATCCACAACTGAAAACTGCTTTAACGGCTATTCATAATTCTCTCTCCTGTGGCCCCAACTGCTACTCAAGGTACTTTCTTTTTCCCCTCCATTCATTTCAAGATTTCAATCATCTTCAATTTTTGTGCATTTTCTTTAACGTAGCATCGAGATTCCACAATGGATGTGCCATAACATTCAAAAATAATTTTAAAATTACTTAATATCACTATTATATTCAAAATTTGAGCAGCCTCCTATAGATCGAATCGATTTTCGAGGAATATATAAATACTCCTAATTCAAATCCATACAAAACATAAATTTAAGACTAAATTATAAAAAATATTTCAAATGATGAAAAGTTTCAAAAACACCTCAAACGTAAAAATCGTTCAAAAATAACTTTAACCTTAAAAAGGTTTTCTTAAAAAAAAGAATCGTTATCAATAATTTTTTTATAAATATATTAAAGTTTGGTTTTAAACACAGTACACATAAAATTGCAAGAGAGAGTTTAAAATCCATAAGAATTTAAAATAAGTGTGACTGTTTATATGGAAAATTATAAACATTTTAAATGTCGTATTAAAATTTTGATAAAATACATTCTAAAATTTTAAAATTTACAATCTTAACTATCCATAGTAACTCTTCGAAGTAAATAAAAGGAAACAGATTACCTTGTTAGGATGAATTTAAAAACTTAATTAGCAAGTTGTTGATCGAATTTTACCTTTAATTATTTAAATATTTTAGCTACACCAAATGTTTAAATTCAATGTCAAACTCTTGAGATAAAAATTAAACTCTCATAACGCACATATCAATTTTAAATCAGATTTATTTTGTTTAGTATTGCATGACGATTAACTTTAGAATCAAGAGTTTATATATATGATATATTTAAATTTCCTAGATTCTTCTTATACATTAAACTTGAGAATTTATAGTACGTACATTCTATAAGAAGTAAAAAAATATAGCTAGTTTTTGAGCTTACATTCGATGAATTTCTTTATAAAGACAAAAAATAAATGATGAAAGAATAATAATAAGATAAATATATTAAGAAATTAATTTTGATCATTAAAAAACAATTCAATTAATTAAACCGCTAATATTGACAAAAACATAATTCATAAGTTAAGATTATAAAGGTAAAAATATTATTTAATGACTAGGATATTTGAACACACCTTTAACCTTTTTCCATTAAATAATAATAATAATAATAATAAATAAATTTTTTAGGCCAAGGGTATCTTTTTATGATTAGAAATTGGAGATTCGCTGCCACCCGAGACACCATTGACCCATCCTTAGACTGTGAAAATAGGATACACTAAAGAAGCAGAGACACAAATTGGAGGTGTTTAAGACCTACGATATTTTTAAATTTTTTTTTAAAGATTCAAGGATATTTTTAAAACTTTTTCAAAGTTCAGGGATATTTTTTAAACAAAATTTTAACGATGTTCATCAAAATTTAACGGTAAAGAGCATTTTTGACATGTTTCTTAAGTTATGCGGTATTTTTTTGAAACGTTTCAAGTTCAAGGGCATTGTTAACAAAAATCTCATAGCTAAGGGGTATATTTTATCATTTAGCCTAAATTTAATTATAAGTTATTACTTTAGTCTGGTCAAGAAATTTAGGGGATGTTTGGAGAAAGAGAATGTAACGACCCGGGTTTTCGACATAGTTCTCTAGGTACGATCTACATCTATTTCGGGTTATTCATTGGGTCGTCATTGCAGTTTTAATCTTAAGGGATATTTTGATAATTTCACCTTTAGGGCCAATTTTATAATTTAATAAGTATTTAGACTTTCTGTGTTTTCAGGTTGAGGAAGGCTAATTTTGCATTCTTAGAAGAAAGACTCTAACTAAAAGAAAAGAAAAGGATTAATTATAAGAAAAAAGGGTTTCACATTCGTCGTTCCTCTTCATCGTTCTACCAGAGTGAAAAGCCAGAGCAAATCCATCGATCTCCTTCTCCATTGTCTTCATCATTCCTCTTCCCTCCGATCGCTGCCTCTTACCTTCACCCACTGTGTCGTCGACCTGCCACACCGGTCCGATCCACGCAGTAGCCCAGCCAATCTGGGTCACAGCTGCATGCTAGACCCGTCCACAACTGCACATCATCGACCTAGTGCCCTAGATCGTAGCCCTGCATGCGCATCCTAGTGCAGATCCGCACCTGCACGCCTGTAAGGACCCGACCTGGAATACGGTCCTAAACCTAGGTCCTCACTCAACATGCAAGTTAAATATTTCAACAAGCGGTTTAGTGCTCATATTTAAACCTTTTCAAAACATTTGGAAACGGGGAGCACTTAAAACATAACCAACAATTTTTATAAAGCAAATCCAACAAGATAAAACAAGCCTGGCCAGTATTTATAAAAGAACATTCAAAACAGTTTAAACAAATTTAACATCATTCCCCTAGGACTCCTGTCCATCTACATGCTGAATAAATAAATGCAAACAATAAACGACAGAGTGCTGTGAGCAAATTTCATGATCAAACGGCTCCCTCCGCTAGCCATCTGGTCGGTTTGTTCCAAGTTACCTGGTGGAAAAACCACAGAAATAAGGGTGAGTATAAACATACTCAGTAAGAATCCCCAACCGGGGTACAATACGATACATCCGTCATCTAGCACCCTAGTATACATGCAAACAATACGAGCTCAGAAGCAACAAGTTGGCTCAGGCTAATCGCCGGTCTAGAAATTGCCTATTCAAGGGCTTACATCTACAGCCTATCCTAGGTTCTACACCTGGATGCCCTTCAGGGTCTTACACAACCTAGGACTCAGTGATGCCCATCGGGGTCTTACACCTCCAATCAATGATGCCCATCGGGGTCTTACACATTTAGGATGCCCATCGGGGTCTTACACCTCCAATCAATGATGCCCATCTGGGTCTTACACATCTAGGATGCCCATCGGGGTCTTACACCTCCAATCAATGATGCCCATCGGGGTCTTACACATAAGCCAACAGTGTAGTGCCCATCGGGGACTTACATACACTAGTAACGCATTGGTGCCCATCAGGGACTTACCCAAGCGGATCCTAACCCTACAACCCCTAACGGTCTCCTAAGCACAGGGACACAAACTAGCTTAACAATCAGACAATCAACATTACCTGTCTAACCCTAGCAAGAAATCAATAGAATACGAACAGGAAACATGGATATGCCAGGGTAATGAAAGTCCCTAGCATGATGCTACGAACTCAAGCAGAAATCAAAAGCATGATGGAAGAACAAACCTAGCATGGCACTAACATGAACAACAAGCAAACATGCTAGCAAGATTTCAAACACAAGCTGTCCTATAGCTAACATGCTCATAACAGTAACCAAGCATACAAGGCACAATCCTGAAAGCATCGCAGGGTCCACACAACCACGGTAAGAAATCCTTACCTGAAAGCAAGCAGAAAATAGCAACCACAACCTACAAGTGACCCTCGAGCTTCTAAGTGAACCCGAGCAACCTAAGCAATCAAATAAAACCAACCTAATTAAGCAAACAACAACTAATATCTTAAGGTCCAAAAGAGTGGAGGCTCTGGAATTACCACCCGAGAAGGCACTAGGTCTCGGCCCAATTCTCTTGCCAAAAACAGGCTCTCGGCAGCAAGTAGCAGGCAGGTCGGGCGGCAGAGGCGAGCAGGCTGGGCGCTGCTGGGCCCGCGCGGACGAGCGCGCTGGCGTGGCAGGAGACGGCGCGTGCGGACGGGCGCTGGCGCGGTAGGACGACATGACAGCCCAGGGCGCGGCGGCGCGCGACACTGCAGCCGGTGGCGGGCGTCTGGGCGCGATGGGTATCTTTGGGGTGTCTGGCCGCTCGGCTCAGTGGTGTCGACGGCGGGCGGGGCTGTCTTTGGTGGGGGCAAGCAGGCGTGAGGCGCTGGGGCTGGTGCACGGGCTAGCGGCCGGGTCCGATGCGCTGGTCTTGGCTCTCGGTTCTTGATTCTTGGAGGACGGCAAGGTGAGAGGGAAGGAGTGATGGAGGGTGAGCGGCAAAACAAGGGAAGGAAGTTTCTTGGTTTTCCTTCCTTTTCCTAACTTAAATAAGCCTTGGTGACCTAAATCCCTTCCCAAGGCTTTCCTCCTTCGAGTCCCCGCTAAGACAATCTTTTCTTCTTAAATAAAACCCATTTAAATCAAGCTTCCAACTCACCATTAGGTCAAGGGTTCAAATCCCATTGGAGGCACTTTAAATAACATTATTTTTGCTAATAACCAAATCACCTCCAAACTTCCAAACAACTAGCACAAACTTCTTGGGTCTTGCAAACAACAACAATCAAGCCTCGATAAAGGGCAGGAATGACCATGGAATCCTGAAAATCCACAAACCCTGATCGGGGAGCAAAAAGACCAAAATACCCCTAAGGGTTAAAAGACTTTCGTCCCCGAAAGTCCTAAGACGAAAACAACTCCAGGAAGTCTCCACTGATCCTTAACCAACCGAACTCCCGGTCATGACAACACTAGATCTTCTTTGAAATCCAAACCCACTTGGGTTCCCAAAGGCTCACGGCCATAATGACATCGAGTCCGCCACAAACTATCTCACCCAAGACTGGACATACACTGAACTCCGTGGAAAGAGATGCGATAGTGCCAGCCGGTAAGCCACATCCTCAAACTCGCACCAACTCTCAAATGGTCTTACAACCCTAGGGCTCTCTTATCCCTGCTGACCCAACTCAGAACGCCTCTCTACGACACTACTCTCAGCAAACTTGTGGACTGGTCACAAGCTCTAAAACTCTACGCCACGCACCAGCGTAACTTCTCTTAATACTCACACCTGTTAACGAACAACCTCAACCCTACACCATGCTGGCCAAACAACTGAACCTCTCGGGTTCCAGAAACCAGTCAGCCTCCTCTCTCTTCATAAAAGACCAGGGAACTCCAATGTTTGCCTACAAAACTCAACGAAATCCTTCCGAACCACCATCTGGCGACTGATCCTAAAGGCAACTTCTCCAACTTGCACGCCTTCACAACACTAAAGCAACCAACTTAAAGAGAAACCGACGCACCCAAGACAAGGGGCACATGCCTGGTTCGCCAAACGGCTAACACCACTCACACCAACTGAAACTTCAGCTGCGGCCGCCTCTTAAACGACAAGGTCCAGACACAGGCTCCATCAGCCAAACCAATAAACTGGAGCCCCTCATCGGCCGACCACAAACTTTCCAATGCGATTCTATCAGCAACTAGCCTAAGTGAACATCGCCAGCCAAGGAAGCAAACAACATTCCTCTCACGGAAATCTCGAGTATCAAGGAACAAAACAACACGGGGCTACCTGCAATTCAACAGCTTGAGGATAACAACTCAAAGGTCTAGCCAACCAATGCCACGACACCTCTATGCCAACCCACTTAACTTTGGCTCAACTAAATGCCAACAACGAACGCGCAACAACTAGGAGCAAAGCCTGAGAAAGGCTTGCTCTGAAGAACTCAACTCAAGCTTACAACGGGCGAAGCTCGCCTCCAAGGACATGCCACTCTCAAGTCCAACTGGCTAATCAAATGACTTCCTCATTTTAGCTTAGGCCTAACTCATCTTCCAACCAGAATCTCCACACCAGGAACATCTCAAGGAATACAGATAACGACAACCACGATGCTGGCGAATCGCAAGCAACCAGAACTAACAAGGCTACCTCAAAAGTTAAGGCTCGAGGCAGGCACCCACGGTGCAACTCAACCACCATAGAAACTAGGGGTTCCTCAAACTCCAATGATCCAACAACTTCTAACAGCAACTCAACCACTTAAACTGGCTGACCACCGTCCTCACGGGGTTGAACAACTAGTTGCTTGCTATCAACACCATGCAGGAATTCCTCTGGCTGGGCTGACTGTTGTGCCACCCTAATCAACTTCACAACTCAGAAGCTATGCTGCTCCTCCTAAATGGGGACGATTCCCCAACAAGCGGACTTCCGAAGGACAACAAACTTCACACACGCTCGCTGTCTTGCTCAAACCCAAGGGCAACAATCCAACTCTCTCAGAAATAACAGCAGTGAGATTCCATAATCGATTGAACCACCACCTAGGAACTAGCAGTACTTATCCAACCACCGAAGGAGGTGCCAACTCCGGAACTTTCCAAACAAGAACAAGTCCTCAGGGCCACGCCCGCTTGTTCCAACCAAGCTAGCTCTTACAACCACATGGGAACCAAACCTTGGTCAACGCCAAGCACCAACTGATAACAGTTTCGAAACCAACGCGGAGGTACCCAAAAACAAAACAACACTAGCTTGTCAACCGACTACAAGCTTCCAACAACTCAACTGAGGTACACTGCCTGGGTCTGACTGAGCTCTAGTGAGGCTCTCCACCACCTAGGGTTCCTCCGATCACCCTTCGACACACACTGTCGTCAAACGGTCTAACAGACAACTGGCTACACGGGCACAACACTCTCTCCAGCATCTCAACTATGCTGGCCCGCTCCAACTCCTCGAAAAACCAAGAAGACCAGAAATACTACAGAATTTGTCAACCTCCAACTCAAGCATCGACCACATCGTAGCTTCTACCCAGGGTAGGGATCCGAACAACACTCTTAGCAATGACGGTCAGAAACTACGCGGCTTTGCTACCACCGCCCTTGTTCAGTTCCAACTGAACTCCAACCATCGATCAACAAGAAATTCCTCTACCCAGGTCAAGGGCCAACTAGCATAACTTGCCTAAGCAACAACCCGACTACAAGCACGGTATCCTTACAACCAAAGTTAGGGCACTTGCAAAGAACTAAAGCCCTAACACCTCAAAGACTGAGCACTGGTTCCTCAACACGAACCTTTCGTGGTTCCCAAACATACACCACGGAACGAGCTACACAAAAGTACACCGGCGTGTATAGCTCCAACCTGATTCCTTAAGATCCAACAAGAACTCTCACACAAGGCAACTTTTGCCTAAAAAAAGAGCAACAACTAGCAAGGGAGCAACAAGAGTTCAAACCCACTCGGGGTCAACTCACCACGAAACGCCAAATTGGCCAACTCACTCTACAAGAGCATGACCACACCAAGCTAACAAAATTCATACCAATGTGTCCATCAAATGTGCTCCGCACAATCCATCCAACTCATGGCTCCCACGCTGAACCAACCACGCATCATCGATGCCAACTCTACTCGTACCAAGGAAAACTCAAGGGTAGTTGAATCACTCTACCAACAAATTGGCTCACAAGGCCACAACACAAGCGCGAGAACTTGGACGCGCTAGCCCTTAACAACCCACAGCATCCTTTGTACCCAACTCTCGGTGACCCCAAAACTTCTTCTTTCCCTCGAACGACCTCACACTTGTAGTCATCCGACTACCACCGAGCTAGATCTCTTATGCAACCCAAACAGGTGCAACCTCAGAAAATGGGTACAAGGCTAGTGGGGATGCTAAACTCCGTGTGGGTCATCGAACTACCTGCACATCTGGTGCGAACTGGCCTGAACCTAGGCCTCCTTACCAAGCTTGGTGCCAACAAGCAGTACATCTTTCACAACCCAAAACAACTATATACGAGCTTTGTGTCCCACTAAGGGTAGGGAAGGTCACACTCCAAGTGACGGGGACAATGGCACAAAAAAAAAAAAACAAGAAGCCCAACACTCGGGGCGTCTAATCTCTGGCATCTCGTCTAACAGGCATGCCACAGCCTACCCTTGCATCCCACTCGATGCTCAACAAATACTCAGGCCAACCCTCTGGTGGCAACAACTAGTTCCACATTTGGAACATGCTAACAAAAGAGTGCTCCACTCTACTAGCCCACTGAAATCCACGGACAGATTAAGTCCCGAAAAGCAAACTCCACTCTACACCCTGGCTACGAGGGTACTAAAAGAACTGGCTGCAAAACGACAACAGGCTTGCAAGGGGTCAAGATGTCTCTACATCTTCCCCAAAAGCTACTACCACGACCACTTGCCAATCGACCGGGTGAGTGGTGGAGACTCTTTGGTCCACCTCTCTCAAGGACTTCCACCACCAAGCTGCACAGATTTGTATCAAAAGACACGAAGCTACGCCTTGGCCTTTGAACATCAGGTCATCCCAACACTCGGATGATAAACTCCATCCTGGCCAACCACCTAGTTTCTCCTTGCCAAACTCGGCGGCTCCATCAACGCCAACTAACTCATCAGCATAAACCTGCTGATCCTGCCCTCCCGGGAACCTTCGAGGCTACTTGAGCTACTGGGGGTGTCTCCTAAATAAACTCTGTCAGCTGGGCTATCTGTGCCCGAGACTCCTCACTACGCGCTACAAACTGCGCCTGGGTCTCCGCTCTCTGTTAGCTAAAAAGACCTGCCATCGACTCTCTCATGGCTGGAGCACACCCTAGTCAAGGAGTCTCACTCTGAGGCATGCTAGCCTCTACCCCCTTCTCTTGGCAACTCAACCGCCAGGGCCAAAAGTGGCCTACGGGTCTAGACAACCCTGGACGTGGTCTCATCATCAACATGCGCAGTCCAACTCCTCGATTGGAAATACCAAACGTCCCTGCTCCTCTATGTGTAATCAGCATAAGCGATCTACACTAAGCACAAAGCTAGTCCACACTGGGACTCTCACTACCCAACAGGGGTAACACATGTATACTAGATGCAGTATTGTGAAATAAAACCCTTAGTTTAATGCACTCAGACAAACCTGACGGCCGTGGAGTGCTGATGAACATGGGGACAACAACCTACAAAGCAGGTTAGTCTACAGAATCTATGACTCTGTGCTCTGATACCAACTGTAAGGACCCGACCTGGAATACGGTCCTAAACCTAGGTCCTCACTCAGCATGCAGGTTAAATATTTCAACAAGCGGTTTAGTGCTCATATTTAAAACTTTTCAAAACATTTGGAAACGGGGATCACTTAAAACATAACCAACAATTTTCATAAAGCAAATCCAACAAGATAAAACAAGCCTGGCCAGTATTTATAAAAGAACATTCAAAATAGTTTAATAAAATTTAACATCATTCCCCTAGGACTCCTGTCCATCTACATGCTGAATAAATAAATGCAAACAATAAACGACAGAGTGCCGGCAGCCCCCATGATCAAATAGCTCCCTCCGCTAGCCATCCTGGTGCTGTCCCAAGTTACCTGGTGGAAAAACCACAGAAATAAGGGTGAGTATAAACATACTCAGTAAGAATCCCCAACCGGGGTACAATACGATACATTCGTCATCTAGCACCCTAGTATACATACAAACAATACGAGCTCAGAAGCAACAAGTTGGCTCAGGCTAACCGCCGGTCTAGAAATTGCCTATTCAAGGGCTTACATCTACAGCCTATCCTAGGTTCTACACCTGGATGCCCTTCGGGGTCTTACACAACCTAGGACTCAGTGATGCCAATCGGGGACTTATACACAAGGATGCCCATAGGGGTCTTACACCTCCAATCAATGATGCTCATCGGGGTCTTACACATCTAGGATGCCCATCGGGGTCTTACACCTCCAATCAATGATGCCCATCGGGGTCTTACACATCTAGGATGCCCATCGGGGTCTTACACCTCCAATCAATGATGCCCATCGGGGTCTTACACCTCCAATCAATGATGCCCATCGAGGTCTTACACATCTAGGATGCCCATCGGGGTCTTACACCTCCAATCAATGATGCCCATCGGGGTCTTACACATAAGCCAACAGTGTAGTGCCCATCGGGGACTTACATACACTAGCAACGCATTGGTGCCCATCAGGGACTTACCCAAGCGGAACCTAACCCTACAACCCCTAACGGTCTCCTAATAACAGGGACACAAACTAGCTTAACAATCAGACAATCAACATTACCTGTCTAACCCTAGCAAGAAATCAACAGAATACGAACAGGAAACATGGATATGCCAGGGTAAGAAAAGTCCCTAGCATGATGCTACGAACTCAAGCAGGAATCAAAAGCATGCTGGAACAACAAACCTAGCATGGCACTAACATGAACAACAAGCAAACATGCTAGCAAGATTTCAAACACAAGCTGTCCTATAGCTAACATGCTCATAACAGTAACCAAGCATACAAGGCACAATCCTGAAAGCATCGCAGGGTCCACACAACCACGGTAAGAAATCCTTACTTGGGAGCAAGCAGAAAATAGCAACCACAACCTACAAGTGACCCTTGAGCTTCTAAGTGAACCCGAGCAACCTAAGCAATCAAATAAAACCAACCTAATTAAGCAAACAACAACTAATATCTTAAGGTCCAAAAGAGTGGAGGCTCGGGAATTACCACCCGAGAAGGCACTAGGTCTCGGCCCAATTCTCTTGCCAAAAACAGGCTCTCGGCAGCAAAGGGCGGCAGTCGGGCGGGCGAGGCAGCGTGCTGGCTGGCAAGCGGCGGGCGCGCTGACACGGCGTCTTTGGCGTGGCGAGAGAGACGGACCCGCGTCTTGAGCAGAGCGCGCTAAGCGAAGCGGCAGACGACCAGTGGTGGCGCTTGGCGCGCACGACACGGCAGAAGCGGTGGCGGGGCATCTGGGCACGATCGCGGGGTTGTCTTTGGGGTGTCGTGGGCTGCTGCTCGGCATTGGCGGTGTCAGCGACAAGGTTGGGTATCTTTGAAAGAAAGCAGCAGCGTCGGCGATGGGGACCGTGCGGGCGGGCTAGCGGTCGGGTCCGATGCGCTGTTCTTGGCTCTCGGTTCTTGATTCTTGGAGGACGGCAAGGTGAGAGGGATGGAGTGATGGAGGGTGAGCGGCAAAACAAGGGAAGGAATTTTCTTGGTTTTCTTTCCTTTTCCAAACTTAAATAGGCCTAGGTGACCTAAATCCCTTCCCAAGGCTTTCCTCCTTCGAGTCCTCGCTGAGACAATCTTTTCTTCTTAAATAAAACCCATTTTAATCAAGCTTCCAACTCACCATTAGGTCAAGGGGTCAAATCCCATTGGAGGCACTTTAAATAACATTATTTTTGCTAATAACCAAATCACCTTCAAACTTCCAAACAACTAGGACAAACTTCTTGGGTCTTGCAAACAACAACAATCAAGCCTCGATAAAGGGCAGGAATGACCCTGGAATCCTGAAAATCCACAAACCCTGACCGGGGAGCAAAAAGACCAAAATACCCTTAAGGGTTAAAATAGCTTTAACGGCCCAACCGAACAACCGAATATTGAACCGAAAACACTTGGGAAACCGGAATAGAAAACTGGGCCGTTACAACGCCCGTGCAGCTCATGTCCGCACAATCCCGCCTATGTCTGCGTGTCACTCGGCAACAACAACACCGAGACCCGTGTCTCAGCCTTCGTGTCGTTCCTGTTCGGGACCTTGGGAAACTCTTGTTTCCTGAGTTCCTGTTAAATTAGATAGCTTGGATTATTTAGTTGACTTTTATTATATTTGATCTAGGTTGTGTTTGGCTGGTTGGTGTTGGTTGTCTGCAACTCACGGAGCAATATTATTTTGTTATGTATTATTTTCAAGTAAAAACTCCTTGTCGTGGTTGTGTGGACCTTCTGTATATATATTCACCAATTGTATCTGTGTTGTATGTTGTATTGTTTTTCCAGCATGTTTAGGAATCTTGTTATGTGATGTGTTCACCTGACTGTTAGGGTGTTGGCATATAGCTTGTTACATTTCCGTATTGTAGAATCTTGATAGGATGACTTGTATGATGAACATGTTGTGATTTGAATTGAGCTTAGCATGTAGCACTCACAGATAGTAACTTTTAAGTTGTCATCATCTAGAGGTTGAGAGTGGACATGACGTATGATTATCCCCATAGGTTAAGACCATTGGGGATTGATTCCTGCCCCCGGCAGTTCGATTGTGGTGTAGCACACTGGAAGCCTAGTTCGTGGCCTGCTAGAGTGGGATCCTTTACTTGGTGTAAGCCTACCTTGGGACGATCCTTAGCTTTAGGCATAGGTATGAACAGAGCGCCACAATTGGGTGCCGAGGGCCTCCCACCAGTTGTGGATCAGTGGACACCATTCTGTATAGATAGGAATGTGGACCTGAACCGGTGTAGTTTGTATAGGCCTATAGTTACCCTAGTTTGCAACAACATGCGGTGTATGCGCACATGCATTAGATGCCAAGAGGATGGCTCCCTCGGGCTAATGTCGTAAATACACCTTTTCGTTCAATCTAGAGCCAGACACTGGGTAGTCTCCCAATTGTCCAGGATCAGCATAACGAACAGATCATCAGCTGGGAGTTAGAGACTCTCGAGGTTTGGGAGTTATGTTGATAACCCACTCTAAGATATATTGGTTGACTCTATTGCATGTATGCTTGGATGCTAGATGGTGTGTTGTATGCGTATTATACCCGAGTTGGGGATTTTTACTGATTGCCTTCGTACTCATCCTTATTATGTGATTTTCCACCAGGTAACTTGGGGCAGCACACCGGGATTGCTAGAGGAGGAGCTGATTGATCATGGAAGTCCAATGAGTTTATTTTATTATTTATTTTATGTCGTTTTAATTCAGCATGTTAGTTAGAGACCGGGTCCATTAGTTTTCATCATTTGAACTGTTTTAAAAAACTTTTGGCTAGAGTTTCAAATAATGTGTTTTTGTTTTTGATTGAACGGTTTATGGATTTAAATAAAGAGGTTTTGTTTTAACTGTTTTGATTATAATTGTATTTGAATCATGCATGCTGAGTAAGAACCGGGACCTCAAAGAACGAAGGAGGCTTAGCGAAGACCGTGGCTGAGTCAGCTGAAAATCCTGCCAAAGAGAAAAAAGCTATTGAGGCGAGGTTAGCTAAGGCTGCAACTAGTTCAGCCAAGTTTTCAAAACTGCAGGCGGAGAAGGTCGTCAAGAAGTAGACGGTCAAGCCAACTCAAGCGAAGGCACTAGAAAAAAAGGCCGTTGAGCCTACGGACGCAGAGCAGCTAGCTCTACGAGCAAAAATGGCAGAATTTGAGGCGAATTTGGAGAAGTCGCGAGCTGAAAACCAGCGAATGTTAGAGAAGAAGGAGAGGAAAGAAAGGAGTAGGAAAAAGAAAGAAGAAATAATAGAAGAAGAAGCTGCTGCGAAGAGGCAGCAAAAAGCGGAGCAAGCGGCCGCCAAAAGTACTGAAGCTCCTCAAGCTTATATGGCTGAGGGTAGTGGTATGCTTGTTGTCGAGCAGACGAAAAGGCTCCGCTCGCAGAAGAAGGTCTGGTCAACGAACTTTATGAGCAAGATGCTATAGAGTTTGAGGAAGAGATGGAGGAACTCGAAGTTGAGGCCGATGATGCACAATTGGAACTTCGCCAAGATGATGCTAACACCCAAACGCTCGAGTCAACGAACCGAAAAGATGAAAAATTGGGAATAGAAAAAGAAGCTGAGGAAGTAGCGAGCCCATTAGTAGAGGAAGAATAGCTTGGCAGCTTCGCGAGCCCCAAAACAGACAACCAAGAAGCAGTCGAGTAGTGCGATGATTCACCAGCTCTTAGAGATGACGCACATTTGACAACTGGTCAAGTTGCTATTAATCCAGCGAGTAGCAAGTCTACTGCACTTACAGTCAAGGAGGTTCGCTTATGCGAGAAAGACTTCAGCACTGTCGAAGAACTCGAAGACGAGTTGGATGAAGAAAGTTTTGCCCTAACAGACTTCGAGGAGGAAGAACCAACAGAGGCTCAATGGAGTGCGCAGATGGCAGGGCTCAAAAGAAAAAGAGGAGCAGAGACTTCCATCAACCCTTTGCCACTGAAGAAAGCTATAAATTAGGGAAAAGAGCCGAGAAGAGCCACTCCGATTCGCTAGATCGAAAGAACTCACGAAATCATAAACAAGAACATCATCAAATACCAATAAAAGAAGTTCTTGTCAGAGCAATCCTTCGACCCAGACCTTAGAGAACTTCTGCCAACCGTCATGAAGCAAATTCAAGAGCGAGGTTGGGTGAAGCTGTGCACAAAATTACGCTCAGCAAGGCAAGCGTGGGTGATCGAGTTCTACGCAAGTCTTCTAGATCACAACAAGTTCTACGCCACAGTCTGTGGTCGCGAAATAGATTGGTCTTCCAAGGCATGGAACGAACTATTCGCCCTTTACGACAAGAAGTCCAACTATGATCAGCTGATAGACGAATATTTAGAGGAGGACCTCCTCACATGCCTCATCATCATAGGAGTTGAGGGAGCATAATGGGATGAAGGCCTCCAATCTCGCTGATTCCACACAACGAATTTGAATGAAGATGGGCGAATCTGGGCCTCATTTCTGAAGTTTTTGCTGCGGTAAATCTCGCATGAATCCACGCTGATGGTCCCGTGAGCCCTGCTGATTTACGCGATAATGTCTGGCCTCTCCGTCAATGTCGGCAACATTATAGCGGTAGAAATTTGCATTTGGAAGGGGGCGAAAGGCGAGCTATTTGCTTTTTATGCACTTCATTTTAGCCTTGTGCTTGAAACAGGGGGTGAAGGTTTAGCCTAATGATCCCTTCTTGCCAAAGAAGAAGTACCTGAGCTTCGCCTCAAAAGCTGCAGCGAAAGGAGCTCGCACAACGAAGTAAGCACAAGCAGCGAGCAGCAGCGAAGAGCAACTTCAGCTGTTGAGGGAAATTAAAGATGAAAATCGCAACTTTCATCTCTATTTCCTTCGGAGAGAGCAAGTTTTGAAAGAAGTGCTGAATCGGCTGAAGGGTGGCCTGTTCCAGTTGCCTCCATCTCCAAAGTTTCCTCCACTACAACCAGAGCCCAGCGAAGATCCTCTAAAAAATTGATGGAAGTCCCTTTCGCTTTTTTAATTTTGTGTAAATTTTATTTCTCTCCTTTCGCTCTAATTTCTTTTGTATCAGTAATCATTCAATCTTTGCTTCAGCATAATTGAAAATCATTTACTTTGGTCACTTTTGTCTCTTTACACATCTAATGAACTATTACTCTAAATAGTCATGTTTATTTATTTATAAAATAATTCTCTAACTCTTCTATGCTCGCGTGGATTTTTAATTGGACAAAGCGAAATTCTGTAAGGAATAGAGGCCTTAGTGTTAGAAAATTCATAAAGTTTAGAAATTCAATTTCGCAGAATATTTAGCTTGAGCGAACTCAATTAGATCCAACCCAAGCCTTAAGCTTTTAGCAAACTTTAAGTTTGGGGTACTGAGTTTTTCATTGGGACAATGAAAAGTTCAAGTTTGGGGGTAGAGTTTGCCGAAGCAAAGCAAAATTTATTATTCTCACGAAAAGTGAAGAAAATATGCTTCAAGAGTCATTCAATGTAGAAAAATTAATTGGATAGTTGCCATCGTGCTGAAGTAAAAGGTGAGAATTGCAAAACAAACTTGGGTGGATAAAACTTCAAAAATTCAAAAAGTTTCCCAAAAAAAAATGAGAGAGCGAAGTGAATGAAAGGACTAGTAGCCTAAGTCTAGGGACCATTTCTCCCATTGTTAATTGGTCGAACATCGCAAACCTATTTTTACAACAAACATTCGATGAAATTTGAGCAAACGATAGTAGGATACCATAAGTGAGGAATCCCCAACAGACTATAAAAGGAGAGTATTCACTTCGACAAAAGATGTGATGTACCAATCATAAAGAGAGCGAAAAGCTTAAAGCGAAAAGTTGAATTCGGTTGACTAGGGAAAGCCAAAGAACCAAAGAATTGAAATTATAAACAAAAAGGAATTTTCGTGAACAAAAGGCTTAAGTGAATTGAAAAATAGAGCTTTTGAAAATTTAAGCATTCACCCAGCATAACCTAGTTACAGAAGAGTTTTACTTATAAATACCCTTGAGTTTTTAGAAGTAATTTTGATTTATTGTGCAGTTGTAGCAAGAGCGAAAAACAAAATATTCTTAATGAAGTAAGTTATTACTCGAGACGAGCAATAATGCAAGTTTGGGGGTGTGATAACTCTTAATAATTGAGAGTTAAAGTAGCTTAAATTAAGATATTTACAACAGAAAAATGCTAAGTTAAATCGATTAAGAAGAAAAGTTTTCTCTTGCAAACAAAACCAAGCATTAAGCGAAATATTGAACAAAAGTCTGTTTAAAGAAAAAGTCGGAAGTTAATTGTAGAGTGAATGAAATTATTGCTAAATGTTTTAAAAGGAAATTGATACTCGTATTTCGTTGTAGGGAACTCAGACAGAGCGAAAGCAGCAGAAGAATGGACATAGGCACGCAGCTCCACCTCAACGAAACCAAAGTTCTCTAAATCACTCAAATAAGCTAACCAATGATTCGCTGCAATGACACCTCGTGAAGCAAATGATGGAGATAAAAGAAAATATCTTCTTCAAGGACGTGTGGCAAAGATCCATGATCTCAAGACTCATCTCGACCGTTCATCTTGTCGGCTCTAACGCATCCGACAAAGTAGATCGCAGAGCAGCCCTTTTGCAGAGAAGATCGTGGAGCAAAAATAGCAGCGAATTGTCGGGAGGCCTTTATAAGGCGAGAGCTTCATCAATTTCAAAGGTCGTCGAATTATTCTCTTCGAGAGCTTTAGTGCATTTTCCTTCCATCCAACCAAAGTTTACCTTTCTGTTTTAGATGTTTAGCCGTCGGAGCAATTTTGCTGGGCTTAGGCGTAGTTGTTAGTCGCCTTACTTCATTTATTTTTCTCCTTCTACTTTAGCTTCAGCAACATTGTAACCGGAACTTCACCGGAACTTCCAAGCTATACCAGTTTCAGGCGTTTTCTTACTCTTCTATCTTTTCCATTGTTATTTACGAAAGTTGATATTCTATTCAAGCATGTTTCCCATCTTTTATTTTTTTTTTAGCATGAGTTCTGTTAATATGAATAGCTAAACTTATTGTCGGAAGGTTCTGGGGAAGTAGGGGATTCACATAAGCGAAGGAATTGGCGAAATGAACTTGTTGTGCATACTAAACTTATTTCACTTACATTGCGTTAACAACCTTTTGTATGAACTCTATGATAAGTCGAGAGAATTAAAGCGGAGTGAACCTGCATATATAACCTCAGGATTTGCAAGCTTGCTTGCTAAATTACGAGCGCTTAGAGATAAAGTTTTCCTGATGCTAAATTGACCAAATAGTTGTTGAATTCGAGAGAATCAACCTAGGAGCTCGAGAGAGCCAACGACTAGAGTCCGAGAGGACCTAAGGGAAAATTATTAGTGTTCGCATTCGCTAGTTCCTCGCCTAAGCGAAATCCTTGAAAACCTTAACCCTTCTGATACTGCACTTTAGATATTTACACTTTATCTGTTCATTTAGTTATTTACCAATTCAACAAACACCTTTCTCAACTTTGTTACTTTGACTCTTGCATGAACCCATCTTCAAGCAACCTAAAAATTCATGTGGGAATGATTTGTACTTACAATAAAACTTACTACAACAAGACTGCGTATACTTGCGCATTTTCGTAATCACCCATTTTGCTATGAATAAACCTACTTCGCTTAGGCGAAGCTGGGTATTTCATTATCATAAATCAAGCAAACACACTCCCAATCAATTATACACGTGTGGATATTGCGAACAATTATAAACTTAATTTTCATCCCACCACTACTACAATTTTGACTTTCTATAACATTTTTAAGTGTTTTAATTCACTTATTATGACAATTATGTTTAAATTTGTGTTCCATCATGGTATCCTCAATCATGGAAAATCTTTTATGACATACAATAACAATGTCATAAAATATCATTTATGTCATTTCAAAACTGTTATAAACGTTTTTTTACGATTATTAAAAATTTTCATGAATTGAAGAAAATAGAATTTATAATATCTATTTATGACATTTTGTAATTGCATAAATTAAATTACTTTTGCAATATTAGCTTTACCGTGAAAATTTTAAAATGTCTTTGATAATTTAAAATTTTCATAAGATAGATAACATGACTGTTGTAATACTATCATAAGTTGGATTTCATGATAGTTGTTATTATCATGCTTTATATATTATAATAATTTAAAATTGTCATAAGAACTATATTATGAATGTTTTTAAATTTTAAAACTGATTATATTCCATTTATTTATTCATTTGATTCATTGAAATTACAGTAAAACCTGTCCATTCAAAAAATAATTGTGCATTTAAAAAATAATATCATAATTCATATATAATCCGAACATATTTCATCGATCACAATGCAAGTAAGACTTTCACATATTCTTATACAAAGTTAAGAGTAGTAAATTATACTAAATATTTCATAAAGTATGGAATGAAATTGAATACATTTACAACTTGGACGATAACTTTCGATGCAAACTATCCTTATTTTGAAGGAAATACCTACACAATATAATGATTAAACTTTAAGTAAATGAAAAACAAAGTTCTAAAAACATTATCTAAAGTTAATATCTTCAACAAAGTTGACAAATCTTGAAGTGGCCAATCAATGCGAACAATAAATTTCAACTAGTAATCCAGATTCACCATTAAAAAATTGGAGGCATAAGAATTCAAAATCTAATCTTCGTTTACAACAAAATTAGCATTAACACATTAGAGTTAGGAAGCTAGAATTACCACGCACGATCAATCTCAAAAGGAAACTCCACAAAAAAGTATGTAACTAAACCATCCAAAATAGTATCGAATCCAAAGATCCCATCAATATCTACACATGCCAATTGAAGCCAACAAAAGAAAACAAAGTTTCAGAAACATAATAGATTTGAAAGCAAATTAAGACAGTACAATACAGTAAAAAAATGTTATATTAGTAAATCTTGTTATATTAATATACATTAGTTAAAGTTGGATATTGATAAGCTTTGAAAAGTCTGTACCAACTAAGTCTAACAATGTCAAACAGTTCAACAAGTCCTAAACAACAATATCAGTTCAAGAAACATTCAGTTCAAGTAGTTATGTAACAATGCCAACACTACAAATATTTGAATCACAATACAACAGTTTCATCCAAGTCTAGACACTTCTATATATAACTTATTCTTATACAAAAATAAAATGAAAATATGAGAGTTCATTTGTGAGGATTTAGTGAATACATGTGAGTAGTGGCTTTTAGAGAGGGAGGGAGGGAGGGAGGGAGAGAGAGAGAGTTGAATCTTACTTAATATTTCAGCAACCAATTTTCTAGGTCACAATATATAAGAGCAATGAGTCGATCTGCGAGCATCTCTTTAAGAAAAACCTCACGATTTGAAAAGGATATTCCACACAAGATATATGATTTGGTGATGAGCCTTAGAAAAGAATGTAAAGTTGGTGATGAAACATAAATCAAGAAAAGCAACATATAAAATGATGTTTGACAACACAAAATATGGGGAAAAAAAGATTGCAACTTAATGTTACCACTAACCAAAAGTTGAACTACAAAATGAAACTTACTTCAAAAACTGGTGCTTTGCCAAGAACGATACTTCTTGGCTAGTTTTATGGTTGACCTTTTACTAGATGATTAAATGTACAAGAAGAAAGATCAATGAAACTTTGATATATGTAAGGAAGCTCTATGGTTCACATCTAGTCACAAGACTATAACAAATAAGCAAATAACATTCACAACAATATTCTTTTTCAATTCAAAGCTACAAAACTAACCCAAAAAAATTTTACTAATTGATTTCGAGTTTTATCTTGTTTATGATCACCTGACTCAACAAAACTATCAAAATGTAAGTCAAAATTGGTGAACATAAAAAGTAAGTCTGGTCATAGTGTTTTACTTTGTTACCTTCATAAGAATTAGTATTGGAGATAAAATATGAGAGAATCACTTATAAGTTATAAGTCCTTGTAAAAATTTGAGTCATACAATGGGTAGAAAATTTGACCCACCTTGAAACATTCGACATTCTGTAGGAACAAAGAAAATAAAAGAGAGACAAAAGGGGCAGCGCATAAAATGAGTTCAAGTTTAAAATGTAGGAAATATGAGTCTTGAAGCTTAACATCGACCAATAAAAAAAATCAAACAAAAAAACAAGCATGTATTCAATAGATTCATGCCAAGGACCTATATTAGATACATAATCGAGAATACGAAGACATAATACACAAAATCGACAGTGTAAAGACTTAATAAAAAAAATTTAAAATTTGAGGGTTCTATTTTAAACTTTTTTAAAATTTAGACACATATTCCATACAAACCTAAAAGTTGGGAGTGAGTGAGTAGTAATTATTTAACCTTAAAAATCATCTTCTTATATATTCAACTAAAGATATGGAACTCAAAAGATACATATATTACAGATATCTAAAAAATACAAAGATTACACATGATCTAGCTTTTGAATCCCACCTCTCAAAATTATACTTTTTTAAATATCCAAATCTAGGTTTAAATATATGACTTTGAAGTTTCCACAGCTTGTTATTATTTATATTTATTTCAAATGTAAATATAGATTTGGAACTTGGCAAATCTAGATCAACTAAGACTGAGTCTAACATACCTGTTGAGAACTTTAAAAGGCTCCTTTGGATTGAGCAAATATTCTTGGAAATGGGCTCTTGAAAATGAGGGTGGATTCACAGCACAACAAAATCTTTGTTTAAGCAGCTGTGTTCTTTCGCTATTCACAAAAACTTTTACGAAGACATATGGACAATGAAAAAAAATTAGTTTCTTTATATGAGAGCTTAGTCATGGTATCATTAACACAAACGGCAATTTACAAAAGGGATTATCGGGGGCTGCCATTTCACCAAATTATTGTGTTTTATGCTATCAAAGCGTCGAATCACAGATTCATCTTTTGAGCAAGAATTTATAAAATTTGCCATACACGGACACCCCCTTCGAACAAGAAAAGAAGATTTTGTCCACTTGAACTTGTTTGCCACTAGTTGGAAGATTTGGAGAGCTACACGAATGATATCCTTTTTTCAGAAAAAGCGTCTATGAATGGAATTATATAGAATCTATAATTTTTCTTCATGATAGCACATTTTAAAGAATATAGCCTTGCTACTCTTCATCATTCCCAATCGAAAAGTTTTATATGATATACGATATGCCTTTTGTAATTTTTTTCATTCATCAATGAAAGTTTTTGTTTCCTATAAAAAAAAATAAAGAGAACTTTTAAGAGCAAACCCAATGCCATAGAGATACTAGAAATCTAACAACCAAAAAGAGAATTTTATTAGTTTAATCCATCTGAAACAACCAACCAAACTAAAATTTCCAACATTTTGAGTTGTGGTGTTAAAAAAAAGTGGTCATCTTTCAAGCATTTGATCGAACCTGTTGTAGGCATAAAAAAAAGGTCAAGTGGCGGAAGGAGAGGCAAGTATAGGGTTTTAAAATCAATGATTAACACTACTACAATTTTAGCCTTCCATGACAGTTATTTCAATCCAGAAATTTTAAAAAATCTAAAAACTGTCATAAAAAATCTAAAAACATTGTATTTGTGAAGAATAGATGAATTTTAAGTTATTGAAGTTTTTATGACAGTTATTGATATTTAGATAATTGTCATAAAATAATTATAATGACATTTTAATAATTGTCATAGAAATTTTTACTTTTTGACAAGAATATCTCATTTTTTCATAAGATTATGACAATTTAAAAATTGTCATAGAAAATAAATATTTGTAAGTTTTAAAATTTTACTTTATTTTATTTTTCATCTAGGTTATTGATTTTTTTTTATTAAAATAAAATATAAAATCAAATAAAAGAAAAGAAAAGAAAAATGAGTTTTTAAGTTGAAAAAAAATTTACACTTTTTTTGCCTTAATATTATTATTTGGTAGGGCCATCATACAATAAAAATAAATTACCTTGCTTTTCATTTAAATCATTTAAAATACAATGGTGAAACTAAAAAAATTGTAGGAATATTTTTTGTAGAATAAATTTATGGTTCCTTAATGTAACAAAAAAATTCAATTAAACACAAAAAATAAAAATTAAAAAAATGGTCATAAAAACAAAATATTTGTGTTTTAAAATTGAGAAAATTGATAAAATTGAGAGAAAAATAAATAGGTGTAAAAGGTTGTTTTGAGAAAAAAAAAGAAAAGAAGGGCAATTTGGGAAGTTTAAGGAAAAGAGAGAGAGAGAAGAGAGAGAGAGAGCAAGGTGCTCTCTCTCCCTTTGGTTTTCACGATGAAGAGAACCCCCACGGTGGGGTTACGGTTTTCCATGTTAAATCGATTGCCAGCGTGGCGATCTCCTTTTCTTTCATCGGCGTCCATAGATCCGCGAGGAGCGCGGATCTCTTCCCTGTTTTCGACCGCCGTCTTCTTCGACTCATGAGCGCACGAGTTTTGGTCGCAACTTTCTTTAAAATGCCTATAATCAACTTCATTGTGAAAACTATGTTCTATTTCTCAATTTTGAGGTGAATATTCTCTCATTTGTTTTACTGAATTTTTATTTTTCATTTTTGCTTTGCAACTTTGTTGCTCGACTGTGGAATTTGATTTTCTTTTCCATTGTTTCCTTTTTCAGAGAGTGAATGTGTGCGATTGGGGTGCCAGCTGTAACGGCCCGGAAATTTCATCCCGGTCTTCCCGGGAGGCCCAGGGGCATTTTGGTAATTTGGTCGGGCCGACAGGGTCGGTTATGTATTTGTTAATTGCCGGAAAAATTATGAGTCGATTTGAATGGGATCGGGAATTTTGGTGAAGACATTTGGGCTTGGAAAAAGGTAAAAATAAATAGGGAATTAAATAGCACGTCGAGTGAGATTCGAGCCAAGGTCGCGTAGGAAGCTAGGCAAGCATCGCTGCCAATCGAACCACTGAGTGCTCTTGTGCTTCTAAACGCGCCATCTTTTATTTGAACCTGTGCGATGCGAGTTTTGGTTTAAAAGGAAATTTTCGCCCGAAGCTTCTTCCTTCTTCTTCTTCATCGCGATTTTCCTTCTCCATTTCTCCCCGACCGACCGAGCTTCGTCTTCGCGATTTCTTCCTTCTCCAGCGTGTTCGACCCAGTTCCTTCCTCAAATCCGAAGCCAAATCTCGAGCAGCTGGTGAGTTTCTTCTTCTCTTCTTCTCCTTGGCGCTCACGACCCTTTCCCCTATTTTTGAATTCCATTTTTTACGAGTCGAGGTGAATCATTGGGTGGGTTTTTGTGCAAATTTGGAGTAGGGGAGTTCGACCAACCACAAATCGCCTGGTCGAATCTTCTCCAATCGCTCGAATTCGAGCTCGTTCTTCTCCAACGCCCAGATCTGCTTTGGCGCAGCCGCCAGACGCCAAAGCCGGACAGAAGAAGCCTCAGATTGCCGCGATCGCCCGACCCTCCGTCGTCGTCGCGACAAGCAGCGGCCACCAGATCGCCCAAGGTCGCGGGGCCTCCATCATCCAGCGCGCGAGATAGCCGTCGCCGCCATAGCGCGCCATTTATCGCGCGAGCCCCCCTCGCCGTGACGCTGTCGCAACCGTCGCCTCGCGCGCGCGCACGCTGCGCGTCGCGCCAGCGCCCGCGCCGCGCCCGCGCCGAACGCCGAGCTCGCAGCCATCTGCGCGCTTAACGCGCCGGCCGCCCCATTCATTGCTGCCCCGTTCGTGCAATCGGCTCGTTCGTGCATTCGTCGCGCCTCGTGAGTTGCTCCCGAGCTGAGCCCTGTTTATTTTATTATATTTAGGCCTATTGTGTGATTTTTGTTGTGATTGATAGGTTCTTGGTAGCTAGTTCGGGTTTGTTCGCAACTTAGGATTTCGTGTCAAATCGTCCCCGACCAAGGTAAGGATTTCTTACCGGAGTTGTGTGGACCTTGCGATATATTATGCGATTTCTGATTGATTGCTTGTTTGTGTTTATTGACATGTGTAGCTAGGTACTCTATTCTGAATTCCCGATTATGTATTTTAATAGAAATTTTGTATGTGTGGTGGCTAACCTGCAGCAAAGTTGGCCACTAAATGTTGGATTATTCTTGTTGAATATATATATCATGTAGCAAAATTAGTCACTATATTGAACAAACAAGTGTATTATTTTTTTGGATAACTTGTATATATGTCGCTATGCTGCCGAAAATTTTATAATTGGAATTAACTTCTTTTTTTTTTATGTAGATCTTGAACCATTAAGATTAATATTATTTTGCTCGTTTGCAATTGAGGTTCAACTCGTCTCGATAATGTCTTATTGAGTGGCTGAAATCGTGAATAACGATGACAACAAAAAAGGAGATCAAAATACTTTCAAAAAAGAAAATGATGAAAGCTTCAAAGTACAAGTTTCCTAAACAGAGGTAGTCTCAAGATCAAGATCAAGATTATCATTGTAGGATTGTTCAAGTGGCGTACCTCGGCGATTCTTGCGATGGTTCTTCGGCCGACAGTCCACTCTCCAGGCGGCGGTACCTCCAGCAAACAGGTGAGTTAATGGTAAATTCCGGCGACCTCCCAGGTGGCTCCATGCAGCTTTCTCCATGGTCTATTTACCGATGGTTTTGTTTTGGTGAATTAAGAACAAATGAAGGTTTCTTTCACTTGAAAATTCACTTAAATCACTCTCAATTAAAACTTGTTCACTTCTCAATCTAAATTCTAATTTTTTAAAATCATCAAAAAGCTTAAATGAATAACTCAATTTTTTTTTGAAAATTATAAAATTTCATAATTTAATGTAAAATCATAAAAAAATGGAATTTTCTTAAGTTACCAATTTCCCTACTAATAACGTATGTTTTTTGATTTTATGACAGTTTTGAGTTTTTACCTTTTTTTTTTGTTTGATTTTGCGTTTGATAAGAAAATGTCTCTCTCACTTCGGTTCTAATACTATTAGCAAATTGTCCACGGATACACGGAGTTTGGAATAAATATCATTAAAATATTTTTTATTTCTAAGATTTAATATTTGAATATTGTTATATATTTTTGAAGATTTGTTAGCTAGGTATTATCTGGAATTTGGTAAGAAATCTTAGCTTCGTGATCGTGGAATTGAAATGGATTAATACCAGACAAGATAACTAACTGCTTCACTGACCCTCGGTTGGTAAGAGATCTATTAAAATTTGATCATTTATATATACTAGAATTTTAATACGGCATTGCAAGTGATAATTTTTTAAATAATAAATTATATATATATATATAATAAAATAGGGAAATTGTAGTAATTAGGCCACATTCCGAAAGTATTTGCAAATATATGCTCTCAAGAGTTTTTTTGCAAAATTAATTTTTCTATAAAAATTAGTAATTATTAATTTTTCATTAATACCATTTTGCCCTTCCTCACATTTAATACTCAATTTTTGAATTAAATCTCTCATTTTTCATACTTCTCATCCTTTTAAAACATACCATATTCAATTGTCAACACATTTAATGCAAAAATTTTTTAATTCCTTTTATCATTTATTTCTTATCTTTCTTTCTATTCCTTTTTTTATTTCATTTTTCTTCCTTCATTCTCCATCATCCATTCTTTCATTCCTCCATTTCCGTTTCTTCAGTTCCATCATTCTCTTTTTTCACATTTCGGCCACCACATAAATTGTCGTCGACCAAAAAGCTCCGATCATACGGTATAATCATACAACTTCAGTCATCTTCTCTCAATAATCTCCATTTTTCACAGTATTTGTATTACATTTTTGTTCCATATTCATTACCATTATCAGGTTACTGTTCATTTAAGTATAATCGTGATTCGATATATCTCAGATGGTTCCGTATGGTATGTTTTATTCTTATTATGTCATTTCTGTACATTTAATTCATTTATATTTCAATATTTAGAATGTCAAAAACCATGTTTAGTATGTAGAACAGTAGTAACTTCGTACTTTCCAGTCCATATTGTAGTATAGTTGATTATATACACATCTACAAAACTGTATAATTAAGTATATACTGTATGTTCACACATCCTCGATTTCTATATAGTCGAAGAAATTGTATAATTAAGTATATACCGTATGTTCAAACTATGTTTTTAGGTTAGTTATACACATTCTATTTAAAATTGCACACAGTGTTATTTACAATGTCAATATTCCTCTTTAAAAATGTATTAAAATCATATGTAGAATAGTATTATCTACGTACTAAAATCTTCAAGTCTTGGTATACTTGATTATTTACTATTATAGTTTTCCATGTACTGTTATATTACTGTATAAACTATACAAAACTCTATATGTTTCATTATTTCATTCTACATACTGTATAGCTTACACGGTACAATTATGGTTTATTATTCATTATATATTCATGCTTAATACATTTTTCTTACTCATATTACTATTCATTACATTTCCATTTCGCAATATTGCATTGTTTAGACATGTATATTATATGATTTATAATATAGAACAATATTGTTTGGACATTTTTGTAATACTATACAACTTTTCCTTATAGGTTCAACAAACATCCCAATCTGAATTGCACATAGTGGTCAATATGATGAAAATGAGATATACCATAATCATGAAGTAGCTGAAGAGCGTCGCATAAATATTAAGGAACGCATTCACCCAATGATGGTTTTACATTACGGTCTTTTTTATGCCGAGCACTTTCAATTTCAATTTTGTAACCCGTAAAACCTTTTTTTTATTTACTATTGATCTCACTTTGAATAATAATTTTGTGTGAAGTTGTTCTAACAATACGAGTCTCTAGCAATTCACAAATATTACTTATATTATTTCCCAATGTTTTACTATACAGTATTGTACATTAAAAAATACATGTTAGCTGTCGCAAACATATTAAATCACATTACAAGTATCTATATCAACAAATTAAACACTTTTAAAAAACATAAATTTTTGAAATACAGTATGACACATGATGTATTATGGTTGTACCGTGTATATCAAGTTATTTCAATACTGTGTAGTTATCAAACGCGTTCTGATTTCAATCAAGAAAATTGAACGTTCATCCGCTCATATGGTCTATTTATGAATAAAACTACTAGAATCAAATAACTTGTACATTACTAACTATACTGTATGTAAATCACAATTGTACCTCTAACAATGTACTGTTGCTACTTTCGTTCTGCAATTAATGCACCATAAATTGACGGTTCCTAGCTTAAAATGAGAGACAAATTTCCTTTTTTAAACTTTCGTCCTACATATGATGGTACAATCTTCTTATATCTTAGTAATGTACCGTATAAAATTTTATAACTTAAGAACTATGTTGTTTTGGTTGTTGTGTTACTTGTTCATTTAGTATTTTAAATTCTAACATGTTTATGTATCCACAAAACTGACTAAAAAAATTAACCATCATAAAGAAATAGGTTAGACGTTGACATTTTTTTTTGAATGGACGATATAAAATAGGTCATTTTCAATACCGTATAGTTATGATAAGTGTTATAACCCATTAAACAAAATTGTTTGTTCAAACGCATATGTATGCAAAAAGCAATATTATGCCTAGTTTTCTTTTTTACAGGTTTTTCGGACCACAATTTTGCAATAAATGCCTCAGATTTTTGCAATAAATACCCCAAAATTTTGCAAGAAATATCCCAAATTTCCATAATAAATGCCCCTAATTTTTGCAATAAATGCTCCCAATTTTCGTAATAATGGGTATGAAATTAGGGAGTTTTCCAAATACGAAAATAATTAAAAGTCTTAATAAGAGGGATATTGTTGTAAATGACAATTTAATGAATTAATAATATAATTAACAAAATCCTACTTTTGCTAATATTTTTCATTTAACCTAAATTTGCAAATACTTTTCAAATTTAGTCTATTTATGAAAAAAGCCCAATAAAATATGTCAATTGAGTGCAATAAATATAGGTGATATTATTTAAAAAAAACTTAATAAAATTTATCGCATTAAAATTAAATTTTATTTTTTATTTTTAAAAATCCATACTCTTTAGTTTTTTCTTAATTTATCTATTATTAAACCAATTATTCTTGAATTATAAAATTTATAAGAGTTATATCATTATTATAATTATAAATATAAATAAGGGGCTTTTGCATGTATATTACAAAATGGATAAAATATTACATGAATAGCACAATAATGAAAATATTTGCACATATAGCAAAAATTGTAAATTGATAGACTTCATATTGATAGATTCTATCGATAAATGGTGATAGAATCAATTACTAATAAATAAAGTAAATTGATAGACTTCCATCAGATTCTATCAATAAGAACCGATAGAATCAATCACTGATAAAATTGATAAACTTCCATCACTAGAGAATGATAGATTCTATCAAAGTCTTCTATAAAAAAGGTAAATAATTTTTTTTTAAAAATGGCAGAATTTGCTATAAAAGAATTATTTTTAAAAATGTGCTATAATTGTAAACTGTGGTAAAAAAGTTGATATACAGCGCAAATTCCCTATAAATAACATCTATAAACTTATCTTTAACCTTAAATGATAATTTTGTCATTCTTCAAAAAAATAAATTCACATCTCCAAGTCAACACAACAAAAGATCCCTACAAAATTATTGCAACAAAAAAAAAAAAAAAAAGTTAGATGAAAGTTAGGTAAATAAAAAAAAAAAAAAGATAACTAAATTTTTTTATTATAAAACAAAAAGAAACTAAGAAAGGTAACCTAAGCAAATAGAAAGTTTCAAATGTGTTTGTAAATAAAATATATAGAACTATATACATAGTAATAGTAGGAAATCATTGTTACCATACTTTTGAAACTGATGTACTTTAACCTCAAATGATAATCGTCTTTTTTTGAAAGGCAACAATTATGCAAAAAAAGATCCCTATAAAAATTATTGCAACAAAAGAAAAATTAGATGAAAATTAAGGTAAATAATCCAACAAAAATAAGATAACTTATTATAAAATGAAATACAAATAAAAGTAAATTCAAGCAAACATTCTCGTAAACAAAAGAACTATTTATAGGATTGGAAAATTCCATTTATTATTTTAATTAGAATATAAATGTCAAATAAAATCTATCAGATTTGATAAAAATATCTCATTTTCTACGTTATAAAATGATGAAAAGTTAAATGATATTGTACTTCATTTGATTGTTGAAATCTCTTATCTTCTAAGAGAGTCATAAAATCTATTAGATTTGATAAAACCTGCCACGAAGGAGGTAGTAAAAAAGGAAATTATAAAATGGCTAGATGTTGGGATCATCTATCCCATATCAGATAGTCAGTGGGTTAGTCTAATTTTGTGAGTACCTAAGAAGGGAAGCACCACCAACGTTCGTAATGAGAAAAATGAGCTAACTACCACACGAACAATTATATGACTAATTTTGCGAGTATGCATGGACTACCGCAAGTTGAACAAGGCAACAAAGAAGGATCATTTTCCATTATCTTATATCGACCAAATGTTAAATCTCATTGCAGGAAAGAAGTATTACTGTTTTCTGGATGGATATTCAGGATACAACCAAATCACAATAGATCCAAAAGATCAGAAGAAAACTACGTTCACCTGTCTTTATGGAACATTCGCCTTTAGAAGAATGTCGTTTGGATTATGAAATGCACCCGCCACCTTCCAAAGATGTATGATTTCTCTTTTCTCAGATATGCTCGAAGATGTTATGGAAGTCTTTATAGATGATTTTACAGTGTTTGGACACACCTTCCATAATTTTTTAGCAACCTCGAGAAAGTGCTCAACTGTGTGAAGAAACGCACTTTGTGCTCAATTGGGAGAAGTGTCATTTCATGGTAAAGGAAGGAATTTTCTTGGGCACAAAATCTCCAGGAAAGGAATGGAAGTTGATCAAGCAAAAGTGGAAGTGATAAAAAAGTTGGAGCCACTGCAAAACGTGAAAGGTGTGTGCAGTTTCTTAGGCCATGCTAGATTTTATAGGCAATTCATTAAAGATTTTTCGAACATAGCGAAACCTATGTGCGATCTTTTAGAAACTGATCGAACCTTTAATTTCAACGCACGCTGTCTTCAAGAGTTTGAGCAATTAAAAAGGTCTCTGATTTGTGCTCCCATAATGGTAACACCTAATTGGGAGAAACCATTTGAACTCATGTGCGACGCAAGTGACCACGCAATAGGAGATATTCTGGGCTAGAAGGGAGAAAAGTTGATCCATCTCATTTACTATGTGAGCAGAACCTTGACGGAAGCATAGCAGAATTATACAACCATAGAAACAAAAAATTTAGCAGTGGTCTACGCGCTAGAAAAATTATGTTCCTACTTAGTTAGATCTAGGGAAATTTTGTTCATTAACCATGTTGCTATAAAATATTTAATGAGTAAGGCTAATGCAAACCGAGACTAATTAGATGAATCCTCCTTCTGCAAGAGTTTAACATAGAAATAAAGGACAAGAAAGGATGTGAGAATGTTGTGGCAGATCACCTATCGCGACTAAAGGTCACATATCCCGACACATCCATGCTCAGCATATCATAAAACTTTTCTGATGAGCAAGTTTTTGCGCTAACTGTAGTAGAAGAAAGGAATGCCCCTTGGTACGTGGACATGGCAAATTATTTAGCCAGCCATATCATTCAATCCCATATGACGCAACAGCAAGCAAAACGCTTCTTCCATGACACGAAATTCTATTTCTGGGATGAACCATTTCATTACAGGTAATGTGCTGACGAGATAATAAGTCGGTGCGTAGCACAGCATGAGAAAAATGCAATACTAGAGTCATGTTATGCATCACTGTACGGAGGACATTTCGGAGGAATGTGAACTGCAGCAAAGATTTTCCAATCTGGCTACTTTTGACAGGGCATATGTGAGGATGCGCATCACTATGCGAAGACATGCGATAAGTGCTAGCGAAAAGGAAACATAGGAAAAAGGGATGAAATGCCTCTGACTTCAATCTTAGAGGTTGAATTATTCAATGTCTGGGGAAAATGGGTCAATTCCCTCCTTCATGTGGAAATTTGTATATTTTGGTAGCGGTTGATTATGTGTCAAAGTGGATCGAAGCAGTGGCTACACCTAAGAATGATGCATGAACTGTTATAAGATTCTTTCATAGGAACATTTTTACAAGGTTTGGAACGCCACGAGCAATCATCAGTGGCGAAGGGACACATTTCATAAACAGAGCAATGTCGCACGTGTTACGCAAATATAATATCAATCATCGCCTCGCAACTTCTTATCACCTGCAAACCAATGGCCAAGCTGAAATTTCGAATCGTGAAATTAAAGGTATTTTTGAAAAATTTATGGGACCTAATCGAAAGGATTGGTCCATGCGGTTAGTTGATGCACTCTGGGCTTATTGAACAACATTGAAAATGCTGATGAACATGTCACCTTATAGGATAGTGTACGAAAAATCATGTCACTTTCCAATCGAGCTAGAGCATAAAGCTTTCTAGGCGCTAAAAATAAAATTTAGATCATCAAAAAGCGGGAGCAGTAAGGATGATACAACTGCTCAACTTGGAAGAAACAAAAAGATGGCATGATCGATGGCTAACTCCTCGACCTTTTGAGGTTGGACAGCAAGTGTTATTCTTTAACTCTAAACTTCGTTTGTTTCCAGGGAAGCTTAGATCCAAGTGGTCTGGACCATTTTTTATTACACAGGTAAAAGCTTGAGGAGCAGTTTGGATCAAGAACGAAGCCACTGGAAATGAATTTGCAGTCAATGGCCAGAGGTTAAAGAATTAATGCAATGAGGATGTTCAACGCTGAATATCTTCATTCACATTAAATGAGGAGTAAGCGCACAAGCATGCTAATAGAGCCAGAACATATCGGTACCTTTTAATTTTCGCTCCACGCATGTTAAGTTTTAATATTTTCTATCTACTTATGCTAGAAGATTATCCGAATTTAATGTTTTATTTTATTTTCGCTTTCTATTTTCACAGCCATTTTTAAATTTCAATAAGTCAGTAAATCTCTATTATCATCATGCGATTCGTTAATTACGGACGGATACCGAGCAATAGAATCACAGGAATTTCGATCCAACCGTGTACAGAGGTGCATGACAACCAAAAGCCCAATCGTCGCCCTGACATAAGCGATGATTGCAATTCGATCTTCATACCCTCTTTTCAACTAATAAATACCCTACAAGAAATTTGCCATTTAACCATTCCTTTCATCCAAAAATTTCTATCTTACAATTCTTCCATAACCTTCACCATGGTCCGAAGACTTGCAACCACTTACCAAAGAATGTGGCAAATAAGAATGGAGCAACAAGGGGAAGTAGATCCCAACCAAGAGCCTGAGCCGTTGGCTGCTGCATCCATTCATAGTGACGATGGACAGTCACAAGCCATACTGACCATGAGAGAGCAAGTTATTGCTCCAACCAAAAGAATGGAAGAACGTATTGCAGTAGTAGAGGAGTCTTCGATTGTTCTTGGGGAAAAAAGGGTTGTTACCTCTATACCACGATAAGAGAACTCGAAGGAAGTTGCACCAGTTAATGCAGAGGAGGAAGAATTCAGAGAGCATCGGGAAGGAAAAGCTCTGATTTTGGTTAAGGAGCGAGGATTGGAGGTAGATGACCTATTCCGACGTAGAAACAGAGAGGAAGCTGAAGCGAGCAACGCCAGGCGGCAGAAAGTCCGACTGACACCATTAGGAGAAGACCATGATCGTGTTATCCAGCGACTCATGGTTGAGTTCGGTCATAAAAATGCAGCCCTGCCAAATAAAGCGGGACCTCCTACACATGCCCATTGTCTACTCGCCTACCAAGGAAGATGAAGAAGACAATGAGAAAAAAAATTCGATTGCAGCCTTTGGCTACTAAAGAACAATCTAAGAAAGTTTGTGGACTACATAGCAATCGAGATAGCATCATCTTTGAAATCCTAACTCGGATGGATCTACAGCTCTACAGACTTGTCATCCCGGATATCCAAGGCATTGTCTTCTCCACTGACTCTAACAACTATGATTCGAAAGATGAAGAGTGATAAAGGAAGTCTCAGTCTCTGTTGTTCGTATCTTTGATTTTTCTGTTATCTGCTTCCTCTAATTATAATAGATATTTCATTTTACTCACTGCTAAGTTAATGTTCTGACGAATGCTGATTTTTTTAATTACTTTTTAACTACGCATTTTCAAAATATTGCCTTTGGAACACTGATATTTATTCTGCCCCAAGACATTAGTTCTGAAGCAATAGCGAAATCATCTTGGGACTGACACTTGTGAACTTAGGACCTAGATCAATTCCATGGGAGGAGATGGTTTTAGCTTAAAATAAGGATTTGACTAACCTTAAAAACATTTAAGTTTGAGGGAAATTAAAACTCACAGTCATTGAGGACAATGATGAGCCTTAGTTGGGGGGGTGAGAATGTTAATTAGCATTGTGTTACAAACGGAATATGCGAATGCGTATGATGTTTTAAAAAAAAAAAACCCCTCAAGACATTCTAGGTAAAAGAAACGGCAAAACGAGCGAATGAGCCGTGGGTGATCCAAGTATTCTGCAAGCACTGCTATAAAACTATTTTAGCGGCTAGCAGAACATTTACTCAGAGGTACCGAGAACAAATAAGTCATGGACAGAATATTTTGAGCAAACTTACTTGGTAGAGGAAAAATGACTTACACTACAGCAAAACTCTCTAATCTAGAGTCAACTTGGGACTAAAGGAATGAGGATAAGAACTGAGATGAGATTGCTAATAACCTAGTAAAAAGGTGTAATTCGCTAATGATTGTGCATTAGTGAAGTAAATGCTAAATATCAGTTATTATGCTAAAAAATAAAGATCAAAGAAGCGCGTTAAGCATAGGTTTTGAGAAACTTATGTCGATTTCTGTTTTGCAGGATTTTTGCTATGAGACCATTGCTGCAGGAGAATCAAGACTAGGAGCACGCATACTTAAGCTCGAAAGATCAAGGCCAGTAGCACTACAAGTAGATAAGGAAGGAAGAATTCGCCAGCGAGAAGTTGACTAACAAGAAAATTAAGAGACAGATTGCTGAAATTATGGGATTCCTGCCTTAGAAGAATCAAACACATATGGCAAATAAATAAAAAGGAAAAGATAGTGAATAAATTGAATCTTACCATTCTGGGATATTTGGAGATTCGACGACCTAGCACTATAAAAAGGACGTGATGTATTAGAAAAAGCAAGCTGGATCTTTTCCATGTTCTTCATCTCGAAGAAATTCAGAAATTTGATCTAAGCTACAATTTACTGTTTATCTGTTTGTTTTGTTTATTTGTATTGTTAGACTCATTTTATTTAGTAATACAATTCAATGAAGTTTTCAATATTTTGCATTGTGTTTCCTATTTTTATTATGAACTAATTATCTTAAGTTGAAACTAGGAGAACGTGAATTTTAGTAGCATGTTGTAGGAAGGAGTTTGGAAGCATTTAATCTAGAACATGTAAGATAGGTACTTCATTAAAATAGTTAGTGTCGATTGGCCATCCAAACAATCTAATAGATCGTAAATCGGAAGAGGAAATGATCTTAGTCTATCATGCATGTTTAATAGGCAGGGTTACAGCTGTGACACTTTAAACCGAAGTTTAGGAATAAACGTGTAACTATTACATACTTTGCGCAGTTCATAATTACATTTAGTCACAGTGGAATCTGGGATGGATGCTAAACGAAAGCAGAAGCAGTAGTTTGTAACCGTAGTATGATAGATTCCCTTACCGCATAATTCTTGTTATTGCGTTGCTGCTGAATTCATAAGTATCCTAGTTTAGCCTTAACTTAGCAAAAGTATTCTTTATTTATTTACTTTTTTTCATACAAAACCAAAATCCTATCGACAATATTTATTCATGCAATTTTCGTTTCAATTCTTGACATCACCTCGAATAATTTTACAGTTCCTGTGGAGAATAATAATTTACTTATTACTTGTGGCAGACCACGTATACTTGCGTGTAGTGGGATCAATTCACACTAATAATAACCAACGTTTGTACTTCAGATCTGCAGACCCCAAGTCAAACACTATTTAGTCCTCAAAATTGTGAGTTAAACAAAGAAAAACAAAGCAAATGAATAGTTTAAAGTGGAAAGAAAGCACAAACATCCATTTATTTGGTCATACGTGCTATCAGCATCATGTGATGTCACCTTTGCAAAAAATGTTATTTTAGCTATAAAATGCGCGTATAAGCGTGGGAATAAGGTGATTAAACAAAAACTGCTAACGTGTCCTATTTTTGCAGGAATTCGTTGCACAAAAGGAATGGCTGAAAACAAAAAAAGAAGGAAATAATCGGCAACTAAGCTGTGGCACAGAAGTGATGATTGAGAACAGAAAGGAAAAAAAAGATGATTGGTAATCAAATTGAGGAATCAACAAAACAAAGAGGGAAACTCTCGAGGGAGAATATTTCGAGAAGGACGTGGTCAACAAGGAACCTTTGACGGCTATGAAAGGAAAAAGAATCAAAGTAGAAGGTGTTCCAATTTGGAGAGGAAGCTACCAATTGATGAGTCTTATGGATGTCAGTGTCTCACTGGAGATCCCGATGGCCTTTGTTCATCTGTGGACCCCGAAGAATTGTGTACTAACGCGGTGCCATAGATGACGACGCCATTGGCAACAATGACAATTTATTTCGTACACCATAGATAGATTGATAGATATTTTATTTGTTGTTTCATTTCATTTTTGCATCTAGTTATTGTTCATGAATAGTTATTACTTTCTCGAAATAAATCTATAAGTATTTTGTTCAAAATTGATCTTCTGTAACTTTGTATTCGTGGATTAATTAAGAGGCAGTAGGAAAGTTAAGCACTAGTAAAATTGCACAAATAAATGGCGGGCACGGCCCCTCATTATTTAAAAACAATGGAGGACAACAACCCGCCACCAATACAAATGACATTGTATCAAATTGATGGCATGCAGACAATAAATGGTGGGCCATACCCGCCTCTAAAACACATGCGGTTTGAATAAAAGGAGGCGGACACAGCTCGCCACCAATAAGAATTGATAGCGTGCGCGATTTGTATAAAAGGTGGCGGGCTGCGCTCGCCACCAATAATTCCAAATAGAAGGCGGACAGATCCCGCCACCAATTGTTCCACATAGAAGGTGGGCACGGCCCACCACCAATTATTCTATATAGAAGGTGGGCAAGTCGACACCAATTATTCCAATAGTTGTTTTTTTAAAAAAACAATCTGGAAGTGTGGTCTTGGGTTGTTTTAAAATGGGTCCACTCGTTTGTGCCCGCCATTAAAATACATTTTCACTTTATAAAAACAAGATTATGAGGATAAAGAATAAGAACGACGGTTGCTTTATTTACTTGAAGTCGATTGACAATCCACTTAAAGGTGCTTTGCATCAACCTGGGAAAGGTGGATGGTAAGGGATTAACCCCACCGTTCTCACTAGGTACGTTTGTGCTCACACTGAGAACTTTTTAGAAGGGAGTTAGGAATAACCCTTTCACTTGCTGCATGTGTAAGGCTGGAGTTTAGCAGCAAACCTACGGGCATTGTACCGGCAGGTTGCAGTCAAGTTCTCATGACAACTCATCTTGCTTAGATTAATTGTCAGCATATCTCTTTCCACAGTTTGCATTCATGTAAAATTAAAATTAAGACAAACTCACATGTGGGTGATCGAATTTATAATGTTGCAATTTAAATAAGTGTGTATCCGCTCGCTACCCACGTATGCTAGCCTCCAACTTACTCGGAAGAGGAACATCGCAGATGACCTAGCAGGTTATGTTAGTATTGCACGAAGACTCTTTGTGCTATGAGATGAGGGTTAAAGTGTAACCTTGCTAACGCAGTGAAACCTTGAGCTTAACCTTGTAGCGCTACAACGGAAGCTGAGTTCTACACTCATAAATGCTGAAGCATTTGTGCGATTGGGTAGACTAATTTCTGCATCACCAAGCAACACGTCGTGTTCTATTCTAATTTCTAGTTAAAGAAACTAACTTAGATTTACACTAGTGTCAGCATCTGCATTAACATAAGTGTAAGAATTAGTATTTGCATCAGTAATTCAGTTCCTGCACCAAACTTGTAACGCCCCAGCCTCTTGTTACTCCTTCAGGTGAGTTGGTTTGTTTAATGCACTCTATATTTAGATTAAAATATAAAAATAAAACAAAAGGAAAGTTTTTAGAAAGTATTAATAAATGTTTTTTTTTTCTTTTTCCTTTTCTTCTGCTTCTTTTTTTATTTTTCTTTCTCTCTCTCCTTTCTTTCTTCTTCACGCACAGACCAACCCCCTCCCCCATTTTCTTCCTCTCTTCCCCGTCGCCCACAACCAAGCCTGCTGAACGCCCGCACACTTGCCACCCACCTGCACCGCAACTCGGGATGCGAACCAGCGCCCTGTGCACATTCTTCGTGTGCCCAGCCATCGTCCCGCACCGATCGCCGTTGCCAATCCCGCTGCTGGTACGTGGTCGCCGCTGATCACCTATCGTTGGGATGATTTTCGGGTAGATTTGGGGTATGTGATACAAACTATGGCCTATATTCTCTTCCATATTTTCAATTGGGAACGCGATCTGTCTTCTAACTTGTGATTGTCAACCAGGTTTGGGACTCTAAACCATTGCCTCCGTGGTTGATTGATCGGGCTGATCAGCTTCGGCTAGCAGGTAATTAATTTGTAGAGTTTGTGTTTTTGTGGCGTTTAAGGTATTTTTCCTAACACCAAAGCCATGTTTAGGACCCGAGAGGAGGAGAACTAGGAGGGACAGCCCAGGCTTGGGTTCGTAGAACATGTGTTCGGCCAAGGTAAGGGTGAATTTTGTGCTGTTGCGTTGGATGAATTTGTTGCTAATTACTGGCACGAATCACAATTATTAATTGGACACTATTGGGGTGTTACCCATTATTTTTTTATCTGAGGGGTTTCGTACCCATTGTTGGGGTGTTTACCCATTACTTATTGACTGAGGGGTTTCGTACCCATTGATGGGGTGTTTGCCCATTAATTGTCTGAGGGGTTTCTTACCCATTTATTCAACCAAGGGGTTTCGTACCCATTGTTGGGGTGCTTACCCATTATATATTTTGTCTGAGGGGTTTCGTATCCATTATAGTTGATAGAAATTTTACGGCGTGGTTACGCTAGGAAACCCCTAATGAGTCGAAAACTTACCCTTTTCCTTTCTGTGGTTGTCCACAGGTACCCACGTGATGTACTGGCATGACTGATTGGAGTTGAGAGAGCATGGGGCGAACCCGAAATAAAATGAGTCTTCGGGTGGACATTCATTCCTGCATAAACCGTTTTGGCATGGAGCCATTGTCATTGCATTTTTTAATACTTAGTGTTTTAACTGTTTTCCTTGAGGGTGCCCTTAAACCTTTTTTATTTATATTTTTTCAACATTCTAGTTCTATATTATTTTACCAAAGAAGTTTAATAAAGTATTAGATTGACGTTTTTGTCTTTGGATCTTCTGGATAAATGTCATTGTTTTAAGTCATGCATCGTAGTAGAGGCCTGAACTCGGGTGGGTCTTTATAGTTGGTATCAAAGCTTGAGTCATAGATTCTGTAAACTGACTTGCAATATGAGTCGTTTTGTAAAGACCCGACTCTAAATGGTCATAACTGGCCCTCACTAAATGTCTTATGTCAAAAAATTTAAAACCTAGCCATAAAGACATAAGAAAAAAAACATGCATTTTATTAACACATTCAACTCCAAACACAATTAAAGTCAAATCCACTTAGCCTCTGGCCAGAGTATATAAAAACCATTACAATTTAAAATGATGCTTCCAGAAATAAATATGCAAATGTAAACAGCAGATGCAGCGGACTCTTCCCATGACCAATCAACTCCTCCTCTAGCCACCTCGATGCTGTGCCAAGTTACCTGGTGGAAGAAACCACAGAAAGGGTGAGTACAATTGCACTCAGTAAAAATTCCCTAACAGGGGTACCTTACACAAGACAAATCATTTAGCATCCTAGCGTACAAGCAACCAACAATAATACGAAATGGTAGTTTCAATAGTAAAGGTCAACAAGTGACGAGCAGGGTCAGCACACCACTGGGCTGACTAGACAGGAGGGCAACCTAAGTGACCTCGGTCTCTGTAATGTCTATCTCTAAGACAAAACTAGGCTAGCACACAACAGGGCTAACTAGGGACAACACGATACTAGATTTGTCCTGGACATCACGCAACTAGGCTAGTCCTACTATGTTGGACATCACACAACTGGGCTCAACCCTGAAACAAACCAAGCCAGCACGCAACTCGACTGTCCCTCGGGGTACAACGAGCCAGCACTCAACTCGACTGTCACTCGGGCCAAAACGAGCCAGCACTCAACTCGATTGTCATTCGTGGGTCAACCAAGCCTGCACGCAACTCGATTGTCACTTGGAAAATGAGCCAGCACGTAACTCGACTGTCACTTATGGGTATGATTGAACCAGCACGCAACTCGACTGTCACTCGGGTCTCCCTAGCAAGCACTAATACAGTAGGCAACCTAGAGCGTGTCTAATAATCAACAAGTCTATAGTCAACAGGGCATTTTCATACATTCAAGACACTTATTACACAAGGGAGTGCTACAATCAATCTCAGAAACTACTTGCCAAGCCCTTGCAATAGAACGTGCATAATACAATAAACAGGAAACAGGGCTTACAAGTCAGACATACAAAAACAGATCAAGCATACAGTCAACCTGCACAAACTTATCCACTAACAGTTTATAAATCATGCAGAACATACTACTAGAAGTTTATCAAAGCCGTGTGCAGGGTTCACACAACCCCGGCAAGGAACCCTTACCTGAAAAGTTAAATCAGACAATCAACAGAGACAAGATCCTCGAGCTGTGGAAACAAATACAAGCCACCTAGCAAACAGAATAACATTTCACAATCAATCCTAGACAACAAATCCATAAACGAACATCAAATGGGTTTCTGGACTAGGTGTCTTACCCCAAACCGAGAGGAGCTTACTCTCAACAGGTAGGCTCGGCGGCAAGGACACGGTGTGGGCTGCAGATAGCAGATGGACGCTTGTAGGTCGGCGAGATGGGCGTGCAGCAAGCCTCAGCTGTGAGCAGTGGAACTCGGCAGGATAGCGTTCAAGGGGTTACGTCGCTACGGCGAGACCTCGCGTGCGTTGTGGCGCTGGGATTTGTGGCTGAGCTCGCAGGCTGCTGCGTGGTCGAGGCAGAGACGTGTGCGGGCTATGCAGGTAAAACTCGGCTTCGTATTGAGGATGGACAGTGATGCGGCTGCGTAGAGGTTGTGCATGCTGTGTGGCTGGTTGGGTCTGTGCATGCGGTGCGGCTGCGCTGGGGCTGGGCGTGCAGCGATGGTGAGGGGTTACAATGGGGCGATGGAGCTACTCGGCGACGTGGGGTTGTGCATGCGACTGGAGGCGATGGCTCTTGGCTGTAATGGTGGGCGATGGAGAAGAAGAGAGCTTAGAGAGTGTGAGTCCTTAGGCCAAATGAAGTGTTGAGGAAGATGGGGCAATCGACGAGGGATTTCTTGGAGTCAAAAGTATTTTCCTTGCAATTTTCTAAATTAAAATGCTTCAAAATCCCTCCATGCGCCAAGTGTCCTTGGAGGTTCACCCTTCGAGTCTTGACAAGCTCACTTTTAATTTCCAATTTTCTGTTAAATCCCGAACGACCTCCAAACAACTCCCGGTCCTAAATCCTGAAACTAGAACACAAATAATAAACTCAACACAAGTCTGGGAAACAACCTGAAACACTGAACAATTACCAAACTGCCCCCAAAGGCCAAATGACCAAAATACCCCTAGAAGCTCAGAAAGCTCTAACGGCCCAACCAGATGACCGAATAAATAACCAAACATACATGGAGATTCGGAATGAAAACCTGGGCCGTTACACATTTTGAGTCTCATGGTCCTTAGCAGCCGATCGTTATCAGGTAATCGTGTTAGTTAAAATATTAATTGAGCATATTAGTTGTTTGTTTTTCTTAAATATCTGGTTTGTTGCCCACCGGTGTGGCGCTTGGTCATTGTTATAACGCTTTAGCCCAGAATGTACTAAGAGATTGAGCTTTCTTGCAGACTTAAACAATGTATGAGCGTGTAACAAGGAGCTTCACCAGTGCGGGGGCCGAGGAAGGGGTCGGGGAAGGGGCTAGAGAAGCCAGTTACCCATTCTAGTGCCACCTGTTGGCACAGGGACGCCGCCAACAGTACCTGGATTAACCGTAGAAGCCTTGGCAGCCATACACGAGCTAATTCAGGGTCCATTCAAGGGTCCATGCAAGAAATTTTGCAATCTTTATCCTAGGTAGCTTCTCCACAGCCAACTCAAGAGGTCAGTTCTGCGTCGGTTGACCCTGCCTCGAAGACCACACCTGCAACTGAAATTTCAAATGGGGTGTCAGCCGACAAAGTTGAGAAGCAGAATGAGGCTGGTAGCAGTAAGAGTGCTTTTGAAAACGCCCAAATCATTAAGGATTTAATGAAGTTTAAGCTGAGAGAGTACTTTGAGGCAGCAGAGACCCTGTTAGCCGCCGAAAACTGGGTGTCCCATATGGAGACGATCTTCCATCATATGGAATGCCCTGAAAGGCAAAAGGTGCGTTGTGCTTCATTCGTCCTGCAAGATGAGACAAGGAGCTGGTACAAAATGCAAGAAATTAAGAGAAGAGCACCTGGAGAACCACCATTGACGTGGGACGAGTTTAATTTGTTATTTTATGAGAAATACTTTACCGAGTCTGACAGACTGGAGAAGATCTCTCAGTTCACCACCATTCAGTAGGGGACGGATTCGGTAGAAAGGTATGAATTCAGATTCAATGAGTTGTATCCCTTTGCTGAAGAATTAATTCCTACAAAGAAACAGAAGATCTGTTACTTTGTCAATGGACTGCATGACAGTATCCAGGGGGATGTGCTAGCCCACAATCCAACCACTTTTCGAGATTGTGTAGAGAAAGCTAAGAAGTTGGACATGAAGTTTAGGAATGAAGGATATGTAGTTCTTTCGCCTGTAAACAATCAGGGATTTAAAAGTAAGTTCGAGCCTCTCAGGTTGTTTAGGCCCAGGGAGTCAAGACCAAGGTACAATCATGATAAGCATAGAGGAAAACGGTCGGAGCAGTCGTACCAGAAAAATGATCAGCCTGAGTATAGATCTTAGTGACATCATTCTAGGCCATAGCAAAAGAATTTGAGGTACTGTAAGGCATGCGGCAAGAGACACTTGGGGCGATGCGAGACAGGGGCTAGAATCTGTTACAAGTGCGGCAAGGAAGGCTATTTTGCTAGAAATTACTCAGTGAAAGATAATACAGAAAAGTCAGGGCTTCAAGGGGAAGCAAGAACGCCTACTGTAAGTTTGGCCCAGCAGGAAGGCAGGGTGTACGCTACCACTAGGAAAGAGGCTGAGACTTCAGCTAATGCAGTCACAGGTACACTACCTTTACTTGATCATTTTTCCTTTGTACTATTTGATTATGGTTCTTCGCATTCGTTTATTGTGCATGCTTTGTGTCTTCTGTGGGATTTGAGTTAGAACCTTTAGGGTTCTAGTTAGTAGTGGCCACTCCAACTGGAGTACAACTCATGAGAAAGTTAAGGCTGGTGAGTTGGTTATATCACGCCAGTCCTTAGGTATTATACTACTAGTTTTGCCTATGAGTGAGTTTGATGTAATTATTGGTATGGATTGGTTGGCCGATAACCACGCCGTGATCGACTGCCACCAGGAGGAAGTCATTTTCAACCCATTGTCAAGATCAAGCTTTAAGTTTAAAGGACAAGGATCTGGGGAATGCCCCAAGGTAGTTTCAGCTCTAAAGGCAAGTAAGTTAATGTCTAGAGGAGCTTGAGAATTCTTAGCGTCGATATCCGGGGAGTAGGATTCAGAGTTGGCTGTTGATGCCATGCCAATGATCAGGGACTTCGCCGAGGTATTTCCTAATGACCTACCAAGTTTGCCACCGCCTAGAATTGTCGATTTCTGCATCGAGTTAGAGTCTGAAACTGTTCCAATCTCGAGGGCATCATACAGGATGGCCCCAACTGAGTTGAAAGAATTAAAGGTACAATTGCAGGAATTAATTGACAAGGGGTTCATCAGACCTAGTGTGTCGTCGTGGGGAGCTCTAGTACTCTTTGTTAAAAATAAGGGCGGATCGATGAAATTGTGCATCGATTACTGCGAGCTGAATAAAGTGATGATTGAGAATAAGTACCCTTTGCCCAGAATTAAAGATTTGTTCGACCAATTGCAGGGAGCCTCTGTGTTCTCAAAGATTGACTTGCGATCAGTTGAAGATACGGGAACAAGACATCCCTAAAACAGCCTTATGATCCAAGTACAGGCACTATGAGTTCGTTGGATGTCGTTCTGCTTGACGAACGCACTAGCAGCTTTCACGGACATGATGGATAGAGTGTTCAAAGAATTTCTAGACAGGTTTGTGATTGTGTTTATTGATGACATCCTAATTTACTCAAGGACTAGGGTTGAGCGTGAGAAACACTTGAAGATGGTCTTGTCGGCACTTAGAGACAATAGGTTGTATGCTAAATTTTCAAAGTGTGAGTTTTGGCTTAGCAAGGTTCCTGTTTTAGGCCATGTAGTTTCCAGCGAAGGAATCTCGATGGACCCCGCTAAGGTTGAGGCGGTAATGAATTGGAATAGCCCGACTTCTGTATCTAAGTGAGAAGCTTTCTAGGCCTAGCCGGTTACTACCGTCATTTTTGGAGGGTTTTTCCAAGATAGTGGGACCCATGAGGGGCCAACCTTTTGTGTGGACGGATAAATGTGAGGTTAGTTTTAAGGAATTGAAAAGGCGATTGACTAAAGCGCTAGTGTTAGCAGTGCCAGAGGGAACGAGAGACTTTGTGGTTTACAGTGATGCTTCAAAGTTTGGACTCGGTTGCATTTTGATGCAGAAGAGGAGAGTCATTGCTTACGCTTCCAGGCGACTTAAGGATTATGAGCAGAATTACCCGACGCATGACATGGAATTTGCAGCGGTGGTTTTTGTGTTAAAAATATGGAGGCCCTACTTGTATGGGGAGAAAATCAAGATATTTACGGATCACCAGAGCTTGAAAATACTTCTTCACTTAGAAAGAACTGAACATGAGACAAAGTTGATGGTTGGAGTTGGTGAAAGACTATGATTGCGAGATCCTGTATTACCCGGGAAAAGCTAATGTCGTTGTTGATGCCCTAAGTAGGAAGACATCACATTCTGCCGCCAGGTCGATGCTTGTAAGAACCCGACCCAAAATACGGTCCTAAACCTAGGTTCTCACTCAGCATGCAAGTAAAATATGTTTATAAATGATTTAGTGCTCATATTAAAACTTTTCAAACATCAAGAGCGGGGAACATTTAAACTCAAACAACAAACTTTCATAAGCTAAAACAATAACATAAAACATGCCTGGCCAGTATTTATTAAAAACATTCAAATAGTTTTAAACAACCCAAATCACCAAGTTCCCCTAAGGACTCCATGTCCAACTACATGTTGAATAATAAATGCAATGATAAAGACACAATAGAGTGCCGGCAGCTCCCATGATCATGCAGCTCCATCTGCTAGCCGTCCCGGAGCTGTCCCAAGTCACCTGGTGAAAAAACCACAGAAATAATGGTGAGTACAAACATACTCAATAAGAATCCCCAACTAGGGTACAATACGATACATCAGTCATCTAGCAACCTAGTATACATGCAAACAGTTACCAACATAGAGTAATGCTAAAAAAGCTAACAGGGCAGATTCGGAATCCTCGGAAGTCTCCTACTTCTAGCCTAATAATTGGCTCTCCTAACCAATCTCAAGACATCCTCAAGGGTCTTTCTCCCTCGGCCAATTGATCAGCTAAAAAATCGACCCCAAATAGATGTGAGACACCCTCGAGGGTCTTTCTCCCTCGGCCAAATGATTAGCTCAAAAACCAATCCAAATAGGTTTCCTCGAGGGCCTCTCATCCTCGGCTACCTAAAACTTGACTAACGGGAGAGTACCCAAAGTCTGGCTCTAAACTAGAACAGAAGTGGTGTACTCACGAACATTAGCCCGGGGGAGCTCTCCGAACCAGCTACTAATGCGTGTGCGCGCACACCGCACGCTGCTGTAGCCGGCGTAAATGTGGTTGCTTAGGGACAAACTATGTGGGACAGGTACTCATGCCTAAGACTCGGAAGTGGTGTCACATAGTACAGAAGTGTGAGGCCCTCGACACTCATCTGTAACAACCTGTACCACCTACCTGAAGCTAAGAACCGGCCAAGGTAGGCTTACACCATTGGTAGGGTTCCACTCTAGCAAGCTACAAACTAGGCTTATGCCGATGTAGGAGCAAATTCGAATCGGCTGTCGGGGTGGAAGCAAAGTACGTTATGCTTCGCACTCGATCCTGACCGGTGGGGATAAAGTACGTTATGCCCGCTCTCAGCCTCTAGATGATGACAAATCCTACTGTCCTAACTAAGAGTACAGAGTAAACGATTCCTGGCTAAACATACATGCTCAACAATATAAACACATAACCTAGCATGATACTACGAACTTAAGCAGGAATCATAAACATGCTGGAAGAACAAACCTAGCATGGCACTAACATGTACAAGCAGGGCAAACATGCTAGCAAGAAGTCAACAACAGCTGTCCTATAACTAACATGCTCATAACAGTCAACAAACATACAAGGCACATCATGATAATATCGTAGGGTCCACACAACCACGGTAAGAAATCCTTACGTGGAAAATACAGAAAGTAATCACAACAGTAACCAACGACCCTCGAGCTGCACAGTCAACCCGAATAACCTAGGCAAACACACCTAACATCGACATTAAGACGATTAATACACCTGCAAGCATCTAACTTAACCAAGAATGCAAGGGGAATAGAGGTTACCCAAACCGAGAACTGGACGACAACCGGAGAAAACAACTTCACTGCCTCAAGGCTTCGCTGCGGCGAAGAGACACTGCTGCGAGGGCTGGCGACACTGGGCTGCGGCTAGCTGTTGCGGCTACGAACGGGCGAATTGCTGGTGCAGCCTCGCTGGTGCAGCAACGAGAGGGCTACTGAGCTGCAGCTAGACACGGGCGGGCGGACGCACGGAGAAGCCTTGACAGGAATGGAAAGGGCACTCGCGGCGAGAGTAGCGATGCGGTTAAACTGGGCTGCTCTCGGTGCTACTGGTCGGGCGAAGTGGCGGGTGTGCGGCAAAGAAGCTTGCGATGCGGCAGGCTTTCTCTCGCCTAGAGAGAGCGCACGATGAGGAGAGCAAAGGGGCTGCGGGCTCTCGGCAGGCTGCGGACAAGAGCAAGGGCGAGGCGACGGGCTACTTCTGGCCGTGCGTGGGCTGCAATGAGGCTCGGTTGGGTTCGCTACTGCAGCGCTGGTGCTGCTGGGACGAGCGTCTAGGCAGAAAACTCACACTCACAACACACTCGGTTCTTGGCTTCTTAGAGAGTTAGGCAAGAAGAGGATGGAAAGGGCGAGGGAATTTGTGCGGCAAAGAGAGGAGGTTAAAGAACACGATTTCTCCCTTTCATTCTTCGTTAAATAGGTTAAGCGGTTCCTTCTCTCGGCTTTCCCCCTTCGAGTCCCAGCTGAAGCAAACTTTTCTCTTTAATTAAACTCATTTAATCCAAGCCTCTAAACCCTTTTAGGTCAAGGGTTCAAATCTCACAAGCATCACCTTTTATTTTCTATTTTTAAAACTCTTTTAAACCAAGCTCCCAGCTTCAAAACGACCAAGGTTCAAGCCTTGGCAAGTGCACTTTTAATTCTTTAATTTGTAATTAACCAAACTACCTCCAAGCTTCCGAGCAACCAACACAAACTTCTTAGACTTGCAACCAACAAACCATCAAGCCTTGGCAAGGGACAGGAATAGCCCTGGAATCCTGATTATTCATAAAACTGGTCCCGGGGCAAAATGACCAATATGCCCTTAAGGAATAAATAGCTCTAACGGCCCAACCGAACATCCGAATCATGAACCGAAAACACCTGAGAAACCAACATGGAAAACTGGGTCGTTACAGTGTTGTCAGCGCCCCTACGATGAGATCTAGACTAGTATGAGATTACTTTAGGCAGAGAGGCTACAACATAGTTAGCTGAGGTGATAGTACAGTCTTCGTTTAGGCAGTGGACTGTTGATAGACAACAGAGTGACCAGGGGTTGCTAGTATTGTTTGCTCGAGCTCATGTTGAGTAGGGCCCTGATTGGTCAGTGTCGTCAGACAGGGGCTTGAAGTTTCGTCAGTGCCTGGTGGTTTCAGTTGATGCCGAGATCAGAGGGAGTTGTTAACTGGGGCTCACAGTTCGCCGTTTTCTTGGCACCTAGGGGGTACTAAGATGTATCAAGATCTAAAAAAGTGTTATTGGTGGAATGGTATGAAAAGAGACATCGCATCTTTTGTTAGTCGGTGTTTAACTTGTCAACAAGTGAAAGCCCAAGGCTGAAACCAGTAGGCTTCTCCAACCTTTGAGTATCCTATAATGGAAGTGGGAAGATATCACCATGGATTTTATATCAGGACTCTCTAAGACTGCAAGGGGATTTACAGTGATACTGGTTTTGGTAGACCGTCCCACCAAGAGCGCGCATTCCATTCTGGGTAAGCCGACTTATTCTGTTGAGAAGTGGGCACAGTTGTACTTGGTGGGCGTCGTACGACTTCACGGGGTACCGGTAAGCATTGTTTGAGATGGGGATACCCGATTCTCCTCGCATTTCTAAAAGAGCCTTCAGAAGGTTTGGGTACCACGTGCAAGTTTAATACTGCTTTCCACCCTCAAACGGATGGTCAGACCGAGAGGGTCAACCGGAATTTGGAGGACATGCTGAGAGCTTGTGTGCTGGATTTCCAAGGGAGCTAGGATGGTTGGTTGTATTTGATGGAGTTTTCCTACAATAACAGTTTCTAGTCCACCATCAGGATAGCCCCATTCGAGGCCTTGTATGGCAAGAGATGAAGATCGTCGGTATTCGAGGAAGAAGTCAAGGAAAGGAAATTGTTGCGTCCCGACCTTTTACTGTTGACCAATGGCGCCGTACAGAAAATTCATGCCATGATGCTTACGGCGCAGAGTCTGCAAAAGAGTTATGCAGATGTTTGGCATCGTGATTTGGTATTTGAAGTGGGGAATCACGTTTTCCTCAAAGTCGTACCCATGAGGGGTGTTTTTCATTTTGGAAAGAAGGGGAAACTTAGTCCTAGATTTGTTGGCCCATTTGAAATTTTGTAACAGGTTGGTCCTGTTGCTTACAAGTTGGCTTTGCCTCCGTCCCTGTCAGTGGTACATGACGTTTTCCACGTATCGATGCTTAGACGGTATGTGCAGGACTCTTCCCATGTGATTGATCATGAGCCATTGCAACTAGATAAGGATTTGAGCTTTAAGGAAACGCCTGTGCAAATTCTGGCTAGAGACTGAAATGTACTGAGGAGTAGAGAGGCCAACGTAGTTAAAGTACTTTGGATGAGCAAATCGGTTGAGAAGGCTACTTGGGAGCGCGAGGAAGATATGCGCGCTCATTACCCAGAGTTGTTTTTACCTTAGTCAACTTATGAGGACAAAAGTTTCCTAAGGAGGGAATATTGAAACGCCCTAGCCTCTTTTTACTCCTTCTAGTGAGTTGGTTTGTTTAATGCACTCTATTTTTAGATTAAAATATAAAAAAAAAAATAAAAGGAAAGTTTTTAAAAAGTATTAATAAATGTTTTTTTTTCTTTTTCCTTTTTTTCTCCTTCTTTTTTTCTTTTTCTTTCTCTCTCTCTCTCTCTTCTCTTTTCTTCACACACAGACCAACCCCGTCCCCCATTTTCTTCCTCCCTTCTCCGTCACCCACAGCCAAGCCCAGCCGTAGCCGCCGCACAGACTCCGCTGGCCGAACGCCTGCAAACCTGCCACCTACCTGCGCTACAACTCGCGTGGTGAACTAGCGCCCCGTACGCGTTCTTCGCATGCCCAGCCATCTTCCCGCACCGACCACTGTTGTCGATCCCGCTACTGGTCCGTGGTCACCATCGATTGCCAATCGTTGGGCTGATTTTCGAGTAGATTTGGGGTATGTGATACAAATTGTGGCCTATGTTCTCTCCCATGTTTTCAATTGGGAACACGATCTATCTTCTTACCTGTTATTGTAAACCAGGTTCGAGACTCTAAACCACTCCCTCCGTGGTTGATTGATCGGGTTGATCAGCTTTGGCCAGTAGGTAATTAATTTGTAGAGCTTGTGTTTTTGTGGCGATTAAGGATGACGTGGTGTTGGTGCTAGAACTAATTAATCATATTTATAATACTTTTTGAAAAATAATAAACAGGGTAATTGTAACGGCCCGGAAATTTCATCCCGGTCATCCCGGGTTGTCCAGAGGCATTTTGGTAATTTGGTCGGGCCGACGGGCCGGTTATGTCTTTGCTAATTGCCGGAAAAATTATGAGATGATTTGAATGGGATCGGGAAGTTTGGTGAAGATATTTGGGCTTGGTAGAATGTGGAAATAAATAGGGAATTAAATAGCACGTCGAGTGAGATTCGAGCCAGGGTCGTGTGGGAAGCTAGGCGAGTGTCATTGCCAATCGAGCCACCAGGCGTTTTTGTGATCTTAAGCGCGCCAGCTTGTATATAAGCCTGTTCGATGTGAGTTTTGGTTTAAAAGGCCAGCCCGCCCGAAGCTTCTCCTTCGTTCTTCTTCTTCCCCGATTTCCTTCCCGACCGACCGAGCTTTCCCTCGCCGTTTCTCCCTCGCCGACCTCCGTTCCGGTAAGTTCTTCTTCTCCTTCTCTTATCTTCTTCTTCTTCTTCTTCTTCTCCCCCAATTCCTTCCCCTTTCTCCCCTGTTTTCTATTTCGTTTCTGCCGGCCGTGGGAGTGAGGAGAATCGTGTGGATTTTGTGCAGCTAGTGTAGGGGAAGTCACCCAGCAACAAATCGCTCGTCGAATATTCTCCAATCGCCCGAAATCGAGCTCGTTTTCTCCAATGCCCTGTTCGCCCCTATTCGCGGGCAGAAGCTGGCGCAGGCGCCTGTCGCGTGCCCTGCCGCCGAGCCACGTCGCGCCCGAGCGCCCATGTGTCGCCCTGCACGCTCCGCGTTCGTCTGCGCACCCAGCCGAGCCGCGTCGCCATCGCCCTGCTCGCCCGCACACAGCCGCGCCCCAGCGCTATGTCGCCCGCGCGCCCACTTGCCCAGCTCTGCGCCCCAGCGTGCCCAGCCAGCCCTATTGCTGCCCCGCTCGTGCAATCGACTCGTTCGTGTGTCCGTCGCGCCTTGTGAGTTGCTCCCGAGCTGAACCCTGTTTATTTTATTATATTTAGGCCTATTGTGTGATTTTTTTTGTGATTGATAAGTTCTCGATAGCTAGTTCGGGTTCGTTCGCAACTTAGGATTTCGTGTCAAATCGTCCCCGACCAAGGTAAGGATTTCTTACCGGAGTTGTGTGGACCCTGCGATATTATATGTGATTGCTGATTGATTGCGTGTTTGTGTTTATTGACATATTTAGTAATAGGTGCTCGTTTCTGAATTCCCGGTTAGCATGATTTTCCTGATTAATTCTCATGTTAATCCATGCTAGGTTGTTCCTTTCTGGCATGCTCGTATCTGTTCCTTGCTTCGTAGTATCATGCTAGGCTAGTTGTATTCTTATTGAGCACGTATTGGATTTTATTGAATTGTTTGCTGATTGCTAGGGCAGGTTAGAGTTGCAGGTAGATAGCATCATCCGGGCCTGATGCATAAAGTACCTTACATCCATGGCAGGGACGTCGAGACAGTTCTCCGTCCCTGGACCCCGTGAGGGATTAGCTAACCCTACCGGTAGGCCCTGCAATCTTGGGTGAGGGTGGCAGACTGTTAAATGCCCCAACGGTCTGGATGATGACTTGGCATTGCCTCATCCCCAGCAGCCGGCATGTCCTCAGAATGTTTGGCAGTAGCCCCTGATTGCCACCTATTAAGGCAAGAACGGCTTCTTGGTGTAAGCCTACCACGACCCGTACCTTAGCCCCAGGTGCGGTGGTTCAGGCTGACATAGTTTACGTGTCCAGGTCTCACACCCCTATGTCAGTGACACCGATCTAGAGATTTAGTTAGGCGTGGTGACTGGACATGGGCAGTTTGCCTCTAGACCCGGCACCCCCCATAGTCTGCAGTAGCACGCGGTGCATGCTTACGCTCATTACAACGCCGACTGGAGAGCTCCTCGAGATTGTGAGCCAGTGTACCTTTCGTCACGCCGATGAGATGTGCCGAGGTCGGGACTTATTTCTCGTATAGGGCGACTTGTGTATTGGATTGTGTGGTGGATATTATTCCGGACTAAGACCCTAAGTTGGCATCCGAGGCCCAAGTGTGGGCTAAGCTATGTGCTCTATTCTGTGTTTATACTCATAGCTTGCATACGCTCATCGAGATGACCATGTATATCGTATTGTACCCCGGTTGGGGATTCTTACTGAGTAATTCGTTACTCACCCTTATTATTGTGGTTTTTTCCACAGGTAACCTAGTTGCGAGACAGGATGGCTGAAGGAGGAGCTGTGATCATGGTTCCCAGTCATCAAACTCTGATTTTGTGTTATGACTCTTTATGTTTTATTTTCCCCTGAATGCATATAGCCGGGCACGGAGCCCTAGGATGTTTTCTAAATATTTTGTGGATTCCAGCATTATCGTATCTAGACATGTTTTGAATGATTTTAAGAAATCTCTGATCGGAGTATACTTTGGAAATGTATTTATCTTGGAACAAGTGCTTGGAGACAGGGACAGGTTCCAGGGAAATTGTCTAGTTTTAAAAGGGACTGTTTTGAATGTTTTGTTTTAATTGGAATCCGAAGTCATGTTTGTATAATGTCCTTTACTTTGAATGCATGCATTGGGGTAAGGGCCCATTTAGTGCCCCATTCGGGTCGGGTCTTTACAGTAATGATGTGGCAATCCATAAATTTTTCCTTAAGAAGATTGACACAAGACGTATGTGTTCTATCCTCTTTCGCGCAAGTATACGCGATCCAATTGTAGCAAATTTTAATCAATAAGTACATGTCATTCTCCATAGGGATTTTTGTCGTGTTTGAACTTACTTTCATGCGAGTGTTTACAGTAACTAGTGTAATAAATCAATAAGTGATAGGGTGTAATAACTACGAGGAATAACGAAAGATTAACTGAATAGGGTAAAGCATCAGAAGGGTTAAGGTTTTCATGGCTTCGCTTAGGCGAAGCAACTAGCGAATAGGGTTGCTAACATAAAGCCCTTCAATTCTCTCGAACTTTGGCAGTTGTCTTTCTCAAGCCCCTAGTTGGTTCTGTCAAACTCAACTACAACTACGCGACAACAAGCTTTAAGTGGACCTTATCTCTAACTGCTCACTACAAAGGTTATGCATGCAGGTTCGCTCCGTCTTAACTCTCTCGAATCAACACAGAGTGCAAAAAGGGGTATTAACACAATGTAAGTCAAGTGAGTTTTACATGCATGTAAATCTATTCATTAATGTCTTCGCTTATGTGAATTCCTTACGTCCCTTAATTCTTCCGACAATTGATTTAGCTACTCATGTTAAAGGAAAACATATTCAAGTAAGGAAAACCAGCAGTGAACATGCGTAGATAACAAAATGAACTTCGTAAAATTCTAGAAGTATGACATAAGACTTAAACGTTGAAATTGTTGAAGAAACTGTTACAAAGTATTGCGGTTAAACTAAATCTGAAGGAAAACCAACAACAAAAGAGCGAACAACAACTAAAAGCCTGGCAAAACTACTCCAATTGCCGAAATCTATCTACTACGGGAAGAAAGTTGGTCGTAAAACAAATCGGAACACTGAAACCTAGAGAGAAAATAATGGAAGCTCGACGACGATGAATTTGAGGAAGCTCCGACTTATACAGTGTAACGGCCCGAAATTTCATCCCGGTCTTCCCGGGTTGCCCAGGGGTATTTTGGTAATTTGGTCGGGTCGACAGGGCCGCTTATGTCTTTTCTAATAGCCGGAAAAATTATGAGATGATTTGAATGGGATCGGGAAGCTTTGTGAAGATATTTGGGCTTGGTAGAATGCAAAAAGAAATAGGGAATTAAATAGCGCGTCGGGTGAGATTCGAGCCAGGGCCGCTTGGGAAGCTAGACGGGTGGCATTGCCAATTGAGCCGACGAGCGCTCTTGTTAATCTAAGCGCGCCATCTAGTACTTATGCGTGACTTCTCCTGCCTTTGGTTTAAAAGCCAGCCCCCCCGAGCTTCTTCCCCATTTCTTCTTCTTCCTTCGCGATTTTTCCCCCGACCGACAGCGATTCTCCTTCGCGATTTCTTCCCTCGCCAGCTCCAATTTGACCGAGTTCTCCCTCCACTTCGAAGTTGATTTCCATTCCCGAGCAGCAGGTAAGCTTCTTTTCTTCTTCCTCTCCTTCAAATCCGATTCCCCTGTTTTCGATTTCAATTTTCCAACCGAGTCGAAGTGAATTGCTGGGTGGATTTTGTACAGCTTGTGTAGGGGAGTTCAACCAGCAACCAATCGCTCGTCGAAATTCGCCAAATCACCCAAATTCGAGTTTCTTCTCCATCGTCCCTGTTCGCCCCTTCGCTCGCGCGCAGAAGCAGCCCAGCCCACCGAGCCACGCCGCGCATCGCCGAGCCGTGTCGACAATGCGAGCCCCAGCGTTGTGTCGCGTGTCCTGCTGCCGAGCCGAGCCGAGCTTAATTATTTTATTTTATTTAATTTAATTTAGATATTGTGTGTAATTGTGTTGTGCTTGTTAGGTCCCGGTAGCTAGTTCGAGATCGTTCGCAACTTAGGTTTTCGTGTAATCGTCCCCGACCAAGGTAAGGATTTCTTACCGGAGTTGTGTGGACCCTGCGATATTATATGTGATTGCTGATTGATTGCTTGTTTGTGTTTATTGACATGTGTAGCTAAGTGCTCTATTCTGAATTCCCGATTGACATGATTTTCCAGGTTAATTCTCATGTTAATCCATGCTAGGTCGTTTCTTTCTGGCATGCTCGTATCTGTTCTTGCTTCGTAGTATCATGTAGGTTCATTGTATTCTTATTGAGCACGTATTGGATTTTACTAAATTGTTTGCTGATTGCTAAGGCAGGTTAGAGTGGCAGGTAGATAGCATCATCCGGGCCGGGTGCATAACAAACCTGGCATCCACGACAGGGCCATATGAGATGGAGCTCCGCCCTGATCCCGTTAGGGAGAAGCTAACCCTAACAGCTGGCCCCGCAATCTTGGGTGAGGGTGGCAGACTGTTAAATGCCCCAACCGTCGGGATGATGACTTGGCATTGCCTCGTCCCCGACAGTCGGCATATCCTCAGCGTGTTCGGCCGTAGCCCTTGATTGCCACCTATTAAGGTAAGGACGACTTCCTGGTGTAAGCCTACCACGACCCGTTCCTTAGCCCCAGGTGCGGTGGAGCAGGCTGACATAGTTTACGTGTCCAGGTCTCACACCCCTATGTCAGTGACACCGATCCAAAGATTTAGTTAGGCGTGGTGGCTGGACATGGGCAGCTTGCCTCTAGACCCAGCACACCCCATAGTCTGCAGTAGCGCGCGGTGCATGGTTACGCTCATTACAGCGTCGACCGGAGAGCTCCTCGAAATCTTGAGCTAGTGTACCTTTCATTCGATAGTAGACAGGCTAAGGCCGGGACTTGTTTCTCGTATAGGGCGTATTGTGTGAAGGATTGTGTGGTGGATTATTCCGGACTAAGACCCTGAGTTGGCATCCGAGGTTCAAATGTGGACTCAAGCTATGTGCTCTATTCTGTGTTTATACTCATAGCTTGCATACACTCAGCTAGATGACCATGTATATCGTATTGTACCCCGGTTGGGGATTCTTACTGAGTAATTCGTTACTCACCCTTATTATTGTGGTTTTTCCACAGGTAATCGAGTTGGGAGACAGGATGGCTGAAGGAGGAGCTGTGATCATGGGGCCCAGTCATCAAACTCTGATTTTGTGTTATGACTCTTTACGTTTTATTTTCCCCTGAATGCATGTAGCCGGGCACGGAGCCCTAGGATGTTTTCTAAATGTTTTGTGGATTCCAGCATTGTTGTATCTGGACAGGTTTTGAATGATTTTAAGAAATCTTTTATGAGAGTAAACTTTGGAAATGTATTTATCTTGGAACAGGTGCTTGGAAACAGGGACAGGTTTCAGGAAAATTGTCCGGGCTTTGAACTGAATGTTTGAATGTTTTGTTTTTAATTGGAATCCGAAATCATGTCTGTATAATGTCTTTTACTTTGAATGCATGCATTGGGGTAAGGGCCCATTTAGTGCCCCATTCGAGACTGCTCATGGAGTAGAATTTGCTGATTCTATGAGGGCTATGGTGGTCGATCTATTGAGTGGCCAGAGGGCAGAGACCTAGGCTTTTTTGGCCGCGCAGCGGGAAGAGTCCCGAGCCTAGATCGAGCAGTTGACCCGCTTGTTAAAGAGTTTGTATGAGAGGGTTCAGGCTGATGGTGACTTCGATTTTGTGATATGTGCAAATGGTCAGTTGACCCTTCGAAGAGAGAGGCCGTTAGTTCGTGGGCTGGGCAGCGACGATCGTGGTTTCCGAGATTCGTAGCTTCCCGGTCCGCCGGATATTACCAACGCTTCGTTCAAAATTTTTCTTCTATAGCAGCCCCGCTTACTCGGTTGACGAGGAAGGGCGTCGATTTTGTTTGGGATAAGAAGTGCGATGAGAGTTTTGCTAAGCTAAAGAACAGCTTGACGTCTGCGCCCGGTGTTGGCGATTCCGAGGGAAAGGGGTTTCGTGGTGTACAAAGATGATGCCGGCAAGTTTGGTTTGGGTTGCGTTCTGATGCAACACGGTAAGGTGATAGCGTACGCCTCGAGGCAGTTGAAACCACACGAGCAGAACTATCTGACTCATGATATGGAGTTGGCAGCGGTCGTCTTTGCACTTAAAATCTGGAGGCACTATTTATATGGGGAAAAGATTCAGATTTTCTCGGACCACCAAAGCCTCAAGTATTTCTTCACTCAGAAGGACCTGAACATGAGGCAGAGGAGGTGGTTGGAGCTTGTAAAGGATTACGACTGTAAAATCCTGTATCACCCTGGAAAGGCAAATTTTGTGGCAGATGCACTAAGTAGAAAGACCTCGCATCTAGCAACGTTGGCAAATCCCAAAAGTATCATAAGAAAAGACCTCGGGAGAGCAGAAATAGCAGTGTTGTTAGGGGATGTTACCGCCAGGGTAGCTCAGTTGACCATCCAGCCTTCGATAAGGCAAAGGATTATCGACGGCCAGTTGGGTGATCCTAAGTTAAAGAGTTTGTATGAGAGGGTTCAGGCTGATGGTGACTTTGATTTTGTGATATGTGAAGATGGTGGTTTGAGATATAAGGGTCGGCTATGTGTCCTAGCCGATGCTGGTATTCGTACAGAGTTGTTGACCGAGGCTCACACCTAGCCTTTTGCATGGCACCCAGGGGGTAACAAGATGTATTAAGATCTTAAGCAGACTTTTTGGTGGATGGGGATGAAGAGAGAGATTGCCCAGTTTGTCAGTCGGTGCTTCACTTGTCAGCAAGTGAAGGCGCCTAGCGTAAAACCAAAGAGTTTCTTCGCGGCCGCTCGGGTGCCGCAGATGGAAGTGGGAGGAGATCACCATGGACTTTATTTCGGTTTGCCTAGGACTCCTAGAGGTTATGCAGATTTGGGTGATCGTTGACAAAGTTGACCAAGTGTGCACACTTCGTTCCGGCGCAGATAAGCTATACCGTGGAGCAAAGGCGCAGCTTGTTCCTTGAGCAGATAGTTAGGTACCACGGTGTGCCAGTTAAAATTATCTCCGACCGGGATTCCCATTTTACATCACGGTTTTGGAAAGCCCTTCAGGCAGGTTTGGGCACAGAGTGCAGCTACAAGATCTGACCTTCCCCACTGCACCGATGGCGTAAAGAGCGGGTAAATCAGATTTTAGAAGATATGTTGCGAGCCTGTGCATTGGATTTCCCGGGTAGTTGGGACCTATACTTATATTTGATGGAGTTTGCCTACAACAATAGTTTCCAGTCGACCATTCAGATGGCACCGTTTGAGGCATTGTATGGTAAGCGCTGCAGAGGCCCAGTATTCTGGGAAGAGGTTGGAGACAGGCAAGTATTGGGTCCAGAGTTGCTCCAGTTGACCAATGAGGCTGTCTAGAAAATAAGAGCTCAGATGTTGTTGGCGCCCACCTGGTGGCGGAAGAGCTACGCCGATGTCAGGCGTAGAGAGTTGGAGTTTGAGGTTGGCCAGCACGTGTTCCTTAAGGTAGCTCCGATGCGTGGAGTTCTGAGGTTTGGTAGGAAGGGTAAGCTGAGCCCCATGTTTGTTGGACCATTCGAGATCCTCGAGAGGATTGGGGCCGTAGCTTACCGGTTAGCATTGCCGCCATCTTTGGCTGCAGTGCATAGTGTGTTCCATGTTTCGATGCTCCGCCAGTATGTGGCAGACCCTTCGCATGTCATAGATTTCGAGCCTTTGCAGCCAAACCATGACCTGAGCTTTGAGGAAAAACCCATAAAGATCATAACATTTGAGAAGAAAGTCTTGAGGAACCGAGCAATTGATTTAGTGAAAGTGCAGTGGCGGAATCAGAGAGTTGAGGAAGCTACTAGGGAGTTGGAAGGGGAGATGAGGAGAAATTACCGGAGTTGTTTTAGTGCAAAGAACTTCCGAGGACGAAAGTCCTCCAAGGAGGAGTATTGTAATGGCCGGATTTCAGGTTAAATGGAAATTAGTTAAAAAAAAAAAAAGAATAGGAGGGCTCGAACCCTTAGCCTAAAAGAGGGAAGGGAGTTTGGAATTAATTAAGGAAAAAAGAAATAAATGCGTTGGCAAGGGCTCGAATGGGGGAAGCCTTGGGAAGGGCATTTGAGATTCCCAAAGCCTATTTAACTTAGGGAAGGAAGGAAAAAGAAAAAAAAAAAGAAAGGAAAAAAAAACCCCACTCTCTCTCCCAAACCTCACCCTTCCTCACCACGCCGCCGACGCCCACTTTTTTCCCACCGCCGCGGCGCCAGTAACCCTCACCCTCGTCGCTTGGCGCCGCTGTTGCCCAACCGCCCGTCGCCGACCGAAAAGCCTTGCAACCAGCACGTCGCTCGCACCGACGCCCAGCGCCGCCGTCGCCGCACCGTGCGCCCAGCAACAGACCGCCGCGCCACCGCTGGCCGTTCGGCCGCAACCGCACACCCGCGCACCAGCCGCATCGCTCGTCCGTCCGCCCGCGTCGCCCCGCTTCGCCGCGACATCGCCCCAGCGTGAGCCGCTCGCGCGGCTGCCCCGCCTCCTGTGTTGCCCGTGACGCGCGCCTCCGTCCAGACGCCTTTCCGCGCGCCGCTCCAGCGTGTGCGCTCGCCTTGCCGCGCGCCCTAGCTGCAAAGCGCCAGCGCCGCCACTGCACCAGCAGCGCCGTTCTGCTCGCTTCTTTGCGCGAGACGTGTGTCTTCTCGGTTGGTAAATTTCGAGCCTCCACCCTTTAGACTTCATGATTTTAGCTGCTGTTTATTTATTTAGGATATTTTATTGTATGCCTAGGTCGCTCGGGTTCGCTTTAAAGCTCGAGGCTTGTTAGTTGGTTCGTGATAGTTACTTTCCACTCGTTTCCAGGTAAGGATTTCTTACCCGGGGTTGTGTGGATCCTGCGAACACTTGATAGCATATTGATTATTGTAACTGTATGAGTTTCTAGTGGATAGGCATCATGCTTGCTTTTGATTCATGTTCGTGTTATGTTCGCGTTCCCTTGGTTCCGTGCTACGTTCTTCCATCCTGTCATATCCATGCTTTATGTTGTATTCTATTAGTTCCATGCTACGTTCTTCCATCCTGTCATATCCATGCTTTATGTTGTATTCTATTAGTTCCATGCTACGTTCTTCCATCCTGACATATCCATGTTCTCCATTGAATGCTGTTAGATCCATGTTAGGTTTAGACAGGTGTCGTATATTGTAGAGGATTGTAGGGGTAACTAGTGTAGGTCCCGCTCGGATAAGACCCCGATGGACATCCGAAGGTGTAAGACCCCGATGGGCATCCTAGGTGTATAAGACCCAGATGGGCATCACTGAGTTGGAGGTGTAAGACCCCGATGGGCATCCTAGGTGTATAAGACGCCGATGGGCATCACTGAGTTGGAGGTGTAAGACCTCGATGGGCATCCTAGGTGTATAAGACCCCGATGGGCATCACTGAATTGGAGGTGTAAGACCCCGATGGGCATCCTAGGTGTATAAGACCCCGATGGGCATCACTGAGTTGGAGGTGTAAGACCCCGATAGGGCATCCTAGGTGTATAAGACCCCAATGGGCATCACTGAGTTGGAGGTGTAAGACCCCGATGGGCATCCTAGGTGTATAAGACCCCGATGGGCATCACTGAGTTGGAGGTGTAAGACCCCGATGGGCATCCTAGGTGTATAAGACCCCGATGGGCATCACTGAGTTAGAGGTGTAAAACCCCGATGGGCATCCTAGGTGTATAAGACCCGATGGGCATCACCGAGTTGGAGGTGTAAGACCCGATGGGCATCCTAGGTGTATAAGACCCGATGGGCATCACCGAGTTGGAGGTGTAAGACCCCGATGGGCATCCTAGGTGTATAAGACCCCGATGGGCATCACTGAGTTGGAGGAGTAAGACCCCGATGGGCATCCTAGGTGTGTAAGTCCCCGATGGGCAGCATTGAGTCCTAGGTTGTGTAAGGCCCGAAGGGCATCCAGGTGTAGAACCTAGGGTAGTTATAGCTGTAAGCCTTCGAATAGGTAAGCTCTAGGAGGGGCGTATGGTCTAACCCAACTGTTCGCTCCAAGTCGTTGTATGGTTGCATGTACTTGTGCTAAATGAGATGTTTTCGTATTGTACCCCAGTTGGGGATTCTTACTGAGTAACTCGTTGCTCACCCTTATTTTCTGTGGTTTTCCACCAGGTAACTTGGGACAGAGGCTGGATGGCTAGGAGGAGGCTGCTGGATGATCATGGATAGCTGACTCTTAGATTGCACGTTCTTTTACTGTTTTTATGAATTAGCATGTAGTGGGACTTGAGTCCCTAGGAAAACACTCATAAAACTATTTTATGTTCACAAACTGTTTCCCTTTGATTGTTTTAAGAAAGTACTGATGAGTCACTTACTTGATGGTTTTATTTATTGGAATTATGGTTTTTGTTTTAAATGTGCTGACTGCAAAGATTTAAATTTGGAGCTCTAAATGTCGTTTTACATTCTTAATCATGCATGCTAAGTAAGGATCTAGGTTAGAGACCGCTTCTTGGGTCGGGTCCTTACAATATTAGTGATGAGGCCCAGGAGAAGATGGTAGAGCTTTTTCATAATCTGAAGCAGGGATCTGATTGTATAGAGTAGTATGAGAGGAAATTCTCGGAGTATGGTTATTTTGCTCCGCAGTTGATAGCTACCCCGGAGTTGAAGATTCGAAAGTTTATTTCTGGTTTGAGGCAGGGTGTGTCTCAGGATGTCAGGGCTCAGGCCCCTAACACTTATGCTAGAGCTGTTCAGCTAGCCACAATTTGCAATGGAAAGTATCCTGTTGAGCGGATTATTGCCGCTCCGGTGCAGCGCCCTGCCCCAGCTGTAGTGGGACAGAAAAGGAGGTTTGAGTTAAGAAGAGGCGGCCAGCGTTGCCAAGGACAATTTCAGAACCGGGATCAGCGTGGGGTTTCGGCTCGTTTCCAACCTCGCCAGCAGGGCGGTCCCAGGCAGATTCCCGCATGTGCTACATGTGGAAGAGCCCACTTTGGAGCTTGTCAGACCGAGCCCAGGCTGTGTTTTCGATGTGGCAGAGGGGGGCATCTGGCCCGTTTTTGTGATCGGCCACCGTGGCGATTCGGCCAAAGGCAGCAGCAGCTAGGTCGGTGTTCGCTACGAACCGTCAGGAGGCCGAGCGTGCGGATGCCGTAGTGGAAAGTACGCTTCTTGTTTTGGATCATTGCGCATTTGTCTTGTTTGATTCAGTTCCACACGACTCGTTTGTATATCGTATTGTTTCTTCGAGCATGCTAGGTTGAGATTAGAGCCTCTAGGTTTTGAGTTATCTGTTGCAACTCCTTCGGGAGTTAATATGTTGGCTAGAGATAAGATTAAGGACGACCGGATCGAGATATCTGGGGAATTACTTGTTGCTACGCTCATAGTTCTGCCTATGAGTGGTTTCGATGTGATTCTTGGTATGGAGTGGTTAGCTGCTAACCACGCATTGATTGACTGCCACTGGAAAGAAGTAGTGTTCAGGCCGCCGGGTCGGCCCAGCTTCAAGTTTAGTGGAGTCTAGGGTGGAGGTTGCCCGCCGATAGTGTCAGCTGTGAAAGCTCGTCATTTGCTAGCTCATGGAGCTTGGGGCTACCTAGCCAAGTTGTCCGGAGAGAGCCGCTCCTCACTGACTGTTGATTAGGTGCCGATTGTGCAGGAGTTTGCGGATGTGTTTCCTGAGGAGTTACCGGGGTTGCCCCCGAAGAGAGAGGTTGACTTCACAATTGAGCTCGAGCCAGGGACCCTCCCTATCTCGAAGGCTCCGTATCGTATGGCGCCAGCCGAGTTGAAGGAACTGAAGGTTCAGTTGCAGGAGATGTTAGATCGAGGGTTCATCCGTCCGAGTGTGTCCCTGTGGGGAGCGCCAGTGCTATTTGTGAAGAAAAAGGATGGTTCGATGCTCCTATGCATTGACTATCGCGAGCTTAATAAGGTGACAGTGAAGAATAAGTATCCGTTGCCCCGTATCGATGATTTGTTCGATCAGATTCAGGGAGCTTCCGTGTTCTCATGGATAGATTTGAGATCCGGTTATCATCAGTTGCGTATTAGGGACGCCCACATTCCTAAGACAGCTTTCAGATCTAGATATGGACACTACGAGTTTGGGGCATGTCGTTTTGATTGACTAATGCACCAGCAGCGTTCATGGACATGATGGATAGGGTGTTCAAAGCATTTTTGGACAACTTCGTCATCGTGTTCATTGACGATATTCTGATCTATTCGAGGACCAGGGAGGATCATGCAGAGCATTTGAGGCAAGTGTTGACAGCTTTGAGGGAAAACCACCTTTATGCGAAGTTTTCCAAATGCGAGTTCTGGTTGGAGCAAGTAGCCTTCCTAGGTTACGTAGTTTCGAGGGATGGTATAACCATGGATCCAGCAAAGATTGAGGCCGTGAGTTCGTGGGCCAAGCCGACTTCAGTTGCCGAGATACGTAGCTTTCTAGGTTTGGCAGGTTACTACAGTCGGTTTGTTAAGGACTTTCTTGCCATAGCCTCGCCCCTCACTCGTCTGACGAGGAAGGGTGTCGAGTTTGTTTGGGACAGTAGGTGTGATGAGAGCTTTGCCAGGCTCAAGCGCAGTTTGACTTCAAAGACGAGAATGGCATCCGGAGGGGACAAGTGGTTTCGTGGTCTACTGCCGATGCTTCCAAGTTCGGGTTAGGGTGTGTGTTGATGCAAAGACGGAAGGTCATTGCTTATGCTTCCCGCCTTGGTGAAGCCATATGAGCGTAACTACCCGACTCATGATATGGAGTTGGCGTGATGGTCTCTTTGCAATCAAGATTTGGAGGCATTACCGTATGGGGAGCGGATTCGAGATGTTTACCGATCACCGAGCCTCAAGTATCCATTTACTCGAAGGAGTTGAATATGAGGCGAGAGGAGATGGTTAGAGTTGGTAAAAGATTATGATCTGCGAGATTTTGTACCATCCGGGTAAAGCCAATGTTGTAGTTGATGCTTTGAGTAGGAAGACGTCGCACTCCGCGGTGTTGTTGAGTTCCCAGCCCAGATTGCGGAGAGAGTTCGAGCGGGTGAGGTTTGCGATGTTGTTGGGTGAGGTTGTGCGCCAGAGTAGCTCAGTTCACACGATTCACCATCGATCAGCAATGGATTATCGATAGCAAGTCGAGTGACCCCGCTCTTAAGAGATTGTTGACGAGAGTTAGTCTTGACGGAGATTTTGACTTTGTATATTCACGCACGGTGGGTGACGACGATGAGGCGGTTGTGTGTTCCGGATGTGGCAGGATTACGAGCTGAGTTGCTCTCTGAGGCCCACAGTTCTCTGTTTGCTTGGCACCCCGGGGGTACCAAGATGTATAAGGACCTTAAGCAGACATTCTGGTGGATGGGTATGAAAAGAGATGTTGCAGAGTTTGTCAGTCGATGTCTCACTTGTCAGCAAGTGAAGGCGCCCAGGCAGAGACCAGCCGGTTTGTTGCAGCCGCTGAGTGTGCCTCAGTGGAAATGGGAAGAAATCTCCATGGACTTTATTTCTGGTTTGCCGAGGACTCCGAGGAAGTTCTCTCAGATCGGGGTGATAGTCGACCGATTGACTAAGAGCGCACACTTCATTCCAGGTAGAGACACTTATACCGTGGAACAGTGGGCGCAGTTGTTTTTGGAGCAGATCATTCGTTATCACGGTGCGCCGTGAGATTTTGTCTGACCATGATTCGAGGTTCACTTCTCGTTTCTCGAGAGCGCCCGAAGGGTTTAGGCATCGAGTGCGATTTCAAAGATGACTTTTCACCCTCGCACCGATGGACGGATCGAGAGGGTGAACCAGATTCTCGAGGATATGTTGAGGGCTTGTGTGTTGGATTTCTCGGGCGATTGGGACCGAGATCTCAGATTCGATGGAGTTTGCCTATAACAACGATTATCGATCGGCGGTCGAGATGCCTCCATTCGAAGCTTTGTATGGTAAGCGTTGCCGATCTCCTGTGTTCTGGGAAGAGGTCGGTGATAGACAGGTTTTGGGTCCCGAGTTGCTGCAGTTGACTAATGGTGCCGTGCAGAAGATTAGAGCTCGCATGTTGACAGCTCATAGCAGGCAGAAGAGTTACGCCGATGTGCGGCGTCGAGATTTGGAATTTGAGGTGGGGCAGCATGTATTCCTAAAGGTTGCATCGATGCGAGGTGTTTTGAGGTTTGGCAAGCGTGGAAAGCTGAGTCCCCATTTTGTTGGTCCGTTTGAGATTCTGGAGAGGATTGGCAAAGTTGCTTATCGGTTAGCCTTGCCTCCGTCATTGTCTGCGGTACACGGTGTTTTTCATGTTTCGATGTTGAGGCAGTACGTGCCGGACCCGTCACACATTGTTGATTTTGAGCCTTTGCAGCTGAATGAGGATTTGAGCTTCGAGGAGAAGCCAGTGGGGATTCTTGCCTTTGAGACGAAGACATTGCGTAACCGTGAGATCCGTTTGGTAAAGGTTCAGTGGAGGAGTCAAAGTTCAGAAGAAGCCACTTGGGAACGGGAAGATGAGATGATATTGCTTTACCCCGAGCTGTTCCAGTCTTAAGGGACTTTCGAGGACGAAAGTCATAAAAGGAGGGAATATTGTAACGGCCCGAAATTTCATCCCGGTCTTCCCGGGTTGCCCAATGGCATTTTGGTAATTTGGTCGGGCCAACAGGGCCGGTTATGTCTTTTCTAATTGCTGGAAAAATTATGAGATGATTTGAATGGGATCGGGAAGCTTTGTGAAGATATTTGGGCTTGGTAGAATGCAAAAAGAAATAGGGAATTAAATAGCGCGTCGGGTGAAATTCAAGCCAGGGCCGCTTGGGAAGCTAGATGGGTGGCATTGCCACTTGAACCACCAAGCGCTCTTGTTAATCTGAGCGCGCCATCTAGTACTTATGCGTGTTTTCTCCTGCCTTTTGTTTAAAAGCCAGCCCGCCTGAGCTTCTTCCCCATTTCTTCTTCTTCCTTCGCGATTTTTCCCCCGACCGACAGCAATTCTCCTCCGCGATTTCTTCCCTTGCCAGCTCCACTTCGACCGAGTTCTCCCTCCATTACGAAGTTGATTTCCATTCCCGAGCAGCATGTAAGCTTCTTTTCTTCTTCCTCTCCTTCAAATCCGATTCCCCTGTTTCCGATTTCAATTTTTCGGCCGAGTCGAAGTGAATTGCTGGGTGGATTTTGTACAGCTTGTGTAGGGGAGTTCAACGAGCAACCAATCGCTCGTCGAAATTCGCCAAATCGCCCGAATTCGAGTTCCTTCTCCATCGTCCCTGTTCACCCCTTCGCTCGCGCACAGAAGCAGCCCAGCCCGCCGAGCCACGCCACGCATCGCCGAGCCGTGTCGCCAAGCCGCGCCCCAGCGCCGTGTCGCGTGTCTTGCTGCCGAGCCGAGCCGCCAAGCCGAGTCGAGCCGAGCCGAGCTGAGCCGCGCCGAGCTTAATTATTTTATTTTATTTAATTTAATTTAGATATTGTGTGTAATTGTGTTGTGCTTGTTAGGTCCCGGTAGCTTGTTCGAGATCGTTCGCAGCTAAGGTTTTCGTGTAATCGTCCCCGACCAAGGTAAGGATTTCTTACCGGAGTTGTGTAGACCCTGCGATATTATATGTGATTGCTGATTGATTGCTTGTTTGTGTTTATTGACATGTGTAGCTAAGTGCTCTTTTCTGAATTCCCGATTGACATGATTTTCTTGGTTAATTCTCATGTTAATCCATGCTAGGTTGTTCCTTTCTGGCATGCTCGTATCTGTTCTTGCTTCGTAGTATCATGCTAGGTTCGTTGTATTCTTATTGAGCACGTATTGGATTTTACTGAATTGTTTGCTGATTGCTAAGGCAGGTTAGAGTGGCAGGTAGATAGCATCATCCGAGCCGGGTGCATAACGAACCTGGCATCCACGACAGGGCCGTATGAGATGGAGCTCCGCCCTGAGCCCGTTAGGGAGAAGCTAACCCTAACGGCTGGCCCCGCAATCTTGGTAGCGTTGTATCACTTTCTTCATAGTTTTGAGGCAGTTGGAAAAATTGTCTCGAAACACTGTGAAATTGTCCATAAAAACCTTCATGATGTTCTCTATCATGTTAAAGAATATAGATATCATGCATCTTTGAAATGTTATTGGAGCATTGTAGAGTTCGAAGGGCATTCTTTTGAACGTGAATATTCCGTAGGGACAAGTGAAAGTATTTTTCTCTTGATCCTTGGGATCGGTAGTAATCTGATTGTAGCCCGAATATCCATCCGTAAAGAAATAATACACCTTTCCTACTATTCGGTCCAACATCAATCTATGTAAGGTAGAGGGAAATTGTCCTTCTTTATTGCTTTATTCAACTTGTGGTAGTCCATGCACAATCTCCATCCAGTCACTGTCCTTGTTGGTATTAACTTATTTTTCTCATTTCGAATGACTGTGATACCTCCCTTCTTTGGCATGCATTGAATAGGACTAACCCACTGGCTATCTAATATAGGGATACTACACCTGCATCTAGTCATTTAATGATTTCCTTCTTTACCACCTCCTTCATGGCAGGGTTTAGACGCTTGTGATGTTCAACTAAGTTTCCAGCATCTTCCTTAAGTAGTTGCACATGGTTTGGTGTAACGGCCCGAAAATTTCATCCCGGTCTTCCCGGGAGGCCCAGGGGCATTTTGGTAATTTGGTCGGGCCGACAGGGCCGGTTATGTATTTGCTAATTGCCGGAAAAATTATGAGACGAGTTGAATGGGATCAGGAAGTTTGGTGAAGACATTTGGGCTTGAAAGAATGTGGAAGTTTCGAGCCAGGGTCGCGTGGGAAGCTAGGCGAGCGTCGCTGCCAATCGAGCCACCGGGCATGTTTGTTATCTTAAGCGCACCATCTATATGATATGCGTGCTTTCCCCTGCCTTCGGGTTAAAAGCCAGGCCGCCCGAGGCTTTCTTCCCCAATTCCTTCTTCTCCTTCGCGACATTTCCTCGACCGACCGAGCTTCGTCTTCGCGATTTCTTCCTCCTCCAGCTTCATTTTCGACCGAGTTTCCTCTCCCAAATTCGAAGTCGATCTCACCCCGAGCAGCAGGTACATCTTCTTCCTCTTATTCTCCTTCTCTTTTCCTTCCCCTTCTCCCCTATTTCCGATTTCTTCCTTGCCGGCCGAATTGAAGCGAGTGGCTTGTAGGTTTCGTGCGGCCAGCCAAGGGGAAGTGGTCCAGCAACAAATCGCTCGTCGAATCCTCTCCAATCGGCAGAATTCGAGCTCGTTCTTCTCCAACGCCCAGATCGCCTCGCTCGCTCGCAGCAGCGCCGCCCGACCGCACGAGCCACGCCCGCGATCGAGTCGTGCCCGGCGCGCGCGCTCGCCAGCCCGTGTCGTCGTCGCATTTCCAGCGCCCACCGAGCCTCGCCCAAGACGCCCTGCATCGCTCGCGTGCGTCGCGTGCAGCAGCTTAGCGCCTAGCGCGCAGCAGGCAGCGCGGCAGGCGCCTGTGGCCCCAGAGCGCCCAGCCAGCACTATTGCTGCCCCGTTCGTGCAATCGGCTCGTTCGTGCGTTCGTCGCGCCTCGTGAGTTGCTCCCGAGCTGAGCCCTATTTATTTTATTATATTTAGGCCTATTGTGTGATTTTTGTTGTGATTGATAGGTTCTCGATAGCTAGTTCGGGTTCGTTCGCAACTTAGGATTTCGTGTCAAATCGTCCCCGACCAAGGCAAGGATTTCTTACCGGAGTTGTGTAGATACTACGATATTATATGTGATTGCTGATTGATTGCTTGTTGTGTTTATTGACATGTGTAGCTAGATACGCTATTCTGAATTCCCGATTAGCATGATTTTCCTGGTTATTTCTCATGTTAATCCATGCTAGGTTGTTTCCTCCGCATGCTCAGACTCTGCCTTGCTTCGTAGTATCATGCTAGGCTCGTTGTATTCTTATTGAGCACGTATTGGATTTTATGGAATTGTTTGTCGATTGCTAGGGCGAGTTAGAGTTGCGGTGTAGATAGCATCATCAGGGGCCGATGCATAAAGTACCTTGCATCCATGGCGTGGACGCCGAGGCAGTGCTCGCCCCCGGACCCCGTGAGGGATTAGCTAACCCTACCGGTAGGCCCCGCAATCTTGGGTGAGGGTGGCAGACTGTTAAATGCCCCAACGGTCGGGATGATGACTTGGCATTGCCTCGTCCCCGGCAGCCGGCATGTCCTCAGCATGTTTGGCAGTAGCCCCTGATTGCCACCTGTTAAGGTAAGGGCGGCTTCCTGGTGTAAGCCTACCACGACCCGCTTCCTTAGCCTCAGTGCGGTGGTTCAGCCGACATAGTTTACGTGTCAGTCTCACACCCTATGTCGCTGACACCGATCCAAAGATTTAGTTAGGCGTGGTGGATGGACATGGGCAGCTTGCCTTTAGACCCGGCACCCCATAGTTCTGCGCAGAGAGCGCGTGCATGCTTACGCTCATTACAGCGCCGACCGGAGAGCTCCTCGGGATCTTGAGCCAGTGTACCTTTCGTCGACAGTAGACAGGCTGAGGCTGGGACTTGTTTCTCGTATAGGGCGACTTGTGTGATGGAATGTGTGGTGGATATTATTCCGGACTAAGACCCTAAGTTGGCGTCCGAGGCCCAAGTGTGGGCTAAGCTATGTGCTCTATTATGTGTTTATATTCATAGCTTGCATACGCTCATCGAGATGACCATGTATATCGTATTGTACCCCGGTTGGGGATTCTTACTGAGTAATTCGTTACTCACCCTTATTATTGTGGTTTTTCCACAGGTAACTGAGTTGCGAGACACGATGGCTGAAGGAGGAGCTGTGATCATGGGGCTCAGTCATCCAACTCTGATTTTGTGTTATGACTCTTTATGTTTTATTTTCCCCTGAATGCATGTAGCCGGGCATGGAGCCCTAGGATGTTTTCTGAATATTTTGTGGATTCCAGCATTATTGTATCTAGACATGTTTTGAATGATTTTAAGAAATCTCTGATAGGAGTATACTTTGGAAATGTATTTATCTTGGAACAGGTGCTTGGAAATAGGGACAGGTTCCAGGGAAATTGTCTAGTTTTTAAAGGGGTTATTTTGAATGTTTTGTTTTAATTGGAATCCGAAATCATGTCTGTTTATTGTCCTTTACTTTGAATGCATGCATTGGGGTAAGGGCCCATTTAGTGCCCCATTCGGGTCGGTCCCTTACAGTTGGTATCAGAGCTCAGAGTCATAAATTATGTAGATAGACCTTTTGTTGTAGGTCGTTTTCCCATGATCACTAGCACCTCGACAGTCATCAGGTACGCCTAAGTTTACTATTTGTTGTAGAAAAAGGGTTAAGAATTTACAATACCTGTCATCTAGTGTATGCCTTGTGTAGTGTTGTGGAGCGGAGACGAGCAGATTTTGACTCGTTATTGGTTTGGGTTTAGAGGGCCATCATGCCAACTTCCCGCAGTGTGTGATGTATGTTGTGGCTTGTTGTGGTATCCAGGTAGATTCGGATGCCCTGGGACATCGTTCCAGAGGGAGGTAGAGATTGGACTCCCATAGGCCAACCGTGGCCTGGGCTTGTTGGTTTTCCCTAGTGAGAGGTGGAGGTGCTTTGCCTTGGAATGCCACTCCAAGAGAGGAGTTAGCTATGGTTGTGCTGATGTGGATGTTTGTGGAGCAGGTCCCCGTGTGGACTAGCCTGGGTAGCTCAAGTGTTGATCTTGAGCCTTGTTAGATTATTTGGTTGCCCAGAGAGTGGTTGCAAAGTTGGTAGCCTTCGAGGAGGTCGATGAGGCATCTTTGTGCTTCTGTGAAGTGTGGTTGTTTGCAGCCAAAGGTGGCGGAACCCTCAGAGTTAAGGGTGCAAGAAGCAGTTGTTCCCTACGGACTGGATCCGTTGGTGGTTTCCTCGCTTGTTTGGTAGAATTGAACACTCTTCTTTTGGTAAGCCCTAGAGCGGGGCTAGCTCACGCATGTTGAGAGAGTCGCCGAGTTTGTTGAGCATCATGTGGAGATGCAAGAGTAGGCTGTGAGCCTTCAGCTTGATGAGATGCCTTAGGCATGGTTGTTGGAGTTGAGCCCTTGTATGCCTAGCCAGAGTTCGTGTCACTTGAGGTTGTGACCTTGTTGGCTCCGTTTGTAGTAAGATGTGGATTTAGTAGTAGTGGCACTTGAGGTGCATTGGTTGGTGTGCCGCTTTGGCACTAAATCTGGTTCAGGCCTGAGTTTGGCATGGGTATAGCAGATGGTTCTATGCCGTCCGGAGTTCAGCATACTCCTTTAGCCTTGGATCTGTTTACGGTAGTTGCACCTGTGTAGGTCGTGAAAAAAAAAAGGCTAGTTCAGTGGTAATCGAAAGATTTCAAGCGAAGGGATGTTCGAGAGGAGCCGGAGCCTTTTCCCAGTGTTACTGGAGGTTGAGTAAGTCAAGCAGGTTGACGGTTGGTAAGTGTTAGTGCTCATGAATCTCACGCTAGTGTTAAGGCCAAGAGATCTTTGTGGTAGGTAGTGCGGTCAACTACCTTCGAGTGCCTAAATCTGAGGAGAGTTGGGCTTCGTAGATGCGCGTTTGGTCCAGCAGAGGGACCATGAGTTGGATTCCTATGAGGCGAGATGATTTAATGCGTTGTGGGAGGTTTCGGGTGATTTATGGGTAAGCACCCTTGGTAGAGGCTTGGTATAAAGTAAGTTTGGTTTGGCATGGTTATGCTTTGGTAGAGCAAGGTTGCCACAGCTTCGAGCATCGTGTGGAGATGGAACTTTGGGTGTTCCGTTGATTAGTTGTATCTCTGCCAGGAGCTAGTGTGGCTTTTGGGAAAAGCATTTGTTAGTCTGGGATCGCTAAATGAAGGTTGGGAGTTGTGCACACAAGTGTGTTTTGTGTGGTTCGTTCTGTGGCGAGAGTTTCAGATCCATGTAGGGTTTGCTTTGGGGATCTGGTGCTCAGTTCTTGGAAAAGTTGGACTTCAGGTGGATGTGGTAAGGCTTTAGCGAGGTGGTAAGGGTACCATGCTCGTGGTATCAGGTTGTTTCTTAGGTAAGATATGTTAAGTGGACCTAAGCTTGGTTGGCGGATCTTCTTGTTGATCGTCATGACTGAGAGAGTTGTTCGGATCCTTCCTTGGGTAGAAGTTATGTTGTGATTGACGTCTGAGTAGGAGGATGACGCATTCGGTAGCGTTTCGGGTCCTCTTGGTTTCCAAGGAGTTGGAGTTGGCCAGCATGGTTATGATGCTGGGAAATAAGAGTTGTTATTGTTCAGGCAGTTGGCTGTTAGTCCGTTAGTTGGCAGTGGGTGTCGAGGGTTGTCGGAGAACCCTAGGTTGTGAAGAGCCTCTCTAGATCTCAGTCAGGCCCAGGTAGTGAGTTTCAGTTGGCAAGTTGAAGCCGTGTAGTTTGTAGCCTCGGGTGAGTTGTTGGCAGTCTTGGTAGCCTAGCAAGTTAGTATTTGTTTGGAGTAGAGTCCGGATTGGTTCCGGTATGGTGACAAGTTGATGCTTGGTGTTGACCAAGGTGTGGATTGGAATTGCTAGAAGTCAGTTTGCTCGTGGGGCGAATGGTTCGTGCCCTGTTGGTTGTCTTCCTGTTTCCAGGAAAGTTGAGAGTTGCCCCGTTGGTATTTGGAGGTCCAGTTCGTGGTGGACCCCTGTTGCTACCCCGTGAGATTTTGATCTTGTTGCTTTAGTGGAGCAAGACAGTGAGTGTATGTGGAGCTCTCTGTCCTTCGGTTGTCTGCTTGTAGGAGCCGTTTCTTTCTGGGTTTGGCAGTTTGCTACCGTCGGGTTGTTAAGGACTTTTCCGCCATAGCCTCACCCTCACTCGTCTGACGAGGAAGGGTGTCGAGTTTATTTGGAACAGTAAGTGTGATGAGAGCTTTGCCAGGCTCAAGCGCAGTTCGACTTCAAAGACGAGATTGGCGATCCGAGAGGACAGGTGGTTTCGTGGTTTACAGTGATGCTTCCAAGTTTGAGTTAGGATGTGTGTTGATGCAGCATGGGAAGGTCATTGCTTATGCTTCCCGCCAGCTGAAGCCATCTGAGCAGAACTACCCGACTCATGATATGGAGATGGCGTGAGTGGTGTTCGTGACCAAGATTTGGAGGCATTACCGTATGGTGAGCGGATTCGGATGTTTACCGATCACCGAGCCTCAAGTATCTTTACTTAGAAGGAATTGAATATGAGGCGAGAGGAGATGGTTAGAGTTGGTAAAAGATTATGATCTGCGAGATTTTGTACCATCCGTAAAGCCAATGTTGTAGCCGATGCTCTCGAGTAGAAAGACGTCGCGACTCGCGGTGTTGTTGAGTTCCGGCCAGCATTGCAGCGGGAGTTCGAGCGGCCGAGATTGCAGTGTTGTTAGGTGAAGTTACCGCGAGTAGCGGGCTTGATCGCTTCACCGTCGATTAGACAACGGATTATTGATAGCCAGCTGAGTGACCCCGCATTTAAGAGATTGTTTGACTGAGTTAGTGTTGGCGGAGATTTTGATTTCGTATATTCACCAGATGAGTGGGTGACGACTGAGGCCGGTTGTGTGTTCCGGATGTTGCGAGATTGTGCAGCGAGTTGCTCTCGAGGCCCATAGTTCTCCGTTTTTTTGGCACCCCGGGGTACCAAGATGTATCGAGATCATAGAGACATTCGGTGGATGGGTATGAAAAGAGATGTTGCGGAATTTGTCAGTCGATGTCTCACTTGTCAGCAGTGAAGGCACCAGCAGAGACCGGCCGGTTTGTTTGCACCACCGAGTGTACCTCAGTGGAAATGGGAACAGATCTCCATGGACTTTATTTCTGGTTTGCCGAGGACTCCGAGGAAGTTCTCTCAGATTTGGGTGATAGTCGATCGATTGACTAAGAGCGCACATTTCATTCCCGGTAGAGACACTTATACCGTGGAACTGTGGGCGCAGTTGTTTTTGGAGCAGATCATTCGTTATCACGGTGTGCCTGTGAGGATTGTATCCGACCGTGATTCGAGGTTCACCTCTCGTTTCTGGAGAGCGCTCCAGAAGGGTTTAGGAACTGAGTGCAGTTTCAACACAACTTTTCACCCTCAGACTGATGGACAGACTGAGAGGGTGAATCAGATTCTCGAGGATATGTTGAGGGCTTGTGTGTTGGACTTCCCGGGCAGTTGGGACCAGTACCTGTATCTGATGGAGTTTGCATATAACAACAGTTATCAGTCGATGATTCAGATGGCTCCATTCGAGGCTTTGTATGGTAAGCGTTGCCGATCTCCTATGTTCTGGGAAGAGGTTGGTGACAGGCAGGTTTTGGGTTCCGAGTTGCTGCAGTTGACCAATGGTGTCGTGCAGAAGATTAGAGTTCGTATGTTGACAGCTCAGAGCAGACAGAAGAGTTACGCCGATGTTCGGCGTCGGGATTTGGAGTTTGAGGTTGGTCAGCATGTATTCCTAAAGGTTGCACCGATGCGAGGTGTTTTGAGGTTTGGCAAGCGTGGAAAGCTGAGTCCCCGTTTTGTTGGTCCGTTTGAGATTCTGGAGAGGATCGGCAAGGTTGCTTATCGGTTAGCCCTACCTTCGTCATTGTCAGCAGTGCACAGTGTTTTTCATGTTTCGATTTTGAGACAGTACGTGCCGGATCCATCGCACATTGTTGACTTTGAGCTGTTGCAGCTGAAGGAAGATTTGAGCTTCGAGGAAAAGCCAGTAGGGATTCTCGCTTTTGAGACAAAGACACTGCGTAATCGTGAAATCGTTCCAATCTTAAGGGACTTTCGAGGACGAAAGTCTTATAAGGGGGGAATATTGTAACGGCCCAGAAATTTCATCCCGGTCTTCCCGGGAGGCCCAGGGGCATTTTGGTAATTTGGTCGGGCCGGCAGGGCCGGTTATGTATTTGCTAATTGCCGGAAAGATTATGAGACGAGTTGAATGGGACATTTGGGCTTGGAAGAATGTGGAAATAAATTGGAAATTAAATAGCGCGTCGAGTGAGTTTCGAGTCAGGGTCGCGTGGGAAGCTAGGCGAGCGTTGCTGCCAATCGAGCCATCGGGCGTGTTTGTTATCTTATGCGTGCCATCTATATGATATGCGTGCTTTCCCCTGCCTTCGGGTTAAAAGTCAGGCCGCCCGAGGCTTTCTTCCCCAATTCCTTCTTCTCCTTCGCGACATTTCCTCAACCGACCGAGCTTCGTCTTCACAATTTCTTCCTCCTCCAGCTCCATTTTCGACCTAGTTTCCTCTCCCAAATTTGAAGTCGATCTCACCCCGAGCAGCAGGTACATCTTCTTCCTCTTCTTCTCCTTCTCTTTTCCTTCCCCTTCTCCCCTGTTTCCGATTTCTTCCTTGCCGGCCGAATTGAAGCGAGTGGCTTGTAGGTTTCGTGCGGCCAGCCAAGGGGAAGTGGTCCAGCAACAAATCGCTCGTCGAATCCTCTCCAATCGGCCGAATTCGAGCTCGTTCTTCTCCAACGCCCAGATCGCCCTGTTCGCGCGCAGAAGCTGCCCAGCCCGTAGAGCCACGCCGCGCATCGAGTCGTGCCAGCGCGCGCGCTCTCGCCCAGCTCCGTGTAGCGTCGCATCACGGCGCCCGATTGAGCCTCGCCAGACGCCCCGCACGCTCGCGCGCGCGCGCCCGCGCGCGCGCGCGCGCGCGCGCGCCACGCCCGCTAGCCCTATTGCTGCCCCGTTCGTGCAATCGGTTCGTTCGTGCGTTCGTCGCGCCTCGTGAGTTGCTCCCGAGCTGAGCCCTGTTTATTATTTTATATTTAGGCCTATTGTGTGAATTTTGTTGTGATTGATAGGATCTCGATAGCTAGTTCGGGTTCGTTCGCAACTTAGGATTTCGTGTCAAATCGTCCCCGACCAAGGTAAGGATTTCTTACAGGAATTGTGTGGACCCTACGATATTATATGTGATTGCTGATTGATTGCTTATTGTGTTTATTGACATGTGTAGCTAAGTACGCTATTCTGAATTCCCGATTAGCATGATTTTCCTGGTTATTTCTAATGTTAATCCATGCTAGGTTGTTTCCTCTAGCATGCTCGTATCTGTTCCTTGCTTCGTAGTATCATGCTAGGCTCGTTGTATTCTTATTGAGCACGTATTGGATTTTATGGAATTGTTTGCTGATTGCTAGGCGGAGTTAGAGTTGCGAGTAGATAGCATCATCCCGGCCCGATGCATAAAGTACCTTGCATCCATGGCGGGGGACGTCGAGATGCTGGGTGCTCGATCCCCTGGACACCGTGAGGGATTAGCTAACCCTACCGGTAGGCCCTGCAATCTTGGGTGAGGGTGGCAGACTGTTAAATGCCCCAACGGTCGGGATGATGACTTGGCATTGCCTCGTCCCCGCAGCCGGCATGTCCTCAGCATGTTTGGCAATAGCCCCTGATTGCCACCTGTTAAGGTAAGGGCAGCTTCCTGGTGTAAGCCTACCACGACTTGTTTCCTTAGCCTCAGGTGCGGTGGTTCAGGCTGACATAGTTTACGTGTCCAGGTCTCACACCCCTATGTCAGTGACACCGATCCAGAGATTTAGTTAGGCGTGGTGACTGGACATGGGCAGCTTGCCTTTAGACCCGGCACCCCCCATAGTCTGCAGTAGCACGCAGTGCATGCTTACGCTCATTACAGCGTCGACCGGAGAGCTCCTCGGGATCTTGAGCCAGTGTACCTTTCGTCGACAGGAGACAGGCTGAGGCCGGGACTTGTTTCTCGTATAGGGCGACTTGTGTGATGGACTGTGTGGTGGATATTATTCCGGACTAAGACCCTAAGTTGGCGTCCGAGGCCCAAGTGTGGGCTAAGCTATGTGCTCTATTCTGTGTTTATATTCATAGCTTGCATACTCTCATCGAGATGACCATGTATATCGTATTGTACCCCGGTTGGGGATTCTTACTGAGTAATTCGTTACTCACCCTTATTATTGTGGTTTTTCCACAGGTAACCGAGTTGCGAGACAAGATGGCTGAAGAAGGAGCTGTGATCATGGGGCTTAGTCTTCAAACTCTGATTTTGTGTTATGACTCTTTATGTTTTATTTTCCCCTGAATGCATGAGAAGGCACACAGAGCCCTAGGATGTTTTAAGAATATTTTGTGGATTCCAAAGCATTATTGTATCTAGACATGTTTTGAATGATTTTAAGAAATCTCTGATCGGAGTATACTTTGGAAATGTATTTATCTTGGAACAAGTGCTTGGAAACAGGGACAGGTTCCAGGGAAATTGTCTAGTTTTTAAAGGGATTATTTTGAATGTTTTGTTTTAATTGGAATCTGAAATCATGTATGTTTAATGTCCTTTACTTTGAATGCATGCATTGGGGTAAGGGCCCATTTAGTGCCCCATTCGGGTCGGTCCCTTACATTTGGTGTCAACTGCAAAGAGACAACAATTGGTAGTGTTTCTTTATTGCCTAGGTAATCGTACTTCATATGCTCAAGAGAGGTTTCAGCTTCAGCCGGTGGTTCTTTGATCCAAGGGCATTGAGGAGGACTAGGTACAATTGTGAGTCCTTCATAAAGACAAACTTCTTCCCTCACAGAATCCTTGATCACAAAGTCTAGATTTTCCTCATCATCATCCTCACTACTGATGTGCAACATTTCCATTTTCTGCACGTTTTCAATTACTTCGTCAATCAGGACTTCAATCTTACTAACATTGGAATTTTCCTCTGCACCATCTTGCTTCATTGAATCGAAGATATTGAACTGAATCTGTTGATCATTCATCTAAAAAGTGATTGCTTCTTCATAAACGTCATCCAAGTTTCGCCCAGTCTTTAGAAAAGGTCTTCCTACGAAGATTGACACTTCCTTGTCTACTTCATAATCTAGAATGATGAACTTATCCACTTGGACTAGGATATCCTTGATTTTTCCTATAGGACGAGTGATTGTTCTATCGTCAAGTCGAATCGTGACACTTATAGGTCTGACTTCACCTAACCCAAATTTTTCGTAAATTGAAAGGGGCATAAGGTTAATGCTAGCTCTTCAATCACAGAGTGCGCGCCTAATATAACTGTTGCCAATTTTCACAGGAATGGTGAATTGCCCAAGGTCAATTTCCTTTATTGGAATTTTTTTGTGTATAATCGCACTACATTCCTCATGCAGCGCAACCACTTTGAATTCTTCAAATTTACTCTTCTCACTTAGAGCATCCATAAATAAATTCATGTAGTTTGGCATCTGCGTAATGCACCGACTAGTAGAATGTTAATAAGGATTTGTTTTAGTATATCTGTGAATTTTTCGAAATGCGTTTCGTTTCTCCTTTTTTTTATCCTCTAAGGATAAGGTGGCAACGATGGTTGATAAATTGGTAGTAGTTTGTCCACACCTTTTGCCTCACGTCTCACCTTAGGTTCCTCTATTTCTTTCTTCGCATCTTCCATGTCCTCTGGTTGCCTTCCTCTTTCAGCATTCTTGGAGACTAAAGTTTCTTGGTACTTCTTCACCTTCTCGATTTCCATTAGAGGTTTCCCGTTTCTAACCTCAGTCGTACTGACTTACTCTTTTCCATTCCTCCTAGAGCTTTCTGTGTCTAACGAAAGTTGCCCTTGTTGTCTCCTCTTCAGATCTGACATGATTTAACCTAGTTACAATTTGAACGTTTGCACTATTGCTTATTGAGAACTCAATATCGTCCTTTGTTCCATCATTGCTGCGTCATTTTTTACCATTTAATCTTTAGCATAGTGTCATAAGTTTGAGTATAACCTTGATGTTGATTGCTCCTAAATCCTAATGGTTGATTCAATATTTGCTGCCCAGCTAGGTTAGCATTGTTGTTTTTTCCTCCCTAAGAGAAATTGGGGTAGTTCTTCCAACCAGCATTTTACGTGTTCGAGAAAGGATTATTTTGAGGTCGCGAGTTTGGATTTCCAATATACATCACCGAAGTTGGATTTTTGCTACAACTTTCATATGCATGGTCACCTCCATAAAATATAAAGAAATCAAGGTTTGTATGATCAATGGGCGACACGTTATGAACCTTCTAGGGTGCAGTCATTTGTATATTTTTCATTGAATTTGTTAACGTAGCAAGCTGTGATTGCATTGTTGCCATGGCATTGAGCTCTAACTTACCCGGAGTTTGCTTTTGAATTCTTCCTTGACTTAGTTTGGGTCTGGTGTTTTTGGAAGTTGTTTCGATAACTTGTGGGCTTCGTCATAAGTTTTCTCCATAAAACTTCCTCCCGTGGTTGCGTTGAGGATCGTCTTGCCCTGATCGGATAACCCACTGTAAAAATTCTCCATTTGGAGAGTGTACGACAGACCATGGTGTGGACATTTCACTATAAGCTCTTTGTATCGTTCCCATGCACCTCCTATGATTTCATCTTTCTCTTGCCTAAAGCTAGTAATTTCATGTCTAGAGTTCATGCTTCGTGAGGTGGGGTAATATTTTGCTTAAAAGCTTTCGGTAACTTGTTCTCAAGTGTATTCACGAGGAAACATGTTTACCCAATATCTGACCTTTTCTTTTAATGAATAAGGAAACATAAAAATTTGTGTATCTTCTAGAAAAACACCGACTTCTTGGTTAGCATCACTAATACCCAAGAAGGTTCGCAAATGTTGATGCGGATCTTCTTAAGGTAAGCCAAAAAAAAAGATCACTAACTCTAAGCATGTTATACATGTTATTAGTAAGAACAGGGTGCCTACCTACACCATTTGGTGTAACCATACTTGGATATGCCACATGATTTAGCAGTCCTGCTTGAGTCCTCATAACTCTGTCTCTTTCATCCACAACTTGGACTGAAGATGGATTTTGGTTTGCACCTACTACAACTTCGACACCTGTAACAAGTAATGGATCAATCACTCCAGGGTGATGTTGCGCATTCGGGTCCATCCTCTCCTATTCTCTCCTTCTCTGCTCTCGCTTTCTCCAGCAGAGAGTTCGCTCAGTTTCAAGATCAATTGAGAAAGTTGGGCTCATGCACATGTCACATTTAAATGTTTGAAACCAATGAATGTTGTTTTTTTTTATAAACTTCTAAACAATAAAAAAAAAACAAAAAAACAAATTGACACAGTTCCTGGCAACGGCACCAAAATTTTGATGTTAAGGCATTCAAAACTCTCGATTATCGCGTGTGCTTTTTAGTTCACACTCATGCAAGTATACGCTGTCTACAACAAGTAATAAGTAAATTATCAATCTCCACAAGGATTGTGATTTATCGAGGACTATGTTTAGAAGACAAAAATAAAGTAACGAATGGATTCATTTTGATTGTGTTGATTAAATAAAATAAATATTGAAAAACATAATGTAAGTAAGCTAAATGAGAGATAAGGCGAAGCTAGTGTATTCATGGAACGCGTTCACATTGTTAGAAAGAAATGCGCGGTACAGAATAACTATCATACTTCACCTAACAAACATTTGCTTCTGCATTTGCTCGCATTAAGCCCAACTTCTGTTGCAACTTAATGTAATGATAATGGGTGCAATATGTGGTGTAGTTACTTGTTTATTCCTAAACCCGGATTTAAAGTTAAAAGCCTTCATAGTAACCTACTGAACATGAAGACTAGCCTCAGGTCATTTCTTGTTCTGATTTACAACCTATTAGCTCATGTGGATGGTCGGTCAATAATTACTATTAAATTTAAAACCTAGTTAACATGCTCTAGTTATTTCCTCTTTAGATCTATCTAACATGTGCGTAAGCTATTCCATTTTCCCTAACTTAGCCATTGAGAGATTAGTTCATATTGCAGAAAAGAAGCACAGATAACAACATACACACATACATGTTGATTGCTTAAATGCCAAAATGAGTCTGTAAAACAAAGTAAAACAAAACACAATCGTGGTCTCACTGTCGTCCCTCCCCTCAAATGGTTCAAATGGTTTCTTTTTATAATCTCCTTATTAATCTTCTCGAAGCTCCTTTGTTTGGGTCGATAGCCGAATTAGTGGAGCAGAATTATACTGATTGATAGATGCTGATCTTGTCGTGTGATTTAAGGTATAGTCTCGTGATTTCTGCAGATTTTCTCGTAGTGTCTAGTTAGTCAAAAATTTATTCTTCACTTGGTTCTTTCCTTTATTTGCTTGTGTGTGACTTGGCCTTTTTTCCGAATTACTACTGTCGCATGATCTGCATTGGTTCTATGCTGATCGCATGGTTTGATCGAATTCATTGCATTGCATTGATCCTTTCCATTTCACATCCCTCGCTCCGCATTGAAGTTCCTACAAAAATGGAGGATGTTAATGACACCTTGCAAAAATGGAGAATCTAGGCAGGCAAAGCAATGGTTGCTTTGAAGACCACCGTCGAAGAAGAGATGTTGGCCACTTTTAGAGATTAGGTTATTATCAATCTCACAACACAACATGACGATCGCTTAGTACTTCCACAAGGTCAAGTCGATCTGTCAGGAGATTACTGAACTAGATCTAAAGTCTGCCATTAGAGAAGATCAAATGAAGAGGATGATCATCCACGAATTTCGATCGGAGTATAGAAGTTTCGTAATTGCTATATAGGGATGACCCGCTAAATCATCATTTGTAGAGTTCAAAAATTTGCTAGCTAGTCAAGAAGCCATGGCTATGCAAATGAGAGACATCATAATAAAGAGTGAAGAAGAAGCACTATACATAAGTAAAATCCAAAGGAAATCTAAGCAATCATCCAAGGGTGGAAATGCTGACAAAGGAAAAGGTCATCAAGGAACGGCACAAGCTTGGAGAGCTTAGAAGAAGGAAAATAAGAGTTCTCAAGGAAAGTGGTTTGAAGGCAATTGCCACAATTGTGGCAAAAAGGGTCACATGTTAAAAAACTGTTGGGCAAAGAAGAAGCATGTTGAAAGCAAAACCGTTACTTTAAAAAATGAAATGGAAGATGAATGGGATGCTAAAATACTACATGCCTTTGAAGAAGACAAACAAGCACTCATGGAAATGGTGGGACAGCATGTTGATTACGAGAATGACTGGATCATTGATTTAGGATGCTCAAACTACATGACAGGCGATCAGAATAAACTCCAGGACAAAAAGTACAACAAGAGTCATGTAGTATGTATAACCAACAACACACTGTGTCGATAGTCAGAAACACGATGATTGTACGTGAAGATGTAATGGTCTATGAAGACGTTCAAATATTAGAAAATCCAACAAGTGGAAGATGCTACATCTCAAGAGATGTAATATTAAAGAAACATCTTTGTGGTGGTCCTCAGAGAAGAAAATCTTACCGTACATGAATAACATTGTAGAAATTCTACAATATGAGAAGGGAGAGCAAATTGCACCCATATGTTCAAGCAATGGCGAGTCTGAAGAACCAAACGACATTGATGTTGATGAGAAAGAAGTAACTCAACCAAGAGAACTCGAGAAAAGGAAACGCTACATCCACAAATTAGATGATCAGAAAGAATCCAAAAGCCAAATCTGAAATATGGCAATGATGTTATTATAGAAGATGGTGTTATAGATTCAGGGAGATATGAAGAAGCATTAGAAAACTTGACTTGGAAGAAGGTGATGGAGGAAGAATTGACAAGTTTGGAGCAAAGTTAAACCTGTGAACTAGTGTCAAGACCAAGAGATGTCAAACTCATTTCCAACTAGAGGGTTTACAAAATAGAGCGTCACCGGGGTTGATCAATCGAATGATATAAACCTCGCCTTATAGCTCGAAGGTTCTTTAAACATGGTACGACAAATGAGGGCTAGGTTGATGGAGAGTGTTAAAAGTTCATCACTAGCCCAATAATTATGAGCCCAAATTATCAAGAATCTAATTAGCCCAGTTCAAGTATAACCCATTATCTAGATGCTTTCTAGTAAAATGTAGAAGGGTTTAGAATTTGAGATTTATGTGGGCATTTAAAGAATGTCCTAGAAATTGATAAATATGTAGATATTTTTAGAAACACTCTAGACAAATGTGTGCACCACATTGTGTAGCCCATACTATAAATACTCCTTCATCCCACCATATTTTGTAACCAAGAAAAAAATAAGTGTTGTAGTGTCCTACAAAGTGTCTTCAAAGAGTCCTAAAGTGATTTTGTCGTGTGAGTTCTAAACACTTGTCTTGTAATCTTTTCTAAAGTGGTCTTAATAAAAAATGTTGATGTTTCTCACAAAAGAGTTGTTCAACATTATTCCTCTCATTAGCAAATGATTTTTAGATGGATGTCCACATTATCTAATGTAGTGTACAAACACAATGGCGTCCTTATGTGATCGAGAAAATTAGTGACTTCTTAATGTAAGTTCAAAGTCAAATATGATTTTCAATAACTTGGTCTGTCCAATCACATTTTATATTGTATATCCTCTAATCAAAATGAAGGAAATGGATCAAGACAAGCCATTGGTACACAAACCAAAGGTTGAGCCCTAGGAAGTGTAAGGCCAGGCCCTTCTTCCATATCAACTTTACCAATTATATCTCCTCCACAAACCTTCCAATCAAAGCATTGAACCATAGATGCCAAAGTAGTTTGAATCACAAGCAATGCAAGAGTTGTTCCAGGGCAGCTTCTTCTCCCACTCCCGAATGGCAACATCTCAAAATTTTGTCCTCTCAAACTCCCTAATTCTTTGTCCAATACAAACCTTTGTGGCTCAAACTCAAGAGGGTTTTCCCAATGATTTGGATCCCTCCCAATGGCCCAAACATTCACATACAATTGGGTGTTTGGTGGAATTTCATAGCCATTTATTGTGCAGCTTTGAGTTGACTCCCTCACAATTAATGGGCTTGAGTGAAGCCTTAATGTCTCTTTTACTATTGCTTGAAGGTAGGGAAGATTTGCAATGTCTGATTCTTCAACCACTCTGTTTTTTCCTACAATTTTATGTATTTCTTGTCTTGCTTTTTCCATTATGTTTGGATGGTTTATTAGCTCTGCCAATGCCCATTCTGTTGTTATTGCTGTTGCATCTGTCCCTGCTGCAAATATATCCTGCAAATTAACAATAATGTCAAATTCCTATTCTATATATATTTTTGAGAAAATTACTTTTTCTTAGTCTTTGGAGTGTCTATTTGGTCCTTATATTTTAAAATCAATCATTTTTACTCATGTCATTTTAGTAATACTCAATTTTAAACTTTAATATACTTTTATATATTTTTTTTTATAAACTTAATTTACTTCAATATTAAAAAACTACTTCATTAATATATTGATATTTAAAATTAGTCTAGTTATTATCTTAGTTAAAAATTAACAATTTTTTCTTAAGGATTAAAATTGAGTATTATTAAAATGACATACACTAAAATTGAACATTTTTTAAATGTTAGGGATAAAAATGTTTGATTTGGAAACATGAAGACTAAATAAAAGCTAAATTCAAAACTTAAAGACTAAAAACATATTTTCTCTATATTTTTATATGGGGATTTTTCATTAGTGGAATAAAAAGAGGAAAAACAATTCTACTACATAAATAATTTAGAAAAAATTCTAGATTGAATTGATAACCACAAAATTTATAGAATTTAATAGATTAAAATTGATAGATTTCATTTAAAGGAAACTTGAAAGAGGATAGATTTCAATCATGTTAATTATTTCATATTGTAATATGTATAAAATATATTTAAAAAGTTGTTATAATTAAAATGGGAGGTTAGAATTTTTTTCTATGACAATTTTTTTAAAAATAAACTACATGGTTGCAAATAGAAAATAATCTTTACCAGAACAAAGGCCTTGATGTTTTCTTTAGTCAACTTCACATCTGAGTTTGGATCTTTGAACTTCAAAAGCAAAATATCAAGCAAATCCTTAACTTTCTCATCACCATTAATCTCCAAATTCTGTTCATGCTCCTTCATCGTCTTCTCCATCATCTCATCAAACCTTTCGCGAACATCCCGGAGCCTCTTCCGTAGCCCTTGCAAGTCCAAATTCTTACAAAACCAAATATAATCAGAAAGATTAAAGGTTCCTGTTAGCTCAGCCACTTCCTTCACCAATTTCCTTATCCCCTCAGCCTCTTCCCCATCCTCAGCACATCTCTTTCCCAATGTCATTCTCGATATCACATTGTTGCTCATCGTCATCAACTCAACCCCAACATTGACCTCTTTGCGCTCGCTCGCCTTTGTTTGCAGCCACAGTAGAAACCGCAGCGTCTCGTCTCGTCTCATGGGGGCGAGGCTGTCCAGCGTCCGCCCACCGAGAAGCTCCGACATGCAAAGCTTCTTCATGAACTTCCAAAAGGGTCCATAGGGAGCGAAGGAGAAGTCCGCCGAGCCGTAGGTTAGGTAGTCGACTGCAGCCAGCTTCGGTCTGTTGGAGAAGGAGGATTCGTGAGTTTTGAGGACTTCTTTTGCAGTTTCGGGGGATGAAGCTACAATGCAAGAGACGGAGCCGAGACGGAGGTACATCAGAGGGCCATGGCAGGTCGAGAGCTTGTGGAAAGCTCGGTGAGGCGATGGGCCGAGGAGGTGGAGGTGGCCGATGACGGGGAGGGCGAAAGGGCTTGGAGGAAGATGAGGGTTTAGTTTGGTTTTGGAGAAAATGAAGCGGATTGTAATGGTGGAAATTAGCCATATGAGGAAGAGAATAATGTAGCTTCGGAAATCTTCCATTGATGAGTAAAATTAAGGTGGATTAGTTGGATATAGTTTTATATAGAAAGATATGAATGAAAGGAGACGACTTTGATGCACTTGATTGCATCATTTTTTGTATTTGAAATGTTAGTTTAGCCGGCAAGGATTTCTACAATTATTAATTTTTATTTATATATATTTTTTTTCTGAGAAAGGGACTTCTATTATTGTTAATGTCGTGTTTTGTTTTCGGGTGTTCAATAGCTTATTGGTGATGGCCAAGGCCTGCAAAGTTTCATTTTTAAAAAAATAGGTTTCCATGTCAAGTGGTTTAAATCATATTTAATTCTTTTGAGAAGACTTTTTTTATAGGTAAACAATAATAGGAAGTGAAAAATTTGAACACACGATCAATTTTAAGTTTAAATTTTTTTTATAAAAGAAATATTTCTCTATACATTAATGTATAAGGAGACTCTGTTTATGTACATATAAGGCATCATCTAATTCACTTTTTCTTTATAAAAGATTTATATAAATGATGTTGCATAGATGTATAAAAAGAATCTCATTTACGTATACCACCCAATGATATTTTATATATATATATATATATAAATAGACTCTTATTTACATTAATGTGTACCATAATATTCTCTTATTGTACAATTTTTATATTTGTGATGTGATGTATGGAAATAATTAAATTCTATTATTTTGTCCTATTAAAAATAAATTATTTCTATCAAACTTTTTGAATGGTTATAAAAAAACTCACTCAGTTTGCAAACTTTTTGTCAGAGCATCTTGGCTTCACTAACTTTACGACATCTTCTTTCGTTGGTGGCTTCACTTTGGCAAAGCAATTGGTAACTTCTTTAAGCTCCGCTGCTGTGTTGAATCTCTTCAAGGCGTGCTTGACTGGGATAATATTCGCTTTGGCGAACACCTTCTTGTTGGAATTTTGCTTCACTCCATCAGGAATGCTGCTGACAAACTGGAAAGTATCAATTCTTTTTAAAACATAAAACTTGGCACACATTCAAGCCTATTTCGCTGCAGCGAACCCAAAAAATGCATCCTAATCAGAAAACTAAAGGATGTTTCACTTAAGGGACATTTAAGCATGATAGGGCAAAATTCAATATTAAATTCATTAAATATTAGCAAATTCTTATAAAAATATATTCTCTTAAGCTACTTTAACTCTCAATTCTTGAGAGTTATCAATGTCTATGCTTACGCTCAACTCGACCATCTTGTTGTGCAGTATCAACACAAGAAGTTTGATGCAAAATTCCTTTATTCGCAAAAAACGTCTTCAAGCTAAAAAATTCTTGACCATTGTCACTTCTAATAACTGTAATTTTTTTTTTATCAAATTGTGTTTCAACTATAACAAAAAAATCTTGAGTAAATTTTGCAGCTTCTAACTTTCCTATCATTAAATACACCCAAGTAGCACGAGAATAATCATCAACAATAGTGAGAAAAAAAACGTGCTCCACAACTAGACAACACATTATTTGGACCCCAAATATCGCAATGAACTACATCAAATATACCAAATGCTTTATTTGTACTTAAAGGAAAGGAATTACGAGGTTGTTTACCCATAAAACAAATTTGACAATCAATGTCACAACTAGTACTACTAGTGGCTCCCCAAGTTAAAGAAGATACTACTTTCATCGAAGGATGACCCAAACGTCTATGCCACAACATGCTTTGATCTGTAACTACCACTTTATTTGCCAAGAGACTATGAGCACGAACCGACTTGAAGAAATAGACTCCATTACACTACACTCCCGCTCCAATCAAGTTCCTCAAACTACAATCCTGGATAAAACATAGTTTTTTTTGTGAAAAAAACAATATATTGTTATTGCTCTAAAAGTTGAGATACATACATCAAATTGCAAACTAGAGCAGGAAAATATAGCACATTCTCAAGAATTAAACCATCACTTAACACAATTTTCCCTTCTTTTGTAGACGTGGTACTCTTTCCATTAGGCAACCCAACTAGAGAGGATATTTCAAAAAAATCAGAAAATAATGAAATATTACCGGACATGTGATTCGATTCGCCAGCATCAATAATCCACTCAAGATATTTGCATCACATAACATTTCAGCTGAGATGGAGGATTGTACACATTTAATTGCATCCATAATCTGTGTCCACTGATTATCAGTTAGAGTGGGCGCACTCGCTCTATCTGCCTCTCCAATATCATACGAACCACTAAAACGTGAGTTGCGAATATTACGAGTAACACAATGAAAAACATCCATCGTATAGCAAGCTTACTGAAGAACCAACATACAACCAATTGCCACCAATACCAATTGTATTCTCAATCAATAACACAATTGTCCAATTGAATCACTTTCCAAAATCAATATCAGTTTTGATTTCAATTTTATTCTCATGCCGCCAACCATTGTTATCAAATTAAACACTACTACAATTCCAGCTTTCTATGACAATTTTTAATTGTCATAATTAACTTATTATGACAATTATGACAAAAATTTGCTATGTCATGGTATCCCCTATCATGGTAAGTCTTTTATGACATATAATAACAATGTCATAAAATATAATTTATGACAATTATGAAACTGTCATAAATATTTTTTTTATGACAACTAAAAATTGTCATGAATCAATAAGAAATAGGGTTTAAGATTTTTTTTATGACATTGAATAATTGTCATAAATTATGTTATTTTTGTAATTTTGAGTTTTGTTACCATGACAGTTTTAGAATGTCATAAAGTAGAGTTATTTTTCCAAATAAAATTAAATCATAAACTGTCATGAATTCACATTTCATGATAGTTGTAATAGTCATGGTTTCTATTTCTTGATAGTTTAAAATTGTCATAGAAAAGATAACATGACATTTTTTAAATTATAAAATTGAATATATTCTATTTATTTATTCATAAATTTATTTTATATTAATTACATTAAAGCATATCAATTAAAAAATGACAATATTTAAATTATGTCATTTCTAAGATAATATCACAATCCACATAGATGTGTCAAGCTTACTTCATTGATCACAATACAAATAAAGTCTTATACAAAGTAACCAATATATAAAATTTGTAAATTACAATTGAAAGAAAAAATAATAATACTTTGAAAACTTATAGATAAATGTAGACACAAACGATCACCTCGAACAAAGTACCTACAAAATGTAATATTAAAACTTTGAATTAGAAATCACAGTTGTTCATCCAATATGTTTTCTATTCATATTGACAACATTCGTTTTATAGTTTTCAATCAAAACAACTTAGTCAAAATTTGAATCATAAGCGCACCAAAACAATATCATCATTATTAAATCTTTGAATTATAAGTTGCAATGAAGAATAAAAGTATTCCTATAACAATAACTCTTTTTTTTTTCCCCAAAAACTAAAATTTTACGAAGCCCTTAATCTCTTACAAGTAGATGAAACATAAATAGGTGTAAGAAAAATTACTTGAGTTAAATTTCTCAATAGCAGTTTGAGCTTCATCTGATCAAAGCCAAAGACAATCGCAATCCCTAAAAGACTTGGCTAAAAAGGATGAATTAATAATTTGTACCTCTACAAAACTGAAACTTGGCCAGATGTCTATACTCTTTGTTTCTCTTCCTCTTGACTCCCTTCTCATTCGTGTGATTCTTCTGAACTCTAGAGATGTGAACCAAAGAATAAAATATCATTAGAGTTGCCGCTGAAAAAATAAAGATAAAAATGAGTATACAAAATGAAATGCGATTAGTGTATAAAAATGAATCAATTAAATTAATCAACACCCAACTAGTATTATAAGATAATACAAAGAAACTCAAGCTCAAAACCCGCAAAAAATCATTAAAAGTAAAAAAAGAATGAATTAAATAACAGCTCAGTTTCCTTGCACACATATATATACAATAACATCGGTATATCCTTGCACACATATGAGGACCACCTAAAAAAATTCTTAAGAAAATATTCCAAACAAACCAAATCAACAAAGAAACATAAAGAAAATTCAATCCTTCAAACAAATACACATCTCAATCCAAAACAAATATTTTGAAAAACTTACTTCATTGTGGGCAATCCTCGTCTTCAACAAAACACCTATACATGAAAATATATTCAAATCACTATAACCATATATTTTCCTATTTACGTAACTTAATTATAAATGATTTTAAAAAAACACTCCAAGATTAAAAAATGAGCTATATATCTTTAAAAGTTGAGGCTCGATCTTCATCTATACATTTCAAATATGAACACTACTTTGTACCTTGAAATGTACCAAAAGGTGGCCATAATTGAAATGTACCAAGGGTGCCAACGAGAAGGGTTGAACCTCAATTGAAAACGAGCAAAATAATATTAATCTTAATGGTTCAAGATCTACTTAGACACTTTTTAAAATACATAGACAAACACTTTCCCAAAGTTGAGAACAACCTAAATTTTATCCAAACTTCGGTGTTATTAACATACATGTGAAAAGAAAAAAAAAAAACAACAAAACCCTCATAAAAAAAAATTCTCAACTTTCTCTCCTAAGTCATATCAATTGATCACTATCATTCAACTAATTATCAAAGCAAAAGACAATATTAAAATTTTAAACTCTTTTACCCTTCCTGAAACAAGTAAATCAAGAACTTCAAATTTCTAAGATGATTTCTAAAGATAACCTTACCACTTCAACTCTATAAAACTCTATATTACACTTCCTGAACAAAAGAAGATATATTAACTCCTTCCACACTCCAAATAGTACCGAAATAAGTAAACAAAAGATAGAAAAAATAGAGTAAATTGAAGGAACTTAGTAGTACCCATTAGTTTGAAATAGAACTCTATAGTAGACACACATTGTTACCTAAACCATAGAATCAATCAAAACTTGTTATATAACTCTGTAAAACTCCAAGCTCCTGCAGATAATATTAAATAAACTGAGCAACAAAACATCAAACACCTTATTAATACAAAATTTCAAAAATCTAATGATAAAAATTATACATATCAATGCCAAGAACACATCAACTGTGGGAGAAGGAAACATATTTCTCTTAACATTATCACCAACGAGGTTGTTCACAAGCATTTGGTTCCAATCGAAGATAGGCTCAAATATAGTCATTAGCCAAAATGTGTGACTTAACATGTTTTGTTTGCCTGTGAAAATAAATAAGGGACTATTTGAAACATAACAAATAACAAATTTCAAAACAAAATTTGAAATAAAGAGAACAATCAACCTTATTCTGCATAAAATAATTTATTTTCTTACATTCACCAGATTTGGAAATCTAGCTAAAGCAAGGGAAAAACAATTCCAGCCTTGTCAATGTTCTAGCCTTCTCGGTGCGTCTTCAAAAAATTTTAAAATGGAAACAACATAGAAGATCTTCAAGAAACAAATTGTAATTGATAATTCTATACTATATATATATAAAAAAAGTGAAGAATCACTAGTCATAGCAGAATTGAAACATATCAAATACACTTATTTATTAAAAGGTCCATTGATGTTAAAACATAAAACACTAACATATAAATAGGATGCTTCAACTTGTAAAACGATTATGAAACAATGAATTGAATATACATTTGAGAACTAAAAAAATAGCTTCCAAAAGCTTTTTATGGTTTTTGAAATTTGGTTAGGATTCATGAAAATCTTTTTAGAAAATTGGAGTCAAAATAAGCTTAAATTTCAAAAACGAAAAAAAAAAAATCAAATGGTTACCAAACGGGACCTTAATCTTGTGATTTCAAGGTTGATGTTGTGTTGTCTAGAAAATGATCAGTCATCTTGTTAAGCATAGTCTCGTGAGTTCACCAATTCTTCTTACAAACAAAATGAGAATGTCAATTCAATCACAATTTATTTTCCTAATTAGCAAAAAGAAAACTGAAGGTAACAATTTAAATATACATTAAAATATATATATATATATATATATATATATATATATATATAGAACACCACACTTACAGATAACAAGTATTCATATGTTTAATCTCAAGAAAAGAAAAGTCTCTGCTTTTGCCTCACTCCTGCATATTTGATAAAAGAGATAGCAAACATTCTATACCAAGAAGAAAATCCAAACAAACTCGAAGCTTCCACACAAGCAAAGAAGACAAATAAAGATATATTCAATTAGAATAGTGTAAATAAAATGATATTGCAAATAGTTGATAGGTTGCCTCTTAATCTCCTCAACCACCTACAATGAATAAGTTAACAAAAAAATGGTCTATCATGGAAAAAACACGTAGAAAATTATTTATAAGGTAAGTAGGTGTCTATCATGGAAAAAAACATTACTTTATCATGTCATTAAGCAAAACTTCACTTTAGCATTATAGAATTCTTCAAGAACTTTAACAAAAAAAACACATAATCTTGTCCAATAATCTATAAAAGATAAAGACAAAGCACTTGAAATGCCCAACAATTTTGTGAGTAGCTCGCGGATCCAGCAGCTGAAGTTATGACAAATTTGCCAAGCAGATTAGTAGACATTACACAAACACATCAACCTTATTCTAAAAGAATTAGTGACACATTTGAAGTGAAGTTTCAAATTCTCTACTATATTTAAACATGGAAGGAAAATGCTAATGTCATAATACAGTTTGCAATTTACAAATTTCACAAGAAAACAATAGCTTTAGTTGAGTCTGAGTCTAACATTCATGTTGAGAACTTTAAGACTAACCCAAGGCTATAGAGATATCACAAAGCTAACAACCAAATGAGAACTTTACTAGTTTAACTCGTTTGAAACAACCAACAAACAAAATTTTCAAACATTTTGATGGTGTCAAAAATAATAAGTGAGATTGTCTTTCAAACAATTGATCGAACATGTTGTGGGCATTCAAAGAAAAGTAAAGTGGTGGGAGGAGAGGCAAGTATTAGGTTTAGAAATCAATGGTTAAAGCAAGGGAAATACCCTTCTCGTCTCGAGAATGAACCCGCAAGAACCCGCAAGAAATTGAACCCAGAAATGAACCACCAAGCCCGAGAATGAACCTCCTCGTCGGAAATCGAACTGAGGTACACCTTACCTCAACGTCGGCGCTCCTCGCCGGCGATTTCGTGCGTTGAGAAGAAGGAGAAGACGCTGCCCCGCCTGGGCAGCGTCGCTGCGTGCGGTCAAAAAACAGAGGAAGAGATCCGGTGCTCCTCGCCGGATCTATGGACGCCGATGAAAGAAAAGGAGACTATCCCGCCTGGGCAGTCGATTTTGCCGCAGGAAAAGCAGAACCCCACTGTGGGGGGTTCTCTTCTGTTCGTGAAAACCAAAGGGAGAGAGAGAGCACCTTGCTCTCTCTCTTCTTTCTCTCTCTCTTTTCCTTAAACTTCCCAAATTGCCCCTCTCTTCTTTTTTTCTCAAAACAACCTTTTACACCTATTTATTTTTCTCTCAATTTTATCAATTGATAAAATGCCTCTAAAAAAATGTAAAACTTAGACTCAAGATGCTTAAATTAAATATGGATGCATGCCAATCTATTTATAATGAATAAATTGGTGTACAAGGATTAAATGAAAGTGGCCACACTAAACTAATTCTCAAGTTTGTTTTAACCACTTAAACAAAATTGGTTAATTTATTAACTATGTATTAATAATTATTCTTGATATATTTAGTGATGTTTAATTAAAATGGAATCCTAATTAAAGTGTAGGTCATTTTTAACACATGCCTGAAACGAAAGAGGGGACGCTAGATCTAGGTCAAGATGGAGAAAATGATTAAAAAAAAATGTGGATGGTAATTGTGCGAGCCAGATAAAAAGAAAAAAAATTGACTTATAAGTAAATAATTAGAAGAAATTTGTTCTCATAAATTCATGACATTTAATTGAACCAAAATGAAAATTAAATAACCAATGAATCTTTACTCGTTCCCAACCATAGCTAGCAATTGATATATATATATATATATATATATATATATATATATATATATATATATATATATATATGACGTCTCCCTTGAAATGCAAGTGAAAATTAGGAATTTACTGAAAGAGGTCGAATGAAATTGAAGTAGAAAAAACTAAAGGATATTTGGCGAGAATAAGGCAAATCTGTGTAGATCTACATAAAAAACCATCGTTGAAAAGTGTAAGGGACCGACCCGAATGGGGCACTAAATGAGCCCTTACCCCAATGCATGCATTCAAAGTAAAGGATATTAAACCGACATGATTTCGGATTCCAATTAAAACAAAAACATTCAAAATAACCCCTTTAAAAACTAGACAATTTCCTCGAACTGTCCCCTGTTTCCAAGCACTGTTCCAAGATAAATACATTTCCAAAGTTTACTCCGATCGAGATTTCTTAAAATCATTCAAAACATGTCTAAATACAATAATCTTTGGAATCCACAAAATATTGAGAGAAAACATCCTGGGGCTCGTGCCCGCCACATGCATTCAGGGAAAATAACACATAAAGAGTCATAACACAAAATCGAGTTTGATGATTGAGCCCCATGATCACAGCTCCTCCTTGACCATAATGTCTCATAACTTGGTTACTGTGGAAAAACCACAAGTAAGGGTGAGTAACGAATTACTCAAGAAGAATCCCCAACCGGGGTACAATACGATATACATGGTCATCTCGATGAGCGTATGCAAGCTATGAATATAAAACACAGAATAGAGCACATAGCTTAGCCCACACTTGGGCCTCGGATGCCGGCTTAGGGTCTTAGTCCGGAATAATATCACCACGACCCAATATATAATAAGTCGCCTATACGAGAAACAAGTCCGGCCTCGGCTTGTCGTCTCATCGTCGACGAAAGGTACATCGGCTCACAATCCCGAGGAGCTCTCGGTTGGCGTTGTAATGAGCGTAAGCATGCACGCGTGCTCTGCAGACTATGGGGTTTGCGGAGTCCGAGGCAAAGCGCCCATATCGATCACCACGCCTAACTAAATCTTTGGATCGGTGTCATCGACATAGGGTGTGAGACACGGACACGTAAACTATGTCGGCTGAACCACCGCACACTGGGGCCAAGGAACGGTCGTGGTAGGCTTACACCAGAAGCCGTCCTTGCCTTAACAGTGGCAATCGGGCTCTTCGCCAAACATGCTAAGGACATGCCATTTGCCGGGGCGAGGCAATGCCAAGTCATCATCCCGACCGTTGGGGCATTAACAAGCGCCACCCTCACCCAAGATTGCGGGCCTCATCGCTTGCGTTAGCTAATCCTCACGGGGTCCAGGGGCGGAATGACTTGCTCGACGTCCCCGCCATGGATGCAAGGTTCTTTATGCATCGGGCCCGGATGATGCTATCTACCGCAATTCTAACACCGCCTAGCAAGCGACAAACAATTCCATAAAATCCAATACGTGCTCAATAAGAATACAACGAGCCTAGCATGATACTACGAAGCAAGGAGCAGATCTGAGCATGCTAGAAAGAAACAACCTAGCATGGATTAACATGAGAATTAAATCAGGAAAATCATGCTAATCGGGAATTCAGAATCGAGAACCTAGCTACACATGTCAATAAACACAAACAAGCAATCAATCAGCAATCACATATAATATCGCAGGGTCCACACAACTCCGGTAAGAAATCCTTACCTTGGTCGGGGACGATTTGACACGAAATCCTAATTTGCGAACGAACCCGAACTAGCTACCGAGAACCTATCAATCACAACAAAAATCACACAATAGGCCTAAATATAATAAAATAAATGAGGCTCAGCTCGGGAGCAACTCACGAGGCACGACGAACGCACGAACGAGCCGATTGCACGAACGGGGCAGCAACGGGGTTGGCTGGGCGTGCTGGGTGCGCATGATGGGGCGCGGACGCGCGCGGACAGATGCTGGGCAAAGCAGGGGCGCGAGGCGCGGCTCGGCTGGGCGCTGGCGATGCGACGCGGAGCTGGGCGAGGACGCGCGCTCGAGCACCGGTCGCTGAGAGGCGTGGCTCGGTGGTTGGGCTTCGACTGCGCACGCGAGCGATGGGCACGATGCGGCCGCGCGTGCGGCCTGGCGGGGGCGATCTGGCGAGCTCGACGAACAGGGGCGAACAGGGCATTGGAGAAGAACGAGCTCGAATTCGAGCGATTGGTGGGGATTCGGACGGCTGATTCGCTGATGGCTGGAATCCCCTACACTGGCTGCACAAAAACCACGCAATTCCCTCACTCTCCCGGCCAGCAGAACTTGAAATCGGAAACAGGGGAGGGCAGGAAGGAGAAGAAGAAGAAGAAGGAAACGCTTACCTGCTGCTCGGGAAGAGATCAACCACGAATTGGGAGAAGAAGCACGGTCGAAATGGAGCTGGAGAAGGAAGAAATCGCAAGGGAAATCGCTGTCGGTCGGAGGAAGAATCGTGAAGGAGAAATGGGGAAGAAGAAGAGAAGCTCGGCCTTTAAACCAAAACTGGCATCGAACAGGCTCATATAGAAGATCGCGCGTTTAGAAGCACAAGAGTGCTCAGTGGCTCGATTGGCAGCGCCCCCTGCCTAGCACGCGACACGTCCCTGGCTCGAATCTCACTCGACGCGTTATTTAATTCCCTATTTAATTTTACTCTTTCCCAAGCCCAAATGCCTTCACCAAAAATCCCGATCCTATTCAAATTGACTCATAATTATTCCGGCAATTTTCAATTTCAAAACCGGCCCTGTCGGCCCGACCCAAAATTACCAAAATGCCCCTGGGCCTCCCGGGAAGACCGGGATGAATTTTCCGGGCCGTTACAAAAAGGCTCTATGTAACGGCCCAGAAATTTCATCCCGGTCTTCCCGGTAAAAATAAATAGGGAATTAAATAGCGCGTCGAGTGAGATTCGAGCCAAGGACGCGCTGCAAGCTAGGCAAGGGACGTTGCCAGCCGAGCCACTGAGCGTCTTTGCTATTCTAAGCGCACCATCTAATACATATGCGTGTTTTCGAAGGCGTTTGGTTTAAAAGGCCAGCCCGCCCGAGAGCCTTCTTCTTCCTTCTCTTTTCTTCCTCGACCGACCCGAGCTCCCTCTCGCGATTCTCCCTCGCCGACCCCAGTTCAACCGAGCTTCTTCTCCTTTTCAAGGTCGTTTTTCTTGTTCCGAGCAGCCGGTACGTGTTCTCTTCTCTTCTTCTTCTTCTTCTCCCCCAATTCTTTCCCGTTCTCCCCTGTTTCCGATTTCTTCCTTGTAGGCCGAATTGAAGTGAGTGGCTTGTAGGTTTCGTGCGGCCAACCAAGGGGAAGTGGTCCAGCAGCAAATCGCGCGTCGAATCCTCTCATATCGCCCGGAATCGAGCTCGTTTTCTCCAGTGCTCTGTTCGCCCCTGTTCGCCCGGCGCGCGCGCGCGCAGAGCTTCGCCTCGGCGCCCAGCCCGCTCGCGAGTCTGCGCGCGCCGCAAGCGTCTGCAGCGTGTCCTCGCCAGCGCCCAACCGAGCCGCATCGCCAACGCTCTGTTCGTCCGCGCGCAACTCGCGCCCCAACGCGCCCACTCCTGCGCCCCAACGCGCCCAGCCAGCCCCGTTGCTGCCCCGTTCGTGCAATCGGCTCGTTCGTGCATTCGTCACACCTCGTGAGTTGCTCCCGAGCCGAGCCTCGTTTATTTTATTATATTTAGGCATATTGTGTGATTTTTGTTGTGATTGATAGGTTCTCGATAGCTAGTTCGGGTTCGTTCGCCACTTAGGTTTTCGTGTCAAATCGTCCCCGACCAAGGTAAGGATTTCTTACCGGAGTTGTGTGGACCCTGCGATATTATATGTGATTGCTGATTGATTGCTTGTTTGTGTTTATTGACATGTATAGCTAGGTACTCAATTCGAAATCCCGATTAGCATGTTTTTCCGACTAATTCTCATGTTAATCCATGCTAGGTTGTTCCTTTCTAGCATGCTCGTGACTTCTGTTCCTTGCTTCGTAGTATCATGCTAGGCTCGTTGTATTCTTATTGAGCACGTATTGGATTTTATGGAATTGTTTGTCTGCTTTTGCTAGGCGAGTTAGAATTGCGGTAGATAGCATCATCCGGCCCGATGCATAAAGTACCTTGCATCCATGGCGAGGACGTCGAGCAAGTCATTCAGATCCCTGGACCCCGTGAGGGATTAGCTAACCCAAGCGGTAGGCCCCGCAATCTTGGGTGAGGGTGGCGATCGTTAAATGCTCCAACGGTCGGGATGATGACTTGGCATTGCCTCGCCCCCGATACGGCCGGCATGTCCTCGGCATGTTGCGCAAGAGCCCCTCGATTGCCACTGTTAAGGCAAGGACGGCTTCTCGTGTAAGCCTACCACGACCGTTCCTTGGCCCCAAAGTGCGGTGGTTCAGCCGACATAGTTTACGTGTCCGTGTCTCACACCCTATGTCGGTGACACCGATCCAAAGATTTAGTTAGGCGTGGTGGATGGACATGGGCAGCTTGCCTTCGCACTCGGCAACCCCCATGGTCTGCGCAGAGCACGCGGTGCATGCTTACGCTCATTACGGTGGCCGATCGAGAGCTCATCGGGATTGTGAGCGTTGTACCTTTCGTCGACGATGAGACATGGCCGAGGCCGGGACTTGTTTCTCGTATATAGGCGACTTGTGTATTGGATCGTGTGTGGTGATATTATTCCGGACTAAGACCTTAAATTGGCATCCGAGGCCCAAGTGTTGGCTAAGCTATGTGCTCTATTCTCGTGTTTATACTCATAGCTTGCATACTCTCATCGAGATGACCATGTATATCGTATTGTACCCCGGTTGGGGATTCTTATTGAGTAATTCGTTACTCACCCTTATTATTGTGGTTTTCCACACAGTAACCAAGTTAAGTAGACAGATGGTCAAGGAGGAGGAGTGTGATCATGGGGCTCGATCATCAAACTCGATTTTGTGTTATGACTCTTTATGTTTTATTTTCCCTAAATGCATGTAGCCAGCGCACTGAGCCCTAGGATGTTTTCTCGAATATTTTGTGGATTCCAAGATTATTGTATTTAGACATGTTTTGAATGATTTTAAGAAATCTCGATCGGAGTATACTTTGGAAATGTATTTATCTTGGAGCAGTGCTTGGAAACAGGATGAGTTCTAGGAAATTGTCTAGTTTTTAAAGGGGTTATTTTGAATGTTTTGTTTTAATTGGAATCCGAAATCATGTCTGTTTAATGTCCTTTACTTTGAATGCATGCATTGGGGTAAGAGCCCATTTAGTGCCCCATTCGGGTCGGTCCCTTACACTCTAGAAAGTGCTAAAACTTACTGAAATACAATGTCCAACGGGATCTAAATCTTGCCAAAAAAGGGGAAAACTTAATCAACGTGAGAAAAACCGATTATAGAGACTCCCTGCTCACCGCTGTTCGAACCCAACGCCGGAGGAGTAATCGCCGTTGCCAGAGGTTGGTTTCAGAGTTTTCAGCGATGTGATGTGCGAACAAAGAAGGGGTAGAGAGTGCGGCTGAAAACTAAGAATGCCTAACAATGTGGAAAAGTCTAATGCGTGTAAAGGACTTGTCCTAATTTTTTTAAGATGACACTATTTTTTATGACAATTATAAAATTGTCATAATTTAATGTAAAATTACAAAAGAAAATATTGAATTTTTTATGACATTAAATAACTGTTATGGATTTCTTATAATTTAAAAGTTATCAAATATTTGGTTTAAAACACAATATTTTTGTTTTTATGACCATTTTTTTGAATTTGTTTTGTTACATAAGGAACCATAAATTTATTCTACAAAAAAATATTCCTACAAATTGCTTAGTTTCACCATTGTATTTTAAATGATTTAAATGAAAAGCAAGGTAATTTATTTTTATTGTATGATGGCCCTACCAAATAATAATATTAAGGAAAAAAAAAAGTGTAAATTTTTTTTCAACTTAAAAACTCATTTTTCTTTTCTTTTCTTTTATTTGATTTTATATTTTATTTTAATAAAAAAAATCAATAACCTAGATGAAAAATAAAATAAAGTAAAATTTTAAAACTTACAAATATTTATTTTCTATGACAATTTTTAAATTGTCATAATCTTATGAAAAAATGAGATATTCTTGTCAAAAAGTAAAAATTTCTATGACAATTATTAAAATGTCATTGTAATTATTTTATGACAATTATCTAAATATCAATAACTGTCATAAAAACTTCAATAACTTAAAATTCATCTATTCTTCACAAATACAATGTTTTTAGATTTTTTATGACAGTTTTTAGATTTTTTAAAATTTCTGGATTGAAATAACTGTCATGGAAGACTAAAATTGTAGTAGTGAAAATTCTAATAAAGTACAAAAGTTTAAACTATGCCACAAGCATTGAATATACCACCAAACCAATATATAGTCTACCATCTAATATACCAAGCATTGGCATTAAATATATATATATATATATATACATTTATATTTATATTTATTTATATATATTTATATTTATATTTATTTATATATATTTATTTATTTATTTGTTTAGTCCTCACAATATAACCTAATTTACCACTATTTTACTCAAATTGACAGTCCACCTGTACTGAAACAATTGCAAACTAATTGACCACAGTAACACCACCAATAAATTCACTTAGGTTTAGATACCGATGAAAAATTCGTAAATTAAAAAAAAAAAAACTGACCACTCCAAACACTGATCAATTTTGTCCATTGCCTTACATAAACGCCTGAAGCTTCCCTGCACATACGACAAGTTTTAAGGGTTTTTTTTCTCTCTCTTTGATTTCTCAAATCCCCCTTTCCTCGTGAAAAAGAAATTCTGTGGATTGGGAGTTTAGGATTGGACCGTCCTGGATTCTCAGATGCGCCATTGTTCTTCTTCCTCTTCGATTCGTTCACAATTTCAACATTTTGCTGCGATTTCACAAGCAGTTTCGGAATCCAGCGACATAGATGGGAAACCAAGGTGCAAAGAAGCGCAAGGAGGAGAACGCTCGTCACATGGCCAATCTCCGCCGCCTCATCATTGCCTGCAACGTATGAAACTTCTATTCCATTTATTCGTCATTGATTCATGCTTGTAATTTTGTATTTAATTGAGTATACTATTTTCTTCTACTGTATCAATTTTGGAGATATGACTTGAAATTTCGAGCTAGAAGTAATTGTAGGAGGAAAAGAAAGTATCGATCGATTGCGTCCTTGTTCATCTACTCAAAATTTTAATTTATCAGATAATAAATTTTCCCTACTTTGATCTTTTGGAAGCAAAAATAATTCGATCTCAAACTGTGAACATCCAAAACTGAAACCTGATTTTTGTTTTTCAGTAAATTATCCACAAAATCGCAAATTGCTTTTCTCTCATTAATCTGCGGTAGTTGGCAACAACTGCGAAATCAAGGCTTCATCTCCCTTCAATTAATAGGTTTGCTCTCGATTTCCTTCTCATTTTTTGCCAGATTTCTACCGTCAATTTTCTTTTCTATCATATCAGTGCCTTGAATATTTTCATGTCCCAGCCCTAATCAATTGCAGGATTTTCAGGGCAAATCTCTTTTAGGAATTCACACAAATTGCCAATTTCAATTCTGCAATTCAAGTCTCTGCTAGTGAAAATACGACCAGATTCAACATTTCTTCTTCAATCTCAATTTCACCATCTCTACCGGCTTTGTTGGTTGCAATATGAAGACCCTTCAGTCCAATATCTAACCGTCTCTTTTGCCTTACCTCTGGAGTTTTTAGAAGGGTAAATGAAAGAATTGCCAAGTTATTTGAAAGTACATTTCTTCTATCCCATTTCTAGGTATTTCAAAATCCCATTTAAAATTTATTATTATTACTATTGAAATTTTTGGTCGATGATATTGTTTCCGGGTTAAACTAATTATATGATCTAAGATGTATTCACTTACTTTTTAATAGGAAAATTACACAAATCACCTAAAGTATATGGTTCCTAACAATTACATGAATTTGACCAATTTCCTCCCCAAATTTTGATAAGTGTTACAATTAACTCCCAATAAAAAAAATGAAAACTCTATTTGACTCTAATCAAGCATTCAATACTGCCTATAGATCTTTCAACCTTGTAGAAGAGTTCTCAATACCGCCTATAAATCTTTCAACTTTGTAGAAGAGTTCTCAAATAAATTTCTTTCATGATATCATTAATTTAACACACTTACATTTCTGTATGTCTAATATTGTATAGATTTTAGTTTTTTTTTTTTTTTTTGAAAAAGGTATAGATTTTAGTTTAGGAGAGGGAGCATCGATAAGATTTCCTCACAAGGGAGCTTACACAGAACTTAGAAGCACTCCAATCAATCCAATTTTCTTGTGTATTTGTTCCTTAGAATTATTGTCACAAATTTTTGTTTTTTTTAAACTCGTGCACATCTCGACTAATGTTATGAGACATAACTACAACATTTGGATGTTAGAAATCACATCGGAAATTAATTCCTAAATAGGTGACCACCATAAATTGAACTCATCACCTTAAACACCCAAGACCCTCTTTAACCACTAGGCCACTCTATAATGATTAAGAGGAATTAGCTCTATGTAATCACAATGGTATATAATTATGTGAATTTTAATATTGTGTGGTTGCTGAACACGATTAGTAGGGACTTGTACAAAGCTGATAAATTGGAAGAGACCATGAATTTTTTTATGCATCAGCAATTTCGCTTAGTTGGAATGTGAACCTAAAATGAATAAATTATTTATTTGTATTTTAGGTTCTCCATCAGTTGGAAGGTGAACTTCTTTTTTGTTGGAGCCTTTTGTTGTCCTTTATTTTCTTTTACTTTTATTGATGAAAACTTCATTTTTTATTTTAAAAAATATTTGTGAATGGAGCTTTACATGTTATTTCTTTGAAGATTTCTAAAAAAATATTTGTGGATGCATCTTTCTATTTTTATTCGTTTTGGCAATGATAATTCAAGATTCATTTGGAATTTTACTGAGTTTCTTGTTTTTAGAGACGATTGAATCTTAGTTGTAGAGTAGATATGTACTTGGCTTGTTAGCACCACTTTTTGGGTAAAAAACAGTGTTGTTGTTGTCTCCCGAGATTTCTGGCCATTTCTCTAATAAATCTTCGGTAGGCCATAACTTTCTTGTTTGAGCTCGGAATAGCATGATTCTTGTTGCATTGGATTCGTTTGCTACTCCTCTTTCTTTTGATATATTATAAGTCCCAAAAGAAGTAGTGTTTGACCCTTGTTTCACTGATTGTTCAGCGACGGTCGTTCAAGCCCTAGTATGAGCCCTTAGGGCTGTTTTAGCCCGATCTTTCTTCAAACCAGCTGCAGAAACTACCATCACACCATAATTGAGTGATTTTTGGTAAGTCTTGGGAGTTTAAGTTTGGTTTCCTACGAGTTAAAGAGATAGGTTAATCCCAAATTTCTTCTTGAAGTTCCAACTTTTTCTCGGTCTATTTTCTTTTAGCCTTTAAGAAAGTGTGTAGTCCGAATTATGGATGCTGATGAGGCCCTTATCGAGGTTAATTTCAAACTTGATACGTTCTCAATTGGCTTTCCTTTCCTGGGCTTCAACCTAGGTAAGTAGTTAGAGAGCTTTACTTTTAAATTCTATTCATTATAGACTGGGTGTATATCTGTTGAGGCAATCGGGACGTTAGTAGATTGAGCTTGATATTTTGAGATTTATGTGTTATGCAAGTTGATGTAATGAGAGTTGGTCTATTTTATGGTTATCTCTACCAATATATTGCAAGTTTTTCCTTATGTTTTATTTACATACATTTCAAAATGTAGTTGGAATTTATGGTCAATGTGTTGGTTGTTCAAATGTGAATTGATTATGTGTTGGTTGATATTTTTTTAGTTACATATTTGTGTTTTTGTAGGTTTTGCATGAACCCATTCAACGAATGAAGCCGTGAAGAAATGTACTTCAAGAATCACTCTTTGTCAATCCATGTATGCTCACTTAGAGATACTTGATCATGTTTTTGTGATGTTGTAAACTTTCTAATTTTCAAACACTTTGTAGGGATTTTAAGTATTATCAAATGTATTGTTATTGCCATGAAATTTATTTGTTTAAGTGTAATGTACAAACTATTTAATTATATATGAAATGATATTTGTTGAAACTTCTCTCATTTAGATTTGTGGTTGGATAGTATAAATATTTCCTGGCAGGTAAAGGGACAAACAAAACAGGTTATAAATATACACAAAAAGTGTCATGAAAATTGATAAATTGACGTAAATATATAGTCATATTACATAAATTGATGATTATAAAAAAAATGTCAATATATAAACTATAATGACAATATTAATGTGTAGTAATTAATTTTTCGATGACTATGTGTATGTGTCATTAATTATTCAATAATGACTTTAGTATAATGTCATTGATAACTAGACTGTGACACTAAGATTCTGTCATTATTACTTCTTTAATGACTATGTATATGTGTCATTATTGGTTCAATCATGACTATAATACAGTGTCATAATTGGTTCTACCATGACACTTTTAAAGAAGTGTCATGGTTGAACCTACCATGACACCAGATACAATGACTCTTATTTTTAGTCATGTAACCTGTTTATGACTAAAAATTATAGTCATTATATGTGACTTTTGTAGTAGTGGTAATAATAGGAAATGTCTAAATTTAGAGAATAAATAGAGGTCCTAGCTACTTTGTCATGGACTTTAAAAGTTAAAAAAAATCAAGAGGAGAGATGAATGTTTCTTTCCCAAAGTACCCTTAATTTATTTTTAATTAGGTGTTTAACGAAATTTAACCAAAAAAAAAAAAAAACTAATTTTCCCCTAAATGTAAGCATAACCAATCACTTTTATTTTATAATATTTCATTTTCACTAAATCTAAGCATAACTAATTTTATAATATTTCATTTTTTCCTAAATCTAAACTACTAATAATAGTTAACACATCCCTGAGATTTGGGGGACGTGGCTTAAAAAGAAAAAAAAAATGAAAATCATGATTGACTTGCAAACAATCACAGTTGAAGAATCAAAGATCATATTCAGATCATATTCAATCAGAGTTGCCAAAATACAATTCTCCAATCCAGTAAAACATCTATCTAGTAAAACTCAATCTCGGTCTAGGTAAAAGTCGCTGATCACAATGTACCATGAATGTAACAACATAGTGCGTACTGATAAATTGTAAGGACTACATATGCAGTGCATAATTTCAGAAAACAAAAGCAGTGTCATGGGTGATAGAGGGCACATGGACATATTCAGGGGGGCAAGAGAACAATGTATTGTAATGAACCAATTCATACGTATATACGCATTCCAAACAAGCTTAACAGCTATAACACAACAAGAATGGATAAACACATAGCATAAATGAGGTCTCAGTCTTACATATACATATGTAGGTAATCCACTAGGCCAAAACCAATGGTGTAAACCCCCATACAAAATGCACTGGGAAAGGTTATAAAAACTAAGTAGTCACAAAGTATGACTAGATAAAGTTTCTATGTTTCGCGTTATGTGACTGATTCGTCGCATGTGCTTAAATCACAATGTACAATGGATGTACAATCATGGCGCATACTAATAAGTTGTAGGGACTACATACGCGGTGCATAATTTCGAACCATCGCATGTGCTTAATTTTGAGTCACTTGAACTCAATGTTGATCTTACCTTTGAAGAGAAGCTTGTGCCAACAATGTCTAAAATATGCACAAACTATAAAAAAAATAAAAATAAAAAATCAAGGAAACAACGTTATTCACAGAATATATACAAAGGCAATAGTAACCAACATATGCACCCTTATCATGACATGATATGTATAGTATATGTGCCAACAATGTCTATATTATGCAAAAGAAAAAAAAAACAAAAACAAAGAAACGATGTTATTCACATAATATAAACAAGTGACAACACTAACGTAATTAACATATGCATCAATATTTTGTACAGAATAGGTACCAACAGTAACTAACATAGGATATGTACAAATACGTGCAACCAATGTCTAACATATGCAAAATAAAAAATACTAATAATAAAGGAAAATATAATCCCTACAAAATACGAGATTCTATTAGGTATAAAATATGTGTCAACCATGTTTAATATATGCAAAATAAATAAATAAAATCCCAATAAAGTAAGAATTCGATTTTAGATGTTAATATCTTTAAAAACCAGAACCATTCAAGAGATTTGGAAAAAAATGTCAGAGCATCAAAATGGATTTGAAAGCTTACATTAGAAACGTTTATATCTTTAGAAACGTAGCTCCAATGTCGGGCTCTTTCGAAATCTCGAGAGTCGGAGCCCAACAACATGCATTTCTCTTGCGGCCGTATTTTTCAACGCGAGGCTATCATCAAGCGTAAATACATGGGTGGAGGATTTTCGTGGGGTTGTTCAACTAGAAAAAGAATCAAAGGAACTTTTCATATATTCTTCAAAAACAGATATTTAAGGTGCTCATAAATCTCAAGTTCAAGTACTATTCTCAACTAGTTTTAATTAAAATTTAACCATACATACAATAATCACACCGACCAACAAGAGTATGGATGACTTATGGGAATGGGATGTATCACTATATTTTTGAACATTAAGAACAAAATTTATAAATTATGTATAAATTTTTAAAATTTTCAAAATTCCTAATTTCATGGTATTTTATAATTATTGATTTAATTATGTTTTACTAACGTTTTTAGATTTAGTCAGATTGTTTTAGATTTTTCTAGATTAAAAAAAGTCGTTACAAATAATCTATTTAAAATAGATTAAAAAGAAACTCTATGAAATATAGGATGAGTACAATTGTAAATTACTTTCCATATTAAAAATTAATTAAAATTCAAAAAATATATATATATATATAATATATATATATATATATATAATTTTAAAGTCTAAAGATCTTTAGCTACGTCTCTAATTAGTTTTTAAATTCTAGTCATTTCTCTACTTGTCTCTAAAAGTCACTATGCAATTCAAGTCCATTAAAATATATTAAAATATTTTGGTGGTACAACCATCAGACTTTTTTTATTAATGGGATTGTGAAGCTTTCTTTTTTAGGAAGAAATGTGAATGGAGTTATTCATAAACCAATCCACATTTTAAATTATATTGATGTTTTTATTTATTGAACCTAATTAATATTTTTAAATGTTATGTTAAAATCTCAAGTATACTATTTTTAGTGGCCAAAAAGATCTTAAGAAACCAAAATTAATTTACGGATGTAATGGAGGATCACATATTTGAAAACTAGCACACACCTAGTGATCTTGAGTTTATAAGTTCAAATTTCCCACCCCAAATGTTGTATTCTCAAAAAATATTATAAGACCAATATGTTCTATTAAAATAGTCTATATACACATAAATTAATCGAAACACTAAAAAATATGTTAAAAAATTACTATCCTAAAAAAATCAAACAAATAGAAAGAAAGAAAAATCTTTTTTAGTCCCTGGTTTTCATTTTGGTCCTATGTTTCAAAATTAAACATTTTTATCCCTCACATTTCAATAATATTTTATTTTTGTCGTTGAGATAACGGAACCGTTAGTAAAATAATAGAATGTTGATTAAGATAATGATTAAATTAATTTTATGAGTTAGTGGCGCAATGATTTTATTGTTTGGTTATAAACTTATTCAACACGAGCGTCCCAGGTGTCCCCCTCCTCCAATATGTACTAAAATTTTTTTTTTTAAAATAAATAGATGAATGATGTGGTTATTATGTGCTTACATATATTTTATTTTTTAAAATAAATAATTAAAATGAAAACTGAAGAGACACCTAACCAATTTTCAATATTTTTAGTTATAAAAAAAGTGGCAAATAAATAATAATAAATTAAATTAACTATCATCTTGTCCGTCATTTACCCACTCCTCCAAGGTCTGTGTGTTAAAAAAAAATTTAGTGAAATAAAATCTATTATAACCCATCTCCGGCCCCGCGATAAGGTGAATAGGCATCCTGTTTTTTAGTTGCGATTATGTTATGGATCGATGTCGGAGGCGGTGACACGATGATCGTCGCGACGTGGGATTAAGTTGGCAAAAATGGCACACATGACTAAAACAAAGAGTTAGAGATTTGAATGAAGGAAGGAAGAAGAAGAATGAAGAAAGGGAAAGGATTTCGAGAGGTTTTGAGAGATGTGGGGTTTACTGAAATGGAAGATTTGGAAGAAGATGAATGGTGAAAGGGAAATGGGGGAGGAAATTCTTCATCTGGGGTTTCCATTTTGTTCTCTGAATTTAATTTATGAATGGTGAGGAATGTGAAAGATGAATGGTAAACACAAAGACCTTGAAGGAGTGGGTAAATGGATGGAGAAGATAATAGTTAATTTAATTTATTATTATTTATTTCCCACCTTTTTTATAACTTAAAAACATTGAAAATTCGTTAAGTGTCACTTCAGTTTCATTTTAATTTTTTTTTTTTTTTAAATAAAATTCATGTAAGCACATGATAACCACATCATTCATTTATTTTATTTTAAAATTTATTGAATCATTATCATAGGCAACGATTCTATTATTTTACTAATACTATTTTATCTCAAAGATTAAAATGTAATATTATTGAAATATGAGAGGTAAAAATATTTGATTTTAAAATGTAGGGACCAAAATGAAAACCTAACCAAAAGGTAGGGACTAAAAAGATTATATCTTTCCCTAAAAAGAATAATACATGTTGTCTCTATCATAAAAATGACACTTTTAAAAGGGTCGGTAAAAGATATAATTAAAGTGATTCTCAAAGAATTTAATTGTGCGTAAAATTGTCATTAACCACTCTTTATTTTGCAATTATTAATTGATTTAAATTTTTTTAGTACAAATTTGGGAGAGGTGGACCAACAAACTCTACATAAAGACAATATTACTTTTAAATAACATGAGAATCAAATACCCATTTCAAATATGAAACTCCTGATTTTGTTAAAATAAATTATTATCAAATAAAATAAACAAGATTGATTTTGAAACGATTCTTCCTCCATACATCACTTTATACGAAACATAGACATCCATCAAGAATGCTCCCAAACATAGACATACCCTTCCATAATACCTTTTATCAAAATAAGTATTCCAAAAGGATTCTATCCAATCCTCTCCAACATTTGTTTTCAGACGAAGGCCTCGCCTTTATTTATTCCTTACTTTTTAGTGCTTGCGAGGCCTTATTAAAAACGAAAGAAAAAGTGTACTTAGAATCTCCTTTAATGTTTGGAACCTCTAACTTATTAATTACTAAATTATGTACTATACTTATTATAGTAATTTACTCTTGTTTTCTAACATACATTTTATGATCACATACATTTTTAGATCCCGTTTGATAACTATTTTATTTTTAATTTTTTGTTTATGAAAATTTAAACCTACAAAAATCATCTTACCATAAATCTTTTCTTACTTGAATATTTACATCTTACCAAAAACCAAACAAAATTTTGAAAACAGAAAAAAAGTAGTTCTTTTAAAATTTGGTTAGCATTCACCTACTTTCTCAAGAAATATGGATATATCGTAGAAAAAATGAAGTAAATGGTAGAAAATTTAAGTAAAAATAAATTTAAATTTCAAAAATTAAAAACAAAAAACCATATAGTTATCAAACGAGATCTTAATTTTTAAAGATTTTTCCACACTTTAAAATTCAAACGTTTATATAGTTATAAATATGAAAATTACAAGACAAAACTTTTACAACTAAAAATAATAATTGCAAAATGATGCATAATTTTAAAATTAATTTTAAGAAAATTCCTTGTAGTTAGAAAATTCTTCTGTCCCTATTTTAATTATAACAATTTTCTTAAAAGTATTTTATATATACTAAAATATTTCAACTTTCATTGATTTCAATCGATTTCATTTAATTTTTTTTTAAGTCAACACTATTTAAGATTCGTACCTATCATTAATTGGTTACTATTTGATACATGATTTTATTAGAGAATAATCTTTTTGTATACTATCCAATTAATTTGATTGAAACTATCAGTTTGTGAATTGGAATATCACACATGAGTGGATATCCATTCTTAATTTTTGTTAAATTTGAAACAATTTTTCTAGAACGTTGTTTTAATTCATGAAAAATTCCCCTAAATTTATGTAAGAAAAACAACTTTAGAATAAATTTAATTTGTTATCGAATTTAATAGTTTTCTATTAGATCCCATCACTTTATCTTTAAGGAAAAAAAGGAGTAATTTATTTCTGAATTGTATTCTATTAAATAAAACCATCGGATGTACTAATTAACCATCACTAAAAGCTTATTTTCTCAATCTTAAAGAGAATTATCTCAAAATAATTTTAAGACGCAGTATCCAACAAGGGCTTGTTTGTTCGTGATTCATCAACGATATTCAAAACTAAATGTGAGTTTTGGTTTCCTTCTTCTTCTTTTTTTTTTTGAAACATTTTTGTTTCCTTCCTTGAACTTCCATTTTTAAACTACTAATATTGATTCATGTATGAATTCTTTCATTTTGATCTACTGCATACAATTGAGTTCTGGCAATAATTCAACTCTTTTTACCATTCAATTTTATATTTTTTATTCAATAATATTTGGAGAAATTTTTTTGAATGTGTAATATATTAGTAAATTATATAAGATGGTGCTTGAAAATTCAATTTTATACTTAATTGATAGATCAATTAATTTTAAAATTTTAAAAATTTACTAAAAAACACTATTGTTTTGTTGTTATATACAAAATTAAAAATTCATATACCTGACCAACAAAAATTTAAAGTTGAACTATTTCCATGATATTTTTGAAAATTTATAGACTAAAGAAGTATAAGCATTTCAAAATTGAGGGGGAGGGATAATAATTTGATCTCCAAATCATAAAACTCTGTTTTTTTGTAATAAAAAAACTGAAAATATGTATTCACACTCTCTCATCCCTTGATTTAAATTTTACGGAATGAAAATAGAAATTACCCTTCTCAAGCTATTCCATTAAACTTGTTCAAGTCCAAAAATAGTAATCCAATGTTGAAAAGCTAGTTTATGAGCTTCGACATCCTTTGAAAGCTCTTTTCTAACCGGTAAAAACCCCTCACTCAAGCTATTCCATTAAACTTGTTCAAGTGCAAAAATTCGATGAAGCAAAATAAAGTTAAGAAATTGCAGTTTTTGAAACATTCAAAGTGCTTGCTTCAAACAAGAAGCAGTCGTTTGAGGCTTCAAGAAATCATACTGTGATTTAATCTAGTTTAGTCTATCGCAAACCACCTCTACAGCTTCACTGTCGAGCAACGTCATGTCCTGTCCACGTCATCGTCGTTGGTCATTTGGGACGGCTTTTCAACCCTATTTGAACAGTCCACTGTTGGAAAAATATACCTACTATTGAAACTTTTGACCAAACAAATACGGTGAAATAAAGCAGAACAGCCCAAACAAGCCCAAGAACAATCAATTATAGAAACTAACTAGAGAAGAAAGAATAACACCCAAATTTTAAAGTGGTTCGATCAAATGCGATCTACTCCACTAGTCATTTTCATTAGTAAGTGAATACAAGTTTTAAATGATTTCTCACATCAATTGGTCTTAAAACCAATTCACCACTAATTTCCTTCTTCTTGACCAATGTTCACAACTCTCGGTAAAGGTCCACTTGGCCAATGCAGCTTTCACAAACTTTAGGAAGATAACTCTCATACATTAAATCAACCTCTCACTCTTTGTAGAAGTCTCTTCTCACCCTTTGGAGAAACTCTCTGTGTATGGGGATGAAAGCTACCCAAAAGAAAGACAACAACCTCACAATACGTTATTTATAAACCTATTTTACATTTTTCACACAGATACAAGGTGAGCCCACACTTACACGTGAGAAAAATAGAAAATACAGAGGTCTATGGTCTTTGTCGAAAATAGGCTTGCTGGATTAATTAAAACAAAAATAATAATTTGTCAAAATATAACAAATCTCCACCTTGACAACTTATTACCCAAACACTAATCACCAATGAAAGGAAATTAGTATCACCAACTACAACTCAACAAAGTTGAGAGCCTTCAGACAACTCTCAAACTTATCAGGCGGTAGAACCTTGGTAAGACATCTACAATATTATCTTTGGTAGACATCTTTTGCAAACATATCTTACCCTCAGATAAAACATCTTTGAACTCTTTTCTTAAGAATTCCAAGCCATTACCTGTTCAAATGACTTTAATATTCCTTTCTATTTGTCTTTCAACTAGCGCCTTCCACTCAACAAACTTTTGGAATGTTTTATCTTTTGTTTGTAGTAGATACACCCATACCTTCCGAGAGTAGTCATCTACTATAGAAAAAAAGTAGTTAGCTCCACCCAAAGTTGGTGTGCTAGTTGGTCCCAATAAATCTAAGTGAACATAGTCTAAAATATATTGAGAACTATGTCTACCTTTTCCAAATGAGACGCTGGTGGACTTACCATAAATACAGTGTTCATAAGCATCAAGATTCCCTATCTCACAGCTCCCCAACAAGCGTTGTTTCTAGAGCTTCTTCTGGCCACTTTTACTAACATGGGAAAATCTTAGATGCCACACTTTCGCCCTCTCTCGACTTTGTAGAGAAAATGAAGCAGTTGTTCCTAGAACTGTGCTTCATTGCAAGATGTATAAGCTATTGGTGAGTTTACCCTTAAACTTCACTATCGCTCCCTTGATAATCTTCATAGTACCATTTTTTGTTTTACAAGAGTATCCTGCTTTGTTAAATACTCCAAGAGACAATAAACTACTCCTTAAATCTAGAACATATCTCACATTAATGAGAATTCAGATTTGATTATCAAACATCTCACTTGTAATGAACCAATACCTTCCACAACACATTCTTAGTTGTTTCCAAGAAGAACATTACAGCCATGAATTCTCTCAAATTCTTGAAACCAATGTCTATGGGGTGTCATGTGAAATGAACACCTTGAGTCTAAAATCCAGTCATTGATTATACCTGCTTTTGATACTGTCAAAACCTCAGCTGAGTCATAACCTTCAGAAACATTCATATGTGAATCTTCTTCATTCTTTCTCTTGTTCTTGAGTTCATAGGAGTTCCTTCTAATATGCCCTTTCTTGTGGCAATAGAAGCACCTTTTTATGATTCTATTTTGTGACTTCGACCTTCCAAGACTGCTATTCCCTTTAGCTGGCTTATTATCAGTTCTATCTCTGACTAAGAGAACTTCATCATCTTTACCTTTTGTCTTTCTTATTTCTAAATCTCTAGACCTTAAAGCATTAAGTACAATTTATATGGAGAGGCTACTTTACCATACTTGATTGCAGTCTCTACTCCATTATAAGATTCTGCTAGCAAATTTAACAAGATAATAACTTTTTTTTCATCTAAAATTACCTCATAAATGTTATTCAGATCAAGTGTTATCTTGTTGTACTCATCTAGATTCTGTTCTAGATCTTTGCTAGGATCCATCTTATAACTGAAAAACTTTTCCTTCAAATACAACTTATCAGTTAAGGATTTAGTCAAATAAAGGCTATCCAATTTAGACCATACCTCCAAAGTTGTATTTGCATCATGTACTTGCCTTAGCATATTGTTAGCTAGATATAAGATAATCGTACTTTAGGTCACTTCCAGCATTTCCTCTTTTTCAGTTGTTGTCATTGTCGCGGGATGCGTTTTAGGATCATCAAGAACCTTAGACACTTTTTGTTAGACTAGGTGAGCATGCATTTTCTTCTTGAGAAAAATCACCTCTCCCATCAAAACGCTCCACCTCAAATTTTGCTAACATGTTGATATAGCAAACCAAAATATTCTAAGCAAAAAGTAACAAAGAACTTATAGCAAATCCAGAAAAATCACAGTTGAAATTAACAAAATTTAACAACAAACCCAGAAGAATTCTCTCCAAAATTTAACAACAAATCCAGAAAATTTCTATGTAGAAATTAACAACAAACCCACAAAATTTCTCAGCCAAAAATAAACTTGGCTCTGATACTAATTGTTGGAAAAATAAACTTGATGTGAGACCTTTTGGCCAAACAAATACTGTGAAATAAAGCAAAAACAAGCCTAAGAACAATCAATTATAGAAATTAAATAGAGAAGAAAGAATAACACCAGATTTTAAAGTGGTTCGATCAAATTCAATCTACTCCACTAGTCCCTTTCATTAATCAATGAATACATGCTTTAAATTGCTTCTCATATCAATTAGTCTTAAAACCAATTCACCACCAATTTCCTTCCTCTTGGCCAATGCACCTTTCACTCTCTATAAAGGTTTAGGAAGACAACTTTCACACGGTAAATCAGCCTCTCACTCTATGGAGAACTCTCTTCTCACCTTTGAAGAAACTCTTTGTGTATTGGGATGAAAATTACCCAAAAGAAAGACGGCAACCTCACAATAGGTTGTTTATAAACCTATTTTACATTTTTCACACAGATACACTAAGGTGGGGCAACACTTACACGTGAGAAAAATAGGAAATACAGAGGCTTATGGTCTTTGTCGAAACTACCCTCGTTGGATTAACTAAAACAAAAATAATAATTTTTCAAAATATAACATCCACTAATAGAATTGCAAGAATAGATGTCGGGTGCAGCCCCCATTATTAAAAAAAATGTCCCCCATCAATTATCCTGATATAGTAGACAATTGATGGCTGGCACAAAAAGTGGCAGTGCCTGCCACCAATAGTCCGTAACGACGAGCGCGTGGGCATAAAAGGTGGCAAGCCCATGCCCACCACCAAAACACTTTTATGGTGGGCATTCATGCCTGCCACCAATATACCTTTTTTTATGGTGGCGGCTTCATGCTCGCCACTAAAAATGCTTTCCAATTTTTTTTTTAAATCCCCCGTGAGAGTGGGTCTCGCGTAGATATTTTGAAATGGTTCGTCATTTTGCACACCATTAAAAGTCATTATCACTTTATATATATATATATATATAAAAAGGGCATATGAAGCTTGCCATCATTTGTGCCTACTATTAAAAGACATTATCACTTTATAAATAAAAAAAATGGGCATATGTAGTCCGTCATCTTATGCCCGACATTAAAAGTCATTCTACTTTATATAAAAAAAATAGATTTTCTTAAAATGATCAAACCACCACCAAATCACTAAGTGTGTTTGGGCCCTCGTTTATGTAAATGGTTTGGTTGGTTATAATTACCCAACCAATGTTTCCCACTGTTTATTATAAACGGTGGCTACCTAAACCTGCGTGCCCGTTTATCTAAATCTTACATATATTAATTTTTGTTACATAACCAGCCCCTCAATCACCATTTATCATAACCCTATTATAATAACTTGTCCCTCAAACACCATTTATAATAATCCACCGTTTATCATAACCCACTGTTTATCATAACCTTTCGTCGATCATAAACAATTTCTAACCATTTCTAAACTTTTTAATACTTATCTAATCCCCTAATTTCTAACTTCTAAACAATATTAAACTCTTTTAACAAAATGTATAATCACCACTGACTCATGGAATCTAACTTCTAACTTCTAAACACAAGCATGTCTAAACACATAGATAGGCACCAGAAATTTCAACAGTATAACGGCGCAATAATGCAATTCCCAAAAATTTCACTTATTATATAACAAAATTTCACTTGTATATAAAAAATGAAAAATCCAATATATAATAAATGAGATTTTGTCCCTTCAGAAACTACGTACATGCACATCAATATCTAGCTATTCAATTAACATCTAAACTACAACTTTGAAGATATTAAGCAATAAATGGAACTAATTTGTTTCTCCATATCTAAACAAAAAACAAACACTAATTTTGTATCAAATGTCGACTTATGAATTCTGCCCATTCTACTTGTACCTCATCAATCTGAGCTTGAGTGAATAAGTTCGGCTGGTGTTGAACTGCAAATATTAAGACATATAAAACAAAAAAAATACTATTGATCCAAATTAGTGTATGTTATGTATATATATTATATGACTATATTTAACAAAAATGTGTAAACAAAGTTTACAAGTCTTAATAGGTGTAAGGATGTGTTGTTGTTAGGTGGTAATTAGCAACACAATAATAAAATGTGCTTTCGAGCTTCGCTCTTTTGGGTTTCGCTCCAGTGAAGTGTGAATATGATGAATGAGTGTGCTTGCTGAAACCCTAGCTTGTGCAAGTATACATAGCCTTTTTGTAGCATGTTTGTAAGTAAAAGGTCATTTCCACAGGGAATTTTGAGTGCTAAATTTTAGTTCCGAGTACGATTCAGTGGTGAATAGTAGTGTCAAGTGTGATATAGTGACAGATAATTAACAATTTGATGACGTGAACTACAGAGTGACAAAGTATCAGAAAGGGAATGGGATTTTTGGGTGTTTCGATGCAACAATGAGTTATTAGCGAATAGCGAACTACTGATGGATTAACTCTTGGCTCTTTCGAGCTCTAGAATGGCCCTCGAAAGCATTAACTAGGTTCTCTCAAACTCTAACGAACAAAACAATCATTCAGCACTAGTATGAACCTTATCTCTATGTGTTTCTTAAATTGCAAGTAGAACTTAACAAACCTAATGTTATCACATGCAAGTTCGCTCTATCTCTTTTATTTTGAAAAATAAATATAGGCATTCAAACAGTTGATCAGACATAATGTATTTAAGATTAGTACAACATGCATAATGGGTTTGCTCCTTGCCCCATCTATGCCTTAGCCAAAACACTCTACTTACATATATCCTTCTGATTAAAGATTTAGCTACTTATGGTACATAAAGAAAACAAAGTAAACACAAAAACATATACCATTTTCATGAAAACAACACAACAAGTTCTACAATGCTTATGCAAAATAGTTAAACAATAAGGGATAGAAAACTCCTGATCAAACTGTTGAAGATGGAAAGATTCTGGTAATGCTAAATATCCGGTTACAAAATGACAGTAAGCTTCAAACGAAAAGTAGTAAGCTAAGCAATGAAAGCAATAAATGGCAACAACGGCTCCGGAAAAAATACCGATTGGCCTAAACTAGAATGGAAAAGAAAAAATCTGGTTGGATACTATGGACTCTGGTGATCTCTCGATTCGACTCTCCAATTTCCATCCCGAAGAATGGTGGAAGAGGTTCGCTATTTATAGGGCTCCCAACAGCTTCTACGTACCTCTCCTCCACGATCACCTACACTGAAAAGTTGCTACTCTACTTTGAAATTCTCTGCTCCACTATCCCCGTTGTCAACTTTGTCAGAGCAACCGCGATGCAACAACTGAGATTAAATGGATGAAGCTTGGATCTTTGCCTCACGTCCTCTACTTGAGATATTTTTCGAACATCCCACCCCACTAGATTCCATTTTTCTATAGCGGCATGAAGTGTTTTTCCTAGACTTCTCCGCGAGAATTATCTTTTTTTGAGTGAGGTTTCCTTTATTAACTTCACTTCGCTCCACAGACATGTTGCAACAAACTAGAGATATCGGTTCTTTTTTTGTTTTCAAAACACAACTTAATATTCACACAATCATGCACTTTTCGCTGCAGCAACCCTCTAAAATGATGTCCTGATCAGAAAACTAAAGGATTTTCTACTTATGCTCAAAACATGGTGTTAGAGCGAAAATACATGCAGAATTACAATAAAATGTAGCAAAGTTCTGATGAAAGTGTATTGTTTTAAGCTATTTAACTCTCACTTCTTGAGTGTTATCAGTTGTATATCATCTACCATATGAATAGTTGGATGTAAAATCCACATACTATTGATCTAATTTTTGAGGGCACTAGTGAAAAAATAGTTACATACTTAGTACGATAATTCAACATGACAAAAACAGTCTAACAAAAGAATTTAATTCAACTTTACCTTCACCTATTTCCAAAATAACTTTATGGCCCTTAATATGTGTGATTGCCACATTTGGTTGGCACTGTATTAATAAAGTTGGAACTTTAGGATGACAAATAAAAAGTCCAAAAGTTTATTATTTAGAAACTTACGTATTTATGCATCGGACTAAATTCTCCTCGAGCGGATTTTGACCTAACAAGTTGAAAATGTACACCGAATTTTCCGTAGGAATTAGGACTATTAAAATCCAACGGTGCTTATACAGTTTAATGAATATTGATTCTAACATAAACATAACTCATAGGTACAAAATTGCAAAATTTGGAACACTTACCAAATATTGAAGGGATAAAATACTCGTTGATTGGGATTAACCAACATGTCAAACCTGTCAGCTAGACATTTAATTCGGTTTTCTTGACTTTTTTTTTCTTCAAAATCGTTGCAAAATCACTACCGTCTACTAGTATGTAGTTAGTCAGTGACTCTTGTTAGCAAATAGCCCATATGTAACTAAAATAGAATGCATGTACGTTATTAAAAAAGACAAACATGTATATCTTTGAAGAAGAAACACAGATGAATGATCACATATCTAATGTGTTTTGACAAAACATCATGAATTGCTATAGGTAGCAATTGTTTCATTAAAACGTGATGGTCATGCGAATTAATCGCATAAAGTTTCAAATCAGTAAATGACACTAATTTGCTCTTGTTGGATGAATAACCTTCAAGAACTTTAAGTTCAGATAAACTTTTACACACACTCATCTTCTTAATCGGGGCCAACTTAGGTCTTAATTTAGTTAAGTGTTCACGATTTTTTAGTCTATTTTTTGTTTTGCCACAAATATCAAGTAGGGTTTCAATAATATTTGAACACACGTTCTTCTCAATGTGCACGACATCTAAATAATGTCACACTTGAAAATGTTTCCAATACTCCAATTTGTAAAAGATCGATTTCTGTTTCCAATAAGATTATGTAGGTTATCATTCTTTGCCATATGTAAATTGAAGACTATTTAATTGTGCAAGAATCTCTTCACCACTTAGCGGTTCATGGGTACTCCATAATTTTGTCCTCCATTAAATGCTTTTTTTTGTCTTCTAAATGTGTGATCGATTGGTAGATATTTTCAATGTCCGAAATACACAGTCTTTTTCCTCTGGGTAAATAAATTGATAATATTTTCTCTTCATAAATAGAACATATATTATACCGTTTTACGATACACCCACACAGGTTACCATATGATGGAAAATCATTAATGGTCCCCAACAAAATAGCTTTCAGGGTGAAGCATTGTTGTCAATAGGCATCAAAACATTCAATACATGTGTCCCATAACATTTTCAGATCATCGACTAACAGAGCTAAATAGACATCTATGTCATTTCCAGGTTGTTTAGGTCCTAAGATTAATGCATTTAACATCAAGAATTCACACTTCATGCACAATGGTCTACGATTATCCGATGGAATTAGATCTATATAATGCATGAATTCTAAGCTTAACCTATTGTTAAGTGATGGCTTCGAAATCATTTTCACGCAAGTATATGCAGCCAGAAACGCAGCAAGTGATAAGTATTTATTATATCGTTCTCTACAAGGATTGATTTCTAGACTTAATTTTACTAATTTAAGAGTTGTGCAAGAAATGTAAAAAAAAAAAAACAAAAAAAGAAAGAAAGGATGAGTTGGTGATCATTTTGGGTTTTCAAGACTTTAAATGCAATGTAAATAAGCAATGGTAAAAATGCGGATGCAATGGATGTTAATCATGCGATTATGATAAGTTATATTTCATACTTCCCTATTCTAACGAGAGCTTCCATGCTCATTGATTTATGGCAAACCCAGCTTCTGTTGTAGTTCTTCATACCTGACTCAAGGCGGCGCATGCGATAGTAATGTTATTCATAACCCCTTTTTAAATAATGCGAGAGACCCCACAATCAAACCTATCGTAGCATACTGGATCATCCAACAGTTCCCTCTTCCGAGTTCACTGAAGGTTAGCGAACGTGGGTAGCTAATCGTGTAAGGGACCGACCCGAATGGGTCACTAAATGGGCCCTTATCCCAATGCATGCATTCAAAGTAAAGGACATTTAAACAGACATGATTTCAGATTCCAATTAAAACAAAAACATTCAAAATAACTCCTTTAAAAACTAGACAATTTCCCTGGAACCTATCCCTGTTTCCAAACACCTGTTCCAAGATAAATACATTTCCAAAGTTTACTCTGATCAGAGATTTACTAAAAGCCATTCAAAACCTGTTCAGATACAAAAATGCTAGAATCCACAAATATTTACAAACATCCTAGGGCTCCGTGCCCGACTACATGCATTCAGGGAAAACAAAACACACGAGAGTCATAATACAAAAATCAGAGTTGGAAGACTGGGCCCCATGATCACAGCTCCTCCTTCGGGCATCCCTGTCACGCACCACGATTACCTGTGGAAAACCACAGAATAAGGGTGAGTAACGAATTACTCAGTAAGAATCCCCAACCGGGGTACAATACGATATACATGGTCATCTCGATGAGCGTATGCAAGCTATGAATATAAACATAGAATAGAGCACATAGCTTAACCCACACTTGGGCCTCGGATGCCAATTTAAGGTCTTAGTCCGGAATAATATCACCACACAGTCCAATACATAAGTCGCCCTATACGAGAAACAAGTCCCGGCCTCACTGTCTCATCGTCGACGAAAGGTACACGGCTCAAGATCCCGAGGAGCTCTCCGGTCGCCACTGTAATGAGCGTAAACATGCACCGCGTGTGCTACTCGCAGAACCATGGGGTGCCGGGTCAGAGGCAAAAGCCGCCCATGTCCAGTCACCACGCCTAACTAAATCTTTGGATCGGTGTCACCGACATAGGGGTGTGAGACACCGACACGTAAACTATGTCACTGAACCACCGCTTTGAGGCTAAGAAGCGGGTCGTGGTAGGCTTACACCAGAAGCCACCCTTACCTTAACAGTGGCAATCAGAGGCTACGGCCGAACACGCCGAGGACGTGCCGATCGCCGGGGGCGAGGCAATGCCAAGTCATCATCCCGACAGTTAGGGCATTTAACGATCGCCACCCTCACCCAAGATTGCGGGGCCTACCGCTCGGGTTAGCTAATCCTCACGGGTCCAGTGGGGCGGAATGACTTGCTCGACGCCCCCGCCATGGATGCAAGGTACTTTATGCATCGCCCGGATGATGCTATCTACCGCAACTCTAACTCCGCTCTAGCAAACAACAAACAATTCCATAAAATCCAATACGTGCTAAATGAGAATACAACGAGCCTAGCATGATACTACGAAGCAAGGAGCAGATACGAGCATGCTAGAAAGGAACAACCTAGCATGGATTAACATGAGAATTAATCGGGAACAACATGCTAATCGGGAATTGAATTGAGTACCTAGCTATACATGTCAATAAACACAAACAAGCAATCAATCAAGAATCACATATAATATCGCGCAGGTCCACACAACTCCGGTAAGAAATCCTTACCTTGGTGGGGACGAATACACGGAAACCTAGGTCGCGAACGAACATGAACTAGCTACCGGGAACCTAACAAGCACAACACAATTACACACAATATCTAAATAAAATAAAATAAAATAATTCGGCTCGGCTCTCACTCGGCTCGGCTTGGCTCGGCTCGGCTCGGCTTGGCTTGGCGGGTCGGCTCGGCAAGCGAGACACGCGACACGTGCGGCTGGGCGCGCTTGGCTTACGCACGCGCGACGGCTCGCGAGCGACAGCGCACGGACACGCCATGCAGTCGCTTCGCGCGAGCGATGCGATGCAGAGGCGCTGAGGCGCGCGACGCGTGTGCGGCGAGGCTCGGCGGCACAGCGCGGCGACAGAGCACGAAACAGGGGCGAAGGAGACAACCCAAAATCGAACGATCCACGGGGATTCGACGAGCGATCCTTTGATGGAGAACTCCCCTACACTAGCTGCACACAAACCACCCAGAAAATCACTTCACCACGGCCGTGAAACGAAGCCCGGAAGAAGGGGGCTCGGAACGAAGAAGAGAAGAAGAAAGGAAGGAAAACTTACCTTGGCCGGAAAAGGATCGACCAGAGAGTGGGAAGACAACCATGATCGATTCGGAGCTGGAGAAGGAAGAAATCGCCAGAAATCGCCGGTCGGTCGAAGGAGAAACGAAGGAGAATTCGCGAGGAAGAAGAAGCTTCGGGCGAGCTTTGCTTTTATACCAACCGCCTTCGAAAACAAGCATAAAGGGATGCTGGCGCGTTTAGAAGCACGAAGACGCCCAGTGGCTCGACTGGCAGCGCCCCCTGCCTAGCACGCGACACGTCCCTAGTTCGAATCTCACTCGACGCGTTATTTAATTCCTCATTTAATTTTACTCTTCCCCAAGCCCAAATGCCTTCACCAAAAATCCCGATCCTATTCAAATTGACTCATAATTATTCCGGCAATTTTTAATTTCAAAACCGGCCCTGTCGGCCCGACCCAAAATTACCAAAATGCCCCTGGGCCTCCCGGGAAGACCGGGATGAAATTCTCGGGCCGTTACAAATCGACGCATACTTAAAATGAAAATGGAGCAATGTAAAGTCCAACTACCTGCAATCCTAACATACATTCTACATACGAGTTCTTACCAAAGCTTATAAACTAATGAAACATAGAAATGAGCAACAACTGATAAATGAGAAGTTTGAATTATCATTACTAAACATTGGCTACAAATCTATGAACTACTCCTAACTAAATAAATAAATAACAAAAAGAAAGAAATTGGTTCGACTGCGAAGATGTGTAGACTCCTTGTCATCAGATTCTACGAACACTATTTGTTGTATTCTACATGGTCTTCTTCTCATGTGTCTTGGCTTCTGGCCAGCCAACCAACTCCTCGATTACAATTTCTTACCATCCATAAGTAGTGATAAATTTCTTGGCTAGTAAGTTCGGATGATCTGAGAAATTTTCATTAATGCTGGAATCTCTTGGTTTTTGTTGAGATTAATTGCTTAATTGATTTTCTGTTTCTTTCCTTGTTGACTTGATTATTCGAGCATGACTGATCTGAATGCGTTGTGTGCTTTTTCCTTTTTTCCTTCGCATCAAGTTCGTTCACTAGCATTATATTTCTATGCTCTTGCATTGTAGATCATCATTTAGCACAATTTATGCATGTTTTTACTTTAAAACGCAATGCTTGCCTTTTGTATGTTGAATCGGATGCATGAAATTCCTAACAGTTTTAATCGCATTTTTTTCTTAACTATTCAATTATGTCCCCCGAACCTTAGAAAAATCAAATTAAAGTAGCTTAATTTATGCTCTATTTGAGAGCTATACACAACCGTGGAGATAGATTGTAAGTCACCAACATAACTGGCCAAAAGTATATCTAGTTCTTTGGTCACCGTGTGGGTTGACTCCATCTGTTGGTAGGGCTAGATGAAGGTTCCTTGTTTCTAAATTAAAATCAAGCCACCTTTCATCTATTTGTTTTCATGAGAGTGTGTAGGCTGGATGTCATATATACCCATCGACCCGACGGTCCATAGCATGCCACGTCAATACTCTCAAAGTTTCTTTACTTCAAAAAATTCGTTCAAATATTGGAATATGAGAGAAACACCACATGACTTTTCCTGGAATATTTTTCACTCCTTTCATATTCTTCTAAACTATCCATCTTGATGTTTCACAGGTAAGACTCAGTTCTACATCAACAAGTTCTTTTCGATGCAAACAGAATCATTGATGCATGCATGAATATTTTCATAATTCATTCCTAAGGTACTTAAAATCATTTTCGCATAATAGACGGATATCGAAATTTCATTAGGACTAGGCAATACAACGCTCACTAATTCTGACAACTCTGTGAAACTTTTATCGCTCCATCCATACTTTACTTTCAAATTATAAAGCTTAATCAGTGGTAATATCTTGATAAAAGTTTTACAATTCGGGTATAATGTTTTCTTGACATCCTCTAATGCTTCCTCAAATATAAGAGATTTGTCGATAAAATAATTTTGTGTAGCCTCAAACATCCCTATTGGGTTAGCCGGGTCATCTACATTCTCATCTACAACTTGATATAGTGGAACACTTCCAATGCTTCTTTTCCTTGACACTTATTCTTCATGTCAAATCCATGTGTTATAACTTTTATCGATACCATAAAAAATAAATGGGCTCGTATTACATTCACATTTTACTATTGGCATTCACACATTTCAAAGACAACAAACGACATTTGACACTTTTGAATGTCGTATTGCATTGCTTATAAATATCTCAACTCCTAAACCGTACTCTGATGACGTTTGATCCTTAAACATCCAAGACTTATCCATAGTCATGTCGGAAGTCTAGTAAACAAGAGAAACTACCAACACAATTTTTAAAACAAAGTAGAGTCAAGTGACATATCTAACTCAACTTAAATCAACAAAGAATCTAACTCAATTAATTCTAAAACAATACAATAGTTTGCAACAAAGTAGGTGTTACGCATATGTAAATCAACTTTATCGATCTAATAAAAGTATACAATTTCAAACCATGAACAACAAATGGTTCCATGATACCAATGAGGCTAGAATAATTAGTTTATATTAATTATTTTCAAAAGTATTAAATTTAAGTGACTATAATTCAACAAACAAAGCTATAATAAAATGAAACTTTGAAATAAATAGCCAAAATTGTAAAACAAACAAATACCCAAAATTGAGTTTTTTAAGGTAACTCTGTTATAGCTTAAATTTACAAAAGTGAGCTTCAAATGACTAACCTTCAAAAGTGAGTTTCAAATTAACAAATTGAAACCAACAAAAGTGAGATTGTTATACAAAATGGCTAACATTTACAAAAAAAACAAAAATGCACAAATTTGAAACAAGGGTTATATGGAAAGATTGCAACATAAATGAACTAAAAAGAGCTTAAAAATAGTTAGAGATTAAGAAAAAGAGTTACCAAATTTGTGAGCTTCGAAGTTGAAAGGAGAAATGAAACCTGAAGTTTTGAGTTTCTAATTGGCCGAAAAATGCCAAATATTGCCGAGAGATGCCGAAGAAATGAGCCAAAGTTTGAGGGCTTTGAAGAAGGAGAAAGAGAAGAGAGTTTTTCAATGGAGGAGAAAGAGAAGAGGGAAGAAGAAATATTTTTTCAAAAAGGCCATTTTTCGAGCAAGCCCCGTGTCACGATCCAACTTCGTAGTCCTCGCGAAGCGATCGTGAGACACTTGCTCTAATCTGGCGAGCAAGTCAACCAAATGAAAAGGCAAAGTGGGTGGCACAACTGGGTGTAACTTCTCTCACGATCTCAGGAAAATGATTTTCGAAAAATGGAGAAAGAAAATTTTAGAAATGCTTGTGTCTTTGAAAGGTTATACAACAATACAATAAGAACCACATCAACTATATCGCATTTCTTATATAACTTGGTTGGAAGGAAACTTTAAGAAGTCATACCCTCATGTAGTACATTTTTGGCCATTTTTTTATGTGACATGCTTGCACGTCAAAATGGCGAGGAGACATGCGCTAACAAAAATACGAAGAAAATGACAACAACAACAACGGAAGTAAAGCCTATATTATGAAATCATGATAAAAATGGGTCTAAGCAGGCATTTGGTCATGTGCAACACGCTCTGGACAAGCATGATCATGGCATCCCACGGGCACATAAGATGAAAGATGGCTGACACATAAGGTGGAGGGCTTGCCTGCTGCCAAAAGTAATTAACGATGGACATATTTGCCTGCCACCGTTAACAAATAACACCAAGATTCTTCAGCTCGCCATCGTTTCTTCCGTGTTTCTTCCAACATTATTTTTAGCCTGCCATTTATTTTTGAAATTCTACTAATGGTCCCGTTAGAATTCACGTCATAGGAAAATAACATTTGGCATATAACAGTTTTACAAATAAGGTATACATGGACTGATGCATTTTTGCAGAAAAACAATAAGTACATACATGGACATCAAAAGAAATAGGATCCTCTATGTAAATTTTTTGGTTCCTTTCGCCAAACTTCTACTAAAATAAAATGAGGTATTATAATTCAATTGTAGATCCAAATACTTTTTCTTAGTTTAATTATGTGAGAGATTAAATTATAATAAATTTTAAGGTATACAGATTAATGTGATGCCTATTAATTTAAAGTTTATAAATCAATGGGAAATAGTAAATTATCTAGGTTTTAGAAAATAAAATATCAAATGTCTACCTACTTTTTTCATTTAAATTAACGTCTATTTCGTAAAAAAGGGAGGAGAGAGGAAAAATTAATTTTGAAAATGTCCTTTGGACAATTCATTTCTTTTAGTTAATTGATTTATTTGTTAATCTAAAATATTTCGACATCTCCTTAAATCAAGGTTTATCTCATCACCATAACTCCTTCCATCAATATCTCACCTCTTTTTTTCAAAGCATTAAATTTACAAATATCTAGATCTTTATAATATATTATATTTTTTTTTTATTATAAAAACAACACCAAGACCTCATCTCATTAATTTTTGTAACCCTGCAACTTTGGCGACTAACTTTTTGCAGAAACAACGAACCACACATCTCAGATTAAATTGCAATACCTCATTTCCACTTAATCGCAAGACCTCATTCTCCCCGTGCAATCAGTTTCAGCGGGCATAGTTAAATATAACACTAACACACATCCATGGAAGCAATATCACTCACGATTGCATTTAGTGAAGTTTGGGATGAGAGAGTTATAGACTCCCATTACAAGACTACCTCCATCAAAATGGCTATGGCACAACAATTACTCTACTCATCGATTTAATCACAACAGTACTTGCTATTGATGGTAGCTCTAACTTATCTGATATCTCATTGTACCAAGACAACACTGGTTGTAGATTAATGACAATGAATTTCTAAGTTGGATGTATACATAACAACTCAGCTCATCAATTTAATCGTACCTACATTACTTACCATAGTCGCCTCTTATGTTCTTATGATGTGGAAGAGGACGGAACTCAAACACACCGGTGGATGTAGTCGGACGTGTTTCTTTGGAAGGGAGATGACTCACCTTTTATAGTGTGGAATAGGACAGAACTTGGACAACTTGGTGGATGTAGCACCTCCTATATGGCATGGAAGAGGACAAAACTTAAACACGCAGTAGATGTAGTCGAACGTGCTTCTTCGGAGGGGATGAATTTTTAGCTTTGTCCCCTTTGAGGTTTCACAAGGACACATAACGATAACGCTACACTGTCGAATAATTATTATCGGTATGCACTGTTAGGTATGCATTTAATTGTTCTTAATTTTTGCATATCCATTTAAAAAATTCAACCAACATCCAAGGCGATTTCTTGGTGGGAGAAGTCGCGACAGCTGGCGAGGAAGACGATGTGGAAGAGGATGGATCTCAGACTCGCATGGGGACGTAGTTGAACATTTGTTGTAGGACGGAGATGGATGAGTTTTAGGGGATTTGTTCCTTTGGGGTTTCACAAGACACCGAACGGTCTCAAAACTCAAAAAATGTGAAACTCTATAACTGCATGTGTTAAGTATATATCCATATGCATATGGCTGGAAGGGATTTTGAGAGTTATTTTAAATTGAATTATTTTAAATTTCATATTTCAAATCTTCAATGTATTTTTTACTTCCATATATTTTGATTCAAACTATTATAATTTTAATATTTTTTATTCATATTTTAAGGAGGTTAGTTAGGTGCTATTATTTAGATTATAAAGAGGTTTGTTTGATATAATGAGAATATCAAACAAATAAAAAAAAATACATAAAAAAAATCATTATGGATTTTTAAAAAACCAATCAAGAACTAAAACAGTAGTTTTGAGTCACTTGTATTTTTTTTTTTTTAATTTGACTCAGAACTCAAATAAACTTTTGAATTATATAAAACTATTTTAAATAAATGATGACAAAAAATCTTAATTTTTAAAATAAAAAAAATCAATAATTTTTTAATCGTTTTATAATTACTAACCTAAGCATCAAAGTTAATTAATTCAATGTCTCTATCAAAAAGATTAAAAAACTATGAAAAATGTATCGGACTAGTTAAATCTAAAAATTAATTACAAATAAGTTTTTTTTTCTTGAGATTACAACAATTAGGGGTAGGAAGACTTGAATCTTTGGTCATTAGACATACACTAGCACTACTAGAAAAAGTACATTCTATGACTATAATTTATAGTCATGAACATCTTCCATGACTAAAATCAAGAGTCATTGTATCCGCTGTCACGGAAGGTCCAACCGTGACACTATACCAAAAGTGTCATGATAGAATCAGTTATGACACTATATTATAGTCATGGATAAATCATTAATGACACATATATATAGTCATAAATAAAGCAATAACGACAATTGAGAAGTATCATTATAGAACCAGTTATGACATTTTATTATAGTCATGATTTATCCATTAATGACACAAATACCTAGTCATGATTAAGTCATTTATGACTTTTTATTGTAGTCATGATTGAGCAATTTATGACATTTGACTATAGTCATGATTGATCCATTAATGACACATATATATAGTCATTGAAGAATAATTTAACGACATTATCTAGGTGTCATAGTCAAGTCATGTATGTCATTATATTATTGTCATAATCTATCAATTTATGACTATTTATTTGTCATATTAGCATTTTGCATGACACTTTTTTGTGTCTATGTACAACTTATTTTATTTGTGATTTTACCTGTAAAAAAATTTATAATGTGCAGCCACAAATCTCTACACAAGACTTTACAAAAAATATCACTTTAGATATGAGTTGAACAATTTGTACATTACACTTGAACAAACTTGAACAATTTGTACATTACACTTGAACAAAAAAAAATCATGGTAATAAAATACACTTGATAATCCTTAAAATATCTACCGAGTGCTTGAAACTAGAAAAGTTTACACCATCAAAAAAAATGTGGTACACATCCCTTATGCAAAGTATATGTGTGTTGACAAGTAACACGATAACCGTAGATGCAAACGATTCTCGCCTTGAACAAAATACCTACACAATGTAGTAACAAACCTTTGAAATTATATGTTGTAGTGATGAATTGAAGTATTCATAATATACTCACACAATTTCGTAACAAAACTTTGAATTATAAGTTGTAAGTTCATTTCTAAGTAATCAAAAAGAAAAAAGTAAAGAAAAACACGTAGCCACATACGAGAAAATAATCAAGAATTTGAGTTCAGTAACAATCAATACTTACATAAGCCGCTCAATGTCAGAGACCTTCACCAACCTCTAGTGATCAAAAGATGCGGTGGATAAATCCAGAACGATAATAAAAATAGGCAACACAACTCTTTTGTTCGAACATGCCCCTAACAACCCCATATTTGGTAATGTTGCCATCATGAGGATCTCGCCAGAGCTAATTAAACCAAAAACCACCCTTCAACTTAATTTCTAAGATAAACAAAGTGAAAGAAAAAAAAAATCTTATTTTGACTAAATTGTTGCACCTAAGAACATTAGTAATTATGGCTTAATTGAAATCTTACCAGCCGATTCTAAAGAGAAATGTTTGGGTTAATGTTGGAAGTCTTCAAACCTATAAATAATGTCTTCCAAGATCTTATTACAGGTTTAGCAAGTACCTACAATATCTCCCTCTTTTAGCCACTACTTGAAAGGCATTACATTGTCATTTTCAACCTTCCAATCATTAGCCACCACGATAGCGACACGGTACATGCAACATTAAATTGCATATCTCTAAGCAGAAATTAATTTAGGACAACTATATGAAAGAGATTGTTACTTGAATATCTAAGACACAAAACTCAGTTGTGACATTACTCTTTCGATGTCTCCCAGTGTCTGGTCTAGGGACGGGTGTGGTTACTCTTGTTTCAAATATATATATATATATAACTATGGAATAGGAGAGCCAAGAAAGACTTTATTCTAAAATTATATGCACCATGAACTTTCATTTGGAACTGTGGAACTAATAAGCAGCAATGTGTATGATTGTGCAAAATGCCCCCCTTTAAAAATGGTGCTGCATTGTTCTTTCAAAACCAGCTCCTACTATATCATAGGTTGCATCGGTTGGGTTTCATAGAAACACAATCATCAATAATAGTAGCAAAGATTGTGAAATGGATACCTCAATTTTGGAGAGATTGCTATGGATTGTCCCAACTTTTTTAACCATCATCAAATATCTGCAAATTTCTTTGAAAAATGTCACAGAGACAAGCCACTAATAATCTTTTCTAGAGTTGGAAAATAAGTTTGAATCTTTGCCCTAATAATTATAATACTATATTCTCAGCTAAGACAACTTTCATTTAAGAATCCAATTTTTCTAAAGTTACACTTTTCGAGAATTCAACCAAATACCCGATGATATAGCTTTCATTCATGTTGTCTCCAATCAAGTATATCATAATCTCTATCTCTCTACACATAAATTGGTACTTTCTGTGGTAATGAGACTTTAAAAAACTCATGACTTGGTAATTAAAATGATATATACAACTATATACTTAATACAAGACAAAAGAAGATAAAAAGATCCAAGATACAAGATATGATGCATATTGCATATAGTTCTCTTTCTATTTCTTAAAAAACAAGAAACAAAAAAACAAGATACATATACCAAAAGAAAACCAATAACGAAATACCTATCAAGGAAATTTAATGAGAACAATATAAGATAGTGCCAAAACCTTAAGGAGAATCAACAAAAAGAAATCAACATTGGACCAAAGAAATAGTTACAAAAGCAACAACTTATCAACATCAATGTACGTCCTCCATGAACTTAAGAGGCCATGGATTTGATCCCAACACCATTGTTGAAAAAAATACAAGATTCTAGAAAAAATCATTTACTAAGGCCCCGTTTGATAACCATTTTGTTTTTCATTTTTTGTTTATGAAATTTAAGCCAACAACAAGTACCTTGCTATAACTTTTTCCTTATTTGGATATCTACATCTTACCTATATTTTAATAAACAAAACCAAAATTTGTAAACAAAAAAAAGTAGCTTCCAAAAACTTGTTTATGTTTTTGAAATTTGGTTAGTATTCTTCTACTTTCTTAAGGAAAGATAGATACATTGTAGGAAAGATGGAGCACATGGTAGGAAATTTGAATAGAAATATGCTTAAATTTCATAAACAAAAAACAAAATGGTTATCAAACGGGGCCTAAAATTTCAGTTGCCATTAACAAAAATAATATTCAGGCCATAAAAAAAATACATTTGTTCTATAACCTAAATGTAGTCGACTGAAACATTCAACTAAAATTATCGGCAAAAGAAAACCATGTTTAATTCCTATCGGAAATTTCATTCGTCAAAGAAAAGTGTTCAAAATCTAACCATGAAAATAAGAGGAAACCAAAATTAAGGGTGTAAGAAAATTGTAGGAAAACAGAAAGCACTTCAATGAAATCTAATTTCACGATAATTGTGGCTGTTGTTTGCAAGGCTAATCACTTCGAGCATTTTGGTATGAGCATTTTGGAGATATTGCCAACTTCTAAGCAAGTTCATAGATGCAAAGCAAGCCATTTCTCATTAAGAACATCTAGTTGATGCAAATGAAACCTGAAATGAACTTGGAGAATATAGTTATGAATGTATAACTAGAAATGACACCCACCCACACACCCACCAGAACTTGGAGTTTTTTTTTTTTTTTTTTGAGAAACTGTAAAGAATATCATGGAAAATTTATACTTAGCCCCGTAGATTTGTTTTGGTGAAACAGTGGCTATGACAATCATATGAAAAACAAAAAGAACAGGCTAAGAAAAAGGAAACAAACAAAAACAGAGGCAAAACTGAAGAATTTTGGAAAGACAAGTGTGACCTAAACTTTTTTTAGTTTACTTGTCTGATAAATCAACATATCCAAACCTACAACCTACCATATCATCATCATCAAATTCATCAGAAACTCCCAACGAGAAATTATAGAAATGAGCATGGAGATGAAGATATAGCTTCGTCAAAAGCTCAGTTGAAAGACAACATGCCTCAGACAATCAGTAGTCGTATGACCCCAAAGTTGATCCCCATCAACATTTAACAAAAACGAGCAAAGTTTGAGTTAACCTAACAAGCTTCAAGGAAACTCGTAGGAAATTAATTCCTAGGTAGGTGGTCAACATGGATTGAACTCATCACCTTAAGTACCCTAAGACCTCTGAGTCACTTAGACTAACCGGTCCAACCCAAGCATAATTATCTAACTAACCAACCCAAGCATTTAGACCTAGAAACTTAATTTAACTTTATTACTTTTTATGTTTTCCTTGACGACCATCTCAGATTCCTAAAGATTTTAGATAGTTGAAGCGCCAATTGCCATCCATGATGAGGAACTTGCTTATTTTGAGAAATCGACGATCGAGGTCTTGTTGGGTAGTCAATAAAGAGGGGAAATGTTATGGGTTAGAATGGTGAAAGCTCTAATGTTGTAGGTGAGATCGGAGAAGATGGAAAAGGAAGTGGAAATAAAAAAAAAAATATATATATATATATATATAGAGAGAGAGAGAGAGAGAGAGAGAGAGAGAGAGAGAGAGAAATTAAGTTGAATAAACGAGGAGAAGAAGAGGTGTTTCACTTGAATAGAAATCTACTTCAATCTTTTCCAGCTGAGATGGCACTGACAATGGTGAAGACGTGACGGAAGATGATGAAGAAGTCGCATACGAAAGGGAAAAATTGAAGAAAATAAAAGGAGATGAGGTATATTTCTAATTTAAGTGCCTCAACAATGGTCATAAGGTCAAACCTTGGTCCTTGCAGTTCTCAATCCTTTCAATGTATGGTACGCAACATAAGCTTGAATGGTCTGCAAAATACAACTAACTAATAAAATAGAGATAGGAAAATTTATTGTTGACCATCTCCAAAACGCACATCTCATTACAAGCCTACCATGATATTGTTGGAAACAATGACTAATGTTCTCTAAAAAAAGAATTGAGGTTTCTATGTAATCTATCCATTGAAATAATAAATGCTATATAAAAGTAGTCTTCACAAAAAATGGAAATTGAAGTAGAAGTCTGTACTTTATTTATAACCAGGAGTTAGAAGTTAGAACTTTGCCTATTACATACACCACCACCGCAAGGCCCAGACTCCAAAGACAAGTAATTTTACAATCAAGCACATCACAAATTTCAAAACTAAGACTTCCCAAGAGAAACACATCGCAATGTTACTAGAAATTTACACTTAAGCACATCATAAATGAAATTAATACCATCAACATTCCAATTCAATCCACCAAAAATAAACTCAATACCCTAAGGCTTCTGCTACTCTACTTTATTCCCATGGGAATGCTGCTGATTTGGGATACATGTTTGTGCTTTTTGTTGAATTCAACATTCGGCTTCGTGTTAATCTTATGGGGTAATTTTCCCTTTTCTTTCTTACCCTTTTCTTGATTAGGAAGGGGCATATTTCATTTATGGTGGGGCTTTCCCAGCTCTTCAACTTCGTTCAAATTAATGACCATATGGTTCTCAAACAAATGTGGCTTGTATTGATGGTTGTTTCCATACTACTTTCACTAATTTCGATTAGACGATAAAATTAATTTTAACAAAGGTGATTGACATGGATCATAAACTCATCACTTCTTAAATCTCGACCCTCTCTTTACCACTAGGTAAATCCATAATTGTTACAAATCATTATTTCACAGGGGATTTTTATATATTAGATCATAAAAAATTTCGATAGATTACATGAAGTTTTTTTCAAGGTTGCATTATAAATTTCCATCTTCAAGAACTAAAAACAACACAAAAAAAAACCCCTAATACTTAGAAATTCAACTAAACAAGAAATCACAACCGCAACTCTAGCGGAATAGAACTTCACAAACTACCATGGCCATCATGTTGAATAGAGAGAAAAAAATGCCTCTAACAAAAGAACAAAAAGCAAAAGAAAGACGAAAGAAATTGAAATGGAAAATCGACTTATCTTGGTTTCTGATTGCATAAACGAAGTCTTTAAGTGCGTTCAGAAGCTTTTGTTGTTTTTAGTTCCGATTTGCAAGAGCGGGATGAAAGACCTCAACGTTGAAGGAGACGCCATGCATGGGAGTACAACGACAACATTCAGAAGCTTCTTTGAAGAGTTGCTTGAGATAAAGCAAGCGTTGAACCCTAGTGATGATGATGGTTGACGACGGCGAGTCAGGTTGACAACACTTTTAGCGACCGAGTGAAGACAAAGACTTCGATTTCGCAAGAGAAGGGGAAAGAAAATCGGGTTGATAGTGAGAGAAGGAAAATGGCGTGTTGAAAAATAAACCTAGAAAAAACTCTTAATAATCTATGACTCTAAACAATAATCATAATTTTGTTAAAATTTTAAATTATAAATCTCTTCCGCCTTTTATGCTTTAATGACTCTATTTTTTTTTATTCTCATATAATAGCATTTATAGAAGTGTCATAGAAGGTTGTTTTTCTAGTAGTGTAGTGTCATTGAGCAACAACTCATGTTGGCTAATTATAAATAAGTTTACTTTTAAAAATAGTAATAATTCATTATCAGACTTTCTTATATTTAAAATATATAATACTAATATTAATGAATATTTATAATATAGTATTGAAATGCCCTAATAACTATAAATACAAATAGTTTATATTTTGTATATATTTATAACTATTTTGGAGAATGATTTTCAAAAAAATAAAAAAGTATTTTGGTAGAAAACCATTATAATTTCCCAAATATCATTAGTAACCTGTTGATAATGCTAAGTTTGAAGTGAATCACTGCCTAATAGAATGGGATAATAGATTGTGGCTTTAAAGGGGGCCCAAAATTAACACTTGAAAAAACAGTGCCTATTTTGTGAATGCTGAGCCTAAAATATGGCAAATAAGACATAGAAAAATGTAATAAACGAATGGAAATCCAGAGGGTGGAGAAATTTGAAAGCTCCAAATTATTTTGTGCATCATTTTGAAAAAGAAATTCATATTTGTCTCGCAATAGTTGGACACTTTGCTTCAACGGCATTGCAGGTGTTTGCGGCGAAAACGATGGAGAATGAAGGGCAGCAGCAGCAACCACTGCAACAACGGTATCTTCTGGTTTTCAACTGCCTTCTGTTGGCTGTCGGAATCTGCGGCGCACCGTTAGTTTCACGGCTGTATTTCATTCACGGCGGCAAGCGCATTTGGCTCTCTAGCTGGCTGCAAACCGGGGGTTGGCCGATTATTTTCATCCCCTTAGCAATCAGTTACCTCCACCGTCTTCGTGCAGCCGCCGTCCATTCCAACAAAACCAAGGTGATCTTGATGAAGCCACGCCTGTTGTTGGGCGCTGCCATCATTGGTCTTCTCACTGGCTTCGAAACCTATCTGTACTCTTACAGTTTGGCTCGGCTGCCCGTCTCGACTTTCGCACTAATCCTCGTGAGCGAGCTGGCGTTCACAGCAGGTTTCGCGTACCTACTGGTGAAACAGAAGTTCACTTCGTATTCGATAAACGCCATCGTTGTGTTAACCATAGGAGGAGCAGTTTTGGCAATGCACACAAGTAGAGACCGTCCTGCTGGAGAATCCACAAAACGGTACATCGCCGGATTCTTGATGTCGTTGGGGTCAGCGATGCTCTACGGATTTATTTTGCCGCTTGTGGAATTAACTTACAAAAAAGCCCGTCAACAAATTACCTATACTTTGGTCTTGGAATTTCAGTTAGTTATGTCCTTATTTGCCACAATCGTTACTACAGTTGGGATGTTAATCAACAATGATTTTAAGGTAGCCCATAAAAATTTCCATCTTTCTTTCGGCATAATTTAAAATGAGAAATATTTGCATTGTCTAGGCAGCAGCCACACATGTGTCAAGATTTGAACCGTTTATTTTTTCTTTTTTTCTTTTAAGAAATTATTTCTTAAGATTAAAAATAAAATGAATGGTTCAGATTTCACTCGTGCCTAGGCAACATGCAAATATTTGTAATTTAAAATTATTGAATTCATTTATGTATATTAATTTCAAACCAACAGGTGATTCCTAGAGAAGAATCAGAATTTGGAATAGGGGAGATCAAATACTACGTCATTTTGGTGTGCATCGCCATACTTTGGCAAAGTTTCTACTTGGGAGCCATTGGAGTTATTTTCTGCTCGTCATCTCTATTTTCAGAGATACTAATTGCAGTATTATTGCCAATAACTGAAATTCTGGCGATTCTGATTTTTAAAGAGAAGTTTCAAGCAGAAAAAGGAGTTTCTTTGGCGCTCAGCCTTTGGGGTTTTGTGTCTTATTTTTATGGTGAAATTCAGCACAATAAGAACAAGAAGCTGCAACTACAACCTTCAACAACTCAACTTACAAATATTTGAACTTTATGTTCTGGTAATGTGATAAGAAAAATAAAGGGAAACTTACGCAATTAATCATGTCTAGAAAATAATTACAAATAGAGTTATTTTACAAAAATTAACAAATATAATCATTAGTATTAGTGAGTATTATCACATACTTTCTTATAATATTATATTAATATTAAATATTTATAATACTATATTAAAACGTATTATATTGACTTCAATACAAATACTTTAAATTTACTTATATTTATAATTTATCCAATATAATTTTCAAAAATTAAATGATGAGTGAATGTGAATGTTAGGAATGGATGTGTACAAGGCTTTTCTAATAGTGGGTGGGGCATACAAGTTTCTCATTATTAGGCAAAAAGTTGAGGGAAATCATCATGCAAATTTGTTGTATTTAATTATAGCAACATTTAAAAAAACACATAGCAAAATATTTTTTTTCAATCAATTTCATGATTGTTTTCAATTAATTTAACTAGATTTTAGTAAAAATTTGATTAAAACTATCGATTTAATTTTGATTTAATCATATTTGGCTATATTTGAACTTTCTCTAACATTTTGACATTTATAGAATTTTCTTTTCTTATTCATAAAAATTCCTCCCTTATTAAATATGGGTTTTTAATAATATAATTTTGTTATTAAATATTGAAAAGTGAAATAAATAATACAAAATCCCTATTGATGTGTAAGGATAGAGATGGCTAAGACACTGTAATAATAAAGATGTAATAATAAAGAGCATAGATGACGGACTACCAATAGAATTTTAAAAAGATATAGATGAAAGATGATGGCATGCAAGTTTTTAAAAACACCGGATATAAGATTACATGTATATAAGTTCTCAATCACTTTAGATGTCGGACAGCTTTTAATGATGAGCTCCCCATCATCTAAAATGATCGAAATCTTATAAGCCCATCATTATTGAAGATTAGATGACGGGCATTGTCCATCATTACAAAAGACCTACATCTTTATTTATAGATGATGAGCAGCTCAACATCATTTCTGCGCCTCATCTATATTGGATTCCATATCCTAAAATTCACCTACTCGAAATAGAGAACTCTTTTAGCATCTAAGGTTTTTCAAGCTCTTCTTCCCCATCTTTCTCTCCTCCGACATCTTTAGGGTTTCCCCATTTGAGTTCTTTTTGTCATTTTTCTTCTCTTGTGCTCTTAAATCTCGGCATTTCATGATTTGAAGCTTACATCTCTCAGACATTTGGTGATTCAAGCTCACATATTGAGAGTGGGTTTCTCGATTTGAAGCTCACGACCTTTCCTTGTTTGAAGCTCACCAACTCTCGGCCAAAAGACTTAGGGTAACTATTCTTCTTAGCACGTAACTCTTTTTTTAAGCTGTCTCTTAGTTGGTTTGTGTGGTAAGCTTACATTGTCTATTAACTCTGGTTTCAAATTCTCTCTTAACTCATTTGTGTTATAATTGGCTTCTGTATATGGTAGTTACTCTACTTTTATTCAAGCTCATTTGTGTTGTTCCATTTGGCAACAAATATATGAAACAAAGAAAACAACCATTTCTAAAGAAATACATGTTCATATTTTTTTTCCTTAGAATATTTGGGTATATCTTTAAAATTTTCCTTGTGGATATCATTATAGCTTAGTTTGGTGAATTAAAAATTGTTGTTTATTGAATACTTTTGAAAATAATTATAAAAAACTATTTATTCTAGTCTCTATACATTTGAAAATAATTAAATAAATTTAATTATTCTAAGCTTAGTAATATCATTGAACCAATTTTGATGCATGGTTGAAAATTGTATTAATAGATTAGATAAAGTTTATTTAGATAATCTGAATACTTTGTTGGAAATTGTATTGTATTAAATTAAATCTTATGTTTTAAAAATTTGAAGGCAGTTTGACTGGAACTCTAACATGATTGTGGATATGTCTTGGATGCTTAATGATCAAATGCCACAAGAAGACTGTTTAGAAGTTGGAGATTTTATTGACAATATGTGAAGGTCAAGTATCAAAATGTGAATATACTAAGAGATCATCTATTTTTTAATGGCATCAATCAAAGTTATAACACATAAATTTAACATGCGTAGAATTAGTATTGAGAAAAAGAAACATTGAAAATGTTATAATAGATCAAGTTGTAGATAAGGATGTGGATGAACTAGTCGAGGTGTTTGAGGCTGCACACAATTAATTTAATAATAAATCTCCAATATTTCAAGAAGCATTAGAAGATGCCAAGAAAGCATTATACCCAAATTGTATAGTTTTTACTAAGATATGAACATTAATTAAGCTTTATAATTTGAATGATGCGATATAAGTTTCCCAAAGTTGTTAGAATTATTGAGTTCTATTGTCTAGTCCTAATGGAATTCCGGCCCTTACCTTTTATGCCAAAAGGATTTTAAGTACCTTAGGAATGAATTATAAAATGATCCATGCATGTATCAATTATTATTGTTTGTATCGAAAAGAAGTCGGTGATGCTTTGTGTCCTACATGTGGAACATCGAGATGTAACGTTTTGAAGAATATGAAAGAAGGGGTGAAAAATATCATTCTAGTAAAAGTCATGTGGTATCTCTCCCATTTCAATATTTGAATGAATATTTAAAAGTAAGGAAAATTTCGAGTCTATTGACGTGGCATGCTATAAACTCTCAGGTTGATGGGGTATATACGACATCTAGTATAAGGGCGAATTAGGACTGAAAGGGAATCTCAAAGAAACAGTTAGGAAGATTAAGCAATTGGGATGGAAGGTTTATTTTAATCTAGTGATGAACACAAAGACTGAGTGGATGCAGCAATTTTATGCAAATCTAAATGAGGAAAGGCCACTGTTCTCAAGAATAGAAGGTCAACAAATCGACTACCGAGCAGCCACATGGAATAAAGTATTTGCATCACCTAATGTTCGTGGAACATATTGTCAGCAATTGGTAAACTCTCTCACTGATGAAAAAAATGCAAGAAAGCTTGATTTTGATAGGAGTAGTGGGAGTAGCATGGAACGATCCAACATCATTCCAAGCATCCATGGTTACAGAGGACCTTCATGATTGGTTCAACCTTATCAGAACATCCATAATACCCTCAACCAACAGGGAACTAATAAGGAAAGAGCAAGCAATGTTGTTATTTGCAATCAAGCTTGAACACATATCAACTTAGGAAAAATCCTAGAAGCACTAACGCTATGCTGAAAACACGCATGATTCCATGTACTTCCCGTTCCCAATAACGCAACTTTGTGTTGATGAGGGCATTAGGCTGCAACGTCGTGATAATATTATATGGATTTCTCAAACAAAGGAGAACGATGCAAAGGGAAGAAAGAGCAATAGAGAAGCAGTTACTGTAGCTGGGCTAGCAGAAAAGATAAATAAGCTCTATCCAATTACACAGAGATATTCAACTTATGCAGAAGAGCACGATGAGCTCTTTATGCTCAACATGGTACCAAGGGAAAAGTACTCTGAATGACCTGAATTTCCTAAATAAATACTCAATTCAGAGCAAGGCAAAGGTAATATCGGCGGCAATGCAAATGCTTAGATGGAAGTCCTGCTCTCTTATTTACTTTATGCATTTTTTCCCTTCAGCGTGCATTTCATTCATATTTGCAATTTCAATTTTATAGAATCATGCATTTCATTTATTAGGGTGCAATTTGTTCTATTTCTTTATTAGTTATTTTATAAGAATCAGCAATTTCCCTTTGAAAGATTAAGTTAACATTATTATCGCAAATCTAAAATTTAGTAGGGAATTCTTTTCAATTAGAAGAATTCTTAAATTCCCATAGATCCAAACCTAGCATTAGATTAGTCCCTATCATGAATGACAGAAAGAAACAAAATTCCAAAGAAGTCTTAGAGCTTGAGATAGAGTATCGCAATCACAGAAATAGCTAATTTTGGGGGAGTTAAGCCTCACCTTCATTAGGGACAGTGAAGCCTTTAAATTTGGGGGTGATGGATGTTGGAGGAGTGAATGCTGAAAAGAAAGAGTGATCAAAATCAGCATATATGAAAAAAAAATTATAAAATAAAGATTAACATATTCTAGGAAAAATAAAAAACAAGAAGAGCGAATAAGCCTTAGGGCTCCTTAAGTATTCTGTTGTCTACGAATAGCGTAAGTTTGAAATTCCCTTTCTTAGGTGAAATGTTTTATGCTCAAACAAGGCATCCTAAGAACTATGTAATTGTAGATGTGAGTGCAACTTAAGAGGAATGCGAAAAGCGAAGCAGAAATTCTTGAAGGATATAAGAGCCTAGATAAAAGTCTTGACAAAACATGCTGGGCAAACTTAGTTGTAGAAGTGATTGTGTTCAATAGATTGGGTAATGAGATATAATTGCACCGAGGAACAATTTTTCAGTCAAGGTATGGAGGATATTAAGGCAACACCTGAATATTTGAGAAAGTTTGAAATCTGAAAGAGAAAGAAGTTTTCTGCTAAGATTATGAAATGCGATAAGAACTTCCTGGTTAAGCTTGAAAGGAGGAAAAGCAAATTTAATTGATCGAGAATGGCAAACTAATAGGCTATGAATTACTTGGGACAAGTAATGATTTAAGTTTTGGGGTTTGATAGCTCTCAAATAGAGCACATTTTAAGCTATTATAGTTTGCATTATTCCGAGGATTAAAGGAAATAAATGGGCGATAATAGTAAATTACGAGTAAAAACCAATGTAAGATCCATGCATTCATAATTTAGCATCACAAGCGCAGTTTTGTGGTTTAAGTACAAATATTGAATAAATTGAGCTAAAACATTACACAATGCAGGAATACGCAGAACGTTTATGTGGGAAGGACGAATCAATGCGAACGGCGATCCACTCATCGGAACCACACATTTACAAGAAAGTTACATTCAAAGAATCACGTCAACAAGGAAACAAACATAGAATCAATCAAGCAATTAAGAGAGTGTCAATCAAAGAAATCACAGCTAAAATTAAGAGACCTTGCATTAATGAAGATTTTCCAACTCACCTAACCTTGCTAAACAAGTAATTCATTTCTATAAATAGCTAGAAGGAAGCCAAAGTCTTGTGAGCTAGTCAGTTGGCCAAAAGCCAATCTTAAGGGAAAGCAACTGGTGGAGTTCGTGGGAGCTGATTACAAAGGGACTGCACACTTTACAACTTCACCAATTCCAACTTTTTATTGTTTTTCTTAAGAATAGTTTATAGCTGTGAACATTTAGTAGTATTAACAAAATTGGCTGATTTTGACTTTTTACTTGTGTTTATCGCTATGCTGAGTTATAGGAGTTTTCGGTGAGGATTCATTTGTAGAAGCATGTTAGGAGTGTAGGTTATTATGTTTTACACTGCTGCATTTTTATGTAATATACATGTGTCGATTAGCTACCCACGCATGTAGCGTGCAATGAGTTCGGAATAAGGAATTGCATAATGATCCAGTATGCTACATTAGGTTAGATGAAAAGATTTTCACCATTCAAAGTTTTAAGAATAACCTTATGAATGCTTACGTCTCCCTGAGTTAGTATGAAGATCACAGCGGAAGCTGGGTCTGCCATAAATCATTAAGTGTGATAGTACTTAGTAGAATAGGGAAGCATGAAACTTGAAAGCTAGTCTCCCACCCTTAATATCTTCTATAACTGTCTTCTTATCACTACTCATTGCATTCACATTTAATTATTAGCATTCATATTTATTCACTATAGCATTAAGAATTAAAAAACACAAACAACTTCAAACTCATTCTTCACACTTTTCGCATAACTCTCGTGTTAATATTATTAGTTCTAGACATCAATCCCTGTGGAGAGCAATAAAAATATAAATACTTATCACTTGCTGCATTCTGACCTGTATACTTGCATGTACACGATTCTAAGTCACACTTTGCAATAGGTTGAGCTCCGAGTTAATTACTTTATAGTTATATTAGCACCTGAAACGCAAGTCAATCGCAACATTAGTTTTTACCATGAACTCTTTAAAAAAACTTTTCATTGATGTACTAAGAACTTGCTGAGCATTTTTCTTTGGCATGGCGTTCCTCTGGAACGACAGATTTTGATAGGAGTTCATGCCTTGATTTTGCTGGTTCATTGATACATTGAATTCTGGTAGATTCCCGTTTTGCCTTTGGTGAACGTTTGAACTACCTGAATCTCCATTATGCCCCAAATTACTCCATGAGAAGTTACAATGATTTCTCCATCCTTGGTTGCACGTACTTGTGTAAGGGTTATTTGAACAGCTCGCTGCAACATAAAATGTAAGGACCCGACCCAAACCAGGGTCTGAACCTGAGTCTTTGACTCTAAGTACATAAAAATAGTACTTGATATCTCGAGCATGTAAATTTAAAACAAAACTTCTTTCAAATAACTCAGAAGAACAAGTTTATAAAACCATAAATTCATTAAAATAGTTATAGGGTACCCCAAAAATCAAAACATAAAAGCTCGGTAAAACATGTTCCACTTATCATGCCCTTAAATAGTTCATGTAGAGAGAATAAATTAAAAGACTCTACACAACGTAATGCAGCAGGTCCCATGGGCATCTCCAGCTTCGTCGATCATGTATCTCGGTACAATCTAGTAGTACCTATGGGGATTCCATAGTGGAAATGGTGAGTTTTCAGAAACTCAGTAAGACTCCCCTAACTTGGGGACAGACATGCACAAGAATACAAACATAAAAAAAAAACAAGTATGATCAACAACATAATCTCGAAGGGTGTACAAAACCCAAGCTCCTTGGTGCTAGGTCAAGAAACCTCGTCCTTGACGAGCACCAAGCAGAGCAGTCTAAGGATCGTAGATCCAAGACCAACAGCTCATAAGAGTCCTCTGACTCGAGAGCAAACTGGCATCCTATTCCAAAAGGAACTGGTGAGTCGAGCAACCTGCTGGCCACAGGCCCGTACTCATGGCGAGAGGTGGTGCCACACCAATCACCAAGGAAAAATATCAGGCTCAATACCACCTACCTGGAGAGAGCCTAGGTTACTAGTAGAAACCATCCAGGGCCATGAGCCTGGCCTGCCGACCATCCACGGAAGTCCTGCGGAGCGAGAGAATATCACCTCAAGCTGGGGTGTGAGCCCGAATATCATCGTCCACACCCACCTACTAGTCTCCTCTATTTGATCTCCATGACTCGTTTGAGTCCAAACGAGGCATCAAGCCGTGCATCAAACATCACGCAAGTCCATATCAGGACAGATGTGCAAGTCCATATCAGAACAATCATGCAACCACATGCAACTTGACCATATTAGGTAGACATACATGATTCATGCATCACTAGTCATACAAGAGACAAGCATGAAATGTATATGCTCTCGATACAATCAAATGCAATATATAATGCACATGGTTATGCTACAATTAGACAAATCAACTAATGCAAGTAAACCGGCACATGTATTAACCACAGGTCCTCGAGGGGGGGTAAAGGGTCCCTTACCTTGGCCGAATTCCCTAACAAAGCTCCAAGAATCTCCTAAAAGCTCAAAATGGTCAAACACAACTCCGAGTCCTGAAACAAACAAACCAGTCAAAACTAGCACCTCATACCACCAAAATGAAATCCATAATATCAAATTCATTAAACAGGGAAGAACCTCGAAAAACATGTTCCCCGCGGCACCTGGCAGCTACACACGCTGCACAACCTCGGCTCGATAAACGAAGAATAGCTTGGGTCAAATCTGGTCAACAGAAAGTCAATGGTTCAATTACTTGTCATTTAACCGACAATCCAAACATCCATCAAACAATCCAAACATCCATCAACCCACACTTAAAAAAGTATTTAAACCTCGAACCAAACACTTTTAATTCATTACTTGAATGATTTTAAAGCACTAGCCAAACAAGCATAAATCACTACTTGAATGGTTTTATGCCACAAACCAAACAAAAATAATCCACACTTTAAGTAACTTTAAACTAGTAGCCAAGCAACCTTCATCCATTACTTGAATACTCATAACCCAAGAAACAAACAGCTTTAATTCACCACTTGAATAGTCATAAACCTGCAAACAAACAGCCCCTACACCACATTTGAATGACCATAACCCAACAAACAAACAAGCCTAATCCTTCATTTAAATATCTCAGTAATAATAACCAAACAGACCCTATTCCTCATTTAAATAACCTTATCCCAACTTAGAATGTCTTTAACTCCATTTAATATGATTTTAACACAACCCAAACAACCTTCTCCTTCAACCTTGAGACACCACCATCTAACAAAAAGGAAAAAGAACTACCACCACTAAGCTCTGGCAGTCCTGATGGCGGCAGCTTACTAGCTGCATCGGCGGATGGCGACGCTCACAAAACTCCACCGCGAACGCCTCGCACAGCGGCAGATCTCGAAGCAGTAAGTGGTGCTGAACCTTACTGCTGCAGAACACTAACCCACGAGCGCAGATCCTCCACGAGCAGCTGGACGATGACCCACGCACGCGGCGACACAGCTCTCTCGCGATGCAAGCAGCCCCATGAGCGATGACGGCTGAAACTTGACCTCAACGACGTTGGAGTAGTGAACCCCATCGATGAAGAACCCATGCGGCAACACTCTCCTCACACAGACGCTACCTACAACGACGACACGATCCTAAGACAAGCAACGCTCTCCACGGCAGCGATGACCTCTAGCTCCCACCGAATTGATGGACCAGACGCAAACCCAAAGGAAGAGACGAATGAACAGTGTTTTCCAACCTAGGGATTCAGAATTTGACTTAAATATCAAAGGTTAAATGACCCATTTGCCCATCTTATTTAACTAAACCACAAAATGCATTTTCCCTTCCTTATTTTACTTTAATTGAACCAACACTAAACCATGGGTTACTACATAAAATACGATGTAGTTTTATGAGGGAAATTTTCATAGGGGTGCACATCTCTACACATCCAACATGACTCTTGACAGACAAATGTTGCTGGTTTTTGGCTGGCACGAACGGTAAGGAATTAGTACTTTGCACAGGCACGTTAACATTGTTAATGGCTTGAATGTTCTGCAACATTTTGTGCATCTCAGCCATTTGCTGCTTCAACGACGAGATACTTTCTTCTTCAATTCGCTCTATTGCTTTAACTTCCTTTCATCGATCGTCCTTCCATTAACTCGTATTGAGGGCTATATGCTCCATTAATTCTAACGCTTGATTATAAGTCTTTGAAAGCAATGCTCAATTTTTCAAAGCGTTTAGTACCATCTGAGCATCTTCGCTTAAGCCACAATAGAACTGCTCAAGCTATAAGCAACAAGGAATTCCATTTTGTGGGTATTTTCGCAAAATTCCTTTGAAGCGGTCCCATGCTTCAACGATGGTTTCTCCTGCTTCTTACTCAAACAACAAAATTTCATGTCGGATTTGCCTCGACTTCTTGGGTTGGAAATATTTCAATAATAACTGCTTCACGAGTTCTTCCCACGTAATATATTCCAAACCTTCTACTGTGTCCAGCCATTCCCTCTCTTTTCCTTGGAGTGAATGTGAAAATAGACTCAGTTGGAAATTTTCATGTGTAACATCTGGGATAATGAAAGAATCACATATACCCATAAACTCTCTCAAATGTTTATACGGATCTTCATTCGGCAAATCGTGAAATTATACTTTTTGTTTGACTTTAAACGCTCAAGCACCAATTCAGGTCGTATCATTCCTCTTTGAAATTCTGTTACATCAGGCGCGACATAGGCTTTAACAACTTTATCCCTATTTTTAGCCATCATAATAGTGCTAGTGTATGGCTATTTTTCCTGTCCCACATCTGGACTATTTGGTTGCCTCGTCTCAACGTTCTCCGCGGGCATATTTTCTTGATAAACTTCACCATTCCTCGACGGTGATTTCGTCTCCTTGCTCTTTTTCTTCTGTGTAGGTTGCGTATTGGTTTTAGATCATAGGGTTCTGCAATCCCTTCTCTGTGCATACACGATGAAATTCCTAAAATGAACAACATAGATAGCTTCATCTCAAAGTGCTACTCTTACAATACTTACTTAAACAAAAACAACTGACAAAACTCCCTGGCAATGGCGCCAAGAACTTGTTGGGTGGTAATTATCAACGAATTAATAAAATATGCCTTCAAGCTTTTCTCTCTTGTGTTTCGCTCCAGCGAAGTGTGAATATGATGAATGAGTGTGCATGCTTAAACCCTAGCTTGTGCAAGTATACATAGCCTTGTTGTAGCAAGTTTTAAAGTATGTAAAGGTCATCTCCACAGGGAATTTTGAGTGCTAAAGTTTAGTTCTGAGTAAGAGTCAGTGGTGAATAGTAGTGTCAAGTGTAATATAATGATAGACAATTAGCAATATGACGATGTGAACTACAGAGTGACAAAGTATTAGAAAAGGAATGGTATTTTCGAGTGTTTCGCTGCAGCACGAGGTATTAGAGAATAGCGAACTACTGATGAATCAAATTTTGGCTCTCTCGGACTCTAGAATGGCTCTCTTGAGCAATAACTAGGTTTTCTCGAACTCTAGCGAACAAAAATACCATTCAACACTAGTAAGAACCTTATCTCTAAGAGTTTCTTAAATTGCAAGTAGAACTTAACAAACCTAATGTTATCACATGCAAGTTTGCTCTATCTCTTTTCTCTAAAAAATGAAATACATGCATACAATGGCGGATCAAATAGAATGTGTATAATGAGTTCGCTTATCGCTCCCTCTATTCCTTAGTGATATGGATGCGATTTTGGTGCTAATATAATGTGCAGTAATTAATTCAAAGTCAACTTATACGAAGTGTAAATCAAAACCACTTACTCACAAGTATACGAGGTTAGGAATTACAACAAGTAATAAGTATATAAATATATCGATCCCACAAGGAATTTGAAGCCCAATGATATAGATTAAGGGTAAAAAATGTAATAACAATAATCGGTTTTAAAAGGGTGGATGTTGATAAGTATTAAATAAATAAAGTGCTAATGTTGATGCTAATGCAAAACTAAACCTACTTAATTTAATTAGACATTACGAAAGAGCATAGATGTGTTGCTTGGTGATATAGAAATCGTGCTACCCATCTGCATAAATGCTTCTGCATTCATGGATATAGAACTCAGCTTCCACTGCAATTCCACATGAATAGGCTTAGGGCTTTTCACGCGCTAGCAGGATTAAAATTTAACTCAATTTTAGTGGTACGAAGAACTTCGTGCCATACTAAACGTAACCTGTGGGTCTTCCGCCAGGTTCCTCTTTCGAGTAATCTGAAGGCAAGCATACGTGAGTAGCAAGCAAACGAATACTTAATTTAATTACAACATTATAAAATCAATGACCCACAATTATGCTTATCTCAAATCTAAATTAAATACACTTCTTAAGTTTATATGAATGACTAATGCAGGAAGAGTCGTAGTAAAGATTAATTCAAAGCAAGCTCAGTTTTCATGAGAAAATTACTACATACCGAAATAAACTTCAAGTCCCCTTCTGGAGTACTTGTCTGCAACCTGCCGGTATAATGCCCGTAGGTTTGCTTTTAAGCACAAGCCTTGAGTATGTAACTAGTGAGATGGTTATTCCTAAATCCCTTCTAAAAAATACTTAATCCTAAGCATTACCTAGTGATTATAGTGAGGTTAAGCCTTTAGCATCTCCTTTCTCAAGATCAATGCTAAGCACTCACGAATGGATGGTCTGTCGACTCAAGATAGTTAAAACAACCGTCGTTCTTACTCTTTTCCCCCCTTAACTTGATCTTTAATTTAATAGTCAACTACTTAGCTTCCCCACTTTCTTAAACTTTAATCACGCATAAAAAGTTATATGAGATCAATTCTGAAACAAAGAAATTGTAGATTAATTTTAAAGAAAGCAAAACAACAATGACTAAAGCAATAAAATAGAGTATTAGATGCAAATGAAATGACAAACTATTACAATATCTATCTAGTATCTATGGAGTAATAGAGTTAATCGTCATTGTTGCCAATGGCAACTTCGTCTATGACACTGCATTGGTACTCAATTCTTCAAGGTCTACATATGAACAGAGGCCACCAGGATCTACAAGGAGACCCTGGTGTCTCGACGCTCATCAATGGTAGCTTCCTCTCCAAATTGGCACACTTTCTTCTTCAATTCAACTTCTATTTATAATGTCTAGGGTTTCTTGTCGACCAGGCCCAATCTTCATGCAGTCCTTCTGGAATATTCTCCTTGCCAATTATTTCCATCTTGGTTCCCTTGATTTTGTGATTTGATTGCCAATTATCTCCTTCATTTTCTGTTATGGTGACTCATTCATTCCTTCCTTGCAACGATCACTTGTGAACATAAGACACATCAGCATATTTATGCCTAATAGCCTCGTTTCCATGCTTATACGTGCGTTTTGCATCTTAGAGATTGAATTAGAAAAGATTTCGTCATGCGATGCTGTTGGAATGCATGTTCGGATAATGCGATTGTTTGCAATGAATTTCCTTCTTATGCTGCTCACATGCTTGCCCTTTTTCGTAGAATGCACGATTTTAGAGGCTTAAATAGTTCTATTATCTAGCGCTATCGAACTCCCAAACTTACATATTGCTCATTTCGAGAAATATAGGGAAATAAGGAATAAATTCACATATGAACTTGGAAAACCGCAATCCACTAATCATGACATTACTCCCAATCAGAACATAAGGTTTTTCATTGGTGCATAAGATCACAATGTAAACTAGTTTGCTTATTCTATTAGCGCTAGTTTCCTCTATTTTCGGCCAGCAAACTGTACATCTTAAGAGTTTATGCCTACGACTACAAAACATCTCACTCAATTTCTTGATTTCTCTAAGATTGCCCAAAACAATATAACCAAAGCTGCAAATTAGGTCCCTGTGAACCCTTAAGGTCATGTTGTTCACATTTCTACTCACGTATTTACTCATGTCACAGAGGCTTATACGCACTTCATGTAGGGACAGTAGAATACTAGGAATCCTATGGCTTATACGCACTTAATGGTTGCATCTTTGCTCACAATGTTTTTTTTTCAAAACAATACGCATTCGCATGTTATACTCACAAAGCACCACATATCGCGTGCATTCCTCACCCATAAACTTAAATTCTTCATTGTCCTTAATGAAGGTGAGGCTTAGTTTCCCAAAACTTATTTAAATCTTAAGCTTGACTTCCTTTCCTTGAGCTTTTAGAATTACCTCCTAAAACATCCAATCTCTCTTCCTACTCATAGCATCCGCTATTGCTAATACTTCGCTTTACTAGAAAACTCACCCTTCCGATTACTTCTAATCTACCTAAATTCTTTTCGGTTATAATATCAGCAATTAATGGACTGCACAGTTCGAAGTAGTGAAATATTCAACCAGAGGAAGTATATACACATGCTTTTCATAGGCAAGTAAATCACAGTTATAAGATGTAGAAAAATAAATGCGAGTTACCCCAAAAAGACAAATACTTCATTTAGCTTTCTGAGTCCACGTTCTCTGTAGGCGAATCAGACGTTGGTATCCATTCTTGCAGTATTTCTGTTGGAAAATAGGGAAGCTGGAAATTTGGATTCCTCCTTTGAACCTGTAACGACCCAGTTTTCTATTCCGGTTCTCGAGGTGCTTTCGGTTCAGATTCAGTGGTTCGGTTGGGCCGTTAGAGTTGTTTTGTTCCTTAGGAGTATTTTGGTCTTTTGGCTCTCCGGGCAGGATTTGTGGTTTTCAGGGCTTCGAGGTAGCTCCTGCCTTTGTCGAGGCTTGTTTATTGGTGGCTGCGAGTCCCGAGGTGTTTGGGCTAGTCGGTTGGATGCTCGGTTGTCGTTTGGGCTTTGGCAAAGTGTTGGTTGGTTGTGTTTCCTTTGGGGTTCGAGCCCGGGCCCTTAGTGTTGCTTTGGGAGTTGGATTTAAGTGAGTTTGATTTATTGGAAAAGATTGCTTCGGTCGGGTCTCGAAGGAGGAAGCCGGGAAATGGGATTTTGAGGTTTTAAAAGTGGATAAGGATGGAAAAATGAGATAAAAATCCCATTTTCCCTTTTTCCCATTTTCCCTTTTTATTTCCCATTTTTCTTTTCTTTTTTTCCCAAAATCAATTTTCTCTCTCTCTCTCTCTCTCTCCCGACCTAGCCCCTAGCCCACCCCTTGGCTCGCCCATTGACCCCACCGTCTGCCCCTGGCTCGCCCGAGCCCAGCCCGCCCGAGCCAGCGTCGCCTAAGCCAGCCGGCTGAGCCAGCGTCGCTAGCCCAGCTCGAAGCGTCGCGCGACGATGCCGCCGTCGCCACCGCCGCGAGCCCTCGCCGCCGCCAGCCGTCGCGTCGTCGCGATCCGAGCTCGCCACCGCCTCGTTCGCGTCGCCGGCTCGTGTCGCCGAGCCTCGCCTGCGCCACAAGATGTCGCTCGGTCGCGTCGCCAAATGCCGAAAAGCATGACCCCAAATCGCGTGTCGTCCGCTCTCGAGTCGCGCGTCCGGTGCGATGATCGCGCGCCTCGCGTCGTGTCGCTCTCGTGCGCGTCGCCGCCCCTTACCGAAAGCCGCGCCGCGTCGCCGATCATAGGCCGAGCTCGCGTGTCGCGCGCCGCGACGCTCGGCGCCGTGGGCCCTGGTGCCGTGCCCAATGGCGTGTCCGTGGCAGGTGATCGCTTCGCGCCTTCGCGCCCAGCGCCAGCCAGCCAATTTATCTGCTCTCGCCTGTCTGGCCGCTCGTTCGTGTGTCCGTCGCGCCTCGTGAGTTGCTCAGTGAGCCACATTTGTTTTATTATATTTGGGCTTTTTATTGTAATTATTGTTGTTTTTGTTAGGTTCTCGCTAGCTAGCTCGGGTTCGATCACACGACTTAGGTTTCTTGTGTTTAGAGGTCTTCCGCGGTAAGGATTTCTTACTTAGGAGTTGTGTGGACCCTGCGATATATTATGTGATTCTTGATTGTATGCTTGTTTGTGTTTATTGACATGTTTCGATAAGTGCTCTATTCGAATTCCGATCGCATGATTTCTTATGTTGTTTCTCATGTTAGTCCATGCTAGGTTGTTCCTTTCGGCATGCTCGTGATTCTACATTCCTTGCTTCGTAGTATCATGCTAGGCTCGTTGTATTCTTATTGAGCACGTATTGGATTTTATGGAATTGTGTGCTGATTGTTAAGGCAGGTTAGAGTTGCAGGTAGATAGCATCATCCGGGCCTGATGCATAAAGCACCTTGCATCCATGGCAGGGACGTCGAGACAATTCTCCGTCCCTGGACCCCGTTAGGGTTTAGCTAACCCGACCGGTAGGCCCTGCAATCTTGGGTGACGGTGGCAGACTTTTAAATGCCCCAACGAAGCAAGGAACAGGTAACCATGTGGATTCTTACTGAGTAATTCGTTACTCACCCTTATTATGTGGTTTTCCACAGGTAACCATGGTGCGAGACAGGATGGCTGGAGGAGGAGCTGTGATCATGAAAACCCGTTGTTCAACTCTGAGTCTTTTGTTTATGATTTAAATGTCCTCTGAATGCATGTAGTTGGGCACGGAGCCCTAGGGTGTTTTCTGAATGTTTTCCCTGATTCTAGCATTGTTGTAAAGCTTGTATGTTTTAAATAAATCTCTGATCAGAGTAAGTTTTGGAAATGTATTTGCCTTGAAACAGGTGCTTAGAAACAGGGACAGGTTTCAGGAATTTATGTTGATTTTTAAATGGATGTTTTCATGTTTTAGCTTTTACTTAGAATCCAAACACCATCTTGCAAATTTTCTCAGTAGATTTGTATGCATGCATTGAGGTAATGGCCTATTTAGAACCCCATTCGGCCGGGATTCTTAGTTGGTATCGAGCTCGAGTCATAGATTCTGTAGATCGACCTTTTGTTGTAGGTCGTTTTTCCATGATCATCGCAGACTGGCGGTCATCAGTACGCCTAAATTTACTATTTGTTGTTGAAAAAAAAAAGGGTTAAGAATTTACAATACCTGTCATCTAGTGTATGCCTTGTGTAGTGTTGTGGAGCTTGAGACGAAAGCGTGTTTCGACTCGTTGTTGGTTTGGGTTTAGAGCGCCATCATGCCAACTTCCCGCAATGTGTGATGTTTGTTGTGGCTTGTTGAGGTATCCAGATAGATTCGGATGCCCTGGGACATCGTCCCCGTGGGAGGCAGAGCATGGGCTCCCGTAGGCCAATTGTGGCCTAGTTGTTGGTTTTCCCCTAGTGAGAGGGTGGAGGTGCTTTGCCTTGGAGTGCCACTCCAAGAGAGGAGTTAGCTATGGTTGTGCTTATGTGGATGCTTGTGGAGCAGGTCCCCGTGTGGACTAGCCTGGGTAGCTCAAGTGTTGATCTTGAACCTTAGCAGATTGTTTGATTGCCCAGTGAGTAGCTGCAGAGTTGGCAGCCTTCGAGGAGATTGTTGAGGCATCTTTGTGCTCCTGTAAAAAGTGTTGTTGTAGCGATGAAGCGGAACCCCCGTGGGTTAAGGGTGCGAGTGAGCGATGTTCCCTTGGATTGGATCCGTTGGTGTTTTCTCGGATGTTTGGTAGAGTTGAGCACTCTTCTTTTGGTGAGCTCCTGGAGTGGAGCTAGCTGCTGCATGTTGAGAGAGTCGGCCAGAGTTTTGTTGAGCATCATGTGGAGATGCAAGTGTAGGCCGTGAGCCTTCGGTTTGATGAGAGGCCATAGGCATGGTTTCTGAGTTGGAGCCCTTGTATGCCTAGCCAGAGTTCTTGTCACTTGAGGTTGTGACCTTGTTGGCCCCGTTGGTAGTAAGATGTGGATTTGTTAGTGGTGGCACTGAGGTGCATTGGTTGGTGTGCCGCTTTGGCACTAAGTCTGGTTCAGGCTTGAGATTGGCTTGGGTATAGCAGATGGTTCTATGCCGTCCGGAGTTCAGCGCACTCCTTTAGCCTTGGATCCGTTTATGGCAGTTGCACCTGTTTAGGTCGTGCCAGAGGGCTAGTGCAGTGGTAGTCGATGGACTACAAGCGAGAGGATGCTCGAGAGGAGCCGGAGCCGGAGCCTTTTCCCAGTGTTACTGGAGGTTGAGTAAGTTAGCAGGTTGGCGATTGGTAATTGTTTGTGGGCGTGATTCTCGCGCTAGTGTTAAGGCCAAGAGATTTTCTTTGTGGTTGGTAGTGCGGTCAACTACCTTCGAGTGCCTAAATCTGAGGAGAGTTGAGCGTTGTAGATGCGAGTTTGGTCCAGCTGAGGGACCATGAGTTGGATGTCAATGAGGCGAGTTGGATGCCTTGGGAGAGGTTTCGGATGCCTTTTTGGGTAAGCACCCTTGGTAGAGGCTTGGTATAAAGTAAGTTCGGTTTGGAATTGTTATGCTTTGGTAGAGCAAGCTTGCCTCAGCTTCGTGTATCGTGTGGAGATGGAACTTTTGGTGTTCTTTGGATTGTTTGTATCTCTGCCAGGAGTTAGCGTTGCTTTTTGGAAAAGCGCTTGTTAGTCTTGGATCTCTGAAGGAAGGTTGAGAGTTGTGCACACAAGTGTGTTATGTGTGGTTCGTTCTGTGACGAGAGTTTCAGATCCATGTAGAGTTTGCTTTGGAGATCTAGTGCTCAGTTCCTGGAGAAGTTGGACTCCAGGTGGATGTTGTAAGGCTTTAGTGAGGTGGTAAGGATACCATGCTCGTGGTATCAGGTTGTTGCTTAGGTAAGATTTGTTAAGTTGGACCTAAGCTTGGTTGGCGGATCTTCTTGTTGATTGTCATGGCTGAGGGAGTTGTTCGGATCCTTCCTTGGGTAGAAGTTATGTTGTGGTTGATGTCTGAGTAGAAGGATGACGCATTCTGTAGCGTTTCGGGTCCTCTTGGTTCCCAAGGAGTTGGAGTTGGCCAGCATGGTTGTGATGCTGGAAAATTGGAGTTGTCTGTTAGATCGTTTGCCGGCAGTGTGTGTGTCGAGGGTTGTCGGAGAACCCTAGGTTGTGGAGAGCCTCTCCAGAGCTCAGTCAGGCTCAGGTAGTGAGTTTAGTTGGCCAGCTGGAGGCGTGTAGTTTGTAGCCTCGGGTGAGTTGCTAGCAGTCTTGGTAGACTAGCAAGCTAGTGTTTGTTTGGAGTAAAGTCCGGATTGGTTCCGGTGTGGTGGCAAGTTGATGCTTGGTGTTGACCAAGGTGTGGATTGAAGTTGCTAGGGATTAGTTTTGCTCGTAGGGCGAGTGGTTTGTGCCCTGTTGGTTGTTTTCCTGTTTCCAGGATGTTGAGTTGCCCCGTTTGGCATTTGGAGGTTCAGTCTGAGATGGGGCCTTGTTGTTGCCCCGTGAGATTAGATGTTGTTGCTCTAGTGGAGCAAGACAGTGAGCGTATGTGGAGCTCTCTGTCCTTTGGTTGTCTGCTTGTAAGAGCCGTTTCCTTCGGGGAGTTGTCAGGTTACTCCCTTGGTCTTGGAATTGATGGTTGTGGTGCTAGAAAGAGGTAAAAGTTTGTTGGCTGCTTGGAAGTAGTCGTTGTTCAGTTAAGCGGATCCTTGGATGGTGTTCTAGAGGCTGCAGTAAAGGTTGTTCTGCCTCTTGTGAGTGTTTGGCCAAGATTTGGTTCTTTTATTATTTCGAGAGCTAGTTCGGTTCTAGCTGGAGGGCGTTGCCTTGAGGTCTTGTTCCTTGTCAGGAAGTTTTGGGAGTTGACCCCTCCCTCGGCAGTTGAGTAAGTTCTGTAAGTTTTAGGTTGGTGATCCGATTGGTTGAGTTTTCCTTGGGTGTTGCTTCCTAGAGAGTTGGTTGCTGTTGCCTTGGGTTTGAGCAAGTCAGCGAGTGTGTGTGATGTTCGCTGCCCTTCAGAGTTTGCTTGCTGGGAAGTCGTTTCCCGTTTGGTAGGAGTCAGCTTAGCTCCTGAGTTGTGTAGTTGATCGAGTAGCGCAATGTCACCTCCATGCGTGAGGGTCCCTACTTTGTGTTGTTAGCAAGCAAAGTTGTTTGTTCCCGCAAGGGCGGAGGCTAGCCAGTCAGAGTTGAGTTGTTCGGGCAAGTTGTTGGTCCTTTGGGGAGTGATGATTTCCTTTCCCCCTAGCCTCTGTGGTGGTTGAGTTGCTTCTTGGATGCCAGCCTCGAGTGTTAGCTTGCGGGGTAGTCTTGCGGATTCGTGTGGCTCAGGATCCGTAAGCTTTGAGGTTGTCGTTATCCGTTTTCCTTGTAAGGTTTCGGGAGTGGAGCTTCTGGCTGGAAGCTGTGTTAGGCTTAAGCTAAAAGGAGAAGTTCTTTGAGTAGCCTGTTGGATCTTAAGAGTTGAGTAGTAGCTTGGAGGCGAGCGTTGCTCGTTATAAGTTTGGGTTGAGTTCTGCTGAGCAAGCCCTTCTCGGGCTTTGCTCCTAGTTGTTGTGCGTTCGCAATTGGCGTTAGCGGAGCCTCGTTTGAGTGAGTTGGCACAGAGGTGCCGTGGCTTGGCTGGTGTCGTTGAGTTTGTTTTCCTCGGGAGTTGTGCACGCGAGAGAGGCTGCGTGATGGTTTAGTCCTTGCTTCTTGATATTTTGAGAGGAATGTTGGTTGTCCCTTGCCTGGCAGTGTTTTCTTTGGCCAATTGCTGGTAGTTTTTCTCCGTAAAGTTTGCGTTCGGCCGATGAGGAGTTCTAGTTTGTTGGCTTGGCCGAGTGGAGTCTGTGCTTGGCCCTTGTCTTTTTAAGGTGGTCGTAGCTGAAGTTTCAGCTGGTGTGAGTGTTGTTAGCCGTCGGGTGTACCAGGATGGTGCCCCCTTGCCTTTGGTTCGGCGATTTCTCCTTAATATGGTTGCTTAAGTGTTGTGGTCGCGTTCTAGTTGGAGAAGTTTGCTTTTTGGATCGATCACCGGTTGGTGGTTTGGTTATAGTCGTTAAGGTCAGAGGCAAGATTTGAGGTTCACTGGTCTCTTGTGAAGTAAGAGTAGGTTGTTTGGTTTTCTGGAACCTATGAGGTTGATTGTTTGGTCACTTGTTGTAGGGTTGAGGTTGTTTTGTTGTCACCGTGAGCTTCGGAGGAGTTTTGCCGGTCACGTGGTGTAGAGTTTTTTGAGCTTGTGCCGGTCCTCGAGTTTCTTTGAGAGTAGCACCGTTTGAGAGTTGGTGCGAGTTGAGGATGTGGATTGCCGTCTATTTCCCTTGAGTTCGAGATATGCCCGGTCTTGGTTGAGTTTGTTTGTGGCACTGGATGGCATAGTGCCTTTGAGTTTTTGAGAACCCAAGAGGGTTTGGTTTTCGGAGAAGGTTGGCGTTGTATTAGCCGAGAAGTTCAGTTGGTTAGGTTTTAGTGGAGTTTCCTGGAGCCGTTTCGTCTTAGGACTTTCGAGGACGAAAGTCTTAAAAGGAGGAAGTATTAAAACGGCCCAGTTTTCTATTCCGGTTCTCGAGGTGCTTTGGTTGATTTGAGTGGTTCGGTTGGGCCGTTAGAGTTGTTTTGTTCCTTAGGGGTATTTTGGTCTTTTGGCTCTCCAGTGCGGGGATTTGCGGTTTTTTCGTGGCTTCGAGGTAGCTCCCGCCTTTGTCGAGGCTTGTTTGTTGGTGGGCTGCGAGTCCCGAGGTGTTTGGGCTAGTCGGTTGGATGCTCGGTTGTGGTTTGGGCTTTGGCAAAGTGTTGGTTGGTTGTGTTTCCTTTGGGGTTCGAGCCGGGCCCTTAGTGTTGCTTTGGGAGTTGGATTTAAGTGAGTTTGATTTATTGAAAAGATTTTTCTTGGTCGGGTCTCGAAGGAGGAAGCGGAAATGGGATTTTGAGGTTTTAAAAGTGGATAAGGATGGAAAAATGAGATAAAAATCCCATTTTTCCTTTTTCCCATTTTCCTTTTTATTTCCCATTTTTCTTTTCTTTTTTTCCCAAAATCAATTTCTCTCTCTCTCTCTCTCTCCCGACCTAGCCCCTAGCCCACCTCACCCGTGTAGCCCCCTGGCTCGCCCAAGCCCAGCCACCCGAGCCCGAGCCAGCGTCGCCCAAGCCCCGGCCGAGCCCAACGTCGACAGCCCCAGCTCGAGCGTCGCACAGTGCCGTCGCCCAGCCCGCGTGCCCTCGCCCTCGCCCTGGCCGTCGCGTCGCCAGCCCGAGCTCGCCCTGCTCTGGTTTGCGTCGCCCAGCTCGTGTCGCCCGAGCCCCTGCCTCGCGATGCAGTGTCGCCTGTGTCGCGCGCGCACGATGTCGCTGTGTCGCGTCGCGACGATGCCGAAGCTCGCCCAGAGAAGCGTGTCGTCCGCGCTCGAGTCACGCGTCCCAGCGCCAGATCGCGCGCCCGCGCGTCGTGTCGCTCTCGTCCGCGCCGTGCCGTCCCTGTCGAGCCGCGCCGCGTCACCCAGTGCCGAGCTCGCCGTGTCCGCGCCGCACGCTCAGCGCCCGTGGGCCCAAGTCGTGCCCCAGCGCGTGGTCGCGCATGATCGCGCGCGCCAGCCTGCGCGCGTGGCCAGGCTCACCCAGCCAATTTAAATTGTCTCGTCTGGCCGGCCGGCTCGCCAGTGTGTCCGTCGCGCCTCGTGAGTTGCTCCTGAGCTGAGCCCTATTTGTTTTATTATATTTGGGCCTTTTGATTGTAATTATTGTTGTTTTTGTTAGGTTCTCGCTAGCTAGCTCGGGTTCGATCACAGCTTAGGTTTCTTGTGTTTAGAGGTCTTAGGCACTGTAAGGATTTCTTCTTTGGAGTTGTGTGGACCTGCGATATATTATGTGATTCTTGATTGTATGCTTGTTTGTGTTTATTGACATGTTTCACGAAAAGTGCTCTATTCTCAATTCCGTGGCATGATTTCCTATGTTGTTTCTCATGTTAGTCCATGCTAGGTTGTTCTTTTCTGGCATGCTCGTATCTGTTCCTTGCTTCGTAGTATCATGTTAGGCTCGTTGTATTCTTATTGAGCACGTATTGGATTTTATGGAATTGTGTGCTGATTGTTAAGGCAGGTTAGAGTTGCAGGTAGATAGCATCATCCGGGCCTGATGCATAAAGCACCTTGCATCCATGGCAGGGACGTCGAGACAATTCTCCGTCCCTGGACCCCGTTAGGGTTTAGCTAACCCGACCGGTAGGCCCTGCAATCTTGGGTGACGGTGGCAGACTTTTAAATGCCCCAACGGTCGGGATGATGACTTGGCATTGCCTCGTCCCCGGCAGTCGGCACGTCCTCAGCGTGTTCGGCCGTAGCCCTTGATTGCCACCTGTTAAGGTAAGGACGGCTTCCTGGTGTAAGCCTACCACGACCCGTTCCTTAGCCCCAAGTGCGGTGGTTCAGGCTGACATAGTTTACGTGTCCAGGTCTCACACCCATATGTCAGTGACACCGATCCAAAGAATTAGTTAGGCGTGGTGACTGGACATGGGCGGCTTGCCTCTAGACCCGGCACCCCATAGTTCGCGAGAGACGCGGTGCATGTTTACGCTCATTCTGGCGCCGACCAGGAGAGCTCCTCGGGATCTTGAGCTAGTGTACCTTTTTTCGTCGACGATGATGAGCGGTGAGGTCGGGACTTGTTTCTCAGATAGGCGACTTGTGTATTGTGTGGATGTGGTGATTGATTTCCGGACTAAGACCACGAGTTGGCATCCGAGGCCCAAGTGTGGGCTAAGCTATGTGCTCTATTCGTGTTTATATTCATAGCTTGCATACGCTCATCGAGATGACCATGTATATCGTATTGTACCCGGTTGGGGATTCTTATTGAGTAATTCGTTACTCACCCTTATTATGTGGTTTTCCTGGTAACCATGGTGCGAGACGGGATGGTTTGGAGGAGGAGCTGTGATCATGAAAACCCGTTGTTCAACTCTGAGTCTTTTGTTTATGATTTAAATGTCCTCTGAATGCATGTAGTTGGGCACGGAGCCCTAGGGTGTTTTCTGAATGTTTTCCCGGATTCTAGCATTGTTGTAAAGCTTGTATGTTTTAAATAAATCTCTGATCAGAGTAAGTTTTGGAAATGTATTTGCCTTGAAACAGGTGCTTGGAAACAGGGACAGGTTTCAGGAATTTATGTTGATTTTTAAATGGATGTTTTCATGTTTTAGCTTTTACTTAGAATCCAAACACCATCTTGCAAATTTTCTGTAGATTTGTATGCATGCATTGAGGTAATGGCCTATTTAGAACCCCATTCAGGTCGGGTCGTTACAGAACCTCTCTTCTGATGCTTTGATCCCTTGCCTGCATATACATCTATGTGATTCGTGCTTGTCACGTGAAATGCAACATTTGACTCTAGAACTCTTCGTTCCTTTGTTAGGCCGCATTAATAAGGCGTGTTAGCCTTCGCACTGCATCGTCCAGTGTTCTTATTAGTGTTTCTTGTTGTACTGTATTAGCTTACTGTGTTGGTGGCGTCATGTTTGCATTTTCTAGAATGGTTTATGAAGGTTTCCACCTTGTGTTAGGAGGTGTCTGTTGTGTTGGTTGATTAAAAGGCTGCTCTGTAAGCTCCTACTGCTCTTGTGCGAGGGCATTGCTTGCTTCTTGGACCACCCGCGTTGCTTTCTTCCTTCTTTTTAGTGGTGTAATGGCATTAATTCCTAGCTCGTTTTCAATGTCGACGCTGGTGGGTGTATGACTAGTTCAGGAGTTGTTTGAGTTGTTGCTGCAGCTGGTGGTATTATCTGTTGCGTGTGCCTAGCCGGTTGCTTCCTCCTCATTTGTTGGATTGAAGGGATCAGTTTCTCCAGCATTTCCTTACTCATCGTTGCTTGGAGATGCATTATCTGCTCCTTAATGGTTAACTCTTGAGGTCCCACTTGTTATTTGACACTTTAAAAACCCTCTGACTTTTAATCTCTACTCTTTGGGGTCACAGCGCAGTCATTGATGTAGACATAGCGTAGTGATGGAGTGCATGAAGAACTTTCTTTTCGACGAGCTCCCCATTTGTTTCCTCACTTACTCCTCAATAATGCGTCCATTATCAATTTTCATCCCTGCACAAATAGCATATATTAAAAGTACACATGTTTGGGATATCGTTGTGTCATAGGTTGTCTGCATGATGCTGGTTTTAATGAAGTTGTTCCAATGATGGCCTTGAAAGTTGAGGTTGGAATGCAAGATTGTTTTGTTCCTCCTCCATTTTGTTCCTGGTATAGTCACCATGTGCAGACATGCATCCAAGTCTACTGGTGTGGGCTCTTAATCAATCGATCATACTGTGCTTCTTCGTAACTTTGAAACCCAAATAGTTCATTTCAAACTTCTGCACCCCAATCGATTTGTTTGCCCACAACTATTGTGCTGCAACTTTCATCACCAGTTTCGTTTCTACAGAACTCTTGCACCCAATTTGGGTTAGCATCGACGGTTGGTCTGCAAAATTCATCCCATCCTCGCATAGTAATGGTTGCCTAGATGTCTTCATTGAGCATTGCTCTAGAGAAGCCCTGCTCTTGCAAAAACTCCCTCTTCTCTACTTCGGTCATTTCCACGAGTTTATTATCTGCGCTTCCTCGCCGTGTTTTTTTTTACTGTGATAAAGACTTCTCCTGACAGTTTAGAAATTCATTTCCCCTTTTCCTTCCATGTAAGTTTCTTGCCCTTTTTCGATCCTTTTCCACTCTCTTGTCTTTCTAGTCGTCTGGCCAACACAGGATCTTTTTCTTCTATGGCCTTTGCATCTTACAGATCTTATTTAGAAAGGATTTCGTCATGCGATGTTGTTAGCATACATGTTCGGATAGAGCAACTATTTGGGCTAAATTTCCTTCTCATGTTGTTCACTTACTTGCCCTTTTTCGTAGAATGAGTGTTTTTAGATTCTTAAATACTACTATTATTTAGCATTATCAAACCCCCCAAACTCACATATTGCTTACCCCGAGCAATACAGAATAATTTTTGGACAAAAGATTCAGAGCTTCGAAAACCGCAATACACTAATCGTTACTTTACTCCCAATTAGAACATAAAGTTTTTCATTGGTGCATAGGATCACAACGTTAACTAGTCTGCTTATTTTATTAGCGTTAGTTTCCTCTATTTTTGGTTGGCAGACTGTATATCACAAGAGTTAATGCCTACGACTACAAAGCATCTCGTTCATTCTCTTGATTTTTATTCAATTCGCCCAAAGCCATGTAACCAAAGATGCTTTTTAGGTACATGTGAACCTTCGAGGCCATGTTATTCGCATTCCTGCTCAGGTATTTACTCATGTCGCAAAGGCTTATACGCACTTAATGCAGTGATAGTGAAGTACTAGGAATCATATGGCTTCTACGCACTCAATGTTTGCATACATGCTCATAATTTTATTTTTTTTAAAGAAAAAACAATACACACTCGCATATTATACTTGTAAAGCATCGTATAGCACGTGCATTCCTCACCCTCAAACTTATATTCTTCATTGTCCTCAATGAAGGTAAGACTTATTTCTCCCAAACTGATTTAAGGTTGAATCCCTTGCCTTGAGCATTCAGAATTAGCTCCTGAAACCTCCAATCTCTCTTCCTACTCATAGCATCCGCTATTGCTAATACTCTGCTTTACTAAAAAAAACTCAATTTCCTAGTACCTCTAATCCCCTAAGTTCTTTTCGGTTATAAATTCTGTAACCAATAGATTGCGTAGTTAGAAGTAGTGAAATTTTTAACTAGAGGAAGTATATATGCATGCTTTTCAAAGGCAAGTAAATAAAAAATATATGAGATGCAGAAAAATAAATGTGAGTTTCCCAAGAAAAGACAGATACTTCCTTTAGTTTTGTGAGTCAGCGTCCTCAGTAGGCAATCAGATGGTGGTATCCATTCTTGCAACACTTTCGGTTGGAAAGAGGGAAGCTGGAAAGTTGGGTTCCTCCTTTGAAGCTCTCTTCAAATGCTTCGATCCCTTGTCTGCATATATGTCCATGGTATCCGTGCTTGTCGCATAAAATGAAACACCTGACTCTAGAACTCTTCGTTCCTTTGCTGGCCTGTATTAACAAGGTGTGTTAGCCTTCTCATCACATCGTCTGGTGTTCTTATTGGAGTTTCCTACGATAATGTATCCACTTGCTGTGGTGGTGGCGCCCTATTTGCATTTTCTAGAATTGTGGACAAAGGTTGCCCCCTTGCGTTAGAAGGTGTCTGTTGATTAACAGGATGCTCTATAGTTTCATGTTGCTCCTGTGCTGGGGGATTGCTTGTTTCTTAGGCCACCTCTACTGCTTTCTTTCTTCTTTTTGGTTGTAGAGTGGCATCAATGCCTAGCTCGTGTTCAATGTCGATGTTAGATGGTTGTATGACTGGCTCAGCAGTTGTTTGAGTGGTAGCCATAGCAGGTTGTATTATCTACTGCGTATGTCGAGTCAATTGCTTCCTCCTTATTTATTGGATTGCAGGGGCCAGTTTTTCCTGTGCCTCCTTGCTCATCATTGCTCTAATCTGCATTATCTTCTCCTTGATGGTTAACTCTTTCGGTCCACGTTTGTTGCTTTCCATTTGAAGAACACGTCTTACCTTCAATTTCTGCTCCTTAGGATCACAGCGCAGGCCTTGATGTAGACATAACGCAATGATGGAGTGCGAGAAGAACTTCCTTCTCAACGAGCTCCCCATTTGTTTCCTCACTTCTTCCTCAATAATGCATCCAATGTCAATTGTTAACTCTGCACAAATAACATATATTAAAATGATACGCTTCTTGAATAATATTGTGTCATGCGTTGTTGGCATGAAGCTAGTTTTGATTAAGTTGTTCTAGTGATGGCCTTGGAAGTTAAGGCTGGAACACAAGATTGGTTTGTTCCGTCTCCATTTCGTTCTTGGTAGAGCTACCATGTGCAGACATGATTCTAAGTCCGCTAGAGTAGGCTCATTAATTAACCTATCACATTTTACTTCTTCAACCTTGGAACCCAAATAGTTCGTTCCACACTTCTACACTCTAATCGATCTGTTTTCCCTCAACTGTTGTGCTGCAACTTTCATCGCCGGTTCCATTTCTATAAAAATCCTTCACCCAGTCGGGGTTAGCATCAACGCTTGGTCTGCAGAATTCATCTCATCCACGCCTAATAATGGTTGCCTAGATGTCTTCACTGAGCATTGCTTTAGCGAACCCTTGCTCTTGCAGAAACTCTCTCTTCTCTGCTTCAGTCATTTCTGCGGCTTGGTGATCGATGCTTCCTCGTCGTGCTTTTGGTTGCTGCGAACGAGGCTCTTCTTCTAATGGTTTCGCAATTCATTTTCTTTTTCCTTCCATGTTAGTTTCTTGGCCTTTGTTGGTCCTTTTCTGCTCTCCTTTTTTCTAGTTGTCTGGCTAACTCAGCATCATTTACTTCTATGGCCTTTTTGTAATTTTCTTCTTTGTCATCGAACTTCTTGGCTAACTCCACTATACGGAGTACTTCTTCCTCACTAGTGCTTCTTCTTTCTAGTGCTCCTGTTATTTCCATTACCTGAGTCATTACAGGTTAGCCTCCTTGGGATTCTTGCATGTCCCGGTCTCGTGTTCTTGAACCTTCATCTGCTGTGGTCGATCCTTTTGGCACCTCATCCATACAAATAGTTTGCCCTAATTTGGCGATTTTGGAAAGTGTGAGTTCTGTTGACTGTTAAGTTTCTAAAGTTTCTTGAGAGACAAGTAGCCTTGGAGCGACTCGCTCCTTTACTCCATAATTTGAGGGTTCAGCAAAGTTGTTATTGGATGCCATCGAATCAGTGCCTGCAATGTTAGTTTAAAGAAAACAAAGAAAAACAACAAAAATATTGCAAGAGAAAATAAAATTTTGATTGCTCCGATTTCTAGGGTTTCACAAGAAAATTTAGAGAATTTCAAAGAAGTGTAAGTTGGGTTGACAAGGTAATGCCCTTTTATAGGCGCTAAATTGCTGACTTTTGAAGTTACTATTTTACCCTTATTAAGTGTAATGGCCCCAACGGTTAGATTAATTCTACCGTTGCGAGCCGATTCTTGGGTTACTGCCCCTTTAGCGTCATATTACAATCATTATTGAAGATTTTTTTTTACAAAAATTAAAGCTTGCTACTCGTACATTAAGTAAAATATTCTACTTGTAAATCAAAAAAATCCTAGAAAGCATGTAAGCATAGGTTCTTCTAAGTAAGAGATATGTATGAATCAGTCTGTTCGCATTTCATTGGGAAATTCCAATCAACGCGCTACTTGCTAAGCAAGGCAGTAGTGTGTGCTACTAAAATTTTCTTCCGCATTCCAGGAATGCGCTTTTACTATTCAATTTCTTCTAGTTCAAGCATTCGGCAGTTGAAAGCGATATTTTATTACTCTTTACTTGGCGTTTTTACCTTCCAGATACAGTAGATATGAAAGTATATTGCTCATCTGCCAGGTAGTACCAGTGATGTTGCTTTCACTGCATCGAGTTCCAGCGTGTAAGTTAAACAAGTTAGTCTTTCGTAACTAAGAACTACCCTTAATATATACCAAATTTCTTGCAAAATTCCCTTGCAACGGTGCCAAAAACTTGACGGGCGATCCTAGTGTTGATATATTGTACAGTAATTAATTCGAAGTCAACTTATGCTAAGTGTAACTCGGAATGACTTACGTGCAAGTATACACAGTCAGGAATTGCAACAAGTACTAAGTATATAAATTTATCGATCCCACAGAGAATTTAAAGTTGCAATGATATAGATTAAGGGTAAAAAATATAAATACACGAATGGGTTTTGAGAGAGTTGATGTTGCTGAAATACCAATTGAATAAAATGTTAATGCTGACGCTAATGCTAATGCAAAAGTAAGTTGCTACACTTAATTATAAATTATGAAGAACATATATGTGTTACTTGGTGATGTAGAAATCATGCTACCCAACCGTATAAATGCTTCCGCATTCATGGATGCAGGACTCAGCTTCTGCTGTAGTTCCACATGATTAGGCTCAGGGCTTTGCATGTGTTAGCGAAGTTAAACTCTAACTCCCATTACATAGCACGAAGAGTTTTCTCGCACAATACTAACGTAACCTACTAGGTCTTCCACCAGGGTCTTCTTCCTAGTAAGTTGGAGGCTAGCATACGTGGGTAGCGAGCCGACACATACTTAATTTAATTACAACATTATAAATTCAATCACCCTCACTTATGCTTATCTTAACCCAAATCAAATATGCTTCTTAAGTTTATATGACTGAATACTGAGTGAAGATTAATTCAAAGCAAGTTAAGTTTTCATGAGAAAATGAATATATACTGGACTAAACTTCAAGTCCCCTCCTAGAGTACTTGACTGCAATCTGTCGATACAAAGCCCGTAGGTTTGCTTTTAAGCACAAGCCTTGTGTATGTAGCTAGTGAGATGGTTATTCCTAACTTCCTTCTAAAAAGTACTTAAGGCTAAGCATTACCTAGTGATTACGGTAAGGTTAAACCCTTAACATTTCCTTTCCCAAGATCAATGCTAAGCACTCTTGAGTGGATGGTCAATCGACCCGAGATAATTAAAACAACCGCCGTTGTTACTCTTCCCCCCGCCCTAAAATTTATCTTTGATATAATCCTTATACTACTTTGCTTCCTTACTTTCTTAAGATTAAATCATGCATAAGAAGTTATAGGAGATCAATTCTAGAATAAAAAACTTGTAGATTTATTTCAAGAAAGCAAGATCTATGAATAAAACAACAAAACAGAGTATGAGATGCAAATGAAATGCAAGGCTACTACAATATCTACCTATGGAGCAATAGAGTCAATCGCCATTATTTCCAATGGTGTCTTCGTTTATGACACTGCGTTGGTACTCAACTCTTCAAGGTCTATAGAGGAACAGAGGCCACCAGGATCTTCAATGAGACCTCAGCATCACGAACGCTCATTAATCAGTAGCTTCCTCTCTGAATTGGCACACCTTCTTCTTCTTTAATTCGTCTTTTATTTATATTCATCCAAGGTTTCTTATTGACCACGTCCAATCTTTAATGTCATTCTTCTAGAATATTCTCCTTCCGATTGTTTCTGTCTTGGTTCCCTTGATTTCGTGATTTGATTGCCAATCCTTTCTTTTCTATTCTGATGACTCATTTGTTCCTTCCTTGCAACGATCTCCTGCGAATCATAAGATACGTCAGCATTTTTATGCTTTATAGCTATTTTTCACACTTATACATGCATTTTGCATCTTAAAGGTTGTATTTAGCAAGGATTTTGTCATGCGATGCATGTTCACATACATGACTGAATAAAGCAACTGTTTGCGCTAAATTTCCTTTTCATGTTGTTCACTTACTTGCCCTTCTTCGTAAAATGCGCATTATTAGAGGCTTTAATAGTGCTATTATTTAGCGCTATCAACAAGCTAAGTTGTCATAAGAAAATTAGTTCATACTGGACTAAACTTCGAGTCCCCTTCCGGAGTACTTGATTGCAACCTACCGGTATAATGCCCATAGATTTTCTTTTAAGCACAAGCCTTGCGTATACAGCTAGTGTGATGGTTATTCCTAACTCCCTTCTAAAAAATACTTAAGCCTAAACATTACCTAGTGATTACGGTCAGGTTAAGCCCTTAGCATGTCCTTTCCCAAGATCAATGCTAAGCACTCACGAGTGGATGGTGAGTCGACTCAAGATAGTTAAAAAAAACTGTCGTCTTACTCTTCCCCCCCCCCCCCCCTTAACTTGATCTTTAATTCAATAATCATACTACTTAGCTTCCCCACTTTCTTAAACTTAAATCATGCATAAAAAGTTACAAGAGATCAATTCTGAAACAAAGAACTCGTAGATTAATTTTCAAGAAAGAGAAACAACAATGACTAAAGAAATAAAACAGAGTATGAGACGCAATAAAATGACAAACTACTACAATATCTTTCTACAGAGTAATAGAGTCAATCATCATTGTTGCCAATGACATTTTCATCTATGACACCACATTAGTACTCAATTCTTCAAGGTCTACAGATGAACTGTAAAAGCCCAGTTTTCGAGGTGCCTTCGGTTCAAGATTCGGATGTTTGGTTGGGTCGTTAGAGTTGTTTTAACCCTTAGGGGTATTTTGGTCTTTAGGCTCCCCAGGCAGGATTTGTGGATTTTCAGGATTCCAAGGTCGCTCTTGCTTTTGTCAAGGCTTGATTGTTGTTGGGTGCAAGACCCAAGATGTTTGGGCTAGTCGTTTGGAAGTTTGGTTGTGGTTTGGGTTTTGGCAAGTTATTGTTGATTGAGTGCTTCCTTTGGGATTTGAGCCCTTGCCCTTAATGTTGATTTGGGAGTTCGATTGAAGTGAGTTTTATTTATTGGAAAAGATTGTTTCGGTCGGGTCTCGAAGAAGAAAGCCGGGGAATGGGATTTTAAGGATTTTAAGGCTATTTTTTAAAAAATGGATAAGGATGGAAAATAAGGAAAAATCCCATTTTCCCTTTTGTTTCTCTCTCTCTCTCTCTCTCTCTCTCTCTCCCCCGAGCCTCAGCCCGAGCCTAGCCCCCGCTCGCCTGTGTCGCCACCCTAGCCGCCTGTGTCGCCCAAGCCCGAGCCGGCTCGCCTAGCCACGCTGCAGCGCTGCCGCCGCCCACCCCGAAGTCGCCTCGCTCGCTCAGAGCCGTCGCGTCGACGACCCTCGCCAGCCGCTTCACACCAGATCGCGCGTCCCTGTAGCTCGCCGTGCCAGCCCGCACGTCCCTATAGCCGTCGCGTCGCCCCTTGCGTGTGCCGTTCCCTGTGCCGAGCCGCGCCGCACGCCTTCGCCTTGCTGAGCCCGCGCCCGTGTCCTCGTCCGCGCTCAGCTCCGAACCCCAACGCCCAGCCTCTGCGCCCATCAGCGCCCTTCAGCGCCCAGCAGCAGCCTCGCTGTGCAGCCTACCCGTCCGCGTGTCAGCCGCGCCTTGTGAGTTGCTCCCGAGCCAAGCCATGTTTATTTTATTATATTTAGGCCTATGGATTGTGATTATTGATGTGTTTGTTAGGTTTGCTTAGGTTGTTTGTGTTCGATCGCAACTTAGGTTTATTGTGTGTTGTTGCCTTCCGACCAAGTAAGGGTTTCTTACCGAGGTTGTGTAGACCCTGCGAATAATTGATAGTATGCCATATCTTGTGATTGTATGAAATTCTAGTGGATAGGTTACATGTTTCCTCTTACTTCCAAGTTTGTGTTGTACTGGTGTTTCTGTTATATTAGTTACAAGCTAGGGTCTTTTATCTTGGCATATTCTTGTTCCTGTTATATTTTGATAGTTCCATGTTAGTGCTAGGCAGGTGATCCATAATGTAGGTAAGTCCCCGATGGGCACTGCACTGTTCCCTTGTGTGTAAGCCCCCGATGGGCATCATAAGGCTGCTTAAGAGTGTAAGACCTCGATGGGCATCTCAGTGATCCTAGCTGGAGTAAGACCCCGATGGGCATCCTAGATATGTAAGACCTCGTTGGGCAACATTGATAGCTAGAGGTGTAAGACCCCGATGGGCATCCGTATGTGTAAGACCCCGATGGGCATCCTAGATGTGTAAGACCCCGTTGGGCAACATTGATAGCTAGAGGTGTAAGACCCCGATGGGCATCCGTATGTGTAAGACCCCGATGGGCATCTTTGTGATCCTAGCTGGTGTAAGACCCCGATGGGCATCCTAGATGTGTAAGACCCCGTTGGGCAGCATTGATAGCTAGAGGTGTAAGACCTCGATGGGCGTCAGTATGTGTAAGACCCCGATGGGCATCATTGATTGAGGTGTAAGACCCCGATGGGCATCCGTATGTGTAAGATCCCGATGGGCATCATTGATTGAGGTGTAAGACCCCGATGGGCATCTGTATGTGTAAGACCCGATGGGCATCATTGTTTAGAGGTGTAAGACCCCGATGGGCATCCTTGTGTGTAAGTCCCCGATGGGCATCATTGTGTCATTGTATCCTAGGTTGTGTAAGACCCCGATGGGCATCCAGGTGTGGAACCTAGGATAGGCTGTATTTGAAAGCCCTTGATAGGCTAGCTCTAGTGTTAGCACATAGCCTAAACCTACCGTTTTGCTCTAAGTCATTGTATGGTTGCATGTCGGTGTGCTAAATGAGATGTTTTCGTATTGTACCCCGGTTGGGGATTCTTACTGAGTAATTCGTTACTCACCCTTATTTTGTGGTTTTCCACAGGTAACCATGGTGCGGGACATGATGGCTGGAGGAGGAGCTGTGATCATGGAAACCCGTTGTTCAAACTCTGAGTCTTGTATTTATGTTTTGATGTTTTAAATGTCCTCTAAATGCATGTAGTTGGGCACGGAGCCCTAGGTTGTTTTCTGAATGTATTTCCAGATTCTAGCACTCTTGTAACTATTGGAAAGTTTGAATGTTTTAAATAAATCTCTGATCAGAGTGAGTTTTGTAAATGTATTTGTCTTGGAACAGGTGCTTGGAAACAGGGATAGGTTTCAGGAATTGATGTTGACTTTTAAATGGATGTTTATATTTTAGTTTTTACTTAGAATCCGAAACACCATTTTGCATTTTGATTTTAGATTTGAATGCATGCATTGAGGTAAAGGCCTATTTTAGAACCCCATTCGGGTCGGGTCTTTACAGTTGGTATCAGAGCTCAGAGTCATAGATTCTGTAGAATGACCTTTTGTTGTAGGTCATTTTTCCATGATCATCAGCACTCCGACAGTCATCAGGTACACCTAAGTTTACAGTTTTAGAAAAGGGTTAAGTATTTACAATACTTTTCATCTAGTGTATGCCTTGTGTAGTGTTGTGGAGCAGAGACGAGCAGGTCCTGACTCGTTGTTGGTTTGGGTTTAGAGAGCCATCATGCCAACTTCCCGTAGTGTGTGATGTATGTTGTGGCTTGTTGAGGTATCCAGATAGATTCGGATGCCGCTGGGACATCGTTCCAGGGGAGGCAGAGATTAGACTCCAGTAGGCCACTTGTGGCCCAGTTGTTGGTTTTCCCCTAGTGAAAGGGTGGGGGTGTTTTTCCTTGGAGTACCACTCCAAGAGAGGAGTTAGCTATGGCTTTTCTCATGTTGATGCTTGTGGAGCAGGTTCTAGTGTGGACTAGCCTGGGTAGTTCAAGTGTTGATCTTGAACCTTAGAAGATTGTTTGATTGCCCAGAGAGTGGCTGCACAGTTAGTAGCCTTCGTGGAGGATGTAGAGACATCTTTGTGCTCTTGTAAAGTGTTGTTGTTGCAGCCAGTAAGTCGGAACCCTATGGTTAAGGGTGCAGCGAGCAGTGTACCCATCGGACTTGATCCGTTGGTGGTTTCCCAATGGTTTATTAGAGTTGAGCACTCTTCTTTTGGTGAGCACCTAGAGTGAAGCTAGCTGCTGCATGTTGAGAGAGCCGGCCAGAGTTTTGTTGAGCATCATGTGGAGATGCAAGATTAGGTCGGGAGCCTTCAGTTTGATGAGATGCCATAGGCATGGTTGTTTGAGTTTGAGCTCTTGTATGCCTAGCCAGAGTTTTGTCACTTGAGGTTGTGACCTTGTTGGCCCATTTGTGGTAAGATGTGGATTTGGTAGTAGTGGCACTTGAGGTGCATTGGTTGGTGTGCCGCTTTGGCACTAAGTCTGGTTCAAGCCTGAGTTTGGCATGGGTATAGCAGATGGTTCTATGCCGTCCGGAGTTCAGCGCACTCTTTTAGCCTTGGATCCGTTTATGGCAGTTGCACCTGTTTAGGTCATGCAAGAGGGCTAGTTCAGTGGTAGTCGAAGGACTACAAGCGAAAGGATGTTCGAGAGGAGCCGGAGCCTCTTCCCAGTGTTACAAGGGGTTGAGTAAGTCAGCAGGTTGGCGGTTGGTAAGTGTTAGTGCGCGTGAGTCTCATGCTAGTGTTGAGGCCAAGAGATCTTTGTGGTTGGTAGTGCGATCAACTACCTTCGAGTGCCTAAATCCGAGGAGAGTTGAGCATAGTAGATGCGAGTTTGGTCCAGCAGAGGGACCATGAGTTGGATGCCTATGAGATGAGTAGGATGCCTTATGAGGGGAGTTGGATGCCTTATGTGTAAGAGTCTTGGTAGAGGCTTGGTATAAAGTAAGTTCGGTGTGGCATTGTTATGCTTTGGTAGAGCAAGGTTGCCACAGCTTTGAGTATCGTGTGGAGACGGAACTTTTGGTGTTCCTTGGGTTGATTGTATCTCTGCCAGAAGTTAGTGTTGCTTTTTGGAAAAGCGTCTGTTAGTCTTGGATCTCTAAGGGAAGGTTGAGAGTTGTGCACACAAGTGTGTTTTGTGTGGTTTGTTATGTGGTGAGAGTTTCAGATCCATGCAGGGTTTGCTTTGGAGAACTGGTGCTCAGTTCTTGGAAAAGTTGGGCTCCAGGTGGATGTTGTAAGGCTTTAGTTGAGGTGGTAAGGATACCGTGCTCGTGGTATCAAGTTGTTGCTTAGGCAAGTTTTGTTGGGTTGGACCTAAGCTTGGTTGGCGGATCCTCTTGTTGATTGTTGGTTGGAGTTCAGTTGGAAACTGAACAAGAGCGGTGGTAGCAAAGCCGCGCAGTTCTGATCGTCATGGCTAAGAGAGTTGTTCGGATCCTTTCCTTGGGTAGAAGCTATGATGTGGCTGATGTTTTGAGTGGGAGGATGACGCATTCTGTAGCGTTTTGGATCCTCTTGGTTTCCAAGGAGTTGGTGTTGGCCAGCATAGTTGAGACGCTGGAGAGAGTTGTGCCCGTGTAGCCAGTTGTCTGTTAGATCGTTTGGCGACAGTTTATGTCGAGGGTTGCCAAAGAACCCTAGGTTGAGGAGAACCTCAACAGAGCTCAGTCAGACCCAGGTAGTGAGTTTCAGTTGGCAAGCTGGAGTCGTGTAGTTTGTAGCCTCGGGTGGGTTGCTGGCAGTCTTGGTAGACTAGCAAGCTAGTGTTTGTTTGGAGTAGAGTCCGGATTGGTTCAGGTGTGGTGGCAAGTTGGTGCTTGGTGTTGACCAAGGTGTGGATTGGAGTTGTTAGAAGTTAGTTTTGCTCGTGGGGCGAGTGGTTCGTGCCCTGTTGGTTGTTTTTCCTGTTTCCAGGATGTTGAGAGTTGCCCCGTTTGGCATTTGGAGGTTCAGTCTGTGGTGGACCCCCCTGTTGTTGCCCCGTGAGATTTAGATATTGTTGCTTTAGTGGAGCAAGACAGTGAGCGTGTGTGGAGCTCTCCGTCCTTCGATTGTCTGCTTGTAAGAGCCGTTTCCTTCTGGGAGTTGTCAGATTACTCCCTTAGTCTTGGAGTTGATGGTGGTGGTGCTAGCAAGAGGGAAAAGTTTGTTGGCTGCTTGGAAGCAGTTGTTTGTCCAGTTAAGCGGATTCTTGAGTGGTGTTCTGGAAGTTGCAGTAAGGGTTGTTCTGCCTCTTGTGAGTGTTTGGCCAAGATTTGGTTCTCTTGTTGTTTCAAGAGTTAGTTCGGTTCTAGCAGGAGGGCGTTGCCCTGAGGTCTTGTTCCTAGTCAGGAAGCTTTAGGAGTTGACCCCTCCCTCGGCGGTTAAGTAAGTTCTGTTAGTTTTGGGTTGGTGGTTCTTTTGGTTGAGAATTCCCTTGGGTGTTGCTTCCAAGAGAGTTGGTTGTTGTTGCCTTGGGTTTGAGCGGGCCAGCGAGCGTGTGGGAAGTTTGCTACCCTTCAGAAGTTCGCTTGCTGGGGAAATCGTTTCCCGTTGGAAGAAGTCAGCTTAGCTCTTGAGTTGTGTAGTTGATCGAGTAGCACAAATGTCACCCAAATGAGAGAGGTCCCCGCTTTGTGTTGTTAGCAAGTTTAAAAGTTTTTGGCCGGCCAAGATAAGAGTTGAGTTGTTTCTGGAAAGTTGTTGGTTCTTTGGGGATTGAAGATTCTTTTTCCCCCTAGTCTTTGTGGTGGTTGAGTTGCTCCATGGATGCCAGCCACGAGTATTAGCTTCTGAGGTAGTCTTGCTGATTCGTGTGGCTCGTGATCCGTAAGCTTTGAGGTTGTTGTTATCCGTTTTCCTTGCCAGGTTTCAGGAGTGGAGCTTTTGGTTGGAAGATGAGTTAGGCCACTTGCTAGTAGGTTTGCTTTGAAAAGTTTGAGTTCGGCCGATGAGGAGCTCTAGTTTGTTGGTTTGGCCGAGTAGAGCCTGTGCCTAGCCCTTGTCTTTTAGAGGTGGCCGTAGCTGAAGCTTCAGCTGGTGTGAGTGTTGTTAGCCGTCTGGTGTGCCAGGATTGTGCCCCTTGCCTTTGGTTCGGCGATTTCTCTTTAAGATGGTTGCTTAAGTGTTGAGGACGCGTTCTAGTTGGAGAAGTTGCCTTTAGGTTCAGTCGCCAGTTGGTGATTCGTTTGTATTTCGTTAAGGCTGTAGGCAAGATTTGAGGTTCGCTGGTCTCTTGTGAAGTAAGAGTAGGTCGTTTAGTTTTCTGGAACCTGGGAGGTTTAGTTGTTTGGCCAGCATGGTGTAGAGTTTTGGAGTTTGTGGCCAGTCCTCAAGTTTGCTGAGAGTAGCACCGTTTGAGAGTTGGTGCGAGTTGAGGATGTGGTTTACCGTCTAGCTTTATCGCATCTATTTCCCTTCGGAGTTCAGTATATGCCCAGTCTTGGGTGAGATAGTTTGTGGCAGTCTGGATGGCATTGTGGCTTTGAGTTTTTGAGAACTCAAGAGGGTTTGGTTTTCGAAGAAGGTTAGTGTTGTCTTAGCCGAGAAGTTCAGTTGGTTAGGAATCAGTGGAGTTTTCCTAGAGCTGTTTCGTCTTAGGACTTTCGAGGACGAAAGTCTTAAAAGGAGGGAGTATTGTAACAGCCCAGTTTTCGAGGTGCCTTCGATTCAAGATTTGGATGTTTGGTTGGGTCGTTAGAGCTGTTTTAACCCTTAGGGGTATTTTGGTCTTTTGGCTCCCCGGGCAGGATTTGTGGATTTTCAGGATTCCAAGGTTGCTCCTGCTTTTGTCAAGGCTTGATTGTTGTTGGGTGCAAGACCCAAGATGTTTGGGCTAGTCGTTTGGAAGTTCGGTTGTGGTTTGAGTTTTGGCAAGTTATTGTTGGTTGAGTGCTTCCTTTGGGATTTGAGCCCTTGCCCTTAATGTTGATTTGGGAGTTCGATTGAAGTGAGTTTTATTTATTGGAAAAGATTGTTTTGGTCGGGTCTCGAAGGAAGAAGCCGGGGAATGGGATTTTAAGGCTATTTTAAAAAAAAGGATAAGGATGGAAAATAAGGAAAAATCCCATTTTCCCTTTTGTTTTTCTCTCTCTCTCTCTCTCTCTCTCTCTCTCTCTCTCTCTCTCTCTCTCTCTCTCTCTCTCTCTCTCTCTCTCTCTCCCCCGAGCCCCAACCCGAGCCTAGCCCCCTGCTCGCCCAGGTCGCCAGCCCTAGCCACCCAGCTCGCCCCTAACCCGAGCGAGCTCATGCCGCCCACCATGTGCAGTGCTGCCTGCCTTGACCAAAGTCGCTCGCTCTGAGCCGTCGCCGCCACGACCCTCGCCCAAAGCCGCCGCGCACGGATCGCGCGTCCTCAGAGCTCGTCGTGCCAGCCCGCGCATCCCTGTAGTCGTCGCGTCGCGTCGCCCCGTGCATGTGCCGTTCCCTGTGCCGAGCCGCGCAGCACGCCTTTTCCCAGCCGAGCCCGCGCCCGTGTCCTCGTTCGCGAGCAGCTCCGAACCCCTGCGCTCATCAGCGCTCCTCAGCGCCCAGCAGCAGCCTCGCTGTGCAGCCTGCCCGTCCGCGTGTCAGCCGCTCCTTGTGAGTTGCTCCCCGAGCCGAGCCATGTTTATTTTATTATATTTAGGCCTATGGATTGTGATTATTGATGTGTTTGTTAGGTTTGCTTAGGTTACTCGTGTTCGATCGCAGCTTAGGTTTCTTGTGTGTTGTTGCCTTCCGACCAAGTAAGGGTTTCTTACCGAGGTTGTGTGGATGTAAGGGACCGACCCGAATGGGGCACTAAATGGGCCCTTACCCCAATGCATGCATTCAAAGTAAAGGACATTAAACAGACATGATTTCGGATTCCAATTAAAAACGAAACATTCAAAACAATCCCTTTAAAAACTAGACAATTTCCCTAGAACCTGTCCCTGTTTCCAAGCACCTGTTCCAAGATAAATACATTTCCAAAGTATACTCCGATCAGAGATTTCTTAAAATCATTCAAAACATGTCTAGATACAATAGTGCTGGAATCCACAAAATATTTAGAAAACATCATAGGGCTCGTGCGTGCTACATGCATTCGGGGAAAATAAAACATAAAGAGTCATAACACAAAATCGAGTTTGATGGTGGGCCCCATGATCACAGTTCCTCCTTGACCATCTGTCTCTTAACTTGGTTACCGTGGAAAAACCACAATAATAAGGGTGAGTAACGAATTACTCAGTAAGAATCCCCAACCGGGGTACAATACGATATACATGGTCATCTCGATGAATGTATGCAAGCTATGAGTACAAACACAGAATAGAGCACATAGCTTAGCCCACACTTGGGCCTCGGATGCCAATTTAGGGTCTTAGTCCGGAATAATATCACCACACAAGTCGCCCTATACGAGAAACAAGTCTCGGCCTCGGCGCATCTCATCGTCGACGAAAGGTACACTGGCTCACAATCCCGAGGAGCTCTCCAGTCGGCGCTGTAATGAGCGTAAGCATGCACCAAGTGCTACTGCAGACTATGGGGGGTGCCGGGTCTAGAGGCAAGCTGCCCATGTCCAGTCACCACGCCTAACTAAATCTCTGGATCAGTGTCACTGACATAAGGGTGTGAGACCTGGACACGTAAACTATGTCAGCCTGAACCACCGCACCTGGGGCTAAGGAACGGGTCATGGTAGGCTTACACCAGGAAGCTGTCCTTGCCTTAACAGGTGGCAATCAGGGCTACTGCCAAACATGCTGAGGACATGCCGGCTGCCGGGGATGAGGCAATGCCAAGTCATCATCCCGACCGTTGGGGCATTTAACAGTCTACCACCCTCACCCAAGATTGCAGGGCCTACCGGTAGGGTTAGCTAATCCCCCACGGGGTCCAGGGACGGAGCACTGTCTCGACGTCCCTGCCATGGATGCAAGGTACTTTATGCATTAGGCCCGGATGATGCTATCTACCTGCAACTCTAACCTGCCTTAACAATCAGCAAACAATTCCATAAAATCCAATACGTGCTCAATAAGAATACAACGAGCCTAGCATGATACTACGAAGCAAGGAACATATACGAGCATGCCAGAGGAAACAACCTAGCATGGATTAACATGAGAAATAACCAGGAAAATCATGCTAATCGGGAATTCAGAATAGAGTACCTAGCTACACATGTCAATAAACACAAACAAGCAATCAATCAGCAATCACATATAATATCGCAGGGTCCACACAACTCCGGTAAGAAATCCTTACCTTGGTCGGGGACGATTTGACACGAAATCCTAAGTTGCGAACGAACCCGAACTAGCTATCGAGAACCTATCAATCACAACAAAAATCACACAATAGGCCTAAATATAATAAAATAAATAGGGCTCAGCTCGAGAGCAACTCACGAGGCGCGACGAACGCACGAACGAGCCGATTGCACGAACGAGGCAGCAATAGGGCTAGCTGGGAGCGCTAGGGCGCAGGAATGGGCGCGTGGCCGCACTGGCTGCGCGCGCGAGGGCGCTGGCTGCTCGCAGACGGGCGCGCGGGCGATGTAGGGGCGCTGGCGGGGCTCGGCTGGGCGCTGGCGATGCGACGCGACACGGAGCTGGGCGAGGACGCGCGCGCGGGCACGGGTCGATATGCGGCGTGGCTCGGCGGGCTGGGCTGCGACAGAGCACGCGATTTGGCTATGGAAAGGAAGCGCGAATTCGGCCGATTGGAGAGGATTCAACGAGCGATTTGTGGTTGGACGAACTCCTCTATTCCAGCTGCACAAAACCCACACAGCGATTCACTTCAACACGGCCGGAAAATGGAAATCAAAAACAGAGGAGAAATTCGACGGAAAAGAGAAGGAGAAGAAGAAGAGAAGAAGAAGAAGAAGAAGAGAGCTCACCGGAAGGACGAACGGCGAGGGAGAGAACGGTGGTCGGCGAGGGAGGAAAAATCGCGAGAGCAACCCAGTCGGTCGGTGAAGAATCGAGAAGAAGAAGAAGGGAAATGAGGAAGAAGGCTCGGCTGCTCTGTTTTAAACCGAGGACAACACAACAAGCATAACATATAGATGGCGCGTTTAATTTCACAAAGACGCCTGGTGGCTCGATTGGCAGCGACACTCGCCTAGCTTCCCACGCGACCCTGGCTCGAATCTCACTCGACGGGCTATTTAATTCCCTATTTATTTCCACATTCTACCAAGCCCAAATGTCTTCACCAAACTTTCCGATCCCATTCAAATCGTTTCATAATTTTTCCGGAAATTAGCAAAGACATAACCAGCCCTGTCGGCCCGACCAAATTACCAAAATGCTCCTGGGCAACCCGGGAAGACCGGGATGAAATTTCCGGGCCGTTACAATATTCTCCCCTTATAAGACTTTCGTCCTCGAAAGTCCCTTAAGACTGAAACAGCTCGGGATAATGCAATCTCATCTCATCCTCCCGCTCCCAAGTGGCTTCCTCTGAACTCTGACTCCTCCACTGAACCTTTACCAAACGAATCTCACGGCTACGCAATGTCTTTGTCTCAAAGGCAAGAATCCCCACTGGCTTTTCCTCGAAGCTCAAATCTTCATTCATCTGCAACGGCTCAAAGTCAACAATGTGCGACGGATCCGGCACGAACTGTCTCAACATCGAAACATGAAAAACACTGCCGATTCTCTCCAGAATCTCAAACGGACCAACAAAACGGGGACTCAGCTTTCCACGCTTGCCAAACCTCAAAACACCTCGCATCGGTGCAACCTTTAGGAATACATGCTGACCAACCTCAAACTCCAAATCCCGACGCCGAACATCGACGTAACTCTCTTCTGTCTCGCTCTGAGTGTCAACATACGAGCTCTAATCTTTCGTGACGGCACCCTTAGTCAATCTGCAGCGAACTCGGGACCCAAAAACTCGCTGTCACCAACCTCTTCCCTGCAACACGGGAGATCGGCAACGCTTACCATACAAAGCCTCGAATGGAGCCATGCAGATCGTCGATCGATAATCGTTGTTATATGCAAACTCCATCGATCATGTGCATCTGGTCCCAAGCGCGGAAATCCAACACACAAGCCCTCAACATATCCTCGAGAATCTGGTTCACCCTCTTAGTCCGCATCCATCGGTGCGAGGGTGAAAAGTTGTCTTGAAATCGCACTCGATTGCCTAAACCCTTCGAGCGCTCTCGTAAAGCGAGAAGTGAACCTCGAATCACGGTCGGACACAATCCTCACAGCACACCGTGATAACGAATGATCTCGCTCCAAAACAATGCGCCATTGTTCCACGGTATAAGTGTCTCTCACAGGGAATGAAGTGTGCGCTCTTAGTCAATCGATCGACTATCACCCAAATCTGAGAGAACTTCCTCGGAGTCCTCGGCAAACCAGAAATAAAGTCCATGGAGATCTCTTCCCACTTCCACTATGGCAGACTTAGCGGCTACAACAAACCGGTTGGTCTATGCCTGGGTGCCTTCACTTGCTGACAAGTGAGACATCGACTGACAAATTCCGCAACATCTCTTTTCATACCCATCCACCGAATGTCCGCTTAAGATCACGATACATCTTGGTACCCGGGGTGCCAAAAACGGAGAATGTGGGCCTCGAGAGCAACTCGCTCGCAATCTCGCAACATCCAAACACACAACCGGCCTCAGACGTCAGCCCACCGTCAGGTGAATATACAAAGTCAAAATTCCTGTCAGCACTAACTCTGTCAAACAATCTCTTAAGAGCGGGTCGCCTCGGTGGCTATCAATAATCCATTTGCCTAATCGATGGTTGGATCATCAATCGAGCTACTCTGGCAGCAACCTCACCCAACAACACTGCAACCTCGGCCCGCTCAAACTCTCTCCGCAATCTGGGCAGGGAACTCAACAACACCGCGGAGTGCGACGTCTTTCTACTCAAAGCATCAGCTACAACATTTGCTTTGCCGGATGGTACAAAATCTCGCGATCATAATCTTTCACCAACTCTAACCATCTCCTCCGCCTCATATTGGCTCCTTCGAGTAAACAGATACTTGAAGCTCTGGTGATCGGTAAACATCTGAATCCGCTCACCATACAGGTAATGCCTCCAAATCTCTAGTGCAAACACCACTGCTACCAACTCCATATCATGAGTCGGATAGTTCTGCTTATATGGCTTCAGCTGGTGGGAAGCATAAGCAATGACCTTCCCGCTTTGCATCAATCAACACACAACCTAACCCAAACTTGGAAGCATCATCAGAAACCACGAAACCACTGTCCCCTCGGGATCGCCAACATTGGTCTTGAAGTCGAATCTGCGCTTGAGCTCGCAAAGCTCTCATCACACTTACTTGTCCCAAATAAACTCGACACCCTTCCTCGTCAGACGAGTGAAGGGCGAGGCTATGGCGGAAAAATCCTTAACAAACCGACGGTAGCAAACTGCCAAACCCAGAAAGAAACGGCTCCTACGAGCAGACAACCGAAGGACAGAGAGCTCTACCTACACTCACTGTCTTGCTCCACTAAAGCCAGAAGATCTAACTCTCACGGGGTAGCAATAGGGGTCTACCACGGATTAAACCTCCAAATACCAACGGGGCAACTCTCAACCTCCTAGAAACAGGAAGACAACCAACAGGGCACGAACCATTCGCCCCACGAGCAAAACTGACCTCTAGCAATTCCAAACCACACCTTGGTCAACACCAAGCATCCACTTGTCACCACACCGAAACCAATCCGGAATCTACTCCAACAAATACTAGCTTGCTAGGCTTCCAAGACTGCCAGCAACTCGCCCGAGGCTACAAACTACACGGCTTCAGCTTGCCAACTGAAACTCACTATCTGGGCATGACTGAGCTCTAGAGAGGCTCTCCACAACCTAGGGTTCTCCGACAACCCTCGACACCCACTGCCAACTAACGGACTAACAACCAACTGCCTGAACAAACAACAACTCCATTTTCCAGCATCATAACCGTGCTGGCCAACTCCAACTCCTTGGGAACCAAGAGGACCCAAAACGCTATCGAACGCGTCATCCTCCTACTCAGACGACAACCACAACATAACTTCTACCCAAGGAAAGATCCGAACAACACTCTTAGTCATGACGATCAATAAGAAGATCCGCCAACCAAGCTTAGGTCCACTTAACAAATCTTACCTAAGCAACAACCTGATACCACGAGCATGGTATCCTTACCCTCCTCAATAAAGCCTTACAACATCCACCTGGAGTCCAACTTTTCCAAAATGAGCACCAGATTCCCAAAGCAAACCCTGCATGGATCTGAAACTCCTGCCACAGAACGAACCACACAAAACACACTTGTGTGCACAACTCCCAACCTTCCTTTAGAGATCCAAGACTAACAAACGCTTTTCCCAAAAGCAACACTAGCTCCTGGCAGAGATACAACCAATCAACGGAACACCCAAAGTTCCATCTCCACACGATGCTCGAAGCTGTGGCAACCTTGCTCTACCAAAGCATAACCATGCCAAACCGAACTTACTTTATACCCATAAGGCATCCAACTCCTCTCACAAGGCATCCTACTCACCTCATAGGCATCCAATTCCTGGTCCCTCAGCTGGAACCCAAACTTGCTTCTACGATGCTCAACTCTCCTGAGATTTAGGCACTCGAAGGTAGTTGACCGCACTACCAACGACAAAGATCTCTTGGCCTTAACACTAGCGTGAGATGCACGCGCACTAACACTTACCAACCGACAACCTGCTTGACTTACTCAACCTCCAGTAACACTGGGAAAAGGCTCCGGCTCCTCTCGAACTCCTTTCGCTTGAAGTCCTTCGATTACCACTGAACTAGCCCTTTTACACGACCTACACAGGTGCAACTACCATAAACGGATCCAAGGCTAAAAGAGTGCGCTAAACTCCGAACGGCATAGAACCATCTGCTATGCCCATGCCAAACTCAGGCCTGAACCAGACTTAGTGCCAAAGCGGCACTCCAACCAATGCACCTCAAGTGCCACTACTACCAAATCCACATCTTACTACAAACGGAGCCAACAAGGTCACAACCTCAAGAGACACGAACTCTGGCTAGGCATACAAGGGCTCATCTTCAACAACCATGCCTAAGGCATCTCATCAAGCTAAAGGCTCACAACCTACTCTTGCATCTCCACATGATGCTCAACAACTCTGGCCGGCTCTCTCAACATGCAGCAGCTAGCCCTACTCTAGGGCTTACCAAAAGAAGAGTGTTCAATTCTACCAAACACTGAGGAAACCACCAACGGATCCGGTCAGAGGGAACAGCGCTGCTTCGCACCCTTAACCACTGTGGTTCCGCCATCGGCGCAAACAACAACACTTCACAGAAGCACAAAGATGCCTCAACAACCTCCTCGCAGGCTACCAACTTTGCAACCACTCTCTGGCCAACCAAATAATCTAACAAGGCTCAAGATCAACACTTGAGCTACCCAGGCTAGTCCACATGGGGACCTGCTCTACAAACATCCACATCAGCACAACCATAGCTAACTCCTCTCTTGGAGTGGCATTCCAAGGCAAAGCACCTCCACCCTCTCACTAGGGGAAAACCAACAACTGGTCCACAATTGGCCTATGGGAGTCCAATCTCTACCTCCCTCCGGAACGATGTCCCAGGGCATCCGAATCTATCTGGATACCACAACAAGCCACAACATACATCACACACTGCGGGAAGTTGGCATGATGGCGCTCTAAACCCAAACCAATAACGAGTCAGAACCTCCTCGTCTCCGCTCCACAACACTACACAAGGCATACACTAGATGACAGGTATTGTAAATTCTTAACCCTTTTCTACAACAAATAGTAAACTTAGGCGTACCTGATGACTGTCGAAGTGCTATGTATCATGGGAAAACGACCTACAACAAAAGGTCAATCTACAGAATCTATGACTCTGAGCTCTGATACCAACTGTAAGGGACCGACCCGAATGGGGAACTAAATGGGCCCTTACCCCAATGCATGCATTCAAAGTAAAGGACATTAAACAGACATGATTTCGGATTCCAATTAAAAACAAAACATTCAAAACAATCCCTTTAAAAACTAGACAATTTCCCTAGAACCTGTCCCTGTTTCCAAGCACCTGTTCCAAGATAAATACATTTCCAAAGTATACTCCGATCAGAGATTTCTTAAAATCATTCAAAACATGTCTAGATACAATAGTTTGGAATCCACAAAATATTTAGAAAACATCCTAGGGCTCGTGTCTCGCTACATGCATTCGGGGAAAATTAAACATAAAGAGTCATAACACAAAATTAGATTTTGATGGTGGGCCCCATGATCACAGACTCCTCCTTCACCATCCTGTCTCGCAACTTGGTTACCTGTGGAAAAACCACAATAATAATGGTGAGTAACGAATTACTCGGTAAGAATCCCCCAACCAGGGGTACAATACGATATACATGGTCATCTCGATGAATGTATGCAAGCTATGAGTACAAACACAGAATAGAGCACATAGCTTAGCCCACACTTGGGCCTCGGATGCCAATTTAGGGTCTTAGTCGGAATAATATCACCACACAAGTCGCCCTATACGAGAAACAAGTCCGGCCTCACTGCTTCATCGTCGACGAAAGGTACATCGGCTCACAATCCCGAGGAGCTCTCCGGTGGCGCCAGAATGAGCGTAAGCATGCACCGCGTGCTATTGCGAGAATATGGGGGTGCGTGTCCAGAGGCAAGCCGCCCATGTCCGATCCACCACGCCTAACTAAATCTCGGATCGGTGTCACCGACATAGGGGTGTGAGACACGGACACGTAAACTATATCGGCTGAACCACCGCACCGGGGCTAAGGAACGGGTCGTGGTAGGCTTACACCAGAAGTCGCCCTTGCCTTAACAGTGGCAATCGGGGGCTCCGCCAAACATGCCGAGGACATGCCGCCATTTGCAGGGACGAGGCAATGCCAAGTCATCATCCCGACCGTTGGGGCATTTAACACCGCCACCCTCACCCAAGATTGCGGGGCCTACCGGTAGGGTTAGCTAATCCCCACGGGGTCCAGGGACCGAGCACCGTCTCGACGCCCCCGCCATGGATGCAAGGTACTTTATGCATCGGCCGGATGATGCTATCTACACCGCAACTCTAACTCGCCTTAACAATCAGCAAACAATTCCATAAAATCCAAACGTGCTCAATAAGAATACAACGAGCCTAGAATGATACTACGAAGCAAGGAACAGATACGAGCATGCTAGAGGAAACAACCTAGCATGGATTAACATGAGAAATAACCAGGAAAATCATGCTAATCGGGAATTCAGAATAGAGTACCTAGCTACACATGTCAATAAACACAAACAAGCAATCAATCAGCAATCACATAAAATATCGTAGGGTCCACACAACTCCAGTAAGAAATCCTTACCTTGGTCGGGGACGATTTGACACGAAATCCTAAGTTGCGAACGAACCCGAACTAGCTATCGAGAACCTATCAATCACAACAAAAATCACACAATAGGCCTAAATATAATAAAATAAACAGGGCTCAGCTCGGGAGCAACTCACGAGGCGCGACGAACGCACGAACGAGCCGATTGCACGAACGGGGCAGCAATAGGGCTAGCTGGGCGCCCTGGGGGCAGGAATGGGCACGTGGACGCGCTGGCTGCCCGCGGACGGGCGCGCGGGCGCTGTCGGGGCTCGGCTGGGCGCTGGCGATGCGACGCGACACGGAGCTGGGCGAGGACGCGCGCGCGGGCACGGGTCGATGTGAGGCGTGGCTCGGCGGGCTGGGCTGCGACAGAGCATGCGATTTGGCGATGGAAAGGAAGCGCGAATTCGGCCGATTGGAGAGGATTCGACGAGCGATTTGTGGTTGGACGAACTCTTCTACTCCAGCTGCACAAAACCCACCCAGCGATTCACTTCAACACGGCCGGAAAATGGAAATAAAAAACAGAGGAGAAATTTGACGAAAAAGAGAAGGAGAAGAAGAAGAGAGCTCACCGGAGGGACGAACGGTGAGGGAGAGAACGCTGGTCGGCGAGGGAGGAAAAATTGCGAGAGCAACCCAGTCGGTCGGTGAAGAATCGAGATGAAGAAGAAGGGAAATGAGGAAGAAGGCTCGGCTGCTCTGTTTTAAACCGAGGACAGCACAAGCATAACATATAGATGGCGCGTTTAATTTCACAAAGACGCCTGGTGGCTCGATTGGCAACGACGCTCGCCTAGCTTCCCACGTGACCCTGGCTCGAATCTCACTCGACGCGCTATTTAATTCCCTATTTATTTCCACGTTCTACCAAGCCCAAATGTCTTCACCAAACTTCCCGATCCCATTCAAATCGTCTCATAATTTTTCCGGCAATTAGCAAAGACATAACCAGCCCTGTCGGCCGACCAAATTACCAAAATGCCCCTGGGCAACCCGGGAAGACCGGGGTGAATTTTCCGGCCCGTTACAGTGGACCCTGCCAATAATTGATGGTATTCCATATCTTGTGATTGTATGAAATTCTAGTGGATAGGTTACATGTTTTCTCTTGCTTCTAGGTTTGTGTTGTACTGGTGTTTCTGTTATATTAGTTACAGGCTAGGGTCTTTTATCTTGGCATATTCTTGTTCCTGTTATATTCTGATAGTTCCATGTTAGTGCTAGGCAGGTGATCCATAATGTAGGTAAGTCCCCGATGGGCACTACACTGTTCCCTTGTGTGTAAGCCCCCGATGAGCATCATAAGGCTGCTTAAGAGTGTAAGACCCCGATGGGCATCTCAGTGATCCTAGCTGGAGTAAGACCCCGATGGGCATCCTAGATGTGTAAGACCTCGTTGGGCAGCATTGATAGCTAGAGGTGTAAGACCCCGATGGGCATCCGTATGTGTAAGACCCCGATGGGCATCTTAGATGTGTAAGACCCCGTTGGGCAACATTGATAGCTAGAGGTGTAAGACCCCGATGGGCATCCGTATGTGTAAGACCCCGATGGGCATCTTTGTGATCCTAGCTGGTGTAAGACCCCGATGGGCATCCTAGATGTGTAAGACCCCGTTGGGCAGCATTGATAGCTAGAGGTGTAAGACCCCGATGGGCGTCCGTATGTGTAAGACCCCGATGGGCATCATTGATTGAGGTGTAAGACCCCGATGGGCATCCGTATGTGTAAGACCCCGATGGGCATCATTGATTGAGGTGTAAGACCCCGATGGGCATCTCAGATGTGTAAGACTCGATGGGCATCATTGTTTAGAGGTGTAAGACCCCGATGGGCATCCTTGTGTGTAAGTCCCCGATGGGCATCATTGTGTCATTGTATCCTAGGTTGTGTAAGACCCCGATGGGCATCCAGGTGTAGAACATAGCCTAAACCTACCGTTTTGCTCTAAGTCATTGTATGGTTGCATGTCGGTGTGCTAAATGAGATGTTTTCGTATTGTACCCTGGTTGGGGATTCTTACTGAGTAATTCGTTACTCACCCTTATTTTGTGGTTTTCCACAGGTAACCATGGTGCTGGACAGGATGGCTGGAGGAGGAGCTGTGATCATGGAAACCCGTTGTTCAAACTCTGAGTCTTGTATTTATGTTTTGATGTTTTAAATGTCCTCTGAATGCATGTAGTTGGGCACGGAGCCCTAGGTTGTTTTCTGAATGTATTTCCAGATTCTAGAACTCTTGTAACTATTGGAAAGTTTGAATGTTTTAAATAAATCTCTAATCAGAGTGAGTTTTGTAAATGTATTTGTCTTGGAACAGGTGCTTGGAAACAGGGACAGGTTTCAGGTATTGATGTTGACTTTTAAATGGATTTTTATGTTTTAGTTTTTACTTAGAATCCGAAACACCATTTTGCATTTTGATTTTAGATTTGAATGCATGCATTGAGGTAAAGGCCTATTTTTGAACCCCATTCGGGTCGGGTCTTAACATGAACAGAGGCCACTGGGATCTCCAAGGAGACCCTGGTGTCTCGATGCTCATCAATGGCAGCTTCCTCTCCAAATTGGCACACATTCTTCTTCGATTCAACTTCTATTTATAATGTCCAAGGTTTCTTGTCGATCACGCCCAATCTTCATGTCGTCCTTCTAGAATATTCTCCTTGCCGATTATTTTCGTCTTGGTTCCCTTGATTTCTTGATTTGATTACCAATTATCACATTCCTTTTCTGTTCTGATGACTCATCTGTTCCTTCCTTGCAACAATCTCTTGCAAACATAAGACAAGCCAGCAAATTTATGCTTAATAGACTTGTTTCCAAGCTTATACGCACGTTTTTCATCTTAAAGATCGTATTTTGCAAAGATTTCATCATGGGATGTTATTGGTATGCATGTCCGGATAATGCGACTGTTTGCACTGATGTTTCCTTCTTATGCTACTCATATGCTTGCCCTTTTTCGTAGAATGCGTGGTTTTAGAGGTTTAAATAGTGTTATTCGTTAGCGCTATTACTCAGCCAAAACACCCTACTTACCCATATCCTTCTGATTAAAGATTTTACTACTCATGGTGTAGAAAGAAAACGAAGTAAACACAAAAATAGATTCCATTTTCATTAAAACAACACAACAAGTTTTATAATGCTTAAGCAAAATAGCTAAATAAGAAGAAATAGAAAACTTTTGGTTAGCTGTTGAAAATGGAAAGATTCTGGTGATGTTAAATCTCCAGTTACAAAATGATAGCAAGCTTCAAATGGAAAGCAATAAACTAAGCTATGAAAGTAATAAATGGAAACAATGGCTCCGGCAAAAATACAGGATGGCCTAAACTAGAACTGAAAGGAGAAATATGGTCGAAAACTATGGAGTCTGGTGATCTCTGGATTCAATTCTCAAATCGTCAACTCTTTAAAATGGTGGAAGAGGTTCGCTATTTATAGGGCTCCCGACAACTTCTACGAACCTCTGCTCTGACATTCTTTGCCCCCACTATCTGCATTGTCGACTGTGTTAGAGGAACGACTGAGATTAAATGGATGAAGTTTGGATCTTTACCACACGTCGTCTACTTGAGATATTTTTCAAACAACCCACCTCGCTAGATTCCATTTCTGTAACAGCCCAGTTTCCTATTCCAGTTTTCGAGGTGCCTTCGGGTCAAGATTCGGTTGTTTGGTTGGGTTTTAGAGCCGTTTGGACCCTTGGGGGTATTTTGGTCTTTTGGCTCTCCGGGCAGGATTTGTGGTTTTCAGGGCTTCGAGGTAGCTCCTGCCTTTGTCGAGGCTTGTTTGTTGGTGGCTGCGAGTCTCGTGGTGTTTGGGCTAGTCGGTTGGATGCTAGGTTTTGGTTCGGGCTTTGGCAAAGTATTGGTTGTTGGGTGTTTCCTTTGGGATTCGAGCCCGGGCCCTTAGTGTTGCTTTGAGAGTTGGATTTAAGTGAGTTTTATTGATTGGATAAGGTTGCTTCGGTCGGGTCTTGAAGGAGGAAGCCGGGAAATGGGATTTTAAGGTTAAAAGTGGATAAGGTTGGATTTTTGGATAAAATCCCTTTTTTCCTTTTTATTTCCCATTTTCCTTTTCTTTTCCAAATTCATTTTCTTTCTTTTTATTTTTCTCTTTTCTCTCTCTCTCTCTCTCTCTCTCTCTCTCTTTCTCTCCCCGAGCACCCCCCTAGCCGAGCAGCCCCTTGGCTCGCCCAAGCCCAGCCCCAGTCGCGCGCCAGTGCGGCCTCGCCCGGCCCGAGCCCTGTGTCGCCCAGTCGCCTGACTGAAAGCGTCAGATGAGTTGCCGTCGCCCAGCCCGCGTGCCCTCGCCCTCGCCCAGGCCGTCGCGTCGCCAGCCCGAGCTCGCCCAGCTCGTGTCCGTCCGCGCTCGAGTCGCCCAACCTCGAGCCGCGTTGCCCTATGTCGAGCCCAACTCGAGTCGCTCGTCCCAGCGCCAGATCGCGCGTCCCCGCGCCCGTGTCGCGCGCCCTCGCCCTGTAGCTTGCCGAGCCGCGCCGCACACCGTCGCCCAGCCGAGCAAGCGCCCGCGCCCGCGTGCCCAGTGTCGCCCCTGCTCGTCCGCGCGCGCGGTAGCCGCCGAGCGCGCCTACGGCCCCAGCGCCCGGCCCGGCCTTTGGTCGCCTAGCTCGTGGCACCGCTGCTCGTTCAGCGTGTCGTCCCGCGCCTCGTGAGTTGTTCTCGAGCCGAGCCCTGTTTATTTTATTGTATTTAGGGCTATTTTATGATTATTGATGTGTTTGTTTGGCTCGCTATAGGTTGCTCGGGTTCGATCGCAGTTATTTTTATTGTGTGTTGTTGCCTTCCGACCAGGTAAGGATTTCTTACCAGAGTTGTGTGGGCCCTGCGATATTTTCATGATTATGCCTTGCTTGTTTGCTGACTGTTATGAGCATGATAATAATAGAGCAGCTTTGATTGATTTCTTGCTAGCATGTTTGCTTGATTTTACATGTTAGTGCCATGCTAGGTTTGTTCTGCCAGCATGCTTGTGATTCCTGCTTAAGCTCGTAGTATCATGCTAGGTTAGTGTGATTGATTTCGGTCTTTGTTTGCTAGCCAGGAATCATTGCTTTTTACTCTGTACTCTTAGATAGAGTTGTAGGGTTTGTCATCATCTAGAGGCTGAGCGGACATAACGTACTTTGTCCCCAGTAGCTCAGGTCGGGAGTAAAGTGTGCGCAGCATAACGTATCTTGCTACCCCCCGACCCGCCGGTTGTGGAATTAGCTACCCACTTCGGCATAGCCTAGTTTGTAGCCTGCTAGAGCGAAACCCTGCCATCGGTGTAAGCCTGTCCTGGCCGGTTCTTAGCTTCAGGTCGGTGGATCATGCTGCACAGATGAGCGCCGAGGGCCTCGCGCTACTGTGATCAGTGACACCGCTTCCGAGTCATAGGCATGTGCACCTGGCCCGCGTAGTTTGCCCTTAGGCCCCCGTATTTACGCCGGTTGCAGAGGAGCATGCGGTGTGCGCGCACACACGTTAGTTGCCAGTTCGTAGAGCTCCCCCGGGCTAATGTCGTGAGTACACCATTCCTTCCGTTAGAGCCTGACTTCGGGTACTCTTCCGTAAGTCCAGATTAGTGCAAGGGCAAGGAGGCCCTTGAGGACATTCTAGGGATCAGTGTATTCCCCCCGAGTGACAGATACCTCGGTGATGTCCTGGATTGGTCAGTGTATCCAATCCCAGTTAGGCCGGAAGAAAGAGACTTCCGATGGCTCCAGATCTTGTTTTATGAGCTTGTTGAGCCATGATCTGTGTTGGTAGCTGTTTGCTTGCATGCTTTGGTACTAGATGACTGATTATATCGTATTGTACCCCGGTTGGGGATTCTTACTGAGTAATTCGTTACTCACCCTTATTTATGTGGTTTTTCCACAGGTAACCATGGTGCGAGACAGGATGGCTGGAGGAGGACCTGTGATCATGGAAAACCCGTTGTTCAACTCTGAGTTTTATGTTTATGATTTAAATGTTCTCTGAATGCATGTAGTTGGGCACGAGCCCTAGGGTGTTTTCTGAATATATTTCCGGATTCTAGCATTGTTGTAAAGTTTGTATGTTTTAAATGAATCTCTGATCAGAGTAAGTTTTGTAAATGTATTTGACTTGGAACAGGTGCTTGGAAATAGGGACAGGTTCCAGGAACTGATGTTGATTTTAAATGGATGTTTTATGTTTTAGTTTTTACTTAGAATCCGAACACCGTCTTGCAAATTTTCTATAGATTTGTAATGCATGCATTGAGGTAACGGCCTAGTTAGAACCCTTTCGGGTCGGGTCGTTACAATTTTGCTATACCGGTGTGGGGTATTTATCCTAGATTGTTTCGTGAGAATTTTCTTTGCTTGAGCGAGGTTTCCGTTATTAACTTCATTTATCTCCATAGGAATGCTGCAAAAATCTAGAGATATCAGTTCTTTTTTTAAAAACACAACTTAATATTCACACAATCATGCAACTTTCGCTGCAACAAACCTCTAAAATGATGTCCTAATAAGAAAACTAAAGGATTTTTTTACTTTTGCTAACATGGTGTTAAAGCGAAAATGAATGCAAAATTATAATAAAATGTATCGAAGTTCTTACAAAAGCATATTGTTTTAAACTACTTAACTCTCACTTCTTGAGAGTTATCAATTATCTATTTCAACATCACAAACTTGTCTGCTCATACACGTGAATGCTCCTGTAAAATAACCAATGGAGTTGATTAGCTTTAGCTTTATAAAACTACTCTCTAAACTAATTCAAAAATGAAATTTAAACAAAAAAAATCCTTGACAACGGCGCCAAAAAACTTATCCAGTCTTTCTTGACTCTACTGAAGATATGCTACAAAAAACTATTTAAATCAATTAATAATTCTTGAGTGTATGTGTGCAAGTGTACACAACCATTGTTGTAGCAAGTTTTAAATTCTCAAAAGGTCATTCTCCTTAAGGATTTGATGTTCAATTCATTCCATCCACATTACGAGAGTTAATAGTGACAAAACAATTGTATATGATTATTTTGAACGCAAATAATTGCAAATGCTACAGCAATCAAGAGAATCAACTATTTTAGCAACATAAATTATAAACAATCAATGTAAACTTGAAATGAAGAGGATAAGAATAACGTTCAAGTAAATCAATCAAGTGACAAATATCGGTAAGAATTAGGATCTTTTCGGAGTGAATTGCTATAGCAATAAGGCTACCTGGTAAGAAGTGAACTAATGATCTATTCACACTCAGCCTTTCTAGAGTTACAACATTAAATTCCACCAGAGTCAACAACACTAGTAAAATTGTTATCTCTAACAGATCTCCGAATTGCAAGAAAAAACTTAGCAAACCTAATGTGCGTTTATACAAGATCACTCGATCACGTTCCTCTCGAAATCGAAACACAACAAGTACAAATGGCTGATCAAAAAATTAATACTTAGAATTAAAATAGCATACATACATAATTCATTATCTTTCATGAGAATATTATAAGATTCTTAATTTAACTTAATATCTTTAGAAAGAAATTAAGCACAAAAAATTTATAAATTGGCTTCATATTTTTGAAAATATTGTAATTAATTTTAGACAAAATCTTGGGTTTTATTTAAAGATTTTTAAAATTTGACCAAATATCTTTCGAAGATATTGAAAGAAAATTTTAAATGAAATTCTTAGATATTAAAAACATTAAATTCTAAATTTTAAATTTTAGCCAAAAGATATTTTTGGAAATTTTTTTTAGAAGATAGTTATAAGTTATTTTAAATTTTAGGGAGATTTTATTCTAGCCAGAAAAGCTTCTAGAAGATGAAGATTATTGTCAAGATTATGAAGGCCAATATATGTCTTGTGTGAAATTTATGTAATAGAATTAAATTTTAAATGTCCTAGGGAACGTGTCAAATCATGTTTAGTCAATATCTTATATTTAAAGCTTCTAATTCATCTTCATTGGATGTATGTTTAAATTGTGTAAAATATATATATGTTGCATTGGATGCATACCATATAGTTTTAAAATCCTATCACAGGACAAAAAAGAACTACTAAATATAGTAAATTATATTTTAGAAATTGGATTTCATGTTGAAGGAATGAATTTATAATTTTGTAAAAGACATTTTTGTAAGGTTTTTTTTTTTTTTTTTGATTCAATAGGGGAATGAGAGATCGAACCTATAACCCCAGGTTACCAAGATGCCACTAGAGGTATACTCATCTTGAATGTATGAATTTTACAACCCAACTGGCATATAATTTATCAATTTATGAATTTATTTGTAGTACAATTATATGGTAGTAAGAAAATGAGAGAGATGGCCAAGGTGCATGTGGTAGTAGAGCACTAGGGCCAAGGAGTTATTTGGGAGAAAAATCCAAAACCAAATTATCCCTCTGAATTGAAAAGAAAGAAAACTAAAAAATAAGTCATACCCAAGAACCCCCTAAAGAGGAGCAGCAAAATATGAGTGGGGCCACTCTCATTATATATGTCAAAGATTACTTACCCAACAAACACACCTTTCCTTTTCATTTCATGTGTCAAACATTTCATTGTGTTATTTCCATGTTCCCCCTTTATATCTATTCCCTATATGTCTTTGTTTTGTAGGCCTATGACCTAGACTCAAGTTTTTTGTGGATTGTTTTTGTTAAAAATGGTTTTTATTGGATATATATATATATATATATATATATATATATATATATATATATATATATATATTGATTAGCTTGATATCACCCTTTAACTAGGTAGAACAGTGAAAAGATCTTTTTCAACCATACACAACTTAGACTACAAATATGTGACATCCACTATTTGATAGGAATAAAAGATTATAGAGAAAGAATAGTACATCAGGGGTCATAATCCTATATTAGATAATGTTAGATCCTAAGAACTTATAATCCTTGTAATTTTAGGTCAGTTAATAAATTTATTAAATAATCTTCACATTGCACGCTATGATAATTTTTGCTATAAATGATTTTTTGTTAGATTTGGATTATTTAGTACATGGGAACTAATGATAGTAATGAAATGAGATCAACATGTTAAAGATATGTAATAATGTAAATTATAATCTTTTGTCATCTAGTTGCTCCACGTTTGAATTAGGAATAGGGTTGATAGTCAAAATATTTCTATCCAATACTCTATTCTTTCAAGCAGTATAAAATATTAAGTAGGTATAATTAATATTATATATGAAAAGCAGACCCACTAATAGAATCCAAGGTACCAAAACCCTTAACAAAATTAAACCCTTCAGTTACTTCACATATTTTCCCACTAATATAAGGGCAAAGGGAAGGCTGTTTTTTTTCCCTTCCCCACTTTCATCTATGCCTCCTAAAGCACAATTTCCTTTCATTTTCATGTGGGTCTTCCTCTTAATTCTCATCTTCATCTCACATTCTTCAATAAAAGTCTTTCCCCATTCCAATTCAATATCCCTTCCCTCTTCATAGCCTAGTTTCTTCATATATATGAAACTTTGCACCAAGTTTTGCTCAAGAAGACTCTAAACTAGCTCTTTAATTGTAAAGGAAAGCCAATGTCTCTCTCGAGCTCGGACACGATCAACAAGAAGATGTTTCATCATAGGAAAGCCTCGAAGGAACTTGAGGTGTTCGAAGCTTCCCGATACTTCTCCTCTGATTATAATGAAGCTTCGGCAGCGAATAGCTTCGGGGCAAAGTTTAGTCAGAAAGTGAAGAAGAAAGACAAAGGATGGATCAAAGGAAGGATTAGCTTGGACATGCAGGTTTGTTAGATTTCATTACTGAATAAAAATATCTATATAAGTTGACAGATTATGTTAAATTTATTTTTTTTACTCATATTCTTTAAAATTACGTATATCTTCTACTACTAAAAATTAGAATAACATTAAAGTGAGCTGAACTATTTTCTAAGCAATCTTAATTAGAAAAGAAATGACATTATATGAGTTCAAATACGAAACATCACTATAGATTATGATCATTTTTAATGTTTTATTCATATTCATAACACAGGTGAAGAACATTCTTAATCTTCCCCAACATTCTTACAGTGTTGAGAAGCAAGTTACAAAGGAGAAGAAGTACAAGCAACCAAGCTCTCCCGGAGGACGACTGGCAAGCTTTTTGAACTCTATCTTCAGCCATTCGAGTTCCAAGAAGAAGAAATCGAAGCATTTCTCACAATCCATGGAAGACATAGAGGATGAAAGCCGAACCTCGAAGAGGAGGATTAGCATCAGCCAATTTCGAAGCTCAAACGCCACGGCAACCGATGCAAAGTTCATGTATTCTTCTTCTCCTAGAAACTCAGGTTAGCCGTTAAATTACTACTAAACGTCTAAACCTGAAAAAGAAAACTCATCTCACAATGTATTTAATGGTTTATTCATACTCTTAACACAGACTTCAGAACACCGCTGCCACACGTTCAAACCCCGACAAAAAGCTACAAGGAACTATTGTCGTTTCCGAAGTTCAACCGACGTGTAAAATCTGCCGAGGCCTTGGAGAAAGCAGCCATGGAAGACAAGAGATCAAGGAAAGATAATCAAGATAGTTGTTTGGAGGAGAAATGGAAATTGAGAGATGGGGTTGTGGAGAAACAAAAAGTGAATAATTTGAAAAATTGTTCTACAGAGAAAAAAGATAGGGTTTGGGTTGAAAAATTTGTAGCTGAAGAAATGAAGTTGAGAAAATTGGATGATTTTATAAATGATGATGAAGATGATGGAGGAGAATCTGATTCCAGCTCAGATTTGTTTGAGTTGCAAATTTATGATTTGGATTATTACACCAATGGCTTGCCTGTTTATGAATCTACTGATATTGACAGTATTAAGAGAAGAAATTCAGTCTCTAATGCAGTTTGTTGAGATGGAAGCAGAAGAAGAAAAAATGTTATGTTTTTCTTTTTGTTCATTTCTTGTTTTGGGAATTTTTGTTTTATGTGCAGCTTTTGCAACCTTTTCTATTTATCTTTTTTAATGGGTTTTTTTTACCAAGATTAATGAGCAAGTGGTGGAATAATAGAACTGAAGTCACTTGTTTCTATTAGATTGGTTTTAATGGTTTGTAATTTTAAAAAATCAGCAATGAATAGAATTTTTAAGAAAAAAGAGTTCTACCTCCGACGTATATTATCTTAATCAATTGAGTTTTGTTGAAGTACATATAGTGGAGCCCTACCGAGATCTTACAATCTAGTAATCATGAAGTTACAGATTCGAATCTTCCTTCTCTAATATTGTTGTGTCAAAAAATATAACTATTAGAAGAAACGGTACTTCAATGAACACAAATAAATTATTTATGAGTTTCAGTCTGAAATACTGTTAGAATTAAAAATAATAATAATAACTCCATGATATGCACTATATTTTTTATTATAATGACTTATACATGTATTTGGTGCAGGAAATGTAGTATATATCTTGTGACGATGCACTATAATTTTTAAAAAAACGTGTACCGTATTTTATTGACATGTATTATTATCCCACTCAAACTAATTTCTAATGAATAATTTTGGTGTGGTTGAATTGATTTCTAATGAATTTTGGTGTGGTTGAATTGATTACACGTGAAAAAAAAGCTCTTTTGAGAAAAATCATTATAGTGGAAAAGAATCTTGTACATAATTATTGAAATATATTGAAATATGTTGAAATCAAATAAATATATAAATACAAAATAATCAATCCTCTGCAAATGTCTCATTAGGAACACCGCAAATCTTAATTCTTTTGAAATTCGGTCTCTTTAACCAACATCACACAAATTTTAGCTTTTCTCTTTTAACTTTAAATGTTGCTTGGTGGGGCATCTCAAATCAAATCACTGAAAATGTGGGACACCAAAAATTTAACAAGTGAATTAATTAAAATTGATGAGAATGATCTAACCTAACTGGAATATTTTAGAAAATTTAGCCTGAAACTTATTTGATCTAAATCAAAATAAAAATAGTTTTGAAGATATATAATAATAAATTGGGTCGGTGGCGCGATTAGTTATCAGGTTTGGTGTTAATCCATTCCCACCCGACCGTCCAAATAATAATAAATCAAAAATTATTTATTTTGGATATTCCCCTATAAATAGTTAGTAGAATTACATATCTTAGATTTTAAAAAATAATAATAAATAAATTCCATATCATAGATCAATTGGCCATCGCACAACAAGAAATGGTGAAATTAAAACTTGACTATTTACTCCTAATTAATTTTGGAGTTTGAGAAATTAAAACAGTAATTAGAAGTTTCTTTTTTAAAATGGATACCAATTTAATTAGATGGGTAATGTAATAGTACCATAGTTTTTTATTATTTTTTATAGTAAATTTATAGTATCATTGTTAATCAAATTGCTTCTACATAAAGATTTGTTTGAAATATGAAATCCAACCATTAGATTGAAATCTTTTCATGAAGGAAATAGAAATATTGTAATTCCGTACAGAGACATAATTTTCATTCTTTTTACTTTTCTTTACCTTCAATTCAAATAATTATAAAATAAGATAAGACTTATGTTATTATTGCGAACCAAACATGCTAGGTAGAGTCCCTTTTTTCAAATAATGATATGATAATCCCAAAATAAAATATTAAAAAATAACAACACTATAATGTGATAGTCACTTTTGTGAACAGTATTTACTTATTACATTTCAAAATTAATAATTTGAAATTTTGAATGGACACTAATAATTTGAAATTTAGAATGGACATGTAATGTCCTCTTCAAGCTAAACTACATTTTCTGGTTACATTATTAAAAATTATATATATATATATATATAATAATAATGTAACCAGAATAGTGGCATTCCTTATATACTTTGATAGGTTTATAAGATAAAATCAGGCAAATTGATTAACGTAGCTGTGTGGTTGGTTTTTTCTTAATCAGTTATAAGATAAATATTTTTAATTAGTTCAACGTCACGATTGTGAAAATGAACATATCATACACATCTGGATGTATCTTTTCATGAAGAAAATGATAATCCACTTCAATATGTTTAATTTTTCACGAAACACTTGGTTCTAAATGATATGAATAGTGGCTTATTTAGTATGCATAGTAACTTCAAATTCTAGTTTAGTCAACGGTTGATATATTCATACTACGGATTGTACTATAGCTTTATACTCCGACTTAACACTTAAACAAGACACCGCATTTTGTTTCATGCTCATCCACAACACCAGATTTCTTTCTACAAAGACACGATATTTTGAAGTAAACTTTTTGTTTTCCTTAGATTTTTTCTAGCTTGCATCTAGAAAATATTCAACTTTTATGTGACCATGATCTTTATAATCCCTAACCCATGCACAAATTTTAAGTAACTAAAAGTCTATTCTACTACTGCCTAATAATCTATTATAAAAGACGACATATACTGACTTATTACATTTAATGAGTATGTTATATCTGGTCTTGTTATTATTAATTAATTCAACTTTCAAGCAATATATCTATCAAGATATTTATATGACTATCTTTCTTTGGTAAGCTGCAAATTAGCTATCCTTGGAAGTACCACACAATTTTACTCACAACTTCCCGATTTCAAATAATAATAATAAAAAGAAATCAATAACATACTTTCGCTGGAAAAAAAATACATTTCTTGCTCCTCGTCACTTTTGATGTCCAAAAAATACTTGGCATTGGGAGGAATAAGGAAGGGATGACCTCAAAGATAAACCAATCATCATCCTCGTGCAAAGAACTCATGACGAATGATTAATGGGCATATCCTAAAAAATTGTAACATCTAACCAGAAAAAATACTTATATGAACTAAGACAATGACCATTATACCCCTTTTTTAATACAAGAATAACCTAGGAAGAAACATTTAATTTATTTTAACTAACTTAGTGGGATGGGGACTAACTTCTCGTACAAAACAAATGCAACAAAAATTTAAGTGCACGAAATAACTATTTAGTGGAGAAAAGTGTTGGAAAAACGTAAACTTAAATTTCTTGAAATTGTAAACGTTACAGTTTCTCTTTTGAAACTGTAAACGTTACACTTTTCACCCATAATTATTGTGAAACCTTCCCCCATTAATATTTTGAAACTGAAAAACGTTACACTTTCCTCCCATTATTATTTCGAAACGTTTCATGGTTTTTTCGGCTATAAAAACCCTGCATCTTCTTCATTCTACAACACAACAAAAACAAAACAAAACTTTTGTTTCTAAATCTTCTCTGGTGATAGAGTTCTTCACAGTTTTTGAGTTCGTCTGTCTTCGATCCTTGTGCTACGGATTAAAGACGAAGTTGTTGTATCCTGGGAGGTTGTAGTCAATTCATTCTCTAAGCACGCTGGGAGGAGACGGTGAATCAACTTCAAGGAAACTGACTACAGGCATCAACTTTCTTATTGGTTATTTTATTTTATTTTATTAATTACGTTCTGTTTGATTTAAATTTATCTTGATTTAATCTTTTATCATTAAAGTTATTATATTTTATTGCTATTATTAACAACAAAAAGAACATGACAAGAAATCTCACTATTAAGAACCGTCTAAGGCATTTTATGAATTATGAAGGAAGCTATAGATACAATATTGATAGCTCTCAAATAAAGCATATTTTAGGCTACGTTATTCTGCATTTTTCTAAGGATCAAAGGAAATAGTTAAGTTATAAAGAGTCAATAGGGAATAAAAACTGTTAGAAGTCGCATGCATTCATTAATCAGTATAAAAAGCACAGCTTTGCGATTAAAGCATAACTATTAAATAAACACTGATAAAATTTGCTACAATGCAGGAAACAAAGAACTCTCACGTTGGAAGGACAAACCAATGCGAACAGATAAAAGAAAATGCAATATAACACATTCACAAGGCAGTCAGATTCGAAGAATCACACCAACAAGGAAAGATCCGAGAAATCAATCAAGCAATTAAAGTCAACATTATCAAGAAATCCCAGCGATAATCAAGAGATTCCTGCATTTATGAAGATATTGTACCTGGCCCAAACTTGTTAGCCAAGCAAATCATCTCTATATATATATCAAGCAAGTGGCTGCAATCGGTGCGCTAGTCGATTGGCCAGAAGTCAATTCAGGCAAAAAGCATCTGGTGATGTCTATAGGAGCCGATGACAAGGAATTTGCACATCTTCGCAACCACACCAATTCCTATTTTATTTTCTTTTCATAGTTAGCCATGGTAAAATTTGTATGTAGAAAGCATGTTGAAATTGTAGGATGTTAGATTTTATACTTCTGAATTTATATTTTATGCATTCGTCGATTAACTACCTACGAGTGCTAACCTTCAGTGAACTTGAGAGACGGAACTATCGGAAGCCCAACGTGCTACAATGGTTCGATGCGAGGTCTCTCGTATTGTTAAAATAGTTAGGAATAACTTTACTATCGCTGACGTTGCCCTGAACAAAGTATGAATAATCGCAGCGGAAGCTGGGTTTTCCATAAATCAATAAGTGCATAAGTACTTATTTGAGTAGCGAAGCAAGAAATCTAAAAGCCACTAATGCATATTTAGCATCTTGTGCCTTCTTAATTTTTACCTATGCTGACCCACATTTCATATTTCGCAGTTTATCTTTTAACGAAAAAAATCCAATATTCATCAACAATATTTGCATTTCATTTTTGTCATGACTCTCAAGTTAATAATAGTTGTTCGAAACATCAATCCCTGTGGAAAACGATAAATTTATATTTATCACTTGCTGCATTTCTGACCGCATATACTTGTGCATAACGATTCCAAGCCAACACTTAGCAATAGGTTAAGCTTAGAAATCATTATTATTTAGTTGTATTCGCATCAGGATATCGTGCAGTCAAATATCGATAAAGAAATGTTTTAGAACATTCATTTGAAACTATGTTGCCCTTGTAGTTTCAAGCAAATGTTGATTTAGTTGATTTTATTATTATTATTATTTTGTTCAACAACCCAAGGGTTCATCAATTGTTGCCCTGGTCGAAATCTTGATGAGAAAATCAAAAGTTTGGGTGTTGGATATCTAGTGAGGCCATCTAAGCCGGTAAGGCCCAAATGGGTTAGAACATTTTGCTACGATATCAATAAAGAGGAAAATTTCAAAAGCCAAGTTCGCAAGTAGAAGTCGACTAGAGTTCTAAAGCCTAGAATGAGATGTCGAAGTTCAAGAATAAGCCAAATGCTAAGTTCAATGACATGATAAAAAAGCCTACTGAGCTATAGTTAGCAGCATGCATCAATTCCATTGGAGCGTCGGGAGCTATGTGGAAGGTTGTGAAAGGCAATAGAGTAATACAGGCAACATTCTTGATAAGAACAAGGAAATGAGAAAAATCTAAAGACTAAATCCAAAAGCTTGAAGCATTTCTTTTTAACCCTTTGAAAAAATTTAGTTTGGGGGAGCTAAGCCTAAACTTCATTGAGGATAATGAAAATTTAAGTATGGAGGTTAGGGCAAGCCCATTTGATGTGAAAAAGAATGAAAAAATTTTAAAATGCAAAAGAAAGACCGAAGCATTCTAATTAGACCAATAACAATGCGAGAAAAAAAAAGAAAGAGAAAAATGTTAAAAAAAACTAATATTTGAAAAATCCAAATTGAATAAAGGCTAGTGGTCATAGCACTATAAACATTCAACCATTTTTAATGTCTCAACCTTCTCGGTTGTTTCCTTTGCTTAGGTGTGCCGCTTTGCTTAAGTGCATTACTCTAAGAACTATGGAATATGGGTATAGTAAGCATGAATGTAGCTCGAGTTGGGATGAGATTAGCAATTAAATGTGGTGAGGGTTTCTTAGTTGCTAGAAGGGTCTGTGAGTTATGAATAATGCTCTAAACAGAATGTTTTGGCCAAACTTAGATGGATCAAGGGATTGGGTAAGAATATTTTGAAGCTGTAGGCATTAGTTTTAAGAGTGCTCAAGTTTTTATTCTATCTAGGAAGAAATTGTTATTAAAGATAAAACTTGCTTTGAAAAGTGAATGATGCTAAAAGTGATAGGCGAAAGTTGAGAGCTTTAGTTTATGACAGAAAATTTCAAAGGTAGAACTGCAAAACTAAGTGCATTTAGCGATGATTTAATTAATAACATATTCATATTATGAGCATTAGACTATAATTTTATATTCTAGATGTTTGGAGCATTGCTCAAGGGGAGCAATGGTTAAAGTTTGAGGGTTTGATAACTCTCAATCAGAGAGTTATTTAGTCCTCTATTAAAACATTTTTATGAAGGATTATGCATTATTTTCTTATTTTGATAGTTAGAACCACCTTAGAATAGAGAATTATACTTTTAAGACATTGCATGTCTGTTTTAAGGCTAGAATTAGAAGTATAGGTTAATCAAGAGTTTTTCTACTGAAAAAGTTAATGTTTGAAGCTTTTTATGTAATATTTTTAAAATCCTTGTTCTTGCTAATCATTTCAAGATCTTGTAATGTTGAAAGTTTTGAATAAAGCCTAAATCAAAGGAGGAGAGCTCCAAAAAAGTCTAAAGACGATTGCAAAGAAAGCCAAAATCAAGAGCATTGACATCAGAAGAATTCCAAAGGTGTGATGTCAAGAGCATCCAATTCCCAAGACTTTAACAATTTTCTAGAAAAGAAAAAAATTTGGCTCTTGGAACAAAAAAACACGGAATTAAAGACGCGTTTGTCCCTCGGACACTTGTCATTCTAAGACGTTTGAGAGAGGAAATCAAAGTGGTTTTCCCTAGAATCTGAACTGGTTATCTTGGATAAAGTTGGGGCTACAAAAGGAGCATTTATGGAAAGAGAAAGAGAGATCGTTGGTCGTGTCAGTTGGTGATAACTACTTGAAACTGCCTAAAAGTTAATTACTATACGATGTGCACCCAATGCAGCAGCATTCAACAGTTTACACGCAAGCATACGCAGTCATCATTAGCAAGTGATAAATCTATAGGTCATCTCCATAGGGACTGCGTAATCTCTAATTAAGTGTTATTCACAAAGTCAAGGCAGGAAAGTAAAGGGACTTGCTGCTATCCAGATTCGTGCTAAACACAATGTTAATTGACAATAGAATGCAACAAGAATGCTAACGACTCTAATAGACCAACTAGTGTACTGCCGCAGGATAGATGCTAATGACTTCAACAATGATGTACTGGAAAAGAAATAAAACTGATAACGTGCTAGATTAAATGCAACAAGAAAATGCTAAAACAGAAGATAAATACTCTGATGATGAAGTAGGCTCGAGTCAAGGGTTTATTGAGTGTGATTAACATGCATAAAGGGTGAGACTTTGGTGAGAGTAGGCCCCGCACAACATGTGGTCAAATGCTCTTTCTCAAGATGCATTCATTCTCTTCGAGCTTGAGCTCTCGCATTCTAAACTCGAAGCTAACAACAATGAAATGCACACTAGCGGGGTGACTCTCTCTAGCCTACCTCTTTAACACGCAGGAGCTCCTAGCGTTGAAACTAATGGACATGCATAGTATTTCTCTTAACTTTCTCTCTCTCGAGATGAAAAGACAAGCAAACATGAATAGATGATCAGTCGAAACATGTTTTAGTTAGTATACCTATCATGTCTTAGCCTAACATCCCCCTACTCACCCAAGATATATGCATCACTCACTCATCTCCTCAACCCTCACCTATACAAGTCTAGCTCATATTTGTGCATAAAAGTGTCAAATCAAAGAGTAAAAATGTTGTAGCCATCATGAAATCTGAATTCAACCGATAAAATGAATTATTATGAACAGTGAATCAATGAAACAACAACACTTAGAATGGTGAGAAAAAAGTGTAAACCATAGAAAACACAAGGAATCAAGAGAAGAAACTTTGAAATACGATTAAGTTCAAATGTCTAAGCAATCTCATGTAGAAATATAAACTACAACCAAAGTATGAACAATAACATCAAAATACAAAAGATAATAAAAAGAAAAACTTAGGAAGAAAACTGCAGAAATGTTGTAGAAATGCTCCAAACAACGAGGACTCCTTTTCCAGGTGCTCTGAAATCAAGGCCGAATCAAAAGAAGGAATAAAAACTCAGAGCCCTCTTTCTCTTCCCCAAAATGATCTATATATACTCCCCTCTTAGCCAAGATCAACGATCCAGATTCTAGGGCAAAATGGCCCTTGCTTTTGATCCCCAACTGGCAAAATCTGCCTTTTCCAGTTTTTCTGACGCAGGTGCAGAATTGGCAGTCTTTTTGCAGAAGCTGTCTCCCTTGGATCGAGTGCTTACAACATTGGCTTACTCCCGAATGACTCATCTTTTCTCTCCTCAGATTTCACCAATTGAGGCCTGAATTTAATGCTTCTAGAACGTTAAAGCCCTGCATGATAAAAACATTTAGCGAAAATGGGGATTCCAGAAATGCTGCAAACTTTAGCTTATTGGCACAACAAACACTTAATTTATTTGATTTCCTAATCTCTGCCTCATTTCTAACATGCATAGCATTTTCAATATATTTTTTTATATTAGAGGTATTCTATGCATTAGACTATGATGAAAGCGCATGATTTATTCAATAAATGTATCCTAAAGAGGACTCAATAACTTTCTAATTGAGAGTTATCAGTTGGGTTAGTGACGAAGGAGCTGCTGCATTTTTTAGGCAGAGATTGTGTTGTCGACGTTTTACTCTGTTTTTCTACAATCTTTCTTACATCTTTTGTTATAATAGAACTTTCTTTTTTTTTCTTATATAGTTTGCAGCTTTTCTTCTCTGTAATAGGTTTTCAAGCAAGAAACCTTTGGGTAGTTGATTGATGGCTAAGTGAGCTTGTTTTTAGCTTACTTTAGCTGGGTATAAAACTTTCAAAGTTTCTTCGCTTTTCTTTGTCTCTGTTTCTGTCGTTCTTAGCTTCTGTTGTTTTATGTTTCTTTGGTTGTTTATCTTTCGATTCTTCACTTTTATTTTAATATCATTAGCTTTCTACTCTGCTTAGACTCTCATTTTTAAGTTTACTACTGCGAAATATTTTCTACACCATCATACTCTGTTTTTGTTCTTTATGTGATAAGCATGAGCTAAACACATATATGTGAAGGTTAAGGTGAAGAGTATGTAGAGCTTTCTTTTATTCTTGTACTCTTGGTATCCATAACCATGTGCATAGTCTGAGATCTCATCTATTTGACGACCCTGTCTTTCTGTAGCTAACTACATCATCTGATCATTATAGTTTTAATCCGCACCTGGTTACTCCGCAGAACTGCCTATTTTCTAGCTATAGCTTCTCTCATAAATTCCTCTAGTGATGGCTTAGGTGTATGCACCGGTATATTGAGCTCGAGGTATCCATAACTAGGTGTATAGTCTAAGTTGTAGTTTCAATAATCTATTGTCTGAATTCCATATTTTTGTCTTAGCGGATCTTGGAAGCTATTTACTTGACCTTCTCAATGAGACTGAGGTTGATTTCTCTGGTCAAACTTATAGTTATTTGTGTACGAGTTAGCCTTTTTTTTTTTTTTTGCTTTTTCGAAGCTGTTCACTTGCTTGAGGTTGATTTTTTCACGTGGGACGTTGACTCCGACTCCTTCCGTAAGTGAGTGTAGCTTTCTAAGCCATGCTTCACATGCATTAATGGAATGATTATCCTTAGACTCTCTCGTCTTACGTAACATAATGAACATGAAAGTTAATATTAAGTTGTTCCTTCTCCCGCAATAAACAACAAATAAGCTAATTTGGATGGCTGATCGACACTTGTTATGAATTAAGTTTCAATTTAACAACCTCGTGTACCTTAGTACATGCTTCTACAACCTTGTCCCATTAACCTCTGCCTAAGATGTTTAACTAGTCATGATAGTAAAGATAACGATAACAGTGCGCATGTATAAAATGATAGACATAGCAGAAGATTAAACTAAGAGTAAATTGAAATTTATACAGAGTAGTGTCTATGCTTTGAAAACATGAATTGCAAACAAGAAAGAAAAACCTAACAACTACTCCTAAATAAATATGAAAGCTAAGGCAAACTAAGATAAATCAACGACAACTATTGAAGAACACGAATCCTCACAATGAATCATGAACTTCTCCAAGACTTTACTCTTGATCACGGATGACGAACTCTAAAAACTGACACAGTTTCCCTCTTATTTTCCTTTTTATAGAGTCTTGGGATGCTTGGGGATCAAAGAATCGGATATGGGTTACTTGGGGCCTAAGGGATCAAATATGGGTTGTTTGGAGACCAAGAAACTCTAAATCTCTTAATTTTCATAATTATGTCTGTTGCAATGCGTCCAACATCATATTCTTCCTTTTTTATGGTTCGACATTGCCTTCTAGCTTTTTGTTACTAAATGCTAAACTCAAAGTGTTAGACATTTCTTTCTGGTTTTCTGCTACTAAATGTTAACTCAAAGCATCAAACATTCTTGCACCAAGTTTTTTAGTGAGACTTGGGATCTTTAACATTAAAGTACGACAAGTGTCCAACATTCATATTTTAATTTAAAACATTTAATTTTCCTCAGCTTTTTATATCCTAACTCTTAAATCATACATGCATCATATTTAAAAAAATTCCCCAACTTAATTTCATTCTAACTCTAAAATTCATTAAATTAAAGTATAATGTCATTAAAATACATTAAGATATTAGCCTAAATAACTCTCTATTTGAAAGTTATTAGTGAGCTCCAAGAAAGTCTATAGCTGGTTGCAAAGCAAGGCAAAGTCATGAGCATTGGCATCACAAGAATTCCAGAGGTTTGATGCCAAGATCATCTCATTCCTAAGACTTAACGATTTTCTAGAAAAGGCAAATTTTTGCACGTGGAAATAAACAAATGTGGAACTAAAGGTGCATTAGTCCACTCGGACACGTGTCATTCTAGGGCGTTTGGGACAATAAATCAAAGTATTTTTTCCTAGAATCTGAGTCGTTGATCTTGGATAAAGTTGGGGCTATAAAAGGAGCATTTATGGAAAGATAAAGGGAGTTCGTTGGTTGTGTCAGTTGGGTTAGTGACGAAGGAGCTGATGCATTTTCTGGGCCAAGACTGTGTATTTTATGTCTTACTATGTTTTGTCAATTTTTCTTACATCTTCTGTAGAATAGAACTTTCTTATTTTCCTTGCTCATATAATTTGTAGTTTTTCTTCTTTGTAATAGAATTTCGAGCAATAAACCTTTGGATAGTTGTTTTTAGCTAAGTGAGCTTGTTTTTATCTTACTTCAGTTGGATATAAAAATTTCAAAGTTTCTTCTCTGTTCTCTGTCTTTGTTTCTGACCTTCTTAGCTTTTGTTATTTTATGTTTCTCTAGTTGTTTATCTTTTGACACTTCACTTCTATTTTAATAACGTTAGGATTCTGCTCTGTTTAGACTCTTGTTTTTAAGATTACTACTACGAAATATTTTCTGCATCATCATACTCCTTTTTTGTTCTTTCCGTGATAAGCATGAACTAAATGCATATAAGTGTAGGTTAATGTGAAGAGTGTGTGTTGCATATATCTTGGGTAAGCGGGAGATGTTGAACTAATCATGGTAGATATTTTAATTAAAAACATGTTTCGACTGACCATTCATTCATGTTTCATTTTTCACTTAGTCTAGAGAGAGAGGGGTATTAGAGACATACCATCCATGTTCATTAACTTCATGTTTAAGAGCTCTTGCATGTTAAAGGGGGTAGATTATAGGTAATCACCCCACTAGTGCACATTTTATCGTTTTTCTGCTTTGAGCATAAAGCAAAAACTCATGTTTTTAGGAAATGATTCTTGAGAAAGAGCATTTGATCGTGTGTTGTGTGGAGTTCACTTCTCACCATAAACTTACCTTTGATGCATGTTAATCGCATTCACACCCCTTAACTTAAGCATATTCTCTTAATTGAATTGTTTCCCCTACTTTCTTGCATTTCTGTTTCATTTCCTTCATACCGAACATCTAAAGGCATTGTGACATCTGTTTACTAAGTGTTTCTATGAAGTTTAGAGCATTACATGTGTTACTTTTTTGTTTTTAGTGTTTACAACATTTTTTTATTGTAATTTCATAATTTTTAGCTTAATTCGCAGTTTAAAGAACCACAAAAAAATCATTTATTTCTCTGCACTTGACTTTTCAATCAATACATATTCGGATATCCCCTAGCTCTTAAGGAGAATGACTTGTAAATTTATCACTTGACTACAAAACGACTACGTATACTTATGTATTAATCTGTAGAATGCTTGGAACATTGCCTATTGTCTGAGCTTATTTGATCAGATTATTATAACTTTATTCAAGTAGTAATAACCAATCATTCATTAACTCCCCGAATTAGGAGTTATAATGTTGTCCACTAAGGAGTTTTTTCGGAAAATGATAATTATTTTTAGAAGAGTTTGATGAAAAGTTTGCTTTAGCATTTTGAATTAGGATACGTTTTGTCGTAGCATTAATCCGTGTTTGGAATATAATTTTGAAGTGATTTACTTGAGTTTTGTCCATGAATGTATGATCTATGTTGTATTCTTGGATTAGCTAGATGAAACTAAATTGTGGATTGATTTGTTGTAGCTGAATTCAACCTAGGAGTCACTTGCAATTGAAGGAATCAGATGTAGAAAGAGTTGTAATTTGCGGGTTAAAAAGGAGTGATAGTTAAATGAAGAATACGAGTAGGACACACAATCTGATTAACAAACGTGAATTAGTATGCTCGAAAAATCAATTTGAGCCATTGAATTGCAAAGTGGGTGATTTAAAAAGGAGGCTTGCAATGGAATTGGTTGTTCGAAAGTTTTCAAATTTTTCTTAGAAGAGAGAATAAGAGTTTTGGCGATGTAGCTCAGAAGAGAGTAGAGTTCTTCACGGTTTTTGAGTTCGTCTGTCTTCGATCCTTGTGCTACGGATTAAAAACGAAACTATTGTATTCTGGGAAGTTGTCAATTGTCTAAGCACGCTGGGAGTAGACGGTGAATCAACTTCAAGGAAACTGACTACATGTCTCAACTTTCTTATTGGTTATTTTATTTTATTAATTACGTTCTGTTTGATTTAATTTTATCTCGATTTAATCTTTTATCATTAAAGTTATTATATTAGATTGCTATTATTAACCACAAAAAGTGATCGGAAAAACAATGATTTTTCTTGATTATTTTATTTTAAAAATTACTGATTTTTTGCTTTTAATTTATAAATAACGATGAGCTTGAGATTTTCTTAATACTAATCTGCCATATAAATTAAGAGTGATAGTAATAACTGAAAATCAATTCAACCAAAATGATTTAATGAGTTGCTTAATTTTTTTTATATTACGAAAAATTATTGATTCAATTCATTTTGCATTCGAAAACTTATAAACCGAAGGAACTAACGTTGATTTCTTACTTTAATTTTTTTATATGTTAATTTTACTTTTCATTGGCTTATTATTGATTTTTATTTTAATGATTAATCATTTTTATTAATCTAATTAGAAATATTGAAGGTCAAAAATATTAAAAGAGGCGTTGGAAGTAAAATAATAATAAATAAATAAATAATCAAACCATAGAAGAACGGAAGAGAAAAAGGTGAACATAGATTTGTCATTTATTGGACAATAATTTGAATACTTTCTTTTTTGCCAAACGGATTAAGTCAGTTTGATTCCCGATTTAGCCTAAAATGGAGAGAAATCGAAGTAATATCCGTAGAATCAAATCAATAATCAAAACCACCTCAAAAAAATTCCAATTCGAAATCTAGAACCATCCTTTCAATATTTAAATAGACATCTCTAAATGATAAAAGAGAAAAATGTTCGATATTTCATTTTAGAAAAATAAAAGTTAAAAAGGCAAAGAAATGGCACTATTGATTGAAGACAAAAATGAGCAATGTTATAACATATTTTAAGATCATTTGGTAGCATGCTATATTAAAAGGTGGGCACAATTAGCTCATGCCTTTAAACAAAAGGGGAAAAAACATATTGTAAGGGCCCCAATAACATTTACTTTCTTATACTATATGTAGCTTGAATGTCATAAACAAGTTAAAGGAATGGACAAATACTTAAATTACATTTCATTTTTTAATCGCAAAAGATTTGTGTAATTCAGATGTGCATTGTCTTTAAAAAAATATAATAATAATAATAAAGTTTATTTATGCATATGAAAGTCAAATGCAAATATGTATCAGATAATAGCCGGTTGGTTACGAATTTTATTCCGAATATTGTTGAATTAAAAAAATTATATGGTTAAAATATATAGTTTGTTTCAATGTAACTAAATCTGGCCAAAGACAATCCAACATGATTTCAAGGGTTTCGTTTAAAATATACAAATTATGTAAGAGAATGTATTTTTATCTCCGGAAAAATCTACATATTTTATTCCAATTGGTAATCAACTTTAAACCTACAAACAAAATTGAAACTATATATAACTCATAGATATTATTAGATAATGTAGGATTCCACCTCAAAATCAATTGATTGTGAGGTAAATAACTCATATCTTTTATAAAAATGTTGAAGAAGCCTTAATTACATTTTTAAGTGGGACAATTGTCACAAAGTAAGTAGTTTCCATAGATAAAATTTGATAAATTTAAAATTAAATAAAAATGATTAGGACTAAAACATTTTAAAGTATAAAGAAGAAAGTAATATTTGAATGAAAATGGGAAAGAAGGGATGAAATGTAAATTGGAAAAGGCTAGGGGTTTAGATTAAGATGGTGTGGAAAAGCCTCTATAATGATGAAGCTTAGATTTTTGTAGTGAGTGGAGGGAGGGTCCAAGAGGAAAAGAAATAAAATAATAATAATAAGGAATTTTGATATGCCGACATATTAATCCATTCTCTTATTTTGTTTTCATTCGGACTCGGAAATAAAGAAGCCAGCAATTGTACGTGTTCTTGGGCCTTGATTTGTGGACAATTAATCCCAATCTTTTTTTTTTAAAAAGCTATTTTTGTACGAATTCCAGTAATAATTTTTTACTTAAAAAAAAGGGTTAAAAGGTGTGTAAGTAGAGAAGACAGATGGCATTTTTTTTCTTTTTTTTAAAAAAACAAAATAAAATAAAGATGATCGTGTCGTCAACACGCATTGTGGTTTCTTTTCAAAAAAAAAAAAAAAAAAAAAAAAAAACACGCATTGTGGTTTTTTTTTTTTTTTTTAAGTCGCATTGTGTTTAATTTTTTTATAGGTTCCAAGTAAATTTTTGGAAAATTAGTCTTTACTCCTTTTATGACATATTTAGCTTGTGGGAGAAAAGAGAGGAAGAGAAAGAAAGTGAAAGTAAATTGTTGTATGGTAGAAAGTAGAGATGTTTACCTGCGGGACGGGGATTCTCCATCTTTGGAAAAATTCCCATTTTTTTTTGGGAATTGGGTTCTGTGTGGATTTTTTCAACTTTTTTTTACATTTTTCATGTATATTTTGGCAATACTTTTAAATAATTAGATTTCTTAGAAAATATTTATAAATTTCAACTATAATATTAATTATTAAAGAAAAATACTCATATGCATAAATAATTTCATCAACAAATATGTTTTTATAGTGGAAAGTAAAGATAGTAAATTAGCGTTTTTTTAGTACAAGTACGGGAAAAGGAAATTACAAATGCCGATTTCAGGAATCGAATTCGTGACTGTGAAGTGGAAATAAATTAATACAAAGTCGGATAATCAATCGTGCCACCGACCATATACTAAATTGATGTTTGCTAGAATGAAAAGAGAAGAAAAAGAGAAATAATTACATTTTTATTTTTTTTTAAAAAAAAGATATTCATAAAATGTCATTTTAAAATTTATTTAGTCTAATTTATTTTTTAAATAAATTTGAAATCTAATGATTTTGGTCATCAAAATTATCAAATAAAATAAAATAATTCAAATGATAAAATTTAATATTTGAAATAATAATAATCAAAATAATTTGATTATATTAAAAAAAATAAGTTTACAAACTCAAAACAAATTAGAATAAAAAATACAAATTAAACAATTTTAATTATTCAGTAATTATATCTAATTTTTAAATACAAATAAAATTTAATTAATTTAATTATTCAATAATTAAAATTACGAATTCAAATATATAATTTTGATAAGTTGTAAGATATGATATATTAAAAAACTTGATTATTATTACATAAATAATATAATTGAATTAGTTAATTTGAATGTGTAGGTCAACTAACTCAGCTTTAAATATTATATAAGAGAGAATTTAGTCTTGGTTCTTAGTTTTAACAATTTAGTTTTGAATATTATATAACAGACTCTATTTGAAAAATATTTGCAAATATAGGTATGTACAAAAATATTAGCAAAAGTAGATTTTGTTTAATACATTATAAAATTTGAAAATAATGAATTACAATTATACCTTTATATTGGTGGTTTTTTAATTTTGGAAGGAAAATTTCAAAAAAGGAAAATCATCCTATATTCCAAACCATAAAGCGCAAATTTAAGGGTATTAATTGTGAAAAAATCATATCTTCCGAAATCACATTCAATAATAATCAAATTATTGGTTTTTCATTTAGGAAGGAGAATTTTAAAAAATGAAAATTGTCTCACATTCCAGACTAGAAACTGTCATTTTATGGTGCATTAATTGCATGACGAAAGTGACAACAATACATTGTTAGAGGTATTGTTGTGATTTACATACAGTATAGTTAGTAATGTACATGCTATTTGATTCTAGTGGTTTTATTTATAAATAAACCATATGAGCTGTTGAACGTTCAATTTCGTTGATTGAAATCATGAGAACACGTTTGATAATCACACAATATTGAGATAACTTGGTATATACGATACAACTATAATATATCATGTATCATACTTTGTTTTAAAACTTTGTGTTTTTTTAAAGTGTTTAATTTGCTGATGTGGATACTTGTAGTGTGATTTAATATGTTTTCGACAGCGAACAAATAATTTTGAATGTACAATACCATATAGTAAAACATTGGGAAATAACATATGTAATATTTGTGAATTGATAGAGACTCGTAATTGGAACAACTTCACACAAAATTACTATTCAAAATGAGATCAATAGTAAATAAAAAAGTCTCATGGGTTACAAAATTGAAACTAAAAGCATTCGGCATAAAAAAAGACTGTAATGTAAAATCATCATTGAGTGAATGCGTTTCTCAATATTTATGCGACTATCTTCATCTACTTCATGATTATGGTACATCTCATTTTCATCCTACCGACCATTATGTGCAATACGGATTGGGATACTTGTTGAACCTGTAAGGAAAAGTTGTATAGTATTACAACAATGTCCAAACAATATTGCTCTATATTATAAGTCATATAATATACATGTATAAACAATACTGTATTGCGGAATGGAAATGTAATGAATAGTAATATGAGTACGAAAAATGTATTAGACATGAAGAGAATGAATAATAAACCATAAATGTACCGTGTAAGTTATACAATATGTAGAATGAAATAATGAAAGATATAGAGTTTTATATAGTTTATACAGTAATATACGTACATGGAAAACTACCCTAGATAATACTCAAGTATACCAAAACTTGGACATTTTAGTACGTAGATAATATTATTCTACATATGATTTTAATACATTTCTAAACATAAATATTGACTTTGTAAAGAACGGTGTGTGCAATTTCAAATTGAATGATTGATGAACCTATAAGGAAAAAAAATGTATAATATAACTAACCTAAAAACATAGTATGAATGTACGGTATACACTCGATTATACAATTTCTTCGGCTTTATAGAAATTGAGGACGTGTGAACATACGGTATATACTCAATTATACAATTTTTGTAGATGTGTATACAGTCGATTATACCACAATATGGATTGAAAATTACGAATATACTACTGTTCTACATATGATTTTACTGCATTTCTAAACATGATTTTTGACATTCTAAAGATTGGAATATAAATGAATTAAATGTACAAAAATAACATAAATAGGAATAAAACATACCATACTGAACAATCTAAGACATATCGGATTACGACTATATTGAAAATAAACCGTAACCTATTAATGGTGATGGATAAGGAACAAAAACGTGATATAAATACTGTGAAAAATGAAGATTATTAAAAGAAGATGACTCAACCCGTATGATTATACCGTCCGATCTGAGCTTTGTGGCAGACGAAATTTACGTTTTACGTGGTGGTTGGAATGTGAAAAGAGAGAATGAATGGAACTGAAGAAACGAAAATGGAGGAACAGAGAATTGAGGAAGAAAAGTGAAACGAAAAGGGAAAAGAAAGAAAGATGGGAAATAAATGAGAAAAAAAATTAAAATATTTTGCATTAAACGAGTTACAATTAAATATGGTATGTTTTAAAAGATGAGAAGTATGTTTTAAATGGGTGTTTAATTCAAAAATTCAGCATTAAATGTGATAAAGGGCAAAATGGTATTAATGGAAAATTAATAATTACGACTTTTTAATAAAAAAAAATTAACTTTGCAAAAAAAAACTTTGGCGCCTATATTTGCAAATACTTTTTTAATGTGTCTAGTTACTACAATTTTCCTAAATATAATAACAAAAATGTAATTGACAAAACAATTAAAAGGAAGAAAACATCTATATGAAAGAAAAAAAAAGGAAGAAAACATTGCATTGGAAACTAAAATATTTAAAATGAAAAAACAATTGGAAAATAAAATTATCAAACTACTTATGCTTGAAGGGAGAATCATTTTTGGACGATTTTACCTTTAAACCACACTTTAAATTACTAATTTCTCATTTCATTAAAAAAAAAAAAAAAAAAAACCTATACCCACCCGTAACTAGAGATGTCCACGGGGCAGGACGGGGTCGGGGAATGGCTTCCCCGTCCCCGTCCCCGCCTTAAAATTCAATCCCCGTCCCCAGAAAAATTCCCGATTTTATTTTTTGGGGATTGGGGCGAGGATTCCCCACGGGGCACTGGCGGGGATCGAGTTCCCCGCGGGGATTTTTTACAATTTATTTTTTCTTTTTCTTTTTTTTATATTTTTTGGATAAAAACTTCAAAAAATTAGATTTAAAAAAAAATATATCTATAAGTTTCAACTATAATGTTAATTATCAAAGAAAATATTCATATATATAGAAAATATCATCAACAAAGATATATTTATTTGAAAATTAAAGGAGTAAAATTAAGAAAAAAATATTAAATAAAATAATCGGGGCGAGAATCGGGGAATTGGGGACGGGGAGTACAATCCCCATCCCCGGCCCCGTTTAGCCAACGAGGATTTTTTCTCCCCCATCCCTGGCCTCGCTCCCCGCCTAATCGGGAATTTCCGCCCCGTTAAGGGTGGGTCCCCGCGGGGAAAGTGGACATCCCTACCTGTAACTTTAATGGTCATAAATAATATTATAACATTCTACATATGTTCATGAACGTGGGAAAGTGGCCGTTCAAAACTTAGTTAATATTTATTCTCAAAAAAAAAAAAAACTTAGTTAATATTTTTTTAATGGTCATAAATAATTTTGGCATGAAGTGGGTATTAATATGTTTTTGTAAGTTTTGGAATGGTAAATGTTTTTGTAACTCTCTATTTTTTACCAATAAAAATAAATTAATTATCTCATTTCTTCACAAACTCTAGAATCTACATTTTTAGTGTGTTTCATTTCATTCAATTCGTTTTATAAAAAAAATGTTCATTTTTCAAAGTATCTCAAGATTTTTATGTTACAAGCATCTTCAAAATGTCTCGAGATTTTTGTGTTACAAGAATGTGATGTGGAATCAATATCTTGAATCCACTTTGTGACCTATCTATCTTACTTTAATGAAGTGTTATTTAACCATTTATTAAGAATAGTCGTATATTTATGTTTCTTTATTTTATTTTGTTGTTATCTTTGTTTTGGTTGTATTTTTTATCATGAGTTTATGAACTTTCTTCGCAATTGCTTTCTCAACAATTGAATTTAGTATATTATGTATTTAATTTTCAATACAATTTACTTTCCTAAAGGCTCTTCAATTTTCCTAGCATTCCAAGATGTTGGTTCTATATTAAAGTTACAAGAGAATACTACTTTAAAGTGTGTCTTAGAGAAAAATCATTCTTTGCGATTTTATCCTTAAATCACACTTTAAATGACAAACATATCATTTCATTTTTAAAAAATAAACTATATTCACGTAATTTTTTTTAAAATAAAATATGAATTAAATACTCAATATTAACACCATAAATTTGTTCATGGAACATGTGAAAGTTGGCTTAATGGACATAATAAATTTGTAGGAGAGTGTATTAATTCATTTGTAAGTTTTGGAATGGTAAATGTTTAATTTTACTAACTTTTTTTTTTCATTTCCTAAATTTTTTTAGTGTGTTCATTTTTTCAAAAAAGTTTTGCAAATGCTCTTTATTTTTTAAAATATCTCAAGTTTTGTTTTTGTGTAACAAAAAATTTCAAGTTTTCAAAATATCTTAAGATTTTAGTGTTATTTTCAAAAAAAGTGTGCATGAACTACATATTGTTGTGTGTGTATATATATCTTGAATCTACTTTGTGGTCTATCTATTTTTATAAAGATGGTTTCTTCACAAATTTTTTCTCAACAATTGAATCTTACTACATTATTTTTTTAATTGTTTACTCAATTCATAACCTCCCTAAAGACTCTTCAATCACTACTAGAAAAAGTAGAATAGATGATACTCTTGAAAACAAAATTAAAGGCGGAAAACTAATAAAAGTGTCATAAATAAAAATGCGCGTTTTATGACAATTTATTAGAATCATTTAATAAAAAATTTAAAATATAATTAAAAAAAAAATTAAAATGTCTTTAAATTATATGAAACGTGAAAAAATTGGTATACGCGGGACAAAAGGGATGAATTGTTTTAAAAAAACACCTATCCCCTTTCACTTTCTAATTTGTTTTCCCTCTTTCTCTAAGACTTTTTCACTTCCTTCTCTAGCCTCAAATTTTCATTTTTCTCAACTCCAAAAATTAGGGTTTCTCAACATTTCAAGCAAATTACTTGGAGAAAACTTCCATTTTCCGGTAAGAACGAACCCTCTTCTTTGTTGGCGAGTTTTTTTTTTTTTTTTTTTTTGCATTTTACTGGACAACATAGCTAGGCCACTACAATAGCCATGAACACCAAAAGCTTTTCCTTATCATCTTGAGGTTAGTTCTCTTCTTTCAACCTTATAATTTCTTCATGTAAATAAATTTTGATGAAATTCCTTTAATTGTTTGATTCTCACGTTTTTTCAACTTTCGATTTTTCTCAGATTTGCCATTTTGCTTTACTTGTTTTCAATTTCTCAATCTCATTTCTTAGTTCTGTCATAGAGAGTTATCCTAAAGAGTTTTGGGTCTTGGATTTTAAGAGAAAAAGCAATCAATTTCTAGTTTCCAATGTCATTTTTCTGTACTAAAATCTTTCTAAGATATTTTTTGTTTGCTTTAGTAAGATTTCAATGTCAAGAATCAACTTCTTTAGAAGGCTCATCTTTAAGAAATCAAAATCTTAATTGATTTTAATGCTTGATTTTGTTGCACAGGGACATTAAGAAATACAAAAAGGTTGAGCTCTCTGCCTTGAGAATGAGTACTAGTTCCTAAATATATTTTTTATTCTCATAATGTTACATTATAAATAAATTAGGTATGTACTCAAGAAAGTTCCCTTGGTTAAGCAAACAGAGAAGTTCAAGTGCATTGACCACCAAGAGGTTAGTTTACTAATAAATATCAACTCTTAGAATACTCAAATTATGAGTTAGTGTTCATAAGTTTTTCCAATAACTGATAAAAGTGACTCTATTCTGCATTTAGTATCCACAAACTAGTAAATAATTATTAGTAGAGGGTTTATTTACTAGCCGCCTCATATTTAAAGACAATGCTTAGCATTGGCACGATACAACACATAGAAATTGGAGAAAATAAAAATGACATTTAAAGAAAGAAATGAGGGCACGATAAGTTACAGAAGAGGAAGAACATTTATGACCCCAAATATGATTACATGTGTTTATTATAAATTGAGTCGTGGTGGGCTTTTAGCTGGTTCAATGATGAATAAAAATAAAAACAATCGTACTTTGTTTTTCTTCTTGTTTGTCTATTTTGTTTTACCTTCGGACTTTCTAAAAAGAGATTTGTAAGGGCATAGATGAGTGAACTACAGATTCTTTAATTGAAGAAGATCTAAAGATTGTAACTAGTAGAAGAAGGTGCGAACTACCGTGTATTTTTGTATAAATCAATTCAATGTGATGCATTTGGGGTGCATTTGGAGCACCGGTTTGGTTATTATAGACTGAAGGTTATTATAAACGGTGGGTTATTATAAATGGTGTTTGAGGGGCAAGTTATTATAACATGGATTTATGATAAACGATGTTTGCGGGACTGATTTTGTAACAAAAAGTAATATATGTAAGGTGTAGATAAACGGGCACATATGTTTAGATAAACGGGCACGCAGGTTTAAGTAACCACCGTTTATAATAAACGGAGGGACAAACATCGGTTGGGTTATTATAATCAACTCAGTCGTTTACATAATTGACTTGAGATATTTATAATTGAGTTGTTTGTTGTTTTCGGCTTCCATGGTGGTTGATATGACTTTAAAAAAAGTTGTTTGTTTTTGTTTTATTTTTTTTTAATTTCATTCTTCTCGTATTTTTTCGTCAATTGAGATAAGATTAAGATTTTTGAATTTTTTGTTCACCAATTCAGCTAACATTTATATATTTTTTTCTTCATTTTTCTTAGAAAGTTTTTCATCTTCTATGGGGGCGATTTCAACACTTTCCTTTTGTTTGCTTTGCATTTTTACTAAGGTACGTTTGGATTCTCTTAAAAGGCTTCTTACTTGATTTATTTTTTTGTTTTTAAGGAATCGTTTGGGTGCCAACTCGTGACAATCTTCTAAGGTTGAATTCGAGTAAGTTTGCTCTCTTACATGACTCGTGTTGGGTATATTTGATTATGTGAATCATGTTGTTTGCTTTTACTAGCTTAATAGTTTTCTTTTCATTTTAATTTTTGTATTTTCTTTTAGAGTGTTTGTTGGAAATTACACATTACATTACCTTTTAAAGTATTTGTTACGATATTATAGATGAGTGGATTGATATTCATTTATATTTTTTTTCTCCCTACTTTGACTAGGATATTGATCTTTTAGTTTTCTTTACCAAATGTAACTACATCAATCTCTCATGACCAATCTATTGGATAGAGTTAGATCGGTATTGAGAATGATGTGGTTTTGTTTGATGATTATGAGGTTTTTAATGCTTGGCACCTTTTGTGTGGGCGCTTTTAATGTTGAGCGACTCGTCATTAAGATAACTCGTTACTACAGACCTATACGTTTTTTAGAAGACCAACATTCTTCTCGTCGATGTTTAAGCTTGTGACATTTTTCCTTTTATTTTGAGAAACAAACCTTCTATAAGTTTTTTAACTTATCGATTTGAACCTCAATGTTTAATATTCTTTTACATTCTTCTAGATCTTGCATATCAAATTCTTTGTTGAGTAATGTCTTGACATGTTTAAAATTATTTTTAGACTTGTTAACAATTAGCATATTATCGACATATAGCGACAGAAACATATTCGTATCATATGAAACAATATTTAATTATATGTAAACACAATTGTCATAGGAACTTGTATAAAATCTTATTTTCAATATGTATTTATCAATCCTTTGATATACTAGTATCTAGATGACTATTTTAAGCTATGTATAAATTTATTTAGAAAACAATATTGGTCTTATTTCCCTACCTCATACCTTTTAGATTGAATTATATTTAAGTATCATTAACTTTTAGAGAATCCAGTTCTCCATTCATAGATTTTTCCATTTAGATGCCTGAAATTACTAATGCTTTTTCAAAAAGAAATTGATTCATTTTTATCTGAAGAAACTAGCTACATTTATTGCTAGACTATGTGTAATTATTTTGCATATTTCCCTACCTCTACAATTATGCATATTTTGTGAATTGTGGCTACCCTGCAGCAAAGGTAGCCACATGGTAGATTATATATGATTTTCATTGGTAAAGCATGTGTAGTTTTTTTTTTTGGTTAGTCATAAGGGTGTCGTTATGCTGCTGAAATTTTGAATTAACTTTTCTATTTTATTTACATGCTTCCATTATAATGTTGTAGATACTTTTGATTTCACTCTATTATTTATCGATTGCCCAATTCTTTTAGTCCTTGAATTTGATGTGTTTTCTATGAGTTTTGTTGGATTTTCTAGCTGCAAGAACTCCGACTAGGCAGCCACGATATGATAGAGAAGCTAGTTGAAATAGGTACGTCTTCTATGTGTGTGTATATATATTAATGTTTTTGTTCAATCAAATGGGTGAACATGTGTTGAAGTTTGGAATAATTGTTTGGAATAATTGTTGGTTTGTCTCAAGTACCAATACATTCTCATAATCGATGTATGTATTAAAATTTCTAATTTATTTGCATGCTTTCATTATAATGTAGTGGATACTTCTAAACAATCTTGCAGGAAGTTGTTGAGTTTTGTCAAGTAGATAAATGAGAGGTTTAGTCTTCATTTTCAGTAACTTACTTTCTATGCAATATTTACATGTTTCTTATGCTTTTTAAAAAAAACTTCTTTGGTTTATATGTAATGTAGATGGTTGAAGTTCTTTTATTATCAATAAGAAAGCTCATATGTTATTATTTTTTTTCTTTTTGTCAAATCTCACATGCTATTGTTAAGTAATATGTTATTACTTTCTATGCAATATTTACATGCAAGTGCTTATTTTAGAACTTTATATGTTTGACCTTTACAATTATTTTTGTTGTTTTAATTGTTCGTATCTAGGTTAAATGTTGGAGCCGAATTTGACTTAGATTCATCTTGAGTGGAGGTATAACTCTGAACTATGAGTATAATAACAATGTCCAACCATACATTTTTCTTCTGGTTTGTGTGATTAAGTTTCAATAGCACAACTAGTTAATGACTTATTCTTCTAGTTTTTTTTTTTATTGATCAATTTGTTGATGACTCGTTTCTATATTGTTTAAGCTAATATATTGGAGAATTTGTTTATTTTCTTATAGTGAATGCTTTGCAAGTTAAAGAGGTAAACTTTATCTACTCTAATTCCTTAAGGTTATTTTAGTTTTTAACATATAGACACATTTGTTTAAATATTTAGTTTTAGATTGAAGCTGAAACATATATTGGTTTGATGTTTATAGGGAATATGGACATGAAAATAAAGAGGCTAGGGAAAATACATGTATTGAAGCCTCCAGACGTTCAAATTTTGATGTAAGCTTCATTCTTTTCTTCATTTTCTTTTCTTGCTTAAGGTTCTTAAAGATTTATTCATGCATACTCGTTAGAATTACTTAAATTTTCTTTTCTTGTTTGAATCTCTTTTCTTATTGGTAAGAAAGCTCATATGTTAGTGTGAAGGTTGTTTGAAACTCAATTTTTCTTAGGTTTTGCATGAACACACTTAAAGGATGAAGCGGTGAAGAAATGCACTCATCCTTTACTAGTTATTTTTGCTGTAAAAAACTATGTGAATATTTATTACAAGTGTAATATTATTGTCCTTTTGTTATTTTGTTCAACACAAATATTTTAAGTCATCAATGAAATTATTTACTGACAAGTCTTTTATTGGTGAAGTTATTTTTCTTGAAGAATATTATGTATGTATGATAATAGTTAAGAGCAAAAAAATGTTGCAAATAGACACAACAAGCGTCATGAAATAATATAAATTGATAATAAAATATTTGTCAATAATTAAAGATATATGATTAAAATAAAGAGTCATGTTTGATTATTTGGTGATTAAAAATAAGTGTCAATAAATAATATTTATTGATACTGTTTAGGTGTCATCAAACAAATATTAATGATTGCAGAAAAGTATCATCTAAAACATGTTAATGACACTTGCTAAAAAGTGTAATGTAAAAAGAATAGATGATGTGCGATACAATGATTGCAAAGAAGTATCATCTATTGCTTTTCAATGACACTTATTAAAAAGTGTCAACTAAAGAGAATAGATGATGTGCGATACAATGATTGTAGAAAAGTATCATCTAAAATGTTTGTGACACTTTTCTGTAATCATTATATCCTAGTTTTGTAGTAGTGAATCTTCTAAACATTCCAAGATGTAGTTTTATATTCATGTTGCAAGAGATCTATGCCTATTTTAAATCATTATCTTGAATTCGGAGTTATAAATTTATAACTCTACTTTGATACGGTTGAGTAGCCATGTTTGTTAAGTAAATTATAGAGTGAACAAATATATTTTAAGTAAGGAATTTAAAGCTGGGATCTTAGAGTTTATTATTATTATTATTATTATTTACTTTTATAATTAGCATATTGTTATTTAACTTTTCTTCTTTTTTTTTTGTAAGAAAGTTTGTTGTAATACATTAAAAAAAAAATAAAAGCTTACGTTTAGAACAATACTAGATCATAAAAGTAGAGAGTTATACGTAGAAAGAATTACAAGCTTATAAGCTTATACTTATAGTTAGATTATTTTATTCAAAGAATATCTTTACTATTCAAATATATATATATATTCATTAATTTAAGACATATTAATTTTTTACTTAATATGTAATATATTTTCAAAAAAAAAAAGAGTATTAAAATATCATTTAGAATGAAAAATAAATCATCAAATTGAACCAATATATAAATAACAATTGTCTCCAAGAGGTGGCACAATGGTTGTAGACTTGGGATGCTCCCCTCGACACCTCCCGTATCTCTATTCTTTGCCTATAAATAATTAATACAGAATCTCAAATGTGGAAGGCTAAAAGGTTATTCCACAAATAAAAAGATATTTAATTTTTAATTAATTTTATAAGGGACAATGATGTAATTTTAAGTCTTAATTTTTTTTTTTGTAATCTTCATTCTTTTGCTATAAAAATGAATCTTCCTAATAATTTTTTTTCCCGAATTTACAAAAAAAATTTCAATTTTCCATCAATTAATAGCTCTTAAAAAATTATTCAATTTTTAAAATATTAAAGATATCATTGTTAAGTTGCAAGAGATTCATATATGTGTCGTCAGACCTTTTTTGTTTTTTTTATATGTATATGTCATTAAGGGAGTATCTTAAATTTGATTAATTGACAATTTTATTACTTTAATTGGATAAAATTTATAATTAGACAATTATCAAGTTAGTTTCTTTTTTAAAAATAAAACTATCAAATTAGTAAATTTATTTTAAAGAATGATAATTTTTTTTTTTTTTGAGATGTAAAGATGATAACTTAAATAAGAACCTTTTGTACTTATATTAATCATTGTTAATTAATTTAAAATGTTTCTTGCAAAAAGTTTGCAAAAAAACGTTTATAACAAAATTATAAGCAAAATTCAACTATTTTATGATTCATAAAATGTTTAATTAATTTTAGAATACAAAAATTAAAATACAAAATAATAATAATTAACTAAAAAATCACTTAAATTATTTATTACATGAATAGTGTGAATAATTTTATAAGAGAATTTACCACCAGCTGCACATTCTATATTTGGTGCAAAATTTTTAAAATAATTATCTATAACATATTTATTTTTATCACTCAACTAGTGATAGAACTCAATTTGGATTTCTATCACTGATAGAAAACTCAAGCAGTGATAGAATGAGTCTATCATTGATTGAATTCTATCACTAATAGAACTCAACAAGTGATAGAAGTCAATTTGAATTTCTGCTACAAATTAATTATTTTTTATTTTGTGCTATAGATGGAAATATTTTTGCAATTTTTTGTTATACATGCAAAATCCCCATTTTATAACTCAATCATTAGTTTAAAAATATTTTATCCAAAAATAATTCGATTACTCTAACTATGTCAACCATTAATTTTGTGAATAATTTTATATTTAAGTAATAGAAATAATCAAAAATAAATTCAAGTATACAAATAAAAATTATTAAATTAATAAAATTAACATTTGATTTAACTTTTCTTTTTTAGAAGGATTTAACTTTTCTTATATATTTAAAATAGTTGTTTTTTATTTCAATATTGTCATTTATATTATTTTAACAACTAAATATTTTTAGATATAGTATTAACACGTGCTACGCACATTGCTAATTTTCTAGTATAGATATAAATCTGAAATAGGAAAAAGGAACAAAAAAAAACATATATGTAAAACATTCAGTGAGAAAAACGTATAAGAAATTAAAAAAATAAAAAACCAAATAAAAAAATTGTTTGAGAAAAAAAGACAAACATTAAATATAAATAATAAATAAAAGTGTCAATTAGGAAAGTAGCTATTTTAACCAAACTTATTAAACCAAACTTATTAAATAAATATCTATACTTCTAGAGAGTTGAAATAAATGTCTAAATCTAAATTTTTTAATTTTTTAAAAATAATTAAATATATTAATGGACTTTTGTACTCTTGCAATTAATTATATTTTTTATAAGTTAATTCATTTCATTTTAGATTTTTTGAATAACCACCTAAATTCAAATCTATTTTATTTAAATTTAGATTATCTTTTTTTTAGAAAAAGATTTAGATTATCTAATAACTACCAAATCTATTTTTGTTTTGAAAAATAAGAAGCATAGATCTTTGATAAAAAAAAAAAAAAAAAAAGGCAACTAGACGAATGTTTAGATTTTGGATAAATATTAAGAGAATGTCTACCAGTTTAAATAAATGTCTTTTTTTTTAATTTGAAAAATTAATTATTAATTTGTAAATAAGAAATGGACAATTATACCCTTCTACTTAATTTTTGTTTTTTTTTTTTAATTTTTTAATAAAACTATCATTTGAAATCTCTTTTTCTCTGTAACAACCTTGAGAAAAATCTTAACAACATTCTTAACAAGTCTTTAACCAAAAGATGAAAATTTTAAATTTATTTCAAAAGATAAAAAAGAAAGTATATTGTTAATTATTTGAAATTATTTTTCGAAAGATTTGAGATGAGCATTTAATCATAACCGTATACATGGTCCAGTGAATTCTTTAATATTGCAAGAAGTAACAAATATAAAAATATAAAGTGAATTCCCCTCAAATCATTTCTTGAATACGGACGTTGGATGCGAAAAATACATGCTATGCTTAGCATAATTCATTGGTGTTGTAGGTGTCTTATGTTTCTGGTTATATACCATGTGTACCAAAACATACTATCATGATTTCAACCGCTTTTGCATCTTTTGTTTCTGGTTATATACCATGTGTACCGAAACATACTGATATGATTTCAATCAGTCCTAGTTATATACCATGTGTACCAAAACATACTGCCAGAACGCACTAGTTTGTCTCTGGTTATATACCATGTGTACCAAAACATACTGTCATGATTTCAATCTCTTTTGCATTTTTTGTTCCTAGTTATATATCATGTGTACCAAAACATATTGTCATTTCAGCCAGAACGCAACAGTTTGTGTACACACCGTTTACTAACCCCGCACTTCTCTATCTCTGTTACCGTCAACCTTATATTTGTAAAGAGAAAGGCAAAACACTCAGGCTTGTATCCAGTTTGAGACTGGGGTGAAAGTGGATAAAAATTGGGATATTGGGGATCCGATGTCAACACATTTTGTGGTATAATTTGAATATACATTCGCGTCGTCCAAACTCCGTTAAAAGCAATTGTAATCGGCGTCACTTTTATTGATGGAGAAATCCGTGAAAATCAAACAAAAACTTGTGAATAGCTCCCCTCAACGGAAGTGAGATCCAACAAGACTCATGAGATATCTTGAGTCGCAATTGTATCCCCAATCTCCAAAAATCAAAATCATGAACAAAAAGTGTGAGTGTGAAAGAAATCATGAATAAAAAGTGTGAGTGGGAGTGAGAACGATCGAAGAATGTGGCAAATGTTGGATGCAATGAGTTATAAAATGAATAAAAGGATAATTTGCGTTGCCATGAAGAAGATGATCAAAGACGATTTGGCAATTCCTTGCTGTTAAATAAAAAACGATCTGACAAAGATATTAAATAAATTAAACAAAAAGTTGAAAGATATTAAAAACAAATATATGACTTATTGTATGGAAATATTCTCTCATAGATTTGAGGGTGTTAGTCTTGATAAAAAGAACCTTTAATTAGGTTTTGTAATTAATAAATATATTTAAAAATAAAATAAAATCAAGGGTATTATGGAGATATTTTAATTATCTTATCTCACTGATTTTTAATTTAGATACTCATTTAAAGTCTTAAAAAGTTTAGATATTTTTTAAATTATTTTTTAAAAAGTAGTCATTTACTACTATTTTCCAAAAAAAAAAAAAAGAAATCGTTGATTTTTTAATTCAAAATTTTGGAAAATCAACCACAACAAAAAAAATTGAATAATTTTTTTAATGTAAAAATTGGAAAATTATTTTAAGGTTCATTAATGAATTAGATACATCCTTTTACGTCTTGGTACTTAAATGCAAAATAATGAGATGAGAATAAAACTTAAATTGTTTTAAAAAAATCGACGTACCTGTGCGATTCATTTGCTATGTCAGTTGTAAAATGTACTTTGATGGGAGCAAATGTATGCATGTACACTTAATCTATAGATGGAGAAAATACACCATAAGTTCCACCACACATATTCTTCTCTACTATTATATTGTAAATTGCATATGTGCTAGTACAATTTTAATACCATACAAGCGTTGTACATGCCGCTTGAAAAATCTATAATATCCATGGACATCCTTATCTTCTTCCATTGTTATCATTTTGCATTTTCATATTCGACTTTGTGCAGGAAGACGTTGGAAATCTTAGAACTTTCGTACTATACATCTATGTGTGTACGAGTACGATTTTTTGTCAAGATACAATGCAACTTGAAAAATCCTTATCATCCACTATACATCTCTGTCTTGCGTCAGAGTTGCTCGTTATCTTGAAACTTTCGTCGATTTAGGGGGTGGAGCTAGTGATATGAAGTCGTGGGTATTGTTCTTGTGAACAAATATCTCATAAGGTGAGGTTGGACTTGGTCGGTGACATGCACTACAAGAAAAAAGGTGTTAGCCGACATTTTTTTAATCATCAGGTAAAGAACGTTGGTTAAGCATAGTTTAACCGACGGTTTAAAATCGTCGCTTAAAACTCATTTTAAGCGACATTTTTAAAAGATAGTCGCCTAAACAAAATCTCAGCCAACGTTTTTAATGAACGTCGGCTAAGTTTTTATTTTCCCTCCTGAAATTAGTTTTTTTCTCTTTTATTTAAAATAATAGCCGACATTTTCCACAAAACGTCGGAGGAAAGGGTCTTAGCCGACGTTTTAAAACCGTCGGCTAAGATTTTGTTAAAAAATCCCAATTTCTTTTCTTCTTCTCCTCTTTTCCTTTCCTCTTTTTCTCTTCTCCACTGCCGGCTCTTTCTCCTTTCTGCTCTCTGCCTCTTTTCTTCTGCTCTTGCTCCTTCTCCGACTCTTTCTCCATTATCCGTCGTCGGCTCTTTCTCCCTTCTCCATCGCCGACTCTTTTCTCCCTTCTCCGCCGCCAGCTCTCTCCCTTTCAAAATCTCCACCGATCGTCTTCTTCTTCCGAACAAAATCCTCCAGACTCTTCAATTGGAACAATTCAGGTTCTTTTCTTCACAAATTCTCAATTTATTTTACTCAGAATCGTTCATAATTGCATGTTTACACAAAATTTTCTATAGATATTGTTGTTTGAATTTGATAGAAGGTCTTAGATTCAAAATTGCTTGTGACATTATTTTGTAGATTCTCCCAATTATGAGTAAAAACATTGTAAGACATATTAATAGAAACTTGATGGGGGCTCAATTACTTCATGACTTGGCTGGATGATGACCTGAAAATCAGCCTAAAAAATCAAATGTCTCAAGAAAATACCAGTTTTTGTTAGGTAAGAATAACTCAATAGCTTTAAATACTCCAAATACATTATATACATAAAGCTTTTTATATACTTGGGGTGGACTAGATTGTTATTAATTATAGCCAGGTAGATTTATTTGCCCTTTTTAATTTGGGCTTTTATTTTCCATCTAGTTTCACTGCTTTGTTTTAACATCTTCTCTAAGCTTAAAATATGACATTACTCTATTGAATTTGAAGTAGGGTTGTAGATAATATGGAAGTTCGAACTAAAATATACCAAATTGATGATTGATGTTTGGAACATATTATGATTTTCTTTTTAAAAAAAATGGAACACCATGCAGTTGGAAATTGTTATTGAGGCATTAATGGATGAAATTAAATTGAATTATTTAAAAATCTCATTTTGTGGTTTGTATGATTTGAGGGCAATGCTCGATAAAGACAAACAAGCCTCTCATTTGTAGGACGATAAGTCATCTATTTTATAGTTATTGTGATAATAAGTAGGGGTGTACAAAAAAACCAATAACCCGAGCTACCCGGACTACCCAACCCAAACCGTAAGGGTTGGTTGGGTTATATTTTTTAAAATTTGGGTTGGGTTAGATTTTTAGTAAACCCGGATTTTTGGGTCGGTTCACGGGTTTTGGGTTGGGTTCAACCTGGAACCCGAATATAAATATATATTTCTTAACATATCTTTGTAGTATAAAGTTGTTCATAGGCTAGTGGTTGTAAATATTTTCTTATTTTATGTTTTCTTTTTCTTTTTTTGCTTTTTTTCCCTTCTATGAGCAAGTAAACTTCAATTTTTCTCAAACGTTTTTTCCTTCAAGAATTTATCCAATCTTTTTATCTCTTATTAGGTTAAATACAATATTTTTAAAATTTTAAAATTAATTCTTATCTTTTTAAAAAAATCTCATACTCTTTACAAAATTAGCTTTATATTTAGTCAAATTTTATACCGGTATTTGACTTCCAAATATTGAAATAATTAGTGTTTTCGTCGAATTTGTTATCTCTCCTTCCAACTTTTAATCATTTTGAACCAATGAACCCAACCCAACCCAACCCGAAAATATAGGGTTGGGTTGGGTTGGGTTGAAACTCTAATTGGGTTGGGTTGGGTTAAAAAGTTGATCGACCCAAATTTTTGGGTTGGTCCAAAAATTACCCTTAACCCTACCCAACCCAACCCATGTACACCCCTAATAAGCCGACAAACTGTTCAAATCATGGGATTCATTCCTTAATTCACATAACGAGATTAGCGAAATCAATCAGCAAGATTTTATTGTGCTAATGTAGCTACCGATCTAAACCAGGAAGATTCGAGAAGACCGAGAAGAAGATTATAAGAAGAGATCATTACAACCATTTTGGGGAGGAACACGAGAGAGTTCACCACCATTTTTTGTTTACTGTTTTCATTTTTAAGATTCATTTTTGCAATTAAGTAATACTATTTCTCAGCGTGTTATTTTTCATGTTGTCATATGTGTTTCTTGTTTACGCTATGAATTAATTTCATTAAGGCTAGGTTAGGGGAAAATGAAATAGCTTACGCATGTGTTATAAATAGATCTAGGGAGGAAATAACCAGAGCATGTTAATTAGGTTTTAAACTTAATAGTAAGTGGCGACCGGTCATCCACACACACTAATAGGTTGTAAATCGAAAGAGGAAATAATCTAATACTAGTTTGCATGTTTAGTAGGTTAGTATGTATTTTTTTATATTTTAAATCAGAGTTTAGGAATAAGCATGTAACTATTACATATATTGCGCCGATCATAATTACATTGAGTTGCAACGAAAGTTGGGCTCAATGCAAACGAATGTGGAAGCCGACGTTTGTTAGGCAAATTATGGCAGTTTTTCCTTACCGCATATTTCTTTCTAACACTGTGAACGCATTCCATGAGTAACGTAGTTGCGCCTTACTTTCTAAAATCCCATAATTATACCGTGTTCTTATTTTCTTTACTTTACGCAAAGCAACCCAATAAAAAACAAACTTATTCGTTACTTTTTGTTCACTTTCTTAACATCATCTTTTGGTAAATCACATTCCTTTTAGGATTGATAATTTACTTATTACTTGCTTCAAACCGTGTATACTTGCACGAGTGTGAATTAAAGGACACACGAGCCAACCAGTGCTCCACAAATCAGATATCAAACGACTATATGTATGCATATGTAAACGACTAGATGGACGTCTAGAAGAGATTCCGAAAATTATTTTGATTTTTCTATATATTTTTTTTATCTTCAACCTATTTTTTCATCCGCATAATATTTATCTCACATATATGTATTAATTTATCAATATTTATATTTATTTGTATTATTTATTAATTATATAACAAAAATTTTGTGAATACAATGCCAAAGTTTAATACATTAATATTTCATAAAATGTGTGAAAAATGTGATTGATTTCATAAAATGTTTATTCCTCTATTAATAATCATGGAATCTTGCCGTAGTCAAAATTATAAAATAATTACAAATACAGTCATTTAAAAAAAAAGAAAATAACAACTATCGTCATTGATATTAATTAATATTATCACTTATTTTTTATAATAGTATATTAACAATACATAATATTATATTAATAATTATTTATATTACAACTCATCCAATATAATTTCCCTAATAAATAAATACACAGTTCAAATGAATAATAGTTTATAGATTATTGATGTTTTTGTGGTATAATCATGTATCTATGAATATTATTTTAGTATTATTTATGGATTACTAAATTTATGGATTAATTATGTATTAATAAAAAAATACATGTTTTAAATAAATAAGTATTTATGAATATTATTTTGGAAAACTTATTAGATTAGTCAAATTCATAAAATAATTACAAATATTGCCACTTTTAAAAACATTAGCAATCATGGTCATATGTATTAAAAATAATATTGTATTAATAATACATATTGATAATATAACTGTATTAATAATCTACAATACTGTATTAATAATAAATAATATTGTATCAAATCATTATAATATATTAATACAATATTATAAAAGTTCATTAATACCAATATTATAAAAAAAGTATGTGAAATACTTATTAATACCAATAAATTTTAATGTCATATTATTATTAATATCGTATTATTATTATTAATACCTATAACTATGATTGCGAGCAAGTGCCTACCTTGGCCACCCTAAATCGGTTCTTCAGAAGAGCGACAGACAAGTGCCTACCTTTCTTCAAAGTACTCAGAACGAAAGGAGAATTTAAGTGAACGGAAGAGTGCGAGCAAGCTCTTGAGCAGTTATGCATACCTTAGCGAACTGCCCCTCCTATCCAAGCCGGTTCCAAGTGAAGAATTGTTCTTGTACTTGGTTGCATCCGAACGGGGAGTTAATTCAGTGTTGATCAGAGACGACAATGGGAGTCAGTTGCCTATTTACTACACCAGCAAAGCAATGGTAGGCGCCGAGACCCGGTACCCTTAGATGGAGAAGCCGACACTAGAATTAGTTACTTCACTGAGGCACCTAAGACCGTACTTCCAAGCACACAAGGTAAATGTGTTGACGAATCTTCCGCTGAGACAGGTGCTGCAAAAACTGGAAGCATCTGGCCGATTGCTGAAGTGGGCAATAGAGTTAAGTGAGCACGACATAAGCTACCAAGTCAGACCCTCCGTCAAGGGGCAAGCGGTAGCAGATTTTATAGTTGAGTTGACATTAGAATGGACTAAAGAAACATGCAATGTAGAACCCAAAGTGTGGAACTTGTATGTAGATGGTTCGTCAAACAAGAAAGGATGCAAAGCAGGACTATTGTTAGAGCCACTCGAGGGAGATCACCTCGAGTATGCGCTTCGATTTACATTCTGGACCTCTAACAATGTAGTCGAGTATGAAGCAATAATCGCGAGGCTCAAGGTTACAATAGTAGTGGGGGCAAGTGTAACGGCCCGGAAATTTCATCCTGGTCTTCCCGGGAGGCCCAGGGGCATTTTGGTAATTTTGGGTAGGGCCGACAGGGCCGGTTATGTAATTGTTAATTTCCGGAATAATTATGAGTCGATTTGAATGGGATCGGGAATTTTGGTGAAGACATTTGGGCTTGGGAAAAAGTAAAAATAAATAGGGAATTAAATAGCACGTCGAGTGAGATTCGAGCAAGGGACGTGTCGCGTGCTAGGCAAGGGGCGCTGCAAGCCGAGCCACTGGGCGTGTTTGTTAAACTATGCGCGCGATTTGGTATATATGCCGTGCGTAGTGGGATTTTTTATAAAAGCAGAATTTTCGCCCGAGCCTTCTTCTTCCTCTTCTCCTTCCTTCGCGATTTCTTCTTCTTCTCCCTCGACCGACCAGCGATTCGCCGGGTTTTCCTCCCCAATTCCAAGCCGGTTCTCATCTCGAACTGCCGGAGGTCCGATCTTCTTCATCCCGGTAAGCTTCTTCTTCTTCCTTTCCTTCAAAATTCAATTTCTTCTCCCCTGTTTCGGGCTTCGCCATTTCCGGCCGAGTCGAGGTAATTTGAGGTATGGGTTTTGTGTAGCTAGTGTAGGGGAGTTCGCCATCAAAGCATCGCTCGTCAAATCCCCGTGGATCGCCCAGAATCGAGCTCGTTTTCTCCGATCCCCTGTTCGCCCCTGTTCGTCGAGCTCGCGTGCGCAGAAGCAGCCCAGCTGCCGAGCCTCGCCGCTCATCGTCCTATGCCCGCGCGCGCGTCCTCGCCTCAGCGCCCAGCCGCATCGCGTCGCCCAAGCCCTTGCTCGCCGAGTCGCGCCTATGCATCGCTCGCCGCCGCGGCGTCGCGCCTAACGCCCTGTTTCGTCCAAGACGTAGCTCGCGCCCATTCTCGCGCCCTTTCGCCCACCACTTCGCGTTGCTGCCCGTTCGCAATCGCCCGTTAAATGCGTTCGTCGCGCTCGTGAGTTGCTCCCAGCCGAGCCTCGTTTATTTTATTATATTTAGGCCTATTGTGTGATTTTTGTTGTGATTGATAGGTTCTCGATAGCTAGTTCGAGTTCGTTCGCCGCTTAGGTTTTCGTGTCAAACGTCCCCGACCAAGGTAAGGATTTCTTACCGGAGTTGTGTGGACCCTGCGATATTATATGTGATTCTTTGATTGATCGCTTGTTTGTGTTTATTGACATGTGTAGCTAGGTATTCTATTCTCGAATTCCCGATTAGCATGATTTTCCTAATTTAATTCTCATGTTAATCCATGCTAGGTTGTTCCTTTCTAGCATGCTCAGATTCTTCCTTGCTTCGTAGTATCATGCTAGGCTCGTTGTATTCTTATTGAGCACGTATTGGATTTTATGGACTTGTTTGTCGATTGCTAGGCAAAGGTTAGAATTGCGGATAGGTAGCATCATCCGGGCCTGATGCATAAAGTACCTTGCATCCATGGCAGGGACGTCGAGCAAGTCATTCCGTCCCTCGACCCCGTGAGGGATTAGCTAACACAACGGTAGGCCCTGCAATCTTGGGTGAGGGTGGCAGTTGTTAATGCCCCAACGGTCGGGATGATAACTTGGCATTGCCTCGCCCCCGGCAGCCCGGCATGTCCTCGGCATGTTTGGCAAGAGCCCCCGATTGCCACCGTTAAAGCGGGGACGCTTGGTGTAAGCCTACCACGACCGTTCCTTGGCCCCAAAGTGCGGTGGTTCAGCCGACATAGTTTACGTGTCCGAGTCTCACACCCCTATGTCGGTGACACCGATCCAAAGATTTAGTTAGGCGTGATGATGGACATGGGCGGCTTGCCTCTAGACCCGGCACCCCATAGTTCGCGCAGAGCACGCGTGCATGCTTACGCTCATTCTGTAGCCGATCGAGAGCTCCTCGGGATTGTGAGCCAAAGTGTACCTTTCGCCGACGATGAGACAGTGCCGAGGTCGGGACTTGTTTCTCGTATAGGCGACTTATATATTGGATGTGTGGTGATATTATTCCGGACTAAGACCCTAAAGTGGCATCCGAGGCCCAAGTGTGGGCTAAGCTATGTGCTCTATTCGTGTTTATATTCATAGCTTGCATACGCTCATCGAGATGACCATGTATATCGATTGTACCCGGTTGGGGATTCTTCTTCGAGCAATTCGTTGCTCACCCTTATTATCGTGGTTGTTTCCACAGTAACCAAGTTATGCGAGACAGATGGTGAAGGAGGAGCTGTGATCATGGGGCCCAGTCTTCCAACTCTGATTTTGTGTTATGACTCTTTATGTTTTATTTTCCCCTGAATGCATGTAGCCGGGCATGGAGCCCTAGGATGTTTTATGAATATTTTGTGGATTCCAGCATTATTGTAATTAGACATGTTTTGAATGATTTTAAGAAATCTCTGATCGGACTATACTTTGGAAATGTATTTATCTTGGAACAGGTGCTTGGAAACAGGGACAGGTTCCAGGAAAATTGTCTAGTTTTTAAAGGGGTTATTTTGAATGTTTTGTTTTATTTGGGATCCGAAATCATGTCTGTTTAAATGTCCTTTACTTTGAATGCATGCATTGGGGTAAGGGCCCATTTAGTGCCCCATTCGGGTCGGTCCCTTACAGCAAGCCACCTACATGTCAGAAGCGACTCCCAGCTCATAGTCAGCCAGATCTCCGCTGCCTACCAAGCCAAAGAAACGAGGATGGTAGCCTATTTTAAGAGAGTGAAAGAATTAATCAAGTCCTTCGTAGAGGTGAAATTTCAACAAGTCCCCATATCCCAAAACGCTAATGCCGACTCTTTAGCCAAGCTAGTCGCATCGTTTGAGACAGAGGTAAGTCGTTACATCCCAGTGGAGATTTTGACCAAGCCAAGTGTAAACGTGGAGAAAGTCCACGATATAGTCACAACTCCGAATGCTAGCCAAGCAACATGGATGACACCTATTGTCCACTTTTTGACAAAAGGAATGGTACCTAATGATAGAAAAGAAGCTAGAAAATTGTGCTACCAGGCGACTAGGTACGTAATGGAAAGAAGAATCTTGTACAAGCGAGGATACTCCCTGCCCTTGCTTCGAAGTCTCAACCCTGAAGAGGCAGAATACTTCATGAGAGAGGTGCATGAAGGGGTATGCGGGAACCACTCCGGGGCGCGGTCCTTGGCTAGGAAGATAAACTAACAAGGTTATTTCTGGCCGACTGCAATAGAAGTTGCGAGACTGCTCACGCGAGCATGTGACAAGTGTCATCGATTCGCTACGATCACGCACCAACCCCCAGAAAATCTTACCAGCATGGTCGGACCATGACCCTTCGATCAATAGGGGACCGATTTAATTGGACCACTACCGCCTGCTAAAGGCAAATCCAAGTTCGTTGTAGTAGTTGTGGACTACTTCACTAAGTGGGCGAAAGTAAAAGCACTAGCCACCATTACCGAGAAAAAATTACAGAGTTTGTCTGAAACTGTATCGTCTATAGATTCGGAGTACCCCACACTCTAATAACCGACAATGGAAAACAGTTTGACAATGTCGCATTAAGAAAGTTTTGCCAAGGATTGAATATAAGTCACCACTATTCATCACCAACCCACTCTCAAGCAAATGGGCAGGTGGAAGCGGTCAACAAAATCATTAAGAAGAACCTGAAGACCAAGCTCAAGACTCTCAAGGGCGCATGGATGGATGAGCTTCCAAGAGTATTATAGGCTTACCGAACAACACCTAGAACATCAAAAGATGAAACACCGTTCTCTTTAACCTATGGAGTCGAAGCTGTGATCCCGGCCGAGATTGGTATCCCTTCACCACGAACAGAATTCTACGACCCGAGACAGAACGATCAGGAGTTGCAGCTAAACCTCGACCTACTAGAAGAACGAAGAGAAGCAGCTAGCATCTGCACAGCTGAATATAAAAACCAGGTTGCAGGTACTACAACTCAAAGGTGAGAATCAGACACTTCAAAGAAGGCGACCTGGTGTTAAGAAAAATCATGCCAAACACAAGGAACCCGAATGATGGTTCAATGGGTCCAAATTGGGAAGGCCCGTACTTGATCGTAAAAGTGTTGCGCCAAGGCACCTACCACCTCCATACGCTAGATGGGGCAGTGATACTACATCCATGGCACGTTGAGCATCTCAAGAAATACTACCAGTAGCGGAGCAGACCTCGACAAGGAACTTAGACTACAACATTTATTTCAATTCTTTAGAATAGATTATAGGCGTTATTATTCCAAAGAAATTTGATATATTGTTTTGTTATTTCATTCATTACCTCTTAATAAAATTCAAGTCATTTCTACTTCCATTGTATATGTTTAAGCACAATTGTCTTGAATGAGGGCAACTACCTAGGTGGGTAAGGCCAAAATGGCTACTCAAGTCCAAACCAAGGGGGTAAAGCCAACTAGGCTGCATAAATGGGTAAGGCTGAAATGGCTATCCAAGTCCAACTAGGTGGGTAAGGCCAACTAGGGCGCCTAAATGGGTAAGGTCGAAATGGTTATCCAAGTCCAACCAAGTGGGTAAGGCCAAAATGGCTACTCAAGTCCAAACCAGGGGGGTAAAGCTAACTAGGCTGCCTAAATGGGTAAGGCTGAAATGGCTATCCAAGTCCAACTAGGTGGGTAAGGCCAACTAAGGGGCCTAAATGGGTAAGGTCGAAATGGCTATCCAAGTCCAACTAGGTGGGTAAGGCCAATTAGGCTACCGAGATGGATAAGGCCAACTAGGCTACCTACATGGGTAAGGTCGAAATGGCTATCCAAGTCCAACCAGGTGAGTAAGGCCAACTAGGCTACCGAGATGGATAAAGCCAAATTGGTCATCCAAATCCAAGCAGAGAGGTAAGGCCAACTAGGCTACCTAGACAGATAAGGTCAAAACGACTATCCAAATTCAAAAAGGAAGTAAAGTCACTTAAGCCAATTAGGCTATCCAACAATGATTATCAAAATTCGACAAATGAAATTTGGTGTCCTAGGTCGTAAAGAAGATAATGACAGTCCAGGTCGTCAGGAGGACGTTTGCTAAAAGTTTCCTATTTATGTTCGACAAAAGAAGATGGACGTTCTTAGTGAAAATAATGAAAACCAACACCCCAGGTCACGTAATTAGTGCATGGACGATAAAAAACAACCAGCACAAGACACCTGGTCGGCATTTTAGCCACAAAAAATTTGACCGAAGTGATACAACAAACTTTGAAACACAAAGGGAACGCTTAAATAGAACACGAGCATATTCATTAATAGATAAGCTGGAGCGCGCCAAAAGTACAGACACAATCATAGACAACTCGAAGTAGTACAAGAGGAAGTAAAGACATAAGTGCAACAGACTGAAATCAGAAAATAACAATAGCATAAAACGGTCATTCATGAAGCGCCAACACCGAAAACTTGCTTGCTAGCCAATGTTAGTTCCCTAAAAAACTTTGAGTCCTTGAGGCAAATGGGGCAGAGCAAGAACCACTATTTCCAATCCAACTTGAAACCGGAGCCGAGCTCTTAGCACCCCCCAAAGGTTGGTCGCTCTCAGGAACCCCCTGAAAGAAACGATCATCATAGTAAGGGACGTGCATAGGAGAGCAGTCGCCACTCGAAGAATTAATTATGACAGTAGAGGAAGAAGGTGGAACCTAAAATTTGGCTTCTCGTTTGGCGACGATGACATCAAAGGTGGGTAGAAAGTTGTTGGAAGACAACGACGGATAATTCTCTCCATACCTGTTTATGGTTCACACCACACCCCGCTGCATAGCCTTGTTCTCTGCCTTCATAAAGGCCGGAGTCATTCGAGAAGTCTTGAACAGAAAAGTGGCATCATTCAACCTTCACTGAGCCCCTTGCAGTTCTTGAGTCAACCGAGCAGAAGTGGCTTCCTCATCCGTAAGCCTACGCTGATCGGACAGGATGGACGCTTGAGCATCCTTCAAACTAACCTAGCAGGCCTTCAACGCCTCTTCTAAAGTCCAGTAAGCCAAGGAAAATTGATCCAGCTCTTCCCTCAAACGAGAAGAGTCGACCCTCACACTGTTAACAGTACGCATATAAGACAGGTCGGAGGCCAGTTGATGTACCCTATAGGAGAGATAGAGATAAGACTGCAATAAAGAAGAGAACGAAGTCATCATCAAGACACCTTCTAGAGAGCAAGGCCAAGAAGCCAAAATTCGTTTACCTTATAGGAGTATCGGAACCGTTCATTCAGGTTATGCACTGCCACGTCATAAAACTGAGTAGTCAACCTTCGTGAAACTGAGTAGCAACACCTTCATGAAGCCCTGTCAAACCCTAAAGGCATGGGTCAACAACTCAACAGACCAGGGGGCACCATGGTGGAGCTGGAACATCCTAACAAGGCCCACTAGCAATGGATAGCATGACCTGCCTAAAGGGTCCAAATGTGCCCTCTAAGTAGGGCGATCGCAGATCACTTCACTTCGAGAGGAGACCTGAGCCTGATGGGCAGCAACAATGTCTGCAGTAGTCCCGACAAACAACTTGTCCTGATCCAAGTTCATGGCGAGATCAACGTCGCCCAATCTTATGACGGCAAAGTTTGGATCATCAAGGTTCTCAAATTTATAAATGTTGAAAGTATGAACGGGGTAGGACCTCATGTCTACATCGTAAGACCAGTAATGGCTGCATTAAGATGACCCTCGGATGACAAATTAAAACTTAGATAGGTAACTGACCTGGAAGAAGGTTGTGTCGAGCAATGGATTCCTGACTAAGGTAGTGCAAACTCTGTCTCGTTCTTTCGTCTAAACTGACAAAACGACCCAAAAACTCGTATGCGATGTGGCGTGATGGGACAAAGGACCAACCGAGCATCCCCCGCGTAACCGTAAAAAACTTACACATACGAGCCATCAACCAAACAGTATAAAAAATCTAAGTTACCATTTTCTCGGTATATAGTGGGGACAATGTAATTGGCATTGGGACAAGGAACCAACCAAGCATTGTGGCTCAATAAAGGTCGGACATGAGCAAAAGTGTAGCGTGACCAATTTGACGTTTCCAAATCCGTTTATAGCATAAAGAGTAAGGAAATCGGGAACACTAAGGGATCCCTCCATCCCCAAAATGTTCCATAGGAAAATGTTCCCAAAAAACATGTTCCAAGTATTAGGACAAAGTTGACCATGAGCTAATCCTATGGTCGCTAGCAACTCTTGAACAAGAGGGATGACAGGCAGGTGGAACCCCCTCTCTAACATAACAACATAGATGGTTACCCATCCAATTGGGGGATTTTGTGGAACTTCTCCATCCACAAGAAGCCTAGTCTAAACAAAGGGAGACATGTTGTATTTTCCTCTTATTTCGCCTAGGTCGTGCTCGGTCAGCAGGGAAACATCATCCCCAGCAAACCTCGAACCACTAGAGACCACCCGACGGCGAGACCTTCGAGTACGGGTAATCCTTTATGACTCAGCTCGAAGCTCAGCTTTGTGGTCATAATCAGGATCCATGGGCCGAACACTATGGCAAATTGAGAAACGATTATAGGAAATTGCTAGAGAGACGCGGTTTGAAAGTCAATAAGAAATTGAGATAAGAATAATCAGAGGTGGTTAACTGTGAAAATAAAGAGAAAGACTAAGTTTGAACCTTTTAAAAAAAAAGACAAGAAGCTCACCTTAAGTGAAGATAAAATGAATGGATTGGATGAAGAATGGAAGAATGGAAGGTATTTATAGGAGTTAGAAAGATGTCAAGGAGGCCAAGTCGCCTGGAGGGCACCCAAGCCACCTGGAGTCTAAGTCTCCGACAAGAAAAATAGGTATGAGCAAGTTAAAAGAACCTGGGAATACTCTTAGCCTCTACATAATATTGAAAGGTCGATCCTAAGAGTGGGGCAACTGTTATGGGTAATGTTGGGTGAGAGAGAATGGGATGTCCCGACATGTTGAGACCCTTGGAACGAGGCCCAAAAGCATCCTAGAAAGCACACTTACAGTTAGAAATTCGTCAGTCGGGCTAAACATCGATCAACCTATGAAGATACCCGAGTACTCGAGCAGTCCCTACAGGTGCCCGCATGCTAGCCAGCCCGCGTGGACGTCCCGGGCATACAGGGTAACTCGCGTGAGTGCCCAAGCACGCGAGCCAGCCCGTACAGGCGTGCAGGCGCTGACTCGGTTGGGTCAGTCGCGGTCCAGATGGACTGGGTCGGGTTGACCCGACCTAATTTTCTTCTTTCATGCTTTTTTTGACCATATCTTTCTCGTTTTAGCTCCGATTTGCATGCCATTTTCGCCCATATTCATCATTTTTCTTTATCTATGGCTAGATCCTATTTATGGCTCAGCTCAAGAAATGATATTTTCCTAAATTAGAAATATTCACCTAAAAGGGAATATTTCTATAATTATAATTTATTTTTTTTATCAAAATTGGCCACCTACCCGCCTCCTATATATACGTAAGTCAATTAGTCATGAGGTAAGCAATTTCTAAAACCCTAAACTAGACTAACCTGCCCACCTATTTCAATCTCGACTGACTTAGGCATCGGAGGCAGCGTGACTCACACCACACCGGTGTTCAGTTCTTGTTTGTTTTGTAGGTAATTCGTCCCAATCAAATTACAAATTCACCATTGATCTTGAAGACCAAATTTCGACATCAACAAAACCCAAATTCTCACCTAAAAGAATTCCCCACTGCCGATTAATAGCTGTGCAACAAGGGTGCATGTGTTGTCTGGTTTTTCGTGGATGAAATGGCTCAATTGTTCATCCCATTTCGAATTCAAAGAGGAACTCCCTTGCTCGATCATCACTCACAATAGAGGGAGGCAATCATTGTGTTTTATTTTTAAATTTTTATCTTCCAACTTTGAAGGGTAGTATATAATGGAACAATTGCATTAAACAAAGACTGAGATGAGTGTATATTCAAATTACAATACGACATGAATTGACATTGTATATGGAATTCGATAGAAAGAGAGTTCTACAGTTTCTAACATCTTGACGTCTCTTCTGGAATATCATTATGGAAAAAAATTGTGGTATAACTTTATAAAGATGCAAAATTCCAAGTTCTATCATAATCAAGGACTCCACCTTATACATAATAACAACGACAAGAGAATACACAATATACTTGTGTGCACATATTCATAACCCAAGTATATTCACTATGTGCAATATGTACGTATATATTTCATATATATTAAAGTCTTAAATTCGAGTCTTTCCACCCTTTAATTGTTGTAATCTCAAGTAAAAAAAGATGGGGTGTCTATCATTTTTTAACTAAATAATCAACTGTTTTTTAAAAATAAAATTAAATGTTTAATTAAAGTATGAATAGTTTTAGATATTTGCTAATTAGTTTGTTAGATATAGCCATTTACCTCCTTGTCCCTAATAACAAGGTGTAAAATTCTCGGTATGAGCTTTGATTTATGGTTGACCAACATTGGGTTGGACAAAACAAAACTACTAGGCTGATTATCAATGTAAGGCATTTTTCCTGCGGGGAATTCCCGAATAGGCGGGGAATGGGAAGAAAAAATCATTGTTGGCTAAACGGCACCGGGCCTGATTCTCGGCCAGTTTATCCTTTTTTTTAATATTTTTTCTTAATTCTATCCCTTTAATTTTCAAGTAAATATATATTTGTTGGTGATATTATCTATGCATATGAATAATTTCTTTGATAATTAACCTTATAGTTGAAACTTATAAATATTTTCTAAACAAATCTATTTTTTAAAAAAAAATTTGTTCAAAAAATGTATAAAAAATGAAAAACAAATCGCTCCGTGTGGAATCTTCGCCCCAATCCCTGAGAAAAAAATAGGAATTTTATGGGGACGGTGTTTGAATTTTATGGAGGGATGGGGACGAGGAAGCCATTCCCTAGCCTCGCCCTGCCCCGTAGACATCTCTAGGTGTGGGTCGCTAAAGTCAGGTCTGGCTCGATTGTTTTGTTTTGTTTTTTGGGAAATGGTACTAAATTTCTAAAATTAGGAAGTATCTTAAAGTAATGTCTACACATTTTCTGTATTTAAATTGATGTCTAAACTCAAATTCATGGGAGTGAGACAAATTATTCCTCTCCATAATATCCTTATTACCTATTTTTCTCCACAAATGTAAAAAATTAAAAAAAAATCTACTAAAAAAGGAAAATACACTATGTTCCCATGAATGAAAGGGAAAACAAATTTTACGTGTTTTTAAAATGACTTTAAAAAAATTATTAAATTGGTTCAACCAATTATCCCATGAATTTAGGGATAATCAACCACTATGTTTAACAACCACCTCACACTTGATCAATTTCATTTTCTTCTCTGCTTCTCAATTTCATATGATCCAAAGCTCGATGTCAATGGAAAAAAATCATATTACCATTGCATTTGATGGACATTGGGATATGGAGAATGTGTACTCAAATTACAGGTGAACAATATCACAACTTCTTTCATCTATCGGTGCTCGACTCGAACTCAACGAGAGTTCCAAAATTTCTAATCTATGCTTTCACAAAATTTTCGAACAAAAATGACTTAAATGAAGCACTTTATAAGTTAGCATTAAGCAAGCTTCCAATTTAGAAGCATAAAGTCTAATAAGGTACAGTTTACTACAATATGCATCCACGAGACTTGTAATTGGTACGTTCATGCGTTTGTCTATAAGGGTAGCAACTTTTGGGTGGTAAGGAAGTTCACAGGCTCTCACACATGCCCCATTGATGTTGTTCAGGATGACTATAAGCAGGCTACTCCCATAATAGTGTGTGGATATGTGGAATCTGCATTTCGGGCTAACAACAAGGTAAATGTTCATTGGCTGATGTGATTGAGTACGGGTACGGTGAGTTTTTCTCTGATCCCAATTTGCTGCATATATTATTCTGTGTAGTCGTACAGATAATTACACACAGCCAAAGGATGCAATTGCCTCAGGTGAGTTTTTCTCTTTTTAAATACATGCAGCGACCAATAAATTTTCGGTGGGGTTTCGTATGTAGTGTTATGTATGCTTATATATAGTAAAAACAATTTAATGTTAGTTAACAAATCAATTTTAAACCGTATACTTCATCCTTATTTTCAATTTTTTTTGTTTAAACCAGTTTTTGGATTTATGTTTAGATTTGGTGAAATTCTGCTAAAAAATATTTCATATTTAAATATCACATTTACTTAGATTTGGTGAAATTCTGTTGAGAATTTTTTTTTCGATTTGGTGAAATTTTGTTTGATTGGTTGTTACAAAAAATCAAATATTGGAATAATACGTAAAAAAGAAATGAATTTAAATTTCAGGGGTATAATTGTCTATTTTACATTTAGTTATTTAAATTAAAGAGTAGATATTTATTTAAAGTCTAAACTATGGGTGAACATGAGCTGGGTTAGATTGAGGATTTTTCAACACAACCCAAATTTTCGGGTTGGTCATTCTTGCAACCCAACCCAACCCAATCCAATTGAAGAGACAATGCAACCCAACCCAATCCTTACATTTTTTGGTTGGGTTGGTTATTGGATCCAATAATAAATTATAAATATAAATATTTTTTATTAAATTAATCCTACATTATACAAAAACACAATGCAATCTCCAATCAAGGTAATAAATTAGTATAAATATTAAATATGTAAAATCTACACTAAACAGTCAAACACAATTAATCATAAATCATGATTCGTATAGAAGATTTCAACTATAAAACATAAAACAAATAGATAATAATATATATATATATATATATATAACATAATTTGACCGTATATTTTATCTGATATATTAATTATAAAAACTTGACTTCTCAAAAAAAAAAATTATAAAGACTTGAAAAAGTATTAAAGAATATAGGAAAATAAAAATAATAACAATATTAATTAAATAAAACAAATATACACATATTAATTATGTGATAATTAAATATATATATATATATATATATATGTATGTATATATATAAAGTAAATAATCATTTCGGGTTGGTCGAGTTGAGTTGGGTTAATTTTAGGTAAACCTTTGACCCAATCCGACCCTTAAAAATTTTATGATTTTAAACCCAACCAAACCCAAAATTGTATTTAACCCAACTCAACCAGTCAAATTGGATTGGATTGATTTGGGTTATTCGGGTTTCGGGTTAATTGAAGGGAAATCGTAGTAATTGTCTATTTCTCACGTACTTATTTAGATATTGTCCCATCTATTTTTTACTTTAAATCATTGTCTAAATAAAGAATCAGGGATGAGAGATGATAAATTTATTCCCAAAGTGTCCTTATTCTAGATTTTCAAATTGTTATTTTCTAAAAATAAAAAAGATTTTCGTACTTTTAAAAAAAAAAAAAAATTGTTGGTATAATCTCAAATCCTTAATTTAAGGAATATCTTCTTTTCAAATATTTAAACAAAAAACTTAAATATCTAAATTTTAGTATCACTTCCGTTAGATTACACATCACATATTCTACGCTAGTTGGAAATATTGAGTATCTAATTATTATTATTATTATTATCATTATTATTATTATTTAAAGACGAGGTCTCACATCTTTTTATACAAAATTTTCGACAGCAACAGTTCTTTGCACAATGTTGGTTAAAGTCGAGGAAAAGGCCAACAGAGAATAAGAGAAGCTCATTTTGGTAAGTCTCATTCTTAGTTGACGAAACATTCTTCAATTCTTGTGAGAAAACGCATGTGATTCATTCCACAGAGCATTGAAGCATTGGACAATAATTTTTCCAAGGGATAAAGAGGAGCACTCCGTTAATGGAAGTTATTTGCGTCTATCACAGAGTGAGTATGAGATAATGAAACTGTGTATTCTAACTTTTATTGGTGCGCCACTTGAATTGAACAAAAACTCTACAATTTTTAATCTTTACGAATAAGAGTATAGCTCTAACCGAAGATGAACGTATCATGCATACAGTTAAGATAGAATGAGAATTTGTGAATGGAGTGTATATCATTTGTGTACAATGAGGTTGAGGTGTTTTCTACTTCAAATTATAACTTTTATCTCTTCAAATAAGGGCAGAAGAGTATATCTCTAACCGAAGATGAATGTACCATGTGTACAGTTTATGTAGAATGAATTTGTGAATATTGGAGTGTGTATCGTATCTACAGTTTATGTAGAATGAATTTGTGAATATTGGGAGTGTGTACAGTTTATGTATGGTGTTTTTGTCGTTCTCTTGGGTACACAAGAGAGATTATATATTTTAGGGTTATATTTTTTTATCGACCCTTCAATTTCATCATTTGCAATTTATATGGTGGATAATATCTCTCACACATTCCAACACAAAATTCAGCATAATTCAAGTGGAGCGGCATATCAGGTGAGTTAAATGCATTTATTTTTTTAATCTTAACTTTAGTAAGTAGATTTAATATTATTCATTTGGGGGAGATTTATAGTAACCATCATTTCCAATTTTTAAGTAAAAGATCTCCCATGATTGTTTTTTAGATTTTTTGTTTATTATCTTTTAAATATATTTGAATTTGCTATGATTTGTTTTCCCAATTTTAGATATGAGGATTTTTTTTTTCATATACAGTTATAAAAAAACGTATTTTATACAACTAAAAAATTGGGAATAAATTGAGGGTATAAATGTCAATTGTCATTTTATAGATTAATAATTTATTTTTTAAAAAATTAAAATAGATATTTATTTAAAATTTAAAATATGGAGGACATTATTTAAATATATTTTCTAATTTTAGACACTTTCCTAACTGTCCCTTAATTGAACACCCTTAGTCTAAACAAGTATAGACCTTCCCTTTAAATAGTTTCTAATTTTAGATATTTTGTATTTTTGCTATTTTTTTTCTCTTTTATACAACTAGGGGAATATCTATTTTTTAGATAATTATTTAGTAAATGTCTACCATTTAAAAAACTTTAAATGAGTGTCTAAATTTGATTTTTTATAAATAATTAAATAATTAATTAGATTGCAATTGACTATTATGTCCTTATTAATACTTTTAATTGATGTGAATTATTAAAATAGATTTTAGATTCCTTCCTAACCACTAAAAAAAATTAAATATTTAAATAACATAAAATCTAAATTTCTAACCACTCAAAATAAATTTGATAATTAAAAAAATATTTGATAATTTTGTTTTTAAATGAAAAGTTATAAGGATTAGTTTGTTATGAAATATGGAAAATAAAACAACATAAATTTGACGGTACATATGGTACAATTCTTTATACACATTGTAATAAATGAATATTAAATTCTTAAACGAAAGTTTAGTAAGCAAAAAAAAATTACATAGTACTTTGACAATACTGTAGCTAGAATTGTAAATTTTGCTAGAATTCACTATGTATCCATATGTATACCATGGGATGCAAGTTAAACATGCTTACAGTTGTGTGCGTACTCTCTCCACCTAAAACTGTATGAAATCGGAAAGATTGTAGGTTGGAGTACACGATGGTGGGGATACTCTCTTTGTTACATCAAATCATGTGTGACCATTTGAACGTTGATGATAATCAATATGCAAAAAAAGAAAAAATCAAATCAAATCAAATTTTGCTGGAATTAACTGTGTATTTATTTGTACACTAAACACTTGTGTGTATACTTGTGGATAGCGGTTGCTCTACCGGAAACTGTATAAAATTAGAGAGATTGTAGGCTAGAGGGGTACACATAAGTGGAAATACTCTTCTTGTTACATCAAATCATGTGTGGCCATTGAAACGTTGATGATGAGCAATCTGCAAAAAAAAAAAAAAAAAATAAAAAATAAATTTTACTAGAATTGTGTACTCATGTGTACACCAAGGAATGCATGTTAAACGTGCTTACACTTGTGTGCATACTCGTAGACAACGTTTGCTCCACCTGAAAATTGTATAAAATAAGAAATATTGCAGGCTGGAGGAGTACACAATAGTGGAGATACTCTCATTGTTACATCAAATCGTGTGTGCCCAATGGAACGTTAATGTCAACAAATCTGGAAAACAAAAAACGTTAATACTTATTTGGAAGTGCAATGTGGTAAAGATCGAATTGCATGGAAGTTGAAAAAAAATGGTCGTCTGTAGGGGATGACGTGTGAGTTGGAATACGAAGAAATTGAGAATAAAAATATGAATAAAAAAAAATTACACCCCTTATTTGGAAGAGAAAAAGTTGGAAGAAGAAAGAAACTCCAAGAAAAACAAAAATAACTTAAATTTTCTTAAGAATGGATGTCCAATTTTATAATCTGAATATAAAGTTTCGTCATTTCAATCTCCATTAAATGCAATTGTAATTGAAAATAATGAGGAGAATCAAGGGATAGGAAATGAGGAAAATAAATAAGGTAATTGAGATTGGAAAGGGAGTAGAAAACTCAATAGAATGAGATTTGAAGATTTTCAAATTTTGGGAGCAATCATGGTGATTTGTAAATTATTTGATAAAATGTTTTATAACACAAATGTTAGATATTTTATACCGATCTTGTTTGTCAAAATATATTTTTAGTTAAAATGAGTTATTTCGTCCTTATTTTATGGTGTTGGATTTGAAATATTTTAATGAAGATTTAATTATGTTTTTTTTTAATTATTTAATAGGTTAAATAATCCAATTAAAATAAGGGCATTTTGGAGATAGTATAATTATCTCTCATTTCAGATTTTTAAATTAGAAACTGATTTTTTTTTTTGAGTACATAGTAGGGGAAGGGGGACCAACAAACCCTATATAGAGGGCACAACTACTATCAAATAATATGAGAACCAAATACCGATTTTCGGGCACGAACTCGTGACCGTAGAGTTGAAATGGATTAACACCAAATTAGACATTGATTTAAAGTGAAAAATAAAAAAAAACATTCTTTTAATAAATATAGGAAATATAGACCTCATGTATAATTTCCATTGTTTGTTTTCTCGGGGATCAGTACGATCAGTTTTCTTGTGCTACAGTGGACGAGCTTTCTTCAGTTTCTGCTGAAGCTTCACCAACATGGGTCGTATGTGCTTCTTCAATGGCGGCTGAAATTTCTTCGTTTTTTATTTTTTCTTCTCCGATAGGTATGATCGAATCGCTTTAAATTGTGAGACATTGCTCGGCTGCTGGTTGGCCAATTTTCTTGTTCGATCGAATTTGTTCCCCACCTTTTAACATCTTCTTCTCTATTCATGTAAAGACCCGACTCGAAAAACGGTTCTAAACCTAGGTCTTTACTCAGCATGCAAGTGAAAAGCAAAAATGACCCAACTAGGGGTCGAATTGAAAAAACTTTTCAAACATAAGAGTGGAAAACATTAAAGCAAACTAAATATTCATTAAGCAAAACCATTCAAGTTAAAACAGTGATTGATCAGTAATTTTCTTAAAAACATAAAAGATAGTTCAATGCTACGATGAATAAGTTTTCCCTAAGGACACATGTCCAACTACATGTTGAAATCAAACATAAAAGTAAAGACACAACAGAGTGTCAGCAGCATCCATGATCTCTCAACTCCCTCCGCTAGCCGCCCCGGTGCTGTCCCAAGTTACCTGGTGGAAAACCACAGTAAGGGTGAGTATAAACATACTCAGTAAGAATCCCCGACTGGGGTACGTGTAACGACCCGGAAATTTCATCCCGGTCTTCCTGGGAGGCCCAGGGGCATTTTGGTAATTTTGGGTCGGGCCGACAGGGCCGGTTATGTAAAAATAAATAAGGAATTAAATAGCACGTCGAGTGAGATTTGAGCCAAGGACGCGCTGCAAGCTAGGCAAGGTGCGCTGCCAGCCGAGCCACTGGGCGTGTTTGTTAATCTATGCGCGCGATCTTGTCTATATGCCATTCGCAGCGGAGATTTAATATAAAAGCAGAATTTCGCCCGATTCCTTCCCCATTTCTCTTCTTCTTCTTCGCGACTCTTCTCCGACCGACCAGTGATTTCTCCCTCGTCGACCGGTCATTTCCGAGCTCCTCTCTCCGATTCAAGCCCATTCTTTCCCCGAGCAAAGCAGTACTTCTTCTTCTTCTTCTTCCTTCAAAATTCGAGTTCTTCACCCTGTTTCGGGCCGCCATTTCCGCCGAGTCGAGGTAATTTGAGGTATGGGTTTTGTGCGGCTAGTGTAGGGAGTTCGCCATCAAAGAATCGCTCGTCGAATCCCCTTGATCGCTCGATTTCGGGTTTCTCCTTCGCCTTCGTTCGCGCAGAACAGAGAGCCCGCCGCCGCCGAAGTCGCTCGCGCGCGCGCGCAAGACGCTTCGCCAGCCTCCGTGTCACGCCGCGCGCCTCCCATGTGCCGCTCCCGCGCGCGCGCCTCGCGCCTACTCTGCATCGCTCGCGCGCCCGCGTCCGTGCCCAACGCCCTGTTCGTCCGCGCGCAGCTCGCGCCCCAACGCCCGTCCGCGCCCAGCACGCCCATTTCTGCTCCCCAGCGCGCCCAGCCAGCCCCGTTGTTGCCCCGTTCGTGCAATCGGCTCGTTCGTGCGTTCGTCGCGCCTCGTGAGTTGCTCCCGAGCTGAGCCTTGTTTGTTTTATTATATTTAGGCCTATTGTGTCATTTTTGTTGTGATTGATAGGTTCTCGATAGCTAGTTCGGGTTCGTTCGCCACCTAGGTTTTCATGTCAAATCGTCCCCGACCAAGGTAAGGATTTCTTACCGGAGTTGTGTGGACCCTGCGATATATTATGCGATTGCTGATGGATTGCTTGTTTGTGTTTATTGACATGTATAGCTAGGTACTCAATTCTGAATTCCCGATTAGCATGTTTTTCCTGACTAATTCTCATGTTAATCCATGCTAGGTTGTTCCTTTCTAGCATGCTCATATCTGTTCCTTGCTTCGTAGTATCATGCTAGGCTCGTTGTATTCTTCTTGAGCACGTATTGGATTTTATGGAATTGTTTCTTCGATTGCTAGGCGGAGTTAGAGTTGCGGTAGATAGCATCATCCGGCCCGATGCATAAAGTACCTTGCATCCATGGCGGGGACGCCGAGCAAGTCATTCCGCCCCCGACCCCGTGAGGATTAGCTAACCCAAGCGGTAGGCCCCCGCAATCTTGGGTGAGGGTGGCGATCGTTAAATGCCCCAACGGTCGGGATGATGACTTGGCATTGCCTCATCCCCGACACCGGCATGTCCTCAACATGTTTGGCAAGAGCCCTTGATTGCCACTGTTAAGGCAAGGACGGCTTCTGGTGTAATCCTACCATGACCGTTCCTTGGCCCAGTGTGGTGGTTCAGCCGACATAGTTTACGTGTCGTGTCTCACACCTCTATGTCGGTGACACCGATCCAAAGATTTAGTTAGGCGTGGGATCTGGACATGGGCGGCTTGCCTCTAGACCCGGCACCCCATGGTCGCGCAGAGCACGCGGTGCATGCTTACGCCATTACAATACGATCGAGAGCTCCTCGGGATTGTGAGCCGGTGTACATTTTCGTCGACGAGACAGCCGAGGCCGGGACTTGTTTCTCGATATAGGCGACTTATGTATTGGGCGTGTGGTGATATTATTTCGGACTAAGACCGCAAGTGGCATCCGAGGCCAAAGTGTGGGCTAAGCTATGTGCTCTATTCTCGTGTTTATATTCATAGCTTGCATACGCTCATCGAGATGACCATGTATATCGTATTGTACCCGTTGGGGATTCTTCTTGAGTAATTCGTTACTCACCCTTACATCGTGGTTTTTCCACGTGTAACCAAGTTGCGAGACAGAGGATGGTCAAGGAGGAGCCGTGATCATGGGGCCCGATCTTCCAACTCGATTTTTGTATTATGATTCTTTTGTTTTGTTTCCCGATGAATGCATGTAGTCGGGCACAAAGCCCTAGGATGTTTTGTAAATGTTTTGTGGATTCCAAAGATTTTGTATCCGAACAGTGTTTTGAATGGTTTTTAGTAAATCTCTGATCAGAGTAAACTTTGGAAATGTATTTATCTTGGAACAGGTGCTTGAAAACAGGGACAGGTTCCAGGGAAATTGTCTAGTTTTTAAAGGGGTTATTTTGAATGTTTTTGTTTTAATTGGAATCCGAAATCATGTCTGTTTAATGTCCTTTACTTTGAATGCATGCATTGGGGTAAGGGCCCATTTAGTGCCCCATTCGGGTCGGTCCCTTACAGTACGATACGATGCAATCAATCATCTAGCAACCTAGTACACATTCAAACAGATATCAACACGGATCTTAGCTCTACGAGCTTACAAGGCAAATCTGGAGTCCTCGAAAGTCTCCTACTTTCGGCCTAATGATTGGTTCTCACAACCAATCCCGGGACATCTCCGAGGGTCTTTCTCCCTTGGCCAAATGATCAGCTCAAAACCCGATCTCAAAGATGTCCGACACCCTCGAGGGTCTTTCTCCCTCGACCATATGATTAGCTCAAAAACCAATCCCAATGGGTGTCCTCAAGGGTCTCTCACCCTCGCTAACAAATCTGGACTATCGGGAGAGTACCCGAAGTTTGGCTATAACTGGAAGGAACTGGTGTACTCACGAACATTAGCCCGGGGGAGCTCTCTGAACCGGCGACTAACGCGTGTGCGCGCACACCGCATGCTGCTGCAACCGGGGTAAATGTGGGGGCCTAAGTACAAACTACGCGGGCCAGGTACGCATGCCTAAATACTCGGAAGCGGTGTCATCGAACACGAGTGCGAGGCCCTCGACACTCATCCATGCGCACTGTACCACCGACTGAAGCTAAGAACCCGCCAAGGCGCGGCCGCACCGTAAGCGTGGTTCCGCTCTAGCAGGCTACAAACTAGGCTTATGCCGATGTGGTAGCTAATCCACATCGGCTGCCGGGGGGAAGCAAGGTACGTTATGCTTCGCTCTACTCCCGACCGGTGGGGACAACGTACGTTATGTCCACTCTCAGCCTCTAGATGATGACAAACCCTACAAGTCTAACTACGAGTACGAAATAACTGATTCCTGGCTAAACATACAAATCAACATCAATCACACTTAACCTAGCATGATACTACGAACTTAAAGCAGGAATCATAAGCATGATGGAAGAACAAACCTAGCATGGCACTAACATGTACAAACAACCAAACATGCTAGTAGGAAATCAAACACAAACTGTCCTATCCACTAACATGCTCATAAAAGTAAACAGGCATACAAGTCACAATCAAGTTAACATCGCAGGGTCCACACAACCACGGTAAGAAATCCTTACCTGGAAACAAGTAGAAAATAACTACCATGAATCAATAAATGACCCTCGAGCTTTTAAGCGAACCCGAGCAACCTAAGCAATTAATAAAAATATCCTAATTAAATAAACAGCAGCCAACAGCTTAGGGCCCAAAAGAGAAAAGACTCGGCAGTTACCAACTGAGAAGACTCAAGGTCTCGGCACCAAGTTGTCTCGGCCAGGCAGGATGACGGCAAGGCTGCGTGCGGCAGAGGCGAGCAGACGGGGGCTCTGCTGGGCGCGCTGGCGCGGGGACGATGGGCGCTGGCGCTGGGCGCAATCGTGCAGACGCGACGGCATTGGGGCGCCGCTGCGTGCGGCGACGCGGCAGAGAGAGCGAGGCGACGCGAAGCTGGTAGGCCGAAAGGAGCGCGCGCGAGCGCATTTCGCTAAAATGGCGCTCCGGCGAGCGGATCGGGCGCGGGACGACGCGCGGCGAGGCGCGCGGCTGGGCTGCTGGGTGTTATGTCGCAGCGACGGCCCCGCTAGGCGTCCGACGGCTAGGCGAGGCAGGGGCTGGGCGGTGACTCAGTGCGGTGCGGCTTGGTGGCTCGACTGGGTTCCTTGGGCTCGATTGTAGGGCTTGGTGATTTCGGCAAGGAGAGAAAGTTGGAGTGAGGGGGGGGGGTGTGGTCAAAACAAGGGAATTAGTTTCTTGATTGATTCCTTTCTTTTCCTAATTTAAATAGGCCTTGGTGACCTAAATTCCCTTCCCAAGGCTTCCTCCTTCGAGTCCCGGCTGAAAAAATCTTTTCTCCTTATTAAAACTCATTTAAGTCAAACTCCCAAGTTATCATTTAGGGCAAGGGTTCAAATCCCAAAGGAAGCACTTAAATTAAAACTAATTTTGCTAATAACCAAACCACTTCCAAACAACTAGCCCATACTTCTTGGGTCTCGCAATCACAACCAACAAGTCTCGACAAAGGCAAGAATGGTCCTGGAATCCTGAAAATCCACAGATCCTGACCGGGGAGCAAAAAGACCAAAATACCCCTAAGGGTTAAAAAGCTCTAACGGCCCAACCGATTGCCCCAATACTGAATCGAAAGTACCTGGGAAACCGGAACAGAAAACTGGGCCGTTATAATTCATTTCTAGTTCGATAGGTTAGATTCCTTATACTTTACTCGCAAGATTTCGTTAGTGATATTGTCTGTTTGTATCAAATTGATTCCAATTAATTTGGGGTTGAATTAAAATAATTGTCTTTTCAACTTCATCAGCATCATACACAACGAACGCTACATATTTTGTTAATTATTCTTTTCTGAGATTGTTGACTGTTTGGGCGGCAGCTTTCCTTCTCCTCTACACATTGTTCTTTGATTTCTTCTACCCATTGCCTTATTTCTTCTCTAAGCGCAACCCTTATCTTAGCAGCTAATTTATGAACTTTTAATTCTCTACTTTTCTCGAAATCGTAGTTGTATTGATAGGAATACTAACAAAAATCTCTTGAACATAATCTTGTTGGTCTGAATTTTGGCCTTGATAGGAAAAGTTGGGTAAACCCTTGTGATCTTGGTCTATTTTCATAACCACTGTAGCAGTCTCTACTTCTTGATAAGTTTCCAATCCATCAGCTTAGACTTTTGGATTGATTTGTGGTTTAACATAATTCAACATGGTATCAGACCAGGTGGTCATGAGTTCGAATGCCTGCCTATAGCTAAATTTACCCCAATCCATCAATTTAGGCTTTTGGATTGATTGATGGTTTAATTTAATTCAACAAGTTGTTACAAAGAAAATACTTCCCAAGGTATTTTCTTGAAAATATGGGTGGGTTGTTCGAAAACGAGCACAACTTCTGAAGCATCCTCTTGCGAACAAACGTCATCAAGAGTTTCTCGGTCTTCCACCACAAGTCAATTGGCCCAAAGACGATGATTTGATACCAGATTGATGTAGCCTAAAAAGGACCGAAAGACCGAATGGTGGGAAATCTCCCAGAATCATGCTTCAATTTTTATTCAAATGAATCAATGTTATCCTTTCATGGGAAAATGACTAGTATTTATAAAATATTAAGGTAACTAACTAACTAATAGAAAATCACCCAAATACCCTAATAACACATTGCATGAGTTTTTGCTTCATCTTCTTTTAGAGTTTTTTTTTTTTAAATTTTAATTGTTATCACCTGTAGGTGCTCAGAGTTTTCTCCTTTCATTCATCACTTAAATATTGTTTCTATTGCAAAAAAAGAAACTTATACAATTAATGTCCTGAAAAACAGAACAAAAAGTGAGCGTTGGATATGGTAGGTGCACGTATCCAGTTAAATAGATGGCAGAAAGCAGCAGTTGCACTTGGTTCAGCGGTAGGCGCTTTGCTAGATCCATGGCGAGCAGATCTAATAGCAGCTCTTGGGGAGACAACGGGAAAACCTGCATTTGAAAGGGTACTTGAAAGGATGAAAAGAAATGCGGAAGGCAGAGTAAGCTTTTAATTATGTCGTTTTATGTCTCATATTTCCATGTTCATTTGCAAGTGTATTCGTAAGGAATGAAAATGAACTTAATATGCTTACTTTTAAGATGATGAAGTTTAAAAAAAGATGATGAAGAATACAAAATGAAAAGAATTGTCTCTTTATCAGTGGATAGAACGGTCCTTGTATAAGTATTGAAGTCACTTTTATTTGAGTGCTGAAGAAACAACATAGGTTATTTGCCTTAATATATTTATATTTGAGAATGAATTGGCACTTGTAATTAATTGAATTTATGTGTTTGTGTATTCCTGTTGGCTGATTGTGTATTCATTCCTCCCCCTCATCTTCGAGGCTTTCTTTTCTTCCTTGGAAACACAAACATGAAATGAATGTTTTTGTTTCTTTTATTCACCAAAGTATTAGTGTTGGAAATGCACCAAAAACATATGGTTTGGAGATTATGACAACCTGAAAATATGACTCGATTTCTCAAGATAAAACAAAATAAAACATTTCTATCTCATACAAGTAGGGCTAGGCTGTGAGAATCCCCAAAAGTTAAAATAATTAGGAAATAGGAACATGATTTGGAGATTGAGCAATCTACTTAGGAATTTACCTATGAACGTAATATAACCGAGGGATTGTAACAACCTGAGCAATCTACTTAGGAACGTAAAATAACCTGCAAGGATCCCCAAAAGTTAAAATAAAGCTTCAAGGTTTCACAACACAAGCATCTACTGAGTACATGACAACCTGGAACTTAAACCTAAGACTTCAGTCATATCATTGCATCACATAGCCAACGATTATAAGCAAGTCTCATCACCCGGTCCTGACAAACCTCGGAGAGAATACAACAAAGTAACATAATGAGTATAAAATTCAAAGTAGGTAGCTTCTTAATGTGATGAAAAGTATTATTCTATATTTAGTGAGTTGTTAGGATTTGCATCATTCTTAGTATTATTCTATATTTAGTGTGTTGTTAGGATTTGCATCATTCTCCTTGTATATATATATGGACATAGTTATATCAATAAAAAAAGAGCACGACTTCTCTGAGTCCCAAAATATTGCGTAACATGGTATCAAAGCCATGTTTAGGGTTTTAAAATATTGAATCTTAGGGTTTGGGTGTGTGCTTCTCGGGGTATTCGAATAGTACTCTTGCTGTTCGAGATAGCCATCAAATAACGTCAGACCGCGGAATCTGTCGAGCCCGCTGTAATTTGCCGCCGCGCCTTGCCGGAGGTGGTCGTCACCGCCACCGTCATTCGAAAGCCCGCTAGCCGATCTACCTTCATCTAGAAGATTTCCGCCGCACGAAGAACATAGACCTCACACGCGCCACCGGAAGTTTCAGATCGCCGCCGCAGACGGAGGCACGTGAGAGCGAGTGGAGGGGTTTTCCAGGGCTTTGAGCGCGACAAGCCTCTCTTCGTGTCTGTGTGGTTTGTTTTTGGTTTTCGGCGATATTTGGTCTAGGGATTGAGGTTTAGAGCATTTTTTTTTTGTAATTTCCTACTGTGTTTTGTTTAATTCGACGTTGATTCTCTGATTTCCAGATTTTAGATTGGTGTTTTACGCTTGGAAGAATATATGGCTGATTCTAAGCACACGAGTGTTATTTCTCACTCGTCGGAAATCACGAAGCGTAAGTTGAATGGCCTCAATTATTGCGATTGGAATAAAACAATTCGGTTTCATCTTCTGAGCATGGAGATGGAGAGTCATATTAAGGATGATGCACCAGCGGATGAGTCAGAGAAAAGAATATGGCTTAGAGATGATGCTCGACTATATAATCAGATTCAAAACTCAATAGAAGATGATGTGGTCGCCCTGGTGACTCATTGTAATAGCATCAAGGAATTGATGAAATTTCTGGAGTTCTTATATTCTGGAAAGGAGCAGGTGACAAGAATATATGATGTTTGCACATCCTACTTCCATGCTGATAAAAAATGACAATCAATAACTGCGTACTATATGCAGCACAAGAAGAACAGTGTCGAGCTCACGACTCTTATGCCTTTTGAGGCAGATATAAAAGTTCAACAGAGTCAGAGAGAGAAGATGGGTGTTATTAGTTTTCTACAGGGTTTAGGTCCTGAGTTTGAAATGGCAAGGTCACAAATTCTCTCTGGGACTAAGGTGCCTAGTTTAGATGAGGTTTACATGAGGCTTCTTCGTATTGAGAGTCATCCTCAATACCTGTTAGGATCACAGCCTAACAGTGCACTTGTAGGGAGACAAGATTCGCGTTCTGGGAAAGGTGTGAGTTCTTACGCACCTAAAATCAATTATGATCGGCGACAAGAGCATGGTGGAGATAGCAGACGACCAGATTCGAAAGGTGTTATGGTATGTTATTATTGTCAGAAACCAGGGCACATGAAAAGGGATTGTAAGAAGCTACAGTATCATAATAAAAAATTTCAAGCAGCCCATGTTGTGTCATCCGATGCCCCTGAACGTTTAGTTCATGCTTCCGCGGATGGGTTTGCTAGCCTCCAAGTGTCACAGTCATCTTCCTCGATGCCTCCTACTGCAACATTTGCTGAGGCAGGTAATAAAAATCGATGCCTCCTTACCTCCTCTCCGAAATGGGTCATCGACTCTGGGGCTACATCACATATGATGATGTAATCGTAATTTTTTGTAAATCCATTATCCCCGGCCCCGTTCCCAGCTGTCACCTTGGCAGATGGGTCATCATCTTCGATTCAAGGGTCTGGTCCGATAAATGTTACGCCCACAATGTCTTTATCTTCAGTATTATGTCTACCAAATCTTGCATTTAATCTTATCTCAATTAGCAAACTTACCCATGATCTAAATTGCTTTGTGTCTTTCTTTCCTGGCTACTGCTTGTTTCAGGATCATATGACGAAGATGATTATTGGTAGAGGATATGAGTCTGGCAGTCTCTACTTACTCGATCAACAACCAGGGAATGAGGTTGCATGTTCGAGCACTGAGTCTTTGTTTGACATTCATTGTCGGTTAGGTCATCCGTCCTTGTCAGTTTTGAAGAAACTTTATCCAGCTTTCAGTACTTTGTCATCTTTAGATTGTGAGTCTTGTCAATTTACTAAATTTCATCGTCTTAGTTCGAGTCCTAGGGTTCATAAAAGAGCTGATGCTCCCTTTGATTTGGTTCATTCCGACGTTTGGGGTCCGAGTCCTGTAACATCTAAAACAGGATTTCGGTATTTTGTAACCTTTGTGGATGATTTTTCTCTTCTGACGTGGGTTCATCTAATGAAAAATCGTTCTGAGTTGTTTTCAATTTTATGTACATTCAATGCTGAAATTCGAAATCAGTTTCAAACTTCTATTAAGATTTTATGCACTTATAATGGGGGAGAATACTTCTCTAATCTCCTCGGATTTTACTTACGTGACAAAGGAATCCTTCATCAGTCGTCTTGTGCTGATACTTCATCTCAAAATGGAGTAGCAGAACGGAAGAATCGACATTTACTTGAAACTGCAAGGGCATTGTCGTTTCAAATGAATGTTCCAAAACACTTTTGGGTAGATGCGGTATCTACAGCTTGTTTTTTTATCAATAGAATGCCTTCTTCCGTACTCCGTGGTAAAACTCCGTTTCATGTCTTGTTTCCTACAAAGGAACAGTTCCCAATTGCACCCAAGATTTTTTGTTGCACTTGTTTTGTTCGTGATATTGTGACGAACCCGACCCAAAACATGGCCCTAAACTGGGGTTCTCACTCAGCATGCAAGTTAAATATGATATCAAACGGTTTAGTGCTCATATTTAAAAACCTTTCAAAACATATGAGAAGGGGGAACCCTTAAAACATAATCAACAATTTAAAACAACCTGGCCAGTATTTATAAAAATATACAATACAATTTAAACAGCCTTTAAACAATGTTCCCTAGGACTCTGCCCATCTACATCTTTGAATAAACAATGCAATAATAAATGACAGAGTGTCGGCAGCTCCCCATGATCAATCAGCTCCCTCCGCTAGCCCTCCTGGTGTTGTCCCAAGTTACCTGAAAGATAAATAAGGGTGAGTATAAACATACTCAGAAAGAATCCCCAACCGAGGTACAATACGATACATCAGTCATCTAGCACCTCAACATGCAAGAAAACAGCTATCAACACAGATCATAGCTCAACGAGCTCATAAAACAAGATCTGGAGTCATCGGAAGTGTCCTACTTCCGGCCTAAGGATTGGATACACTGACCAATCCTGGGACATCACCGAGCTATCTTTCACTCGGGGGGAATGCACTGATCCCAAGAATGTCCTCAAGGGCCTCTTGCCTCATTGCTAAAATGGACTTACGGGAGAGTACCCGAAGTCTGGCTCTAACGGAAGGAATGGTGTACTCACGAACATTAGCCTAGGGGAGCTCTCCGAACCGGCGACTAACGCGTGTGCGCACACACCGCATGCTACTGCAACCGGCAAATACGGGGGCCAAAGGGCAAACTACGCGGGCCAGGTACGCATGCCTATGACTCGGAAGCGGTGTCACTGATCACAGTAGCGCGAGGCCCTCGGCGCTCATCATGCGGCTGAACCACCGACGAAGCTAAGAACCGCCAACGAGGCTTACACCGCTGGCGGTGGTTCCGCTCTAGCGGAGCTACAAACTAGGCATACGCCAATGAGGTAGCTAAGTCTCATTGGCTGCCGGGAGGGGGGAGAAAAAGCAATGTATGTTATGCTTTGCTCTATATCCGACCACTGGGGACAAAGCACGTTATGTCCGCTCTCAACCCCTGAAGCAACGCTTCGCTTTACTCCCGATCGGTGGGGACAAAGTACTTTATGTCCGCTCTCAGCCTCTAGATGATGACAAACCCTACAACTCTATCTAAGAGTACAGAGCAAATAAATGATTCCTGGCTAGCAAGCAATGACCGACATCAATCACATTTACCTAGCATGATACTACAACTTAAGCAGGAATCATAAATATGCTGGCAGAACAAACCTAGCATGGCACTAACATGTAAAATCAGGCAAACATGCTTGCAAGAGGTCAATCAAAGCTGCCCTATCAATATCATGCTCATAACAATCAGCAATCATACAAAGCACAATTATGATATATAGCAGGGTCCACACAACCACGGTAAGAAATCCTGATCTGGAACAAGCAAGAAAACAATTACAAATCATAATAAATCAACGAGCGATCCTCAAGCCTCTAATCGAGCCCGAACAGCCTATACATCAAATAAAGCACCCAAATCAAATACATAAAACACCCCAATTAAATCCAAAACCAGCAGCCAACAAATCAAGGCCCAACGAAGAAAAGACTCGGGAAATACCATCCGAGAAGCCACAAGGCTCGGGCCAAGCCAACACACAACAAGCAGGCTGTCGACGGCAAAAGGGCTGGCTGGGCGCTGTGGCGCGGGCTCGAGCTCGGCACAAGGAACGGCGCGCGGGCGCGAGCTGGGCAAGCAACAAGATCGCGCGAGAGGCGAGGCGAAGGGCTCGGGGCGCTCAGGCTGGCACGGCGATCTACAGAGGAGAGCGACTCGGTGCGGCTCGGCACAGAGTAGGGCGGCACAGACCAGGGTGACACGGGCCAGGGCGCTCAGGCTGGGCTCGGCGAGACCTGGGCGAGGGCGAGCTGGGCGACGGGGCTGGCGAGCTGGGCGCTGGGGTCGGGCGACGCGACCTGGGCGCTGGGGTAGGCGAGCTGGCTCGGGCTGGGCGGCCAGGGTGGGCGACCAACGGGGCTGGGAGGGTGAGCTCGGGTTGAAAGAGAGAGAAAGGGAAAGAAAAAGAGAAAAAGGGAAAATGGGAAAAAAAAAGATTTTTAATCTTTTTCGTTTTCTCTTTTTATCCTTATCCAAAATTAAATCCAAACTTATCCATTTTTCCAATTTTCCAAAAATCCTTAGAATCCTTAAATCCCATTTCCCGGCTTCCTCCATCGAGACCTGACTGAATCAACCCTTTCCACTGAATAAATCTCACTGAAATCAGCCTCCCAAATCAACACTAAAGGCCCGGGCTCGAGTCCCAAAGGAAACACCCAAACAACCATCACTTTGCCCAAAACCCAAAACACAACCGAACTCCCAAACGAATAGCCCAAACATCTCGGGACTCATGCCCACACACAACAAACAAGCCTCAACAAAGGCAAGAGCTGCGTCGAAGCCCCGAAAATCCACAAATCCCGCTCGGGAGCAAAAGACCAAAATACCCTTAAGGGTCAAAAAGCAGACTCTAACGGCCCAACCAACCATCGAATCAACCTAAGCTCCTCGAGGCGGGATAGAAAAGCTGGTCGTTACAATACTCCCTCCTTTTAAGAATTTCGTCCTCGAAAGTCCTAAGATTTAAACGGCTCTAGGAATACTCCACTGATTCCTAGCCAACTGAACTTCTCGGCTAAAACAACACTAGCCTTCTTTGAGAACCAAACCCTCTTGGGTTCTCAAAGGCTCAAAGCCACAAAGCTAACCAATCTGCCACAGACTATCTCAACAAAGACTGGGCAAAGCTAACCGAAAGGCCACTGCTCCGATCCGCTCAAGGATCTCAGAAGGCCCTACAAACCAGGGGCTCAATCTAAACCCTGTTAATCCAACACTGAACACCTCTCTACGGTGTTACTCTCAGCAAACTCGCAGACTGGGCACAAGCTCCAAAACTCAACGCCACGCACTGGCGTAACTTCTCTGAATGCTCACAACTATTAACAAACAGCCTCAACACTACACCAAGCTGGCCAAACAACTGAACCTCTCAGGTTCCAGAAACCAAACGGCCTACGCTTACTTCACAAGAGACCAGCGAACCACAAAGCTTGCCTACAGCCTTAATGAAATACAATCAAACCACCAACTGGCGATTGATCCAAAAGGCAAACTTTTCCCACTAGCACGAGCTGAAACTTCAGCTACGGCCAACCCTAAATGGCCAAAACCAGGCACAAGCTCCACTCGGCCAAGCCAACAAAATGGAGCCTTTCAACGGCCGAACACAAACTTTTCCATGCAAATCTACTAGCAACTGGCCAAAGAGAACATTGCCAGGCAAGGAAACAACCAACGTTCCTCTCATGGAAAATCTCGGGTAGCAAGGACTAAACCATCACAGGGCTACCTGCAACACAACACCTTGAGGATAGCAACTCAAGGGTTTAACCAACCAATGCCACGTCACCTCTGTGCCAACTCACTCAACTGTGGCTCAGCTAAAATGCCAACTACGAATGCACAACAACAAAGCCCGAGAAAGGCTTGCTTAGCAGAAACTCAAACCAAGCTCATAACGAGCAAAGCTCGCCTCTAAGCTACCACTCAACTCTTCAGTCCAACTGGCTACTCAAAGGACTTCTTCCTTTTAGCCTAGGCCTAACTCATCTTGCGACTAGAAACTCCACACTCGGGACATCGCAAGGAATACGAACTGACGAGGCTACCTCCAAAGATAATACTCGAGGCTGGCATCCATGGTGCAACTCAACCACCATAGAAACTAGGGGTTCCTCAAACCCCAAAGAACCAACAACTTTCCAGCAAAAGCTCAACTCTTAAACTGGCTGGCCTCCGCTCTTGCGGGGACAAACAACTTTTCGCTTGCTGACAACACCATGCAAGGACCCTCTCGCTGGGCTAACCACTGCGCTACTCTGATCCACTACACAACTCAGGAGCTACGCTGACTCCTTCTAAACGGGAAACGATTTCCCAGCAAGCGAACTCTGAAGGGCAGCGAACATCACACACGCTCGCTGACTAGCTCAAACTCAAGGGCAACAACATCCAACTCAACTTGGAAGCACACCCAAGGGAAACCTCATCTGATTGGACCACCAACCAAAACTAGCAAAACTTACTCAACCTCCGAGGGAGGGGTCAACTCCCAAAACTACCTGCCTAGAAACAAGTCCTCGGGGCAACGCCCTCTTGCTCGAACCGAGCTAGTTCTTGAAACAATCAAGAGAACCAAATCTTGGTCAACACCAAGCTCCAACTAGCCTCCAAACCGGAACCAATCCGGACTCTGCTCCAAACAAGCACTAGCTTGCTAGACTACCAAGTCTCCAAGCAACTCACCCAAGGAACACTGCCTGGGTCTGTCTGAGCTCTTGAGAGGCTCTCCACAACCTAGGGATCCTCCGATCACCCTCTGACACACGCGGTCGTCAAACGAATCTAACAGACAACCGGCTACAAGGGCACAACCCTCTCCAGCATCTCAACTACGTTGGCCAACTCCAACTCTTGAAAACCAAGAGGACCAAAGATGCTACAGAATGCGTCATCCTCCTACTCAAGCATCAACCACAACATACCTTCTGCCCAAGGTAAGGGTCCGAACAGCTCTCTTAGCCATAACGATCAGAAACTGCGCGGCTTTGCTACCACCGCTCTTGTTCAGTTCCAACTGAACTCTGACCAGGCTAAGGACCAACTAGCAAAACATGCTTAAACAACAACCTGGCAACGAGCACGACATCCTTACAACCAAAGCTAGGGCACTTGCCAAGAACCAAAGCCTTGACAACTCAAAGACTGAGCACTGGTTCCTCAACACGAACCCCTCGTGGTTCTCCAAACATAACCACGGAACGAGCTACACAATAGTACACCGGGATGTACAGCTCCAACTTGATCCAATGCCAACAAGGGCTCTCACACAGGGCAACTTTTGCCTCCAAATAGAGCCACAACTAACAAGGGAGCAACAAGAGTTCAAACCCTCTCGGGGCCAACTCACCACGAAAAGCCACATTGGCCAACTCACACTTACAAGAGCAAATCCACACCAAGCTAACATACCTCAAGCCAATATGCCCCCTAAACGTTCCGATCAACCATCCAATTCATGGCACTAACACTGGATCAACCACGCATCCATCGATGCCAACACTACCCATACAAGGGTAAATCAAAGGGTAGCCGAATCATGCTACCAGCAAACAGGCTCACAAGCTCACAAGCTCACAACACAGGGGCGAGAACTCGAACGCGCTAACTCTTAACAACCTACAGCATCCTTTGGTACCCAACTCTCGGAGATCCTGAAAAGCTCCTACTTTCCCTCGAAAACCTCATACTTGTAGTCCTCTGACTACCACCGAGCTAGATCTCCTATGCAACCCAAACAGGTGCAACCTCAGGAAATGGGTACAAGACTAGCAGGGATGCTATACTCTGGGCGGCCATGGAACCACCTGCACAAAAGTGCCAACTGGCCTGAATCTAGGCCTCCTCTCAAAGCTAACACAAATCAGCCTTAAACGAGCTTTATGCCCCTCTGAGGAAAGGGAAGGTCACACTCCAAGTGACGGGGCAAACACAAGAGTCCAAACACTCGAGCATCCTAATCTCTAGCATCTCGTCCAACAGACATGCCACGACCTACTCCTGCATCCCACTCGATGCTCAACAAAAGCTCAGGCTAACTCATGCATCTCACTCGATGCTCAACAAAGCTCAGGCTAACTCCTCGGGTGGCAACAACTAGTTCCACACTTGGAACATCCAAATAAAAAGAGTGCTCCACTCTACTAGCCCGCTGAAATCCACAAACGGATCAAACCCTGACAAGCAAATTCCACTCTACACCCTGGCTACGACGGTACAAGGAGAACTGGCTGTACAACGACAGCAGGCTTGCAAGGAGGGAAAAGATGTCTCTACATCTGCCTCAAGCCACTAACACGGCAACTTGCCAATCAATCGGGCGACTGGTGGAGACTCTGCTAGTCCACCTCTCACAAGGGACTTCCACCACCAACTGTTGTACCAAACAGCACAAGAATGACACATCTCGACCTCTGAACAGCAGGGCATCCCAACACACGGATGCTAAACTCAAACTTGGCCAACCGCTTTACTACTAGCAGCAGGACTTTCTAAACACCGAGCTCTACAGGCATCCACTTGCCAAACTGGGCGGCTCCATCAACGCCAACAAACTCATCTGCATAAACCTGCTGATCATGCCCTCCCGGGAACCTCCGGGGCTACAAGAGCTACTGGGGAAATGCTGAAACAAACTCGTCATTTGTGCTATCTCTGTGCTCGAGACTCCTCACTACGCGCTACAAATCGCACTGGTCTCCGCTCTCGATAGCTAAAGACCGCCATCAAATCTCTCAGCATTTGGAGCACACTCGCTCAAGGAGTCTCACTCGAGGCATGCCACCTCTACCCTCCACTTGGCAACTCAAGCGCCGGGGCCAACTCGCCAACGGGCCTAACAAACCCGGACGCGGCCTCAACATCAACACAATCAGTCCAACTCCTTGGTCGGACATGCCAAGCGTCCTGCTCCTCTGAGTGCGATCAACACACTGGCGATCTGCACAAAGCACCTCCACCTTCTCACTAGGGGAAAAACCAACAACTGGGCCACAAATGGCCTACGTGAGTCTAATCTCTGCCTCCCTCTAAGTGCGATCAACATACTGGCGATCTGCACAAAGCATAAAAGCTGGCCCACACTGGGGCTCTCACTGCTCATCAAACTGCTCGCACTGCGGGAAGTTGGCATGATGGCTCTCTAAGCCCAATCCAACAACGAGTCAGAACCTGCTCGTCTCCGCTACACAACTCTACACAAGGCGTAAAAGCTAGATGAAAAGTATTGTAAATTCTTACCCCTTAGCTTAATTGAACTCAGACAAACCTGGCGGTCGTGGAGTGCTGATGATCATGGGAGCAACAACCTACAAAGCAGGTTAGTCTACAGAATCTATGACTCGGTGCTCTAATACCAAACTATGAAGAACCCGACCCAAACACATGGCCCTAAATCGGGGTTCTCACTCAGCATGCAAGTTAAATATGATATCAAGCGGTTTAGTGCTCATATTTAAAAACCTTTCAAAACATATGAGAAGGGGGAACCCTTAAAACATAATCAACAATTTAAAACAACTTGGCCAGTATTTATAAAAATATACAATACAATTTAAACAGCCTTTAAACAATGTTCCCCTAGGACTCCTGTCCATCTACATGCTGAATAAACAATGCAATAATAAATGACAGAGTGCTGGCGGCTCCCCATGATCAATCAACTCCCTCCGCTAGCCCTCCTGGTGTTGTCCCAAGTTACCTGAAAGATAAATAAGGGTGAGTATAAACATACTCAGTAAGAATCCCCAACCGGGGTGCAATACGATACATCAGTCATCTAGCACCTCAACATGCAAGCAAACAGCTATCAACACAGATCATAGCTCAACGAGCTCATAAAATAAGATCTGGAGTCATCGAAAGTCTCCTACTTCCGGCCTAAGGATTGGATACACTAACCAAACCTGGGACATCACCGAGCTATCTTTCACTCGGGGGGAATGCACTGATCCCAAGAATGTCCTCTAAGGCCTCTTGCCCTCGCTGCTAAACTGGACTTACGGGAGAGTACCCGAAGTCTGGCTCTAACGGAAGGAATGGTGTACTCACGAACATTAGCCCGGGGGAGCTCTCCGAACCGGCGACTAACGCATGTGCTCGCACACCGCATGCTACTGCAACCGGCAAATACGGGGGCCAAAGAGCAAACTACGCGGGCCAGGTACGCATGCCTATGACTCGGAAGCGGTGTCATCGATCACGCGAGAGCGAGGCCCTCGGCGCTCATCTGCGGCACTGAACCACCGACGAAGCTAAGAACCGCCAACGAGGCTTACACCGTTGGCAGGGTGGTTCCGCTCTAGCAGCTACAAACTAGGCATACGCCAATGAGGTAGCTAAGTCTCATTGATTCACGGGAGGGGGAGAAAAAGCAATGTATGTTATGCTTTGCTCTATATCCGACCACTGGGGACAAAGTACGTTATGTCCGCTCTCAACCCCTGAAGCAACGCTTCGCTTTACTCCCGACCGGTGGGGACAAAGTACTTTATGTCCGCTCTCAGCCTCTAGATGATGACAAACCCTACAACTCTATCTAAGAGTACAGAGCAAATAAATGATTCCTGGCTAGCAAGCAATGACCGACATCAATCACATTTACCTAGCATGATACTACAACTTAAGCAGGAATCATAAATATGCTGGCAGAACAAACCTAGCATGGCACTAACATGTAAAATCAGGCAAACATGCTAGCAAGAGGTCAATCAAAGCTGCCCTATCAATATCATGCTCATAACAATCAGCAATCATACAAAGCACAATCATGATATATAGCAGGGTCCACACAACCACGGTAAGAAATCCTGATCTGGAACAAGCAAGAAAACAATTACAAATCATAATAAATCAACGAGCGATCCTCAAGCCTCTAATCGAGCCCGAACAGCCTATACATCAAATAAAGCACCCAAATCAAATACATAAAACACCCCAATTAAATCCAAAACCAGCAGCCAACAAATCAAGGCCCAACGAAGAAAAGACTCGGGAAATACCATCCGAGAAGCCACAAGGCTCGGGCCAAGCCAACACACAACAAGCAGGCTGTCGACGGCAAAAGGGCTGGCTGGGCGCTGTGGCGCGGGCTCGAGCTCGGCACAAGGAACGGCGCGCGGGCGCGAGCTGGGCAAGCAACAAGAACGCGCGGCGGCGAGGCGAGGCGAAGGCGCGGGCGCGCCAGCCGGGCACGGCGATCTACAGAGGAGAGCGACTCGGTGCGGCTCAAGACGCAGTAGGGCGGCATGCACTCAGGTGACACAGGCCGTGGCGCCAGTGGGCTCGGCGAGACCTGGGCGAGGGCGAGCTGGGCGACGGGGCTGGCGAGCTGGGCACTGGGTCGAGCGCGACGACTGGCGCTGGGTAGGCGAGTGGCTCTCGGGGGCTGTGGTGGGCGACCAACGGGGCTGGGAGGGTGAGCTCGGGTTGAAAGAGAGAGAAAGGGAAAGAAAAAGAGAAAAAGGGAAAATGGGAAAAAAAAAGATTTTTAATCTTTTTCGTTTTCTCTTTTTATCCTTATCCAAAATTAAATCCAAACTTATCCATTTTTCCAATTTTCCAAAAATCCTTAGAATCCTTAAATCCCATTTCCCGGCTTCCTCCATCGAGACCTGACTGAATCAACCCTTTCCACTGAATAAATCTCACTGAAATCAGCCTCCCAAATCAACACTAAAGGCCCGGGCTCGAGTCCCAAAGGAAACACCCAAACAACCATCACTTTGCCCAAAACCCAAAACACAACCGAACTCCCAAACGAATAGCCCAAACATCTCGGGACTCGCAGCCCACAACAAACAAGCCTCAACAAAGGCAAGAGCTGCGTCGAAGCCCTGAAAATCCACAAATCCTGCCTGGGAGCAAAAAGACCAAAATACCCCTAAGGGTCAAAACAGCTCTAACGGCCCAACCGAACCATCGAATCCAACCTAAGCTCCTCGAGAACTGGGATAGAAAACTGGGCCGTTACAATACTCCCTCCTTTTAAGAATTTCGTCCTCGAAAGTCCTAAGACGAAACGGCTCTAGGAATACTCCACTGATTCCTAGCCAACTGAACTTCTCGGCTAAAACAACACTAGCCCTCTTTGAGAACCAAACCCTCTTGGGTTCTCAAAGGCTCAAAGCCACAAAGCTAACCAAATCGCCACAAGACTATCTCAACAAAGACTGGGCAAAGCTAACCGAAAGGCCACTGCTCCGATCCGCTCAAGGATCTCAGAAGGCCCTACAAACCAGGGGCTCAATCTAAACCCTGTTAATCCAACACTGAACACCTCTCTACGGTGTTACTCTCAGCAAACTCGCAGACTGGGCACAAGCTCCAAAACTCAACGCCACGCACTGGCGTAACTTCTCTGAATGCTCACAACTATTAACAAACAGCCTCAACACTACACCAAGCTGGCCAAACAACTGAACCTCTCAGGTTCCAGAAACCAAACGGCCTACTCTTACTTCACAAGAGACCAGCGAACCACAAAGCTTGCCTACAGCCTTAATGAAATACAATCAAACCACCAACTGGCGATTGATCCAAAAGGCTACAAACTAGGCATACGCCAATGAGGTAGCTAAGTCTCATTGGCTGCCGGGAGGGGGGGAGAAAAAGCAATGTATGTTATGCTTTGCTCTATATCCGACCATTGGGGACAAAGTACGTTATGTCCGCTCTCAACCCCTGAAGCAACGCTTCGCTTTACTCCCGACCGGTGGGGACAAAGTACTTTATGTCCGCTCTCAGCCTCTAGATGATGACAAACCCTACAACTCTATCTAAGAGTACAGAGCAAATAAATGATTCCTGGCTAGCAAGCAATGACCGACATCAATCACATTTACCTAGCATGATACTACAACTTAAGCAGGAATCATAAGCATGCTGGCAGAACAAACCTAGCATGGCACTAACATGTAAAATCAGGCAAACATGCTAGCAAGAGGTCAATCAAAGCTGCCCTATCAATATCATGCTCATCAATCAGCAAGCATACAAAGCACAATCATGATATATCGCAGGGTCCACACAACCACGGTAAGAAATCCTGATCTGGAACAAGTAGGAAAACAATTACAAATCATAATAAATCAACGAGTGATCCTCAAGCCTCTAATCGAGCCCGAATAGCCTATACATCAAATAAAGGACCCAAATCAAATACATAAAACTCCCCAATTAAATCCAAAACCAGCAGCCAACAAATCAAGGCCCAACGAAGAAAAGACTTGGGAAATACCATTCGAGAAGCCACAAGGCTCGGGCCAAGCCAACACACAACAAGCAGACTGTCGGCAGCAAAAGGGCTGGCTGGGCGCTGGGCGCATGGCGTAGAGGCGCTGGGGCGTAGAGGCTGGGCGCTGAGGCGAGGCAAGAGCGCGCGGAAGCGGGCTCGAGCTCGGCTGGGCTACGACGCGAGGCGCGGCTCGGCATAGGGGACGGCGCGTGGGCGCGAGCTCGGCAAGCAACAGGGACGCGCACGCGAGGCTAGGCGAGGCGACGGGCTCGGGGCGCTCGGGCTGGCACGACGAGGTACAGGGGCGAGCGACTCGGTGCGGCTCGGAACAGGGCAGGGCGACACGGACCAGGGCGACACGGGCCAGGGCGACGTGGGCTAGGGCGAGCAGGGGCTGGGCTCGACGCCACCTGAGCGAGGGCGAGCTGGGCGACAGGGCTGGCGAGCTGGGCGGTGGGGTCGGGCAACGAGACCTGGGCGCTGGGGTAGGCGAGTTGGCTCGGGCTGGGCGGCCAGGGTGGGCGACCAGGGCTGGCTCGGGCGACCAAGGGGGCTGGGAGGGTGAGCTCGGGTTGGAGGAGAGAGAAAGGAAAAAAAAAAGAGGAAATGGGAAAATGGGAAAAAAAAAAAAAGGATTTTTAATCTTTTTCTTTTTCTCTTTTTATCCTTATCCAAAATTAATTCCAAACTTATCCATTTTTCCAATTTTCCAAAAATCCTTAAAATCCTTAAATCCCATTTCCTGGCTTCCTCCTTCGAGACCCGACTGAAGCAACCTTTTCCACTGAATAAATCTCACTGAAATTAGCCTCCCAAATCAACACTAAAGGCCCGGGCTCGAATCCCAAAGGAAACACCCAAACAACCATCATTTTGCCCAAAACCCAAAACACAACCGAACTCCCAAACGAATAGCCCAAACATCTCGGGACTCGCAGCCCACAACAAACAAGCCTCAACAAAGGCAGGAGCTGCCTCGAAGCCCTGAAAATCCACAAATCCTGCCCGGGGAGCAAAAAGACCAAAATACCCCTAAGGGTCAAAATAGCTCTAACGGCCCAACCGAACCACTGAATCTGAACCGGAAGCTCTTCGATAACCGGGATAGAAAACTGGGCCGTTATAGATATAAACCCTCATCGCACAAAGTTAGACCCAAAATCGTTGAAGTGTATCTTCCTAGGTTATTCTCGTGTTCAGAAAGGTTATCGGTGTTATTGTCCAAGCTCGATTCGATATTTTGTGTCATCAGATGTTCAATTCTTTGAGAATGCACCTTTCACTCTAGTGTCGTCCACTTCGAGTCTGGAAGATGATAACTTGTTCATCTACGAAGTTGTTTCCTTCCCGACTCCTAGTTTGCCTCCAACGGGGCCTCCTTCGTCTTGTCCTCCGATTACTCAAGTTTATTCCAGACGGGTACAACAACAGTCTGCTGACTCATGTCCTCCACCAGAAAATGTTTCGTCATCTGAACTGCAAGCAGCTAGTGACCTAGACCTGCCTATTGCCCTTCGCAAAGGTAAGCGTTCACGTACTTATCCCATTTTTTCTTATGTTTCTTACTCTCATTTGTTGCCTTCCACATACTCTCTCCTTACATCTCTTGATTTTGTACCTATTCCTAAGAATACTCATGAAGCCTTGTCTCATTCTGGTTGGCGCCAGGCAATGATTGAAGAAATGACTGCTTTAGATGCTAATGACACTTGGGAGCTAGTGGCTCGTCCTGCAGGTAAGAATGTAATTGGGTGTAAGTGGGTATTTGCAGTTAAAATTAACTCGGATGGGTCCGTGGCTCGTTTGAAAGCTCGTCTCGTGGCCAAGGGCTATGCTCAGTCATATGACATCGATTATTGTGATACTTTTTCTCCTGTGGCCAAGATGACGTCGATTCGATTGTTTATCTCGATGGTAGCTTCTCGAGAATGGTCGTTACACCAGCTCGATATTAAGAATGCGTTCCTTCATGGCGATCTTCAAGAAGAAGTGTATCTTGAGCAACCACCTGGGTTTGTTGCTCAAGGGGAGAATGGCAAGGTTTTTCGGCTTCGTAAATCCTTATATGGCCTGAAACAGAGTCCGAAAGCGTGGTTTGGGAAATTTAATCAAGCCCTTGAAAAGTTTGGATTGAAGAAGAGTTCGTCTGACCACTCGGTGTTTTACAGGAGATTCAATAATAACATTCTTTTGTTGGTGGTATATGTTGATGATAGTATAATCACTGGCGATGACACAATCGGTATAGTTTTGCTGAAAGAATTCCTTCACAACAAGTTTCATACTAAAAGATCTGGGAACTCTCAAATATTTTTTAGGTATCGAGGTGATGCGAAACAAGAAAGGTATCTTTTTGTCCCAACGAAAGTATGTCCATGACCTGTTATCTGAAGCCGAAAAGTTGGGGGTGAAACCTTACAGTACTCCGATGATACCAAACGTACAACTTGTCAAAGAAGGAGAACCTTTGAAAGATCCTGAACGATACAGAAGAATGGTTGGGAAATTAAATTATCTGACTGTTACGAGGCCGGATATAGCATACTCTGTAAGTGTAGTAAGTCAATATATGTCATCTCCTACTGTGGATCATTGGGTGGTGTGGGAACAGAGCATCTTGAGTTACTTGAAATCTGCTCCTAGTCGAGGAATAGTGTATGAGAGTCATGGTCATATGAGGGTGGAATGTTATTCAGATGCTGATTGAGCAGGGTCAAAAGAGGACAGGAGATCTACTTCGAGATATTGTGTATTTGTGGGAGGGAACTTGGTGTCTTGGAAGAGCAAGAAACAGAATGTCGTTTCCAGTTCAAGTGAGGAGTCGGAATACCGGGCTATGGCTCAAGCCATATGTGAGATAGTGTGGTTGCTCCAATTGTTGACTGAACTTGGGATAGAAAATGTTATACCCACTAGATTATGGTGTGATAACCAAGCAGCTATTCACATAGCATCGAATCCAGTGTTTCATGAGAGAACTAAACACATCGAAGTGGTCTGCCATTTCATTCGAGAAAATATACATCGAGGGTTAATCTCTACAAGTTATGTAAAGACCGGAGAACAGTTGGGAGATATCTTCACGAAGGCACTGAATGGAACAAGAATACATTATCTTTGTAGCAAGCTGGGCATGATAGATATCTTTGCTCCAGCTTGAGGGGGAGTGTTAGTATTATTCTATATTTAGTGAGTTGTTAGGATTTGCATCATTCTTAGTATTATTCTATATTTAGTGAGTTGTTAGGATTTGCATCATTCTCCTTGTATATATATATGGACATAGTTATATCAATAAAAAAAGAGCACGACTTCTCTGAGTCCCAAAATATTGCGTAACACACACAACATAAAGGCTCAGAATCGACCAACAGTTCTTTACCATAGAAATCGACCGCTTCAACAGGGGGCTCTTCATCATCTTGCAAGTCATCTTATGGAAAGCGTTTCACAGTATCTCTAGATATTGGTTTTTTGGCTTGGGTTACCAAGTGCTTCAAAAAACTTTATAACTGTCCTTAGATCACAATTTTTTAAAGGAAAAAAGTGTTGGAGAAGATGCCTATTGGCTGGAAAAGAACACGAGGAGGAAGAGGCATGTTGCAGAACCGACTAAGTTGGGTTTTGATGGAACTCACGACAGGATCCTCGTACTAGTTGGTATTGATTGAAATGACTGGCACAGTCTTCTTAGCAGATTAATTGCTTTTAATTAGTCTCCCTCTGTATCGGCATTAATGGAGCCTTTTTTGGGGGATAAAAAGTCGTATAAAGAAGCTTTAGAGCTCCCATCTTCTAGTGTTGATATAGAAAAAAGAACCTTGGGTTCGAAGCAATATTTCTCTTCTTCTATGAAGAAGGATCCTTCATTTTTTACATCTCTATATTTGAGCTCGTACGTGATCATACAACGTGAATGCTTCCATGACAGCTGGATGGATATTAAGAAGGCTTGTGAGCTGGAGCTCATTTCATTTGCAATCGTCTGTCCTCTACAGCTGGCACAGCCCTCATGGCTTGCGAGAATGAGGAACACGCATCAATATATGGGAAAATCAAGGGCTACTATAAAGTGGGACTACCTTCGTTTTTGTCCATGGTCACAAGCAATATCGTTGGAAAACCCCTGTGGTTCATTGCTTTGGAGGTTGGATTAGAATATGGAATTTCCCCATTGATTTGTGGATAGAGATCTTTAAAAGAAATAGGAGATGAATGTGGAGGATTCTTAGAGATAGCTAAACTCTAGCCTGATTTGACATGATGGAAGCGAGTATTTGTGTAGAAAGAAATGCACTAGAGATGTCCATTTTCCCCACGGGGTCGGGGATCCGTGGGGAACTGCCTCTATAGGGGCGGTGAATACCCAAATAGGCGATGAATGGGGGAGTGAGTAGAGATGAAAAATTCCCCGCCAGCTAAATGGGGATAGGGACGGGGAATGAATTCCCCATTCCCGTTTCCCCGTTCCCTGCCCCGTTCATATTAATATATATATATATATATTAAATACATTTATATACATAAAGCAGTAAAAATACTTATTTAGATTAATATTTTCCTTAATTAATTATTTAATTAAAAATCAATAAACATTTATTTTAATATTGAAAAAATTATTTAAGATTTAGTGAATTGAGTTAAAAGTCAAAAACATTTGAAAAAAGTTAAGAATAAAAAAAGAAAAGATGAAGAGTTAAATGGGGAATAATTCCCTATGGGGAACCCGATCCCCGTGATTTCCCTGCGGTGAATCCCCGCCCCGTTCCCCCCAAAATTTTACGGAGAATTTTGCGGGGATGGAGATTAAAAGGAGTAACGGGGATGGGGGTGGTAAAGCGATCCCCGTTCCCGCCCACCCCGTGGACATCTCTATTCATGCTTGCCAGTCGGAAATCGGGTTGTGGTTAACATTGATCCTTTCCTCACGATGGAACATTTCATAGCATACAAACCTGGTATTCATGGTAAAATCCCTCTGAATATCACTGTTCCAGCTAAAAAGTGGATAACACGCATTATTCTAACTCGCAATACAAGCACTGTTCATCATCACATAAAGTATAGGTACTAATTTTATCCTCTTATTTGAATTCTTCTGCAGATTAGGCAGCCGACTGCAAGGTTGCTTCATATGTTGTGAATAGGTATGGTCATAATTGAATCATCCACCAGCTTTTTCTTGCCCAAGAAGTGTATCTATTGATTACCCAGAGGATTTGATTCAGATTCGGTCTTGTGTTCCGTATCAACATGGATCTTTCTCATCTGTTGTACCTATCTCTACAACTACAACTAGACCTTTAGATTTTCCTTCTCCAAAAGTATGTAGTAATTAGGAAGCAAGTGGTAATTAACAACCAGATCACCACTTTATTCACGCGCAACAAGTTTTCTTCATTGGTTCCTTACTCCAACTCAGACACAGAGGATGATGTTTCTACACCTCGATCTCAATCTGTTGATGCTTATCCAACGACTAGTTTGGCTTTGGTGTTAATAAAGGCTTATTCAGAACTTGATCTTCAAGGTGTTTTTTCACAGCCTTTCGATATAGTTTCTCCCTTGCTTTTGATTATTGTGGATCATTCAGTTATGGCTGACCCTATTTCAATTAAAGCTCTTTATAGCCCTCACAGTAATCATTTATTGGAGGAGAAAGAAGAAACTACATCTTGTAAGCTAAATGATGAATACTTGGCTAATTTGCTTCCTTTGTTTTTCGCTTGGTTAGCAAAGGGCAGTATGGGCATTGCTCCTCTTCAGGATTCCACTAAGCTAGCTCCCCAGACAAATAATCCCCGTGCTCTATTGCATCAAAGAGTATAGACAAATATAAAAGGAAACTAGAAAACTTATAGACTTCATTAACTATCCTACGAAAAGCACCACCTGTGACATTAATTTGTAAACACCTCCCGTGTCTCCATTCTTTCGATGTCTTCCGGTGTCTGGCTAAGGGACGGGCGTGGTTATCCCGGGTATAGAGGAGCGAAGCTCCGATTTCAAAAAGAAAAACAAGTACTGGGTGTCAAAGGATTGGGTCTACCTCTTATCAATGATTATCATATCAAGGAATGTTCATGGCCTCGGTTGTTGGAAGAAGCTAAGAAGCACGAACACGGACACAACACGACACGACCACGTAGACACACCATTATTTAAAAATGTAGGACCAGTGTTTTAAAAGGCGCGCTAGGGCTCAAGTTCCATCTCTAGCACCACGCTTGTCCTAGGCAAGGCGCGTGTAATAAGGTGCGCGCCTTATGGCGCCTTACGTGAAGCCCTGGGAGCCAAAAGGCGCGCGCCTTGTGTGATTTTTTTTATTTCCTTTGTGCTTTTTGTGTTTTAGATCTCCGTACTGGGGCATTCGAAGCGCATGAAGGTTGATAGTTGAATATTATGTATGTTTAAAACTTCATTTATGTCCATGAAAAATGTTTTTATTGTGTTTTTTTTAAATAAGAAACCAAAAATTATGTTATTATAAGATATACTATTCATATTAAACTATGTTATTATAAAAAATTGTAGTTAATCGAAAGTTTAAAAAAATAAATATTATGCATAAAATAACCCTAATAAAAATTGAACACCAGGGCGTATATATATATGAAATAGAAATTAAACAAATGAAGTATCTTTCACATGGTTGTTGAACTTTTTCATGAGCTAATCATAGGTTATTTTAGTGGGTAGTAGAGTTAGAGAAATGACAAGGAAAGGCGAGAGCTTGATTGAAATAGTGTTTTCAAAGCGCAAGTCGCAACGTAAGGCGATACTCTCCTTGATGGCCTCAAAGTGAGAGGCGATAAAAAAGCAAGGCCAGAGTAAAGAGAGGTGCAACAATAAATGCATAACAAAATGATATATTGAGCACAAATTGATAAATAAAACATATTTCTATGCCCATAATATTTCAAATTTATACATAAATTACACAAATTATCTTATTATAAGATATACCATACATATTAAATAATTATTTGTAAAAAAATTAAAGTTAATAAAAAGTAAAATTTTTCTCTCTCTATCTATCTATATATATATTTGAAATAACAAGTAACCTGATGAGGTTGGGCCTAGGGCTCTATGTTAGCAATTACTTGGAGAGTAAGTTAGGATTTTGGTTATAAATAGAGTGTGTTAGGGTAGGGTTTAGGCATCCAAATTATCCAAATTATTGAATGAGTTATTGAGTGATTTATTGTACGACTCAAGAGATTCTCTTGAGAGGGGAGGTTCCAAGACTTATCAAAACTTGGCTTATCTTTATTCTTTTACTTTTGATATGATCTAGATCATGGATCATATCAATTGGTATCAGAGCAATTTCGATTCCTGGTTGTAGAGATGGATCAGGAAGAGGTTCGTTTATTTCGAGAGGCGTTGCTCAGTTTGATGGCCTCGGTTGGTTCTCTAGAAAAATAAATCAGAGAAAGGGTAGCTTCAATGAAAGAAGATCTCAAAAAAATGAGGAAGAGCTGTAGTGACCTAAATAGTTCTCTTAGAGAGCTCAAAGAAGAAATTATTATAGAAGAAAAAGAAAAACAATCTCAAGTTAAAGTGACGTCTAGGGTTTTGACCCCGCCACCACCGCCTCCTCCGTTACCGCCACTACTGCTGCTGCTGTCCCCACTTCTGCCGCCGCCGCCATCACCACCACCTCCGCCACCGCCGCCGTTGTCGTCTCCAACGCAGCCGTTTCCATCGCCGCTGCAGTGTCCGCCACCAGCGACGTGTTGTCGCCGCCGCAATCGCCGCCGCTGCTATCGGAAAAAAAAAAATATATGTTTTCATTTTTTATTTTTCTATTTTTGTGTATGCCCACCTTGAGGACAAGGTGCTTTAAAGGGGCGGGTATTGATAAGGTTGGGCCTAGGGCTCGGTTGGGCCTAAAGCTCTATGTTAGCAATTACTTGGAAAGTAAGTTAGGATTTTGGTTATAAATAGAGCGTGTTAGGGTAGGGTTTAGGCATCCAAATTATCCAAATTATTGAATGAGTTATTGAGTGATTTATTGTACGGTAAGAGATTCTCTTGAGAGGGGGGGTTCCAAGACCTATCAAAACTTGGCTTATCTTTATTTTTTTACTTTTGATATAATCTAGATCCTGGATCATATCATAACCTTAATAAATATTTCACATGGTTGTTAGATTTCTTTATGAACTAATTTTAGGTTATTTTGTAGATATTAAGTTAGCATATTGATAAATAAATAAAACTTTGTCAAAGAACATGCTTTGGCCTGAAGTGAAGGTGATGCGGGGTGCCAAATGGCGAGGAAAGGCGAGCCTGTGAAGGATCTGGCCTTGGCTTTTTTAGAGGTGCAATACACGTCTATGTGCAAGGCGATGGCTATAGGTAAGAAAAGGCGATGGTCTTGAAAACACTAGATTGAATGCGCTTGCCTTGGGTTGTTTAGAGGGGCAATTGCCTCCTTGTGCAAGGCGATGGCCTTAGAAACACTGACCATAAGCGAATGACAGTGAGGGGGGGGGGGGGCTTAATTTGGGTTGTCGCAAAGAAGATCCCATGGTGGGGATTGTCGAGTGAGATGAGAGAGATGGAGACGGGTGAAGGAGGGGAGACAGATGTGAGGAGAATGGTGTTCGAATGTTTTCTGTATGGAGAATGATGTGAGGGTGTTGTTGTTGAGTTTTCTAAAAGGACCCCACCGCTCATTCCTACAACCACTTTGTCTTACCAAGTACCACATCTCTCTCGACTTAGTTAAAGCTACAAGTCAAGCATTTTTTATAACTGGCCATAAAACAATTATTCTTACAAAACAACCTCTAACCCTGCAATAATTACCAAATGACCCATAGGGGTAAAATTACTAATTTACCCTTAAGGTTCTCATTAATAACTTAAGCATTAATACATAAGAATATGATACGATCCCGAGATCTTTGAAGGTCTACTCAAGGCAGAGCAAGAAGTGACGGATTTAGTTTATTACTATTCGTTAATATATTTATGTTATGGTTATTTACGTTGTATTGGGTTTTTGGGCCTTAATAGAGATTAGGTTAAATTACTATTTTGGTCCCTAGACTTTGGGGGAATTTCCATTTTGGTCCCTAAAGTATCAAAAGTCTAAATTTAGTCTCCCAACTTTGAAAAAAGCTCAAAATTAGTCCCTAATGTTAAATTTTTGACAGAGTTCCGTTAAAATGAGGGGGGTATTTTCATTTTTATTTGTATTTATTTTAATATCTCTCTTAACTTCAAGCTTTCTCTTATTTGTATAACTTTTTTTTTTAATATTTTTTATTCTCTCATTCATCTCATCTTCCTCATGTGCAGCTTCAGTCTTTGAAAGAATCATGAAATTAAATAAAACCCCTAAAGGTGAGGATGATATCGATTTCTTCTTTATAAGGTTTTGGAGGGGGAATTTCTTCGTCCAAGTCAGAATCAAGGTTTAATCCGTCAATAATAGAGAGATTGAGGCTGATTAAGACGGAGAGGGCTCAATTCTGTGACCATAGACATTTAATTTGTTATGGGTTGAAAGCAAACAGATGAAATGTAAGCTCCATCAAATATTTCAAATGAGTTTTATGGGTTTCTCTAATAATTCAGTTCTTATAACATCAACCACAACCATAATCCCTTTGAAAAACTCATCTCTCGAGCCCCAAATCCAAATTCGCTTCTCATTGAGTTTTCCATTGACACATTATTCCGTCAAGTTGAAGAAAATCAAGAATTTCTATCTCTTTTCATTTTTTCAATTTTTTTTTTGTCTTCACTCTATGTTTTAAACCATTTTGTTGATTTTTGTTTTTGGTGATACAGAGAACTCTGTTTTTTCAATGGCTTTCCTACCATTGGCCTTGCCCATTCTCTCATTATCTTCATGGTTGCACTTTTGGAATCGCACCTCCGATCAAGTCTTTGTTCAATATCATGTCTTTGCCTCTGGTATAGTGAAGAGAGATACACAAAATTAATGGGTTTTAGTAGAGGAGAACAGAAAGTAGGAGGTGAAGAGAGATAAAAAAAAAACAAAAATCTCAGTTTAACGGAACTTTGTTAATAATTTAACACCAGGGACTAATTTTGAGCTTTCTTCAAAGTTTGGGGACTAAATTTGGAATTTTGATACTCTAGGGACCAAAATGGAACTTCCCTCAAAGTCTAGGGACCAAAATAGTAATTTAACCTAGAGATTATTACCAAATTAGGTTATTTACTATGTTTACTATAAATAGGATATGATAGGTCATTATTGCATTCATTCAGTTGTCGTCTTTGTACTCTGGCTCTTTGAGAGATCCTCTCGAGAGAATTATCGTAGTTTAATAAAAAAGTGTGGTAGATTCTATCATTTGGTATCAGAGCCGTTTACCGATCCGGGAATGGTCTCGACTAAGATGAAAACGAGGATGCAAGGTTGAGAAGAAAGCTTAGCCAAATTGTTAAAGAAAAAACAGGAAACGCAAGCAAGGCTAGAATCATTGGAAGAACGATTAGGGCAAAAGATTGATTCGAAGTTCGAACAGCAAGATTCAAAATTGGACTAAAAAATTGAACAAATGAATTGGAACATTTAGATATTGTTATAACGCACTCTGGGGCTGCCGATTATCAAATCAAACCCAGTGGCCAAGGGAAAAGAAATCGCGAGTGAAACCCAAGGGGAAGGAAACGTCGTCGGGCCAGAATCGGCTAGGGTTGCAGCTGCTGCAGAGGGAGAAGGTAGCGTGGGAGGTGGGCCAACCAGGAGCAAGGCGGCAGAGACGGCACAGGCATGAGTGGCGTGGGCTGGGGCTAGGTCGAGTGCGCAGGCGGTGATGCGGGAAAACAAGGGACGGGGCCTAGTGGCTGGGGTCGGGGGCGCAGGCGCGGGTGCAGGCATGGGCGACACGAGCTAGGGTCGCGGCACGTACTTAGGAGCGGGCTCGGGTGGGGTAGGCTAGGGTGCGTGTAACGACCCGACCCGAATGGGTTCTAAATAGGCCGTTACCTCAATGCATGCATACAAATCTACAGAAAATTTGCAAGATGGTGTTCGGATTCTAAGTAAAAACTCAAACATAAAACATCCATTTAAAATCAACATCAATTCCTGAAACCTGTCCCTGTTTCCAAGCACCTGTTCCAAGACAAATACATTTACAAAGCTTACTCTGATTAGAGATTTATTTAAAACATACAAACTTTACAGCAATGCTAGAATCCGGAAATACATTCAGAAAACACCCTAGGGCTCCGTGCCCAACTACATGCATTCAGAGAACATTTAAAACATAAACATAAAACTCAGAGTTGAACAACGGGTTTTCCATGATCACAGCTCCTCCTCCAGCCATCCTGTCTCGCACCATGGATACTTGTGGAAAAACCACAGAAATAAGGGTGAGTAACGAATTACTCAGTAAGAATCCCCAACCGGGGTACAATACGATATAATCAGTCATCTAGTACCAAAGCATGCAAGCAAACAGCTACCAACACAGATCATGGCTCAACGAGCTCATAAAACAAGATCTGGAGTCATCGGAAGTCTCCTACTTCCGGCCTAGCTGGGATTGGATACACTGACCAATCCCGGGCTGGGCGAGGGCGCGCGACGCTCAGGCTGGGCGACCTGGGCGAAGCTCGGGCTGGAGAGGGCGAGGGCGCGCGGGGGCTGGCACGACGCGGGCGAGCTGGGGCTGGGCTAGCTCGGGCTGGGGCTTGGCGAGCCAAGGGGCGGGGCTAGGTGGGGGGCTCGGGGAGAGAGAGAGAGAGAGAGAGAGAGAGAGAGAGAGAAAAGAGAAAAAATGAATTTTGGGGAAAAAGAAAAGAAAAAATGGGAAATAAAAAGGAAAAAGGGAAAAAAGGGAAAAATGGGATTTTAATTCCATTTTCCATTCTTATCCACTTTAAAACCTCAAAATCCCATTTCCCGGCTTCCTCCTTCGAGACCCGACCGAAGAAATCTTTTCCAATAAATAAAACTCACTTAAATCCAACTCCCAAATCAACACTAAGGGCCCGGGCTCGAATCCCAAAGGAAGCACACAACCAAACATCACTTTACCAAAGCCCAAACCACAACCGAGCATCCAACCGACTAGCCCAAACACCTCGGGACTCGCAGCCACCAACAAACAAGCCTCGACAAAGGCAGGAGCTACCTCGAAGCCCAGAAAACCACAAATCCTGCCCGGGGAGCCAAAAGACCAAAATACCCCCAAGGGGCCAAACGACTCTAAAACCCAACCAAACAACCGAATCTTGACCCGAAGGCACCTCGAAAACTGGAATAGGAAACTGGGCTGTTACAGTGCGAGCGTGGGCGATCGAGAACAGGGGGCAGAGAGGGACCGGTGTTCGATAGGAGACTACGAAAGCTCGCGATGCCTGTTTTCAAGGGGTTGAGTGACGAGGATCCGGACGGATGGTTGTGTCGAGTGGAACGGTATTTCTAGGTAAATCAGTTGGTAGGACAGGAACGGGTCGATGCCACTGCCCTGTGTATGGAGGGTGAGGCCTTAGAATGGCTGTAGTATGAGGAAGACCGATCCCCGATCGCTTCCTAGAAAGAATTTCGAGAACTATTGTTGCATTGCTTCCAACCGACTCTTAATGACAACAGGTACGCTAATTTGATGAGCTTGCAACAGGTTGGTATTGTTAAAGATTATCGACGACTGTTTGAGAAGTATACAAAGGAAATGAGTGATATTAGTGCAAGTGCGCTAGAAGGGAAATGAGAGAGCGTTTTGAAGGAAGAAATTCGAAGTGAAATGAGGAAACTGCGACCTGTCGGAATTCAAGATAAGAAGTTTATGGCACAGGTAATTGAGGATGATCTTGCTTTTCGGGCCCAAGGGAAGGGAGTTGGCACCTTGTCAGTAGCTAAACCGAGTACGGGTTCCGGGGTCGCTAGTGCAAAGGGCGTTGGAAGTTCGACTCTGAGAACTACAACTTTCTCTCCAAATAGACCAGTTACAGCCAGCACAGCCTCCATGATGCCCTATAAGGGTTTGATGGATAGTGAGATCCGTGTTCGAAAAGATAAAGGATCGTGTTTTTGTTGTGATGAAAAATTTGTTCCGGGGCATCGGTGTAAAAAGAAAGAGCTTCAGGCCTTAGAGATACTAGTAGTACGACATGCAATTAACCACGGGGATACATATAAGGATGACGATACGAACGAAGACGAAAATATTGATGAAACAGAAGATACGCGGGATTTAGCAGCTTTGTCCTTAAATTCATTGGCTGGGTTGAGTTCACCAAAGACATTGAAAGTCACAGGATTGATTCAAGGACTAGAGGTAGTAGTTCTTATAGACTGTGGGGCCACACATAACTTCATATCCAATGTAATAGTGGCTAAGCTAAAATTACCAGTGGAACCTTCGAATGATTATGGCATAATGTTGGGAACCGACAAGTCTGTGAGGACAGCTGGAATCTGTAAAAATGTAGAGCTGCATTTGGCTAAACTGAAAATCGCCAACGACTTCTTACCTTTACCTCTAGGTAGCGCATATGTGATCTTGGGGGTAGCATGGCTAGAGACTTTGGGAAAGATTGAATTTAATTTCAGCTTGTTGAAAATACGATTTGTGTTGGGCTTATGGCAGGCAGAGTTACAAGGGGACCCACGATTGGTTAAGGCACAAGTCTCATTGAAATCCATGATGAAGTCATTACAACCTGAGGGCCAGGGCCTATTGGTCGAGTTGAACATGATTGATGCGTCAATACCTAAACGTGTACAAACTGTTGTTCTACTCGATTTATCCTAGGTACCTCAGGAACTGCATTCCTTAATTGAATCTTTTTCACCTGTTTTTGAGTCCTTGACAGATCTGCCACCACAAAGAAATTGTGATCATTCGATTGATTTGATTGCGGGAACGGGTTAAGTGAACGTCCAACCATATCGGTATCCACAATATCAAAAGAATGAGATAGAGAAACTGGTACGGAAAATGTTGTTGGCAGGGGTAATCTGCCCTAGCACGAGCTTGTTCTCAAGTCTCGTGCTGCTGGTTAGAAAGAAGGATGGGAGTTGGCATTTTTGTGTCGACTACTGGGCTTTGAATCAAGCTACAGTGCCTGACAAATACCCAATACCGCTAGTGGATGAGCTTTTAGATGAACTTCATGGCGCGACGGTATTCTCTAAAATTGATTTAAAGGCTAGTTATCACCAAATCCGTGTTAAACCATCCGATGTGCACAAGACAGCGTTTCAGACTCATGACCATTATGAGTTTGTAGTCATGCCGTTTGGGTTGCGAAATGCTCCTGCGACTTTCCAATCCATGATGAATGAGATTTTGCGATCTTATTTGCGTACGTTTGTGTTGGTTGTTTTTAATGATATCTTGATTTACAGCATGACCATTCAGGAGCACAAAGAGCATCTGGCTCAGGTCTTTGAGGTTTTACATACTCATGTTTTTGTCGCCAATGCCAAGAAATGCCATTTTAGGTTACCCGCATTGAGTATCTAGGGCATTTCATATCCGCAGAAGGCGTGTTAGTTGACCCGACAAAAATTGAAGCAATGATTGGGTGGCCAAGTCCTCGAAATATTAGGGACTTACGGGGATTCCTCGGATTGATAGGGTACTATCGTCGGTTTGCGGCTAACTATGGTTCTATGGCTTTCCCATTGACTCAGTTATTGAAGAATGGCAAGTTTGAGTGGGGACCGGTTGCAGAAAACTATTTTCAGAGAATGAAACATGTTATGAGTAGTGTTCCGGTTTTGCGATTGCCAGATTTCAACCAGCTGTTTGTGGTGGAAATCGATGCTTCGAGGATTGGAGTGGGTGCTGTTATGATGCAACAGGGTCAACCGTTAGCGTACTTTAGTAAGGCTTTGCCGATCACTGACCGCTTGAAACCTGTCTATGTGCGAGAATTAATGGCAATCGTTTTCGCCATTCAGCGTTGGTGGGCTTATCTCTTGGGACACTACTTTGTTGTACGTACTGACCATAAAAGTCTTAGGTTTTTACTTGAACAGCGTGTAGTGGATGGAGAATATCAGCATTGGATTGCCAAACTGATGGGATATGATTTTAGTATCGAGTACAAGAAAGGACTAGAAAATCGAGCAACTGATGCTCTCTCCCGAATGCCTCCGACATGTGAGTTTGCCATGTTGAGTTTGGTGGCTGGAGTTAACACAACAGTTTTTACACAGCAGGTTAAGGAAGACTAGAAGTTATTGGCTATTTATACAACCTTAACAGCTAGAGATGTGGGTTCTCCTGGGTACTCAGTAGTGGGTGATGTTTTGCTTTACCAGGGCAGACTGGTTTTACCCCCGACGTCTCCGATGATTCCTCTATTATTGCTTGAGTTCCATGGGGTGCTATCGGGGGGCATTTTGGAGTCCTAAAAACCTATCAGCGTCTTGCTAAGGAAGTGTATTGGCAAGGGATGAAGGCCCGTGTGCGTTCGTTTGTGGCCGAGTGTTCAGTTTGTTTACAAGCTAAGCACCTTTCATTATCTCTAGTTGGTCTGTTACAACCGTCACCAATTCCCGCATGGATTTGGGAAGACATTTCGATGGATTTTGTGGAGGGACTGCTGCTTTTCGAGGGTTATGACACTATACTAGTGGTGGTTGTTCGCCTCTCTAAGTATGCTCATTTCATTCCCCTTCGACACCATTTTTCATCATTATCAGTGTCGAAGGTGTTTATAAAGGAGGTAGTTCGTTTGCATGGGATTCCAAAAAGTATTGTGTCCGATCGTGATAAAGTTTTTACTAGTTTGCTTTACTAAGCTTTGTCATAGCACTACTTATCACCCACAGACGGATGGTCAAACCGAGGTTGTGAACCGTTGTTTAGAATCCTACTTACACTGCTTTGTGATGAATCAACCGAAGGCTTGGTATCAATGGTTGTCATGGGCCGAGTTCAGTTTTAACACATTGTTCCACTCATGCACGAGCATGACACCTTTCGAGATTGTTAATGGCCGACCCCCGCCTCCAATTCTGGGCTATGGTTATGGAGCTAGCCTGGTAGCGGCTGTGGACTCTTTGATGTTAGATCGGGATCGGGTTTTGGAGACCATGAAGGCTAGTTTGTTGCGTGCGCAACAGTCTATGTCAGATCGAGCGAACGCCAAACGCCGAGATATAAAGTTCAATGTTGATGACTTGGTGTATATAAGCTCAGACGTTACCGCCAATCTTCATTGGCTAAATTTACACATCCCAAGTTAGCGCCAAGATTTATTGGGCCGTATCATGTACTAGCACGGGTGGGGCCAGTTGCATAATTTGGAGCTGCCGCCAACGGTAAGGATTCACTCGGTTTTTCATGTTTCGGTTCTGCGAAAATCGGTGGGTTCTTCGGTGCTCGTCCTGTCCACACCGTCCATGGTGGGGGATGATTTGTGCGTTGTGGTTTGCCCTAAGGCTATCTTGGGAGTGCGTGAAGACTTGCAGGTGGAAGGCTCGCGCCAGGTTTTGGTCTAGTGGGAGGGCTTCTCACCGGATAATGCTACTTGGGAGTCCGCGACTGACTTGAACTTACAATTTCCGGACTTTCACCTTGAGGACAAGATGGCTCTTTGGGGGAGAAGTATTGATACGATCCCGAGATCTTTGAAGATCTACTCAAGGCGGAGCAAGAGTGACAGATTTAGTTTATCTCTATTCGTTAATATATTTATGTTATGGTTATTTAAGTTGTATTGGGCTGTTGGGCCTTAATAGAGATTATTACTAAATTAGGTTATTTCCTAGGTTTACTATAAATAGGATATGATAGGTCATTATTGCATTCAGTCAGTTGTCGTCTTTGTATTCTGTCTCTTTGAGAGATCCTCTCAAGAGAATTATCGTAGTTTAATAAAAAGTGTGGTAGATTCTATCAGACAAAAAACTACTTGAAGGAATATTCATAAACACGAGCATTACATACGAACTCATAGGTAATCCCACATTGAGCATAAAATTCGAAATAGATCATTACATAATAATCAAAGAACATTATTGATCCTCGAAACACAAGACCTATTCTAGCGCAAATCCATAACACATACACCAACTCACATCTACATAAGAATGAACTTAACATGCATAAACCATTGTCGTATTATGCGTCTTAGTATATAAAAGATCACTCAATAAACTTAGATGAGTTTAAAAGAAAAAGATCCTTAGTTATTTACCTGATTTAAAGTTTGAAATATAAAAGTCGAACAAACGCTCATTTCATAAGCTCTAAAAACAAGTATCTATAAAGATTTATAATGCATTTTGGTGTAAGAGTTCTCTGAAACGGACCTAACCGATTTGTATAAAGTTTGAGTGGTTTAGTTGGATCAAACCAAACGGATCCAACCAAACCAAAATGGTTTATAGAGATCAGATCGTACAGATCAACCAAAACCAACTCACTTTCCCATAGAGACCTTACCTGTATCAAAGATTCAGATTCAACACATTTTGAAGGGTTAAATAACAAAATGATTGAAGAAATAAAGAAAAAGTAACGGTGAACGCCATATGTTGGATGATTAGGGTCTTGAAACATGCATTGGGTGTCATTAACTGTCCATTTGAATATGAAAGAAATCAATTTGATGTTTCAGGCAGTGTTGTTGGAGCGGCCACGTGTGGTATCATCAGAAGTTGGGCATGCATGGGAGCTTCCATCCAACACATTTGGAGGAGCCTATGCCAATTTTATGGGTTCCAGGAACTTCTCTCCAGATGACAGGCCTCCCGTTCGGTTCATGGATAGTGAGGAACTGGAATATGTAGCCATGCGAGCCCGTGAGGTTCATGACTTCTGGCACACCCTTTTTGGTCTTCCCACCAACTTGATTGGCGAATCGGGATTGAAGGTTATCGAGTTCGAGCAGATGCAGCTCCCGATGTGCATGCTGTCCGTTTTGGGAGGCGCTACAAGATTCAATGCCAAACAGAGGCACTTGCTCTTCCAACACTACTTCCCTTGGGCCATCCGTGCTGGAATGCACTGCACGGATCTCATGTGCATATATTACGAGCAACACTTCCACGAGGATTTGGATGACATGCGGGCTAAATGGGGGAATAATTCCTGCAACTCCATCTCCAAAACTCAACAGGTATTTTTAGAAGCCTACCCTTTTCTTGTTTACTTGCAACTTGCTACTCCACAATTTTACTTATATACCTTTTTGCATGCTAAAGGGGTGGCACAGTGGTTGAAAACTTTGGTTTTGAAGGTATACTCCCCTCAAGATCCTAGGTTGGAGACTCACCTGTGACATTACTCTTCGATGTCTCCTGGTGTTTGGCCTAGGGGCTGGAGTTGACACCGATAAATTAAACATCGACAATTCATATTCTTAAAATCTTATTTTTTTTAAAGTTTAAAGATATTATTGAAAATATATTATCGTTTAGCATTTTTTTCAAAATATAATTTAGCTAGGTTCATTTTAAAAAAAGATTTTTGTTTTTAAAAGATTATAATTAAAATTTAAAAAAAAACAAAAATGATATAATCCTTAACTAACACCAATTCCCACAAGATTTATGGAAATTGTATATATAACTAAAATTTATTACAACGTATCCATAAAAATATTTAGCAATTAAGCATATATAATTAAGTTTCATACATTAGGATTGGAATTAGTTTGCAAAATAGTATTAGTTTATACATAAATTTCGAAAATAAAAAGAAAAAAAATTAAAAATAGAACTTATACAAGTTGGAAAATATGTATAGAAAGTCATTTTAAATATAATTTTAAGGGAATGATTATGAATGCTCTGATTACTGAGTTAAATTTTAAAAAAAAAAATTATTCTTTTTTATTTATTTATAGGATTGCAATCTAAAATAAATTAGTAACAGAGAGAATTTAAAATCCTACCAACACAAGTTTGTACGATACTACCATTTTAAACCTCAAACCTTAAATAAGGTTTTCATTCACCAGTTACTCTCAACCCTCGTTTGGATAGGGTATGTGGTTATGAAGAGTTTTAAGTGATTATGTAAAGTTTAGTGAAGATCAAATATTATTCGGATAAATCAGTTGTGAGTTGTTGTGATAGAATCACTCATTTGGGTATGATGATTATGAATTAAAAGAGAAAACTATATTTGATAAATGGTTATTGTAAAAATGATATTACATTGGAAAATTATAAGGGTTTATTTAGAGGTTTATTTAGAGGTTTTATAGAAGTTTTATGAATAGGGTAAACTAGACAAATATCTAAATCTAGCAAAATAATTAAAAAAAATGTTTAAAAGATTATTATCGAAAGTGCATGTCTAATTTTATTTGTTTTAAATACCGAATTAATGATTTAATAAGTAATAGTTCAAAATATCTCCTAGCCTAAGATTTTTTCTTATTGTTTTTTAAAACAAGATTTAGTTCTAATTTGCATGAGAGAGTATATAATTATTTTAAAATAAAAAAATTGATAAAACATAATAATCATCTTAATTTGAAAATTGAAACAGAAAATTATGTTTGTTTTTTTTTAAAGAAAATAATAAATTTCAAATGTTTTTTTTTTCTTTTGAAACATGAAGTATTATTGTACATCTCTCCATATGCCAGTACATCCTTTCATTTTTTTTCCAAAAAAGATTGCACCCGCTTGTTCGTCAAATCATTAATGTCACTTTTTTGGTCTCCAAATTTTATATTGGAAGGTGAACGGTCTTTCCGAACACAACCTCGAAGTCCATTTCTCAGGCCCATTCTCCATCCTCTTCGAGCTCCTCCATCCGTTTCACCTCCATACTTGGGCATCCTCGTTCTCCATCGGTCATCCCCCTAAACTTAGACATTCTACCTTCCTCTCGATATCACCTTGAAAAAGATTTTGGATGGACATCCCGTTATGTGTTTGGATGATTTCTGCTAGGATACAATAATCACTGTACATTCCGCTGGCGAATCCGTTGTACATTCACTAGACTTCCCTGTCATCATTCAGTATTGTAGCTTTTTCATTGTCAGACTCGTCTTTATATAGTGATATGCTTATGACTTTTACATTTTCGTCCAATTCAAGACTTTCCTCAATCAACAATATCAGAAGGGATATGAGGGTGCTGTAAGTGATCACAACTATGGTCGTGTTGTAGTTCGAGTATATATCTCTCTCATCCTAATTACCATTACACAATAATCGTAACTGGTGTTGGCAATCATCAAATGGTGCTCCCTACGCTTGAAAAGTGACACAAAAGAGGGTGAGATGCCTATGTTGTAATTTGGTGAAAATGTCAGAATCAGAAAACGTAGCAACTATGCAAAATGTAGCCGTAAAGAGGAAGAGAGTTTTCGACCTCCACTTTTTTGCAAAACACTAAAACAAGGGTAACCAGCTCATCAGGAGACATCGAAGAAGTAATGTCACAGTTGAGTCTCGAACTTGGGACCTTGAGGGGAGCATACCCTGAAAGCCCAAGTCTTCAACCACTGTGCCACCCCTTGAGGACGAGAAATCTCACATTAATATATCTTTCTTTTTTTAAAAAAAGGAAACGTTAACCTACACTTCATGGTATTTATAATTTTACAATTAAAAAATAGGGTAAATATAAGTTTAATTCTTATGATTTGAAAAAAAGTTAAAATTTAGTTCTCACGTTTAAAAAACTAGATTTTAGTCCCTATGGTTCGAAGAAAATAAAATTTAGTCTTTATTATTTGATGAAAATTAGAATTTAATCCCTATGGTTTTATAAATTTGAATTTAGTCCTATGGTGTTATAAAATCTAAAATATAGTTTTTACTGTATGTAATCGTTGGCGTATTAAGTTCATGGGAACTCACTATTCGTATATAAATGATATGATTTTTTTGTTGCATCTGTCACTTAACTCCTAATTTTATCACTAACACATTAGTAACTAGATTTTGAATATTTAATTCTCCAACGATTAAAAACGGTAAGGACTATTATTTAGGTTTTATCAAATTGTGGGGACTAAATTCTAGTTTTTAAAATTATATTGACTAAATTCTATATTTCTTCAAAGGAAATTTATTCCCCATAACAATTTTTTGACCTTGTATTTTTTAATTATAGCATTTTTGTTAAAGAATTTCATTTACAACACAATTTAGTTGCAAATTGTTAAAACTCCAATTCTACCCTTTTGCCTCCTCTCCGTTGCTTCTCCTCTACTTCTTCTTTGGGTGAAATTTCACAAATATTGAATTCTTCCTCTTTTTATATTTCCCAAAGTTTTGTGAAAGCTTCACCTTTTCTAGATAAACACATATGAAAGTTTCCTTTTTTTTTCCCTTTCTTCTTACCTTTTTCTTACTTGCCTCCCTTTCTGTATTTTTTATCATCTTCTTTCATGTTTTTCTATAGATTAATCTCAGTTTTCATAAACTTCCAAATACTAAATTTTTAATTATTAATAATTATTATTTTTTAAGAAAATACACATTCTACTCCATTTTTAAAATCTCGCCTAAGCTTGGACTTCAATTTATTCCAGCAACCAAATCCTTACTATCGTTGAACATTGAAACCAAGTGAATTTCATAAATTCCTTTTTCAAAGTCAACAACTCTTGCCCATCCTTCATGTTGATTTTTGTTAATTACTTCTCGAACAATGGCTGCACACTTCGATCAAGTTCTATACCACTAGCACGGGTAGCGACACCTAAGGTTCATTTTGCCTACATTTGAAAATATAATATCGTATTAATACGATTTCAAATATATATATATATATATACACATATATCTCGTATTATAATACTATATTAATAGTTATTTGTAATTAAATTTGAGATAATGACGTAAAAATTTATAATTGGCTGAAATTTATTGGTTAACGAACTGATTGAAGCCTGAACATTTTGGTTCAATAATTGCGAATTGATTTAATCTATGGACGAACTGATTAAATGTTACCATCGAACTAATCGAAAGCTATCAGCGAATTGATTGATTCTATCAGCTAAAAAGTTGATTAAATCTATCGACTAAAAATTGATTGAATCTATCCGCTGAAAACTGATTGAATCTTGAACCGTCAATTTCGATGACGCTTAATTTCTCCAAAACGGAATCGTCAACGATGAAGGGCTGCTTAGGCTTAAAATTTGTAAATGCTAAAATGAGGATCAAAATTACGAGCGCAATTTGTAACGACCCGACCCGAATGGGGCTCTAAATGGGCCCTTACCTCAATGCATGCATACAAATCAACATACTAGAATTTGCAATAGGGTTGTTTTGGATTCTAAGTAAAAACCAAAAACCGGCAAGAGTTCATTTAAAAAGTCAATACAAAATTCTTGAAACCTGTCCCTATTTCCAAGCACCTGTTCCAAGACAAATACATTTCCAAAACTTACTCTGATCAGAGATTTATTAAAAACATACAACTTTACAACATTTACAACAATGCTAGAATCCGGAAATACATTCATAAAACAACCTAGGGCTCCGTGCCCAACTACATGCATTCAGAGGACATTTAAAACATAAACATAAATCTCAGAGTTGAACAACGGGTTTCCATGATCACAGCTCCTCCTCCAGCCATCCTGCCTCGCGCCATGGTTTCCTGAAAGATAAGTAAGGGTGAGTAATGAATTACTCAGTAAGAATCCCCAACCGGGGTACAATACGATATAATCAATCATCTAGAACCAAAGCATGCAAGCAAACGACTACCAACACGGATCATAGCTCAACGAGCTTACAAAGAAAGATCTTCGAGTCATCGGAAGTCTCCTACTTCCGCCTAATGATTGGTTATCCTAACCAATCTCGGGACATCTCTCGAGGGTCTTTTCTCCTCGGCCAATTGATCACTCAAAACCGATCCCAAGGATGTCCTCAAGGGCCTCTTACCCTTGCTAACTGGACTTACGGGAGAGTACCCAAGTCGCTCTAACGGAAGGAATGGTGTACTCACGAACATTAGCCCGGAAGGAGCTCTCCGATCCGGCATCTAACGCGCGTGCGCGCACACCGCATGCTCTTCTTCTCGCAACCGGCGTAAATGCGGGGCCTAAGGGCAAACTACGCGCAGTGCACGCATGCCTAAAACTTGAAGCGGTGTCACCGATCACGATGAGCGAGGCCCTCGGCGCTCATCTGCGTGCGACTGGTCCACCGACTGAAGCTAAGAACCGGCCAAGGCAAAGCTTACACCGTGCGGTGGTTCCGCTCTAGCAGCTACAAACTAGGCTATGCGAAGTGGGTAGCTAATTCCACAACCGGCTGGTCGGGCGGGGTAGCAAGATACGTTATGCTTTGCAAGACATCGTATTCCGCACTGAGCTAAATCCACCTTAGTGACCGGGGAAGCAAGATACGTTATGCGTCGCACACTACTCCCGATCGGTGGGGACAAAGTACGTTATGTCCGCCACCTCCGGATGATGACAAACCCTACAACTCTATCTAAGAGTACAGGAAAAAGCAATGATTCTGGCTAGCAAGCAAAGACCGACATCAATCATACTACCTAGCATGATACTACGAGCTTAAGCGGGAATCACAAACATCCGCGAGAACAAACCTAGCATGGCACTAACATGTAATATCAAGCAAACATGCTAGCGAGAAATCAATCAAAGTCGCTCTATTATTATCATGCTCATAATAATCGGCAAACAAGCAAGGCAAAAATCATGACAATATCGCAGGCCCACACAACTCCGTAAGAAATCCTTACGGTGGAAGGCAACAACACACAATAAATTAATCGCGATCGAACCCGAGCAACCTATATCGAGCCAAACAAATACATCAATAATCATAAAATAGCCCTAAATACACTAAAATAAACAGGGCTCGGCTCGGGAGAAACTCACGAGGCGCACTCGACACTCGAACGAGCCGGCCAGACGGCTAGGCAGCAAAAGGGCTGGCCGGCTGGCGCTGGCACTGGCACGGCGCTGGCGCGAAGCGCGCGTATTGAGGGGCGCTGGTGTGCGACAGACTGGCGCTGGCGCGCGCGCGCGGAGCTTGTTTCAGTGGGTGGTGCTGCATGCGCGGCGCGGCCTAAGATAGAGAGGCGCGCGCGCGCGCGAGCGACACGACGCGGGGCGCGAGATCTCGCGCTGGGACGCGCGATCGAGCGGGGCGAGGCTCGGGCGGCGACGCGCTGCATCTGTGGCGCTTCGGCGATAAAGGCGCACCGGGCGACACGGACGAGCGTGGCAGGCGAGGGCGCGCGAGCCGGGCGACGCTGGCGAGGGCGCGCGCGATGCTCTGGGCCGGGCGAGGCAGCGGCGCGCGCGGCGCTGGGCGAGCTCGGTCGCTGGCTCGCTCGCTGGGCTCGGGCTCAGCTGGCGTGGCGAGCCAAGGCCGTGCACGGGTGGAAGTGGGCGAGCCATGGCTAGGGGCTGGGCTAGGTGGGGGTGCTCGGGGAGAGAGAGAGAGAGAAGGAGAGAGAAAGATGCATTTTGGGGAAAAAAGAAAAGAAAAAGAGAAATAAAAAGGAAAATGGTAAAAAAGGGAAAAAATGGGATTTTTAATTCCATTTTCCATCCTTATCCACTTAAAACCTCAAAATCCCATTTCCCGGCTTCCTCCTTCGAGACTCGATCAAAGAAATCTTTTCCAATCAATCAAACTCACTTAAATCCAACTCCCAAAGCAACACTAAAGGCTCAGGCTCGAATCCCAAAAGAAACACCCAAACAACCATCACTTTGCCAAAACCCAAAACCACAACCGAACTTCCAAACGACTAGCCCAAACACCACGGGACTCGCAGCCACCAACAAACAAGCCTCAACAAAGGCAGGAGCTACCTCGAAGCCCTGAAGACCACAAATCCTGCCCGGAGAGCCAAAACACCAAAATACCCCCAAGGGGCAAAACCGCTCTAAAACCCAACCAAACAACCGAATCTTGACCCAAGGCACCTCAAAATCGGAATAGGAAAGCGGGGTACATTACAATACTCCTTCTTATAAGACTTTCGTCCTCGAAAGTCCTAAGACGAGCTTGACTCCAGAAAACTCCACCGATCCAAACCAACCGAACTTCTCGGCCAACAACACTAGCCTCTTCGAGAACCAAAACTCTCTTGGGTTCTCAAAACTCAAGGCCACAATGCCATCCATACTCGGGCATAACTATCTCGACCAAGACAGGGGCATAGTTGAACTCCAAAGGAAAAGACGGCAAACCACGTCCTCAACTCGCACCAACTCTAAAACGGTGCTACTCTCAAAGAATCTCGAGGATGGCCACAAGCTATGAAGCTCTACACCACGTGATTGGCGAACTCCTCCTCTGGAAGCTCACGGTGACAACAAACAAACTCAACCCTTCAACAAACTGGCCAAAAAAACTGAACCTTCTAGGTTCCAGAAACCAAACGGCCGAAAGCAAACTTTTCCATGCAAATCTACTAGCAATCGCCAAAGAAAACAACGCCAGCAAGGAAACCACCAAAATTCCTCTCAAGGAAAACTCGGGCTGCAAGGACTAAACCATCACGCAGCTCTCTACGGCACAACACCTTGAGGAAAACAGCTCAACGGCTTTACCAACCAAAGCCACGGCACCTCTGTGCCAACTCACTCAAACAGCTCTGCTACTCCAACTGCGAGCGCACAACAAGGAGCAAAGCCCGAGAAGGGCTTGCTCAGCAGAACTCAACCCAAACTTATAACGAGCAACGCTCGCCTCCAAGCTACCTCTCAACTCTTAAAATCCAACTGACTACTCAAAGGACTTCTCCTTTAAGCTTAGGCCAGATTTATCTTCCAACCAGAAGCTCCACTCCCGAAACCTTACAAGGAAAACGGATGACGACAACCTCAAAGCTTACGGATCCTAAGCCACACGATTTCGCAAGACAACCTCAGAAGCTAACACTCGAGGCTGACATCCATGGAGCAACTCAACCACCACAGAGGCTAGGGGGAAAGGGAAATCTTCAATCCCCAAAAAAAAAAAAAAAAAAAAAAAAACCAACAACTTGCCAGAAACAACTCTTACTGGCTGACCACCACCCTTGCGGGGACAAACAACTCTTGCTTGCTAACAACACAAAGCAGGGACCCTCTCATCTGGGGTGACCATTGCGCTTACTCGATCAAATACACAACTTATGAGCTAAGTCGACTCCTACAAAAGCAGAAACGAATTCCCAAAGAAGCAAACTCGAAGGGCAACGGACTTCACACAAGCTCACGACTTTCTCAAACCCAAGGCAACAAACAACCAACTCTCTTGGAAGCAACACCCAAGGAATATCTCAACCAATCGGATCTCCAATCGAAACAAACAAAGACTTGCTCAATCGCCGAGGGAGGGTCAACTCCCACAACTTACTTCGACTAAGAACACGACCTCGGGGCAACGCCTTCCGGCTAGAACCGAACTAGCACTCGAAACAACAAGAGAACCAAATCTTGGCCAAACACTCACAAGAGGCAAAACAACCTTTATCTGTGACCTCTAGAACACCATCCAAGAATCCGCTTAAGCTGGACAAACAAGCGCTTCCAAGCAAACCAACAAACAATTCCCTCTTGCTAGCACCACTACCATCAATTCCAAGACCAAGGAGTAACTCGACAACTCCCCAAGGAAACGGCTCTTACAAACAGACAACCAAAGGACGAGAGAGCTCCACATACGCCTTTGTCTTGCTCCACTAGAGCAACAACATCTACATCTCACGGGGCAACAACAAGGGCAACTCAACATCCTGGAGAAGAGAAAACAACCAACCGGGCACGAACCATTCGTCCCACGAGCAAAGCAAATCACTAGCAGCTCCAAACCACACCTTGGTCAACACCAAGCATCAACTTGCCACCACACCGGAACCAATCCGGACTTTACTCCAAACAAACACTAGCTTGCTAGTCTACCAAGACTGCTAGCAACTCAACCGAGGCTACAAACTACACGGCTCCAGCTTGCCAACTGAAACTCACTACCTGGGCCTGACTGAGCTTTGGAGAGGCTCTCCACAACCTAGGGTTCTACGGCAACCCTCAACACACACTGCCGACAAACAAGCGAGCTATGCACCAAGCCGCTCGAACAGCACAACTCTCTCCAGCATCTCAACCATGCAGGCCAACTCCAATCCCTTGGGAACCAAGAGGATCCGAAACGCTACCGAATGCGTCGTCCTCCTACTCAAATATCAGCCTCTCAACAAGGCTTCTACCCAAGGAAAGGATCCAAACAACATTCTTAGCCAAGGCGATCAAAAACTGAGCAGCTTTGCTACCACCGCACCTGTTCAGTTTCCAACTGAACTCCAACCGAAGAAACACCAAAAGTTCCAACTCCACACGATGCTCAAAGCTGAGGCAACCTTGCTTTACCAAGCATAACCATGCCAAACCGAACTTACTTTATACCAAGCCTCTACCAAGGGTGCTTACCCATAAGGCATCCAAATCCTCTCGCAAGGCATCAGCTCAACTCGCCTCAAAAGCATCCAACTCGCCTCATGGCATCCAACTCGCCTCATAGGCATCCAGCTCATCTCATGAGCATCCAACTCAGGGTCCCTCTACTGGACCAAACTCGCATCTACGATGCTCAACTCTCCTCAGATAAAGGCACTCGAAGGTAGTTGACCGTACTACCAACCACAAGAAAACTCTTGGCCTTAACACTAGCGCGAGACTCACGCGCACCAACACTTACCAACTGCCATAAACGGATCCAAGGCTAAAGGAGTGCACTAAACTCCGAACGGCATAGAACCATCTACTATGCCCAAGCCAAACTCAAGCCTGAACCAGACTTAGTGCCAAAGTGGCACACCAACCAATGCACCTCAAGTGCTACTACTACCAAATCCACATCTGAGGAAGTCTGTTGTTAAACAACAAAGCAGCTCTCAAGGGAGCAAAGATGACCCTTCATCTGCCTCAAGCCACTAACACGGCAACTTGCCAAACAATCGGGCGACTGGTGGAGACTCTGCTAGTCCACCTCTCTCAAGGGACTACCACCACCAACTGCTGAACCAAACAGCACAGGAACGGCACACCTCGGCCTCTGAACAGCAGGGCATCCCACAAACGGATGCTAAACTCAAACCTGGCCAACTACTTTACTACTAGCAGCAGGACTTACTAAAACATCGAGCTCTACAGGCATCCATTTGCCAAACTGGGCGGCTCCATCAACGCCAACCAACTCATCTGAATAAACCTGCTGATCATGCCCTCCCGGGAACCTCCGGGGCTACAAGAGCTACTGAGGGGAAATGCTGAAACAAACTCTATCAGCTGTGCTATCCGTGCCCGGGACTCCTCACTACGCGCTACAAACTGCGCCTGGGTCTCCGCTCTCTGATAGCTAAAGACCTGCCATCAAATCTCTCATGGCTAGAGCACACTCTGCTCAAGGAGTCTCACTCTGAGGCGCTACTAGCCTCTACCCCCTCCTCTAGGCAACTCAACTGCCGGGGCCAAATCTGGCATGCGGGCCTAACAACCCTGGACGCGGCCTCAACATCAACACTATCGGTCCAACTCCTCGGTCGAACCTGCCAAGCGTCCTGCTCCTCTGGGTGCGATCAACATACTGGCGATCTGCACGAAGCACCTCCACCCTCTCACTAGGGGAAAAGCGAGAATCGGGCCACACATGGCCAGCGATAGTCTAAGCTCTACTCTCCCTCGGGGACGACGTCCCGGGGCATCCAAATCTATCTGGATACCTCAACAAGTCGCTAAACAAAGCGCTCAGATTTGCGCGAAAGTTGGCATGATGGCTCACTAAGCCCAAACCAACAACGAGTCAAAACCTGCTCGTCTCCGCTACACAACACAAGGCATAAAAGCTAGATGAAAAGTATTGTAAATTCTTACCCCTTTTCTTTAAAACAGTAACTTAGGCGCACTGATGGTGCTTGAGTCTTGATGATCATGGAAAAACGACCTACAACAAAAAGGTGGGTCCACGAATCTATGACTCGAGCTCGATACCAATCAGTAACGACCCGACCCGAATGGGGCTCTAAATGGGCCCTTACCTCAATGCATGCATACAAATCAACATACTAGAATTTGCAATAGGGTTGTTTCTGATTCTAAGTAAAAACCAAAAACCGGCAAGAGTTCATTTAAAAAGTCAATACAAAATTCTTGAAACCTGTCCCTATTTCCAAGCACATGTTCCAAGACAAATACATTTCCAAAACTTACTCTGATCAGAGATTTATTAAAAACATACAACTTTACAACATTTACAACAATGCTAGAATCCGGAAATACATTCATAAAACAACCTAGGGCTCCGTGCCCAACTACATGCATTCAGAGGACATTTAAAACATAAACATAAATCTCGAGTTGAACAACGGGTTTCCATGATCACGGCTCCTCCTCCAGCCCATCCCGCCTCGCGCCATGGTTTCTCGAAAGATAAGTAAGGGTGAGTAACGAATTACTCAGTAAGAATCCCCAACCGGGGGTACAATACGATATAATCAATCATCTAGAACCAAAGCATGCAAGCAACAACTACCAACACAGATCATAACTCAACGAGCTTACAAAGAAAGATCTCGAGTCATCGGAAGTCTCCTACTTCGGCCTAATGATTGGTTATCCTAACCAATCCTCGGGACATCTCTCGAGGGTCTTTCTCCTCGGCCAATTGATCACTCAAAACCGATCCCAAGGATGTCCTCAAGGGCCTCTTACCCTTGCTAACTGGACTTACGGGAGAGTACCCAAGTCGCTCTAACGGAAGGAATGGTGTACTCATGAACATTAGCCCGGAAGGAGCTCTCCGATCCGGCATCTAACGCGTGTGCGCGCACACCGCATGCTCTTCTGCAACCGGCGTAAATGCGGGGGCCTAAGGGCAAACTACGCGGGCCAGGTACGCATGCCTAAAACTTGGAAGCGGTGTCACCGATCACGAGAGCGCGAGGCCCTCGGCGCTCATCATGCACTGGTCCACCGACACGAAGCTAAGAACCGGCCAAGGCAAAGCTTACACCGCGGGGTGGTTCCGCTCTAGCAGCTACAAACTAGGCTATGCCGAAGTGGGTAGCTAATTCCACAACCGGCTGGTCGGGCGGGGTAGCAAGATACGTTATGCTGCGCACACTTTATTTCCGACCTGAGCTAAATCCACCTTAGTGACCGGGGGGGGAAGCAAGATACGTTATGCGTCGCACACTACTCCCGATCGGTGGGGACAAAGTACGTTATGTGTCCGGCCACCGGATGATGACAAACCCTACAACTCTATCTAAGAGTACAGGGAAAAAGCAATGATTCCCTGGCTAGCAAGCAAAGACCGACATCAATCATACTACCTAGCATGATACTACGAGCTTAAGCAGAATCACAAACATCGCGAGAACAAACCCTAGCATGGCACTAACATGTAATATCAAGCAAACATGCTAGCAGAAATCAATCAAAGCTGCTCTATTATTATCATGCTCATAACAGTCAGCAAACAAGCAAGGCAAAAATCATGACAATATCGCAGGGCCCACACAACTCCGGTAAGAAATCCTTACCTGGTCGGAAGGCAACAACACACAATAAATTAATTGCGATCGAACCCGAGCAACCTATATCGAGCCAAACAAATACATCAATAATCATAAAATAGCCCTAAATACACTAAAATAAACAGGGCTCGGCTCGGGAGCAACTCACGAGGCGCGGCTGACACTCGAACGAGCCGGCTGCACGGGCTAGGCAGCCAAAGGGGCTGGCTGGGCGCGGCTGGCACGGCGGCGCTGGCGCGAAGCGCGCGAGGGGCGCTGGGGCGCTGGCGCGACGACAGCGCTGGCGCGCGGGCGCGGAGCTTGTTACCTACTGGCGCTGGCGCGGCACGGCTCGGCAAGACAGAGACGGCGCAGACGGGCGCGAAGCGACACGACGCGGGGCGCGATTCGCGCTGGGACGCGCGATCGAGCTGGCGAGGCTCGGCGACGCGACGCGGCAGATCGCAGGCGCTGGCTCGGCACAAAGGCGCACTGGGCGACACGGACCAGGGCAGGGCGAGGGCGCGCGAGCTGGGCGACGCTGGGCGAGGGCGCGCGAGCTGGGCGACGCTGGGCGAGGGCGCGCGATGCTCGCGCTGGGCGAGGCAGTGGGCGCTGGGCGCTGGGCGAGCTCGGGCCGCTCGCGACGCTGGCTCGGGCTAGCTGGCGCGGGGCGAGCCAAGGCCGCACGGCCGAAATGGGCGAGCCATGGCTAGGGGCTGGGCTAGGTGGGGGTGCTCGGGGAGAGAGAGAGAGAAGGAGAGAGAAAGATGCATTTTGGGGAAAAAAGAAAAGAAAAAGAGAAATAAAAAGGAAAATGGTAAAAAAGGGAAAAAATGGGATTTTTAATTCCATTTTCCATCCTTATCCACTTAAAACCTCAAAATCCCATTTCCCGGCTTCCTCCTTCGAGACCCGATCAAAGAAATCTTTTCCAATCAATCAAACTCACTTAAATCCAACTCCCAAAGCAACACTAAAGGCTCGGGCTCGAATCCCAAAAGAAACACCCAAACAACCATCACTTTGCCAAAACCCAAAACCACAACCGAACTTCCAAACGACTAGCCCAAACACCACGGGACTCGCAGCCACCAACAAACAAGCCTCAACAAAGGCAGGAGCTACCTCGAAGCCCTGAAGACCACAAATCCTGCCCGGAGAGCCAAAAGACCAAAATACCCCCAAGGGGCAAAACCGCTCTAAAACCCAACCAAACAACCGAATCTTGACCCGAAGGCACCTCGAAAACTGGAATAGGAAACTGGGCTGTTACACAATTAGAGTAATCAACTAGTTCAAAATTGTTAAATCAATTTAGACTGAATTTTATGAGTTCAATTTATAGAAGTCAATACGTCTTTTAAGCGATAGAAGTGAATCAATTTTTTAAGTTACATAGTGATTGAATGAAAACATGAAAAATACATAAATTTAGTTGCTAGGAAACTAATAGAGTTAATCACTAACAAATTGATAAATTTAATCACTAGCAAACTCATAGATTCAATCACTGGGAAACTGATTGAAGTAGGATGCAAAACAGGGATGGAATCAATCACTAGCAAATTGATATATTAAATTACTAACAAACTAATAGATTCAATTACTCCAAACTAATAGATTCAAGATGAAAGAATAAAATCGATTGAAATAAAGAAGCAATGAAATTAGTAAAAATCTAGTATCAAGATGCACTCGCTTGAAATGAGGAAACAAAATAAGTAACGCAAAACTGAGTTTAAGTTAAAAAAAAAATAAACTGATTAAAACACTAATTAAAATCGTAAAAAGTATGATGTATTTTTTTTAACGATTGAATAAAATCTTAACGAAATCATGTATAGCGTATGAGTGAAAGAAATGGTGCATAGCAACAATGAAACATGTGTGTGATAGAAGTCCAAACCAAAAATTGACTGAACCCCAAAACAAAAATGATTGATTCAATCTCTATCAAACTAATAAATTCAATAATTAGAAAGCTTATAGAGTAAATCGCTAGCAAAATGATAAAGTCAATCACTAAGAAACTGATAGATTCAATGACTAGTAAACCGATAGAGTCAATCATTAACATATTGATTGAAGTGGACTTTTTGGTTTTTTTAAGTCCCCGTTTACTTTTTATGCTCAAAATGAATTAGTTTAGAAAATTGCTTGAAAGCTATCAGCTGAAAATTGATTGAACGCTATCAGCTAAAAGTGATTGAAGGTGTAGACTAAAAATTGACAGATGGGAATTTTGTCATTTTACAAGGGGAGCCCCATTTTTGTGTAATATATGAAATATTTAAAAAAAATGTGCTATTGATGGTATTTTGTTTATTTTTGTTTACTATTCATGTAAATTCCCCTTTTTCAAACCGATTAAATTATGAGAACTAAACTCTAATTTTTTTCAGACCATATACATTAAATTTATATTTTATCATAAAAAATAATAATTATTAAATCATTTATATAAAATCACACCTTTCTTTTTAATATTAGCAAGATGTACATACGTTTGATATTGAAATAAAAATTAAATTTAAAGAATTTGTAACATCGAATTTTTGTTCATAAGTTGAAAAATATTAAATTGATTTTATTTGTTTTAAAAATGAAATTCAATTTTTTACTCATCCGAAAATGATTTTTTTTCACTGAGATACCCTTTAAAGCATAGGGGCAAATCTAAAAAAATTCAAGAAATAAACTCAATAGTATATAAAGACCTAAACAATAATTATATCACCTAAATACTAACTTTCCCTTAACCATACAAAAATTATAAAAGGGAGGGAATGGGACATTATTATTTGCGTCTCGTGTAAAGCAATTTAAAAGTGTTGAAACCATGTCTCAAAGTTCGGGAGTGAATTAGAATTAAATCTACTTGAGATACTACTAATTAGAAACATCAAACTTCACATATTTCTTCTGTAGGTTAAAGTTGATGAAGGATAGCATTGTGATGGGCAGGTTAACATCTCGAAGTAGGCTTTTTTTTTTTTTTTTTTTTGAGATATCGTAACGACTATAATTTTCATGAATGACCTCTCTTCTAATTAATCAATTTCTATTTTTTTTTAATTAGATTTGTAAGATAACAAGAATGAAGTTGCGTTCAACTATGCCATACATATACGTTAAAAAATAAAATAAAATCCATGTGGGGCATGGGCGGGAAAAAGGGATGGAAAATGCATTCCTCTTCCTCACAATCATTTAGTTTATGGATAATTTTTTTCTCTCCACACACTCCCTCATTTCTCATCCCTTTCGAGACAAGTCCCCAAAGGCCCCAAAAGTATGGAGAAAATGAATATCTCTATCAAAATGTAGGATTTGGAAAACCATTGAATAAACCCTCATATAAATTATCTATCCAAACACACCGTATGAAGCACATTTCTCTTAGAAAAATAGATAGTCAAAACTCTCTTTTTCTTTATATCGTTCTTGTAAGAGTTTCACCAACACAATAAAATAGTGTAGTACCAATTATTAACTAATAGTCATTGATGTAAAAATGACTAAGCCTAACAATTTTATAGGGTGTGTTTGTGACATCAAGAATAAGTAGAAGAATAAGAATGAAGATGATTCTTCATGTTTAGGCTACCAGGAATCATTCTCTCAATAATTGTGTATTCAAAAATCACATTTTTCATTCTCCTACTATCTACTTTTCATTATTTTACCCACAATAATTTTTTATATATCACATCCCTATTTTTTCCTCTCATCATACTCATTATTTTATTTTTCCCATGACCATTTTCCTTCACCCAAAATACAAATAATTATTCTATTCATTCCAAACACAAATAATTATTCTCTTCATTTCAAACACAAATAATCATTCTCTTTCCTATTTTCATTCTAATTTTTATTTCCCTCATAATCATTACCATTTACCTTTCCCCAAACACACCCACAATGTTAAGGAGATAGATATTTACCATTGTTACAAAAATAATAGATTAGTTTCTTATCTTTGCTCTTTTAAGTTCAGAAAAATCAATGTCTATGAGAGAAAAATAGATCATATATAGAAGTTGAGATTTAATAAGCATCATGGATTTGCCCTTTGTGGTCAAGTTAGTCTTACGAAATAAAAAGATTAATTTCAATCTATAATGACTATATCTACTTTATAAATTAAAATTAATTTCCTCTAAATTTTTTGACATTTAAATATGGGGATTTTGCACGTATAACAAAAAAATGAAAAATATTTCCATCTATAGCACAAAATCTAAAATAATTTTATTTGTAGCAGAAAATCCAAATTGACTTCTATCACTTGTTGAGTTCTATTAGTGATAGAATTCAATCAATGATAGACTCATTCTATCACTCCTTAAGTTTTCTATCAGTGATAGAAATCTAAATTGAGTTCTATCACTAGGTGAGTGATAGACTATTACTAGGTGAGTGATAGAAATAAATATGCTATTGATGAATTATTTTAAAAATTATGCTACAAATATAATACAAGAGGTAGAATGTGCTGCTGATGCTAAATTCTCTTTAAATATTATAAGAAACATGCTAAATATTATATACTATCAAAAATCAATATTCTATTTACAGGAATCAATATTTATTTGCAAGTTATCAATGATAAAGACATGCTAAATAGTATATATTATCAAAATCTAGAACATCTGTCACTTGAATCTTCTAATGCAATGGGGTTGAATTTTTTTTAAAAGAATTGCATGGATTTAGCTAAAATTGATATTTATCTTGTCTTACATTGAAAAGATGACACTATTACAATTTTTGGTTTCAATGATGCATAATTTTAAACATTTTAAAAAACATGGGTCTCTAATGACGGACAAACATTTAAAACAAAACCACGAATCTTTAATGGCAGGGAGTCTTTGATGACAGAAGGTTTTTATGATGGGCCACTCGACATTGTGATGCACCTCATAAAAACAGCCCGTCATAAAAGATCCTTGTTTTTAAATCTTGCCCTTTTCTCATCTTTGTATTTTGTAAACTAAACTTACAACTTTTCGAAGTCCTATGCTCTTTTCCATTAGTATTCGTTTTCGTGTCTTAGTGATGTTGGAAGTGGTCGTGTTCTTCCTCAAGTTAGTCATGACTATTTCGCCGAAAATGTGAAGAAAAAAAATGTCTTAGATTTGAGGTTTGTTCAACTTGTTTTTCACATTTATTTCTTCGTATTTTTTTGTTTTCACCATGTGTGTTATTGTTTTCTCTCAGGTTTAATTTATGGTTTTGAATTTCTTTGTTCAACTTGCAAATGATTATAATTACAATTTATATTATATATTTATTATATTTATATTAAGTTAAACATTATGTTCTTAAATAAATTTAGTTTTTTGTATAAAAAAATTAATTTAAAATTTAAAAAATATAATTATATAATTAATAATATATTTTTTTAATAAATTACATTTATAGATTACAAAAATAAATAAATTTTGAAAAAAAAGAATATCAACTTTGTGATTACTTATATGTATAAAAATGTAATCTTTGGAGGAGTGAAACACAAAAGAACTTCAAAACTTAGTTAAAAAATAATTTAAGATATATAAAATAAAATATTTATTTATATATAATGTAACATATAAATATAGGTAATTTCACAAAAAATTTCATTAATGAATTAATTTATAAAATATAAATAGATTAATTAAGAAAATTGATGAAAATAAATAAATATATATATACATATATACATATACATCTACATATACATTTATACATATACATACACATATATACACATATATACATACACATATATACACATATATACACACACATACATACACATATATACATATACATATAATGTACGGAAAAATTGATAATAGATGATTCTTTTATCTTGAGAATCTTCTAAATTGTCCTTGGTCTTCAAATGTTGGGAATTTCAAGATACATCGTAGTCTCATATCACTTTTTTTTTAAAACAGCCAAACATTCCATTCAATTCTTCTAAATCAAAGGCAATCCTCCATTACAAAAACATCGAAAATTTGAGAAGAGGGGGAGAAGATTGTGCCACATAACCACTCCGAACCAAGTCGTTGAACCGGATAACGAGTAACTGATTCGAGCCCAAAGTCAAATCAGGTTCGAAAAGCGGGTTGGATCAAATCCAACCCGACCCCAACCGTTTGGACCAACTACATGGATCAGATTTGGTCTCCACCCGACCCACCCACTAGCCCATTTACCTTCCACACTAATCATTGCATGCAGGACAAGTCTTGCCATCTCTCAAGTCGTGCACTTGGCAACTCAACATGTCTTATCCTTTCTAACTTAGACCGTTCTTTATTAGAGACTTCACTGAAGTTCATCGAGCCCTCCATCGTCTTCTTCTTCTTCCTTTGAAACCCTCTTTTCCATTCTCGATCTTAATTCATCACGCTCTCTTTCTTCTCCATTTAGGTTCCCCCTATTAAATGGAAGGAGATTCCTTCCTTGACCCCTTCTCAAATGAGCTCGATCTCCATCCTCATTCATTCCTCCATGTACCATCAACTCAAAACTTCGATTCATACCTTTAAACTTCTTCTATTTATCCTCATAGGATTTGGACCAAAAGTCAAATCAGGTTCGAAAAGCGGGTTGGATCAAATCCAACACGACCCCCAATCACTTAGACCAGCTACATGGATCAGATTTGGTCCCCACCCGACCCACCCACTAGCCCCTTTACCTCCCACATTAATCATTGCATGCATGACAAGTCTTGTCATCTCAAGCCGAGCACTTGGAAACTCAACAGGTCTCGTCCTTTCTAACTCAAACCGTTCTTTATCATATACTTCGCTAAAGTTCATCGAGCCCTGCATCATCTTCGTCTTCTTCCTCTAAAACCCCATTTTCCATTCTCGATCTCAATTCCTCACTTTCTCGTTCTTCTCCATCTGGTTTCCCCTATTAAATGGAAGGAGATTCTTTCACCGACCCTTCTCAAACGAGCTCGATCTCCATCCTTATTCATTGCTCCATGTACCAATAACTCTAAACTTCGATTCATATCTTTAAACTTCTTCAATTTATTTTCATAGAAGCTTATGTAGATCCACTTTCATTCCAAAAGGTCGCTCATCTAGTTACAGTAGAAGAAATGAGGGACCCTTCGACAAGCTGCAGTTGAAACTCGCCCATGGAGATTTCCTCTCCTTCGTACGAAATCGCAAAGCCCATGGAATTTATGGAGATCTTTGAAACTAAGGGAAAGAGAAATCTTCATGCTTGACCAAGATCGACGAGAAGCGGAACAACCAAGATGTAGGATCGAAAGGCATCACTATAGGGGGATGAATAGAGTTTGCAAACTTTTTAGTTCTTTAAAATTAATATTATGTTATAAATTTTGTTAATCTGAAATCACCCAACAAGCAACTTAATATGTAATGATTGAAAGTAAAAGGTAATGGAAGAGAGAAAGTCACCGAAGTTTATAGTGGTTCAGAATTCCTACTCCATTCTCCAAGGCTTTTTCTTGAGTATTTTACTAGATGATTCTCTTGCGGGTGAGAACCAATCTTACACGACTCTCTTTTTCCTGGGCTAAAGAGAAACCTGAATCCTTTTATTGGGTTCCGGATTAAACCACTCAAACCCTTTCTTTTAGGCTAAAGAGAAACTCAAATCCTTTGCTGGTTTAGGATTAAACCAATTAATTTTTCTCACAACCCAAGGTGTACCACACACCTTAATAAAAATCTCAAATAACAAATAAAATAACTCTCACAAAGTACCTCTCGTAGGCAAGATTCGCAAGTTTGGCGTTACAGCTTCTTCACAAATTTGCAATGCACCGATTCAGGAATGTGTGAAGTATAATCAAAATTTTTGGAGCTATTTTGAATATGATAGTTGTTGTGAAATTGTTGTTGTTGAGGGTATGGATTTAATGGAGAGAAGATGAAAGGTGTTCGTTGGATTTATGGCAAAATGATCGACGGACGAGATTTGATGAATATATGATGAATGGTGACTATTGGATTTAAGACAAATTTTGTATATGGCTAGGATTGAAAGAAGATAATATAGAAAGAGATTTGGTTCAAAAGAAAACAATTTGAAAATAAAAATCTCGTTTTTTTATTGGCTATTTTTCTTCAAATCTTCATTTGTCCATATTTTTTTTATATTAACTTCGATGTGCACGATTCAAAATCCGTTGGACTTGTCTCTCCAAGCTCTACATAGTAAACATCTAAAAACTCTAAGAATATCAGTATACAAAATTCAAGTTTGTTATTATCAAAACATTAATTTATTAATTAACTAAAATTAATTAATTTGAAATAATTAACCAAAAAGCCAACACAAAATCCCAAAAATCAAACAAGGCCAAGATCTTTCCCAACCCGGGGACTAAAGCCTCCCTAATTTTGGGATTCCCTCCCAAACTTGAGGCTGGCCTCTCTACTTTCATCGGTAAAGAGGAGAGATGTGAGAGTAGAGAGGCCGAGAGCTTCTCTCTCTTCCCGTTCTCATTTCTAACACATATTACTATGAAATAAATGGAGATAATTGAGATATATATAAAAGAATACTAACTCCTTAATTACTATGAGATGAATGAAATAAATTTTAAAAAATGAATATAGCACTAAAATGTTCGTGTTTAGATGAGGTTTTGGAGAAGGAATTAGTTTGAGGAGTTACTTTAAAAAGTTAATTTGGATGGTTAGAAATTGAAAGTTATAGTAAAAAAATTTCATTTAGATGTAGATTTTATGTGGATGAGTTAGAATTAAAAATTTGTTTATATGTAGATTTTAAATGAGTAGTTATTTTGAATACTTAAAAAAAGAATGATTAAATGAGCGGTAAAAAATGAATTATTTTGATGAGTGAGAAATGAATTATTAGAAATAAGTGGTTAGAAATGAGAAATTATTTTGAATAATTATAAATGAATTATTAAAATGAATAATAAAAAATGAGAAATTATTTTAAGTAATTACAAAAATTTCGTTTGGATGTAATTTTTGAAGAGAAATAAATAAATAATCAATATATATCCAACCTAAATATAACATACAAACACCCACCTAGGAGAAGTGCGTGAGTATGGCTGTATGGGTATGGGGTTTTCATTTTCACTGTGAAATAATGTTGTTTTCCTCTCACTCCTGTTTGTAGGGTTTCAGCTATCTATCTGGTTATGACCTAATATATATATATATGTTTATATATGTGTTTGTATTGGGAACACAACCCTCACCATCCTCACACGCCTCTTTTTCTTCTGCTACATACCCATGTTTTCACACTTGTCTCCTCTTTTTGTTCCCCCAACTTATTTCTTTATTTTATCTTTATGTTTGTACCATATGAGTAGTTTCATGAAAATAGGAATGATCTTACTCATGTTTAGGCTTTTCAAAATCATTTTTCTTCTTCCATAATTACTTTTATTTTGTCTATATCCATCTTTTATGTCCATATTCATAGTAATAACTTTGTATCCACTATTTTCTTTTCTTATACTTATTTTGTTCCTCCAAAATACAAATCTTTTATAATCTTTTTTTTTCATATTAAAAATAAATAATCATTTTATTTCCTTTCCTCAATTGTCTCTTAATTTGTTTTAGTTGACCCCTAGATTAATTTAATGGTTTATCATGTAATAAGATTACCTTGGGATTAAGTATTATTTAGGTCTCGTTTCTTAACCATTTCGTTTTTTATTTTTTGTTTCTAGTTTTTCATTTTTATTTTTTATTTTTTATTTTAAAAAATAAAAACCGTATGTGTTTGATGATTGATTTTAGTTTTATGTTTTTAAAATTAAAAACAAAAAAACATGTGTGATAACTATTTTTTGTTTTCAAGCATCACATTTTGTTTTGGTTTTTTTAGTTTTTTACTATTTATTCTTGATTTTTTCATACTTTTTTAAAACCAAAACAAAAGACAAAATCTTGTTTTTAAATACTTTTTTTAGTTTTTAGAATTTATTTAATATTATAAAACTTTTTAAAAAATTTAAACATAATCTTTAATTTAATTAAAAAAATATTAGTGGGTGAACATCTTTTCACATACTAACCTCATATAACTTATTTTTACCTATTTCTTTTAATATACATTAAATGTATATATTTAATTAAGAGATTTTAGAAATGAAAAGTTTTTTTTATTTCTACAACTTAATTTCTTTTAATGATTTATATTTAAGTATTATTAATGATTTTTCAAAAAAAAAAGTATTATTAATGATGTAATTTCAAAGGTTTATAACCTTCTTCTCCTACAACTATATATATAGAGTGATTTTCAACATTTTCTTACAAACATTTAAATTTTTTCTTTTGTATTTATGCTTAAGCTTGCTTTTTTTTTTTTTTTTTTTGAGAAGAAACTTAAGCTTGCTTTGTTTCTTTTTAATTGCTTTAATTTTATTAATATTTTTTTGTTCAATTACTTTCTTTAACCTTCATATCTTTTGTCTTTGTTGTAATGATAGTCAAGTGAATTTGAAGACATGCTTGAAGATGCGGAACAATGAAGTTTGCTTGGAGTTAAGTGTAAGTATGCTTTCGCTAAATTTATAGACACATTTTTGCATAAATGTATTTAGCTTATTTTATTATAAAAACTATGGTCTTTTAAAAAAAATCGAATACATAAATATGATTGTTGATTTTTGTGTTAAATCATAATTTATAACATATAATATTATATTATCTTATTTTACTTTTGGTTTAATTTGATAATCTATGATTGTTTTTAGTTTAATTGGATCGAACCCGTGACAGTGAAAATGAATTAACTCCAAACCAGATAACCAATCGCGCCACCGACCCATTCGATAAAGAAAAACTAAGATTAATAACAATAACAAATAATAAATGTATCGCTTCTAACAAAAATTGTATAAACAAATTAAAGTTGGAATATAAAATGTTTTTCTCCGACTTAATTGTTTAATCAATTGTTTAATAATAAATCAATTGTTTAATCTATTTCTCTTAACAATTTAAAAAGTTTGGAAACTCTGGATTTCTATTTTAACCAATTTTCTTCACCATTTTAATTTTTCATTCTTTTTTTTTTCTTTTCTTTTTGGAAAAATGGATACTTGAAAAAGGATACTAAGATTTTATTAAGAAAGCAAAAAATAAAGGAGAGAACAGAAGAATAGGCAGAGAAAAGGGAGAAAAGAATAGAGTATCAAAGAATTTTCATTTAATTTATATTTTTCAAACACTCATCCATCTCCAAATTTTTATAATTTAACGGTGTAGTTGTCTTAATTTATATTAGATTAATTAAGTTATAATAGGTTAATATAACATAAATCGGTTTTTTCTCTCAATAGTTTTATTAAGTTTTGAGGTTGTCCTTTTGGTTTTGAAATGGAAAGAAAATTGGGTGAAAGATGGAAGACTAAGAAGATGGTGAAAAAGAAGAAGATGAAAGTCATTTGAATTTTTTAATGTTATTTTTTTAGCCAACTCATCAAAATTTAGACCATGGTTACTCTTTTTTTCAATCAAGAACTATTTTAAAGATTTTTGGAAAGTTGAGGGAAAAAATTAGACTTTTGAAAGTTTAGAGACCAAAATAGAACAAAAATGATAGTTGAGAGACCAAAATGATATTTTAATCTTAAATAAAATTCAAACAAATATTATTTACAACATATTTGGTTGAAATGTGTTGTTAAAACTTCTTAAAAAAAAATGTGTTGTTAAAAAAAATGTGAAAAATTAAACTTTAAAATGTATTACGACTCATTATCAGGGTAAATATTCCATTCAATATTTCATGTTCTTTTTAATATTTTTTGCTTAAAATTATTTTTCAATAAATACAAATTTAGTAAAATAAGATTTATGACAACTTCATATTATATTTAAATGTATTAACATTATTATATTTTATAATTTTTTAACTTTTGTAATTTAAATGTTTGAGGTTGGATTCCAAACATGTATCATTTCAATTACTAAATTTTATTGAACTTAATATATATTTAAATTTTAAAAAAAATTATTTCACGTGCAATGCACGTTTGTATTTTCTAGTATATATATATATATATATAGTTAATAAATCATATAAAGTCATCTCCCTTCCATTATTTATAAGATTTTCTAAAGTTTTGAAGATCAATAAATATAAATATCTTAATGTTTTTTATCTTTGAAATGCCAATATATTTTTCAAGTAATTTTTTCATTTTACTTTTTTCACATTACTTCTCATTATTTATTTGGAATTTAAAATTGGATGATTATGGTTGCGTGGATTGTTTATATTAAAACCGTTAAATATATCATATTTTATGTTATTTCATATGTATAATGAAATAATTTGGGAATTTGCGCTGTATAGCAACTTTTTTATCACAGTTTACAATTATAGCACATTTTTAAAAATAATTCTTTTATAGAAAATTCTGTCATTTTTAAAAAAAAAAATTATTTACCTTTTTTATAGAAGACTTTGATAGAATCTATCATTCTCTAGTGATGGAAGTCTATCAATTTTATCAGTGATTGAGTCTATCGGTTCTTATTGATAGACTCTTGATAGAATCTAATGGAAGTCTATCAATTTACTTTATTTATTAGTAATTGATTCTATAACCTTTTATCGATATAATCTATCAATATGAAGTCTATCAATTTACAATTTTTGCTATATGTGCAAATATTTTCATTATTGTGCTATTCATGTAATATTTTATCCATTTTGTAATATACATGCAAAAGCCCCAAATAATTTCTTATCTAAAAAATAAAACAAAAAAATGAAAAGGGAAAATTGATTTATTAATATATATTTTTTAAATATAGAGCTAAAACAAAAAATCGAACCAATATTGAACAAAACCAAACGAAAATCAATTCAATTGTTTTGTGTTTTATTGGACATATCTTTGAATCTAATTATTGAAAAATTAAGCACCCCTAAAAATATTTAAAAAAATCTATTTTGATACTCACTTTTGAATTCGTAGCAAATAATGTATGTACGTTTCAATGAATGATAGTAACCGACAAAATTATGAGATGGCTATTATGGCTATTTAGTACAAACGAATATTGCCAAATGGCAAAAGAATAGAGCAAAAAATGCTTTTATGGTCTACTAACAAGGAAGCCATCAAAATATCTAAGGAATATGTAAAATTATGAAATTGAAAATTAGTAAAGGTCTATCGCAAGAGAGCTCTCAATTTTACTTTTTTTTTAGTATTTGATTCAATCTCTTTTTTAAAGATGATGCGAGAGCACATCCTTTCTTTATAGTGTTTCGATCATTTTTGTAATAATATCTCATGTCAATAAAGATAAATTTAATAATACATTATATTTTCGAGATTTAACTATAGGAGATATTTTCCTTTTTAATATTTTATTATAAAATATTATTAAATTTTATAAAGATATTTACTTCATTTAGATTTTATCAAATCAATTATTCATTAAAAGAATCCCAAATAATTTAAAATATATTAGATAAAATATTTTTATTTTTTCCTTTCAATTGTTAGAGGTTGTGTTCTAAAGTTCTATTAGTTTGTAATTGAGGGTGTATTTGGGGCAAAGGAATGATAATGATTAAGGGGGAATGGTAATATGGAAAGAGAATAGGGTGTATCCATGTACATTTTTATGAACCCAACTTCTAAAATAGTCATAGACCCGGTTCTTACTAAGCATGCATGGTTCAAAACAGTTATAATAGAAAACAAATAATTTCTTTATTCAAACTGTAATGGTTCAAACAAATAAACTTTAAACATAGTTAAGCCTCTGGTCAGAGATTATAAAAAAAAAACCGACATAATAAAGGTAGATTAAAAAATGTTCCTTAACTAGCATGCTGAATCGAATAAAGAATAATTAACCAAAATCGACAGCGGACTCCCATGATCAGTCAACTCTTCTACTAGCCATCCTGGTGTTGTCCCAAGTTACCTAGTGAAAAACTATAGAAATAAGGGTGAGTACGAAGGTACTCAGTAAGAACCACAGTTGGGGTACAATACACATACATCACATCATCTAGCATCATTGTGTTGATCCTGGACATTTGGGAGAGTACCCAGTGTATGGCTCTAGACTGAATAGAAAGGCGTACTGACGACATTAGTTTGCATCTAATGCGTGTGCGCGCACACTGCATGCTGCTGCAAACCTGGTAAATGTAGGCCTACACAAACTACACTCGTCCAGGTCCACGTGCCCAACATCAATGGAGGCCATCGACACCCAACTGTGGTAGCCTGTTCACACCTACGCTTGAAGCTAAGGAGGATCATCCCAAGGTAGGCTTACACCAAGGAAAGGATCCCGCTCTAGCAGACCATAAACTAGGCTTCGCCGAAGTCATGTGCTACACCACAACCCGACTTCTAGGGGTAAAAATTGATCCTCGTTGGTCCCGACCTATGAGGACATATGTCATGTCCACTCTCAACCTTTAGATGATGACAATCTAACAGTTACTATTTAGGAGTGCTACATGCTAAGTTCAAGTCAAATCACAGCATGCCATCATACAAGTCATCCTATAAGGATTCTACAATACGAAATCGTAACAAGTTACATGTCAACACCTTAACAGTCAGGTCATCACACATCACATAATAGGATTCCTAAACATGCTGGGAAAACAATACAACATACAATACAGATACAATCAGTGAATATATAAGCAAGGTCTACACAACCATGACAAGGAATCCTTACCTAAAATAAAGTATATAACAAACAGTTTAATGCTCCTTGAGCTGTAGATCAATCACGAATAGATCACAACCTAGAAAATTAATTTTAACAAATTAATATTAATTATTAACTAACATTCTGACTATAGGAATTTAGGGAATTCAAAAATTACCCAAATCCCGAACAATAGAACTGTGACCGGCAGGAATCAATGTCGGCAGAAAGAAGCAGAAATCGACGTGAAGAATAACAAAGAAGAACAATGGAAGGATTGAGGTTCTGGAGTTTTGTCTAGCTTTTCCTTTTGCTAACGAACGAATAATGAAAACTTCGCCGAATGAATTGATCGATTAGAACTCCCAACCTGGACACATGGCAACCAATCCATATATTGCAAAAGTAGCCCTCCAAACCCTAAAATCACAACATCAACTCTAAAGCTCATTAAATTATAACACTGACCCTAAGGGTGAATTTACCAAAATACCTTTTAATGCTAAAATTGCAATAACGGCCCAATGAACTAGCCGAACGTATTAACAAGCATACCTGAAGAATTGTAACGAAAACCCAAGTCGTTTCAATACTCCCATCTTTTATGACTTTTGTCCTCGAAAGTACCTAAGACGGAAACAACTCTAAGTAATGAGTCCTCATCTTATCCTCAAGCTCCCAAGTTGTTTCCTCAACTTTCTGGAATCTCCACTGTACCTTAACCGAAGTGATTTCCTAGTTACACGTCTTGTGCTCCTAGGCTATAATCCGCACAGGCTTTTCCTCGTAACTCAAATCTCTATTCAGCTCTAACGACTCAAAATCAACTATGTGAGAAGGGTCTGCCATATACTAGCGCAACATCAATACGTGAAACACATTTTGAACCGTAGACAAAAACGGAGGCAAAGCCAAACAGTAAGCCACTGGAGCAACTCCCTTAAAAATCTCAAAGGGTTCTACAAACCAGGGATTCAGCTCCCACACTTACCAAACCTCAAAACACAACATATCGGTGCCACTTTCAAGAAAACATGATGGCGTACCTCAAACTCTAATTCTCTATGCCGAACATTGACATAGCTTTTCTGTCTACTCTGCGTTGTCAATATACGAGACCTGATCTTTTGAACTACTTCATTGGTCAAGTGTAACAACTATGAACCCAAAACTTGCCTATCACCAACCTCTTCCCAGAATACTGAAGATCTGCAACGCTTACCATTCAAGGCCTCGAACAGGGCCATCTGATAGTCGACTGAAAATTGTTGTTATATGCAAACTCCATCAAGTGCAGATACTGATCCTAACTACCCGAGAAGTCTAAGACACAAGCTCACAACGCGTCTTCTAAAATCTGATTCACTTTGTGCAAAAAAACTACACTCTATGCCCAAATTTTTCTAAAGTGCTCTCTAAAATGAGGAGTAAAATGAGAATCTTGGGTTGACACAAACTTTGCTGGCACTCCATGGTACCTAACGATCTGCTGAAAAACAACTATGCACACTGCTCTATAGTATAGGTGATTCTACCGGGAATGAAGTGTGCAGTCTTGGTCAAATGATCAACAACAACCTAGATCTGAGTAAACCTCTTGATGTCCTCGCCAAACCTGAAATGAAATCCAAGGGATCTTCTTCTACTCCAACTAAGGCACACTTAGTAGCTGCAAAACCTGTCGATTTCCACATGGGCTCCTTCACTTGTCGACAAGTGAGATACTTGCTGAAAAATCAATTTAAGCTACATTAAAAAAAATTGAGGCAAAGGCACATGCTCCACACAACCAATTCAATAAAACTGGGGTCACTCAACTGACCGATCGACAAGCTAATTAGAAAATGGTGCCCCACAAAAAAAATAAAATAACTATCAAAAGGCATGGGAAAACAAGAACCTTTCATACCACTCTCGAGTGTAAGGGAAGAAGCACAACATGACAACCCGCTAAACACAACTACCTAGGGAGCTATGAGAAACTCAAAGAACTAACCAACCATTGATGCTTCACCACTATGCCAACCAACTCATCTCTAGCTCAAAACTAAAACACCAACCGATGAGTCAGAAGGTAACTGGAAATGAAACTCGAGAAAATTCTTGGTTACTAAAGCATACCTTCAATTAAATTAACAAGGCAACTGTTGCCACAAAGAAACTACAAAACTAGTGTCCAACTCTTAACCAAAGGACATCCTCCTTTAAACTTAAGTTTACTGTACCCAAACCACATGCATCATGCACGGAACAACTTGACCAAGCCAATACAAGCTACCAAAACAAAATCCTCCAAATGACAAACTGATAGGGTGAAGTGCAACACAACCTAGAAAAACTCTTTCACAAGTTAAAACTTGGAACAAACACCCTTGGTGCAACCGCAAACCTCGACTAAAACAAGGGAACTTCTAAACTTCCAATGGCTAAAAACTTTTAGTAAAAAAATAGAAAGTTCTTAAACTAAACCATCCACTACTTGTTGATAAAACAACAAACACTCGAACTTAACAGCCACAACTCCAACTCTTTCAAAGGACAAAAAGTTCACCATCATCTCACACCTAGATTGTGGCTTCTTACAAGAGGAACATACCAAGGATAGAAAACACGACAAACACTTAACGATCACACTCATGCAGAAGTGACAAAACAACCGTCGAGCTTTTAAGTCAAAATTCTTCATCATAACAATAATAATAGAATTCTAATGATGATCTCTAACCACCTCCTCAAGGTAACTACAAAGCTATTTCCTGCAACACTAGAACAACCACTCATCCTAGATATTGAAGACTGGATAATTTTTCGAATTACTCTGAGATGGAGTCGCGTTAGGAGGAGCAATGTAACGACCCGACCCGAAAGGGTTCTAAAATAGGCCGTTACCTCAATGCATGCATTCAAATCTACAAAAAATTCGCAAGATGGTGTTCGGATTCTAAGTAAAAACTAAAACATAAAACATCCATTCAGAGGACATTTAAATCATAAACATAAAACTCAGAGTTGAACAACGGGTTTCCATGATCACAGCTCCTCCTCCAGCCATCCTGTCTCGCACCATGGTTACCTGTGGAAAAACCACAGAAATAAGGGCGAGTAACGAATTACTCAGTAAGAATCCCCAACCGGGGTACAATACGATATACATGGTCATCTAGCAGAAAGGTATGCAAGCTATGAATATAAACACAGAATAGAGCACATAGCTTAGTCCACACTTGGGCCTCGGATGCCAACTCAGGGTCTTAGTCCAGAAATAACTCACTACGCAATACGCCCTATACGAGAAACAAGTCCCGGCCTCAGCCTGTCTACTGTCGACGAAAGGTGCACTGGCTCAAGATCCCGAGGAGCTCTCCGGTCGGCGCTATAATGAGCATGCGCGCGCACCGCGTGCTACTGCAGACTATGGGGGGTGCCGGGTCTAGTGGCAACCTGCCCATGTAGAGTCACCACGCCTAACTAAATCTTTGGATCGGTGTCACTAACATAGGGGTGTGAGACCTGGACACGTGAACTATGTCAGCCTGAACCACCGCACCTGAGGCTAAGGCACGGGTCGTGGTAGGCTTACACCAGGAAACCGTCCTTGCCCTATCAGGTGGCAACTCAAGGGCTACCGCCGAAACACTCTGAGGACGTGCCGGCTGTCGGGGACAAGGCAATGCCAAGTCATCATCCCGACCGTTGGGGCATTTAACAGTCTGCCACCCTCACCCAAGATTGCGGGGCCCGCCGTTAGGGTTAGCTAGTCCCTAACGGGATCAGGGACGGAGCACCATCTCGTACGTCCCTGTCGGGGATGCAAGGTTCGTTATGCACCCGGCCCGGATGATGCTATCTACCTGAACTCTAACCTGTCATAGCAATCAGCAAACAATCCAATCAATCCAATACGTGCTCAATAAGAATACAACGAACCTAGCATGATACTACGAAGCAAGAACATATACGAGCATGCCAGAAAGGAACAACCTAGCATGGACTAACATGAGAAACAACATAGGAAATCATGCCAGTCGGGAATTCAGAATAGAGCACCTATCATTAAACATGTCAATAAACACAAACAAGCATACAATCAGCAATCACATAATATATCGCAGGGCCCACACAACTCCGGTAAGAAATCCTTACCTGGTCGGAAGGCAAAAACACACAACAAACCTAACTGCGATCGAACCCGAGCAACCTATAACGAGCCAAACAAACACATCAATAATCATAAAATAGCCCTAAATACAATAAAATAAACAGGGCTCGGCTCGGGAGCAACTCACGAGGCGCGGCTGACATGCGAACGAGCCGGCTACACGGGCTAGGCAGCTGATGGGCGCAGACAGGCGCAGGGATGGGCGCTGGCGCGCTGGGCTCGGGCGCTGGGCGACACGACGCGACGGCTCGGCACTGGGCGACACGGGCGCGGACGAGACCTGGCGACACTATGCAAGGCTCGGGCGAGCTAGGCGATGCGACCTGGCAGGCGAGGGCGACACGGACCAGGGCGAGGCTCGGGCTGGCGATGGCGCGACCTGGCACTGCGCGGGCGAGGGGCTCTGGCTGGCTGGGCGACGCGATCAGGACTGACGACCAGGGCTGGGTGCTCGGGCTGGCTGGGCGAGCGGGCTGGCTTGGGCTGGCTGGGTTGGGCGACCCAAGGGGCTGGCTCGGGCTAGGTGGGGGGCTAGCTCGGGGAGAGAGAGAGAGAGAGAGAAAAAAAAAAGGATTTTGGGAAAAAATAAAAGAAAATGGGAAATAAAAGGAAAAAAATGGGAAAAAAGGAAATAAATGGGATTTTAATCCTATTTCCATCTTATCCACTTTTAATCCAAAATCCTTAAAATCCCATTTCCCGGCTTCCTCCTTCAAGACCCGACCAAAGCAATCTTTTCCAATAAATAAAACTCACTTAAATCCAACTCCCAAATCAACCATAAGGGCCCGGGCTCGAATCCCAAAGGAAGCACACAACCAACCATCACTTTGCCAAAGCCCTAACCACAACCGAGCATCCAAGCCCAAACATCTCAGGACTCGCAACCAACCACAAACAAGCCTCAACAAAGGCAGGAGCGACCTCGAAGCCCTGAAAATCCACAAATCCTGCCCGGGGAGCCAAAAGACCAAAATACCCCCAAGGGTCCAAACTGTTCTAAGACCCAACCAAACAACTGAATCTTGACCCGAAGGCACCTCGAAAACTGGAATAGGAAACTGGGCTGTTACAAGCAATACCACATTTGCTCCACGAGCAAATCCAAACTATGTTCTGAAGACCATCACGTAAGCAAAATTTTGGTTTTAACCAAGTTCAACCTTTGCTACAACTCCGAAGCCAACTCAAAGATTACCGCGTAACTAACTCTAGCTTGACAACTGACCACAAGGCTTCAAAAACACCACTAAAAGTCCAATGCCTGGGTCTGACTGAGCTCTGGTGAGAGTCTCCATAAGCTTAGGGTCCTTCTGACAACCCTCAGATACACACTGCCGTAAAGACGATCTAATAGCCAACTAATTAAACAAGCAACAACCTCCTCCAGCATCACAACTATGTTAGCTAGCTAAAAAATTCTAGATAATTGGGGAAGGAAGACCAAAAACGTTGCAAAATGTGTTGTCCTTCTACTCAAAGCTCCAACCACATCGTAACTTTACCCAGGGTAAGGTTCTCAATCACACTCTTTGCAACGCAAGTCAACGACTGCACGCTTTCTTGACAACCACTTCTTTCTCGGTACCACTACCTTTTGAGCTTCAACAAAACAAGCAAAAAAAATTCTTACCATCCAAAGCCAAGTGCCAACGAACAACTCTTGCCTGAAACATGCAACCTAACCACGAGCATAATGCCTCTGCAATCTCAAGATAAAGGCACTTCCAGAGTAGTATCCTCGAACAAAGCCCTGACTTCCCAAGAGAACTCGAGGTAGACTCCTTCCAATAAAATAAGGTCTAGCGTGGTTTCCAATAATCTCTCACAATGAAAGCAAGCTACCCACAGGTACACATATGAGTACAATGACTAACCATTCACTACAGATCAAAGTCTATCTGATACTCTCACAGGGAGGCAATCAACTGACTTCCAACCGAGTCACAACCAACAAACTGAACACCCAAGGTTCCAACTCTACATGTGCTCACTTCGCAACAAAGAACAAAAACATTGGGCAAAACCAAAATCTACAAAAGAATATCAACGTTAACATGAATATACCTCGAACTGTCTTGTCTATCGGGTTTGCCTTACAATATAAGCATCCATCACTTAACTCCGCTATTAAGCCAGTCTAGCATCTACAGTGCTAGAATCCATTGGAATCTAAGAAGTCATAACGGGCATCTAACCGCACTATCAAGAAAAATGACATACTAGTCCACAACGGAAGCATGCAAACTTGAAAGTTCTACCCATTCCATGAACGAACTTTAACACACTCTAACTTTCTCTTTTGCCCAACTTTTGGGAATGATACTTTCGGTCATTCCTCGCACATCTTTCTCTTGTGGCCATATGAATACCATCAATAAAGATCTTGTGCTACCGAAACAAGTGTCACAACTGGCACAACAGTTGCAACAGCCTGAAAAAAAAATGTTAGACTATTGAATGAGTGCTAAACAAGAATTCCTTCAAACACATCATGAAGTGCTGCTAATAACAAAACTCTAGGACCTGCTACAAATATGACTAGCAAGGTCGCAACCTGTAGTGACAGCAACACTGAAAACTCGCACAAGAAACTCCAGACTCATCAATATGATCTTTGGCATCTCGAGTATCAGACGTGCTCAAGATCTACTCTTGAATCTATGTTCGACGCTCGGTGAACATCGCTCTAACCATCTCTTGAAAGGCTGCAACTAGCTCTACTCTAGAAGCATGCTGAAAAAGAGGATACACCTCTATTAGATGACTAGGGAGATTCATCGCCAAATCGAGTCTCGATGGGTGAACTACGGGATGCACTCTCACTCCAAGGGTGCTGACTAAACTGGCTACAAAATAGACAGCAGGCTTGCAAGTGGTCATTGATGTCTTTGCACCCTTCCCAAAAGCTACTATCTCTGTAGTCACGCTCTAGGTAACTTGGCGATCAGGGAAAGACATGTAGGCTAGATGCTAGTATTATAAAACAATCCCTTTTACATTAACTTTCAACATACCAGACGGTTGTTGGAGTGTTGATGATCATGGGGTCAAACGACTTAACTCAGTAGGCCAGTCTACATAATCTATGACTTTGAGCTCTGATACCAACTGTAAGAACCCGACTTCTATTACAGTCCTAGACCCGGTTCTTACTCAGCATGTAAGGTTCAAAACAGTTATAACAGAAAGCTGAAAACAAATAACTGTTTTATTCAAATTGTAATGGTTCAAACAAATAAAATTTAAACATAATTAAGCCTCTGGCCAGAGATTATAAAAAAATGACATAAAAATATAGATTAAAGATTGTTCCCTAATGAGCATATTGAATCAAATAAAGAATAATTAAACAAAATCGATAGTGAACTCTCATGATCAATCAAATCCTCCACTAGCCATCCCGATGCTGTCCGATATTACTTGGTGGAAAACCATAAAAATAAGAGTGAGTACGAAGGTACTCAGTAAGAACCCCCAGTCGGGGTACAATACGCAAACATCACATCATCTAGCATCCTAGCATACCTGCAATACAACCAACCCAACAGATCGTATAATGAGTTATCAATGCAGCTCCCAAACCTCGAGAGTCTCTAACTCTCGACTAGTGATTAGCTTGTTGTGCTGATCCTAGACACCTAGGAGAGTACCCAGTGTGTGGCTCTAGACTAAATGGAAAGGTGTACTAACAACATTAGCACGAGGCAGCCGTCTTCTCGGCATCTAATGCGTGTGCATGCACACCGCATGCTGTTGCAAACTAGGTAATATTAGGCCTATACAAAATGCACAAGTCTAGGTTCAAATGCCTAACTATACGGAATGGTGTCCACTAATCCACAGCTTGTGGGAGGCCCTCGGCACCCAATTGTGGCAGCCTGTTCGCACCTACTAGGGGTGATTTCGGTTCGGTTTTTGTCGGTTTTGTACCAAACCAACAACCGAACCAATATCTTCGATTTTCAAAAAATGGATCTGATCCAATGTCCGATAAAGTATAGAACCATTGGTTTGGTTTTTCAATGTAAAAAAATGGATCCGATCCGATCCAATGTCCAATTATTTTTAATATATAAAAAACAATATTTCTCATATTAAAATAATATTCTCATAAACTACTATTTTTTTTAAAGGTTAGAAGTATTTTTAACTTATTCAAAATTATCTAAGAATGTTTTTTACTTAAAATAGGAGTGAATTAAATAAATATTAATGAAAGGAAGATAACTTTATATGAATTATTGACAATATATATATATATTTCGGTTTGGATCGGTTTTTTAAAATGAAAACCGAAACCGATCCAATATTTTCAGTTTTTTCAAATTACCAACCGATATGTCCAACTTTGAGCTAAAAAACCGATCCGATCCATTGGATTGGATTGGTTCGGTTTTTCAGTTTTTCAATTTTTTGTTGCACCCCTAGCACCTACTCCGAAGCTAAGGATTGTCCCAAGGTAGGCTTACACCAAGGAAAGGATGCGCCTATCAGACCACAAACAAGGCTTCATCGGGGTACTGCGCTACACCACAACCCGATTGTCGGGGGTGGGAATCGATCCTCACTGGTCCCGACCTGTGGGGACAATCATACTTCGTGTCCACTCTCAGCCTCTAGATGATGACAACCTAACAGTTATCTAGGAGTGCTACATGCTAAGCTCAAGTCAAATCACAACATGCTCATTATACAAGTCATTCTTTTAGGATTCTACAATACAGAAATGTAACAAGCTATATTCCAACACCCTAACAGTCAGGTCATCCATCACATATTGATAACTCTAAAAAAGAGCATATTGTAGGTTGTTTAGGATGCATTATCATAATAAGTAGGCAAATAATATCTGCGTTCTTAGAGGGAATACAGAGAAATAAATTAGAAAGTCTGCATGCATTCATAATATTGCATCCAAAGCATGAATCTGCACTTTAGCACAAATCGCAATGTAATTGTGCCTAATTTATGTTTTTAGCATGATTTCGCGCAGCATCAAGGAAAAGGCAATGACGTGAACACTGAGCGGATCATGAAGATATGTTGAACCAAGAAGGAATTACGATCGAAAAAGATTCATATACAAGGAAAGAATCGGAATGATCAATTATGCAATCAAGGCAATGACAATCGAATAAATCCAGATGGAAATCATGGAATATGCATTAATGACGATTTATACAGCTCACCTCTACTTGCGGATCACGAAATGAAATCCTAACACTTGTTTTGTTAAGGTTATCTTTTGTATGTCTAAAGATGTTTGATCTAATATGCCTATTTCAGTTGATTCTAATTTTATGTCAAAACATGAAAATGATATAAATTTGTATGAAAAATTAGAATTTAAGCCTAAACATGATCATGTTTTACCTAAATGTATGTATAGTGCTTAATTGGTTCATAAACATGAAAAAGTTAGACATCCACATATAAAATCAAAATTTATTCCTACATGTCATTATTGTGGAGTTAAAGGTCATAGTAGACCCAATTGTTTTAAATTGAAAAATGCTTCTAGAAAGAATTTTCTTGAAAAAAATAATGTGGAAAATATATAGTTAAAAAAAAATTCTTATCAAATAGTATTTGTTATTCATGTGGTAAAATGTGTCATAAATAATTTAATTCTTATTTGCCAAAATTAAATTTTAAAAATGTTGGAACTAAATTAAAATGAGTTCCAAAATCTATTATTATAACAATGAAAGACCAAGAAATGGGTACCAAAATGCTTTATTGAGCTTTCCTTATAGGTATTATTTCAAAAGTCAAGTAAGTTGCTTAGAGTTCAAATTTGAAATAATTCGAATAAAGCAACTGTGACTTTCTACAATTTAATAAAGGAAAATTTATATATTCGGTAACTTTACATTTTTAAATTTATGATATATATTTATTTGAATTTACTATGGAAATTATTTTTATTTGATTATTGAAATTTGGTTGATGATTTGATTAAATACCTTACATTTTTTTGCATATATATGTTTGCATATTTGTAAAATTATTGGATGATTTATTTTTTAATATCATCGTTTATTATTTTTAAATTTATTCAAATTCTTATTAGGGGCTTTTGCATGTATATTACAAAATGGATAAAATATTACATGAATAGCATAATAATGAAAATATTTGCACATATAGCAAAAATTGTAAATTGATAGACTTCATATTGATAGATTCTATCGATAAAGGGTGATAGAATCAATTACTAATAAATAAAGTAAATTGATAGACTCACATTAGATCCTACCAAAAGTCTATCAATAAGAACCGATAGAATCAATCACTGATAAAATTGATAGACTTTCATCACTAGAGAATGATAGATTCTATCAAAGTCTTCTATCAAAAAGGTAAATAATATATATTTTTTTAAATGGCAGAATTTGCTATAAAAGAATTATTTTTAAAAATGTGCTATAATTGTAAACTGTGGTAAAAAAGTTCTATACAGCGCAAATTCCCTTCTTATTACCTTATTAATTGGATTAATGATGCTAGGATTAATTTTGAAAATCTATTTTTGGTATATGATTATATTCCTTACTAATCAAATTTAATTTATTAATAATTTCATGATATTTTGATTAATTAAATTATTGAGAATATGATCTTGGTAGATTGAAATTATAATTGTTGAGAAATGGAATATTGTTATTGTTTAAAAAAAAAAGAAAACAAAGGATATATATATATATATATATATATATATATATATATATATATATATATATATGAAATTGTTAGAACAGTTGAAATTATAAATGTTTGCTTTTTGGTCATGAGCTATGTTTTGATAATAAATTTTTTAATTGATTTACCAGTGATATGAAGTATATTGGTGATTAAAATTTATCTCACTATATACATGTGCTCATATGATTTTTATGCTTTTAGAAGAATTGTTTAATTCTTTTTCATGGGAGAGTATTTTAAGAAATTGATTTATATTCTTGAATAATGTTAGCATTTTGCTTAATATTGACATATCCTTTATTTATAATTCTGCTATGTTTTTTATTGTTTGATTTGCTATTAATTGGTAACATAATTTTTCAACAATGTGTATCGCTTTCATATTTATTATTTCTTAATTATTAGAAAGAGAATATGCTTATTTTTAGGAGTAGTTTAAATCAATTAATAAGTGAATTTAATATTGATAAAGTGATTTATTGTTGAGTATACTTCTCTTATGTGCATTATATATCTTTTTAATTAACAGGATGTATTGCATTAATGCAAATTCATTTTAGAAGAAGGATCCATTTGAAAATGTGTTTTATATTTATATATCCTTAGATTTTTATGTATCAAATGTCTTTTTGACTCTTATTGGAAAAGAGTGTTAAATTGATTTTTAAAAGGAAGAAATTTGGGGATCTTGCAGTAAAGAAAGATTTAAATTATTTGTTTTCCTACAATTTCTTTTTGCTTGATTTCAAAAGCGGGGGAGACAATAAGAAAATGAAAGTTTATTATCATTAATTATGTGTATTGATTTTGCATGTAGTTCATATCTTCCATCACACACTACTTTATATTTCATTTTGAGCAATATTTAGGCAAAGGTGGGTATACCCACCCTTAAAAACCACATATTTTTACTTTTTTTTGCATTTCTCTCTCCACTTTAGCATTTCTCTCTCCATCAATCAAAGTCTAACTTTTTTTTAAAAGTAAAATTATGTGGCTCTAAAGTGGGTAAGTATTTCAAAAATATTTACCCATCCTTACCTAAGTATTGCTCTTTCATTTTTCTTGTATAGTTTGTCATCATAAAAAAACGAAGAGATTGTTGGATTTTTGGGCAATTATCTCAAATTAATTAATTTTAATTAATTAATGTTTTGATGATAACAAGTTTGAATTTTTGTATTGATGTTTTTGTAGTTTTTAAGTGTTTATTATGTAGATGTTGGAGAGACGATCTAATGCATTTTGAATCCTGCAAATTAGAGTTAAAATGAAGAAGATGTGGACAAATGAAGATTTGAAGAAAAAATCGCCTATAAAAAAAGCGAGATTTTCATTTTCAAATTGTTTTCTTCAAACCTAAACTCATTTCATCTTCTTTTCATTCAATCCTAACCATATACCACATTTTTTCTAAATCCAGTGGCTACCATTCATCATATTTTCATCAAATCTCGTTCGTCGATCATTTTGCCCGAAATCTAACAGACATCTTTCATCTTTTCTCTATTAAATTCATAGCCTCCATAACAAAAATTATATAGCAACATTATCATTCTAAAAGCTCCAAAAAGTCTTTTCTACTTCACACGTTCTTGAATCTACGCATTGTAAGTTTTATTTGCATTTTTTTTTTGTATTTTGGGATTGCATCAAGGTGTGGGTACACCTTGGGTTGTGAGAAAATGCAATTGGTTTAATCCTAAACCAGTGAAAAGGATTTGTGTTTCTCTTTAGCCTAATAAAAAGAGGATTGGAGTAGTTTGATTCTGAACACTGTAAAATGATTGAAGTTTCTCTTTAGCCTAGGAAAAACATGGTCGTGTAGGTTTGGTTCTCACCTGTAAGAGAATCATATAGTAAAATACCCAATGAGAGCCTTGGGGAGTAGAATAGGATTTTCAAACCACTATAAACTTCGGTGTCTTTCTCTCTTCCACCTTTTACTTATCGTGATTTAAATTTTTACATATTAAATTTCTTGTTGAGTGATTTTAGATTAACAAGTTAAGAACACAAATATTATTCTTAAAGAACTTGAAAAGTTGGCAAACTCTATTCACCTCTCTCTAATGTTGCATTTCAACCCTATAGAGTGTTAGTTTAAGTGAAAAAACAACTATTTCCTTGATTTTATTGTACTTAGACTCTTTAAGCAATACAAGAATTGAAAAAAAAACCAATTTTTGTGGATGACTTTTATACTACACCTTGTTTACGTATACGTGCGTATGAATGCTTGAATATTATCTGGTGTCGCAACCATTAGTTTAAATTTTTAAGTGTATTAGAGCAAGCAATCAGAGTCCTTATTGAGTATGTCTGTACTCACCCAAATTCTGGCTCATCCCTCCATGTAACTACGACTTGTGCCGAGACGACAGAGCTAGATGGAGTCGACAGGCTCATGGGGGGCTGCTGCATATAGTCTTCCTTTTTTTATATAGTCTTCCTTTTTTTATAAGAGTATTGATTTAACATGAATCGTTACGAGTTAGTTTGGTTTTCAATAAGTTAAGTTTTGCACTTACTCTCTAGCTAGAGCTCGCTATTATTTAAACTTTTTTAAACTTCATTTCAGCCTATCTAATAAATTTTAATTTGTGTTTAATGGTTATATGATTTATAATTGTATTTCAATCATGCATGATGATGTAAGAATTCATGTCTAGGACAATGTAAGAATTCATGTCTAGGACAATTAGAAGGTCAAGTTCTTACAAGAGCCTCCTTGTTGGGCCTTTTTCTTCATCCTATTTTAATGTTTTTTTTAACTGTTTAATTTTTGCTGTGGTTTTGAATATGTGTGTTGTTTTTTTTTTTTTTGATAGAGCGTTCTATAAGAACTTAGTGGATAAAGAAAATTCTATTGATATGGTGATTGAGAGCTTGTATTTGGGGAGGATTTGTTCCCTAGCTGGTCTAAAGCCTTCCCTACTTATTTTGGTGAGTCGTTTAGCTCAATAACTTTCATTAGGAAACCACGTCCGTCTTTAGACCAGACATCGGAGATATCAAAAGAATAGTATTATAGATGAGTCTCGAACCTGAAATCTTAAGAGGAATATACCCTCAAAGAACTCAATAATTTTCATAGACGTTGAACAATTTCCTCATGTCAGGCTCCGTCCGTTGAGAGAAGTGTTCTAATGTTTCCTTTGTGCTTTAATGAAAATTTATTTTATTTTGTTTTTTTTTAGGGAAATTGTAGTGAATAGACTTTAATCACAAAATAATTATAAATGTAGACAAATTTTAGAATATTTACATTCATAGTTATTGATATAGTTTAATCCTATATCATAAATACATATTAATACAATATATATATTGAGTACATATTGGGGGAGGGGGGACAAATACCGATTCTCGGGCTTGAACCTGTGACACTGGTGTTGAACTGACTTACAACCAAATAATGAAACCATTGCGCCAGACCGATTCGGTAATATTAATACAATATTAAGTATTATAAATAAAGTATCATGTACCATTAATGTAGTATTACTATTAATACCAATGACTATGGTTGCTAATTTTTTTAAAAGTAAACATAGTTTGTAATTATTTTATGAATTTGATTACTTTTGTAAGTTTATATATATAGATATATTATTTAATGATTGAGGTGGGCATAAGATAACTATGACAACCGAATGTATAAATATATACATTTATTTTTTTAATTTTTCCGGAAGGCAATGAACATCAGATGATTTTCTGTTACATTCATTGAAGCTGAAAAAAAATAAATCCCAAACAGAAGAGTGGTTTTATGAAAATTTTAATTTTCCAACAAAAGAAGAAAATTTCCAACGAAGAACTGAAAACGAAAAGTAAATAAAAGTTATCCAAAATGACAGAAGATGGAAACAAGGAAATGATTATGAAAATAAAAGTTGTTTTAGAAAAAAAGTGAAAAAAGACAACAAAAAAAAACTTCAATATATCCATAGAGCATAAAAAGAGATTCCATAAAATCCGAAAAGAAAATGTAAGCATAAAAGCCATATTATATTCTGGAAAAAGAAAACAGAAATCTTACCGTAAAAAAAGAAAGGGAATTAAATTCCGGAAATTAAATAAAAATCCGGCGAACCAATTTTAATATTCAAATTATAATTTGTCGCAGTCTCAATCCTAACTAAACTTGTTTCAAGTTTTACAACTTTTTTGTAAAATAAATTCAAATATGGCAAACTCTTCCAACCTAACATTCGGGATACTTGGCCTACCTCTTGGAAATCAAACATTATGTATTATAAATACTAATGACTATATTTACTCATTTTTATTAAAGTAACAATATTTATAATTATTTTTTAGATTTGACTAGTCTCTTCGGCTAATCTTGTGGCCTCGGCGTCTTTTTATCGTCTTTCTTCCTCTTCTTCAATTTCTAATTCCTTTTCTACTTCTGAGAAGTCTCTAAGTTCCTCACCAGTTGTCTCAACCAATACGGCTTCCTCCATTGGCATTGGAGTCTTATCAAATCTGATTCTTGTGTAGTTGGTGGATGAACCACAGTTGCTATTTCTATTACTTTCGGGTCACCGCTGCTTCTCCATGAAGTTTTCAGGGGCATACATGGACCCTACAGGTAATCCTTCAGGCATCTCCTAAGTTCTCGCAACGATTTCCTGCCTTAAACTGGCGATATCTTTCATTGTCGGCTCTGGTTCAGACGAAACTGATTCGGTTCCTTGCGGCTCAAGTTGTGCAAGGATGATTTGCTCAACACAGTTTTCGACAGGCTAAGCTTCAGCGAATTCAAATTTGGATGGCATTGAATTCGAAACCAATGATTGCTACTAATAATTGCAGAATTGCTCAATGAATTCTCTCGCAAAAATTGTTAGGGTTTGAAAATTCAGAAAGCGTAAAGATTACAATGGAAATTGTGTTTATTTATAGCGAAGAAAATGAATCGCAACGATCCGATTGCTAATTGATCTTGTTGCGATTAGCGGCTATGTAATGGCTGGTTTAGGATTGCTGTGAGACGACGTTTAAACTTCTTGATTTCCTTCGGCTTCATTTTTCAGCAACTAAATGTGTTTTGCAATCAAGTCCCCCAACACAATGGCAATTAAAACTAAATACTACTTCTAATAAAATTTAGTCCTAGAAAGCAATTTAACATAGAACCTACTTAAGTAAGGGATACATGTGATTCTATTCTCACAATTTATTATCAAATTGAATTTTCTATAAATATCCTCATTTTTCTTTTCAATTTTCAAATAATGCGTTCCTTGTCTTACAAGGCAATGATATTCATTGCTAGACTTCCACTTTCACATTCCAGGAATGTGCTTCACCTTCCATATCATTTAAGAAATTTACTGATCTAAAGAAAACGATATCTGGTACTCTTTACTTGGCGTATGGTTCTCCAGGATTAGCAAATGAGACAGTTCCATGTTCTTCCTCTGAATAGTGTAGGTAAATGCTGATTCAAGTATGCTTCTGCCCGACAAGTGGTTGATCTTATACTTTTTACTTATTACTCTTATTCAGCGTTCCTATTCATATGATTCAGTTAAACAAGTAAGTCTTCTGTATTAAGAACTACTCTTAAATTAACACCTACTAGATTCCCAAATTCCCCGACAATGACACCAAAAACTTAATCGATGCGATTTAAGTTCGACTATGTCTAATATTCTAAAAATGATTATAGACTTAAGATGTTAATGCTAACAACTAAGTAATAAATCGAAGCTTGCACAAGTATACGCAGTCGATTCACAACAAGTGATAAGTATTTATTTTATCGTTCTCCATAGAGTATTTGTATTTAATAGGTGCAAACTCGAGAGTCAACACAAAATAAAAACAATGTTGATGGGATTTTGAATTGTTGAATGCTAAGAAAATAAAGACGCATATGCAAATGTTGTTAAACAAGCTATAGTTGTGGTTATGTTATTCATGCAATAAAGGTGACCTTAAAATCATACTTCCCTAACTTAACAAGTACTTCTCCACTTGTTGATGGAGAACACCTAGCTTCCGCTACGGTGCCTCATAGATTTTGCTCCATGCGACATATGCAACAGCAGGATTAACCTTAATCCCTTTTAATAATGCAAAAGACTTTACACCAAACTAATTGTGACCTGTTGGACCTTCTACTGACTCCTTCCAAAGTTGTCAGAGGCTAGCATACGTGGGGTAGCTAACCAACGTACACTTAATGAAAAACTCAACATTACAAAGTAAAATCACCCACAGTCATAAGGTATATTAAACAACCAAACTGCACAATGCCTAATGAACTAATGCTAAAGACAAAGGATAATGCAACATGCTAAAAAATAAGCAGGAACAAGTTATCGCGAGATTACTGATCCTTACTATGTTTTACCTTAAGCTCCCCTTTCGAAGGACTTAACAGCAAAACACCGGTACATTGCCCATGGGTTTGCAAAATAAAAAAAGATTGTTTAAACAACAAGTGAGATGGTTATTCCTAAATCGTCTCCAAGATACCTTAGACAAGGTAATGCCTAGTGAGAACGGCTAATCCAAGCTCTTACCATCCCATTTTCCAAGGTTGATGGTAAGCAAGCAACATGTGGACTATCAGTCAACCCGTGCTAAATCAAACAACTGTCACCCTTATAAACGATCACAATGTCCTTCTTAATTAGTTATTCATGTGATACACACTCCCTTAGATACTTCTTAAAATCAATATCAATCACTAATCTGTAATAAGGGATCAAGTCTAAACTTTTTATTGCATAATAAAATTTAACAAGTGCTACAATCTACTTTTATGGTTACATGATAATGCAATGAAGTCTATTGAGAAATGTAACAAAACATGCTTACTATTAATGGGCTACTAGAACCGTCGTTGCTATTTCTAACGAGTTCTTATACCAACAAGTGTCATGGTACTAGATCTTCTAGGGTTATAGATGAAGGATAGCGCTGATTTCTAGTGAGACCCCGACATCTCATAACCCATCTATTGTAGCTCCCTAGTTGAACGAGTACACTTTTCTCTTTGATAATTCTTGTATTTATAGGGGTTAGGTTTCGTATTGATCACATTCAATCATGCAAGGATCCCTTGTTTGAGTTATTTGATTAATAATTAGGGTTAAATCTGAAAGCTTTGAACCAAGGAAATTGAGTCTAAGAACAAACAAAGTTTGGGAGAACTAAGTCTCACCTTTATTGTGGACAATGAAGATTTTAAGTTTGGGGGTGAGGGCAAGGCCGAGGAGTGAATAAAGAGTGAAACTAAAGTGAGCTTAGAAACTAAAAAACATTTACGGAAAATAAAGATCATAACATTCTGGGCTAAAATGAAAGGCAAAAAAGAGCAAATAGCCATAGGAATCCAAAAGTACTTTGTTGTCCACAAAAAACGCAAGCTTGAGACATTCCATTGCTTAGATGGAACGTTTTATGCTCAAGTGAATCATCTTAAGAACTACATAATTATGGATATGTGTACAACCCGAGTAGGAATGTGGAAAGCATAGCGAAAATCCTCGAGGGATTTGAGACCTAAATAAATAGCCTCGGATAGAAATTTTTTGGCAAACTTAGGTTGATCAAGAGGTTTTTTGAATTGTTTTAGAGTCCTAAATTTTGGTATCATAATATTTTTACCTTAAATAGCAAAGACATGATTGACGAAATCAATCAAGGAAATTCCGTCGCAAGAACTAGGCAACCGATAGACATCAAAATTTTCGATGGCAATTCAAGGAGCCTCTATAATGCAGACCAAGACAACCATTGTAGTGGGGGTGGACACGAGAGAGGGCACAATCCATTTTCATACATTTTAATTTATTTTCTCAATTTTTTTGTTAAGACTCATTTTGCAATTCATTATAATTTCATTCCAGTTCTCCAGGTACGTTCGGTTAATTATTCGGTCGTTTGGTTGGGTCGTTAGGGTTGTTTGAGCTTCTAGGTCATTTGGCCTTCGGGGGTAATTGTTCAAGGTTTCAGATGTTTCCCAGAATTATGTTGAGTTGTTATTTGTGTTCTAGTTTTAGGTCCCAGGTCCGGGGGTTGTTTGGAGAGGTTTGGAGGTCGTTCGGGATTTAGCAGAAAATGGGAGTTAAATGTGAGCTTGCCAAGACTCGAAGGGGGAACCTCCAAGGACACTTGGCACAAGGAAGATTTTTGGAGCATTTTAAAATAAGAAAATTAAAAGAAAAATCCTTTTGACCCCTTAGAAGCTATTCGTGGGCAGATCTCAACACCCAACTTTAATTAAAAAAAATTATAAATAAGAAGAATGATGACGTGGCTTGTCAGGACTTCGCCGTAGCGAAGTCTCTACTTCTGATTAAGCGAAATGTGTGTGTGTGATCCCCAAAGGTTGTGCAAGTATGCACAGTCTTTGTTGCAGCAAGTTTTAAAGTAAGTAAATGTCATCTCCACAGGGAACAGTTATTAGTGTCATGCTTAAGCGAAATTGAGAGTCAGCGTAACAGGGGAAATTGTTGTGGCGAAGTAAATCTAAACTAAGTAAATTAAAGATAAATTGAACTGATAAAATACATCGGAAGGGAATAAGAATTAGGAGAGTTTCGCTTAGGCGAAACTATTTACAAAAAAGAAGCAACAACCGTTAGCTTTCTCTTTTGCTCTCTCGAGTCTTAGAGTTCGGCTCTTTCGAGCTCTTGGCTTGGTTCTCTCGAACTCAAACACTGCTAAGGTGAAGCAACACAACATTAGGTGAACCTTATCTCTAAGCATTCAATTTAGATGCAAGTAAACTCATCTCTAAGTAAACTTTGCGAACCTAATGTTATACATGCAAGATCGCTCTATTTCTATTCTCTCGAAGCGAAATAAAGACATACACACAGTGGATCAAATGGAGTGAATTTCAAATTAACACAACATGTATAATAGTTTGTCATATCGCTAAAGCTTTGCTTAGGCGACAAACTCCTATTTGCCTATTTCCTTCCAATGATAGATTTAGCTGCTCATGTCGATAAATAAAAGTAAAGCGAAGTAGAAACAATAGAAAATCTTCATTAAAAACAGCAAGAACAAGGTTCGTTGAAACTACACTAAAACAGAAGTAGATGAAGGCAATAAAACTAAACTACGACTAAGCTACAACTAAAAACTAAGGAAATAGTGATCGAAAATGCTTGACGGAATGGTGATCGACCCCGAATGGGTGATCGGCCCTAAATTGGGTGATCTGCCCAAAGAACGGAGAGCGACCCTAAATTGGGTGATATTTTACTCTGAAGGGGAACAACTCTATTTATACTCCAGCTCCAAGCGACAAAGCGTGCTTCACGATCCTGACAATGTTGGACTGCTCTGCGATCGCGTTTCAAACGAAGGACTACTTTATCTGACATTTCTGCTCCACGATCCACATTGTCGGTTGTTAGAGCATCTTGGCTTTACTAACTTTGCAACATCTTCTTTCGTTGGTGGCTTCGTTGTGGCGAAGCAATTGGTAACTTCTTTTAAGCTCCGCTGCTATGTTGAATCTCTTCAAGGCGTGCTTGGCTGGGCTGACATTCGCTTTGGCGAACACCTTCTTGTTGGAATTTTGCTTCGCTCCATCAGGAATGCTGCAGACAAACTAGAAAATATCAATTCTTTTTAAAACAAAACTTGGCACACATTCAAGCATGTTTCGCTGCAGCAACCCAGAAAATGCATCCTAATCATAAAACTAAAGGATGGTTCGTTTAAGCGATATTTAGGCATGATGGGGCGAAATTCAATATTAAATTAATTAAATATTAGCAAATTCTAATAAAAATATATTCTCTTAATCTACTTTAACTCTCAATTCTTGAGAGTTATCACACCCCCAAACTTACATGATTACTCGTCCCGAGTAATAGCTCTATTTCTAGAGGATGAAATTTGCTTTTTCCTATTTTCTTTCGCAACAGCGAACAGAGCATTTGACTTTGCTAAATTCGTCAACAAATCAATCCGCGAATTCAAAAGTATTGCTAAGTAAATCTTTTCTATAACTAAACAATGCTAGGCGAAGCTTCAAAGTTTCAGAAACTCAATTTTGCAATTCGCTTTAGCCATTTGTTCGCGAAAATTCATTTTGGTTCAGAAATTCAATTCTTTGGTTCTTTTAGTTTTCGCTAGCCAATTGGACTTAACTTTTCGCTTTAAGCTTTTTCGCTCCTTTTAACTTTGGTACTTCTCATCTTTTACCGAAGTGAATACTCTCCTTTTACAATTTGCTGGGAATTCCTCACTTACAGTATCCTACTATCATTTGCTCAATTTTCATCGAATGTTTGATATAATGATAGATACGCAATGTTAGAGCAAGCGACAACGGATAAATGAACCCGAGACTTAGGCTACTAGCCCTTTGATTCACTTTGCTCTCTCGAGTATTTGGGAAATTTTTTAATTTTTCATGTTTTTATCCAACCCAGGGTTTGGCTTGTAATCTCACCTTTTACTTCAGCGAAATGGCAACTATCCAATTACTTTTTCTACGTTGAATTGCTCTTGAAGCATATTTCTTTTCTATGCTTTTCCCGAGTATTTACATAATTCACTTCGGTGAACTCCACCCCCAAACTTAAAGTTTGCTAAAAGTTTAAGGCTTGAGTTGAGTCTAATTGAGTTCGCTTAAGCTAAAAGAATTCGTGAAATTAAATTTCTAACTTAAATTTTTTTTAAAAACTATGACCTCTACTCCTCACAAAATTTCGCTCCGTCCAATTTAAGGTTTTGCGCCAGCATAGAGGAGTTATAAAATGAATTTACAGAGAAATAAAATGTATTTTACAGAAAGAAAGTTAACTAAATTACGCAAAGACATAGACACAAAGAGTTTAGCTGAAGCGAAAGATAATAGCATTGATATTGATAATTTTACATGTATACAAAAGATGAAGTAAAACAAATCAACAAAGTACATACATGCAATCATACAAACAAAGAATTAAGAGAGGCAAGGATAAAGCGACAGAAGACTTGCATTTAGGACTCTTGATCAGGCAGAGCTTCGCTGGAATCTTCTGGGAGATGTGGGAACGGCGGAAGATGGAAGGGACCACCCTTTAATCGATGGAGCATGTGTTGGATTACTCCGTCCCGCTGAAAAAAATAGCGATGAAATCTACAATTTTCATCCCTAATTTCCCTCAGCAACTTGAGTTGCTCGTCATTGTTCGATGTTGAAGCGGGGGCCTTCTTCGCTGCGCGAGATCCTCTCGCTTGCGCCTTCGAAAAGAAATTGAGGCATCTCTTCGTTGGAACGAAGGGATTATTCGGTCTGCCCACGATCCCTTGATGTTGGCATAAGGCAGATATGGAATACGGAAACAAGAAATAGCTCGCCTTTCGCTCCTTCCAATTGCAAATCTCCTTCGCGATGATGTTTCCGATGTTGATGGAAAGACCCGTCATTATTGCACAAATCAGAAATGCTCTCGGTACAGTGAGGGTGGACTCATGGGAGATTGGCCGCAGCGAAGACTTCATGAAGGCGGCCCAGATTTTCGCTTCTTCATTTAAATTCGCGGTGTGGAAGCGGCGAGACTGCGGACCTTCGTCCCATTATGCTCCTTCGACGCGGATTGTCTCAATGCAGAGTCGAATGTCTTCTTTTGAAACTCGTCCATGAGCATATTGAAATCGAACTTCTCGTCGCTAAGGCCGAATAGCAAATTCCAGCCCTACAGAGATCAATCATTTCCCTCCCGCGAACTGAGGCTTTGAAACTCCTGGGGTCCAGTAGACTTGCGTAAAATTCTATTACTCATTCTCGCCTCACTGAGCCCAACTCCGTGCAGAATTTCTCCCAGCCTCGCTCTTCAATTTGCTTACCACGTTTGCTAGAAGCCCTCTAAGGTATGGGTCGAAAGACTGCTCTGATAAGAACCTCTTAGATTGATACTGGACGATGTTCTTGTTGATAAGCTCGCGAGTCTTTTCGACAGAGCGGACAGGCAGCGTCCTTCGCGGCTCTTTTCCTTCGCAAAGAACTCTTCGCTGGGGAGGCGGCGGCGCAAATGAAGTGGCTTGTCCTTGAGGCTCGACGGCTCATTGGCCCGCTTGTTCTTCTTCATCTTTGTCCGTTAGGGCAAAGAGACCTTCGCCAATTTTTCTCGTCCAAATATTCTTCTCTCCTGGCCACTTTGCGAAAGTACCCCTTGCCCTTTCCACTCGTAGGCTTACTGCTTACTGGATCAGCAGCAACTTGACCAGGTGTCAAGTGTGCGTTATCTCCAGCGAATGGCGAATCCTCACCCAGCTCGCTAAATTCTTCTTCGCTTTTAACAGGGCTACGACACGTTCGCGCTCTTCTTCATCCTCTGTCGTTGGACTCTCAACTTCCTCGACTTCTTCTCTTCGCTCTTTGCCTCTCGCTGAGCCCAACTTTGAAGCGTAAGCAACCTTCTGGCAACGTACCAGCGGTGCATCATCCTCCTCTTCGCTGAACTCGTCAGCAAAAACTTCCATTTCATTATCGGGGTCTTCGCCCTCGAAGTCCACAACAATGAACCTCTCTTCTTTCGGCTCGACTTCCATTGTTGCACTTCTCTCGGCCATAGAAGCCTGAGGAGTTTCTCTTGCCCTAGAGGCATTCTTATCTGCCCTTCGCTGTCTTTTCGCCGCAACGGCTTCTTCTTCTTCCTTCTCTTTTCTTTGTCTGTCTTTTCTCTCTCTTTCTTTCGTCTCCTTCTCCTCCAACATTCGCTACTGCTCAGCCCTTGCTTTTGCCAATTCGGCCTCCAATTCTACCATTTTTCTTTTCATGGCCAATTGCTCTTCGCTTTCCTTCGCCTCAGTCGGTTCTTTTGCGATCGACTTCTTCCGCTACAGCTCAGCGGACTTGACCGAACTAAACTTCGCTGGCGCGAAGGCCTTCACCTGAGTAAGCCTCGCGCTTGCTCCTTTTGGCTGCTTTACTGAGCTGCTCTCCTTCAGCGAAGCTTTTCCTTTGACCACAGCCACTGGCGAAGCGAAACTTGCTCCCGACTTCGCTATCTTTTTCAGTATCTTTGGCCTGACTCCCACAGAAGGAGTCTCCGATACTGCGGAGCTTAGTGCTGCTCCGCTTGATGTCTACTGATGAAGTTTCGCAGCAGAGAGAACACTCAGCTTCTTTTCCTCGCTCTTCTTGAAGGAGGCGACAGGGATTTGGGTTCTGGAGGCCATTTGGAATTGAAAATTTGGTAAAGGGTGTTTAGATTTTGCGAAACTCTTAGTGAAAGGAAAAAGCTCGAGAGAATTCTGGGAGTTCGGAAGCTTGAAAAAGAGAGAATGAGGATAAAATGTGAAATTTATAGGTCACGAGGATTAGGGCAAACGAACGCCTCGAGAAGCAAAACGACGATCGACGCGCGGCGAAACAAGCGCCGTTAGATTAAACTTTTGGATGACACATGTCGAAACGAGTCAGGCGATAAATGCCACGTGTTTAAGACGCGTTTGCAATTCGATGATGTCACTCCCAGACTTCAATTCGCCCTTGCAAAAATTATTCTCAACGACGGCGAACTTCCGAACTAGATTTCCTCGGTTTAGCGAAATAAAAACAAAACTAGCGAAAACTAAAAATACACAAACTAAAACAAGTAAAGATTAAATATTTACAAGATAAACTTCACTAACCTAGTTTGGAGCAATGTTTATGAAATCAAAGCAGATAATACCTTTGCTCTAGCAAAATATAATTAAGCGAGAGGCCAGATAATAATCTTCTGTGGTGCCCCATCCTTAATGACTTGCTTGAGCCTTGGCTGAAGATCATATAATTTTGCTTCAGCGCCCTTTATAATAGAGATCATGAACAAACTCCGGAGATTTGCACAAGGAACCATGTTGCCTCCTTCGATCGTCAAGGCTTTCGCTTGAATTTCACCATTCGCTTGTTATTGCTCCACCATAACATTATCATTGCTCACTCCATCATTCCCCTGAACATTCGATCTGTGAGGGCATGGAGGTGGAGGAATTTCAAGCGTGGGCAAACTCTCTTTGGATCCTTCTTCAGCTAGAGGCCTTTGAGTTAGATTTTCAACAATGGATTCTTTTTCTTCTTCGCAAGATTCTTGATCGAAATTCGCTTTGGCGAACCAGCCCACATTTGACTCTTCCGTTTTTTTAACTTTGCTTAAATACTCATCATCTGTACAAATTATAGCGAAGGATTCTTCCCTGGGCTTGTCCTCAAGATTCAGCTCATATTTCGTTTCTATCATATTCGCTCCAGCGAGATATTGTATCAATATCTGTTCAACCTTGGTTTTCTCTTTTTCGCTCAAACCTTCATCAATTGGCAAAGGCATAGCCTGAACTTGCTCCATTTCAAACTCATCAACTTCTTGCTCATTTGAAATATATTCGTTGATATGGTTTAGTTCACATGCAGCGTCTAGTTGAGTCGCTTCTACTTCCAGACTGATTGTAGATGTACGCTGGTTTTCACAGACTGCGTCCAATCTGTCAATACTACATCGAAGCAACTCTTCCAGCGAAATATCTGCGTTTTGCTCTGTGGAAGCGAAATAAAAATTGGCAAACTCAGAAATTATGATTCGCTTGAAAATCTGAATTAGCATTTTCTAAATTAGCGAATTCGAGACTTGCGTTATATGGTTCATAAACTTGTTCATTCTGAATGCCGCAATCAAACGGATAGTTCATGCTTTCACAAGCATAGTCATGTTCGCTCTGTTGCATAGCATTTCTCGTGATCTCTTTATGCATGTTAGAGTCAGGATTGTCAGGGCCATTCTCGCAGATGTGGCTGTCTCAACTAAATTCGTGGCTTTCAAAGCTCATTGGGGTAAAGGTTGAAAAATTCTTCTCTTGCCAAGCGAATTCAGCATTTGATTCTCCCCATGAAATGTTCGCTTGGGCGAAGTGCGGCTTCGCAAAGTTTTGCTCTTCGAAACTTGGGTTCGGCGAGAAGTTGAAGTCCCATGGTTGATATTGAAGAGCGAACGACTCTTCTACATGCTGACAAGGATAGACGGAGTCATACAAGTCTCCTTGATAATTATCCATCTTCCTCGCTTTTCTACAAAAAAAAATTCCTTCTCTCCGGCGAAATAGTCTACCAAGATTTCCAATTTCGTGAAAAACACACCTGCAACAAAGTGCAAAGATAAATTGCTAGCTCTTCGGAATTAAGAACCACTCTCAAAACCACACTTAAACAAGAACTAATGAAAACTATTCCCCGGCAACGGCGCCAAAAACTTGTTCGTGGGCGGATCTCAACACAACTTTAATTAAAAAATTATAAATAAGAAAAATGATGGCGTGGCTTGTAAGGACTTCGCCGCAACGAAGTCTCTACTTCTGATTAAGCGAAATGTGTGTGTGTGATCCCCAAAGGTTGTGCAAGTATACACAGTCTTTGTTGCAACAAGTTTTAAAGTAAGTAAATGTCATCTCCATAGGGAACAGTTATTAGTGTCATGCATAAGCGAAATCGAGAGTCAGGGTAACAGGGGAAATTGTTGTGGCGAAGTAAATCTAAACTAAGTAAATTAAAGATAAATTGAACTGATAAAATACATCGGAAGGGAATAAGACAATTCAGAGAGTTTCGCTTAGGCGAAACTATTTACAACAAAGAAGCAACAACAGTTAGCTTTCTCTTTTGCTCTCTCGAGTCTTAGAGTTCGGCTCTTTCAAGCTCTTGGCTTGGTTCTCTCGAACTCAAACACTGCTAAGGCGAAGCAACACAACATTAGGCGAACCTTATCTCTAAGTATTCAATTTAGATGCAACTAAACTCATCTCTAAGTAAACTTTGCGAACCTAATGTTATACATGCAAGATTGCTCTATTTCTATTCTCTCGAAGCGAAATAAAGACATACACAGTGGATCAAACGGAGTGCATTTAGAATTGGATCAAGCGGAGTGCATTTCAAATTAACACAACATGCATAATAGTTTGTCATCTCGCTAAAGCTTCGCTTAGGCGACAAACTCCTATTTGCCTATTTCCTTCCAATGATAGATTTAGCTGCTCATGTCTATAAATAAAAGTAAAGAGAAGTAGAAACAATAGAAAATATTCATTAAAAATATCAAGAACAAGGTTCGTTGAAACTACACTAAAACAGAAGTATATGAAAGCAATAAAACTAAACTACGGCTAAGCTACAACTAAAAACTAAGGAAATAATGATCGGAAATGCTCGATGAAATGGTGATCGACCCCGAATGGGTGATCGGCCCCAAAATGGGCGATCGACCCTAACTTGGGTGATCTGCCCAAAGAATGGGGATCGACCCTAAATTGGGTGATATTTGGCTCTGAAGGTGAACAACTCTATTTATACTCCAACTCCAAGCGACAAAGCCTGCTTCACGATCCTGACAATGTTGGACTGCTCTGTGATCACGTTTCAGACGAAAGACTACTTTATCTGACATTTCTGCTCCACCATCCACATCGTTGGTTTTCAGAGCATCTTGGCTTCACTAACTTTGCAGCATCTTCTTTCGTTGGTGGCTTCCTTGTGGCGAAGCAATTGATAACTTCTTTTAAGCTTCGCTGCTGTGATGAATCTCTTCAAGGCGTGCTTGGTTGGGCTGACATTCGCTTTGGCGAACACCTTCTTGTTGGAATTTCGCTTCGCTCCATCAGGAATGCTACAAAAAAACTAGAAAGTATCAATTCTTTTTAAAACAAAACTTGGCACACATTCAAGCATGTTTCGTTGCAGTGAACCTAGAAAATGCATCCTAATCAGAAAACTAAAGGATGTTTCGTTTAAGCGATATATAGGCATGATGGGGCGAAATTCAATATTAAATTAATTAAATATTAGAAAATTCTTATAAAAATATATTCTCTTAAGCTACTTTAACTCTCAATTCTTGAGAGTTATCAGAAGCTCTAGCCGACCCTCACTCTTCCCCTAATTCTTCTTATTCTTCGTGTTCTCCAAGCTCCAAGCCTTCATCGCCGAGCCCCATCACCATCACCGAAGATTCACGCCGCAAGCAGCCTGTCACCAAGTGGTTCACTCTTACGTTCACGCACAGCTGCAATAGCCCGCTCAAGCATCGCCTGCACATCGCCCAAGCCACACTCATCGCTAAAGGACGCGCAACCAAGGTGCCAAGCACTCCCGTCGCAGCCTTGCCGCTCGCACCTCAGCCGCGGATCCCTACTTCTCGCTCACGCTCACATCGCCGCATGACCAGTCTGCTCGTTTGCTTGTCCTTCCTCAGCACCCTCGTCGAGCAGATTCGCCCAGCAGCCCCCCTCACATGCTGCCGCCTAGCTCTTTTGCAAGCCCACTCGACTAGCACGCCGTGAGCAGCCAGCCGCATAACCACGCTCGCCCAGCCAGCCCGCGATCTACCGCCCATGTCTGCACACTGCCGAAGCCTCTCGCACGCCCATGTCGTGTCTTTGTCGAGGCCTGCTGCATCCCACCTTGCAACCGAGCCTTAGCTGCCAAATTTGAGCCTCTCAATTTTGGGTAAAACCCTAATCCCGAGTCCTCTGTGATGATTGTTTTTTTATTCGTTACTTAGGAATAATTGTGTTATGTGATCTTGTTGTTAGGTTTTGGGTTGTTCCTGCAGCTCGGAAGCACTTCTCGTTTGTCAACTATTTCCACTATTCAGGTAAGGGTTCCTTGCCGAGGTTGTGTGGACCTTGCGCACGGCTTTGATAAATTCCTAGTTGAATGTTCTGCTTAAGATTATAAACTGTTAATGGATAGGTTTATGCAGGTTGTTTGAATGTTTTGTTCTGTCATTATGCCCTGTTTCCTGAATGTTGTGTTTATGCTCGTTTCGATTGCTAGGGTTTGGCATGTAGTCTAGTGAAATTTATTGTTGTACTCTCCTGTTTAATATTGTACTTTACTGTTTACAAGCTGGTTGGATGTTAGACCATGTTAGTTCTAGGCTGCCCAGAGTGTTAGAGTTTAGTAGGGTGTCCTGAGTGTTAGTCGAGTTGCGTGCTGGCCCGGTTTGGCTCAGGACTCGCTCAGTTGCGTACGGTCCAAGACTTGCCTAGTTGCGTGCAGTCTATGATCTTCTAGGTTTGAGTTTATCCAAGGTTTGGCCCAGTGGTGTGGCACCCGAGCCTCTTTTCGGACTCGCCCAGTTGCGTGCGATCCTTGATCGACCCAGTTCCGTTGTCGATCTTGATTGGTCCAGTGGCGTTGCCAATCCAGGGTTTGGCCCAGTTGCGTGCCACCCGACTATGCTTAGGACTAGCCTAGTGGCATTCTGTCCATTGAAAGCCAAGTTTGAGCTGTATCAGGGTTGAGCCCAGTTGCGTGCTGCCTGGCATAGTGAAGACAAGCCCAATTGCGTGCTATCCCAGTTAGCCCAGTTGCGTGATAACCTAGTGTGGTCTTAGAGATAGACATTCTAGAGACCAAGGTCACTTAGGTTGTCCTCTTGTCTAGTCAGCCCAGTGGCGTGCTGACCCTGCCTGATTGGGGCATCCTTACCGAGTGCAATTATACTCACCCTTTCTGTGGTTTTTCCACTAGGTAATTTGGCACAACATCGAGGTGGCTAGAGGAGGAGCTGTTTGGTCATGGGGACGAGTCTGTTGCATTTGTTGTCCTTATTTGCATCTTTATTTCTATAAAACTTTATTTATGTGGTAATGGATTTTATATACACTGGCCAGAGGCTAATTGTTTTATGATTTTTATTTGATATTTGGAATTGAAATGTTTTAATGAGATGCATGTTTTCAAATCTTTCATGTTTAAGATTACCAAATTTTGAATCACAGCATTTAGTAAAAGTCAGTTATGACCAGTTAGAGTGGGCTCCTTATACCTTAAGTAGCAAAGACATGATTGACGAAATCAATCAAGGAAAATCCGTCGCGAGAACTAGGCAACCGATAGACATCGAAATTTTTTATGGCAATTCAAGGAGCCTCTATAATGCAGACGAAGACAACCATTGTAGTGGGGGTGGACACGAGAGAGTGCACAATCCATTTTCGTACATTTTTATTTGTTTTCTCAATTTTTTTGTTAAGACTCATTTTGCAATTTATTAATACAATTTCAGCATGTTGTTTTCCATGACATTATATGTGTTTTTCATTTGCATTATGACCTAAGTACGTGGTATGCGATCATCCGAATGCTAGTATAAATGTTCGATAATTATCTTAGAGCTAACCTATTACTAAGTGTGATTCAGAATCACTTACGAACAAGTATACGTGGTCTGATGTAGCAAGTGATAAGTATTAATATTTTATCTTTTTCCATAGGGATTAATGTCTAGAACTAGTACCTTTAATTTGAGAGTTATGCGTAAAGTAAAAAAATGGAATTGGAGTTGGTTTTGTAGTTGATTTTAAATGCTAACAGTAAGTAAATATGGATGCTAATGCAGGCAAGAATTAAATGTGAATGCAATAAGTAGAGTTGAGAAAAAAGTTGCAAAACATGTTAAAAATGTGGGACTAGCTATCAAGCTTCTTACTTCCCTAATCTAAAAAATAACTTCCACAATGATTTATTGCAGATTCAGCTTCCGGTACAATCTTCATACTAACTCAGGGTGACATAAGAAATAGTAAGGTTATTCTTAACACTCTAAATATTGCAGTTTTGCTACATCTAACCTATCGTAACATATTGGATCATCCTATAGTTCCTTTTCTGATTCAATACAAGTTAGCATGTGTGGGTAGCTAATCAACGCATGTTATATTAAATAAAAACGCACCGGTGTAAAACATGATAACCTACATTCCTAACATGCTTCTACAAATAAATTCTCATCCAAAACTCATATAATACAGCATAGCAATAAACACAAGTAGAAAGCTAAAATCACCCAATTTTATTACTACTACTATATGTTCACAACTATAAACTACTCCTAAGAAAAATAATAAAAAGTTGGAATTGGTGCAGTTGTGAAGTTTGCAATCACCTTGTCATCGGCTTCCCCAAACACCACCAATTGCTTTTCCTTAAGGTTAGCTTTTGGCCAACCGACCAGCTCACCTAACCTCAGCTTCCCTCTTGCCATTTATAGAGAAGAATTTCTTGGTCAACAAGTTTAGGTGAGTTATAAAATCTTCATTGATGCAAGATCTCTTGATTTCTACTTGGATTTATTTAATTGACGCCAACTTAATTGCTTGATTGATTCTCAATTATTTCCTTGTTGGCGTGATTCTACGAACATGTTTGCATATTATGGTTTGGCACCCTCTTACGTTGCTTGTTATCGTTCGCACTGATTTTTCCTTCTCTTGCTCAAGCTTCACAATTCCTGCATTTCATGTTAATTTAGCACAGTTTATTCAATATTTATGCTAAAACTGTGAAACTGTGCTTCTGATGCTAATTCATGAATGCATGCTACTTCTAATAGGTTTTAATTTCAATTTACATATTATAGCCCAGTTATTTTAACCTTAGAATAATGCAGAATAAAATAGCCTAAAATATGCTATATTTGAGAGTTATCACACCTCCTAAACTCAAATCATTGCTTGTCCCAAGTAATACATAGTCTATCTATTGTTTATCTTTGTTCAACTAAATTAGCATCTCCTCTCGAGCTTAACTCTAGCAAGTCATATCACAGCTCATAATCTTAGCATCAAATATCTTTCTCTTTTCAGTTTTCAAACCTTCCCAAAGAGTCAGGTTTTGCCTTAGAATCTTCTCTATCATGACTGTCAGATTATTCCACATCGCAATTATTTCTCTTCACTTAATCTGTTGTATGCAAGCACTTCTATAACTATGTTTGCCCAACTTACTTTGCTAAAGGTATTTTTGAAGGCCCTTATATCCGTCAAGAATTTCATCTTATGCTTTTCGCATTCATTTCGGGTTGCACTCATATCTACTAAATTTTGTAGTTCTTAGTATGGATCACTTAAGCATAAAGCAACTCATCTAAGCAAAATAATTTCAAGCTCGCACTTATTTGTAGACAGCAGAATACTTAAGGTTTGCCTTGGGCTTGTATGCACTTCTTTTGCCTTCTTATTTTGCCAGAGTAGGTTGATCACACTAAAAAAAACAAAAATTTAAAATTTAAAATCCCTTTTTGCTGTATTTTCCTCTCTTCCCTCTTTTCTTATATCAGCAAATCACTCCTCGACCATCCCTTACCCCCAAACTTAAACGCTTCATTTTCCTCAATGAAGAAGAGGTTTAGTTCAACCAAACTTAGTTATTTTCGTTATTGCAATACTTTGTAAACTCTAAGATTTCCTCATAAATTTTGATTCTTGCTGACATTTATGATAGGGGTTACTCTAATGCTAAGTTTGGATCAAGGGGAATTTAAGAATTCTTCCAATTGAAAGAAAATTTAATACTAATCTTTAGATTTGCGTTAATAATGCTAGCGCTGATTTTTGCAAGGCAAATTTTGATTATAATAATTAATAAAGGAAAATAAAACAAGTTGCATCCTAAGAATTGAAATGCATGTCCCTAAAAATTAAATTGTGACTACGAATGATATGCATGCAGAAAAGAAAAAAATGAACGCGTTAATAGAAGATAAGAGGGCGGGACTTCCATCTTAGTGCCTTTATTACCGCTACGATTGCCTTGCTCCAAATTGAGTAATTCTTTTAGGAATTCAAGCCATTCATAGTACTCTTTCATTGCCACCATTTTAAGCATGACGTGCTCATCACACTCTCTCGAATAAGTTAAATATCTCTACGTGATTGCATAGAGCTTATTTAACTTCTCTGCTATCCCTCATACAATTATTCTTTCTCCATTATTCTTCCATTATTTTGCATTGCCTCCCTTGCTGAAAAAATTCGTATAATCTGATTGTGACGATGTGGCTTAATACGTAGATTAACGCATAGTTCCATTAGTGTGAACGGGAAGTATATGGAATCTTGTATGTTTTCAGCATGTCGCTGCACTTACGCTTCTTAGATTTTTCCCAAGTTGATATGCGTTCCAAGCTTAATCACAAATAACAGCTTTGCTTGCTTTTTTCTGATCAGTTTCCTATTGGTTGAGGGCATTATTGATGTTCTGATGAGTTTAAACCAATCTTGTAGGTCCTCTATAACCATGGATGCTTGGAATGATGTTTGATCATTCCATTCTGTTCACGCGACTCCTATTAATAGAAGGCTTTCTTGCATTTCTTCATCAGTGGGATAGTTTATCAATTGCTAGCAATATGTTCTAGGAACATTAGGTGATGAGAAAGATTTATTCTATGCGGTCACTCTGCAGTCGATTAGTTGACCTTCTATTCTTCAGAATAGTGGCCTTTCTTCATTTAGATTCACATAAAATTTTCGCACCCACTCAGTCTTTGGCTTCACTACCTAATTAAATATACCTTCCATCCCAATTACTCGATCTTTCTGACAGTTACTTTTAAGGTTCACTTTAGTCCCAATTCGCGCTTAAATCCTTTGTTTGCGAGTGCAATGAATTTGTCCTCCACATTGATGGATGCAAAGGTTGCACCTTCTCGCACAGCTCCAATCTTGGCACAAGGCTGACTTTGTTGAACTCCTGTCTCTCATCCTCATGATTGAACTCTACTATTGCAAAACCTGGAATGATGCTAATTTTTTCGTTTAACACTTCAGCCATTTTAGGGGAGTTCTCATCTTCATCCTCGCATGGCTCACCTTCTTTTGGATACTCTTCTATTGATTGTTCCATTTTAATAATCCATTCTACTCCTTAGTGGGTTCTAGGTTGAAGAGAATCCTTCATCCATCTATCCATCAATTTTGGTTGTTCTACTACTAAGGGAGGTTCTTCACCGTCGTTGTTTACAACGACATAAAGGGTCGCATCCTTCCTTCTCCCTTCTGTTTTTCTAAAGAACGTCCCACTTCTGGTTTGCCATAGATGTGAACTTTTTCTGTACATAGGTTCTTGCTCAACAGTCGTTAATTTCTTAATTCCACGCCATAGAGGTGTCGAATCTCGAAATCGTTTGTGCTTGTCAATCATCTTCCCCTTAATGGTCTCACAACAGATTTTGCGATTGGAAGTCATTATACAAATGAAGACTTGTGAGTGCTTATAATGAAGGTTTAAAACGTGGTAATCGATCCTTCCTCACACAGGGTTTATATAAGCTTTCGAAGGATTTTGGAAATCCTTGTGCAAGGAATGGAATAATCACAAAAGGAATTCTAATATCCTTGCGCGTCGAACGTCTCGAGAAGCGAAAAGACGCTTGACGGGCAGTGAATTTTCAACCATACGATTAAATTTCTTGCTGACACGTGTCAAGATGAGTCAGACGATTAATGCCACGTGTATACGATGCATTTTCTTCTCGATGATGTCACCTATGACCTCCCTTTGCCATTGCGAAACAAATTCTCGTTGACGACTAAGATCCGAACTCAACTTCCTCGATTTAGAGAAAAAAAAATGATAAAATGGTGAAAACTAAAACTATTCAGATAAAGTATGCAAAAACTGAAATATTTACAAGATAAAATTGACTAACCTCGTTTGGAGCAAATTTTATGAAATCACAACAGATAATACCTTTTGCTCGAGCAAAGATTTTCCAGCGAGAGGCCAAATAATAATCTTCTGCGGTGCCCCATCCTTAATGACTTGCTTGAGCCTTCTTTTAAGCTCATATGATTTCGCTTCTACGCCCTTAAACATAGAGATCACGAAGAAACATCCGAGATTTGCATATTAAACCACACTATTTTCTTCGATCATCAAGGCTTTCGCTTGAATTTCTTCATTCGCTTGGTATTGCTCCACCTCAACATTATTATTGCTCGCTCCATCTTTTCCCTTAATCGTTAATCTTTAAGGGCATGGAAGTGGCAGAATTTCAAGCATGGTGAAATTCTCCTTGGATCGTTCTTCAAATTAAGGTCCTTGAAACAGATCTTCAATAATGAAATCTTTTTCCTTTTCGATAGACTCTTGATTAGAATTCACTTTGGCGAAGGTGCCCAAAATTGATTCTGTCATTATTTCTCCTTCACTAAAATGCTCATAGTCTTTCAATATTATAACGAAAGTTTCCTCCTTGGGCTCGTCCTCGAGATTTTTCTCAGAGTCTGTTTCGATCATGTTCGATCCTGCGAAATATTGCATCATCATCGGTTCATCCTTGGTTTTCTCTTCTTCGCTCAAATTTTTATCAGTTCGCAAAAGCGTAGTCTGAGTTTGCTCCATCCCATACTCATTCAATGTTGGTCCATCTGAAGTATATTCGTCGATATGGTTTTGCTTAACTTCAGTGTCTAGTTGAGTCGCTTCTACTTCTAGGTTGATTATAAAGCTTCTCTGGTTTTCACATACTGTGTTCAATTTGTCAATACCACAGGGAAGCAACTCTTCCAACGAAATATCTAGATTATGCTAAACATAGGTTGTTTTTCTAATTGAACGTTGGCGAACTCAGGATCTGCGACTTGATGAGTTGGAAACAAAGATGCATTTTCGGCTATCGCTTCTCGACTAAAGCTCTCCAAGGGGGTTTCAAATATGGGATCGAAATGATGATTCACTTGAGAATCTGCTGAGGCGTACTCTGGATCAGCGAATTCTGGAACTCCATTGTACGATTCATTTACTTGTTCATTTTGGAAGCCGTGATCAAGCAGATTGCTCATGCTTTCATAAACACAATCATTTTTGCTCTGTTAAATAGCATTTCTCGTGATCTCTTCATATATATTCAAGTCAGGATTGTCAGTGCCATTCTCGCAAATGTTGTAACGGCCCAGAAATTTCATCCCGGTCTTCCCGGGAGGCCGAGGGGCATTTTGGTAATTTTGGGTCGGGCCGACAGGGCCGGTTTTGAAATTGAAAATTGCCAGAATAATTATGAGTCAATTTGAATAGGATCGGGATTTTTGGTGAAGGCATTTGGGCTTGGGAAAGAGTAAAATTAAATGAGGAATTAAATAGCGCGTCGAGTGAGATTCAAACCAAGGACGTGTCGCGTGCTAGGCAAGGGGCGCTGCCAGTCGAGCCACTGGGCGTGTTTGTTACAATACGTGCGCAGTGGGATTTTTATATAAAAGCAAAATTTCCCCCGATTCTTCCCAATTTCTCTTCTTCTTCTTCGCGATTTTTCCTCCGACCGACTCACTTCTCCCTCGCGATTTCTTCTCCTTTCCCCTCGACCGACTGCAACTCCTCACCCTCATTTGGAGGTCCTCGCCGATCGCCCCACACCGGTAAGTTCCTTCTTTCTTCTTCTTCTCCTTCCAATTCGTTTCCCTGTTTTTGGTTTCGCCGTTGCCGCCAAGACGAAGTGAGCTTCTTGTGGATTTTGTGTAGCTAGTGTAGGGGAGTTCGTCCATCAACGAATCGGCCGTCGAATCTTCGCCAAACGCTCGAATTTGGATTTTCTTCTTCGCCCCTGTTCGCGCCCAGAAACAGAGCCACTGCCGCCGAGCCGCGCCGCGCATCGCCTCGCGCTCGCGCGCACGCCTTGCCCAGCTCCGTGTCACGCCGCTCGCCCGCGCGCGCTCGCGCCTACAGACGCTTGCGCGCCGCGTCCGCGCCAACGCTCTCTTTCGTCCGCGCAGCTCGCGCGCCACGCGCCATTTTCTGCGCGCCCAGCTCGCCCGGCCACCCGTTGTTGCCCGTTCGTGCAATCGGCTCGTTAAATGCGTTAAATGCGTGCCTCGTGAGTTGCTCCCGAGCTGAGCCTCATTTATTTTATTATATTTAGGCCTATTGTGTGATTTTTGTTGTGATTGATAGGTTCTCGATAGCTAGTTCGGGTTCGTTCGCAATTTAGGATTTCATGTCAAATCGTCCCCGACCAAGGTAAGGATTTCTTACCAGAGTTGTGTGGACCCTGCGATATTATATGTGATTGCTGATTGACTGCTTGTTTGTGTTTATTGACATGTGTAGCTAGGTATTCTATTCTGAATTCCCGATTAGCATGATTTTCCTGGTTTAATTCTCATGTTAATCCATGCTAGGTTGTTCCTCTCTAGCATGCTCGTATCTGTTCCTTGCTTCGTAGTATCATGCTAGGCTCGTTGTATTCTTATTGAGCACGTATTGGATTTTATGGAATTGTTGCTGTTTGCTAGGGCAGGTTAGAATTGCAGGTAGATAGCATCATCGGGCCGATGCATAAAGAACCTTGCATCCATGGCAGGGACGTCGAGCAAGTCATTCCGTCCCTGGACCCCGTGAGGGATTAGCTAACCCAAGCGATAGGCCCTACAATCTTGGGTGAGGGTGGCAGTTGTTAATGCCCCAACGGTCGGGATGATGACTTGGCATTGCCTCGTCCCCGGCAGCCGGCATGTCCTCAGCATGTTTGGCAGTAGCCCCTGATTGCCACCTGTTAAGGCAAGGACGGCTTCCTGGTGTAAGCCTACCACGACCGTTCCTTGGCCCCAGGTGCGGTGGTTCAGGCTGACATAGTTTACGTGTCCAGGTCTCACACCCCTATGTCAGTGACACCGATCCAAAGATTTAGTTAGGCGTGGTGACTAGATATGGGCAGCTTGCCTCGCACTCCGCAACCCCATAGTCTCGCGCAGCAGAGCACGCGGTGCATGCTTACGCTCATTACAGCGCCGACCGGAGAGCTCCTCGGGATTGTGAGCCAGTGTACCTTTCGTCGACGGTAGACAGGCTGAGGCTGGGACTTGTTTCTCGTATAGGGCGACTCATGGATTGGACTGTGTGATGATACTATTCCGGGCTAAGACCTTGAGTTGGCATCCGAGGCCCAAGTGTGGGATAAGCTATGTGCTCTATTCTGTGTTTATATTCATAGCTTGCATACGCTCATCGAGATGACCATGTATATCGTATTGTACCTGGTTGGGGATTCTTACCGAGTAATTCGTTACTCACCCTTATTCTCGTGGTTTTCCACGTGTAATCGTGGTGCGCGACAGGATGCCCGAAGGAGGAGCCGTGATCATGGGGCCCTGTCTTCCAAACTCGATTTTTGCATTATGACTCTTTATGTTTTGTTTCCCCGAATGCATGTAGCAGGCACTGAGCCCTAGGATGTTTTGTAAATGTTTTGTGGATTCCGGCATTTTGTATCCGAACAAGTTTTGAATGATTTTTAGTAAATCTCGATCGAGTAAACTTCGGAAATGTATTTATCTTGGAAGCAGTGCTTGGAAACAGGACAGTTTCGTGGAAAATGCCTAGTTTTTAAAGGGGTTATTTTGAATGTTTTGTTTTAATTGGAATCCGAAATCATGTCATTTAATGTCCTTTACTTTGAATGCATGCATTGGGGTAAGGGCCCATTTAGTGCCCCATTCGGGTCGGTCCCTTACAGCTTGGTATCGAGCTCAGAGTCATAAATTACGTAGTATGACTGTTGTTGTAGGTCGTTTTCCCATGATCACTAGCACTCAAGCGTGTCATCAGTGTACGCCTAAGTTTACTATTTGTTGTTAAAAAGGGTTAAGAATTTACAATACCTGTCATCTAGTGTATGCCTTGTGTAGTATTGTGGAGCGGAGACGAAAGGTGTTTCGACTCGTTATTGGTTTGGGTGTAGATCGCCAAAGATGCCGATTACCCGCCGGAAGAGGACGCCCGAGAGGAGGCCGAGGTGTCAGGATCGGATCTGACACCGCAGGGACATCGTCCCAAGCTGAGACGGATAGCATTCCGCCTGTAGCTCCCCCTGTTGAGCCCAGAGTAGCCATTGAGGCGACTGTGCGCCGTGAGACTACTCCTTGAGCAGAATTTGCTAATTCTATGAGGTCTATGGTGGTCGACCTGTTGAGTGGCCAGAGGGCAGAGACCCAGGCTTTGTTGGCAGCGCAGCGGGAAGAGTCCCGAGCTCAGATCGAGCGGTGACTCGTTTTGGTTTCAAAGAGGTGCGGCGGCACCCCCACTCGCAGAGCCAGCAGCCTTTGAGGCAGAAGTGGCGGAAGGTGCCGATGAGCTTGGTAAATGGTTGAAGGATTTCGTAAAATGGAACCCTGATAAGTTTGACGCCACAGGTGATGCTTTAGCAAAGAAACGGATGGATTGCCCATTTGGAGTACACCTTCACGATTATGGTGTGCCCCGATGTGCAGAGGCCGAGGTGTGCGACCCATGTGTTAGGGGCGTAGCTAGATGGTGGTGGGAGTCCACCCGAGTGAGAGACCACTGGGTCTCCACTGCACCGGGAGTTCTTCAAGGGAATTTAAAGCCAAGTACATTAGCGATGAGGCTCAAGAGAAGATGGTAGCGCTTTTCAGAATCTGCAGCAGAGGTTCGATTCTATAGAGGAGCACGAGAGAAAGTTTTTGAGTATGGCTATTTTGCTCTCATGGTGATAGCAACCCCCGAGTTGAAAATTCGGAAGTTCATTTATGGTCTGAGGCAGGGTGTGTCTCAGGATGTCAGGGCTCTGGCCCCTATCACTTATGCTAAAGCTGTTCAGCTGGCCACTATTTACAATGGAAAGTATCCTGTTGAGCGGGTGGCGCCGCTCGGTCTGGCGTCTGTCCCGGCTATAGTGGGGCGTAAGAGGAGGTTTGAGTTCGAGGAGGCGCCGGGCGTCGCCAAGGGCGATTCTAGAACCGGGATCGGCGTAGATTTCGGCCCGATTCGAGCCTCGCGCCAGAGCGGCGGTCTAGGCGATTCACGCCTGTGTCACTTGTGGAAGAGTCCACCGGAGCTTGTCGAGGCCGCCCGAGCGGTGTTTCCGATGTGGAAAGGAGGGGCATATGATCCGTTCTTGTGATCACCCGGCTATGGCGATTCAAACTGTTGTGCAGCGAAGCAGGCCGGGTGTTCGCTACTGAACCGTCGGGAGGCCGAGCGTCTGCAGATGCCGTGATGGCGTGTACGCTTCTTGTTTTGGATCATTGTGCATTTGTCTTGTTTGACTCAGTTTCTACGACTCGTTTGTATCTGTTTTGTTTCTTTGAGCATGCTAGGTTGAGATTAGAGCCTCTAGGTTTTGAATTATCTGTTGCAACTCCTTCGGGAGTTAATATGTTAGCAAAAGATAAGGTTAAGGATGGCCGGATCGAGATATCCGGGGAGTTGCTGGTAGCTACGCTCATAGTTCTACCCATGAGTGGTTTCGATGTGATCCTTGGTATGGAGTGGTTAGCCGCTAACCACGCATTGATTGATCGCCACCGGAAGGAAGTAGTGTTCAAAGCCGCCGGGTCGGCCTTGACTTCAAGTTTCGTGGAGTTCAAGGTGGAGTTTGACCGCCGATGATGTCACCGTGGAAAGCTCGTCGTTTGCTAGCTCATGGAGCTTGGGGCTACCTAGCCAAATTGTCCGGAGAGAGCCGTCCCTCACTGACTATTGATCAAGTGCCGGTTGTGCGAGAGTTTCTTGATGTGTTTCTGAGGAGTTACTGGGGTTGCCCCGAAGAGAGAGGTTGACTTCACAATTGAGCTCGAGCGAGGACCCTCCTATCTCGAAGGCTCCGTGATCGTATGGCGCCCGGTCGAGCTAAAGGAATCGAAGGTTCAATTGCAGGAAATGTTAGATCGAGGATTCATCCGTCCGAGTGTGTCCCCGTGGGGAGCGCCGATGTTGTTTGTGAAGAAAAAGGATGGTTCGATGCGCCTATGCATTGACTATCGTGAGCTTAATAAGGTGATGATGAAGAATAAGTATCCGTTTGTCCCGTATCGATGATTTGTTCGATCGGCTTCGAGGAGCTTCCGTGTTCTCCAAGATAGATTTGAGATTCGGGTATCATCGATTTGCGGATTAGGGGACGCCGACATTCCTAAGACAAATGCGTTGTGAGTCTAGATATGGGCACTACGAGTTTGGGGTCATGTCGTTTGGGTTGACGAATGCACCAAAGCAGCTGCGTTCATGGACATGATGGATAGGGTGTTCAAAGCATTTTTGGACAATTTTCGTCATCGTGTTCATTGACGATATTCTCGATCTATTCAAGGACCGGGGAGGATCATGCGAGCATTTGAGGAAAGTGTTGGCAGCCTTGGGGGAAAACCAGCTTTATGTGAAGTTTTCCAAATGTGAGTTCTGGTTGGAACAAGTGGCCTTCCTAGGTCACGTAGTCTCGAGAGATGGTATAGCCGTGGATCCTGCAAAGATTGAGGTCGTGAGTTCGTGGGCCAAGCCGACTTCAGTTACGGAGATACGCAGCTTTCTGGGCCTGGTAGGTTACTACCGTCGGTTTGTTAAGGCCTTTTCCGCCATAGCCTCGCCCCTCACTCGTCGACGAGGAAGGGTGTCGAGTTTGTTTGGGACGAGAGGTGTGATGAGAGCTTTGCGAGCTCAAGCGCGATTTGACTTCGACAGATGTGTTGGCGATCCGGAGGGGACAGTGGTTTCGTAGTTTACAGCTGTGATGCTTCCAAGTTCGGGTTGGGTGTGTGTTGATGCAAAGACGGAAGGTCATTGCTTATGCTTCCGTCATTTGAAGCCATATGAGTGAGAACTATCCGACTCATGATATGGAGTTGGCAAAGCAGTGGTGTTTGCACCAAGATTTGGAGGCATTACCGTATGGTGAGCGGATCCGGATGTTTACCGATCACCGAGCCTCAAGTATCTGTTTACCCGAAGGAGCCGAATATGAGGCGAGAGGAGATGGTTAGAGTTAGTGAAAGATTATGACTGCGAGATTCTGTACCATCCGGGTAAAGCCAATGTTGTAGCCGATGCTCGAGTAGGAAGACGTCGCACTCGCGGTGTTGTTGAGTTCCCGCCCAGATTACGGAGAGAGTTCGAGCGGTGAGATTGCGATGTTGTTGGGTGAGGTTCTTGCGAGTGGCTCGATTGATGATCCAACCATCGATTAGACAAATGGATTGTTGATAGTCGGTGAGTGACCCCGCACTTAAAAGATTATTTGTGAGTTAGTCTTGATGGAGATTTTGACTTTGTATATTCACCGCATGTGTGGGTGACGTCTGAGGCGGTTGTGTGTTCCGGATGTTGCAGGATTGCGAGCGAGAGTTGCTCTCGAGGCCCACGATTCTCCGTTTGCTTGGCACCCCGGGGTACCAAGATGTATCAGTCTTAAGCGGACATTGGTGGATGGGTATGAAAAGAGATGTTGCGGAGTTTGTCGGTCGATGTCTCACTTGTCGGCAAGTGAAGGCACCCAGCAGAGACCACCGGTTTATTTGTTGTGCATGAGTGTACCTCGGTGGAAATGGGAAGAGATCTCCATGGACTTTATTTCAGGGTTGCCGAGGACTCGAGGAAGTTCTCTCGATTTGGGTGATAGTCGATCGATTGACTAAGAGCGCACACTTCATTCCCGGTAGAGACACTTATACCGTGGAACAAAGGCGCAGATTGTTTTTAAGCAGATCATTCGCTATCACGGTGTGCTGTGAGGATCATATCCGACCGTGATTCGAGGTTCACTTCTCGTTTCGAGAGAGCGCCAGAAGGGTTTAGGCATCGAGTGCGCCTTCTGAAGATGACTTTTCACCCTCGGGCCGATGGAGCGGATCGAGAGGGTGAACCGCATTCTCGAAGATATGTTGAGGGCTTGTGTGTTGGATTTCCGGCGGTTGGGACGATATGTATCTCGATGGAGTTTGCGTATAACAAAGCGATTATCGATCGGCGATTGAGATGGCTCCATTCGAGGCTTTGTATGGTAAGCGTTGCCGATCTCCCGTGTGCGGGAAGAGGTTGGTGATAGGCGAGTTTTGGGTCCCGAGTTCTTTGCAGTTGACCAATGGTGCCGTCGAGAAGATTAGAGCTCGTATGTTGTTGATTTCAGAGCGCATGAGAGAGTTACGCCGATGTTCGGCCTCGGGACTTGGAGTTTGAGGTTGGTCGGCATGTATTCCTAAAGGTCGCACCGATGCGAGGTGTTTTGAGGTTTGGCAAGCGTGGGAAAGTCGAGTCCCCGTTTTGTTGGTCCATTTGAGATTCTAGAGAGGATTGGCGAGTCGTTTATCGGTTGGCTCTACCTCCGTCATTGTCGTGGTGCACGTTGTTTTCATGTTTCGATGTTGAGGCAAGATATGCCGGACCCATCGCACATTGTGGATTTTGAGCCTTTGCGGTGAATGAGGAGTTGAGCTTGAGGAAAAACCGGTGGAGATTCTTGCTTTTGAGACAAAGACAACTGCGTAATCGTGAAATCCCGGTGGTAAAGGTTCGGATGGAGGAGTCAGAGTTCGAGAGGAAGCCACTTGGGAGCGGGAGGATGAGATGAGATTGCGAGTATCCCGATTTGTTTCAATCTTAAGTGACTTTCAAGGACGAAAGTCTTATATAGGGGGAGAGTATTGTAACGGCCCGGAAATTTTATCCGGTCTTCCCAGAGGCCGGGGGCATTTTGGTAATTTTGGGTCGGGCCGAGCAGATGAGTTTTGAAATTGAAAATTTCCGGAATAATTATGAGTCAATTTGAATAGGATCGGGATTTTTGGTGAAGGCATTTGGGCTTGGGAAAGAGTAAAATTAAATGAGGAATTAAATAGCGCGTCGAGTGAGATTCGAACCAGGGACGTGTCGCGTGCTAGGCAAGGGGCACTGCCAGTCGAGCCACTGGGCGTGTTTGTTAATCTACGCGCGCGATTTGGTATATATGCCGTGCGCAGTGGGATTTTTATACAAAAGCAAAATTTCGCCCGATTCTTCCCCATTTCTCTTCTTCTTCTTCGCGATTTTTCCTCCGACCGACTCACTTCTCCCTCGCGATTTCTTCTCCTTTCCCCTCGACCGACTGCAACTCCTCACCCTCGCCGGAGCTCCCTCGCCGATCGCCCCACACCGGTAAGTTTCTTCTTTCTTCTTCTCCTTCCAATTCGTTTCCCTTGTTTTGGTTTCGCCGTTGCCGGCCAAGACGAAGTGAGCTTCTTGTGGATTTTGTGTAGCTAGTGTAGGGGAGTTCGTCCATCAACGAATCGGCCGTCGAATCTTCGCCAAACGTTCGAATTTGGATTTTCTTCTTCGCCCCTGTTCGCGCGCAGAAACAAAGCCACTGCCGCCGAGCCGCGCCGCGCATCGCCTCGCGCACGCCTCGCCCAGCTCCGTGTCACGTCGCTCGCCCGCGCGCGCCCTCGAGCCTCTGCATCGCTCGCGCGCCCGCATCCGCGCCCAACGCTCTGTTCGTCCGCGCGCAGCTCGCGCCCACGCGCCCATTTCTGCGCCCCGCCGCCTCGCCCGGCCCGGCCGTTGTTGCCCGTTCGTGCAATCGGCTCGTTAAATGCGTTCGTCGTGCCTCGTGAGTTGCTCCGGTGAGCCTCATTTATTTTATTATATTTAGGCCTATTGTGTGATTTTTGTTGTGATTGATAGGTTCTCGGTAGCTAGTTCGGGTTCGTTCGCAATTTAGGATTTCGTGTCAAATCGTCCCGAGCGAAGGTAAGGATTTCTTACGAGTTGTGTGGACCTGCGATATTATATGTGATTCTTTGATTGACCGCTTGTTTGTGTTTATTGACATGTGTAGCTAGGTATTCTATTCGAATTCCCGATTAGCATGATTTTCCGAGTTTAATTCTCATGTTAATCCATGCTAGGTTGTTCCTCTCTAGCATGCTCGTATACATTTCTTGCTTCGTAGTATCATGCTAGGCTCGTTGTATTCTTATTGAGCACGTATTGGATTTTATGGAATTGTTTCTTTGTTTGCTAGGGCGAGTTAGAATTGCGGGTAGATAGCATCATCGGGCCCGATGCATAAAGAACCTTGCATCCATGGCGGGGACGTCGAGCAAGTCATTCATCCCCCGACCCCGTGAGGATTAGCTAACCAAGCGGTAAGCCCCGCAATCTTGGGTGAGGGTGGCGGTTGTTAATGCCCCAACGGTCGGGATGATGACTTGGCATTGCCTCGCCCCCGGCGGCCGGCATGTCCTCGGCATGTTTGGGAGTAGCCCCCGATTTCCACTGTTAAGGCAAGGGCGGCTTCTGGTGTAAGCCTACCACGACCGTTCCTTGGCCCCAGTGCGGTGGTTCAGCCGACATAGTTTACGTGTGTCAGTCTCACACCCTATGTCGGTGACACCGATCCAAAGATTTAGTTAGGCGTGGTGATTGGATATGGGCGGCTTGCCTCGCACCGGCAACCCCATAGTTCTGCGATAGAGCACGCGGTGCATGCTTACGCTCATTTCTGGCGCCGACCGAGAGCTCCTCGGGATTGTGAGCCGTGTACCTTTTCGTCGACGATGAGACAGCCGAGGCGGGACTTGTTTCTCGTATAGGCGACTCATGGATTGGGTGTGTGATGATACTATTAGGACTAAGACCACGAGTTGGCATCCGAGGCCCAAGTGTGGGCTAAGCTATGTGCTATATTCGTGTTTATATTCATAGCTTGCATACGCTCATCGAGATGACCATGTATATCGTATTGTACCCGGTTGGGGATTCTTCTTGAGTAATTCGTTACTCACCCTTATTATGTGGTTTTCCACGGTGTAATCGTGGTGCGTGACGGGATGCCCGAAGGAGGAGGCGTGATCATGGGGCCCAGTCTTCCAACTCTGATTTTTGCATTATGACTCTTTATGTTTTGTTTCCCCTAAATGCATGTAGTCGGGCACGGAGCCCTAGGATGTTTTGTAAATGTTTTGTGGATTCCAGCATTTTGTATCTGAACAGGTTTTGAATGATTTTTAGTAAATCTCTGATCAGAGTAAACTTCGGAAATGTATTTATCTTGGAACAGGTGCTTGGAAACAGGGACAGGTTCCAGGGAAAATGCCTAGTTTTTAAAGGGGTTATTTTGAATGTTTTGTTTTAATTGGAATCCGAAAGCATGTCTGTTTAATGTCCTTTACTTTGAATGCATGCATTGGGGTAAGGGCCAATTTAGTGCCCCATTCGGGTCGGTCCCTTACAAATGTGGCTGTCTCCACAAAAATAATAGCTCTCAAAGTTCATTGGGGTAAAGGTTGAAAAATTCTTCTCTTGCCAAGCGAATTCAGCATTTGGCTCTCCCCATGAATATTCACTTGGGCGAAGTTTGACATCGAAAATTTTTGCTCTTCAAAACTAGGGTTAGGCGAGAAATTGAAATCTCATGAATGATTTTGCGGAGCAAACGTCTCTTCAACATATTGATTAGGATAGATGAAGACATACAAGTTTCCTTGATAATTATCCATCTTCCGCAATCTTCCACTAAACTGCTTCACTCCAGCAAAATAATCACCCACGAAATAATCCACTTCGCGAAAAACACACCTACAACAAAAGGCAAAGAAAAATTGCTAGCTCTTTTTAAATTATGTACCGCTCTCAAAACAACACTTAAAACAAGAACTAATGAAACTAATCCTCGGCAACGGCACCAAAAACTTGTCGTGGGCCTAACCGACACACAATTTTAAAGAAGATAATTAAAGAAGAATGATGACGTGGCTTGTTTAGAGTTTCGCTAAAGCGAAACTTCAACTTTTTTTCAAGCGGAATGTGTGTGTGATCCCCAAAGGTTGTGCAAGTATACACAGTCTTTGTTGTAGCAAGTTTTAATGTAAGTAAAGGTCATCTCCACACGGATTAGTGATTAATGTCATGCTCAAGCCAAATTAAGAGAGTCAAGGTAACGGGTGAATTTTTTTATCGAAATTACGCTAAGCGAACGAAATGCACAATAAAATGAACTAAGTGCAATACATAGGAAGGGAATAAGACATTTTCAAAGAGTTTCCCTTAGGCAAAACTATGCAAAGCTAAGAAGCATCAACTGATGGCTTTCTCTTTAACTCTCTCGAGTTATAGAAGTTGGCTCTCTCGAGCTCTTGGCTTGGTCCTCTCGAACTTAAGCAATGCTAAAACCAAGCAAAACAGCACTGGGCGAATATTATCTCTAAGCATTCAATTTAGATGCAAGTAAACTTATCTCTAAGAAAACTTGGCAGACCTAATGTTAAACAGCAAGGCCACTCTATTTCTATTCTCTCGAAGCGAAATAAAGACATACACGCAGTGGATCAAACGTAATGTATTTCGAATTAGCACAACACGAATAATAAGTTGACATCTCGCTAAGGCTTCGCTTAGGCGAAATCCTCCTACTTGCCTACTTTCTTCCAACGATGAACTTAGCTACTCATAATGATAAATAAAAGAAAAGCAAGGTAAAAGCAACAGTTCATTTTCATTAAAACCCCAAATAACAATGTTTGCTGAAACTACGACAGAAGTAAAACGAAGCAGAACAAGGAAATGCAGAAAAACATATAAACTACGACTAGACTACGGCTAAGCTAAGAAATGATGATCAGAATTAGCTCGACGAAAAGCTCTCTAAGAAAATATAATCGACCTCAAGGTGGGCGATCGACCCAAAAGTGGGTGATGATTTGCTCTGAACGAGAAGACATCTATTATACTCTAGCTCCAACCGACAAAGCCTGCTCCATAATCCTGACAATGTCTCGGTTGCTCTGCGATCACTTTCAGTCAAAGGACTGCTTTATTCTGACATTTCTACTCCATGATCCACATTGTCGTTTGTCAGAGCATCCTTGGCTTCACTATTTTCACAGCATCTTCTTCGGCCAGACACTTCGCTGTGGCGAAGCCTTTTGACAATTCTTCAAGTTCTGCTGCTGTGTTGGAATCCTCAAGGCATGCTTGGGTGGTTTGTGTTTGCTTTGGCGAACTCTTTCTTGTGTGAATTTCACTTCATTCCATCAAGAATGCTACAGAAAAACTAGAAAATATCTATTCTTTTTAACATATACAACTTTGCACACATTCAAGCATATTTCGCTGCAACGAACTTAGAAAATGCATCCTAATCGGAAAACAAAAGGATGCTTCACTTACGCGACATTTTGTTCTGATGGGGCGAAATGCAATATTAAATTAATTAAATATTAGCAAATTCTTATAAAAATATATTCTTTTAAGCTACTTTAACTCTCAATTCTTGAGAGTTATCAACAACTATGATTTCCCTCAAACTGTATCTATTGTTCCCAGTTAGGATATGCTAAATAGAAGTTTGTTCTATATGTCTCATATGCGTAGCCTTGTTGCTAATAAAAGCGTGACTGTTATGGGTTTACAATGTTGTTCCATTGCCGATTCACAAAGTGATTGAATGCCATCTTTGACGCTCGTGCTTATGGTAGTGTGATTGGGACTTCTTTTCATGTTGGTTGTACTGTCTTGAATCACGGTTCCCCTGGAATACAAGTGTTCAACCTTTTTAGCAATAACAACTACTCTCAAATTAAAAATTATAATTCTAAATAATCAATCCCCGATAACGGTGCAAAAAACTTGGTCTGCAATCTTCCGACTAATATAAATGTTCGGTAATTAACTCGATCTAACCTATTGCTAAGTGTAACTCGAAATCACTTATGCGTAAGTATACGCGGTCAGATGCAACAAATGATAAGTATTTATATTTTATCATTCTCCTTAGGGATTGATGTCTAGAACTAGTACTTTTAACTTAAGAGTTATGCGTAAAGTAAAAAATTGAATTGGAGTTGGTTTTGTAGTTGATTTTGAATGCTAATAGTAAGTAAATATGGATGCTAATGCATGCAAAAATTAAACGTGAATGCAATGAGTAGAATTGAGAAAATAGTTGCAAAAGATGTTAAAAATGCGAGACTAGTTATCAAGCTTCTTACTTCCCAAATCTAAAAAGTAACTTTCGTACTTAATGATTTATGGTTGATCCAGCTTTCGCTGCAATCTCGATACTAACTCAAGGCGATGTAAGCGATAGTAAGGTTATTCCTAATAATCTAAATAATGTAGCTGTGTGACCAATGCAATTTTGGTGCTAATATAATGTCTAGTGACTAATTCAAAGTCAACTTATGCTAAGTATAACTCGTAATCACTTACGGGCAAGTATACTCGGTCGGATATTGCAGCAAGTAATTAGTATATAAATTTTATCGATCCCACAAGATTGATGTCTAGAACTAAAATTATTATGATAAAAGTTATGCAGAAAAGCAAAGCATGATTTGGATAAGTTGTTGTGATTTGTTTTGAAAATGAATGCGTAAATAAATGTGATGCGAAGACTAAAGTAAATATGATGCAACGCGTATCAATAACTAACAGTCCTAGAACATACTAAGCATGCGAACTAGTCAAAGAGATTCTCTTCCCTAACAAATAATTACTTCCGCACTTAATGATTTATAGCAGAGTCAGCTTCCGCTGCGACTCCATACTAATAACAAGGCAACACAAGTAGCTAGTAAGTTTATTCCTAACACTTTAAAAGGTGAAAAGACTTCCACACAGCCTAACATAGCATACTAGGTCAACATGCAGTTTCTACTTTCGAACTCACCGCAAGGTACATGCGTGGGTAGCTAATCGACGGATATATATAAAATAACATACAACAATGTAAAACTCAATGACCTACGCTCCTAGCATTCTTCTATTCATTAATTATTAACAAAAACTTCTATAGCGCAACCATAGAAATAAACATAAGATAGAGGTTAAATCAGACGATTTTATTGCAACTATAAAATGTTTATAACTACAAGCTACTTCTAATAAAAAAAAATAGTACATGGAATTGATGTGGATGTGAAGTGTGTAGTCCACTTGTCATCAGTTTTCATGAATGCCACCAGTTTTCTTCCTTAGATCAGATTTAACCATCCGACCAGCTCAGCCGACTTAAGCCTTCCTACGGTTATTTATAATGTTCAATTACTTGGTCGGCAAGTCCGAATGAGCGGGAAAATCATCATTAATGTAGATGTCTTGATTTCAACTAGAATTTCTTGATTTACATCGTCTTTTATTACAACCTTGAATTTCTGCTTTATTTCCTTATTGACATAATTTTACCGAATGAAACTGCCATGTCAGCGTGCGAATCCTCAATGAGTGCTTCCATTTGCATTTCTCAACCCCTCCAGCGTACCTTTTAGCATAATCATGCATTATACAAACTTTAAGTGCAAAGTATTCAATATTTATGCTTTTTTCCACAATACTGCTCTTTCGATGCTAAATTATGAATGCATGCTGATTTCTATGTTCTTTCATCGTATTTTTTATGTTAGCACTCGTTTTCCCCCTTTATTTATAGAATAATGAAAACTAAAACAGCCTAAAATATGCTCTATTAGAGAGCTATCACACCCTCAAACTTAAATCATTGCTTGTCCTCAAGTAATTCTTGTCTATTCAGTTAGCTATTATTTTAATTATTTCAGCATTTCCTTCTCTTCAAGCTTAAATCCACACTTCTTACTGCATCTCATATCCTAGCAAAAAACTTCTTTCACTTTTAAGTTTGTAAACTTTCTTAAAGATTCTGGTTTAGCCTTAAAATCCTCCCTACCATGACTGGCATATTGTTCCTCATCGCAAGTATTTCTCATTACTTAATCCATTGTATTGCAATCACTTTTAGTCAAATTTGCCCAATATATTATGTCAATACTATATTTAGGCCTTATATTCCTCGAGGATTTTTTTTTTTTTGCTATGTTATTCACATTCCTCTCAGGTTGCACTCGTATTTATAATTTTGTAGTTCTTAGAATGACCTGTTTGAGCATCAAACCATTCACCTAAGAAAAAGAATTTTAAGCTTGCGCTTTTCCATAGACATCAGAATACTTAAGGTACCTAAGGCTTATTCACACAATTTGTCTTTTATTTTACCATGAATATGTTGATCTCTCTCTCTTCTTCTTTTTTTCTCGATCTCTCACCCCCAAACTTAAAATCTCCATTGCCCTCAATGAACGTGAGGCTTTAGTTTCCTCAAACTTAGCTATTACTCCGATTTCTCTACTCTATCTCAAGCTCTAAGACTTCCTTGCGAATATTTTATTCTTTCTGTCGTTCATGATAAGGAATATTCTAATGCTAGTTTTGAATCTAAGGGATATAAGAATTATTCTAATTGAAATTACGTTTTCCACTAAATTTAGTTTTGCGATAATCATGCTTAGTTAAACTTTCAAAGGGAAATAGCTGAATTTTTATTAAATATTAAAAGGGAAATAAAACAAATTGCATCCTAGAATGAAATGCAAGTTCCTATCAAAGTAAAGCTTCGACTACTCATGAAATGCATGCGAAAAGGGAAATAAAATCTTTAAAATATTGAAAAGAACGTGACTTTCTTATAAGTTGTCGTATCGACGCCGCCTAGCTTGTCTTTGTCTTGCTCCGAATTTAATATTTGTTTTAGAAATTTAGGCCAATCGGAGCAATCTCCCATTTCTATCATGTTAAGCATCAATAACTCATGTCGCTCCCTCACGTAAGTCAGATATCTCTGTGTAGTTTCATAGAGCTTGTTTATCTTTCCTACTAATCCGACAACAGTCACTATGTCTCCACTTCCCTTACTTTCTGCTGCTTCATCTTCCTTTCATGGGAAGATTCTCATAATCTTGTCACACCATTGCGACTTGACACCCTGATCAGCACGTAACTGTGTAATTGCAAAGGGATAGTATATATATTCTCACATTTCAATAGCACATTTCTAAATGTGCATCTCTAGAATCTTTCCCAAGTTGATATGCATTCCGAGCTTTATTGCAGAAAGCAGCATTGCTTGATCCCTTCTGATTAGTGCTCTATTGGTTGAAGGTATGAATGATATCTTAATAATCTGCAGCCAATCCTGTATATTCTCTAAAATCATGTATGCTTGTACTGATGTTGGATCACTCCATTCTAGTCCCATTATTTAGATTACTGATAGGCTTTCTTGCATTTGCTTTGCGGTGGGAGAGTTTATCAACTGTTGGCAGAATGTTGCAGAAACATTAGGTGCTGCCAAAGCTTTATTTAATGCGGTTGCTCAGTAATCAATGAGTTGACCATCTACTCTTGAGAATAATGGTATTTCTTCATTTAATTTCTCATAGAATTGGCGCACCCACTCTATTCTTGTGTTCATTACCGGGTGAAAGTACTTCGTCCATCTCAAATAATCAATTATGGCTTTAATATCATAAGATATCTTTGATCCAATTTCGTGCTTAAATCCCTTATTTTTCAATGTGATAAAGTTAACCTCATCATTGATAGATGTGAAGGTCGCACCTCTTCTTACTCTAATCTCCAAGCTCAGCTGCAATTGCTGAACTACCGGCAACACCCTTGCCATCATAGAATGAATTTGAATGTTGCTAAACCTCGAGTGTTGCTGCTTCTTATCATTAAATACTTCAACTTTGTTAGGGGAGTTATTCTCTTCATCCTCGCATGGTTAAACTTCTTCTAGATCCTCTTCTATAGATTCATCTTTATCCTCATTAGGCTCCATCTTTGCACCTTTCTTTTCTCCTTGTCCTTTCCCAAGCTGAGGGTGGTTCTCTTCAACCTTGTTCGTCAATTCCAATCATTATGTGGCTTCAGGAATGTCTTCATCACTATCCACCATAGTATAAGAGGCAAAACTTTTCCTCATTTTTTCTGTTCTCCCGAAGAACTTCCCACTTCTGGTCGATCGTTGATGCGAACTTTCTCCTATTTCCTTGTTCATCAGCTGATAACTTCTTGGTTCTACACTCTTGAGGTCTCGAACTTTGAAGCTTTTGATGCTCATTAACCTTTTTACCCCTGATAGCCTTTCCACACACCTTACGATTTGAAGTCATGATTCAGATGAGGGTAACAACACACAGCTTTTGATTTCCTTGAGGTCGAAGCAAGGATGTAGTTATCGACTCTTCCTCACACGCGGTTTATATGATTTGTAAAGATTTTTGAAAATCCTCGTTCAAGGAAAGAATAAATCACAAAAGAAAAACTAAATTTCTATACCTTAATTTCAATATTCGAACCAATTCCTTCCTAAACTACTAAAATTTAAAATGCAATAAAACAATTTTGAAAAGGGAAAATTGCAAATATAGAAAAACTGCATATTCTAATAAAATTCCATAATTAAACTCAGAATGTCAGAGATACCGGATTTTCGCATTCCATAAATGTTGTTGAGCAGATCTAAGCGGAACCTTTGCACTAATTCTGTCCGGCATAATTCATTTGTGCTTGGGCCATTTAAAAATTTTCGGGGCAAAGCCATCTTTGATCGCATTTTTTTGCCTTTATTCGCAATGCACCTTGATGCGTAGATTTCCTACCAATCCCAACATTGATAGGGTGCAGAATTCTGAGTTGAAGCTCATTTGAATTGCCCAAGTGTCGCTTTCTCGACTAATCATTGCTCGTCTCGTTCCTCTTGCTAAAAAAAATTAATCTTTAAGTTTTATTGTCTTGATACACCAAATGCTTAATGATTCCAAATCATCACTCACTAGGATCCTAACAATCTCATCTCAGTTCTTCTCCTCATTCCCTTAGTCCCAAGTTCAACTCCTAGTTTGGAGACTTCTGCTCTATTGCAATTCATTCAACCCCTATCATCTAAATTTGTTCAAGACATTCTGTCCAAATTTGTTCAAGACAATGTAAGAATATATTTTTGCGGCCATGCACTTTCTACACGCTGTTGGATCAAAATTCCTTTGATCCTACTGCTCGATATTCATCGATAATTAATGATTGATATGATTGTAACAGAGATTCGTTGAACTTATTGAAATTTAAAATTGCAAGGAAATAAAGAAAATGAAAAATAATAGTAAATTTAGATAATCTTCTTGCATAAGTAAATATGAAATATTTGAACTTAGCATGCGTGGAGCGAAATTTAAAGTTACCAATACTCTCTGGCTCCACTTGCACACTTGTGCGCTTATACTTTAGTCAATGCGAATAGAGATATTCTGCGCTAAACATCCTCATTCTAGTAATGCTTAAGTCTTGACTGAAAAATCATTCCCATTTGCCTCGTTCTTGATCCAGATTGCACCGCCTGATTTTACCTACATAATTCAAAATGGTCCAGACCACTTGGATCTAAGTTTTCCTGGATATGCTATATGATTGAATTCTCATTGTTGAGTTTGCATGACTTTATCTCTTTCATCTACCTCTTGTGCTAGCGGAATATTAGGATTTGGGTTTGCATTTGCTCCAAGTTCCACACCCGCTACTGCTGCTGTTGGTGGATCCATCACTCCATGATGATGTTGTTCCATGGGATCCATTCTTCTGTTGTTTCTCCTTCTCTGTTCACGTATCCTCCTTCGAAGGGTTCCTTCAGGTTGTAGATTAAACACAAGAGTAGCGCTCATGCACCAATCACCCTAAAATATTGAAACAAATGTTAAGCATTTTATTAAGAGACCAAGAAGTTTTTCGAGCTACTGTAAGGACCCAACCCAAAAGAAGCGGTCTCTAACCTAGATCCTTTGCTTAGCATGCATGTCTAGGAATGTAAAACACCATCCAACGTACTAATTTAAAACTTTTGCAATCAACACAACTTTAAACAAACCACAAAAGCCAATATAAAAATCAAAGAGTAATTGACTGATCAGTGCTTTTCTTAAAAACAAAACAAGAGTACGGTACGAGAACCATAAAATAGTTTGAGTGCTTCCCTAGGGACTCAAGTCCCACTACATTCTAAATCATAAAGAAAACAATAAAAGAACATGCATCCTAGAGTCAGCTATCCATGATCATCCAACCGCCTCCTCCTAGCCATCCTGCCTATGTCCCAAGTTACCTGGTGGAAAACCACAGAAAATAAGGGTAAGCAACGAGTTACTCAGTAAGAATCCCCAACCGGGGTACAATACGAAAACATATCATTTAGCACACGGACATGCAACCATGCAATGACTCAGAGCAACCAGATGGGTCAACTGAACGCCACTCTTGGGGCTCGCCTATTCGAGGCTTACAGCTACCAACTACCCTAGGTTCCACACTGGTGTCCTTCGAGCCTTACACCAACCTAGGACTCAGTGTTGCCCATCGGGGACTTATACACCTAGGATGCCCATCGTGGTCTTACACCTCCAACTCGGTGATGCCCATCGGGACTTATACACCTAGGATGGCCATCGGTCTTACACCTCCAACTCGGTGATGCCCATCGGGACTTATACACCTAGGATGCCCATCAGGGTCTTACACCTCCAACTCAGTGATGCCCATCGGGGACTTATACACCTAGGATGCCCATTAGGGTCTTACACCTCCAACTCAGTGATGCCCATCGGGGGCTTATACACCTAGGATGCCCATCAGGGTCTTACACATCCAACTCAGTGATGCCCATCGGGGACTTATACACCTAGGATGCCCATCAGGGTCTTACACCTCCAACTCAGTGATGCCCATCGGGGACTTATACACCTAGGATGCCCATCAGGGTCTTACACATCCAACTCAGTGATGCCCATCGGGGACTTATACACCTAGGATGCCCATCAGGGTCTTACACCTCCAACTCGGTGATGCCCATCGAGACTTATACACCTAGGATGCCCATCGTGGTCTTACACCTCCAACTCGGTGATGCCCATCGGGGCTTATACACCTAGGATGCCCATCGAGGTCTTACACCTCCAACTCGGTGATGCCCATCGGGGACTTATACACCTAGGATGCCCATCGGTCTTACACCTCCAACTCGGTGATGCCCATCGGGGTTATACACCTAGGATGCCCATCGGTCTTACACCTCCAACTCGGTGATGCCCATCGGGGCTTATACACCTAGGATGCCCATCGGTCTTACACCTCCAACTCGGTGATGCCCATCGAGGACTTATACACCTAGGATGCCCATCGGTCTTACACCTCCAACTCGGTGAATGCCCATCGGGACTTATACACCTAGGATGGCCATCGTGGTCTTACACCTCCAACTCGGTGATGCCCATCGGGGACTTATACACCTAGGATGCCCATCGTGGTCTTACACCTCCAACTCGGTGATGCCCATCGGGACTTATACACCTAGGATGCCCATTAGGGTCTTACACCTCCAACTCGGTGATGCCCATCGGGAGCTTATACACCTAGGATGCCCATCGGTCTTACACATCCAACTCGGTGATGCCCATCGGGGACTTATACACCTAGGATGCCCATCGGTCTTACACCTCCAACTCGGTGATGCCCATCTGGGACTTATACACCTAGGATGCCCATCGAGGTCTTACACATCCAACTCAGTGATGCCCATCGGGGACTTATACACCTAGGATGCCCATCAGGGTCTTACACCTCCAACTCGGTGATGCTTATCGGGGACTTATACACCTAGGATGCCCATCGTGGTCTTACACCTCCAACTCGGTGATGCCCATGAGGGACTTATACACCTAGGATGCCCATCGGTCTTACACCTCCAACTCGGTGATGCCCATCATGGGCTTATACACCTAGGATGCCCATCGGTCTTACACCTCCAACTCAGTGATGCCCATCGGGGACTTATACACCTAGGATGTCCATCAGGGTCTTACACCTCCAACTCAATGATGCCCATCGGGGACTTATACACCTAGGATGCCCATCAGGGTCTTACACCTCCAACTCAGTGATGCCCATCGAGGGCTTATACACCTAGGATGCCCATCAGGGTCTTACACCTCCAACTCAGTGATGCCCATCGGGGACTTATACACCTAGGATGCCCCTCGGGGTCTTACACCTCCGGATGTCCATCGGGGTCTTACCCGAGCGGGACGCACTAGTTACCCCTACAATCTCTTACACTATACATCACCCGCCAATTCCTAGCATGGCACTAACAGGATAACATGGTTACGGTTATGCCGAGACAATTTAACCCCTAGCATGAAACTAACAGGATATATCAGGAATCACAAGCACAAAAACCATCTGAAAACAAGAAAGAACTAGCAATCTATCCACTAGAAATTTCATACAACACAACACATGGCATGCTATCAAGTATTCGCAGGGTCCACACAACCCCGATAAGAAATCCTTACCTGGAAGTAAATAGAACCAACAATCAACGGATGACTCTAGAGCTTCTAAGCGAACCCGACAACCTAAGCAAGTAATAAAATCATCCTAATTAACCAACAGCAGCTAAAAAGAACATAAAGCCCAAAGGGTGGAGGCTCGGGAATTTACCAACCGAGAAGGCACCAGGCTCGGCAAGCGGCGCGTGCGAGCGGGGCGTGCGCGAGGAGGGAGGGGCGCGTGTCGCCGCGCTGGCGGCCGAGAGGCTGTATTCTTTGGCGGCGGAGTGCGATAGGAAGGGGCTGGCGCGGCGCGCGCAGAGTACAAGGGCAAGGCGCGTGGCCCTCGGCGGCAAGCAGCGGCGGCAGCGACTTGGCGGCCGGGCAGAGCGCGGGCGTGCTGGCGCGGTCAGCGTCTTTGGCGCGCGAGCGCTTGACAGTCTTTGGTGCCGAAGCGGGCGTCGCGTGAGGCGGAGCCGCGCACGGCGCGGCGGGCTCACTGGAGCAGGCGTTCGGGCGACGCTGAGGCACGGACGGACGGCACACGGTGGGTGCGCTGGGATGCGGTCTCGCATGGTGCGGTCGGTCGGGCGACGGCATTGGGAAGCGCATGGGCAGGCGAGACGACGACGGCTGGGCGCAGCGGTGCGGCGGCGGACACGGGCTGGCCGGCGGCGAGGGTGTGGGGAGAGGGTTTTGCGAGAGAAGCTTTTTTTTTTTTTTTTTGCTTTCCTTCCTCAAATTAAATAAGTCTTGGGAATCCCAAATTTCCTTCCCAAGGCTTCCCCCCTTCGAGCCCCGGCGGACGTACCTATTTTCTTTATTTAATTCCAAGCTTCCCACCCTTTTAGGCCAAGGGGTTGAGTCCTCCCAACAACACGTTTCAAAATAAAATATATACAAACCTAATTTTGCGTTCAATCAGTATGGCCCGGCTGCTACAATACTCCCTCCTTAGAAGACTTCCGTCCCCGGAAGTCGCTGTACTTTAAAACAACTCTGGGTAATTTCCACTGTTCCATAACCAACCCAACTCCCGGTTAAGACAACACTAAACCTTCTTCGAAAACCAAACCCCCCCCCCTTGGGTTCCCAAAGGCTCAAAGCCACTAGCCATCCAGTCTGCCACAAACTACCTCAATTAAGACTGGGCTTACACTTAACTCTGAAGAAATAGATGCGATAGTGCTAAACGGAAATCCACATCCTCAAACTTGCACTAGCTCTCAAACGGTCTAGAAATCTTAGGGCTCACTTAACCCTGCTAGCCCAACTCGGAACGCCTCTCTAAGGCGCTACTCTCAGCAACCTCGTGGACGGGTCACAAGCTCTAAAACTCTACGCCATGCACCGGCACAACTTCTCTGAATGCTCACAGCTGTTATCAAACAGTCTCCACCCTACACCATGCTGACCAACAACTGAACCTCCCAGGTTTCAAAAACTAAACGGCCTACTCTTACTTCACAAGAGACCAGCGAACCCCATTGTTTGCCTACAATCCTTACGAAATCCAAATCGACCACCAATCTGGTGACTGATCTTAAAGGAAAACTTCTCCAACCAACACGCGTCCACGACACTTAAGCAACCATCTTAAGAGAAATCGAAACACCAAAGCCAAGGGGCACTTTCCTGGTTTACCAAACGGCTAACACCACTCACACTAGCTGAATCTTCACTCGGCCTACGAACGACAAGGTCCAGGAAAAGGCTCCACTCAGCCAAACTAATAAACTGAAGCCCCTCATCGGCCGACAACAACTTCCCAATGCTATCCGATCAGCCATTGGCCTAAGAGAATATCGCCAGACAGGAAAACAAACAACATACCTCTCTCAGGAATCTCGAGCGGCAAGGAATAAAACATTGCGCGACTACTAGCAACACAACACCTCGAGGATAACAACTCAAAGGTTTTCCCAACCAATGCTAGGGCACCTCGGTGCCAACCCACTCGACTGTGGCTCAGCTATAACGCCGACTGCGAACGCACAACAACTAGGAACAAAGCCCAAGAAGGGCTTGCTCTGCAGAAACTCAACCCAAGCTTATAACGAGCAAGGCTCGCCTCCAAGCTGCCACTCAACTCTTAAGCCCACTTGACTACTCAAGGACTTCCTCCTTTAGCTTAGACCTACTCCTTTTCCAACCAAAAACTCCACACTCGAAACATCCCGAGGAATAACGATAACGACAACCACAAAGCTTGCGGATCATGAGCAACACCAATCAAGCAGGACTACCCCAAAAGTTAATACTCAAAGCGGCATCCACGGTGCAACTCAATGATCACGAAGCTAGGGGTTCTTCAAACCCCAAAGATCCATCAAATAATCGGCAACAACTTAACCACTTAGCACGGCTATCCACCGACCTCACGAGTTCGAACAACTTGCGCTTGCTAATAACACTACACACGAGGTTTCCCTGGCTAGGGTGACATTGCGCCACTCTGCTCAACTTCACAACTCGGGAGCTCTACGACTCTCGATAAAGCGGGGATGATTCCTTAGCAGCGGACTTAGATGGATAGCGAACTACACGCAAGCTCATTGTCTTGCTCAAACTCAAAGGTACCAACGCCAACGCTCTCTAAGAAGCAACACGGAGGAGTCCCTGGCCGATTGGACCACCTAGCCGAACTAACGATGCTTACTCAACCATTTGGGGAGGGTCAACTCCGAAACTTCACGACTAGGAACAGGTCCTCAGGGCAACGCCCTCTTGCTCGAACCGAGCTAGCTCTTGAAACAACAAGAGAACCAAAACTTGGTCAACACCAAACACCAACTAGCCACCTCACCGGAACCAATCCGGACTCTACTCCAAACAAACACTAGCTTGCTAGTCTACCAAATCTGCAAGCAACTCACCCGAGGAACTTTGCTCGGGTGGTGAGCTCTGGAGAGGCTCTTCACAACCTAGGGATCCTCCGATCACCCTCCGACACACACGGTCATCAACGATCTAACGGACAACCGGCTACGGGCACAACCTCTCTCGGCATCTCAACTACGCCGCCAACTCCAAGCGCTTGAAAACCAAGAGGACCGAAAATGCTCACGAGAACGCGCCATCCTTCTACTCAAACATTAGCCACAACAAACCTTACGCCCAAGGTAAGGATCCGAACAACTCTCTTAGCCATGACGGTCGTGAAACTACGCGGCTTTGCTACCACCGCTCTTGTTGGTTCCAAGCCCGAACTCTAACCGAACTAAGGTCCAACTAGCAAAACTTGCTTAAACAACAACCCGACACGAGCACGACATCCTTACAACCAAAGCTAGGGCACTTGCCAAGAACTAAAGTCTTGACACCTCAAAGGATCGAGCCTTTGGTTCCTCAACACGAACCTCTCGTGGTTTCACAAACATAAACCACGGGCAGGCTACACAAAAGTACCTTTGGCGTGTGCGGCTCCAACGATTCCTTAAGATCCAAAGCCAACAAGGACTTTCACACAGGCAACTTTTGCCTCCAACAGAGCCACTACTAACCGAGGGGAGCAACAAGAGTTCAAACCCTCTCGGGCCAACTCACAAGCCACATTGGCCAACTCACTCTTACAAGAGCACATCCATACCAAGCTAACATATCTCAAGCCAATGTGCCCACTAAAGCGTGCTCGATCAGCCATCCAACTCATGGCTCTAACTTTGGATCAATCACGCATCCTCGATGCCAACACTACCCATACTAGGGTAACTCAAAGGGTAGCCGAATCATGCTACCAACAAAGCGGCTCACAAGCTCACAAGCAGCGCGAGAACTCGAACGCGCTAGCTCTTAATGACCCTACAAAGCATCCTTTGGTACCCAACTCTCGGTGACCCTGAAATGCTCCTACTTTCCCTCGAAAACCTCATACTTGTAGTCCTCTGACTACCACCTAGCTAGATCTCTTATGCAACCCAAACAGGTGCAACCTCAGGAAATGGGTACAAGACTAGCGGGGATGCTATACTCTCGGCGACCATGGAACCTCCTGCACGAAAGTGCCAACTAGCCTGAATCTAGGCCTCCTCTCAAAGCTTGGTGCCAACAGGCACTACATCCTTTACAACACAAATCAGCCCTAAACGAGCTTTATACCCCTCTGAGGAAAAGGAAGATCACACTCCAATTGACGGGGCAATGGAACTTAGCACAAGAGTCCAAATACTCGAGCAGTCTAATCTCTGGCATCTCGCCTAACAGACATGCCACGGCCTACTCCTACATCCCACTCGATGCTCAACAATAGCTCAGGCCAACTCCTGCATCCCACTCGATGCTCAACAAAAGCTCAGGCCAACTCCTCGGGTGGCAACAACTTGTTCCACAATTGGAACATCCAAACAAAAGAGTGCTCCACTCTACTAGCCCGCTGAAATCCACAAACGGATTAAGCCCCGACAAGCAAACTACACCCTACACCCTGGCTACGAGGGTACTACAAGAACTGGCTGTAAAACGACAGCATGCTTCCAAGGGGACAAGATGTCTCTACATCCTTCTCAAAAGCTACTAACACGACAACTTGCCAATCGGCCAAGGCGTGGTGGAGACTCTCTTTGGTCCACCTCTCTCAAGGGACTTCCACCACCAAAGCTCTTTGTATCAACAACACGAGCAGCGCGCCTTGGCCTTTGAACATCAAGTCATCCCAACACTCGGATGATAAACTCCATCCTGGCCAACCACCTAGCTTCTGCTTGCCAAACTCGGCGGGTCGAATAATGCCAACTAACTCATCAGCATGAACCTGCTGATCAAGCCCTTCCGAAAACCTCCGGGGTTACTGGAGCTACTAGGGGTGTCTCTGAATAAACTCATCCATGGGCTATCTGCACCCGGGACTCCTCACTACGCGCTACAATCTGCGCCTGGGTCTCCGCCCTCTGATAGCTAAAAGACCTGCCATCAACTCTCTCATGGCGGGAGCACACTTTGCTCAAGGAGTCTCGCTTTGAGGTAGACTAGCCTCTACCCCCTCCTCTTGGCTGCTCAACTGCCAGGGCCAAAACTGGCCTACGGGTCTAGACAACCCTGGACGTGGTCTCAACAACAACACGATCAGTCCAACTCCTCGGTTGGACATACCAAACGTCCCTTCTCCTCAATGTGTAATCAACAACTGGCGGTCTACACAAAGCATAAAAACTAGCCCACGCTGGGGCTCTCACTACCCAACTAGGGTAACACATGTATACTAGATGCAGTATTGTAATTCTTAACCCTTAACCTTAAACTTACGGACATACATTGATGGTCATCGGTTACTGATGATCATGGAAAACAACCTACAACTGCAGGTCAGTCTACAGAACCTATAACTCTGGGCTCTAATACCAACTGTAAGGACCCGACCCAAAAGAAGCGGTCTCTAACCTAGATCCTTTGCTTAGAATGCATGTCTAGGAATGTAAAACACCATCCAACGTACTAATTTAAAACTTTTGCAATCAACAGAACTTTAAACAAACCACAAAAGCCAATATAAAAATCAAAGAGTAATTGACTGATCAGTGCTTTTCTTAAAAACAAAACAAGAGTGCTGATGCGAGAACCATAAAATAGTTTGAGTGCTTCCCTAGGGACTCAAGTCCCACTACATGCTAAATCATAAAGAAAACAATAAAAGAACATGCATCCCAGTGTCAGCTATCCATGATCATCCAGCCGCCTCCTCCTAGCCATCCTGCCTATGTCCCAAGTTACTTGGTGGAAAACCACAGAAAATAAGGGTGAGCAACGAGTTACTCAGTAAGAATCCCCAACCGGGGTACAATACGAAAACATATCATTTAGCACACGGACATGCAACCATGCAATGACTCAGAGCAAACGGATGGGTCAAGCGAACGCCACTCTTGGGGCTTGCCTATTCGAGGCTTCTGACTACCAACTACCCTAGGTTCCACACAGGTGTCCTTGAGCCTTACACAACCTAGGACTCGGTGTTGCCCATCCGGGACTTATACACCTTGGATGCCCATCGTGGTCTTACACCTCCAACTCGGTGATGCCCATCGGGGACTTATACACCTAGGATGCCCATCAGGGTCTTACACCTCCAACTCAGTGATGCCCATCGGGGACTTATACACCTAGGATGCCCATCAGGGTCTTACACCTCCAACTCAGTGATGCCCATTGTGGACTTATACACCTAAGATGCCCATCAGGGTCTTACACCTCCAACTCAGTGATGCCCATCGGGGGCTTATACACCTAGGATGCCCATCAGGGTTTTACACCTCCAACTCAGTGATGCCCATCGGGGACTTATACACCTAGGATGCCTATCGGGCTTACACCTCCAACTCGGTGATGCCCGTCGGGGACTTATACACCTAGGATGCCCATCGGTCTTACACCTCCAACTCGGTGATGCCCATCCGGGACTTATACACCTAGGATGCCCATCGTGGTCTTACACCTCCAACTCGGTGATGCCCATCTGAGACTTATACACCTAGGATGCCCATCGGTCTTACACCTCCAACTCGGTGATGCCCATCGAGGGCTTATACACCTAGGATGCCCATCGGTCTTACACCTCCAACTCGGTGATGCCCCATCGGGGACTTATACACCTAGGATGCCCCTGGGGTCTTACACCTCGGATGTCCATCGGGGTCTTACGGCGGGGCGCACTAGTTACCCCTACAATCTCTTACACTATACATCACCCGCCAATTCCTAGCATGGCACTAACAGGATAACATGGTTACGGTTATGCGAGACAATTTAACCTAGCATGAAACTAACGAGGATATATCAGAATCACAAGCACAAAAACCATCGAAAACAAGAAAGAACAAGCAAGCTATCCACTAGAAATTTCATACAACACAACACATGGCATGCTATCAAGTATTCGCAGGGTCCACACAACCCCGGTAAGAAATCCTTACCTGGAAGTGAATAGATCCAACAATCAACGGATGACTCTCGAGCTTCTAAGCGAACCCGACAACCTAAGCAAGTAATAAAATCATCCTAAATAACCAAGCAAAGACTAAAAAGAACATAAAGCCCAAAGGGTGGAGGCTCGGGAATTTACCAACCGAGAAGGCACCGGGCTCGGCGGCAAAGCGGCGTGTGCAGCGGGCGTGCGGGCGGCAGTCGCTGCTTAGCGTCGTCTGATCGATCGCTGGAGGCTGCTTGGCTGGCTTGGCTGGTGCAAAGCAGGGCGGCGTGGCTGGCGCGTAGCGAGTACAAGGGCAAGCGCGTGGCCCTCAGCGAAGACGGCAGCGGGGCGTCGGCCGGGTAAGACGGGCGTCTTTGGGCGCGCGGACGCATGACAGTCTTGGAGTCCGAGCGGGCGTCGCGTGCGACGAAGCCAGCGCAGCGTGGCGAGCGGGCTCGGCTGGAAGCAGCGTCGGCGCCGACGCCGAGGCACAGACGGACGACACACAGTGGGTGCGTTGGGATGCGGTCTCGGCCAGTGGCGGTCGGTCGGGCGAGCGACCGGCGCGCGCGCGTGCAGCGACGGACGGCGCTGGGCGACGGCAAAGCGGCGGCGGACACTACTGGAGGTGCGGCGAGGGTGTGGGGAGAGGGTTTTGCGAGAGAAGCTTTTTTTTTTTTTTTTTTTTGCTTTCCTTCCTCAAATTAAATAAGTCTTGGGAATCCCAAATTTCCTTCCCAAGGCTTCCCCCCTTCGATCCCCGGCGGACGTACCTATTTTCTTTATTTAATTCCAAGCTTCCCACCCCTTTTAGGCCAAGGGTTCGAGTCCTCCCAACAACACTTTTCAAAATAAAATATATACAAACCTAATTTTGCGTTCAACTGTAAACCGGGCTGCTACAGCTACTGTGAGCATTTTGTGAATGAAAGTGTAGAAATCAACGCGTGCTCAGGAAATAGCATCATCGCGCATTATGCGAATTAGATCCAAATATTATACAAATTCGAGCTAAAAATCTATTATATGCAGGAATTTCTAAACACGGATGTTGAAGGAGCGAAACAATGCGAGCGGCGACGTACACAACAGAATCATGCGTTCACAAGACGGTCGCGCTCGAGAATCACACCAATATGGAAATAAACAAAGAATCAATCGAGCAATTAAAGTTGTGTAAATCAAATAAATTCCAGAAAAAAATCAAGAAATCCTACATTAATGAAGATTTTTCAGGTCACCTAGGCTTCCCGACCAAGTAAATCAACTCTATAAATTGCAAGAAGGAAGCCGAAGTTTGGTGAGCTGGTCGAATGGCCAGAAGCTGATCCAAATAAAAAAGGAAACTAAGTTAGATGGTTAGAACCCGATTCATGCAAGAAGCAACTGGTGGTGACTGTAGAAGCCGATGACAAGGGGACTACACACTTTACAACCTTGCCAATTCCATTTTACCGTTTTCCTTTGGAGTAGTTATAAAAATAAACATTAAGTAGTCGTAATAAAATTAGCTAATTAAAATTCTTACTGTTTGTTCATTATTATGCTATGTTATAAGAGTCTTGAATGACTTTTTCACAAGTAGAATCATGCTTAGGAGCGTAGGTTAAAGAGTTTTACAGTGGTGTGTTTGTTTATTTATTTATATACATCATCTAGCTATCCACGTATATGACTTGTCGTGAGTCGGAAATAGGAACCACATGGAGACTCAGCATGCTACTGTATGTTGAATGCAAGTCTTTGCATCATTTAAGAAGCTAGGAATAACCTCAATATTGCTCGCGTTGCCCCATTTTACTATGGAGATCACAGCGAAAGCTGTCCTTTCATAAATCACTAAGTGCGGAAGCACTTCTTAGTTGAGGGAAGTGAGAAACTCGATTACTAGTCCCGCGTTCTTAACATCTTCTATAAATGTTTATTTATTTTTACGCATTGCATTCATATTTATTTCTGTCAAGCATTTGCATCCTTATTTAAGCATTAAAAAAAAAAACTCAAATCATACACACCTTTACGACCCATTTATTTACTTTTCAGCATAACTCTCGTTTAGCAGTTTTACTTCTAGACATCAATTTTTCTGGGATCGATAAAATATATACTTATTACTTGTAGTTATACTGGCGCATAAGCGATTCCAAGTCATAATTAGCTTTAGGTTTCTCTAAGTTAATTATTATACGATTATATTAGCACCTGAAACCGTGAGGTCAGTATTATACCATTGTCCTTCATTTATTTCTTTCGTCTTAGCCGTTCTTCCTCTTCTATGGTAATGCCTTCCAGAAATTGCCCATGATTGTACATTGCACCACTAGGTTCATAACTCCTAGCCTCCCATGTATGGCTCATGTTGTTATTATCTCCTAGTAGATCGAATTGATGGTGAAAAACGCTGCTATGATCTCTCATTTTAGATGTTAAGATACGTTGAATAGAAGTTTGTTGTGTTGGTCTCTTCTGCATAGCCTGGTTGCTGATAAAAATGTGTTTGCAGCAGATTAGTGTTATTGTTCCATTTCTGATTACAAAGTGATGGAATGCCATCTTCGACGCTCGTGCTTGTGGTAATGTGATTGAGACTTCTTTCCCTGTTGGTTGTATTACCTTGAATCTCGGTTCCTTGAAATTTAAGCATTCAACCTTTAAATCTATATAAACTTCTTTCACCCTAGTAATACTAATTCTAATTAATCAATCCCCGACAACGACACAAAAAACTTGACCTGCATTCCAAGTGCTAATATAACTGTACAATAAAATCATGAAATCAGAATTTCTTCAGTAAGCAATGTGTATTTTATTGTTCTTCAGTAACCTATTGATAAGTGTAACTCGAAATTGCTTACTGAAGAAAGTCTGATTTCTTGATTTTATTCCTTCAAAATGCATGAATAAATACACATCCTAACGATCAAAAGTCCTAGATTTTCTCCTTCAAGATCTAACCAAAATAACAAACCTAACAAATAAATATATTTACACATTACAAAAAACACCTTAACTTTCAACACTCCCCCTCAAGCTGGACTGTATATGTTATACAAACCCAGCTTGCTATTTAGGTCTTCAAAGTTAGGTCTTAACAATGGTTTTAGTGAGAATATCTGCCACTTGTTGCTTGGTAGGAACATAGAAGATTTGAACTACTTTATTGGTGACTTTCTCTGAGATAAAATGGCGATCAATTTCAACGTGCTTCATCCTATCATGATGAACAAGGTTCTTGGCAATACTTATTGCTAATTGATTATCGCACATCAATTCAATCGGAGATGGATAATCTTTTCCTAACTCATTAAGGACCCTCTTGATCCAGATGTCTTCACATATGCCTTGGGCTAAAGCTCGATATTCAGCCTCAACACTGCTTCTTGCCACCACATGCCGTTTTTTACTTCTCCACGTAACAAGGTTTCCCCATACAAATGAGCAATAACCGGAGCTAGATCTTCTGTCTGTGGTATCACCTGCCCAATCTACATATGAGTATATTCTAACATTCCTCACATCTGCCCTTTTGAATAGTAATCCTTTTTCCGGGAGTCATCTTCAAATATCGGAGGATTTTGTATACTGCTTCCGTATGCTATTCATTAGAACTATGCATGAACTGACTCACTGCACTAATAGCAAATCCAATATCTGGTCGAGTGTGAGAGAGAGATATAAGGCGTCCTACCAATCTTTGATATCTCCCACTATACATAGGGATGCTTTCATGGTCCAATCAAAGTTTTCTTTGAGGATCCATGGAGAAGTTGTTGGCTTTTTGGCCCCTACTTAAATTAATTAATTAATTAATTAATGTTTTGATGATAACAAACTCGAATTTTGTTTACTGATATTTTTGGAGTTTTCAAGTCTTTATTATGCAGAATTTGGAGAGATGATTCCAACGCATTTTGAATCGTGCAAATCGGGGTTAAAATGAAGAAGATCCGAATAAATGAAGATTCGAAGAAAAATCGCCTAAGAAAAAAAACGAGTTTTTCATTTTCAAATTGTTTCATTTTTAACCCAAACTCATTTCATCTTCTAATCATTCAATCCCAGCCATATACACCTTTTTTCTAAATCCAATGGTCACCATTTCATCCCATATTCATCAAATCTCGTCCGTCGATCATTTTGCCCTAAATCCAACGAACACCTTTTCCTCTTCCCCCTATAAAATCCATAGCCTCCATAAAAAAGAACAATACAGCAACGTTATCATTCTCAAAACTTCAAAAAGTTTCATTTTGCTTCACACATTCTTGAATCGGCGCATTGCAAATTTTGTGAAGAAGCTGTCAATGCTTAACTTGTGTATTTTGCCTACCAGAGGTATATTGTAATGTTTATTTTTTATTTTTTATTTGGGATTTGTATTAAGGTGTGGGGTACACCTTGCGTTGTGAGAAAATACAATTGGTTTAATCCTGAACACGTGAAAAAGATTTAGGTTTCTCTTTAGCCTAGGAAAAAGAGAGTCGTGTCGGTTTGGTTCTCACTGGCAAGAGGATCGCCTAGTAAAATACCCAAGAAGTAGTCTTGGGGAGTGGAGTAGGATTTCCGAACCACTATAAACTTCGGTGTTTTCTCTCTTCCTTAACTTTTACTTTTCGTGATTTTAATTCTTGCATATTATAATTTATTGTTGGGTGATTTTAGATTAACAAAACTTAGATCGTAAAAGTATTAATTTTAAATAACTTAAAAAGTTGGCGTACCCTATTCACCCCCCTCTAGTGTTGCGTTTCGATCCTACAGAAGCTGCTGGTTTACATCCCAACATGCATGTCTCGGTAAAAAGATCTAACACATTTTTCCTTTGAGATACCACTATACCTGACTTGGATTGTGCCACTTTCATACCTAGGAAATACTTGAGATTCTAGAGATCTATGACCTCAAACTCTTGAGCTAGGTGCTTCTTCAAAGCTTGTAACTCAGACTCATCGTTCCCAGAGAGGATGATATCATCCACATACACAATCAATAGGGCCAGAGACGTTTCAGTTCTGCGTTTGACAAATAGTGTGTGATCTGACTGACATTATGAATATCCCAAGCTGAGAACGACACTTGCAAACCTGCCAAACCAAGCACGGGGTGATTGCTTGAGTCCATAGAGGAATATTTTGAGCCGACATACCTTGGTTGGATCGAGGCCTTCTTTATATTTCGGAGGAAATTCCATGTAAACTTCTTTTTCTAGATCCCCATTCAAGAATGCAATTTTTATGTCCAGCTGTTGGAGCCTCCACTCGAGGTTAACTGCAAAGGACAAAATAACTCGTATAGTGTTGAGCTTAGCAACAGGTGCAAAGGTCTCTTGGTAATCGATCTCATATGACTGAGTGAATCCTTTAGCTACCAGCCTATCTTTCAACCTCTCAATACTCCCATCTACATTATATTTTACTGTAAATATCCACTAGCACCCAACAGTCTGTTTTCCACTTGGTAGTTCAGTCACTATCCATGCATCAATTTCCTCGAGAGCCTTAATTTCTTCTCGTATTGCTTTCCTCCAATCGGGATGTTTTAATGCTTCGACAATATTAGTCGGAGCCTGTACATTATCAAGTGTGGTCACAAAGGCACCATAGGAGTCAGACAAGTTGTCATACGATACATAATTCCCCATAGGATGCATGGTGCAACTTTTAACTCTTTCCTTATTGCAATTGGCATGTCCAAATCATTAACTACAACATCTATCTCATTGGTGAGTTGTTCGGAGTTTGGAGTTGGTTCAGACTCTTGAAGCACTTGATCTGTTTGAGTGTCTATCTGCCCAACTTGGTTTCTCTTCCTTGTATAGGTGAGGAGTCGATCATTGACAATTGGAGACGGTGATGGTTCAAGAATGAAGGATTCAGGTATGGAGGTAGTAGGATCTGGAGTCATTTCTAGAGTTGTGGATTCAGGTATGGAGGTGGGAGGATCTGGAGTCATTTCAAGAATGGATGACCACAATTGAGTGTCACTCAACTTCTCCCCCTGACAGTTAGTCTCGGAGTAGAATGGAAGTTGTTCGAAGAACGTGACATCCATTGTGACATAAACTCATTTTGTCTCAGGCGAGTAACACTTGTAACCCTGTTGAGTTGGAGAGTATCCAAGGAAGATGCATTTATGGCCTCGAGGATTCAATTTACCACGATTTTGGGAATGAACATGGACAAAGGCAATGCACCCAAATAATTTAGGGGCTAAGTCAAGAGATGGGATTCGAAGGCGAGGGAAGGCCTAAAGAAACGTGTTTCGAGGACTGGAAAACTTGAGGACATGGGAAGGCATACGGTTGATAAGATAGGTAGCTGTGAGAACCACTTCTCCCCAATAGAATTTAGGGACATGTGAAGAAAACATGAGGTAGTGAGTAACTTCCAGAACATGGCGATTCTTTCGTTCAACCACTCCATTTTTTTGAAGGGTTTCAACACAAGAGCTTATATGAATAATCTTTTATGTCGATAAGTATTCCCCCAGAGGAGAACGGTTTTGAGGACACAGATTTTGGTATGGTATTGAGTCTGAATCATGTTATTGAGGCGTTGAAAGTGTGAGTATACTTTAGACTTTCCTTTCATGAGAAAGACCCACGTAATACGTGTGTGATCATCGATGAATGACACAAACCAACGAGCTCCAGATATTTTTTTTATCTAGGAAGGACCCCATACATCGCTGTGGATTAACGAAAAAGGGCTAGAAGGTTATAAGCAATATGTGGATTAGAGAGTGTGTTTTGCAATTTGAAAAATTTCACATGAAAAAGAATTGGGATCTTTATTATAAAAAAGATTAGGGAACACTTTAGAGAGGTATGTAAAATTGGGATGACCTAGACGATAATGTAACAACATGACTTCATTATCACTATTGATACTACGAGAAACTAAATTGCTAGAAATTGAAGATGATAAAAGGAAAGACTTGTCTTCCATTGTCAGTGGATCGAGATCATAGTTGAGCAGGTAGAGTCCCGAACAGACTTTAACATTGCCAATCGTCCTCCCCGATTCTAAATCCTGAAAAACACACAAATTTGGGTAGATTTAGTTACACAGTTCAGGTCTCGAGTCAATTTACTGGTAGAAAGTAGGTTACAGTCCAAATCTGGAACATGAAGAACAGAATTTAGAGTTAAGTTTCGAGTAATACGAATGAAACCAGTTCCTGCTACTTTTGAGTGTGACCCATCTACAATTTTTACCAAATTGTTGCATGTGTCTGTTTGATATTGATGGAATAATGACGTATTCCCTATCATGTGGTCTGATGCTCCTGTGTTGATGCTCCAAGGCTGAGTTCCGCCTCTACTAGCAATTAGGGCAGTTGGTGTGACTTTTTTAGCAACCAAGCTTGTTCCTTAAATTGTGTTACCTATGATCTTCAGTAGCACATCGATTTGCTCCTTGCTAAATGGAAATGACTCAATTCCAACATTATTCTCTGGGATAGCATTAGTCATATATGCTCGATTGTCACGGTCATTACGATTTCTCGGTTTCCAATCAACTGGTTTTCCATGGATTTTCCAACATGTGTCCCTCGTATGACCCGGCTTCCTGCAATTGTCACACCAGTCTCTCTCGTTTCTGCTTATTTTCTTCTGTGAGATTAGAGTTCCTCGAGACAAGTGCAGATGCCTCTGAGATTGGAGCACAATCTGACTTACCCATCATAATATTTTTTCTGCTTTCCTCTCGTCGTACCTCTGAGAATGCCTCACGAAGAGATGGCATCAGCTTGATTCCCATAAGCCTTCCTCAAACTTCATCACGGTTATTGTTCAGACCAAAGAGAAACTTAAATGTCCTCTTTTACTCCACAATCTTTGTATATTGTGCGGTATCATCAACACACTTCCACTTATGGAGTTCAAACAAGTCCAACTGTTGCCAATGTCGGGAGAGGCTGTTGAAGTACTCAATGACTGATTGTTCTCCTTGACGAAGATCATGCAGAATTGACTCAATTCGAAACAATTCTGAGGTGTTTTCCTTACTGGAATAGGTTTCTCTAGCTGCATCCCAAATCTGATATGCAGTGTTGTATAGCAGTAATTTTTCTCCTATCTCAGTCATCATAGAATTAATCAACCTCGACATCATCATATCGTTTTCTATCTTCCATTGTTTGAATTCGGGGTCACCTACTTCTGGTTGTGTCTTATCTTTTGACAGGTAATCATCTTTACCTTTCCCACATATGAACATGTTTACAGCTTATTACCATTGGACATAATTTTGGCCATTCAATTTATGACCCGTAATATAAGTTGATGGCGAATCAAATAGGTGATCAATGGATTTAGAGGAAGCCATAACTCAATAACAGTCTAATAAAAACCAACTATGTATAGTAAATTGAGATAAGACTAAAGCAACAATACCTTTTCAGATTCCTTCTGTTCGATACCTCTGGTTGGACAATAGAAATTCAAGGTAGTAGAAATTCCAAATCAACCACCCACCGTCTAATCTCGATCATCAACCAGAGTCTAGAGACTGGGTAACAGCGGCGGAGGTAGGTAGCATTGGCAAAGATTCGGGAAGTTGGCTACAGCAGCAGTGGATGTGATCGATTGATCGATGAGAGATGGATTGACTGGGATTCCTTGGAGTTGATCGATCAGAGAAGGAACAGAGTTGGGTCACCAGTTGAATTGCCCAATTAATTTCGATTGATTTGATCGACGATTGAGGAGTGATCAATTGGAGGAGTGATCGACGATTGAAGAAATCTCGATTTTGTCAATCGGAGGAGGGGTTGATTGACAATTTTGATGATCTATCGGAGGAGGAGGGAGGGTTGATCGATTAGTTTAATCGATGGTTGACGAGTTGATCGATCGATTGATGGAGAGATTTTTTTTTTACTGTTATTCTTTTTCTTTAGCTCTGATACAATGAAGAAATTCTGATTTCTTGATTTTATTCCTTCAAAACGCATGAATAAATACACATCCTAACAACCAAAAGTCCTAGATTTTCTCCTTCAAGATCTAACCAAAATAACAAACCTAACAAACCTAACAAACTAACAAATAAATATATTTACACATTACAAAAAAACACCCTAACTTTCAACGCACAAGTATAAGTAGTGAAATGCAGCAAGTGATAAGTATTTATATTTTATCGTTCTCCACAGGGATTGATGTCTGAACAAATACTATTAACGCGAGAGTTATGTGAAAAGAGTAAAGAATGGGTTTGAAGTTGTTTGTGTGTTTTAATTCTTAATTCTACAGTGAATAAATATGAATACTAATAATTAAGCATGAATGCAATGAGTAGTGATAAAAAGATAACTATAGAAGATATTAAGGGTGCGAGACTATCTATCAAGTTTCATGCTTCCGCTGTGATCTCCATATTAACTGAGGGCAATGCAAGCATTAAAAGGTTATTCCTAGCACTTTGAATGGTGAAACGCTTTTTACCTAACCTAACGTAGGATACTAGATCATTATGCAGTTCCTTCTTCCGAACTCGCTGCATGCTACATGCGTGGGTAGCTAATCGACACATGTATATTAAATAAAAACGCAACAGTGTAAAACATAATAACCTACAATCCTAACATGCTTCTACAAATGAATGCTCACCGAAAACTTTTATAACGCAACATAGCAATAAACACAAGTATAAAGTTAAAATCAGCCAATTTTATTACTACCACTAAATGTTCACAACTATAACTACTCTTAAGAAAAACAATAAAAAGCTGGAATTGGTGTCGTTGTAAAGTGTGCAGTAAAACTTGCTACAACATGACTGTGTATACTTGCACAAATTATACCCATTTCCTTTATATTGACAATGCGCCGACGGCGCGAAGAGGCATGCTGGCTACAAGGGGTTTGCATGTGGGACGAATAGCATCACAATCGCACGAAGGCAGTAGTTGGGTGTTGTTGTGGCAAGGGCGTTCTAGCACTATGCACGGCAACACTAGGTGCTACAATGGACGAAACAGGGCGATGCGAGCGCAGGCGTGGGTGAATAGTGGTGGCTGTGTTAGGCAAGTGGCATCGTGCGATGGGGTGTCGAGAACCTCTCAACAAGTGTATTTTGTGCAAGAATGAAAATGAAGCCAAAACCTCCTCCTTTGTCTCAAATATCAAATATCCTCAATTTATAAATTCACTCCACAAGAACCTAAAATCACAAAAGGGCGTCTAAAAACTGTATCGAAACTTTCGAGAATAAAAATATTCATACCTAATAGGTCTTAACAAAAATATGAGGCGTGACAATGTGTGCATGGCTTAAAGGCATCAGACACATGAGATTTTTCGTCTTCTTACTATGTCCACCCCAATTTACCACTATGTGAATTTCATCTAAGCTCTATTCATAATTGTTTTTTTATTATACATGAAAAATCTCCCAAATCTATATTTAATGTATTCTATGTTTAAATAAATTCATAAATGTTTTTAAACTCAAAATGTTGAATAAGGAAAAGTTATTACTTTTCTAAAAATTAGATATAAAATTAAAGATTAAAAAATTCATGACATTTAGAAAAAAAGGTATATTAAACATAAAATTAAAATTTTCCACAATAAATTATTGTTTTGATCCAAAAATTAATTGGGGGTGGAAGTAGTTCTAGATTTTTTTTTTTTTTTTTTTTCTTTTCCCTTATTAAACTGTAGTTCTAGTCATTTCTACATTGTTCTATATTGAGATGAAGTATTAATGTACTTAAAAAAAATGAAGTATTAATATGGTGGTATTCCCGAAACTGCCCTCTGACCACAACTGAAAAAGGCGTTCCTTGAAAAATGAGGTGGAGCTTACTAGTGGGTGGGCCTCCCCGAATCCGAATCCCATCGTAATTTCACTTTTATATATCCACGTGTACTCACATAAAAAAACCATTTGAAAATGTTACCGGTGTCAGGGTCACAAAAAATAAGCGGGAGAATGAGAATAATTTTTCGTGTTCCAGGTCATCAGAAATTATTACCTCCATAATCGTATCTTTTATAAATTACTTTTTTTTTCATTCTCCCCTTATTATATTTTATTCTCTCTCTAACAAATTTTCATATATTACGTCACTATATTTCACTTATATCATAATTATTACTATTTTTTCATAATTATTATCTTTATTTCAAACACAAATAATCATTCTCCTCATAATCATTACTTTCACTACAAACAAAAATATTTATTCCCATAATTATTCTCCTTCTCATTATCATTCTTCTTATAATTATTACCATTCTCTTTTCCCCAAACACACCCTAAAAATATCTGCTTGATGTTAGGATGTTGAATTATGTACTTCAACGTATGTTATATATATATATATATTTATTTAATTTCAAAAGATAAAAAATAGTAAATAAATGAAAAATAAAATGTAGTATATATTCAATTATATAGATAAATATTAATATTTATATTATGTTTTTGACATGATTTAAATATTTTTTCAAATAAACTTACAAAATATAATATCATAGATATAGAGGTAAAATTAAATTTATGATTTTACTATATTCAATCATTAATATAAAAAAGAATATAATTATACACCAAACGACATCGTAGCTTGATGACCAATATGTCAAATTTAAATTCAATTTGATGTTGTTGGTCTCAAGTTTGAATCCTAGTTGGTACATTCAATATATATATATATATATATATATATAATTATACATGAGTAACATAAATTCAAAACTATAAACTAAATATTATAATCGAATAAATAAGTGATACAATGATTTCATTGTTTGACATTGTAAACTAGTTCAAAACTAGTGTCTTCCCTCCCCCAATACGTACTAAAATAATTAAATATTATGCATTTAAATCTTTTCATGTTAATAATTTTTAAATAAAATAATAATATAATACTAATAATATCTTATACAATTTTTTAATAAAGAAAGAAGTTAACAAAGAATCCAAGCATCAACAATGATGTGATAGTTCATATTGAATTATTTTGTTGGTTTGTACTAATCAATATTCAATTTAACTCACAAGTAAAGCTATTAGATTTATTCTTTAAAAAAACTATTAGATTTATGAACTTTTAACTTTGTATCCAACTTTAAAATGAGTTTCATAAAAAAAAACTTTAAAATTAAAATTGTTTAAGTCTTCTGTGGATTAGACATCTAAATGTTCAATTTTTCATTTAATAAATTATTGAATTATTAATTTATTTTTTTTTGAAAGGGATGTCTTTGTAAATAACTTCATGTTTAATTTTGATAATAAGAAGAGTAATTTAAATACCTTGAATAGTGTGAAGATTTTTATTTTTATAATTTAGAATCTCGGCCCTACTATGTAGTCTAAATTTAAAGGCCAATAAGACCAAAAAGGAAGAATTCTTCCATAAATCGAATATTCATATATTTACCAGATGGATGAAATAGTATTTATAGAAAATTAAGTAAGTACTCGTTAAAAAAAAACAATTAAGTAAATACTAATAGAGATTTATCCAAATACTCCTAATAACACTGATAAATAATCATAAAAAAACTCCTGATAACATATTGTACCACTTATTAAACACTTAATTCAACTGAAATTGTGTACCGAATAATTTCATAGTTTGATTGTAAATTAGCTTAACACCAACATCACAGGTACGATTTCAAGAATCGATACTTGTCCCTTCCCGAACATGTACTAAAAAAAAAGAACTTGTCTATTTTTTTTTTTAAAATCAACTCAAATTGTTGAAATATATCACCCAATTATCATCAAAATCCAATTTTATAATTAGGTGTATATACGTGAAAATTGGTTATATTTAACAAATTCAGCTGCTTAAAATTGAATGAGTCAGTGACGCAATTGTTTTATTGTTTGGTTGTAAATCAGTTCAACACCAACGTCACATGTTCGATTCCAAGAATCGATATTTGTCCTCCTCTCTTTACTAAAAAACTCAGCTGCATTAAAAATGCCAAATAATAAATAATTATAAATGAAATAATTATTTATATTTAGAAGAAAGAAAAAAATTATCAGCGATGATTATTTGTATTTGAGATGAAGAGAATGATTATAAAAATAAAATAAAATAATGACTATGATAAAAGTGAAAATTAGTTATAAGAATATTAAAAAGATGTTAGGAAAATAAATTTTAAAAAATAATTTTAGAAAAATGTCATTATAGAGAAAATGATTATTGGTAGATCATTCTTCCTATTCTCCCTATTTCATCCCTATTCTATAAATACTCCCAAGTATGTTAGTTCGTTTATTATTATTATTATTATTATTTGTAGGTTTGATATTGAAGAGCTAAATACCCAAATATTGATTGAATAGGTCGATAGCGTAGTTGATTATCTCGTTTGGTGCTAATGCATTTTAACTTCACGGTCACGAGTTTGAGCCTGGAAATCGATATTGAATTCTCATATTATTTGAGACTAGTTGTACACTTTATGTAAAGTTTGTTGGACTCCCTCTCCCATTTTATATTAAAACCAACCAAACATGAAAACGCCTCACATCATCTTTTACTCCAATTATTATAACCACGGTTAATCCATTTTCTAACCATGGTTAAAAAAATCTCTATTTAAGCCTCTCTTTTCCTCCAAGTCTCTTCATATCTTCCACTATAATTTCTCTCCTTCCTTGGCGCCAAACCAAAACAATGTCATCACCAAACTTCCAAACCCTTCTTCTCCATTTCCCTTCTTCCATTTCCCAAAGCTTCTCTGCCCTTTTCTTAGCTCTTCTTCTCCTCTCCATTTTCTCCTTCTTCCTCCACCCCGGCGGCCAAGCTTGGGCCATTTCCAAGTCCAAGACGGCCGCCGCCGCCATCCCGGGCCCGTCCGGCCTCCCCTTCATGGGCCTCCTCCACATCTTCACTCTCTCAAAAACCCCTCACAGAGCCCTCTCTGCTCTTTCCACCAAATTCCAAGCCCACCCTTTGATGGCCTTTTCTGTGGGCTTAACCAAATTTGTGATCTCAAGCCACCCTGATTTTGCCAAAGAAATTCTCAACAGCCCTTCCTTTGCTGACAGGCCTGTCAAGGAATCTGCCTATGAACTTCTTTTCCACAGAGCAATGGGATTTGCTCCATATGGTGAGTATTGGAGGAACTTGAGAAGGATTTCATCCACTTACATGTTTAGTCCCAAAAGAATAAATGCTTTTGAAGGGTTTAGGAGGGAAGTTGGAGAGAAAATGATAAGTGAAATTGAGAAATCCATTGGTTTGAAAGGGGAGGTGAAGGTTAAGGAGATTCTTCACTTTGGGTCTTTGAATAATGTGATGATGACTGTTTTTGGAAAGAGTTATGAGTTTGGTGAAATGGGGAATAATAATGGTGATGGGGTTGAGCTTGAGGAGTTGGTGAGGGAAGGGTATGAGTTGCTTGGGATTCTCAATTGGAGTGACCATTTTCCAATTTTGGGTTGGTTGGATCTACAAGGTGTGAGGAGAAGGTGTAGGGTTTTGGCTGCTAAAGTGAATTTGTTTGTGGGAAAAATCATTGAGGAGCATAGAACTAAGAGGGAAGTTGAGGGACATCAACAAGGAGATCTAGAACATGAATATGATAGAGACTTTGTTGATGTTCTACTTGATTTGGAGAAAGATGACAAGCTCTCTGATTCTGACATGATTGCTGTTCTTTGGGTATGTCATTCAACTTTTTTTTTTTGCTCATATTTACACATTTATTTAATTCATAATCTCAATATTTACACTTTGAAAGTCCCTCAAGCTAAGTTATTTGGGCTATGTTTTCTTTTCCTATTTTTTATCTCACTTCTTTAGTTTTGTATCAATTTGGCTTTTTTTTTCTTTTAAAAAAAAAAAAGAAAAAAGAATTTAGTCTTTCACTTTAGTATTAATGGCCTTGCCTTCTTAGTCTATTTTCTTTTACTTTTGTATCACTCTAGTCTCTAAGACTTCAATTAATAAGAATAAATATTTTTTCAACAATCAAATGGTTTCTGCTTCTTACAAAAAAAAAAAAAAAAAACTTCAATACTAATATGTTTTTTTTGTTTACTAGTAAATAATTTGGTTCTTGGCTTTTTTAAGTTTGACTCAACTTTCTTTGTGTTTATATATATATATATATATATATATATATATATATATATATATATATATATATATTTAATTCGATAAAATTTCGTTGAAATGATTTGAACTCATAACATTTTGATTATTAAATCGTATATCATATCCGTTAGAGTTCTGCGTTATTGGCTATATAATTTTAATTCTTGAGCTTTATGACTAAACAATTTGTTCCATGTCTTTTCCTGCTTTTACTGTCTCTTGTGTTTTCAATTTAGTAATAAAAAACTCAATCCATGTCTTTTTAATATTTATGACTTGGTTCATAAAGTTTAGTATAGGATGCAAAGATGAGGTAATTTAAAAATATTCAAGATCCCTACTTTTACATGAGCAAAAAGTACTTTTTGTGGTGTTCTTAAAGATTAAAAAAAAAACAACGGATTCTAATTTTTGGACTATGGCAACTAACAATTATATCTTTTTATCACAGGAAATGATTTTTCGAGGAACTGACACAGTAGCAATACTCTTGGAATGGATTTTGGCACGAATGGTTTTACACCCAGAAATCCAAGCCAAAGCCCAATACGAAATCGATTCAATTGTAGGCAAAAACCCCATATTAGATTCTGATGTCCCAAATCTTCCATTTCTTCAATCAATTGTGAAGGAGTGCTTAAGAATGCACCCACCGGGCCCGCTTTTGTCGTGGGCTCGTCTTGCTGTCGACAACGTGCACATCGGAGGAAGGTTGATACCGGCCGGGACCACAACGATGGTGAACATGTGGGCTATAACGCACAATGAGAAAGTTTGGAGGGAGGCAGAAAAGTTTGAGCCTTATAGGTTCATGGAGGAAGGAATAAGTGTTATGGGAAGTGATTTGAGATTGGCTCCATTTGGGGCAGGGAGAAGGGTTTGCCCTGGAAAAGCAATGGGATTGGCCAGTGTTCATCTTTGGTTGGCTCAGTTACTTCAAGCTTTCAAATGGGTTCCATCTGGAAATAGCATTAATGATGGAGTTGACTTGTCAGAATGCCTTAAACTCTCTTTGGAAATGGAAACACCATTGGTTTGCAAAGCTATTCCTAGGGTTGGTTGAGAAAGATATGGAGAAGAAATGAGTTTGATTTGTAATGGAGGGAAATTTTAGGAAGTGGGGTTGGGCTTTTCCTTTTTGTGTCTTTGGATGCTCAAAAAATGAGTTTTTTTTTTGTTGGAATGGGGAAGGAAGTGGAAGGATGAAACTTTCTTTTGTGTTGTGTTTGTTGTGGAGATGGAATGACAATGTTTGTTTTTATGTTTGTGTCTTTTTCTCTATGTGGTTAGGGTATTTAAGGTCAGTTTCAAAGCCCATGTGTTGATGATGCTAATGGAATCTTATGCTAATGAAATGAAGAAAAAAAAAAGCCCTTTTACTCTCTATATGTGGAACTTATCTTTGATTATATGTTTGGTTGGTGTGAAAGGTGGATTATAAATGAAGCTTTTTATCTACTAATCAATACTATTAGTCTTTGAGTGGGAATTTCTTGTTAAGCATTAGGATGAGATTGAAGCTTGATTTTGATGGAATTAAAGGAATAATATGCTTTTTAATATTTTTTCTAGGGTTCTCTAGGCGGGGCCTTGTATATGGCAACAAATGGCAACAAATGGCAACAAGGTCAAGTACAACCTTGGGGGGTTAGCTAAGTGGAACGAGATAGGCCCAAGGGCTCTATTAGGGATGCAATTACTAGAAAAGAGGTTGAGTTGGCTTCTTTAGTGGCGAACAATAATGTTTTTTGGGAGATTAAAGCAGTTGAGCGCTAGATTGATGCTTTGTTAATTAGAAGAAGATGAGTCTACTGGAAACAAAGATCGATTGAAGATTGGTTGAGATGGGGAGACAAAAAATTGAAATAGTTCTATTCAAAAGCGTCCAAAAATGAGGAAAATGAACAGAATTGAAAAGATAAAAAACCAACAACGGGGTTGGGTTTTTTATGGGTGGAAATTAGTAAGGTGGCTAAAGATTAATTCTCCAATATCTTTCAGGGCTAGTAAGATTCAATTGAAGATGTTAAATGAGGTTTTGGAAGGAGTGGCCAAAGTGATTTATGATGAGGATAATTATTCTTTTGACTGCCAGGTTTTTTACAAAGAGGAAATGAAGTGTGCACTAAATAGTTTGAGCCCTTTGAAAGCCTCAGAGCCGGACATAACTAATGCAAATTTTTTTCAAAGATACTGGGACATTGTTGGCAATGAAGGGGTTAGGTTGTGCTTGGGTATTTTGAACGATAATGAGGATATGAAACCCTTAAATAACAAGCTTATCGCCATGATTCCTAAGGCTCATAGCCCTGATAAAATGGATGAGTTCGGACCTATTAGTCTATGTAGTAAAATTTATAAAACTACTGCAAAAATGGTAGCTAACCAGCTAAATTCAATACTTGTTTCGAAGAGGAAAACATAACCTTTTTGGAAATGGTTTGATCAATAATGGACTTTTCTCAACTACCAAACTCATTTTTGGGATATGCATTGGAGACTGATAACTCTCAAGAAATGTGAGATAAATGACTAAGTATAAGAGTATTTCGAGAAAACTTGGCTACATTATAAAAAGAAGCTTTTAATCCAGTTCACTGTAGCATCATGTTTAGGGCGAAACACAATATCTTACATTTTTCTGTTTAGCATAATATTTTAGAGGTTTTTGTAGAAAAAGTGCATGAATGTGTGAATCTTCAAGTTTCACTTTTATAGACCTGATATTTCTATTTGGCTGTAGCATTCCTATGGTGTGAAATGTGATGATGCGCTGAAAGCATCGCTGAAGCAAAGTGTTTTATAAAGAAGATCGGTATTCAGAAAAATATCTATGGTAAAGGAAACGTGTCAATGTTCTATGCAAGGCCAATAAATCTCAACCGTTGCTTCTTAACTGCTCTGGCAACGAGCAAGTGACGTGGATCGTGAGTAGGGAATGTTTGAGGTCGAGCAGGCGGAGCAGAGCAATGGAGGAGAGTTTGTTGGGAGCAATATATATAGCAGCCTTCATCTTTGTTGAATGCATCATTCATGCATTTGAGTGATCAAAATTCCATTTCATTTCCCAACGAACATTTTCTCCTATTTTCGCTGTCTGGAGCTTAGTACAATGTGTTGTATAAAAATGGCTCGTCCTATAAGTACGCTCTAGCATCATGCAAGAAACGCTTCCTTTGCTATTGTTCAAATCGTTTAGCATCACTCTGCTTGCTAGATAATGTGCTAAGTCGGTAAACCATGGTTCTCGATTGTTCTGAGTATGGTTGATCATGAGCGATTGTTAATCAAGGAAAGACTCCCCAATTTCCAAATGCTCCAATGAAACCTTCGCATTCTCAATCCTCGACAGGTGGTCTGCCACAACGTTCTCACATTATTCCTTCTTCTTAATGACTTCAACATCGAATTCATGTAGCAACAAGACCCATTTAAGCAGTCTCGGCTTTGCGTCTGGCTTTTGAGAAAATATTTGATCGCCGCATGGTCCGTATACATCGTCACCTTGGACCCTACTAAATAGTAGCGAAACTTATCTAATGCAAAAACCATTGTAAGGAATTCCTTTTCTGTTGTTGTGTAGTTCTTTTAGGCTTTATTCGTCATCCTGCTTGCATAGTAGACGGCTAAATTAGTTTTTCACCTTTTTGCCCCAGCATAGCTCCCACGGAGTAGTCACTCACATCACACATGATGTAGGATGGCTTTTCCCAGTCCGGAGTTGTGATAATGGGCATAGATATAGCGCTTTCTTCAAAAATTCAAATGCATTTGCTCAAGCATTGTCAAAGATGAATGGCCTATTTTGCTCTAGCAGTTCGCATTGTGGCTTTGCAATCTTGCTAAAATCTTTATTAAAGCTCCAATAAAATCCAACATGTCCCTAAAAGCTTTTTATCCTTTTAACTATCGAAGGCTACTCCAACTTATAATTACTTCAATCTTAGCTCTATCCACTTCCAGACCCTTTTTAGAAATTCTATGCCCAGCACTTTTCCCTCAGTACCCATGAAATGACACTTTTCCCAATTGAGCACTAAGTTGGTTTCCCCGCACCGCTTTAGCACTTTGCCCTAGTTGTCTAGGCATGTTGCGAAAAAGGCTCTAAAAATTGTAAAGTCATCCATAGATATGTCCATGCACTGCTCAACCTGTCGAAAAATATTGCTAACATACATCGCTGGAAGGTCGTTGGAGCGTTGCATAACCCGGATGACATTCTCCTAAATGCAAAGATCTCATAAGGGCAAGTGAAGGTTGTCTAATCTTCGTTCTCTAGATCAATTGTGATCTGATTATAGCCAGAATAGCCATAAAGAAAGCAATAATACATTTGTTTCGTGATTCTATCCAACATCATGTTAATATATGGCAAAGGGAAATGGTCCTTATTTGTTGTAGCATTTAACATTCTATAGTCACTGTTCATGTGGGAATAAGTTCATTCTTCTCATTCCTCACAATAGTTGTCTCTCCTTTCTTGGGAACGCACTTGTAACGGCCCGGAAATTTCATCCCGGTCTTCCCGGGTTGCCCAGGGGCATTTTGGTAATTTGGTCGGGCCGACAGGGCCGGTTATGTCTTTGCTAATTGCCGAAAAAAATTATGAGATGATTTGAATGGGATCGGGAAGTTTGGTGAAGATATTTGGGCTTGGTAGAATATGGAAATAAATAGGGAATTAAATAGCGCATCGAGTGAGATTCGAGCCAGGGTCGCGTGGGAAGCTAGGCGAGTGTCGTTGCCAATCGAGCCTCCAGGCGTCTTGGTTATTCTAAACGCGCCATCTTTTATTTATGTGTGTTTGTCCCTGCCTTTGGTTTAAAAGGCCAGCTCGCCCGAGCTTCTTCCCCATTTCTTCTTCTTCTTCCTTCGCGAAATTCTCCTCCGACCGACTCACTTCTCCTTCGCGATTTCTCTCTCGCCGACTTCAATTCGACCGAGCTCCTTCCTCAAATCCGAAGCCAATTCCCGAGCAGCTAGTAAGTTTTTCCTTCTCTTCTTCTCCTTCGCGTTTCCGTCGACCCTTTCCCCTGTTTCTGGATTTACATTTTTCCGGCCGAGTTGAGGTGAGTTGCTGGGTGGTATTTGTGCAGCTTGTGTAGGGGAATACAACCATCAACCAATCGCTCATCGAATCTCGTCCAATCGCCCGAATTCGAGCTCCCTCTCCATCGCCCGTGTTCGCCAGATCGCGTGCTCTGTTGTTGCCCAGCCCGCCGAGCCACGCCGCGCATCGAATCGTGCCAGCGCGCGCGCACCCTCGCCCAGCTCCGTGTCACGCCGCACGCCGTGCCGCCGAGCCGTGTCGCGTGTCCTGCCGCCAAGCCGAGCCGAGCCGCGCCGAGCCGAGTGAGAGCCGAGCTGAGCCTATTTATTTTATTTTATTATATTTAATTTAATTTAGAATTTGTGTGTAATTGTGTTGTGATTGATAGGTTCTCGATAGCTAGTTCGGGTTCGTTCGCAACTTAGGATTTCGTGTCAAATCGTCCCCGACCAAGGTAAGAATTTCTTACCGGAGTTGTGTGGACCCTGCGATATTATATGTGATTACTGATTGATTGCTTGCTTGTGTTTATTGACATGTGTAGCTAAGTGCTCTAATCTGAATTCCCGATTAGCATGATTTTCCTGGTTAATTCTCATGTTAATCCATGCTAGGTTGTTCCTTTCTGGCATGCTCGTATCTGTTCTTGCTTCGTAGTATCATGCTAGGTTCGTTGTATTCTTATTGAGCACGTATTGGATTTTATTGAACAGTTTGCTGATTGCTACGGTAGGTTAGAATGGCAGGTAGATAGCATCATCCGGGCCGGGTGCATAACGAACCTTGCATCCACAGCGGGGGCGTATGAGGCGAGCTCATACGATCCCGTTAGGGAATAGCTAACCCTAACGGTGGCCCCGCAATCTTGGGTGAAGGTGGCGGATCGTTAAATGCCCCAACGGTCGGGATGATGACTTGGCATTGCCTCGTCCCGGCGATCGGCACGTCCTCGGCGTGTTCGTAGTAGCCCACGATTGCCACTGTTAAGGTAAAGGCGGCTTCACGGTGTAAGCCTACCACGACCCGTTTCCTTAGCCTCGGTGCGGTGGTTGGTGACATAGTTTACGTGTCGGTCTCACACCCCTATGTCGGTGACACCGATCCAAAGAATTAGTTAGGCGTGGTGATGGACATGGGCGGCTTGCCTCTGACTGGCACCCCCATAGTTCCGCAATAGCACGCGGTGCATGCTTACGCTCATTCTGACGCAGCCGAAGGCCAGGAGAGCTCCTCGGGATCTTGAGCGGTGTACCTTTCGTCGACGATGAGGCAGGCTAAGGCGGGACTTGTTTCTCGTATAGGGCGACTTGTGTATTGGATTGTGTGGTGGATATTATTTAGGACTAAGACACTGAGTTGGCATTCGAGGCCCAAGTGTGGGCTAAGCTATGTGCTCTATTCTGTGTTTATACTCATAGCTTGCATACGCTCATCGGGATGACCATGTATATCGTATTGTACCCCGGTTGGGGATTCTTACTGAGTAATTCGTTACTCACCCTTATTATTGTGGTTTTTCGACAGGTAACCGAGTTGCTAGACAGGATGGCTGAAGGAGGAGCTGTGATCATGGGGCCCAGTCATCAAACTCTGATTTTGTGTTATGACTCTTCATGTTTTATGTTCCCCTGAATGCATGTAGCCGGGCACGGAGCCCTAGGATGTTTTCTAAAGATTTTGTGGATTCCAGCATTATTGTATCTAGACATGTTTTGAATGATTTTAAGAAATCTCTGATCGGAGTATACTTTGGAAATGTATTTATCTTGGAACAGGTGCTTGGAAACAGGGACAGGTTCTAGGGAGATTGTCTAGTTTTTAAAGGGATTGTTTTGAATGTTTTGTTTTTAATTGGAATCCGAAATCATGTCTGTTTAATGTCCTTTACTTTGAATGCGTGCATTGGGGTAAGGGCCCATTTAGTGCCCCATTCGGGTCGGGTCTTTCTGATTGGTATCGAGCTCGAGTCATAGATTACGTAGATTGACCTTTTGTTGTAGGTCGTTTTCCCATGATCACCAAGCACTCGAGCGGTCATCGGTATGCCTAAGTTTACTATTTGTTGTAGAAAAAGGGTTAAGAATTTACAATACCTGTCATCTAGTGTATGCCTTGTGTAGTGTTGTAGAGCGGAGACGAGCAGGTTCTAACTCGTTATTTGTTTGGGTGTAGATCGCCAGCATGCCAGTTACCCACGCCGGAAGAGGACGCCCGAGAGGAGGCCGAGGTGTCGAGGATCGGATCGACACCGCGAGGACATCGTCCCAAGAAGAGATCGATAGCATTCGCGCTGTAGCCCCCTGTTGAGCCCCGAGTAGGCGTTGAGGCGATCGAGCGCCGTGGTGAGGCGCTCTCTGGGCGGGATTTGCTTGATTCTATGAGGTCTATGGTGGTCGACCTATTGAGTGGCGAGGCGAGACTCGAGCCTTGTTGGCGCGCAGCCGAGGAGTCCCGAGCCCGGATCGAGCGATTGACTCGCTTGCTTGAGAGGGCGCGACTCGCAGAGCCAGCGAGCCCTTATGGCAGATGTGGCAGAGGGTGCCGAGGAGCTTGGCAAATGGTTAAAGGATTTCGTGAAGTGGAACCCAGAGAAGTTTGATGCCACAGGTGATGCTTTAGCAGCAGCTAGATGGATTGCCCATTTGGAGTACACCTTCCTGATTATGGTGTGCCCCGATGTTCAGAGGCCGAGGTGTGCAGCCCATGTGTTAGAGGGCATAGCTAGATGGTGGTGGGAGTCCACCCTGAGTGAGAGACCAGTTGGGTCTCCACCTGCTACCTGGGAGTTCTTCAAGTCAGAATTTAAGGCCAAGTACATTAGTGATGAGGCTCAAGAAAAGATGGTAGAGCTTCTCCAGAATCTGAAGCAGGGTTCCGATTCTATAGAGGAGTATGAGAAGAAGTTTTCGGAGTATGGTTATTTTTCTCCGCAGCTGATAGCAACCCCTGAGTTGAAAATTCAGAAGTTCATTTCTGGTCTGAGGTAGGGTGTGTCTCAAGATGTCATGGCACAGGCCCCTAACACTTATGCTAGAGTTGTTCAGCTAGCCACTATTTACAATGGAAAGTATCTTGTTGAGCGAATTGTTGCCGCTCCGGCTCAGCGCCCTGTCCCAGCTGTGGTGGGACAGAAGAGGAGGTTTGACTTCCGAGGAGGCGGCGGCGCGTGCGGGGACAATTTGAGACCAGGATCGGCGTAGGGTTCCGGCTCGTTTCAGCCTCGCCAGCGAGGCGGTCCCGAGCGATTCCGTTTGTGCTACTTGCGGGAGAGCCCACCTTGGAGCTTGTCAGACCGGGCCCAGGCTGTGTTTTCGATGTGGAAGAGAGGGGCATGTGGCCCATTTCTGTGATCAGCCAGCTATGACAGTTCAGCCTGTGCAGCAGCAGCAGGGCCGGGTGTTCGCTACGAACCGTCAGGAGGCCGAGCGTGCGGATGCCGCAGTGGCAGGTACGCTTCTTGTTTTGGATCATTGTGCATTTGTCTTGTTTGACTCTGGTTTTACGCACTTGTTTGCATCTGTATTGTTTGCTGAGCATGCTAGGTTGAGATTAGAGCCTCTAGGTTTTGAGTTATCTGTTGCAACTCCTTCGGGAGTTAATATGCTAGCTAAAGATAAGATTAAAGATGGCCGGATCGAGATATCCGGAGAGTTGCTTGTAGCTACGCTCATAGTCCTGCCTATGAGTGGTTTCGATGTGATTCTTGGTATGGAATGGTTAGCTGCTAACCACCCATTGATTGACTGCCACCGGAAGGAAGTAGTGTTTGTGCCGCGGGTCGGCCCGACTTTCAAGTTTCGTGGAGTCGAGGTGGAGTTTGCCCGCCGATGGTGTCGTCGTGAAAGCTCGTCGTTTGCTAGCTCATGGAGCTTGGGGCTACCTAGCCAAGTTGTCCGGAGAGAGCCGTCCCTCACTGACTATTGATCAAGTGCCGGTTGTGCAGGAGTTTGCGGATGTGTTTCCTGAGGAGTTACCGGGGTTGCCCCCGAAGAGAGAGGTTGACTTCACAATTGAGCTCGAGCGAGGGACCCTCCCTATCTCGAAGGCTCCGTGATCGTATGGCGCCCACCGAGTTGAAGGAACCGAAGGTTCGATTGCAGGAGATGTTAGATCGAGGGTTCATTCGTCCGAGTGTGTCCCGTGGGAGCACCGATCTTGTTTTTGTAAAGAAAAAGGATGGTTTGATGCGCCTATGCATTGACTATCGCGAGCTTAATAAGGTGACAGTGAAGAATAAGTATCCGTTTCCCCGTATCGATGATTTGTTCGATCAGCTTCAGGGAGCTTCCGTGTTCTCTAAGATAGATTTGAGATCGGGTATCATCGGGCTGCGGATTAGGGACGCCGACATTCCTAAGACAGCGTTCGTGTCTAGATATGGGCACTACGAGTTTGGGGTCATGTCGTTTGGATTGACTAATGCACCAAAGCGGCGTTCATGGACATGATGGATAGGGTGTTCAAAGCATTTTTGGACGGCCGTCATCATGTTCATTGACGATATTTCGATCTATTCGAGGACCGGGGAGGATCATGCGAGAACATTTGAGGCAAGTGTTGGCACCTTGAGGAAAACCCGACTTTTATGCGAAGTTTTCCAAATGCGAGTTCGTTGGAGCAAGTGGCCTTCCTAGGTCACGTAGTTTCGAGGAATGGTATAACCGTGGATCCAAAGCAAAGATTGAGGCCGTGAGTTCGTGGGCCAAGCCGACTTGATTCACAGAGATACGCGACTTTACGGGTTTGGCGAGTTACTACCGTCGGTTCGTTAAGGACTTTTCCGCCATAGCCTCGCCCCTCACTCGTCCGGCGAGGAAGGGTGTCGAGTTTATTTGGGACGATAAGTGTGATGAGAGCTTTGCGAGCTCAAGCGTAGTTTGACTTGGCAAGGTGTTGGCGATCCGGAGGACAGTGGTTTCGTGGTTTCTGATGATGCTTCCAAGTTTGGGTTAGGTTGTGTCTCGATGCAAAGACGGGAAGGTCATTGCTTATGCTTCCCGCCGGTGAAGCCATATGAGCAGAATTATCCGACTCATGATATGGAATTGGCAAGCGATGGTGTTTGCAATCAAGATTTGGAGGCATTACCGTATGGTGAGCGGATTCGGATGTTTACCGATCACGAGCCTCAAGTATCTGTTTACTCGAAGGAATTGAATATGAGCGAGAGGAGATGGTTAGAGTTGGTAAAAGATTTGATGATCTGCGAGATTTTGTACCATCCAGGCAAAGCAAATGTTGTAGCCGATGCTTTGAGTAGAAAAACGTCGCACTCGCGGTGTTGTTGAGTTCCCAGCCCAGTTGCGGAGAGAGAGTTTGAGCGGGCCGAGGTTGCGATGTTGTTGGGTGAGGTTATTGCTAGAGTAGCTCGGTTGATGATCCCGACCATCGATTAGACAATGGATTATTGATAGTCACCGAGTGATGACCCGCACTTAAGAGATTGTTTGACAGAGTTAGTCTTGCGGAGATTTTGATTTCGTATTTTCACGAGCATGGTGGGTTGACTTACGAGAGGCGGTTGTGTGTTCCGGATGTTGCAGGATTGCGAGCACGATTGCTCTCGAGAGGCCCCTGATTCTCCGTTTGCTTGGCACCCGGGGTACCAAGATGTATCGAGATCTTAAGCGAGACATTACGGTGGACGGGTATGAAAAGAGATGTTGCGGAGTTTGTCGGTCAATGTCTCACTTGTCGGCAAGTGAAGGCACCCAGCGAGACCACCGGTAGGTTTGTTGCGTACGAGAGTGTGCCTCGATTGAAATGGGAAGAGATCTCCATGGACTTTATTTCGCTTTGCCGAGGACTCGAGGAAGTTCTCTCGAGATGCGGGTGATAGTCGACCGATTGACTAAGAGCGCACACTTCATTCCGGTAGAGACACTTATACCGTGGAGCAGTGGCGCGATTGTTTTTGGAGCAGATCATTCGTTATCACGGTGTGCTGTGAGGATTGTATCGACCGTGATTCGAGGTTCACTTCTCGTTTCGAGAGCGCTCCATAAGGGTTTAGGCAGCGAGTGCGGCTTCAAGATGACTTTTCACCCTCGGGTGATGGGCGGGATCGAGAGGTGAACCGATTCTCGAGGATATGTTAAGGGCTTGTGTGTTGGATTTCGGGCGATTGGGACCAGTATCTCTATTTGATGGAGTTTGCATATAACAACGATTATCGATCGGCGATCGGATGGCTCCATTCGAGGCTTTGTATGGTAAGCGTTGCCGATCTCTCCGTGTTATGGGAAGAGGTTGGTGACAGTGAGGTTTTGGGTCCCGAGTTGCTGCATTGACTAATGGTGACGTCACGAGAAGATTAGAGCTCGTATGTTGATGGCTCGGAGCGACGAGAAGAGTTACGCCGATGTCCGCGCGTCGGGATTTGGAGTTTGAGGTTGGTCAGCATGTATTCCTAAAGGTTGCACCGATGCGAGGTGTTTTGAGGTTTGGCAAGCGTGGAAAGCTGAGTCCCCGTTTTGTTGGTCCGTTTGAGATTCTGGAGAGGATCGTCAAGGTTGCTTATCGGTTAGCCCTGCCTCCGTCATTGTCAGCGGTGCACAGTGTTTTTCATGTTTCGATGTTGAGACAGTACGTGCCGGATCCGTCGCACATTGTTGACTTTGAGCCGTTGCAGCTGAATGAAGATTTGAGCTTTGAGAAAAAGCCAGTGGGGATTCTTGCTTTTGAGACAAAGATACTGCGTAATCGTGAAATCCGGTTGGTAAAAGTTCAGTGGAGGAGTCAGAGTTCAGAGGAAGCCACTTGGGAGCGGGAGGATGAGATGAGATTGCATTATCCCGAGCTATTCCAGTCTTAAGGGACTTTCGAGGATGAAAGTCTTATAAGGGGGGAATATTGTAACGGCCCGGAAATTTCATCCCGATAGGGAATTAAATAGCGCGTCGAGTGAGATTCAAGCCAGGGTCGCGTGGGAAGCTAGGCGAGTGTCGTTGCCAATCGAGCCACCAGGCATCTTTGTTATTCTAAACGCGCCATCTTTTATTTATGTGTGTTTGTCTCTGCCTTTGGTTTAAAAGGCCAGCTCGCCCGAGCTTCTTCCCCATTTCTTCTTCTTCTTCCTTCGCGAAATTCTCCTCCGACCGACTCACTTCTCCTTCGCAATTTCTCTCACGCCGACTTCAATTCGACCGAGCTCCTTCCTCAAATCCGAAGCCAATTCCCGAGCAGCTGGTAAGTTTTTCCTTCTCTTCTTCTCCTTCGCGTTTCCGTCGACCCTTTCCCCTGTTTCTGGATTTCCATTTTTTCGGCCGAGTTGAGGTGAGTTGCTGGGTGGTATTTGTGCAGCTTGTGTAGGGGAACACAACCATCAACCAATCGCTCATCGAATCTCGTTCAATCGTCCGAATTCGAGCTCCCTCTCCATCGCCCGTGTTCGCCAGATCGCGTGCTCTGTCGCTGCCCAGCCCGCCGAGCCACGCCGCGCATCTAATCGTGCCAGCGCGCGCGCCCTCGCCCAGCTCCGTGTCACGCCGCACGCCGAGCCGTGTCGCGTGTCCTGCCGCCAAGCCGAGCAGCCAAGCCGAGCCGAGCCTATTTATTTTATTTTATTATATTTAATTTAATTTAGAATTTGTGTGTAATTGTGTTCTGATTGATAGGTTCTCGATAGCTAGTTTGGGTTTGTTCGCAACTTAGGATTTCGTGTCAAATCGTTCCCGACCAAGGTAAGGATTTCTTACCGGAGTTGTGTGGACCCTGCGATATTATATGTGATTACTGATTGATTGCTTGTTTGTGTTTATTGACATGTGTAGCTAAGTGCTCTAATCTGAATTCCCGATTAGCATGATTTTCCTGGTTAATTCTCATGTTAATCCATGCTAGGTTGTTCCTTTCTGGCATGCTCGTATCTGTTCTTGCTTCGTAGTATCATGCTAGGTTCGTTGTATTCTTATTGAGCACGTATTGGATTTTATTGAACTGTTTGCTGATTGCTAAGGCAGGTAGATAGCATCATCCGGGCCGGGTGCATAACGAACCTTGCATCCACGACAGGGACGTATGAGATAGAGCTCCGCCCTGATCCCGTTAGGGAATAGCTAACCCTAACGGCTGGCCCCGCAATCTTGGGTGAAGGTGGCGGATCGTTAAATGCCCCAACGGTCGGGATGATGACTTGGCATTGCCTCGCCCCGGCGATCGGCACGCCTCGGCGTGTTCGGCCGTAGCCCCGATTGCCACTGTTAAGGTAAGGGCGGCTTCACGGTGTAAGCCTACCACGACCCGTTTCCTTAGCCTCAAAGTGCGGTGGTTCAGGTGACATAGTTTACGTGTCCAGTCTCACACCCTATGTCGGTGACACCGATCCAAAGAATTAGTTAGGCGTGGTGGATTGGACATGGGCGGCTTGCCTCTAGACCCGGCACCCCATAGTAGTGCGCAATAGCACGCGGTGCATGCTTACGCTCATTACAACGCCCGATCGGAGAGCTCCTCGGGATCTTGAGCCGGTGTACCTTTCGTCGACGAGAGAGCAGTGGCGGGACGGGACTTGTTTCTCGTATAGGGCGACTTGTGTATTGGATTGTGTGGTGGATATTATTCGGACTAAGACCACGAGTTGGCATCCGAGGCCCAAGTGTGGGCTAAGCTATGTGCTCTATTCGCGTGTTTATACTCATAGCTTGCATACGCTCATCGGGATGACCATGTATATCGTATTGTACCCCGGTTGGGGATTCTTACTGAGTAATTCGTTACTCACCCTTATTATTGTGGTTTTTCCACAGGTAACCGAGTTGCGAGACAGGATGGCTGAAGGAGGAGCTGTGATCATGGGGCCCAGTCATCAAACTCTGATTTTGTGTTATGACTCTTCATGTTTTATGTTCCCCTGAATGCATGTAGCCGGGCACGGAGCCCTAGGATGTTTTCTAAATATTTTGTGGATTCCAGCATTATTGTATCTAGACATGTTTTGAATGATTTTAAGAAATCTCTGATCGGAGTATACTTTGGAAATGTATTTATCTTGGAACAGGTGCTTGGAAACAGGGACAGGTTCCAGGGAGATTGTCTAGTTTTTAAAGGGGTTGTTTTGAATGTTTTGTTTTTAATTGGAATCCGAAATCATGTCTGTTTAATGTCCTTTACTTTGAATGCATGCATTGGGGTAAGGGCCCATTTAGTGCCCCATTCGGGTCGGGTCTTTACAGCACTACACTGAGCTCACCTATTGTTTCTGCTATTGGATAGATAACACCTATATCTAACCACTTGATAATTTCTTTCTTCACAATTTCCTTCATTGTTGGGTTAAGTCTTTGCTGATGCTCAACTGATCTGAAAGCCTCATCTTCCAACTAAATTTTGTGCATGCAAAGGGCTAGACTCATTTCTTTAAGGCAACACCTATATCTAACCACTTGATAATTTCTTTCTTCACAATTTCCTTCATTGTTGGGTTAAGTCTTTGCTGATGCTCAACTGATTTGAAAGCCTCATCTTCCAACTAAATTTTGTGCATGCAAAAGGCTAGACTCATTCTTTAAGGTCAGATAAAGTCCATCTTATTTTTTTTTTTTTGCCGTTTCAACATTTCTACAAGCAGCTTATCATTTTCAGACACAAGCTTCGACGATATGATTGTTGGAAGGGTTTCTTCTTCAACGAGATATGTGTACTTTAAATGCTCGGCAAAGGCTTCAATTCCAGCACATGCGGTTGCTCTACATAAGGTTTCATAGGTGGTGTAGTGCTTTCATTGAAATTTAGTGAGTCGTGTTTGCTTAAGCTATCTAGAATCTCTCAAACCTCCAACTCATCCTTAGACAATTCCTCTTCTTGTATTTCATCTAAATCATCTTCTGATTTATCTCGCTCCTGCATTTTCATCTCGCAGACTTGTGCAATCACTTCTTCAATAATGCTCATCATTGAACACTTATCGACTTATGCTGGGTATTTCATCGAATAACAGATGTTGACGTGTATTTTCTGGTCATCCATGCGCAAAGTGATTGTGCCTTCATATACATCAATCAATGTTCTCCCTCTCTTCAAGAATGGCCTTCCAAAAATGATGGGAACCACTCTGTCTACTTCATAATCCTGGATTATGAAGTTCGTAGGGAAAATAAACTCATCCATTTGGACTAAGATGTCTTCGATTTTTCCCTCTAGCTGCGTAATTGATCCGTCGGCCAACTGAATTGTCACTGTCGTCGGCCTGGCTTCGCAAATCCTAAAGAGCTTGTATACTGATAGCGACGTCAAGTTTATGTTGGCACCTAATGCGCACAATGCTCTCCCTAAATGGTTTTCACTAATTGAGATTGGGATTCTGAAAGCTCTTAGTTCATTTTCCTTAGCTAGAAATTTGTTCATTATTAAAGCATTGCACTCCTCATTGAGAGATATAACTTTAAATTCTTCAAACTTGTTCTTCTCGACCAATACTTCATTGACCAATTTTGCATAGTTAGGCATTTTCCTTAGCGCATCCATTAGTGGAAATGGAGGTGGTGGAGGTTAAACTTGATAAGTACCTCATTTTCTTTCTATTTGGCTCGAGCATTGCTAGATTCTGCATTTTTCTCATTCGGTACCTTCTACTTTGTTGTAGTGGTCCCAATAACCCCTTTAAAAACAGGTTGCATAGTCTCTTCTCTTGTTCCTTTACCTCACTCAATTCCTCATCAGCAACTTCTTCAATAATCTTGCTAATGGCTTTTACTTATTATTCTTTTCCTTCGTGCTCCGCAACTTCAGTATCGGTTGGCAATCTTCCAACATGTCTTTGTCTCAACTCATTTGCAAGCTGCCCTATCTGAACTTCTAAATTCTTGGCTACTATTTGGTGGCTCTGTATAGCTACATATGTCTTCATCATGAATTCCTTCAACAAACTTTCCAGTAAAGTTCTCTGAATTTTCTAAGGATTTTGTTGTGCCATATCTCCTTTTTTATATGGAGGATTTTAGAATGTATTAAAGCCTTGGTTCAGCTATCCATATGACCGTTAAAACCTGGTGAATTTCCCATTGGTCTTTGATTCTGCTAACTTTGGTACTCAAACTTCCAACATTCCCTTGATTACTCTAAGGAAAATTTGGATGTGTAACAGCCCAAGATTTTCCTTCCGGTTCTCCAGGTTTGTTGGTTGTTTCTCTAGTGAGTTGGTTGGGCTGTTAGGGCTGTTTGTGCTTCCAGGGGCATTTTGGTCATTTTTTCCTCTAGGGGTATTTTGGTCATTTTGCCTTCCCAAGATAGTTTTACAATAAGTCAGGGTCTCAGGGTTGTTTCTGTCATTGCGGACTTCTGTTACTCTTCGGTTTCAAGTTCCAGGTCAAGAATTTCATTTATGGTAAGTTTGGAGCCCTCCTGGTTAAAAGAATTAAAATGTAAATAAAAGTGTTGGAGCTAGGATTCGAACCATGGTGGCTTGGGAGTTGAGTTTGAGCCTTGTGTAGAGAAAAATAAAAGAGTTTTTAAAAGTGCACTTGGTGGGATTTGAAGGTGAGATTTATAGAGGTATTTTATAATTAGAAAATAGAGGAAATTGCATTAGGGTTCCATCATATTCTCTTCCTTCCCCCTTGGCCGACTACCTTCTTCTCCCAACTCCTCTCCTTGGCCGAGCACTTCCTCTCCATTTCTCTCCATCTTCATTGCTTCCAACCTCAAGATCTCCAAGTGTAGTTCAACTTCTCCATTGTTTTTCAAGGTAAGCATTTGCAAATTCACTTTCATCTTCTTCTCTTGCCATGACCGAACCTACCTCTAACCAAAAGAAGATGTTTTTCTTCTCCTCTCCTCATTGTATATCCGAGAAGCACCTTGTTTGGTTGGGAGATCCTTCATCTTGTAGCTAGATTCGAAGCTCTTTGCATCTTCCTTGTTGGGTTGGATCCGAGGCACTCCTCCTTCATCAACCTCCATTGTCGAGAGCTCCAAGGTAAGAAGGATGGTGTTTTGTTGTGCTTTGAGTTGTAGATGTGTAGATCTAACCTTGTTCATCCTCCATGTGCAAGATCCAAACCCTAGCCGATTGCATCTTGGTTGTGCGCTTCCTTGGCAGAGACCACCTTGTTCATTGGGGAAGCCTTGCCGAATCTTCATAGGTGAGTTGGTAAGTTGATGTTTTTCCTTGCTTGTGTGATGGTTGGCCGAGAGCCCCAAGGGGTGTGTTTGGACGAGAGCTTCATGAAGTTGTTGGGAGTGTTTGCTTGCTTCATGGATAAGAGATCTAACTTGTGTTTGTTGTTTGTTGATGCCCTAGCCGAGACACCTTGTTGCAAGGAGTAGCCGAGACCTAACTCTTGGTTGTGTTGGTGGTGTTGCCCTAGTCAAGATCAAGTGTTGAGAAGTTGTGGCATAGAGCACTAAGTGCTAGTAGGGGTAGTCTCTTGCTCCCTTGTTTCTAGTTTGTAGTTGATAGATAAGTGTTTAGCTAGCTAGGTTAATTTGTATGTTGTATGCTTTTAGGTTGTGAGACACTACAGCTCAAGGAACACTTTACTCTTTGTATTTCTACTTGTTCGAGGTAAGGATCTCTTACCAGGGTTGTGTGGACCCTACGATATATTTTGATTGCATCTTATATATATATGTTGTTTGTTATGAGCATGTAGTGGTTAGGACTGTTTCACTGTTTATCTCTGCTAGCATGTTTTCCATGTTTCTACATGTTAGTGTCATGCTAGGTTTGTCCTTCCAGCATGTTCTGAGTTCCCTGTTTACATTCGTAGTATCATGCTAGGTTGTGCTTGTATTGTTGTTAAGCATGTCCAACTACTAGTGATGCCTGTTATGTACTATTAGATAGCTAGATAGATTTGTCTTCCAAAGGCTGAGAGAGGACATAATGTATCTTGTCCCCACAGGTTGGGATCAGTGAAAGGCATAACGTACTTTGTCGCCGACCCCGGCAGCCGGTGCGGATTAGCTCCCGCATCAGTATAAGCCTAGTTTGTAACCTGCTAGAGCGGAACCAGTCACAAGCCTGCCCGGAGACAGTTCTTAGCTTCAAGTTGGTGGTACAGGCTGCTACAGCTGAGTGTCGGGGCTCTGCACTACTGTAGATCAGTGACACCATTCTTGTTCTTGTTTAGAGCCTAACCTCGGGTACTCTCCCATTGTCTTAGGGTTTAGCCTGGTCGGGGGTAAGAGGCCCCCGAAGACACATATTCGGGATCAGCTTTTGAGTTGGTCATTTTGCCAAGGGAGAAAGACCCTCAAGGGTGTCTGACATCTATTTGGGATCGGCTTTTGAGTTGATCATTTGGCCGAGGGAGAAAGACCCTCGAGGATGCTCGAGGATGTCTTTGGGATTGGTTATGAGAACCAATCATTAGGCCGGAAGTAGGAAACTTCCGAGGTTCCTGGACTTGTCCTGATTAGCTTGATGAGCAACGTTTCTGTGCTGGTAACTTATTGCATGTATACTAGGATGCCAGGTGATTGATGTATCGTATTGTACCCCAGTTGGAGATTCTTACTGAGTATGTTTATACTCACCCTTACTTATCTTTCAGGTAACTTGGGACAGCACGGGGATGGCTAGTGGAGGGAGCTGCCGGCGTACTCTATCTTTATTGTTGTTGAGTCTTTATTTCCATAGTAGCATGTTGCAAGAAAACTGTTTTATGTTACAAGAAGTTATTTGAAATTATTTACTTTGAAACACTGGCCAGGGTTTATTTAAGGAATTTACGAAATGAATATTTTCTATTGATGTTTGAATAAGTTTTATTTTAAGTTGTTTCTTTATTGTTTAAATGTTTTAAGTTGTAAGCATGCTAGTAAGAACCAGGTTTAGGACCATTTTGGGTTTGGTTCTTACAGGATGATTCCTCTAGCCTAGATTGTACTTGTTTGAATAAGGGTTGTGTTGCCTATTTTCTTGAGCATAACATATAGAGGCAGGGTTGTAGGGAAAATTTTCATACATGTGGGCATCTCCACACATTGCGCAGGGTTCCATCGTTAGCAAATGTTGTCCACCTGCTGCAGCATATTGCAACGTACTAATACTTTACACTGCTGATGCAGCTACAACATTATGTCCTTGCATATGTTTCAACATTTTTAACATTTCTCTCATTTACATGCTCAGCGCAAAATTGTTCTAACGCTTCTAAGTGCCCTACTTTTTTAACTTCATGGGTCCGTTGATCTTTCTACTCACTATTCTTTTGAGATATTCATTCAATGATTTTGTGGGCTTGGTTGTAAGTTTTTGAAAATAATGCTCCATTCCCTGAAGAATAAAAAACTAAATGCGCATTTTCAGATAGTCCTCCGTAGAAGTGCTCTAGCTACATGCAAAATGGAAATCCAAGTTGTGGACATCTACGGACTTCCTCTTGCTCAAACTACATAATATCAGTTCGGATTTTCCTTGACTTCTTTGGCAGAAAGAACTTCTTCAAAAATCTCCGTGCAAGATCAACCCACATAAGATCCTGACATCTTCTATAGTGTCGAGCCATTCTCTAGCATTCTCTTGTAGTTCAAAAACAGGCTCAAACTCAGGTTATCTCTTGTCACATCCAAAATTATAAATGAATCGCATATTACCCATAAAGTCTTTTAAATGTTGGTGCAGATCCTCTATTGGCAAGCCGTGAAAATGACCCATTTGCTGAAGCAAAGTGGTCATCATCGGCTTTAAATTGAAATCTCGGGCACAAATATCAGGTGTATTATTCCTCATTGAAGACCCATCACATTCGAAATTGTATATGCTCTTAAAGCCCTATCCATATCATTTGCTAGCATGATGGAATTAGCTGGTTGCTCTTCTACTACTCGTTCATTTACAGTCCTTTGCTGTCGTGCTTCTAGATTAGGCTATTCTTCCCTCACTTCAACATCTTCTTGTGTTATATTTCCTTGATTATCCGCGACCATCCTTCTATTATCTTGATTTCTTCTGTGTATAGTCATTTCAGGCTCTGGGTCAAATTGTACGTCTAAGCCTCGTTTGCACATATACCCAACAATGTTCCTATAATGAAACACTCAACAAATTAGCTTTTATTTTATCAAACTACTCTTACAGTTATCTTTGAAATGAATAAAACTAAACAAAATCTTCGGCAATGGCGACAAAAACTTGTTGGTCCAAAAGATTATGCAGCTCTAGAGTTATGTCTTAGCAATGTTATATATCATTTAATATATCTACGCGTCTCTTGAAATGGAATGTGGAAGTATACATAGTATTTACTGTAGCAAGTTTTAATTAAAGTACAGGTCATCTCCATAGGTATTTGGTATAATATTCATTTCATTCATAAAAGCAAGAGTCAAGGTAACCGGGGATATTGTGTTTGTGAATCAATCTTCTACTTTGCGGAAATTAAATGCTTTAGCGAAATAGAATAAGTTCTTAAAAGTTGAAATGGTTACAATGTAAAGATAAAAAAACTAAATTAAATCGATTTAAAGGTTTCAGAAGGAGGTTAGGACTTTTCAGAGTATTATGCTGCAACGGTGAGGTGTAATGGTCAGGGGCGGATCCAGGATTTGAGATTTGGGGAGGCCAACATTTCTTTTTCATGAGTGTATTGATAGGTACGGGCACCTCGACTATTTAGAAGACAAACCTCTTAACATAAAATATTTAATTGTGCATGAAACACGTACAAATTAATTGTTAGGTAGATGGCGATCAAGAAATAAATTTATAATGAATGATTGGCGAAAATTATGTTTCATAAATATATTAAAAAGTTATTTTTAAATGTCAAAAGTTTGATTTCACATCCAAAATTAATGCATATCTAAACTTTCAATCTATTATCTAATATTATAGTTTTGTATAGAATTAAATATTAATTTTTTTATAAATATAAGTTTATAGAGAAAATATGGTTTATCATTTATAATAAATGACAGAAAATTTTTCTTAAAAATATTTATACACAGCAATTTAAATATAAAATGTTTTTTAAAATAGTTTTCTTTATATTTTTTTTAAAAATTTAGTTGCATAATACATAAAATAAGAAAGACTGTTTTTTTTAGGAAAGAAAAACTGTGTTTTATCTTATAAAAAGAAACAAAAAAAATTATATATTAGAGAAGGATTAACAAAAATTAGAAATATTGCACAGAAGAAATAAAAGAAAAAAATACAAAAATAAAATAAATAAAAGAAAAAAGATAAGGTATAAAAGATTAAGGATGAAAATATATATTTGAAAAGAAAAAAAAAATACAAATAGATATAACGGAAAACATATCAAAAGAAGAAGAAAAAAGGCTATTTCAAAAAAAAAGAAGAAAAAAGAAAAAGAAAGTACAAATAGTATATAAGAAAAAATAAAAGAAAATACAAATAGTATACAGAAAAAAGAAGAAGAAAACGGAGTAAAAAGTAAAGTAAGAAAGAGAAGGAAATAAAAGTACCATTTATAATAAATAAAACGATGAAGAAAGAAAATGAATAAATGTCCAAAATTAATTAAAAGAATGTAACAAATCTAGCTTGAACTTTGACCACTAATACATTTTTAATGGGGGGCCATAACCACAAGAGCACTATTAAAATTACAAACTATTAATGATGAGAAATGAACTAGTCATTTACTCTTACTCAGGCTCTCTCGAGCTTCAACATTTTAATAACCATAGAGTCAACAACACTAGTAAAAACCTTATCTCAAAGAGTTTTTTAAATTGCAAGTTTAAGCTAAACAAACCTAGTGTTATGCTATGCAAGATCTTTTTATCACTCTTCTCTCAGAAATGCAACAAAATAAACACTAATGGTTTATCAAATGGAATGTAGTTAAGGTTAAACAACATGCATTCACAGTTCGATATCTCCCTACCTTTATGCTACTACAAAATACTCCTACTCGGCTATTTCCTTCCGATTAAGAACTTAGTTACTCATGATGATGAAGAGATTCAAAGAGATATATATAAAAAAGTGCATCTTCATTCAAATAACAAAATAACGTGTTCAGAAAAAAAAAAGCTCAAGAGAAAATAATGCAAAACATAAGAAAAGAAGAAGCAAAGTTAAGAAGAAGCTTGGTCAGAATCACGAAAACTACAACTCCGAACCCAGCTCTAACTATGCTATGCAACTGTAACGACCCAGATTTCTGTTTTTTTTTTCGAGGTTTGTTCGGTTAGTTTTGTCGGTTATACGGGTGGGTCGTTAGGGTTGTTTAAGTCTTTCGTTAAGCTTGGAGGTTAGTCTCAGTTACAGGTTCATTGTTCCGGAGATGCTTGAGAGGTTCCGTGGCCTTAGATTAAAAGAGTGATAAAAAAGAAAAAGGTGTTCGAGCTAGGGCTCGAACCCGGGTTGGCATAGTTGTAGTCGTTGCAAAAAGAAGCTAGTTCCGTTTAAGCCAGGTTTGGAAGGTATGTGCTTGTTCGCTTGTTAATTCATTTGGACCTTGGGTGTTTGGAGTTAGGAGTTAAATGAAAAAGGATTTTTACGTTTGGCCTTGTGTTGGATCCGTACAGAACAGAAGAAGTTGGTGATCTCTCCCTTTCTTTTCCAATCGCAAATCACCCTCTTCCAGCCCCTCATCCGTTTGATCAACCTCCCGGGAAAGCAGCCCAATCGCAGATCTCTTCTTCCTCCCTTGCCAATTTCCATCTCCCTTGCAAGCCAAGCCCTAACAGCATCACCCTTTGGCCAAGACTCCATCGCCAGCCGTAGCCCCTCGATCAGCCGCACCACTCGGAGCCCGAACATACGCATCACCCAACAGCCCGATCGCCCAAGCCTTGTCGGGTCGCCCCAGCAGCCCGATCACACGCCCAGTCGATCGCCCAAGCAGTGCTGCTCAGCCTCTAGAGCAGCCGCGATCTGCTTCGCCTCGCCTGCTCGTGCAACTATGAGTGCCTTCGCCGATCAGGGCGCATCAGCCAACCGCAGCCCTTGTTCGCCTCGCCCAGCTGCAAGTCGCTTCGCTGCGACGACACGCACAACAACCCTTCGTGATCGCTTCGCCAGCACGCAGCTGTAGCCCTCACGCTCTCGCTGCCGAGGTGAGTCCTCGTCGCTGTGTGTTTGGTCTTGTAGCTTGCTCCTTGGCCGAGAGCTAATGTTGTGTGTGTTGTGTGTGTTGTTGAAGTGCCTTGCTGGGAGTACCTGTTTGGCCGAGAGGTTGTCCCGAGCACCTGTTCGGAATTCGATAAATTCTAACCTTAACTCGGTTTAGCTGTTTAGTCTTGTTTAGTTAGCTCGGTTGGTAATAACATGTTCAATTATGTGATAGGTTACTTGAAGCTAGGTTTGGTGTTCTCCAGCTGAAGAAGCAACTATTGTATTTTCTGCTTGTTTTCCAGGTAAGGATTCCTTACCGAGCGTTGTGTGGACCCTGGGTTCATTATGACTGCTACTATTATACGTTTTATTATTATAAGCATGTTAGTGGATAGATTTCTTGTTTGTGATTGGGCATGTTATGATTATTATCCTGCCCTGTTCTGTTAGCATGTATGATATTTCTGTGACATGTTAGTACCATGCTAGGTTGTTCTCCTGCATGCATTCCCTTGTTATCTGTTAAGCATGTTTGGCCTGTTCAAACATGGGGTGGGACTCTTAGTTAGACTTGTTAGAATTGTCATCATTTAGAGGCTAAGAATGGACATAAAGTAATTTGTCCCTACGGGCCGGGATCGTGAGTTACACGACTTATGATGCTTCTGCCCCGATAGCCGGTATGGATTAGCTCCCATATCGGCATAAGCCTAGTTTGTAGCCTGCTAAAGCGAAACCAAGCAGCCGGTGTAAGCCTGCCATGGCTGGTTCTTAGCTTCAGGTGTGCGGTGGTCTTATGTCGCTCTGATCATTGCCGAGGACCTCGCGACTCATTGTTCGTTCGGTGACATCTTTGCTCGAGTCGTACGCATGCGTACCTGGACCGATGTAGCACGTTTAGGTCCCACGTCCTTACACTGTTTGCAGCAGCATGCGGTGCGCGCGCACGAGCATTAGGCTCCAGGAGGAGATCTCCCCCAGGATAATGCTTACAGTACACCATTCCTTTCCGAGTCTAGAGCCAGACACTGGGTACTCTCCCGTGTGTCCAGGACCAGTTTGGAGAGCTGGTCAGCAGTTTGGACATAACGTATCTTGTCCCAGTGATTGGACATTCGTGTCCCAGATGATTGGACCTTCGAGTCCCAGATGTTGGACAGAGATGTCTCAGTTTCAGGATCAGTTGTTGAGCTGATCGCTAGGCCGGTGGTAAGAGACCCCGATGATTCAGGAGTTGTTTGGTTGACTCAAGGTTTGATCTGTGTTGGTAGCGGTTGTATGTAAGCTAGTACGTTGTATGATTGATGTTCGTACTATATCCCGGTTGGGGATTCTTACTAAGTATGTTTGTACTCACCCTTTTCTGTGGTTTTCCACCAGGTAACTTGGGACAGCGGCTGGACGGCTAGAGGAGTGGCTGTTCGATCATGGGACTCCGCCAGCAAACTCTGCTTGTCTTATTTTATTTACTTTGGTTATCAGCATGCATTGGGCACAGAGCCCTATGACTTTGTTATTTGGAACTTGTTAAACTGTTGTGGAATTTTCTGGTTGTTTAAACTATTGATGAGTTTTATCTGGTTGTTTTAAATAGTTGGATTTGTTGATGGTTATAAGATGTTGGATTTGAAATAAACCGTGGCCAAGGTTGCTCTATTCTTTACAGGTTGAATAAATGTTTTGAACAGGTTCCAGGTTTTGAACTGATTTGTACAGGAACTATGTTACGATGTTGTTTTGATTTTTACTATTTTTATTATACATGCTGAGTAAGAATCCATTTAGTACCATATTTTGGGTCGGGTTCTTACAGCAACTCCAGTCAACTAATTGCTACAACTAAAAAGCTAAATTAATGAAAATGAAAGATAAAAACGATGAAGCTAACTTTAATAATGGTGGAAACCAAAGCAAAAAAGCTGACGAGAACAAAGCTCCGGGCATAATACTCTAGTGTAGCTAAGTTCCAAATGGAAAAAATTGTAGGTCGGAATGGTTTTAGACGATGATCTCTCGATGCTTCAACAAAGAGACGAAGGGCGCTTTTATAAAGCCCCCAACACCCTTCTGCACCACGACCCTAACATCGCTGCTCCACGTTCCTACCATTTCTGCTCCACGATCCATACCTCAGGTTTTTGCCAAAGTGGTTAAAATTCAACGGCTGCAATTTAATGGCCTCACTTAAATCTTTGACATGCGTCCTATCTTGGATATTTTGCACGAGCACCAATCTGTGTTTAAATGCTTCGCCGCTTCGGCGATGCTTTATCACAACTCCACATTTCACTCCATAAGAATGCTACAACAATATAGAAATATCAGGTCTATAAAAGTAAAACTTTTAGATTCACGCAATCATGTACATTTGCTATAGCAAAACCTCTAAAGATTATCCTAAATAGAAAACTATAGGGTATTATGTTTCGTCCAAAGAATGATGCTAAAGCTAACTAATTAATTAAATTTTTTTTATAATGCAACATAGGTTTCTCATAGATTTCCAAATGTACTAACCATAACTTTCAATTCTGAAGAGTTATCAAATTTATTTATATTGCTACAAAAATTTATGCAGGAGATTTAAGTTTTGATATAAAACTAATAATACTTTTTTAACACTATAGCAATTGGAGGATACTAAAATCAAAGTTAAGTTCATTAGTTTCAAGTTAGATTTTAATGTTGTCTAAAAAAAAAGACTCAAACTCGTGACAGTAAAGTTAAAATGGATTAACATCAGACAAGATAACCAACTGCATCACGGCCCCTCGGTACACCTTTAATTCTTGTTGAACTAAAATAAGAAACATGAAAATAGTAATTAACAAAGTAAATTTAGTCTAACTGTAATTGAAAATATATCATGAGTGGCTGACTAGAGCAATAGTTGAAAGATACAAGTATTTGCTCATAAACGATGAGATTATAATTGTTCTTGACTAAAAAATATATCGTCAATAAGAAGGTAATAACTTCAAAATTTTTAATCAACCAATATTGTTGTTGCACTAAAAACATAATAGCAATAAAAGTATTTCTACTCTTATATAAAATGGTTAGTTCTAATATTTACTTGAAATTTGAAATAAGATATTTATAATAAAGAATATATTGAATTGGCTCTATTCATTACTTTTATTGACGTTTGTTTTTTCTTTTTTTGTTTATGAAAACCTTTTGTTGTAGAACATATCTACTTGTTTTTATTATTATAACATGAACTTTCATTCTCTTAAAAAAAAATAGTAAATATTAATTGTCGTTAAGCTAGGTTCATTTTAGTGTAATACATTTTTTTTCTTCCTATTATTCGATTTATTCAAGTAATGGATCAAATACTATCAATATAGTTTGGTCAATTAATAAAAAAAAAACTAGTTTTTTTAGTACAATTAATATAAACTAGTTAAAGTTTATGTTTGTTTTATATATAGTGTTTATTATTAATTTAAAGGAATGAAATGAATGAGAAAAAGGAATGAAATATGTTGTATCGATCATGATGAGCTAAAATTGATTCCCTAACAATTGAAAGTGGAATTTGATTCTTGGATTAATTTTTGTTCGTTGTTTTTTGGCATAAATCTTTCCTTCTTTTCACTCTTTATACCTGCAAAGAATATATATGTAGATCCACTCTTCTTCCCAATCATAGAGGAAATCCAATCTCCATATAATAAATAAATATATATATTCAAATTTAGCTCATTTCCTCTCTCTAGAAATAAGATTCAAGTATTCAATGTTTATACAAGAACTAAAAATATTCGTTTAGGTAGGGTTTGTTTTCCCCAAATCCCCATTTTGTATTATTAAAAAAAAAATCCTAGTTTTATCTATCTTGTTATGTTAGATGAAATTTATAACTATAATTATCATTGATAACCTTTTTGATAATTTTTTTATGGAAAATTGTAGTGAATAGAGACTTTTAACAAAATAATTGTTGTAACAGCCCGATCCATCGCTAGCCAAGATATTTTTCGCTTTGACCCATTGGCCTCACAAATTTGTTTCTCCCCCCATGGGAAAACACGTCTTGCTAGGAGAAGGTGTCCACATCTTTTATAAGGAGTGCTTCGTTCCCCTTCCCAACCGATGTGGAAGGTATCAGAGCCAGGCATCGGGTCGGTGTGTCGGGTCCATCGGGATGCTGGACCTCGAAGGGGAGGTGGAAATCCATAGGGGAATCTCACATCAGTTGGGAAGGGGAACGAAACACTCCTTATAAAGGATGTTGACACCTTCCCCTAGCAAGAAGCATTTTCCCACAGAGAGAGAAAAAAATCCATGAGGCCATTGGGCCAAAGCGGACAATATCTTGGCTAGCGATGGGTTGAGTCGTTGCACAGTTAAAGAGACAAATTGGCGAAATCAATCCATAAGAGGAGATCATTACAACCATTTTTACGGGGGAACACGAGAGAGTTCACCACTATTTTTACTGTTTTATTATTTGACTCCTTTTGCAATTAACTTATACAATTTCAGCAGGTTATTGTCTGTGTTTCTTGTTTTCATTATGAACTAATTTAGTTTAGGCAAAGCTAAGGGAAAATGGAGTAGCTAACACATGTGCTAAAAAGAAATAGGAAGGATTTAACTAGAACATGTTTGATTAGGATCAAGTACCAATAATAAGTGCCAACCAGCCATCCACAAGCACTAATAGATTGTAAATCGAAAGAGGAAATAACCTAAGGCCAGTTTGCATGTTCAGTAGGTTAGTATTAAGTCTTTCGTACCTTAAATCGAAGTTTAGGAATAAACGCATAACTACTGCATACACTGCGCCGGTTAAGAATTACATTGAGTTGCAACGAAAGTTGGGCTCAAACGAAAGCGAAAGCGGACGTTTGCTAGCGAAGTATGCCAATTAATCATTACTACATTATTTCTTCATATGCACTGCTAATGTATTCCATGAGTACCTTGGTTATGCCTCTCTCTCAAATCATTTACTTAACCTTTTTCCTTAGTTTTTAACGCAAGACAAACCCAATCAAAACCTCATTCGTTCACTTTCCCGTGTATATTTAACGAGTGCAAGTTCATTTGCACATGAGGCAATCGGGTATACTGCAGTAGTCAACTCATTGTTCCTTTTGATAAGCTAATCGAACACATGACCTTCAGATCTTCCGTCTGACGCTCTCCCAACTGAGGTATCCCAGCTATTTATTAGTTTAACGTGCTCCCAACTAAGCTATCCTCGATATTTGTTAATTACAATTTTTATGTGTTATAACGTTCATAAACATTATTAGGAAGCAAATACAAAATAAATAAATAAATTCCAAACCATCCAATTTTGAGATCAAACTCACAACCTTAATTTATACAACAATATACTATAATAACTAACCAAAGCAAGCAATTGTTTTTGTGAAATTGTAAATTATTAAAATTTAAAATAATAATAATATTAATTGGACAAAGTCTTAAAATCAAGATAACTTTTAGATTGAATACATTACATTAAATTATGAATGCGGTGAACATGATTGGAAAACATGACCTTCAAATCTTTAGTTTGACACTCTCTCAATTGAACTATATCCACTATTTGTTAATTTAACACGCTCTCAACTAAGCTATCCCCGATATTTGTTAATTACAATTTTTATGTGTTATAACGTTCATAGCAAATATTTTTGTCAATTTATAAAAAAAAAATTATACTTAATATTGACATAATCGTAAAAATATTTTAATAAAGAAAATGTTAAACCTAAGCATAAAATTTGTTTTATAACAACTTTTAAAAAGTGTTACAAAAGTCATTGATGATATACACTAATTTCGTATGTATTGTTGCTTTTGATAGGCTATCATATAGTTCAACAAGACGTTATCAAATTAATCATAGTAGAGGGTTAATTGAATAAAGTCTTAAAATCGACATAACTTTTCAATTGAATACAATACATTAAATTATGAATGCCGTGAATGTGGATCGAACACATGACCTTCAAATCTTCAGCCTGACGCTCTCCCAACTAAGCTATCCCCAGTACTTGTTAATTTAATGCGCTCCCAACTATGCTATCCCTGATATTTGTTAATTAAATTTTTTTATGTATTATAACGTTCATGTTAAAATAATAATAATTGAACAAAGTATTAAAATCAAGATAACTTTTAGATTGAATACAATACATTAAATTATGAATGCGGTGAATGTGGATCAAACATGTGACCTTCAAATCTTCAGTCTAACGCTCTCCCAACTGAGTTATCCCCGATATTTGTTAGTTTAACGCACTCCCAACTAAGCTATCCCCGCTATTTGTTAATTACAATTTTTATGTGTTATAACGTTCATAAACATTATTAGGAAGCCAATAGAAAATAAATAAATAAATTCCAAACCTCTCCCAACTGAGATATCCCCACTATTTGTTAGTTTAACGCGCTCCCAACTAAGCTATCCCCAATATTTGTTAATTACAATTTTCATGTGTTATAACGTTCATAAACATTATTATGAAGCAAATAGAAAATAAATAAATAAATTCCAAACCATCCAATTTAGAGATGGAACTCATAACCTTAATTTTTACAACAATATACTATAATAACTAACCAAAGCAAGCAATTGTTTTTGTGAAATTGTAAAGTATTCAAATTTATTTTTTTATTTGTATAATGTTAGTTTAAAATAATAAAAATTAAATAAGTGATATAAATCTAATAAATTAATTAAACGAAATTAGAATATCTACTAGTAATGCAAATATTTTTTGTCAATTTAAAAAAAAAAAATTATACTTAATATTGGCATAATCGAAAAAATATTTTAATAAAGAAAAAAATAAACCTAAGCATAAAATTTGTTATATAACAACATTTAAAAGGTCTTACAAAGGTCATTGATATACACTAATTTCATATGTATTGTTGCTTTTGATAGGCTATGAATATAGTTCTATATAGGTATAGGTGAACCAAGACATTATCAATTTAATCCTAGAAATGCACGTCGACTGGATCGCATGATATAAAAAATAATAATTAGGATGCAAGTGCAAGAAACTAAACAAAACATCTGACTATCGACTATGGGTTTTAACCATGACCCCCCAAGTTGAACATACTTATATTTTTGTTGTATATTTGTTAACGCTCTCCCAATTGATGTATCTCTGTCATTTGTTAATTACAATTTTTATGTGTTATAACGTTCATAAACATTATTGTGAAGCAAGTAGAAAATGAATAAATAAATTTTAAACCATCCAATTTTGAGATCGAACTCACAACCTCAAGATGTAGAGCCTTATTCTATAATAACTAACTTAAGCAACCAATCGTTTTTGTGAAATTGTAAATTAATAAGATTTGTATTTTATGTATAATGTTAGTTTAAAATAATAAGAATTAAGTAAGTGATATAAATCTAATAAATTAATTGAAAGAAATTAGAATATCTACTACTAAAGCAAATATTTTTGTCAATTTAAAAAAATTATTATATTTAATATTGGCATAATCGTAAAAATATTTTAATAAAGAAAAAATTAAACAAAGGCATACAATTCGTTATATAAGAACATTTAAAAAGTGTTACAAAATTCATCGATATACACTAATTTTGTATGTATTATTGCTTTTGATTGGCTATGAATATAGTTCAACATCAGTTTAAGTGAACCAAGACTTTATCAGTTTAATTCATAGTAGAGATGCACGTTGGTTAGCTTGGGGTTGATCTCATGATATAAAAATTAATGATTATGTTGCAAATTCAAATAAAAAAAAACATCTAACAACCCACCGTAGGGCTCAAACCCACGACCACAAGATTAAGAGCCTTGCACTCTCTCAATTAGGCTAGTCGGGCATTTTGATTTTGTAAAAAAATGGTGATCGTACTTAATTAAAATCGACTTAAAGAAAACGTTTTTAAATTGAATACAATACAATTTAGTAAGCACAAATTACGTGCAAATGTTGTGAACCTCGAGAATTAGGGGTGTTTGAATAACCCGACAACCCAAGTAACTCGAACTAACTTAACCCAATTTGACGGGTTGGCTTGGATTAAATTCATAAATGGGTTGGGTTGAGCTCAAAATAATAAAATTTTCATGGGCTGGGTTGGATTTAGGTCAAGGGTTAACGTAAAATTAACGCAATCCAATTCGACCAATACGAATTTATCATTTAGTTTAAAAAATATTTTTTACCTATAACATAATTATTATTTTATTTAATCATTTAGATTATATGCATATTTATTTCATTAACTTGATATGATAACAATTGAAGATTGTATTTTGTTTATGTATAGTGTATGACTAATTTGATTAGAAAAAAGTATTTATATTTACCATGTATTGTTGAACCTGATGACCCAACCCAACATAACCCAAAAATATAAGGGTTGGATTGGGTTGGGTTGTCTTGTCTCTTTAATTTGGTTGGGTTGGGTTGGAAAAATGGCCAACCCGAAAATTTGGGTTGGGTTGAAAACCTTCTTCAGCCTAACCCAACCAATGTTGACCTCTATCAATCACCAAGGAAGCATATTAGGCCCATATCACATACTTGGATTATTGATAAGTCATTCAAGAAACCTAGGGCATAAAAATGTTTATTTGTTGATCCAAATGTCAAATCGTCTAAGATTTTATCAAGGTTGGATTAGGGATTTTTGCACTACTACAAAAATGACATTACTTGACACTATCCATTTTGAAATACTCATTTTGGGTTAAAACGTCAAATAATGAGTTAATTTATAATGAAAACGTCAAGTAGAGTTTAATTCAGGCTTAAATTCCTTCCAAAATCTCGTGTTTTTAATTGTTAACAATATTTTATGTTTTAAAAGCATGAAGCGTGGAATGACGCTACTTTACACTCACGAAATGTCAAATGAATTTAAAAAAAAATGGAAAGTACGATTAAAAAGAAAGGAATAAAATAGAAAATAACATTTATTTTTTAATCAGTCGGTTTCTACCTTCACACCTGCACGAAAAAACCCTTACGTTGAACCCTTTATGCCTCTCTGTTGATTTCTACCCTCACACCTGCATGAGAAAACCCTCACACGAAACCCAACTTGAAAAGCTTTCCCTGCCGTACATTGAACGCCCATCTCTGCCACTACTAACGTTTTCTTCTTCGCCGGAAAAGCTTTAGTTCTACTTCCTCCATCGTCGAGGTTTGTACGTGAACCTCTACCTTGTGTATGCCTCTACTATGTTTGTTGTTTTTTTGTAAAACACACATTAGAGATTCATGATTGATTCTAGATTTGAAATGTTGAATTATTATCATGTTTTTTACTGGGATTGAGCTTCTTCATCTGTATTTATTTTATCATAGTGAAGATTGATGGATGGGAAACAAAGATTTTCAATTTATGCTTTTAAAGTGTTTGTTGAAATGTCTCAAACAAGCTAAAACCATATGATAAATGTCTGTATTAATAAATTTTTACATCAATTTGATAAATGTATGCGTAAATGAATGGTTACATCAATATGAGCAAGCTAAAACCATTCTTTGCAATGAACGCATACACACATTCTAATAGAATTGACACTTTCACATATGGGTTTTAGATTAATTTGGGGCTTTCTGGATTTGGGGGGTTTAGAAATTTGATGGGTGTGTTGGAATGAAGTGGATTGAAATTGGAATCATATGAATTACACTAGCTTTGAGTTTGGGGGGTTGAAGGATTGAATAGATATAGTTCAAATTATGATATCTTGAACTTCCTTGTCATTGGTTTCTTTTTCATAAAAAATTTCAGAAAAAAAGATTTCTTATTTGCTTGAAGCATTGGATTGTGGGATATTATCGAATTAGTTAAGATAAAACCCAAAGGTAATTTTTGGATTGTTTTAAGTAAAGGAGAAAAATTTTAACGTCTCTTCTATAACTTAATAAGCATAGAGCTACTTGTTTGTTCATCTTTTTTCTAAAAGTATAATCACTTACAAAAATTAGGAAAAGAAGTTGGTATTAATAAGTATTGTCAAGTAATACTAGCATTAATGAGTATTTATAATATAGTATTAAAACATTTTAATGGTTATAAGTGCAGATATTTTAGAATTTGCCTACATTCATAATTAAGTTGTGAGAAGCAATATAATTTTTCTAAAAAAGAATTACTTATACATTAATATGATCGAGACCACAAAAAAATATCCATAAATGCTTATTTATATTAAAAAATTTCTATCAATAAATAAATACATGTTTTAAATTTTAAAGGTATCTTCTATAATCTAATAATCGTAGACTACTTGTTTGCTCATCCTTTTTCTAAGAATACAGTCACTTTTAAAGAAAATTAGTAAAAGAAGTTATAGGTATTATTGAGTATTGTCACATAATTTTCTTATAATACAATATTTAAAACATATTAATGATTATGAATTCAAATACTTTAGAATTTACGTGTAATTAAATTGTGAGAAGAGTTCATCAAATACAATTTTCCTAAATACAATTACAGAACTTATGTATAACATGATAGATCCTACAAAAACAATATCTGTAAATCCCTTATTTACATTAAAACTTATATATTGATAAATAAATAGAGGTTTTCAAATTTAATGGCATCGTTTAAGGATATTGAAAGGCACAGATGTTGCTACACCACATGAATCATGAGAATTTCATGAATCGTCAAATTGTCATTGATCACGCCGACGGCCATAATATATAGCAAATAAGATGTTAAACATGCATCATAGAATCGCGTAGATTTCTGGAATCTCCAAATAACCAACTCTAATTTAAAGAGGCTTTTATATTGAATCGACCTGATCCATAACTGTACGGTTATACCAAAGAGTTAGTAACATGCATGCAAAAAATCCATAAACATTTCAATGGAGAATCCCCTAAAATATGGATAAATGAGTTTATCTTAGGGAGTTAAACAAGTAAATCATGTGATCTCGATTTTCAAAATTAAATGAGTTTAAATACTGAACTATTACAATAGTTTGTACAAAAAGAAATGCAATACGACTTAAAACTAAAAAAATAAAGATACCACATGACTCGACGCAACAGATATGTCCCTTAGGTCTATTCTAGGCTGCCTCATTCATTTATCTTAGGGCTCACCTACAACAATTTTTTTGAATCGAAAACCAACATAAAACAAAAGGGTGAGTTTTAATCAAAACTCACTAAGAGACCCAGCACATGAAGCACACATCATATCAAAACAAGTCCATGAATAGTCAATAAGTCTCTAAATATCATGAACGAAATGAGAACACATTCAAACTCCTTGGCACTCGTGTTGCCAAGCCTGATGGTCATTGACACTACCTGTAGAGGAGTCTCACTGATTGATGTCGTGAGACAAAAAAGCCACTATTGGCCTCAACCGAGCAAGGCAGAGCACCTCGATACTTGAGTGTAAACCATTGAAATCGCCCAAGCCTCTCTCGGGTTTGACAAGACCTTGTTAGGAGGTACATTAAATACATTTATAAATTTCAATCTAAGGTTAAATATTTATAGTATTTAACAAGAGAATTTACCATCAGCAGCACATTCTACCTCTTGTATTATATTTGTAGCATAATTTTAAAAATAATTCATCTATAGCATATTTATTTCTATCACTCACCTAGTGATAGTCTATCACTCACCTAGTGATAGAACTCAATTTAGATTTCTATCACTGATAGAAAACTTAAGGAGTGATAGAATGAGTCTATCATTGATTGAATTCTATCACTAGTAGAACTCAACAAGTGATAGAAGTCAATTTGAATTTTCTGCTACAAATGAAATTATTTTAGATTTTGTGCTATAGATGGAAATATTTTGCCTTTTTTTGTTATACATGAAAAATCCCCATTTAACAATGGACCGATTCTAACCATAGAGAAATGAATAACTTAATTTCTATTTGTTTTTTAATTTTCTTATTTGACACAAACTTTTTGGCAGGATTTGGCAGAATAAAAATAAAATGACTAAAATAATAAAAGTAAGGGGATAAAGATTAAACCTTGGGGACCGAATCGAAGTAAACACAAGTAACAATGATAATTTTGATCATAGACGACCTAACGAAAAAATTATCCAACAATTTTACCTAATTAACCTTAAACGGAATAGTCGGCAAGCCCCTAAGTAAGCTTAGGTCCTCTAATTCACAATTAACTTGATTAGCTAGGCAAGATAGCGTTCCATACATCGAGTTAAAATAGTCTAATTAGTCCTAATTAGTTAGACACAATGACGTTCCATGCTAACATATCTAATCGTTTTAAGTTCTATAGATTGATTAAAATAAATTATCTAAACTAGTCGTGCACTCCTAATTTGACTAATTTATTCTCTTGATTTTTAGATCCTAACATGCAAACTACATAAATGAAGAGGAAAACTCTACTTCTATGCAAACATGCGACAACCCTATTGTTAGCTAAATCCAACGGTCATACATTCAATTGAAAGCAATAGGTTATCAATCTATCAACAAAAGAACATATGATATGAATATGAACAAGAATCTAAAGATATAAAATTCTGGAAAAATAGAAAATTTTGTTGAAAATAACATTGTAACATGTTTACAACTTGAAACAGCATCAAGAGTCTAGCCACTCATCATAATAATGAAGCATAAACACTAAAATCTAACAGGATGAGGAAAACTAGAGGAAGAGACGAAAAGGTAGCAAAAGACGAAGCTCACATTTGAGCTCTCTAGCTCCTCCTAACCTAAAAAATAAGAAAATTGTGTTTTTTATAATGCTTTCGTGCTTGGCTTGCGGCTAACCCTAGAAAGCTACATAATAGCTTTGTTTTTGTAATATATTTTTGCTCAACTATCCGATTGACCTCTGCTTTACTGCGTTGGAATCGTATTTCGATGTAGTTTCTTATAATATCCTACTTGATCAATTTCCTGTAAATTATGGATTTATTAAATATAAAATCTTCCAAATTAACAAGAAATAAGCACATAAAAGTGGCCCTAATTTGATCCGATCAAACATCCTCAACCTAAATATTTCCCGTCCTCGAGCAAGCTTTAAATAAACATATGAAAACTTCTATCTACTTCATTTTGATATCTCTTAATATCAAAGAACATCAATAAAATTAGTCACACATCAGCGTTGAAGTTTAGTAACAATCAAGGGAATGGGCATTCCTAAGATGCATTTTATATAAAAACTCAAGCATCTCATCAATTCATTAAAATCAAATGCAACAAGACTTAACACCTTCACATGGTGTAATGACCCGGGTTTCCATTTATGTTCTCCAGGTATGATCTTTAGCTATTTCGGTTGTTTCGTTGGGCCGTTATTGCATTTTAGGTCTTGAGAGGCATTTTGGTAATTTTATCCCTAGATTCGATTTGCTAATTTATTGAGTTACAGTGTCGTCCTTGCTTTTTACCAAGTTCAGGGTTGTTTTTTTGGTTATAGTCTAAGAAGGCTAGTTTTGCAAGTTTGGAGGAAATACCTTATTTAAGTTTTAAGAGAAAAGAAAAGGAAAAGAAAATTAAAGGGTTTTAATTAAAAGAAAAAATGAGTTTTGCTCGTTTGTTCTCTTCTCCATCGATCAAAAAGAAAAGAAAACAAGCCAGAGAGAAAGCCAAATCCCTTCATCTTCTCTTTCCCTTCTCCATTGCCTCTGAGACCAATCACGAGCCAAGCTCGTTCAGCCGCACCGAGAAGCCACCCAGCACAAATCACCCAGTCGCTCATGCTCGAAGCAGCCATGTCACCCGCACACGTCTGGCCACGTGGCCTTGCTCCACACCACAGCCCTACTCGCCGATTGTAGCCACACACACACCCGCGTAGTAGTACTGCCTAGCCGCAAGGCAATCCCGCATGCATAGTTCGCTAGCTGCGCAACCTCTTTGCAGCCTGCCCGTGCCACACACTCATGCCTGCACAGCCTTTGGCACACGCACCCCCATGTCAGCGCAGCTGTGCCATGACCCTGCCGCAGCTGAGGCGTTGTGGGGTCGAGCCTTCCGTTTGGGTTTTGGGTAACCTCTGTTCTCGAGTCCCTGTTAAATTAGATAGCTTGGTTTATTATTTCACTATTTATTATATTCAATTTAAGTTGTGTTAGCTGGTTCGTGTTAGTTATCTGCAGCTCAAGAAGCATCGTATTATTTGTTCTGTAATTGTTTCAGGTAAGGGTTCCTTGTCGTGGGTTGTGTGGACCCTGCGTGAATGACATTGATTGTATGCTTACTTGCTTTACTATTTACGAGCATGTGTTAGTGGATAGGTCCTTGTGATGTTTGGCCTATGTTGATTACATGTGTTGAATTCTATTATGTTGGAACCTTATGGAAATCTGTTAGGGCATGGCATGTAGAATAGATGTAACTTGAGACTGTAGTATCCTGTTAGGGTATCTTATGCATGTTTGTTGACTTTTGGTTTACTATTTTGAACTAGTCATCTTCACTCTTAGATAGAGTTTGTTAGGTTGTCATCATCAAGAGGCTGAGAGTGGACACGATGTATGTTGTCCCTATAGGTCAGGATGAGTGAGGATTTATTTCCCACCCCCGATAGTCAGATGTCGAGTAGCTACCACCCCGACATAAGCCTATTAGAGAGGGGTTCTTTCCTTGGTGTAAGTCTACCTTTGGACGACCTTTAGCTTCAGCAGTTGGTGTAAACAAGTTGCCATAGTTGGGTGTCGAGGGCCTCGCACCGACTGGAATCAGTAGACACCTTTTCGAGTACTATTAGACATGCATACTTGGATCATAGTAGTTTTTGTAGGCCTACATTTTCCCGCTTTGTAGCAGCATGTGACGTGCATGCACACACACTAGAGGCCGAGAGGACAGCTCTCTTGGGCTAGTGTCTTCAGTACACCATCCTTGTCTAGTTTAGAGCCAGATACTTGGGTACTCTCCCAAATGTCCAAGATTAGTTAGCGAGCTGATCACTTAGCCATGAGTTAGAGACTCTCGAGGTTCAGAAGTCATATTGATGACTCATGTTGTGTTCATGTTGGTAATATGTATTGCATGTATGCTAGGATGCTAGATGATGTGGCTTTTACGTACTATACCCCAGCTAGGGATTCTTACTAAGTACCTTTGTACTCAACATTTTCAGTAGTTTTTCCACCATGTAGCTTGGGACAGCACCGGGGCAGCTAGAGAAAAAGTTGAATGATCATAAGCGTCCGCGTTAATTTTCCTTGGTTATTGTTGTCTTGATTCAGCATGCAGGATAGGCTTTTATTTTCCTTGGATTTTCATGTTTTAAGTTGTTTTAAAATTCTCTGGCCATAGGCTAAATTGTGTTTAACTTTATGTGGGTTGAATTGTGAACTACTTCTAATTTGAACCAAGCAAGCATTTTGTTTTCAGTTTTCCATTTTAAAGTTGTGGATGTTATAATGTATTTGAACCATGCATGTTGAGTAAGAACTGGGTCTAGGTTGGTTTAGAAGTCAGGTTCTTACACATGGTTTCACTTAAAACTCTCAAAATACTTGGGGTGTTTTTACACTCAAAATTTAAACTACGAATGTTATTACCATAGGATTGCAAATGAATCAAATCTCGACAATTATAGATGAATTGAATGAAAATATTAAAGCAACTTCAAATGAGTTGTAATGAACCTCAGGTAAGGGCGGGATAGAAGGAAAATTTAGGTGTTTTTAATCAAGGCCAAGAGTTAATCTTGCATTATAGCAATGTCAAATTTTAATTGGCAAACTTTTCTCCAAAATGTGTGTTTTTTTTAATTATTTTTATTTTAAAGGAATTTTTTTCTTCTTTTTTTCATTCTATTTGCCTTTTTTCTAACTTTTTTTTTTCACTTCCCACCATGTTTTCCTTCTAAACCATTAATTACTATACAACATTTAACTCTGTTTGAAAAATGTGCAATGGTTGAGGCTAAAAAATGAGGTGGTCTAAAACATAATATGATGTGCTATTGTTGATAACTCTCAAGAATTGAGAGTTTATATAGCCTAAAATTAGGATATTTAAAAATGAAAATGACAAATTAATTCAATCAAGTTCAAAAGTTCGCACAAGCGAACTTCATTTAAGCGAAAAAAGAAGAACAGAAAACGAAATTTCGATGGAAGGAGAACCGATGTTAAATGTAGCAAAATGTAAGTGAAATCAAATCAAATCAGTGAATAATTTTTAAAGAAATTTGATACTCGTATTTTGTTACAGGATGCTTTGATCAAGCAAAAGCGAAAAAGAAAAGGATAGTTCGTGCAAGCTTTGTCGCGGTAAAAGTTGAAGCTCTCCAAGATATTTGAAGAAAGCCAACCTAAGTTAGCTACAACAAAATTACGCAAAACAAACAGACGTGATCAAGAAAATATCTTCTCAAAGGACGTGTGGCAATACCCCGCGGTATAGTTCTAGCATTTTGCCAGGTTCATTTTATTATTTGAGCATGTCTACTGCTAATTATCTTTACTTGAATATGTTTTTCTTTAACATGAGTAGCTAAATCAGTTGTCAGAAGGTTTAGGGGAAGTAAGGAATTCGCAAGGGAAAATCCTTTGACTTACATTATGTTAATACCCCTTATTTACACTCCATGTTGATTGAAGAGAATTTAGACGGAGCGAACCTGCATGTATGACCTTAGGAGTGAGCACTTAGAGATAAGGTTCACTTAGAGCTAGTTGTCCCGTAGTTGTGGTTGAGTTTGAGAGAACCAACTGAGAGCTTGAGAAAGCCAGCTGCCAAAGTTTGAGAGAACTGAAGGGACCAATGTTAATACCCTCATTCGCTAGTTACTTCGCCTAAGCAAAGACCTGAAAACCTTAACCCTTTTGATGCTTTACCCCATTCTGTTAATCTTTTGTTATTCCTCGTAGTTATTACACCACATCACTTATTGATTTACTACACTAATAACTGTAAACTCTCGCATGAAAACAAGTTCCAACACGATAAAAATCCCTGTGGAGAATGACATGTACTTATTGATTATACTTGTACGAAATTGGATAGAACACATACGTCTTATGGGTCAATCTCGCTAAGGCTAAGTTTAAGGATTGCCACGTCATTACCCTTTTAATTAGCTTGAAAAAGCATTATAAATGTGATGTGTTAGCTCTAGCTCCAACAAATTTTTGGCGCCATTGCCGGAGATTTTTAAGTGTTTTTATTTGCAGAGTAGTATTTCCCTTGAGATGCAAGGTGTTGCTTGAGGCCATTTGAGGAGGATGTAAAAGACTTAACTTTTGAATGAGATAAGTATGGAGTGCGGTGATCGAGTCTCCTCAAACCGAGTTTGTATAGAGGTCGAGTATTCAATTCAGAATCCTCAAATAAGGAAAGCAATCGATTTTCAAGGAAAATATCTAAAATCATTCGGTCCAATTCCTTACTAAATGAAAAACTATAAAAATGGAAATTGCAGAAATATAAATAATTTCTAAAATTATGAAATCAAATAATATAAAAAATTTCTAATTAAAAGCAATTAAATTTTATGCGCAAAGTCAGAGATCGGATTTTCGCATTCCAGAAATGTTGTTGAGCAGATGTTGGTGGAATCTTTGCGCTAATTCCAACTTGCGTAACTCATCCATGTTTTGGCCATATTAAAATTTTAGAGGCGACACCATCTTTGGTCGCCTTCTCCTGCCTTTCCTCTCCATATGCCCTAATGTGTAGACCTCCTATCAAATACAATGCTGATAGGATGTAAATTATGCATAAGCTCGATTGAATTGCGCACGTGTCACTGCTTCGAAAAATTAATTCCTGCGATGCGTGCTCTATTGCTAAAGAGAAAAACTCATATACCATTGACAATTGATTGCGATTTTCAACATTATATTCTTCTTCCTACAAATGAGTAGAGTTCACATCTCCTCTATCGGGTTGATGTGTACTCATTTACCCTGAATCTATAGGTTCATCACCCTATGTGCCCTTGTATTCGCTGTTTTCACCTTCAACAGTATTTTCAAGATCGATTATGGAGCTTTATTCGTTGTTCTCCTCAGCACATTCTGTCTCATCTACTTCTAAAGTTGCTGGGGTAGCAAACGTTGCCTAGGCTTCTTCTTGTTTCTTGTATCGTTGCTCCTACTCTCTTTCTACTTCTACAAGTTATAGTTCTCTGGCCTCTTGTGCTTTGGCTATTGTGGCTGCTCGAAAGTCCTCCCATGAGAGATCTTTCTCATAGAGCAAATTCAATGTTTCCTCGTTAATTATATTGGCCTCTAGATATGACTCTTCTGCTCGCCTACTGCTTGCTTGCATAAGTTTCTTCTGGTTCCCACAGAGATTACTAGTTCTCATTATGGGGCTGCTGAGGTTCTGATATGATACCATTATCCCTCAACCATTGTGTCCGTCTTAGTTGTTCTTCTTCCTCTGCAGTCATATCCATCGAAGATTGCCCAAAAGTACACATGTGATTCCTAGGTTCATGACTCTTAGTATCCCACGTATATCCCCTGCTGTTGCGATCTCCTTGCAAATTGAACTGTTGCTGATAGAAGCTATTATAGTCTTCAAAATAGTGCGACTGGAAATTTTTATTTGAACGAAGATGTGCTCTATTAAACTTCTCTGCATAGCCTTGTTGTTGTAAGTTATCTAAATAGTGCGGAATATAGTACTTCGTCCATTGCTGATTTGTAAACTGATTAGGCTCCATTAAATAGTTGTGGTGATGAATAGTTCTGGGACTCTGTTCCCTATTGATCAAATTAGTTTGGATTTCACGTTTCCCTAAAATAAAAAAGAATTTAATCTTAGACAATTAAGAACAACTCTTTCCTAAGTATATTAACTCTAAATAATTACTGCTAATATATTGACCAATAACTAATTCTTATGTGAAACGCAATTGGAATCACTTACGCGCAAGTATACGCGGTCGGGAATTGTAGCAAGTAATAAGTATATAAGTTTATAGATCCCACAGAGATTGATGTTTAGAGCGAATACTACTTAAGTTAGAATCGTGCGAAAAAGTAAATAAGCAAATATGTTGAATGGTTTTGTTTTGTTTAATAAGATAAAAATAAATACGAAAATAAGTAAAATGCATGCAATGAGTAATGCTAACTAAGTATTCCTAGAAAATTCTAAGAGCGCGGACTAGCCAATGAATGTCTTACTTCCCTAACAATTATAACTTCCATGACTCATGATTTATGGGCAAACCAGCTTCCGCTGCGAATGTCATACTAAGCACAGGGCGACGTAAGCAATAGTGAGGTTATCCCTAACTCCCTAAATGATGAACTGTTCATATAACCTAAAGTAGCGTACTGGGTCAACATGCAATTTCTCTTCCGATTCTTCACAAGGTACATGCGTGGGTAGCTAATCGATGCACATATATATAAATAAACATTTGGCAGTGTAACATTCAATGACCTACACTAATAACATGATCTATTCATAAATAATTATCATATACTCCTATAACGCAATCGTAGTAAGTAAACACCAAACCGAAGTTTGAACCAAACGATTTTATTATGACTAAAAATGTTTAAGTACTACAACTACTCCTAATAAAAACAATAAATGGAGTTGGCACGGTTGAAGATGCGTAGTCTCCTTGTCATCAGCTCCCACAGCACCACCATTCGCTTCTCTACAGTAGACTCAAGTTTCGGCTTTAGTCCCTCAATCGGCTTATGGCCAACCGACCAACTCAATGAATTTCACTCCTTGCCTGGGTATTTATAGGATTGAATTTCGTGAGTCGCAAGTAGAGATGAGCTGTATAAATCATTATCAATGCATATTCCATGATTTTCGTCGAGATTTATTTGATTGTCGCCTCCTTGATTGCATAATTGATTCTCTGATTCTTTCCTTGTAGACGAAGCTTTGTCAAACGTAATTCCTTCTTTGGGTAAAGCGTCTTTGTGTGATCTGATCATCATTCGCATCATTGCTGTTTCCTCGATGTTGCACGAAATCTTGCTGAAAAGCATAAATTAGGCACAGTTGTTTTGCGATTTGCGCTGAAGAGCTGATTCATGCCTTTTGATGCGATATTATGAATGCATGCTGCTTTTCTAAGTTATTTCTCTGTATTCCTACTAGAGACGCATATATTCTTACCTAAGTGTTAAAATAATGCAAACTAAGCAGCCTAAAATATGCTATCTTTGAGAGTTATCAGCAATGTTTCATCGAACCTTTCGATCCAGAACCTAAGTAACCGCTCCACAAACGACGTAGAAACCGATAGCAAAATAGACCCACGAGAATGGCTGAACCTTCCGCGAAAGCTGAGGTCCACCCTGAGGAGCCCATCGCTCCTAACTATGAACATGCAGACAGATTCCTAGCCACCCCTGTCATAATGGTTGATGATAGGGACGGGGTGGTATGAGCATATGCCCCACCAAACAACGTAGAATTTATGCAAGGAGACATCAGACCAGACGATGGGGTGAGGGAATTTGAATGATGAATACTTTGCTGCCACAAAAGGCTCAATTCCATTGGATGGCAAGCGAAGACCCTCACAACCATTTAAGGTAATTTATGGGTGACTGCGATTCGTTCATAATCCCAGATATGACGAGAGATGGATTGAGGCAAAGTCTGTTTGCGCACTCCCTGCAGAGTAAAACGAAGGAAAGGTTGTATATTCAAGAAAATTTACAAGACGTTGCTTGGGAGGAATTAGCGAAACGGTTTTTGCTGAAGTACTTTCCACCCAAAAAAATGATGCAGCATCACGACGAGATTGTCTTGTTCAGGCAGGCACCCGGCGAATCTATCATCGATGCGTGGGATCACTTCAAAATGATCTAACGAAGGTACCCACACAATGGATTCCCGTGCTGTGTCCAGTTTGAATATTTCTACGAAGGGTTGAGTGAAGCTACTTAACTCGTGCTAGATGCTTCTGCAGTTGGAGCATTACTATCTAAACCTACAACCAAGTCGTTGAAATCGTGGAAAGAGTCATCGAAAACACTTGTCAATTGAAGGAAGATCCTTGCAATGACACCAAAGCAACCGTGAAGGTTGAATCAGCTAATGAGGTAGAACTGAGATAGCAAGTGGCTGAAATGAAGGTGATGTTAACTAGCCTGCAAGAAGGAAATCAAACCAACGCTAAAACCTAAATGTTCATTTAGTACAATTAGCATCAGGAACCAACCAACAACAGTTCAATTCATCAGAATCGTGTGTCCTTTGCGGCAAAGCACATATGTACAAGGAATGTCCTCAAAACACAACCTCTGTGTACTTTGCCGAAACAAATCGCCCAATAACCCCTACTCCAATACCTATAATCCAGGGTGGCAGAATCATCCAAATTTCTCATGGTGGAGCACTACGAAAACTAGCAACTCTAGCAATAAGTCGTTCCCACAAAGATACGAAGGAAATCCCTCAGGATTTGGAGGACAAATGGGCAGAAGTAATCAAGGATGGAATTCATTTCCGCAACAATGAACCCAAATACCAATACAGAACTTCCAATAGAACTCGAATGGTTCGCTAGAAAGCTTGTTTAAGGAATATATCGCGAAAAGTGAAGTGATCGCACAAAATCAGCAAGCCACCATTCAAAATCACCAAGTAGCTTTGAAGAATCTGGAAACTCAAATGGGACAGCTCGTAAGCGAGCTGGGAAATAGATCTGTTGGGCGGTTGCCATCAGATACTGAATTGGCGAAACGAGAAGGCAAAGAACAGATAAAAGTAATTGCAGTAGTTGAAGAAAATATTGATGTTGAAGAATCTCTCAATGAACCCACTTTGATCATCTCGCCAGGTAAAGGGCCAAATTAAGCTCTAAAAAGCAAAATGACGAGAGAGAGAGAGTGAAAACCCTGAGAATGTTGTTGTGGAAACAACGAACAAGTTCGATAAAGCAAAGGAAGGCTAAGCTATAGAATTTGTACAACCACCACCATACCCACAGCGATTAAAGAAAAAGGATGGGTTGGGGTACAAAAAATCTTAGACATCTAGATAAACATTCCGCTGATCGAAGCACTTCGCCAAATGCCTAATTATGCAAAAACTTTTAAGGAAGTGCTATCAGACAAGAGCAAGGAGGAAGATTGCAAAGTAATTTCACTTAACGAAGGGTGTAGTGCACTCATTTCGAACAAGTTGCCAACCAAGGAAAAGGACCCCAGAGCATTCACAATCCCTATCTCCATTGGAGGTTCTTATATTGGCAAAGCATTATGTGATCTAGGGGTCATCATTAATTTAATGTCATTATCAATATACGAGAAGTTCCACATTGGCGAAGTTAAACCCACTATAGTCATAATACAACTTTCTAATAGCTCAATTACAAAACCTGAGAGAAGAATTTAAGATATCTTGGTTCACATAGGTAAATTTATCTACCCAGCAGACTTCATTATTTTAGACTACAAAGTAGATAAGAAAGTTCCCATAATTCTGGGACTCCCATTCCTTAAGACCGGGCGAACTTTGGTAGATGTCTATGAAGGGACAATCACACTCCAAATGAACGATGAAAAGATGAAGTTTAACATTTCCAATTCGATGAAATATCCCACTGAGCTAGAAGAATGCGTTGCAATAACTTCATTGGAAGAGGACTTTAGCAAAGCTTATAAAGAATTTTTGCAAGAACGAAGGGACGCGCAAATCTGGATTATGTATGGTCGTGGGATGACGGTAATGACAGCGAAGATGAAAAGGAAGAAATCAACGAGAACCTGCATGTAATGACAAATTTTCTAAGTCTAAGTGATAGAGTCGGTCTGATGAAGCCTTCGATTGAACAACCACCCGAGTTAGAATTGAATCCACTACCCACACACTTGAAATATGCATTCTTGGGGGAAATAGACACTCCCCCCTGTGATAATTTCATCGCATCTGACAAGACAGAACGAGGATGTACTGATACATCTACTTCGCCAGCATAAGCGAGCAATTGGTTGGACGCTCTTGGACTTAAAGGGAATTAGCCCCGCATTCTGTATGCATAAGATCCAGCTAGAGGATGAAGGTTTTCGCTCAGTTGATCGTCAGCGAAGGTTAAATCCAGTGATGAAGGAAGTGGTAAAGAAAGAAATCATTAAGTGGTTGGATGTTGGGGTAATATGTCCAATTTCCGACAGCAAATGGATCGGCCCAATCCAATGTGTTCCAAAGAAAGGGGGCACAACCGTGGTAATGAACGCCGCATCGAAAACTCAATGCCGCAACAAAAAAAAGATCACTTCCCTCTACCCTATGTGGACCAAATGTTGGACAGAGTAGCCAGACAAGAATATTACTACTTCTTGGACGGATATTCTGGGTATAACCAAATCACTATTGACCAAGCCGATCAAAAGAAAATAACCTTCACTTGTCCTCATGGGATCTTCGCATTTTGCAGAATGCCATTCGGGCTTTGCAACGCCCCCACTACATTTCAGCGATGCATGCTAGCAATTTGTTCAGACCTTATGGAGCATAGTATGGAAGTTTTTATGGACAACTTTAGTGTGTTTGGAACATCGTTTGGAGTATGTCTAGCGAATCTGGAGCGAGTCCTTAAAAGATGCGAAGAAACTAACTTAGTCCTCAACTGGGAAAAATGCCATTTTATGGTAATAGAAGGAATTATGTTGGAAGGAATTCGAAGCTTCTTAGGCCACGCAGGCTTTTATCGCAGATTTGTCAAAGAATTCTCCAAAATAGCAAAACATCTTTGCATATTACTGATATTGAACAAACCATTCGAATTTGACCTAGCTTGTGTGAATGCTTTTCAAACACTAAAGAGAGCACTCATAACAGCCCTGATCATTAAAGCACCGGATTGGACAAAGCCCTTCTATATTTTATGTGATGCTAGTGATTATTCTGTGGGAGCCATGCTGGGACAACAAGATGAGAAGTTAGTTCATCTAATCTACTACGCGAGCAAAATGATGAGCGATACACAGTGAAACTACACCACCACAGAAAAGGAATTTTTGGCAGTGGTTTTCGCATTAGAGAAATTTCGCAGTTACTTGATTTCAGCAAAGGTAACTGTGTTCATGTAAAGACCCAACACTAAATGGTCCAAAATGGCCTTTACTAAGTGATGTGATTCAAAAACTTAATAAAGTTATAAAGAAGTCAAGTCAAAAACTCCATTTTAATAAAACAATCAAGTCACAACACTTATGCAGAAAACATTAAAGAAAGGTTCAACCTTTGGCCAGAGTATAATAAAAACAATTACAAATCTCGTTAAAACATTACAAGTTTCAAAGACACATCTTGAGAACATTAAAGTAAGTGACACAAGAAGATGCAGCGGTCTTCCTCATGATCATTCAGCTCCTCCTCTAGCCACATCGATGTTGTGCCAAGTTACCTAGTGGAAAAACCACAGAGAGGGTGAGTACAGTTGCACTCAGTAAGGATTCCCAAACCGGGGTACAATACGCACAAAAAAATCCTCTAGCATGCAAGCATCAAACAGTAGCATGGCAGTCTCAATAGTACAAACAGTAGGATGAACAACATCAAGGGTCTAAGCTCAAAGCTAGACAGGGTTAGCTCACATTGGGCTAACAAACAGGAGAGCAGTTAAGTAATCTCAGAAGCTATATCAATACAGCAAACATGGTTAGCACACACTGGGCTAACTAAGGACAGCAACACACTGGGCTAGTCTGGGACTGCACACACTGGGTGTAAGGACCCGACCCGAAAGGGGCTCTAAATGGGCCTTTACCCCAATGCATGCATTTAAAGTAAAGACAATTTACAAATATGATTTCGGATTCCAATTAAAAGTTAAAACATTCAGCATTCATTCAGAAATCAAAACAGTCTCATGAAACCTGTCCCTGTCTCCAAGCACCTGTTTCAAGACAAATACTTTTCCAAAAGTTTACTCTAATCAGAGGTTTATTAAAAGTCATTTTAAAACCTTCTCAGGTACCACTATGCTGGAATCCACAAAACATAGAGAAAACATCCTAGGGCTCCGTGCCCGACTACATGCATTCAGGGGAATTAAAAGACAAGAGTCATAATATATAAGGAAAATCAGAGATGACAGCAGGTGCCCATGATCACAGCTCCTCCTTCAGCCATCCTGTCTCGCTTCTTGATTACCTGTGGAAAACCACAAAATAAGGGTGAGTAACGAATTACTCAGTAAGAATCCCCAACCGGGGTACAATATGATGCACATGGTCATCTCGATGAGTGTATGCAAGCTATGAATATAAACACAGAATAGAGCACATAGCTTAAGTCCACACTTGGACCTCGGATGCCAACTCAAGGTCTTAGTCCGAAAATAGATCACCACACAATACGCCCTATACGAGAAACAAGTCCCGGCCTCAGCCTGTCTACTGTCGATACGAAAGGTGCACTAGCTCAAGATCCCGAGGAGCTCTCCGGTCGGCGTTGTAATGAGCGTAAGCGCCACCGCATGCTACTGCAGACTATGGGGGGTGTCGGGTCTAGTGGCAAGCGGCCCATGTCCAGTCACCACGCCTAACTAAATCTCTGGATCGGTGTCACTGACATAGGGGTGTGAGACCTGGACACGTGAACTATGTCGGCTGAACCACCGCTTTGAGGCTAAAGGAACCGGTCGTGGTAGGCTTACACCGAAGCGATCCTTGCCCTAACAGTGGCAATCAAGGGCTACGGCCGAACACGCCGAGGACGCGGCCGATCATGCTGGGGACGAGGCAATGCCAAGTCATCATCCCGACCGTTGGGGCATTTAACAGTCTGCCACCCTCACCCAAGATTGCAAGGCCAGCCGTTAGGGTTAGCTAAACCCTAACGGGATCGTGAGACGAGAGTTCCGTCTCGCACGCCCCCCGTCGTGGATGCAAGTTACGTTATGCATCCGGCCCGGATGATGCTATCTACCTGAACTATAAACTATAATAACCTCAGCAAGCAATACAATTACAACCAATACGTGCTCAACAGATACAACGAACCTAGCATGATACTACGAAGCAAGAATGAATACGAGCATGCCAGAACGGAACAACCTAGCATGGACTAACATGAGAGAACAACATACGAAGTCATGCTAGTAAGGAATTCAGAACAGAGCAGCTAAACTATACATGCTGATAATCACAAACAAACATACAAACAACAATCACATAGAACATCGCAGGGTTCACACAACTCCGGTAAGAAATCCTTACCTTGGTCGGGAGGCTTCTACACACAAACTCCTAAGCTGCGAACACTCCCGAGCTAGCTATCGAGAACCTAACAAACATAGCAACAATCACAACCTTAGCCCTAAAATATGATAAAACAAGTAGGCTCGGCTCGGGGGCACTCACACGGCACGGCGACACGGGGCCGGGTCTTCTTGCAGGTGGTCAGGGTGGGGTGCTGGTGATCGGGCAAAGTGTGGTGGAGCTCTGTGTTACGCGCTGGCTTGGCCGACGCCGGCGCTGGGACACGGCTGACGGTGAGGGCTCATGGGCTGGGCGTCTGGCGGCTTAACGCGACGAGGGGTTGGGCGCGCGGGCGCTGTGCGCGGCGGCAGCTACGGCGACAGATGGCGAGGGCACGGCGCCACGATGGCGCGATCGCTGCGACCGTGATCTGGCGCGTGATGGAGAGGCTGCCGGCGACCTTGGTCGATCACGGGCTGCTGCATCGCGCGCTTGGCGAGACGGAGGATGGGCGACCGGGCGACTGGGCTCGCCACGATCGGCTCGGCGTGCGGCGCAGGCCGCCAGCAGATCTGGGCAGCCTGCAACAAACACACTCACACAAGCACTCCTTCTTACCTTCGGCTGCAAAACACCCGATCGAGAAGAGGAAGAGGATGAAGACTTACCCGGGATGATGAACGAACCTCGGTGTTGCAAAGAGGATGAAAATCGGCTAGAGAAGGCTATGGAGACAAGCTTGGATGGCAAAGGGGGTGTGTTGGAGAAGAAGAACAAAACCTAATTTCTTTTTCATTTAACCAAATGCACCAAACCCAAGATCCAAGGCTAACCATAAAATGACACAGAAAGAGCAACAAGAGCTTTCCATAGCTCAACAGGCACGCATCCCCACAGGCTTTCCTGAAGACCCGAGTTCGAATCCCAACTGCAACACAATTTCCTTTATTTTACTTTGGCATCTATCCATGCTCAAACCCTTCCACAAAGCCTAAAAAACCTACATAAATCCATCCAATCATTTTAGCAACTAGAAAAGACATAAACGGCCCTGACGACCCGACCAAAATACCAAAATACCCCTTGGGCATACCTGGAAGACCGGGATGAAAAACCTGGGCCGTTACAATATTCCCTCCTTTTTATGACTTTCGTCCTCGAAAGTCCTTAAGCCTGGAACAGCTCAGGATAGTGCAATCTCATCTCGTCTTCCTGCTCCCAAGTGACTTCCTCGAAACTCTGACTCCTCCACTGAACCTTTACCAACCGAATCTAGCGATTACGCAACGTCTTTGTCTCAAATGCAAGGATCCCCACTGGCTTCTCCTCGAAGCTCAAATCCTCATTCAGCTGCAAAGGCTCAAAGTCCACAATGTGCGACGGGTCCGGCACATACTGCCTCAACATCGATACATGAAGCTGCTTTGTGCAATCCGCTGACAACGACGGAGGTAGAGCTAACCGATAAGCAACTCTGCCAATCCTCTCCAGAATCTCAAACGGACCAACAAAACAGGGACTCAACTTCCCTCGCTTACCGAACCTCAAAACACCTCGCATCGAAGCAACCTTTAAGAACACATGCTGACCAACCTCAAACTCCAAATCCTGACGCCGAACATCGGGCGTAATTTTTTCTCACTGCTCGATTTTGTCAACATACGAGCTTTAATCTTTCGTGACCTTTGCTCCATTAGTCAAGCTGCAAAGCAACTCGGGACCCAAAAACCGCCTATCTCCAACCTCTTCCCTGAACACGGGGACCGACAACGCTTACCATACAAAGCCTCGAATGGGGCCATCTCGAATCGTCGTGATCGATAATCGTTGTTGTAGGCAAACTCCATCGAATCTGAATCTGGTCCCGGTGCCCGGAAATCCAACACACAAGCTCTCAACATATCCTCGAGAATCGATTCACCCTCTCGATCTGTCCATCCATGCGAGGGTGAAAAAGTCATCTTTGAAAGCGCACTTTGTGCCTAAACCCTTCTGGTGTGCTCTCCAGAAACGAGAAGTGAACCGCGAGTCCTGATCAGATACAATCCTCACAGGTACACCATGATAACGAATGATCTGCTCCAAAAACAACTGCGCCCACTGTTCCACGGTATAAGTGTCTCTACCGGGAATGAAGTGTGCGCTCTTAGTCAAACGGTCGACTATCACCCAGATCTGAGAGTACTTCCTCGGAGTCCTCGGCAACCCAGAAATAAAGTCCATGGAGATCTCCTCCCATTTCCACTGAGGCACACTCAGTGGCTGCAACAAACCGGCTGGCCTCTGCCTGGGCGCCTTCACTTGCTGACAAGTGAGGCACCGACTAACAAACTCTGCAACATTTCTTTTCATACCCATCCACCAGAATGTCTGCTTAAGGTCCTGATACATTTTAGTACCCCCGGGGTGCCAGGCAAACGGAGAACTGTGGGCCTCTGAGAGCAACTCTGCTCGCAATCCTGCAACATCCGGAACACACAACCGACCTCTATAAGCCAACCCACTGTCTGGCGAGAATACGAAATCAAAATCTCCTTCAGCACTAACTCTGTCAAACAATCTCTTAAGTGCGGGGTCACTCAGCTGGCTATCAATAATCCGCTGCCTAATCGACGGCTGAACTGTCAATTGAGGTACTCTGGCGGTAATCTCACCCAACAACACTGCAACTTCGGCCCGCTCGAACTCTCTCCGCAATCTGGGCTGGGAACTCAACAACGCCGCGGAGTGTGACGTCTTCCTACTCAAAGCATCAGCCACTACATTGGCTTTACCCGGATGGTACAAAATCTCACAGTCATAATCCTTTACCAACTCTAACCATCTCCTCTGCCTCATATTCAACTCCTTCTGAGTAAACAGATACTTGAGGCTCTGGTGATCGGTAAACATCTGAATCCGCTCACCATACGGGTAATGCCTCCAAATCTTGGCCGCGAACACTCTGCTGCCAACTCCATATCATGAGTCGGGTAGTTCTGCTCATACGGCTTGGTGACGGGAAGCATAGGCAATGACCTTCCGTCTTTGCATCAACACACAACCTAACCCAAACTTGGAAGCATCATTTGTAAACCACGAAACCACTGTCCCCTCCGGATTGCCAACACAGTCTTGAAGTCAAAGCTGCGCTTGAGGCACGCAAAGCTCTCATCACACTTATTGCCCCAAACAAACTCGACACCCTTCCTCGTCGGACGAGTGAGGGGCGAGGCTATGGCGGAAAAGTCTTAACGAACCGGTGGTAGTAACTCGCCAAACCAGAAAAGCTGCGTATCTCGCAGCCTGAAGTCGGCAGCCAACGAACTCACGGCCTCAATCTTTGCGGGGTCCACGGCTATACCATCTCTCGAAACTACGTGACCTAGAAAGGCTACCTGCTCCAACCAGAAATCACATTTGGAAAACTTCGCATAAAGCTGGTTTTCCCTTAAAGCTGCCAATACTCGCCTCAAATACTCTGCATGGTCCTCCTTAGACCTCGAATAAATCAGAATATCGTCAATGAACACGATGACGAAGCTGTCCAAAAATGATTTGAACACCCTATCCATCATGTCCATAAACGCGGCTGGGGCATTGGTCAATCCAAACGACATGACCACAAACTCATAGTGACCATATCTAGACCTGAAAGCTGTCTTAGGAATATCGGCATCCCTGATCCGCAACTAATGGTAATCGGATCTCAAATCTATCTTGGAGAACACGAAAGCTCCCTGAAGCTGGTCGAACAAATCATCAATACGGGGCAACGGATACTTATTCTTCACTGTCACCTTATTAAGCTCGCGATAATCAATACATAAGCGCATAGAACCATCCTTCTTTTTCACAAACAGAACTGGTGCTCCCCACGGGGACACACTCGGACGGATGAACCCTCGATCTAACATCTCCTGCAGCCTGAATCTTGATTCCTTTAACTCATTGGCGCCATACGATACGGAGCCTTCGAGATAGGGAGGGTCCACGGCTCGAGCTCAATTGTGAAGTCAACCTCTCTCTTGAGGGGCGCCCGGTGAACTCCTCAGAAACACATCCGCAAACTCCCGCACAACCAAAGACTGATCAACGATCGCGAGGGGCGGCTCTCCTCGAACAACTTGGCTAGATAGCCCCAAGCTCCATGAGCTAGCAAACGACGAGCTTTCACAGCTGACACCATCGGCTGGCAAACTCCACCCTGGACTCCACGAAACTTAAAACTGGGCCGACCTGAACACTACTTCTTTCCGGTGGCATTCAATCAATGCGTGGTTAGCAGCTAACCACTCCATACCAAGAATCACATCAAAACCGCTCATAGGCAGAACTATGAGCGTAGCTACAAGCAACTCTCCAGATATCTCGATCCGGCCATCCTTAATCTTATCTCTAGCTAACATATTAACTCCCGAAAAAGTTGCAACAGACAACTCAAAACCTAGAGGCTCAAACCTCAACTTAGCATGCTCGGCAAACAACACAGATACAAATGAATGCGTAGAACCAGAATCAAACAAAACAAATGCTCAGTGATCTAAAACAAGAAGTGTACCTGCAATAGCGGCATCCGTACGCTCAGCCTCCTGACGGGTCGTAGCAAACACCCGACCCTGCTGCTGCTGCGCTGGCTGAACTGCCATAGCTGGCTGATCACAAAAACGGGCCAAGTGCCCCTCTCTTCCACAACGAAAACACAGCCTGGGCCTGGTCTGACAAGCTTCAGCGTGGGCTCTCCCACAAGTAGCACATGCGGGAAACTGCCTGGGACCGCCCTGCTGGCTAGGCTGGAAACGGGCTGGAGCTCTACGCTGATCACGGTTCTGAAACTGACCTTGACGGCGCTGGCCGCCTCCACGGAAATCAAACTTCCTCTTCTGACCCACTGTAGCTGGGACAGGACGCTGAACCGGAGCGGCAACAACCCGCTCAACAGGATACTTCCCATTATAAATGGTGGCTAACTGAACAGCTCTAGCATAAGTGTCAGGGGCCTGAGCCCTGACATCCTAGGAAACACCCTGCCTCAAACCAGAAATGAACTTCCTAATCTTCAGCTCAGGAGTAGCTATCAACTGCGGAGCAAAATAACCATACTCCGAGAACTTCCTCTCATACTCCTCGATAGAGTCAGAACCCTGCTTCAGATTTTGGAAAAGCTCCACCATCTTCTCTTGAGCCTCATCACTAATGTACTTGGCCTTGAACTCCGACTTGAAGAACTCCCAAGTAGCAGGTGGAGACCCAGCTGGTCTCTCACTCAAGGTGGACTCCCACCACCATCTAGCTGTGCCTCCTAGCACATGGGCTGCACACCTCGGCCTCTGAACATCGGGGCACACCATAATCAGGAAGGTGTACTCCAAATGGGCAATCCATCTGGCTGCCGCTAAAGCATCTCCCGAGGCATCAAACTTCTCTAGCTTCCACTTCACGAAGTCCTTTAACCATCTACCAAGCTCCTCGGCACCCTCTGCTACATCTGCCTCAGGGGCTACTTGCTCCTGTGGAGCTGGGGGTGCTGCTGCGCCCTGCTGAAACATGCGAGTCAACTGCTCGATCTGGGCTCGGGACTCTTCCCGCTGCGCTGCCAACAAGGCCTAGGTCTCTGCCCTCTAGTCACTCAACAGGCTGACCATCAAAGCCCTCATAGAATCAGCAAATTCTCGCTCGGGGAGAGCGATCTCACGGCGCTCAGACGCCTCAACTCCTCCTCTAGGCGCAACAGGAGGTGCTACTGGTGGAATGCCATCAGTCTCAGCTTGGGACGATGTCCCTGCAGTATCAGATCTGATCCTGGTACCTCGACCTGCTCTCGGACGTCCTCTTCCATCGCGGGTGACAGGCATGCTGGCGATCTACACCCAAACCAACAACGAGTCAGAACCTGCTCGCCCCCGCTCTACGACACTAAACAAGGCATACACTAGATGAAAGGTATTGTAAATTCTTAACCCCTTCTCAAAAACAGTAAACTTAAGCGTACCTGATGATTGCCGGAGTGCTGATGATCATGGGAAAACGACCTACCACAAAAGGTCAGTCTGCAGAATCTATGACTCTGAGCTCTGATACCAACTGTAAGGACCCGGCCCGAAAGGGGCTCTAAATGGGCATTTACCCCAATGCATGCATTTAAAGTAAAGACAATTTAAAAATATGATTTCGGATTCCAATTAAAAGTTAAAACATTCAGCATTCATTCAGAAATCAAAACAGTCTCATGAAATCTGTCCCTGTCTCCAAGCACCTGTTTCAAGGCAAATACTTTTCCAAAAGTTTACTCTGATCAGAGATTTATTAAAAGTCATTTTAAAACCTTCTCAGGTACCACTATGCTGGAATCCACAAAACATAGAGAAAACATCCTAGGGCTCCGTGCCCGACTACATGCATTCAGGGGAATTAAAAGACAAGAGTCATAATATATAAGGAAAATCAGAGATGACAAAGAGTGCCCATGATCACGGCTCCTCCTTGAGCCATCTGTCTCGCTTCTTGATTACCTGTGGAAAACCACAAAATAAGGGTGAGTAACGAATTACTCAGTAAGAATCCCCAACCGGGGTACAATACGATGCACATGGTCATCTCGATGAGTGTATGCAAGCTATGAATATAAACACAGAATAGAGCACATAGCTTAAGTCCACACTTGGACCTCGGATGCCAACTCAAGGTCTTAGTCCGAAAATAGATCACCAAACAATACGCCCTATACGAGAAACAAGTCCCGGCCTCAGCCTGTCTACTGTCGATACGAAAGGTGCACTAGCTCAAGATCCCGATGAGCTCTCCGGTCGGCGCTGTAATGAGCGTAAGCGCGCGCGTGCGTGCTCTGCGAACTATGGGGGTGTCGGGTCTAGTGGCAAGCGGCCCATGTCCGATCACCACGCCTAACTAAATCTACGGATCGGTGTGTCGCGGACATAGGGTGTAAGACACGGACACGTGAACTATATCGTTTGAACCACCGCACTTTGAGGCTAAGGAACCGGTCGTGGTAGGCTTACACCAGGAAGCAGTCCTTGCCCTAACAGGTGGCAATCAAGGACTACGGCCGAACACGCTGAGGACGTGCCGACTGCCGGGGACGAGGCAATGCCAAGTCATCATCCCGACCGTTGGGGCATTTAACAGTCTGCCACCCTCACCCAAGATTGCAAGGTCAGCCGTTAGGGTTAGCTAAACCCTAACGGGATCAGGGATGGAGTACCGTCTCGTACGTCCCTGTCGTGGATGCAAGTTACATTATGCATCCGGCCCGGATGATGCTATCTACCTGAACTATAAACTATAATAACCTCAGCAAGCAATACAATTACAACCAATACGTGCTCAACAGATACAACGAACCTAGCATGATACTACGAAGCAAGAATGAATACGAGCATGCCAGATCGGAACAACCTAGCATGGACTAACATGAGAGAACAACATACGAAGTCATGCTAGTCAGGAATGCAGAACAGAGCACCTAAACTATACATGCTGATAATCACAAACAAACATACAAACAACAATCACATAGAACATCGCAGGGTCCACACAACTCCGGTAAGAAATCCTTACCTTGGTCGGGAGGCTTCTACACACAAACTCCTAAGCTGCGAACACTCCCGAGCTAGCTATCGAGAACCTAACAAACATAGCAACAATCACAACCTTAGCCCTAAAATATAATAAAACAAGTAGGCTCGGCTCGAAGGCACTCACACGGCACGGCGACACGGGGGGGTCGGGTCTGCCGCGGCAGTGGTGCGGGTGGGTGCGTCTTCGCGTGGTGGGCGGGGGCGTGGCGTTGCAGCGCGCGCACGGACAGCGCTGGGACACGGCACGGGCGAGGGCTCGCGGGCGCTGGGCGTGCGAAGCCAACGCGGACGAGTGGCTGGGATCGCGGGCGTGCGGCGCGAGGCGACGGCTGCGACAGCGTGCGACAGGGGCCTGGCGCGCGATGGCTGCGACTGCGTGCGACCGGCGATCTGGCGCGCGATAAAGAGGCTGCCGGCGACCTTGGTTGATCTAGGCTGCTGCTGTGTGCGACGGACGGATGGCTGGGCGACCAGGCGACTGGGCTCATTCTTGACCGACTGGCGTGCGTAGGAAGGGGCTGCTTCGGCAGATCTGGGCAGCCTGCAACAAACACACTCACACAAGCACTCCTTCTTACCTTCGGCCTGCAAAAACACCCGATCGAGAAGAGGAAGAGGATGAAGACTTACCTGAGATGACGAACGAACCTCGGAGTTGCAAAGAGGATGAAAATCGGCTAGAGAAGGCTATGGAGACAAGCTTGGATGGCAAAGGGGGTGTGTTGGAAAAGAAGAACAAAACCTAATTTCTTTTTCATTTAACCAAATGCACCAAACCCAAGATCCAAGGCTAACCATAAAATGACACAAAAAGAGCAACAAGAGCTCTCCATAGCTCAACAGGCACGCATCCCCACAGGCTTTCTTGAAGACCCGAGTTAGAATCCCAGCTGCAACACAATTTCCTTTATTTTACTTTTGCATCTATCCATGCTCAAACCCTTCCACAAAGCCTCAAAAACCTACATAAATCCATCCAATAATTTTAGCAACTAGAAAAGACATAAACGGCCCTAACGGCCCGACCAAAATACCAAAATACCCCTTGGGCATACCTGGAAGACCCGGATGAAAAACCTAGGCCGTTACACTGGGCAAGTCCTGCTCATACCTGATCAGCAACACACTAAGCTTATAGGGGACAGCAACACACTGGGCTAGTCCTGAGCAGCACGGGATTAGCAACACACTGGGCCAATCCTGAAAACTGGTCAGCACACACTGGGCCAACAATGGGACAGCACAAACTGGGCTAGTCCGACAATATGGGCAGCAACACACTTGGCTGGCCCGGGATCGCCAACACACTGGACCAACCCTGAAAACTGGCCAGCACACACTAGGCCAACAAAGGGACAGCATACACTGGGCTAGTTCAGCTCATACCTGTCAGCAGCACACTGGGCCAACAGGGGACAACAACACACTAGGCTAGTCCTGAGCAAACCCGATTGGCAACACACTGGGCCAACCTTGGATAGCACGTACTGGGCTAGTCTTGGGTAAACTTAAGCAGAAACAACTATGGCTACACAACCTAGAGCTAGCATAGATCACTGGGCTAGTCCTGAGCAGCACAGGATTAGCAACACACTGGGCCAATCCTGAAAACTGGTCAGCACACACTGGGCCAACAAAGGGACAGCACAAACTGGGCTAGTCCGGCAACATGGGCAGCAACACACTGGGCTGGCCCGGAATCGGCAACACACTGGACCAACCCTGAAACCTGGCCAGCACACACTAGGCCAACAAAGGGACAGCATACACTGGGCTAGTCTGGCTCATACCTGTCAGCAGCACATTGGGCCAACAGGGGACAACAACACACTAGGCTAGTCCTGAGCAAACCCGATTGGCAACACACTGGGCCAACCTTGGATAGCACGTACTGGGCTAGTCTTGGGTAAACTTAAGCATAAACAACTATGGCTACACAACCTAGAGCTAGCATAGATCAGCACTATCAATAAGAATAGCAGCAACATAAATAAACAATGTTTATCATTCTACATGCAAGCCCTAACAACAAACCAGAAAATCTATCCACTAACATGCTTACATCACAACACATGAATAAGAACATTAACATGCTTACATCACAACACATGAACAAGAACATACAACATACAAGATCAGGTCAACATTCATACAAGAATAACATGTTTATTAACCAACATTCATACAGGGATAACATGTTCATCAACCAACATTCATACGGGAATAACATGTTCATTAACCAACATTCATACAGGAATAATATGTTCATCAACCAACATTCATACAGGAATAACATGTTCATCAACCAACACTCATACAAGAATAACATGTTCCTTAACCAACATTCATACAGGAATAACATGTTCATCAACCAACATTCATACAAGAATAACATGCTCCTTAACAGAGCTACATCTGAGAACCTGCAAGAACCTATCCACTAACAATATAATTCAGCAACCTGCACAAGCCTATCCACTAACAGTGTAATTCAGATAACCTGCAAAAAACCTATCCACTAGCAAATCAACATATGAAGTCAATCAACTAGGAGATATCATTGCAATGCGCAGGGTCCACACAACCCAGGCAAGGAACCCTTACATGTCAAATAGTAGAACCAAACACAGAAGATGCTCCTTGAGCTGCAGACCACCATACCAGCTACCCTAACAAACAATCACAAGGTCACAACCAAAGCAGAAACACTCTAAGCAATAGAAAAATAGAAGTTAGGGCTTTACCGAAACCCGAGCACAACTCTAATTCCCAACTAGGGTCTCGGCCAAGGAAAGAACAACCACCACACCACCACTTCAATGTTTACTTCTTCCACTCTCAACTAGAGTATCACCAAGGATGCAAAACACAAGTTAGCTTCAATTACAACTCAACACACAACCAAAACCCTTTCATGGAGCTCTCGGCCACCAAGGGAATTTTGGATAGAACAAACACAACCAACACACTTGCTCACCTTGAGAATTCGGCAAAGGAGAAAGTGCAAGTGGGGTCTCGGCTAGCTCCTCTAACAATCACCCAAGGGCTTTTCGGCTAGGCTTGGCTTGCACAACAAAGGGAAGCTTGTTAGAACATCCTTCCTTCAAGAACCAGTTAGGTCTCCGCTAGATCTACACAACCAAGCAACAAAACACACAACACTTACCTTTGAAGCTCTCAACAATGGTGCACAAGGAGAAGCTCTCGGATCTTCACCAACAAGAACAAAAGGTCAAGATGCAAGGCTTGGCAAGGAGTCTCAGATTCAAGGAAAGAGCTTCTTGGATGAAGCTTGATGCAACTCAATAATGGAGGTCTAGGTTCGGCCATGGCAAAGAGAAGGACAAAAGAAAGAGTTTACAAAGACTTACCTTGGAGGAAATCTCAAAAGCTTGAAGCAAGAAGCAAGGAGCAAGGATCACTGGAGCTTGAAGCTATGGAGGAGGGCTCGGCCAAGAAGAAGAGAGAAAGAAGCAAGGTATGGTTGGCCAAGAGAGGGGAGGGAGAGAAAGAGATGAAACCCTTTTTTTATTTTCCTATTTTTAAAATATTAAAATGCCTCCAAAAATCCCACCTCCAAACCCTAGCCACAACACTTTTACAATCTATTTTATTTTCTCTTCATTTGGCTCAAATCCAACTTCCAAACCACCATGGTTCGAATCCTAGCTCCTACCCAGTTTATTATTCTTCTTTTTTCCTTTTAACCGGAAAGCCTCCAAACTTTTCAGAAATGCAACACTTGCCCTGGAATTGAAACCAAAGAATAACTAAAGTCCACAGTTAACAGAAACACTCATGAAACCCTGGTTAATTGTAAAACCGACCCAGAGGGAAAAATGACCAAAATATCCCTAGTGGCTCAAACAGCCCAGACAACTAACTGGAGAATCAACCGAACAAACCTGGAGAACCGGAAGAAAAACCTGGGCTGTTACAGTATTCCCTCCTTTTAAGACTTTCCTCCCCAAAAGTCCTAAGACTGGAACAACTCTGGGTAATACGTCCTCATCGCGTCCTCAAGCCTCCATGTCGCTTCCTCTGCTCTCTGATGGAAGGTTGTACAGTCAACTAAACAACCATGGCGGTAACCTTTCTCAACAACACCGCAAAACTGGCTCGCTCGATCTCTTTCCACAAAAGATTCTGAGAACACAACAAGACTGCGAAGTGCTACATCTTGCTACTCAGAGCAACGACCAGGACATTGGCCTCTTCCGGATGACACACAATCTCACGGTCAAAGCTCTCATCCAACTCTAGCCATCTTCTCTACCTCATGTCTAACTCCTTCTGAGTGAATAAGTACTTACGCCTCTAATGATCTGTAAACTGCTGAGTCCACTAACCGTACAAGTGGTGCCTCTAGATTCTTAAAGCAAACATCACCACCTTTTTGTCGATCATCTATCACGAATTGAAAATGCTGAATGTTTGCAAAAAAAAAAAAAAATCAAGGACTCATTCCCAGTTGAACAGTTGATGATGATCATCGAAACTTTGCCACCATGGTTCTCGGATATTGCAAATTATTTGGTTAGCGGTGTATTTCTTGCGGAAATCACTTTCCAAAAGAAGAAAAAGTTCTTGCATGATGTTAAAACCTATTTTTTGGGACGAACCTTTCCTCTAGTGTCAATGCGCATACTAGATAATTCGTCGGTGCGTGACTGAGGATGAGGCAAAATCGATTGTGGAGGAATGTCACTGTGCAGCTTATGCTGGGCATTTCGGAGGAGCAAAAACTACTGCTAAAGTCTTCCAAGCAAGGTATAACTGGCAACCCATATTTAGGGATTGTTATAACTTTGCAAAATAATGTGACCACTGTTAGAGACTTGGGACAATCGGTAAGCGAGATGAAATGCCACTAAAATATATTCTAGAGGTAAAGCTATTTGATGTTTGGGGAATAGACTTCATGGGTCCCTTCCCAAACTCCATTAGGAATTTGTACATCTTACTCGCCGTCGACTATGTTTCTAAATGGGTTAAAGCCATCGCATGTGCAAAAAATGAGCGAAAACCATGATTAAATTTCTATAAAAACATATCTTCATAAGGTTTGGAATTCTGCGTGCTCTGATAAGCGATGAAGGTACTCATTTTGTTAACAAGGCTTTAGCGAATGTCTTGAAATAATAAAACGTTTGCCACAAGATCGCAATGGCATATCACCCACAAACAAACGGACAAGCGGAGATATCAAATCGAGAAATCAAAACAACACTCAAGAAGGTTGTAAGCCCAAACCGTAAAGATTGGTCTAGCAAGCTTGATGATGCCCTCTAGGCAAATAGAACAGATTTCAAGACACTCTTGGGTATGTCAACATTCTGTTTAGTTTTCGGCAAAGCATGTCATCTACCACTAGAATTGGAGCACAAGGTTTACTGGGCGCTCAAAGAGTTGAATCTGACTTCGCTAGGAATTTCGCCCACACTACAATTGTAGCTTTTGGAATTTGACGAACTACGATTGTTTTCTTTTGAAAACGTGAAGCTTTATAAGGAAAAGAAAAACGCTGGCATGAAGTGAGAATTAAGTCCAAGGAATTTCAAGTGGGACAAAAAGTGTTGCTATTAAACTCTAGGCTTAAACTATTTCCAGGAAAGCTGAAGTCCAAATGGTCAGAACCTTTTCAAATCACTGAAGTGCGCGAAAATGGAGCGATTATGTTGAAAAATGAAGTTGACAAAACAAAATTCCTGGTGAACGGATGAAGAGTTAAGCATTATATTGGCGAAGAATCTGGGAAGGCAGACTTCGCTACATCGATCGACAAGTGAGGGAAAAAAGGGAAGGCTGGAGTGGCAAATTTTCTTTCTCAAGTAAATTAAATGATCCATCTCCAGGCCAGGTAAGTGTCCTACACTTGTAAATATTTTGTTGTTTAATTTCTTTCGGTAGTTGTTAGATTTATTTCGTTAGGATAGAATAGTTAAAGGCGAAGCAGGCTTGGTTAAGGAAATAAAAAGGTAATTTAATGAAGAAATGGTAGAATCAGTTCGCCCGTGGGGAAATCAAGATTGCAAACGCGAAGCTAACAGCTATAATCCACTATCGGACGCATGTTAATTATTTTAAATTTTGAGGCACACGTGTCATAGAAAAAATTAATCAAGCGGTCAGGATTTCGCTGAGCCCAATACAGCCCCTATATAATCCTCTCGATACCTTCATTTTACACTTTTTACGCTTCAAAAATCTTCAGAGCTCTCCTGAACTTCTGAATTTTTGCTATCCTTCACAATTCGAAGCACACTTAAAAATTTCCTAACTCAACTCTCCAATGGCTTCTAGAACTCTCATCTTTGTCGCTGCTGTAAAGAAAGCTGAGAAAGAAGAGAAGTTAAGTGTTCTCGCAGCTGCGAAACTAAGGATGCAGTCCTCCAGCGGAGCTGAGCACAGCTCTGTCTTTGAGGTTCCTACTGTGGGACCCAGGTCACAAATCGTGTTAAAAAAGCCAACACGGCCAGTCACTAATTCAGCTGCAGCCGAGCCTTCTGTGGGCAAAGGGCGAACTTCGCGGGTGGAGGGCAACGCAACAAAATTTCCAGACGGGGCAGACTCCAGGTCTCTCAGTTTACAGATCTTAGCACCAGCGATGGTTAGTTTAGTCAAGCCCACCGAGTAGCAGCAGAAAAGACCGGTCGAAAAGAAAGCGACCGAGGGGGTGAAGGAGAAGGTCGTGGAATCTGAAAGCCGAGAGCAACTAGCTCTAAGGGCAGAAATGGTAGAGTTTGAGGTGGAATTGACAAGGTCAAGAGCTGAAAATCAGTGAATACTAGAGAAGAAGGAGCGGAGAGAAAAGAAGAGGAGGGAGAGAGACGAAATAAGGACGGAGCGGAAGGCCGCCAAAAGTAGCAAAGCTCCTCAAGCCTCTAGGGTCGAGGGGAGAAAAATTATGCTAATCGAGCCGAGACACAAAGCGATGCTCACAGAAGAGGCAGACTACAGTGTCTTTGAGGACAAAATCTTGGAAGTCGAGGAGGATTTAACCAAAGGGACGGATGATGCACACCAGAACGATCACCAGGGCGATGTTAATGCACAAAAACTTGAGTTAACGAATATGTTGGACATCTAGGAAGGAGCAAAAGAAGTGGCGAGCCCATCGACGGAAGGAGAAAGTGAGGAGCTCGAAAGTTTCACGAGCCTAGAGCCAAACGCGAATTCGCCAGCTTGCAGAAATGACGCACACTTGACACCTAGTCAAGTTGCTGTTGATCCAGCAAGTAGAAAATCGGCTGCATATAAGGGTAAAGGGGTTCGCCTTAGAGAAATGAAGGTGAGCTCCGACGAAGAGCTTGAAGCTGAATTGGATGAAGGAATTTTTGCCTTGATTGAGCCAGAAGAGGAAGAACTAGTGGACGTTGGGCTCAAACGAAAGAGAACAGTAAGAAATGCAATCACCTCATCACCACTGCAAAAAATTACTTCCAAGGGCAAAGAGCCGCAGAGAACAATGGCAGTTCGCTCGATCGAAGCAACCCACGAGATTATCAGGAAGAACCTCATCGAGTACCAATCCAAGAAGTTTTTGTCATAGCAATGCTTCAATCCAAACTTCAGAGGGCTTCCCGAGGAAATCATCAATCAGATCCAAGAGCAAAAGTGGGAGAAACTCTGCACAGAATTGGGCTCAGTGAGAAGATCTTAGGTGATTGAGTTCTATGCCAGTCTGCTAGACAAAATAGCTTCAAGGCCACTGTTCGCGACCACGAGATTGACTGGTAGCCGAAGGTGTGGAACTAGCTGTTTGGACTCGAGGATACAAGGTCCGAATTCGATCAGCTCCTAAACGAATTTTCCAAAGAAGACCTCCAGTTGTGCATAGAAATAATTGGGTTGAAGAAGTAGAATAGGATGAAGGCCTGCAATCTCGTCGCCTCCACACTGCGAATTTGAATGAAGAACCACGAATTTTGGCCTCCTTTATGAAGTCTTCGCTACAGTCAATCTCTCATGAATCAACGCTCACCGTTCCGTGATCCATGCTGATCTGCGCAGTCATGTCTAGCCTACAATCAATGTAAGCATGTAACGACCCAGTTTTCTATTTCGGTTTCCCAGGTGTTTCCGGTTCATTATTCGGATGTTTGGATGGGTCGTTAGTGTTATTTTAACCCTTAGGGGCATTTTGGTCTTTTTGCCCCCGGTCGGGGTTTTGTGGATTTTGAGGACTCCAGGGTCACTCTTGCCTTTGTCGAGGCTTGGTTGTTGTTGGTTGCAGGACCCAAGAAGTTCGGGCTAGTTGTTTGGAAGTTTGGAGGTGTTTTGGTAATTAGCAAAAATATTGCTAATTAGAGTGTTTCCTTTGGGAATTGAAACCTTGACCTAACGGTGATTAGGAGGCTTGATTTAAATGGGTTTTATTAAATGGAAAAGAATGCGTCAGCTAGGAATCAAAGGAGGAAAGCCTTGGGAAGGGATTTTGGACCACCCAAAGCCTATTTAATTTAGGAAAAGGAAAAGAAAAGAGAAAAACCCTTATTTTTTCCCCTTCTCTCTCTCTCTCTCTCTCTCTCTCTCTTTGCCGACCTCACCAAGAAACCCAGCCCTAGCCGCACCAGCCCTAGGTCGCCCAAGCTCAGCCCGCTCTAACCCAGCCGCCCAGACGGGCCACACCCAGCCGCACAGACGCACCACACGCTGCCGCCCAGTGTCGCCCGTGAGTCGACCAAGCCGCCCAGATGCGTCCCCCATGCGTCGCCCAGCCGTCGCATGCCCTGCATCGCCCGATGTCGCTCGCTGCCGCCAAACCCCGTCGCTCGCGCCGCGCGCTGTTTCGCAGTCTAGATGCGTCGCGCGCTGCTCCGCAGCCCAGACGCGTCGTCCACGCGCGCCCGCTCCAGCACTTCTGCTAGCCTTGCAGTGCGCCCGCTCTAGCGCATCTGCTCTCCTTGCCGTGCGCCCGAGCCAGCGCCCTGCCTCGCCAGCGCCAGCGCCCAGCTCCCTGCATCACCAGCAGCGCCCATCCTGCCCCCTGGCTGCCGAGACTACTTGTCTTCGCGGTTGGTATTCCCGAGTCTTTTCTCTTTTGGACCCTAAGCTGCTGGTTGTTGTTTATTTAATTAAGATGCTTTATTAAATGCTTTGGTCGTTCGGGTTCGCTTGGGAGCTCGAGAGTTTCTTCTTGACATGTGATAACTATTTTTCCACTTGTTCCCAGGTAAGGATTTCTTACCGTGGTTGTGTGGACCCTGCGATGTATCATGATTGTGCCTTGTATGGTTGGTCATTGTTATGAGCATGTCAGCTATAGGACAGCTTGTGTCTGAAATCTTGCTAGCATGTTTGCTTGTTGTTCATGTTAGTGCCATGCTAGGTTTGTTCTTCCAGCATGTTGTTGATTCTTGTTTGAGTTCGTAGCATGTTTGCTAGGGTCTTCTTATCCTGGCATATCCTTGTTCCTGTTATATTTTGTTAGTTCCATGCTAGGGATAGGCAGGTGATCTATAGTGTAGAAGACTGTAGGGGTATCTAGTTTAGGTCCCGCTTGGGTAAGCCCCCGTTGGGCACCAATGCGGTGCCAGTGTAGGTAAGTCCCTGATGGGCACTACACTGTTCCCTTATGTGTAAGCCCCCGATGGGCATCATAAGATTGCTAGAGAGTGTAAGACCCCGATGGGCATCTCTGTGATCCTAGCTGGAGTAAGACCCTGATGGGCATCCGTATGTGTAAGACCCCGATGGGCATCCTTGTGTGTAATTCCCCGATGGGCATCACTGAGTCTAGCAGGTGTAAGACCCTGATGGGCATCCTTATGTGTAAGACCCCGATGGGCATCATCGCGTCCTAGGTTGTGTAAGACCCTGATGGGCGTCAAGGTGTAGAACCTAGTGTAGGTTGTGGTTGTAAGTCCTTGAATAGACAATTTCTAGATCGGCGATTAGCCTGAGACAACTTGTTACTTCTGAGCTCGTATTGGTTGCATGTATACTAGGGTGCTAGATGACTGATGTATCGTATTGTACCCCGATTGGGGACTCTTACTGAGTATGTTTATACTCACCCTTATTTGTGTGGTTTTTCCACCAAGTAACTTGGGACAGCACCAGGATGGCTAGCGGAGGGAGCTGATTGATCATGGGAACTGCCGGCACTCTGTCGTTTATTGTTTGCATTTATTTATTCAGCATGTAGATGGACAGGAGTCCTAGGGGAATGATGTTAAAGTTGTTTAAACTGTTTTGAATGTTCTTTTATAAATACTGGCCAGGCTTGTTTTACCTTGTTGGATTTGCTTTATCTAAATTGTTGGTTATGTTTTAAGTGTTCCCCGTTACCCTCATGTTTTGAAAAGTTTTAAATATGAGCACTAAACCGCTTGTTGAAATATTTAACTTGCATGCTGAGTGAGGACCTAGGTTTAGGACCGTATTTCAGGTCGGGTCCTTACAGTTGGTATCAGAGCCCAGAGTCATAGATTCTGTAGACTAACCTGCTTTGTAGGTTGTTGTCCCCATGATCATCAGCACTCCACGGCCGTCAGGTTTGTCTGAGTTCATTAAGCTAAGGGTTTTATTTTACAATACTACACCTAGTATACATGTGTTACCCCTGTTGGGTAGTGAGAATCCTAGAGTGGACTCGCTTTGTGTTTAGTGTAGATCGCTTATGCTGATTACACATTGAGGAGCAGGGACGCTTGGTGTAACGGCCCGGAATTTCATCCCGGTCTTCCCGGTTTGCCCCAGGGGCATTTTGGTAATTTGGTCGGGCCAACAGGGCCGGTTATGTCTTTTCCAATTGCCAAAACAATTATGAGATGGATTAAATGGGATTGGGAAGCTTGGTGAAGGTATTTGGGCTTGGTAAAAGGCAAAATTAAATAGGGAATTAAATAGCACGTCGAGCGAGATTCGAGCCATGGGCGCTTGGGAAGCTAGTTGGGTGTCATTGCCAATTGAGCCACAGAGCGCTCTTGTTAATCTATGCGCGCCATCTTGTACTTAAGCCGTGCTTCAAGGGATTTTTATTTAAAAGCAGAGTCGACCGAGTTTTCTTCCTCATTTCTTCTCCTTCTCCTTCGCGATTTTCTTCTCAGACCGACTGCACTTCTCCCTCGCGATTTCTCCCTCGCCGACCTCAACTCGTCGAAGTTCTCTTTCCATTTCGAAGTCGATTTTCATTCTCGAGCAGCCGGTAAGCTCTCTCCTTCTTCTTCTCCTCCGATTCCTTCAATTTTTCCCATGTTTCTGGTTTCGCCATTGCCGGCCGAGAAGAAGTGAATTGCTTGTAGGTTTCGTGCAGCTAGCCAATGGGAGACAACTAGCACCGGATTCGCCCGAGAAGAAGCTCCATTGTCGCACAATTCGTTTTCTCTTCCATCGCGCGCATCGCCGAGCCGCATCGCGCCAACTCGTCAGCCAGCTCGCCCCTCTATCGCGCGCAGAAGCCGCATCGCCAAGCCGAGTCCGCGCGGAGCCGAGCCCCAGCGTCGTGTCGCATGTCCTGCTCACCGAGCAGCGCCCCAGCGCCGGGTCGCGTGTTCTGTCGCCGAGCCGAGCCGAGTGAGTGCTCCCGAGCCGAGCCTAATTATTTTATTTAATTTAGATATTGTGTGCAATTGTGTTGTGCTTGTTAGGTTCCCGGTAGCTAGCTCGAGATCGTTCGCAGCTTAGGATTTCGTGTTAATCGCCTCCCCGACCAAGGTAAGGATTTCTTACCGAAGTTGTGTGGACCTTGCGATATATTATATGATTGCTGATTGATTGCTTGTTTGTGTTTATTGACATGTGTAGCTAAGTGCCCTATTCTGAATTCTCGACTGGCATGAATTCCTACGTTGTTTCTCATGTTAGTCCATGCTAGGTTGTTCCTTTCTGGCATGCTCATATTTGTTCTTGCTTCGTAGTATCATGCTAGGTTCGTTGTATTCTTATTGAGCACGTATTGAAATATATTGGATTGTTTGCTGATTGCTATGACAAGTTAGAGTGCAGGTAGATAGCATATTCCGGGTCGGGTGCATAACTAACCTTGCATCCCCAACAGGGACGTACGAGATGGTGCTCCGTCCCTGTTCCCGTTAGGGAATAGCTAACCCTAACGGCAGGCCCTGCAATCTTGGGTGAGGGTGGCAGACTGTTAAATGCCCCAACGGTCGGGATGATGACTTGGCATCGCCTCGTCCCCGGCAGTCGGCACGTCCTCAGCGTGTTCGGCCGTAGCCCTTGATTGCCACCTGTTAGGGCAAGGACGGCTTCCTGGTGTAAGCCTACCACGACCGGTTCCTTAGCCTCAGGTGCGGTGGAGCAGGCTGACATAGTTCACGTGTCCAAGTCTCACACCCCTATGTCAGTGACACCGATCCAAAGATTTAGTTAGGCGTGATGACTGGACATGGGCAGCTTGCCACTAGACCCGGCACCCCCCATAGTCTACAGTAGCACGCGGTGCGCGCTTAGGCTCATTACAGCACCGACCGGAGAGCTCCTCGGGATCTTGAGCTAGTGTACCTTTCATTCGACAGTAGACAGGCTGAGGCCGGGACTTGTTTCTCGTATAGGGCGTATTGTGTGGTGGATTGTGTGGTGGATTATTCCGGACTAAGACCCTGAGTTGGCATCCGAGGTCCAAGTATGGACTCAAGCTATGTGCTCTATTCTGTGTTTATATTCATAGCTTGCATACACTCATCTAGATGACCATGTATATCGTATTGTACCCCGGTTGGGGATTCTTACTGAGTAATTCGTTACTCACCCTTATTATTGTGGTTTTTCCACAGGTAACCGAGATGCGAGACAAGATGGCTGAAGGAGGAGCTGTGATCATGGGGACCAGCCATCAAACTCTGATTTTGTGTTATGACTCTTGTCTTTTATTTTCCCCTGAATGCATGTAGCCGGGCATAGAGCCCTACGAAGTTTCCTAAATGTTTTGTGGATTCCAGCTTTGTTGTATCTGGACAGGTTTTGAATGATCTTAATAAATCTCTGATCAGAGTAAACTTTGGAAATGTATTTATCTTGGAATAGGTGCTTGGAGACAGGGACAGGTTTCAGGAAAATTGTCTGGACTTTGAACTAAATGTTTGAATGTTTTGTTTTTAATTGGAATCCGAAATCATATTTGTATATTGTCCTTTACTTTGAATGCATGCATTGGGGTAAGGGCCCATTTAGAGCCCCATTCGGGTCGGGTCCTTACACTTGGTGAGGAGTTGGACTGTGCATGTTGTTGATGAGACCACGTCCAGGGTTGTCTAGACCCGTAGGCCACCTTTGGCCCTGGCAGTTGAGTTGCCAAGAGAAGGGGGTAGAGGCTAGCATGCCTTAGAGTGAGACTCCTTGAGCAGAGTGTGCTCCAGCCATGAGAGAATTGATGGCAGGTCTTTTGGCTATCAGAGAGCGGAGACCCAGGCGCAGATTGTAGCGCGTAGGGAGGAGTCCCGGGCACAGATAGCCCAGCTGGCAGAGTTTATTTAGGACACCCCCCCTAGTAGCTTCAGTAGCCCCAGAGGTTTCCGGAAGGGCTTGATCAGCAGGTTTATGCTGATAAGTTAGTTGGCGTTGATCGAGCCGCCAAGTCTGGCAAGTGGAAGCCTGTGGAGCTGGATGTTTTGAGACCTACTGCTAGCAGCGAGGTGGTTGGCCAGGATCGAGTTTATCATCCGAGTGTTGGAATGACCTGGTGTTCAGAGGCCGAGGTGTGCCGTTCTTGTGTTGTTTGATGCAACAGTGTGGTGGTGGAAGTCCCTTGTGAGAGGCAGACCAGCAGAGTCTCCACTAGCCACCCGGTCGATTGACAAGCTGCCAAGTTAGTAGCTTTTGAGGAAGATGTAGAGGCATCTTGTCCTCCTGCAAGCCTGCAGTCATTTTGCAGCCAGTTCTTTTAGTACCCTCGTAGCCAGGGTGTAGTGTGAAGTTTGCTTGTCAGGACTTAACCCATCCGTGGATTCTAGTTGGCTAGTAGAGAGAAGCACCTTGTGTTAGCATGTTCCAAGAGTGGAGCCAGGTGCTGCCACCCAAGGGTTGGCCTGAGTAATTGTTGAGCATCGAGTGAGATACAGGAGTGGGCCGTGGCTTGTCTGTTAGACGTGATGTCAGAGAGTAGACTACTCGAGTGTTGAGACTCTTGTGTTGAGTGCCATTGCCCTGTCACCTGGAGTATGACCTTCTCTACCCTCAGAGGGGCTTAAAGCCAGTAAAGGGATGTTAGTGTTGTAAAGGATGTAGTGCCTGTTGGCACCAAGCTTTGAGAGGAGGCCTAGATTCAGGCCAGTTGGCACTTTTTGTGCAGGTGGTTCCAGGACCCGCCCGGGGTTTAGCATCCCCACTAGTATTGTACCCATTTCCTGAGATGGCACCTGTTTGGGCTGCATAAGAGATCTAGCTCGGTGGTAGTCAGAGAACTACAAGTGTGAGGTCGTTCGAGGGATAAGTAGAAGCCTTTCAGGGTCACCGAGAGTGGGGTACAAGGATGTTGTTGGTTGTTAAGTGCTAGCGCGTCTGAGTTCTCGCGCCTGTGTGGTGGGCTTGTGAGCCAGATGGATGGTAGTGTGATTTGACTACCCTGGAGTACCCTAATATGAGTAGAGTTGGCATCGATGATGCGTGGTTGATCCAGTGTTAGAGCCATGAGTTGGATGGTTGATCGGAGCACGTTTAGTGGACCATTGGTATGAGGTAAGTTAGCTTGGTGTGGCTATGCTCTTGTTGAGTGAGTTGACCAATGTGTCGTTTTGTGGTGAGTTGACCAATGTGTCGTTTTGTGGTGAGTTGACCCCTAGAGGGTTTGAACTCTTGTTGCTCCCTTGCTGGTTGTGGCTCTGTTTGGAGGCAAAAGATGCCTTGTGTGAGAGTTCTTGTTGGATCTTAAGGAATCTAGTTGGAGTTGTACACGTCGGTGTACTTTTGCATAGCTCATTCCGTGATGTATGTTTGGGTGTAACGGCTCAGTTTTCTATCCCGGTTCTCGAGGAGCTTCCGGTTCAGATTCAGTGGTTCGGTTGGGCCGTTAGAGCAGTTTTGACCCTTAGGGGTATTTTGGTCTTTTTGCTCCCCAGACAGGATTTGTAGATTTTCAGGGATTCGTTTGGGAGTTCGGTTGTGTTTTGGGTTTTGGGCAAAGTGATGGTTGTTTGGGTGTTTCCTTCAGGATTCGAGCCTGGGCCCTTGGTGTTAATTTGGGAGGTTGATTTAAGTGAGGTTTATTGATTGGAAATGGTTGCTTCAGTCGGGTCTCGAAGGAGGAAGCCGGGAAATGGGATTTAAGGATTTTTAGAATTTGGATAAAAATGGATAAGGATGGAAAATAAGGATAAAAAGAAAAAGGAAATTTCTTTTTTTTATTTAAAATCCTATTTTCCTTTTTATTTTTCCCATTTTCCCCAAAATTCCCTTTTCTCTCCCTTTCTCTCTCCTCCAGCCCGAGCAGCCCCTTGGTCGCCCATGCCCAAGCCAGACCGAGCCCCCTGGCCGCCCAGCTCACCTAACCCCAGAGCCCAGCTCGCCCACGCGCCGAGCCCAGCCCCAGCTCGCCCTGCCCTGTGCCGCGTCGTCCAGGTCGAACCCGCGTTGCCCGACCTCGCCCAGGTCCGTGTCGCCCAGCTGCGCACTATGCCGAGCCACGCACAGTGTCGCGTCGCAGTCCCCCGCACAGTGTCGTGTCAGCCCGAGCGCCCCGCGCGCGCGTCCCTGTTGCTTGCCGAGCTTGCTCCCGCGCGTCGTTTCCTGTGCCGAGCCGCGCCGCGGGTCGTCGCCCAGCCGAGCTCGAGAACGCGCCCGCGCGCCCTTGCCTCACCTCAGCTCGCCCGAGCGCAGCCTCCGCTGTAAGGGACCGACCCGAATGGGCACTAAATGGGCCCTTACCCCAATGCATGCATTCAAAGTAAAGGACATTTAAACCAGACATGATTTCGGATTCCAATTAAAACAAAAACATTCAAAATAACCCCTTTAAAAACTAGACAATTTCCCTGGAACCTGTCCCTGTTTCCAAACACCTGTTCCAAGATAAATACATTTCCAAAGTTTACTCTGATCAGAGATTTACTAAAAACCATTCAAAACCTGTTCAGATACAAAATGTTGGAATCCACAAATATTTACAAAACATCCTAGGGCTCCGTGCCCGGCTACATGCATTCAGGGGAAAACAAAACATAAAGAGTCATAATACAAAAATCAGAGTTGGAAGACTGGGCCCCATGATCACAGCTCCTCCTTCATGCATCCTGTCGCGCACCACGGTTACCTGTGGAAAACCACAAAATAAGGGTGAGTAACGAATTACTCAGTAAGAATCCCCAACCGGGGTACAATACGATATACATGGTCATCTTGATGAATGTATGCAAGCTATGAGTATAAACATAGAATAGAGCACATAGCTTAGCCCACACTTGGGCCTCGAATGCCAATTTAGGGTCTTAGTCCGGAATAATAACACCACACAGTCCAATACACAAGTCGCCCTATACGAGAAACAAGTCTCGGCCTCAGCCTGTCTACTGTCGACGAAAGGTACACTGGCTCACAATCCCGAGGAGCTCTCGATCGGTTGTAATGAGCGTAAGCATGCACCGCGTGCTACTGCAGACCATGGGGGGTTGTCGGGTCTAGAGGCAACCTGCCCATGTCCAGTCACCACGCCTAACTAAATCTTTGGATCGGTGTCACTGACATTGGGGTGTGAGACTTGGACACGTAAACTATGTCAGCCTGAACCACCGCACCTGGGGCCCAGGAACGGTCGTGGTAGGCTTACACTAGGAAGCCGTCCTTGCCTTAACAGGTGGCAATCAGGGGCTACTGCCAAACATGCTGAGGACATGCCGGCTGCCGGGGATGAGGCAATGCCAAGTCATTATCCCGACCGTTGGGGCATTTAACAGTCTGCCACCCTCACCCAAGATTGCAGGGCCTACCGCTTGGGTTAGCTAATCCCTCACGGGGTCTAGGGACGGAATGACTTGCTCGACGTCCCTGCCATGGATGCAAGGTACTTTATGCATCGGGCCGGATGATGCTATCTACCGCAATTCTAACTCGCCTAGCAAAGCGACAAACAATTCCATAAAATCCAATACGTGCTCAATAAGAATACAACGAGCCTAGCATGATACTACGAAGCAAGGAACAGATACGAGCATGCTAGAAAGGAACAACCTAGCATGGATTAACATGAGAATTAGTCAGGAAAAACATGCTAATCGGGAATTCAGAATTGAGTACCTAGCTATACATGTCAATAAACACAAACAAGCAATCAATCAGCAATCGCATAATATATCGCAGGGTCCACACAACTCCAATAAGAAATCCTTACCTTGGTCGGGGACGTTTGACACGAAAACCTAAGCGGCGAACGAACCCGAACTAGCTACCGAGGACCTATCAATCACAATAAAAATCACACAATATGTAACGGCCCAGGTTTTCATCCCGGTCTTCCAGGTATGCCTTAGGGGTATTTTGGTAATTTGGTTGGGCCGTCAGGGCCGTTTATGTCTTTTTCCAGTTGCTAAAATTATTAGATGGTCTTATGTAAGTTTTCGAGGCTTTGTGGTGGTGTTTGGGCATGGGGAGATGCAAAAAGAAAATTAGGAGTTAAAGATGTGTTTGGTGGGTTTCAAACCCAAGTGGTGCAGAGAAAGTCGGTGGGTGGTGTGGCAGTTGAGCCACCAGTGTTTTTGTTACTCTCTCATGACATATCTTGGTTAGCCTTGAGTTCTTTGGGTTTTGGTGCATTTGATTAAATGAAAGAAAATTAGGTTTTGTTATGTCTTCTTCTCCAAACCCCCATGGCCGCCCAACCCTTTTTCTCTCTAGCCATCTTGCGTGAGTCTTCTCCGAGAGTCCTCGAGTGTCGTTCAGCCAGCCAGCAGCCAGCCAGTAGCGGCGGCTGGTCAGCGGTCAGCGGCCAGATCACACCGGCAGCCCAGCAGCCAAAGGCAGCCAGCGCCCAGAGCGCCAGCGCGCCCAAAGAAGACGCAGCCGAGCCGTCGCGCGCGGCACCGATCCGCGCGTCCGTCGCGTCGCGGCCGCCGCCGCCGCGATCGCACCTTTCACCGCGCGCGCCCAGCGCTCGCCATCGCCGGCCGATCTCGCGTCGCGTCGCGGCCAGCGCCCGTCGTCGCGTCTCGCGCCAGCGCCCCTCCACGTTTGTGCCCGTGCCCGTCCGCGCGTGCCGTACCCAGCAGCGTCGCGCCTAGCGCGCCATCGAACCCACTGTCCTGTGTCGTGCGCCCGGCCAGCGCCCAGTGTGCGCCCATTTGCCGCCATCAGCGCCCATTCGTGCCAAAGCGCCCCCGCCCCCGCCGCTTTGCCGCCCGTCGCGTGTCAGCCGCATCGCGTGAGTTACTTCCGAGCCGAGCCCTATTTATTTTATTATATTTAAGCCTTTAGAGTGTGATTTCTATTGTGTTTGTTAGGTTCTCGTTAGCTAGCTCGAGATCGATCGCAGCTTAGGATTTTGTGTGTAGTTGCCTCCCGGCCAGGTAAGGATTTCTTACCGGAGTTGTGTGGACCCTGCGATGTTCTTTGTGATTGTTGTTTGTATGTTTGTTTGTGATTATCAGCATGTTTAGTTTAGGTGCTCTGTTCTGAATTCCGACTGGCATGACTTCGTATGTTGTTCTCTCATGTTAGTCCATGCTAGGTTGTTCCTTTCTGGCATGCTCGTATCTGTTCTTGCTCCGTAGTATCATGCTAGGTTCGTTGTATTCTTTTTTAGCACGTATGGGATTGTATTGGATTGTTTCTTGATTGTTAAAGCGGAGTTAGAATTTAGGTAGATAGCATCATCGGGCTTTGATGCATAAAGTATCTTGCATCCATGGCAAGGGCGTTCGAGACAGATTCTCCGTCCTTGGACCCCGTGAGGATTAGCTATCCCAACCGGTAGGCCCCGCAATCTTGGGTGAGGTGGTAGTCTAAGCGATGCCCCAGCGGTCGGGATGATGACTTGGCAATGCCTAGTCCGGCGGGCGGCACGTCCTCGGCGTGTTCGGCGGTAGCTCTTGATTGCCACTGTTAAGGTAAGGGCGGCTTCTGGTGTAAGCCTACCACGACCGTTCCTTAGCCTCGGTGCGGTGGTACGGTGACATAGTTCACGTGTCCGGTCTCACACCCCTATGTCGGTGACACCGATCTAGAGATTTAGTTAGGCGTGGTATCCGGATATGGGCGACTTGCCACTAGACCCGGCACCCCCATAGTCTGTAGAAGCACGCGGTGCATGCTTACGCTCATTCTGGCGCCGACGGGAGAGCTCCTCGGGATCTTGAGCTAGTGCACCTTTCATTCGACGATGAGAGCAGAGGGAGGACTTGTTTCTCGTATAGGGCGATTTGTGTGGTTATGGTAGTTAATTCCGGACTAAGACCACGAGTTGGCATCCGAGGTCCAAGTGTGGACTTAAGCTATGTGCTCTATTACGTGTTTATATTCATAGCTTGCATACACTCATCTAGATGACCATGTACATCGTATTTGTACCCCGGTTGGGGATTCTTCTTGAGTAATTCGTTACTCACCCTTATTTTGTGGTTTTCCACAGGTAACCAGCAAGGTGCGAGACAGGATGGTGAAAGAGGAGCTGTGATCATGGGAACCTCTTTGTCGTCTCGACTTTTTATTTCTATGACTCTTGTCTTTTATTTTCCCCTGAATGCATGTAGCCGGGCACGGAGCCCTAGGATGTTTTTCTGAATGTTTTTATGGATTCCAGCTTTGTTGTATTTGAGGATTGTTTCAAATGTTTTAATAAATCTCTGATCAGAGTATGCGTTTAGAAATGTATTTGCCTTGAAACAGGTGCTTGGAAACAGGGACAGGTTTCAGCAATCTATTTGATTTCTGATTGAATCTCTTTTGTTTTGTTTTAATTGGGAATCCAAAAACTAAATTGCATATTGTTCTTTACTTTGAATGCATGCATTGGGGTAAAGACCTATTTAGAGCCCCTTTTGGGTTGGGTCTTTACAGTTGGTATCAGAGCTCAGAGTCATAGATTCTGTAGACTGACCTTTTGTTGTAGGTCATTTTCCCCATGATCACCAGCACTCCGACAGTCATCAGGTACGCCTAAGTTTACTGTTTTTTTTAAAAGGGTTAAGAATTTACAATACCTTTCATCTAGTGTATGCCTTGTTTTGTGTTGTGGAGCGGAGACGAGCAGGTTCTGACTTGTCGTTGGTTTGGGTTTAGAGCGCCATCATGCCAACTTCCCACAGTGTAAGGAGTATCTTTGCAACTTGTCAGGGTATCCAGATAGATTCAAATACCACTGGGATATCGTCCCAGAGGGAAGTAGAGATTAGACTCTCGTAGGCCCTTGTGGTGTGGCCCAGCTTTTAGTTTTCCCCTAGTGAGAGGGTGAAGGTGTTTTGCCCTGGAGTACCACTCCAGGAGAGGAGTTAGCTTTGGCTTTTGCTCATGTTGATGCTTGTGGAGCAGGTCCTAGTGTGGACTAGCCTGGGTAGTTCAGGTGTTGATCTTGAACCTTAGCAGATGGTTGATTGCCCGGTGAGTAGGCTGCAGAGTTGGTAGCCGAGGTGGTTCTTTGAGACATCCTTGTTCTCCTGTAAGTGTTGTTGTTTTGCGGCTAGTAAGTCGGAACCCCGTGGTTAAGGGTGCGTGGCGAGTGTTCCCATCGGACGTGATCCGTTGGTGGTTTCCCAGGTTATGCTGGTAGAGTTGAGCACTCTTCTTATGGTGAGCCCCTAGAGTAGAGCTAGCTGCTGCATGTTGAGAGAGCTGGCCAGAGTTTTGTTGAGCATCATGTGGAGATGCAAGATTAGGCAGTGATACTGCGGTTTGATGAGATGCCTTAGGCATGGTTGTTTGAGTTTGAGCCGTGTATGCCTAGCCATAGTTTGTCACTTGAGGTTGTGACCTTGCTGGCCCCATTTGTAGTAAGATGTGGATTTGGTAATAGCGGCACTTGAGGTGCATTGGTTGGTGTGCCGCCTTGGCACTAAGTCTGGTTTAGGCTTGAGTTTGGCATGGGTATAGCAGATGGTTCTATGACCGTCCGGAGTTCAGCACACTTCTTTAGCCATTGGATCCATTTATGGAAAATGCACTTGTTTAGGTCGTGCAAGAGGGCTAGTTCAGTGGTAGTCGAAGGACTACAAGTGAAAGGATGTTTGAGAGGAGCTGGAGCCTCTTCCCAGTGTTACTGGGGGTTGAGTAAGTCAGCAGGTTGGCGGTTGGTAAGTGTTAGTGCGTGTGAGTCTCACGCTAGTGCTAAGGCCAAGAGATCTTTGTGGTTGGTAGTGCGGTCCACTACCTTCGGGTGCCTAAACCTGAGTTTAGTGAGCATTGTAGATGCGAGTTCGGTCCAGCAGATGGACCATGAGTTGGATGCTCACGAGATGAGTCGGTTGTTCATGAGGTGAGTCGGATGCCCTCGAGATGAGTTGGGTGCCCATGAGATGAGTTGGTTGTTCATGAGGTGAGTTGGATGCCTATGAGATGAGCTGGATGCCTATGAGGCGAGTTGGATGCCTATGAGATGAGCTGGCTGCCTATGAGGCGAGTTGGATGCCTATGAGATGAGTAGGATGCCTTATGAGAGGAGTTGGACGGATTATGTGTAAGAACACTTGGTAGGGGCTTGGTATAAAGTAAGTTCGGTTTGGCATTGTTATGCTTTAGTAGAGCAAGGTTGCATGACTTTGAGTATCGTGTGGAGATGGAACTTTTGGTGTTCCTTTGGTTGATTGTATCTCTGCGAGGAAGTTAGTGTTGCCTTTTGGAAAGCACACTGTTAGTCTTGGATCTCTGAAGGAAGGTTGAGAGTTGTGCACACAAGTGTGTTTTCGTGTAGTTTGTTCTAGCGGCAAGAGTTCCGAGAACCATGTAGGGTTTGCATTGGAGAAGCGGGTGCTCAGTTCTTGGAGAAGTTGGACTCGGTGGATGTTGTAAGGATTTAGTTGAGGTTGTAAGGATCACAGTGCTCGTAGTTGGGTTGTTGCTTAGGCAAGTTTGTTAAGTTGAACCTAAGCTTGGTTGGTGGAACCTCTTGTTGTTCATGGTTAGAGTTCGGATGGTGCTTGAACAAATGGTGGTTGTAGTGAAGCCGCGTAGTTCTGTTCGTAGTTGCTAAGAGTGTTGCTCGAAATCCTTACCCCGGGTGGAAGCTACGTTGTGGTGATGCTTTGAGTAGGAGGATGACACATTACAAGCGTTTTTTTGTCTTTGTGGTTTCGAGGTTGGAGCGAGGCGGCGTGGTTGTGATCTTTGGGAAAAGGAGTTGTTTGTTCAGAGCGGTTGGTTGTTAGACCGTTAGGCGGCGGTGTGTGTCGAGGGTTGTCGAAGAACCCTAGTTGTGGAGAGCCTCACGAGCTCGGTCGGACCAGTGTAGTGAGTTTAGTTGGCAAGCCGCAGTCGAGTAGTTTTTAGCCTCGGGTGAGTTCTTTGGCGATTTTGGTAGGCTAGCAAGCCAGAGTTTGTTTGGAGTAGAGTCCGGATTTGGTTCCGGTGTGGTGGCAAATTGGTGCTTGATGTTGGCCAAGGTGTGGTTTTCGAATTGCTAAGGAGTTAGCCTTGTTCGTAGGTAAGTGGTTTGCCTTGTAGGATGTCTCTCCTGTTCCCAGAGTTTGAGAGTGCCCTCATTTGGTGTTGGAGGGCGAGTCTTTGCTTGTTCGTGGTCGGCGGTCCAGTCTGTGGTGGACCCCCTGTTGTTGCCTCAGTGAGAGTTGGATGTTGTGCTTAGCTGAGCAAGTTAGCGAGCGTTTGTGGAGCTCTCTGTTCTTCGGATGTCTGCTTGTAAGGATCTGTTTCCTTTTTGGAGTTGTCGGATTATCCCTTGGTCTTGGACTTGGCGGTAGTGGTGTTAATAGGTGGAAAGTCTGTTGGCCACCTGAAAGCAATTGTTTGTCTAGTTAAGCGGACTCTTGAGTGGTGTTACGGAAGTTGCTGCGTAAGAGTTATTCGCCTCCTATGAGTGTTTGGCCTAGTTGGCTAAGGTTTGTGTGTTGGCTTGGAAGTTGTTGCACCTTTGTAGTTGAAGGCCCCTTTGTTTCATTGTGGATGAGGTTGCACCTTTGTGGCTGGATTAGGTGCGGACTTATTGAGGATCCTTTTTGGCTAGTGTAGCTTGCACTCTGCGGCCATTGTTGGTATTCTTGTTCTTGGTAGTTGGTGTTGACTAGGTAGTGGAGTTCCGTTTATGAAGTTTTGGTGGGAAGGTGCATTAAGCCTAAGCTTGAGGGTTAAGCTGTATGTGTTATCGTTTGGACTTGTGAGATGTGTTTCATATTTGAGGCGAGCTTTGTTCCGTTGTTTGCATGGAGGTAAGTTTAGTGGATGGAGCCCTCTGGGGGCCTGGTTGTTTGCGAGTTGTCTTGCCCGACTAGTGATTTGAATCGAGCTAGAGATGAGTGGATTGGCATAGCTATGCGGTTTGTAGTTGTTTGAGCTTCCTAGTTCGTAGCACTCAAGTTGTTGGATTGTAAGTTTCCGTGTGGGAGCTGTCAGCTAGTTGAGGTTTTTGTGTGAGTTCGGATTTTTGGAGGATTGACTTCAGTAGCTAGAGCTCGCACCTCGGTTGGTGTGCAGATGCCATTTCTATGGAGTAGAGGCATGTCAGTTTCAGGTTGGAGACGTTGCCATTAGGGTGTGGCAACAAAGGTTTGTTGTAGGCAGTGCGTGGGCGAACCGTGGTTCAGGAGAGTGTTCTTAGAGGCTTATGAGCCGAGTGTAGTTTCTGTAGTGTTTTCACCCTTTTTGTCCGATGGTCTTTTGGGAGGAGTGAGCCAGATCCTTCGGAGCTTGTGGCGAGTTGGTGTTTCCGTGATTAGGCTGGGGGAGACCGGTGTGGTTTTAGGAGGTTGCCTTGGGTTGCAGTTCTCGTGATCGATTCTTGTGGGTTCCATTGAGGCATTGTATGGTAAGTGTTGCGAGTCTTTAGTCTTTGTGAGAAAAGGTTGGTGGCCGTCGGTGTTGTTTTGGGTCTGTGTTCTGCTGCAGTTGACCAGAGGTGTTGTGCGGGAGAGTTGAGCTCGTTTGTGGTTAGCTCAGAGAGCAGCGAGAAAAGTTCGCCGATGTTCGGCGTCGAGTTTTAGAGTTTGAGGTTGGACGGACTCATGTTTCAAGGTTGCATCGATGCTAGGTGCGTTGAGGTTTGTAAGTAGTGTTGGGGTTTTGTAAGCGAGGAAGTTGAGTCCCGGTTGTCGGTCCGTTTTGAGATTCTCGAGAAGATTGGCGAGTTGCTTATCGGTTAGCGATTCCTGTCATTGGCAGTGTGCCTGATGTTTTTATGTATTGAGGTTGGGGCGGTATGTGCCGGACCCCCTTTGCTTATTGAGGACGTTGAGCCTTTGCGGTGAGTGAGGGTTTGAGCTTGAGGAAGCATGTGAGTATTCGGTCTTGAGGCGAAGGCGTTGCGGCCGTAAGATCCGTTTGGTAAAAGTTCAATGGAGGAGTCGAGTTCAGAGGAGGCGCTCGTCAGCGGGAAGGGCGGGATGAGATTGCGATATCTTGAAAGTTGTTTTGATCTTAAGGACTTTCGAGGACGAAAGTCATAAAAAGGAGGAATATTATAGCGGCCCGAGTTTTCATCCGGTCTTCGGTATGCCCTAGGGGTATTTTGGTAATTTGGTTGGGCCTTGAGGCCGTTTATATCTTTTTCAGTTGCTAAAATTATTAGATGGTCTTATGTAAGTTTTCGAGGCTTTGTGGTGGTGTTTGGGCATGGGGAGATGCAAAAGAAAATTAGGAGTTAAAGATGTGTTTGGTGGGTTTTGAACCCAAGTGGTATGGGAAGTCGGTGGGTGGTGTGGCGGTTGAGCCACCAGTGTTTTTGTTACTCTCTCCACACAGCATATCTTGGTTAGCCTTGAGTTCTTGGGTTTTGGTGCATTTGATTAAATGAAAGAAAATTAGGTTTTGTTATGTCTTCTTCTCCAAACCCCCATGGCCGGCCAACCCTTTTTCTCTCTAGCCATCTTGCGTGAGTCTTCTCCGAGAGTCCTCGAGTGTCGTTCGCCAGCCAGCCAAGCGGCCAGCCAAAAAGCGGCCGGTCGGCGGCCAGCCCGATCGCACCAGCGACCCAGCGCCAGCCAGCAGTCGCCCAGACGCCAGCGCCGGCCGTCGCTTACTTGCCAAGCAGAGGCGTCGCGGCACCGATCCGCCCGTCCGTCGCGTCGCGCCGCCGCGATCGCACCTTTCGCCGCGCGCGCGCCCGCGCGAGCCTCGCCATCGCCGGCCGAGCTTCGCGCGTCGCATCGCGGCCCAGCGCCGTCATCCGCGTCTCGCGCGCGCGCGCGCCTCTGCGTCTGCGCGCTGTGCCCGTCCTCGTGCCGTCCCAGCCGTCCGCGCCTAGCGCGCCATCCGCGCGCCCGCGCTGCGCGTCCGTGCGCGCGGCAGCGCTCGATGTGCGCCCATTTGCCGCCCATCCAGCGCCGATCAGCGCCCGCGCGCCCAGCCCAGCGCGCTGCCGCCGCGTCGTCTGCCTGCCCGTCCGCGTGTCAGCCGCATTGCGTGAGTTGCTCCCGAGCCGAGCCCTATTTATTTTATTATATTTAAGCCTTTAGAGTGTGATTTCTATTGTGTTTGTTAGGTTCTCGTTAGCTAGCTCGGGATCGATCGCGGCTTAGGATTTTGTGTGTAGTTGCCTCCGGCCAAGTAAGGATTTTTCTTACAGGAGTTGTGTGGACCTGCGATGTTCTTTGTGATTGTTGTTTGTATGTTTGTTTGTGATTATCGGCATGTTTAGTTTAGGTGCTCTGTTGCGAATTCCGACCGCATGACCGTATGTTGTTCTCTCATGTTAGTCCATGCTAGGTTGTTCCTTTACGGCATGCTCGTATACTGTTCTTGCTCCGTAGTATCATGCTAGGTTCGTTGTATTCTTTTTAGCACGTATGGAATTGTATTGGATTGTTTCTTTGATTGTTAAGGCGAGTTAGAATTCGGGTAGATAGCATCATCGGGCACGATGCATAAAGTATCTTGCATCCATGGCAAGGGCGTTCGAGACAGTTCTCGTCCTTGGACCCGTGAGGATTAGCTATCCCAACCGGTAGGCCCCGCAATCTTGGGTGAGGGTGGTAGTCTAAGCGATGCCCCAGCGGTCGGGATGATGACTTGGCAATGCCTAGTCCCCGGCGGTGCGCACGTCCTCGGCGTGTTCGCGAGTAGCCCTTGATTGCCACTGTTAAGGTAAGGGCGGCTTCACGGTGTAAGCCTACCACGACCCGTTCCTTAGCCTCGAGTGCGGTGGTACTGGTGACATAGTTCACATGTCCAGTCTCACACACCCTATGTCGGTGACACCGATCCGAGATTTAGTTAGGCGTGGTATCCGGATATGGGCGACTTGCCACTAGACCCGGCACCCCATAGTGCTGTAGAAGCACGCGGTGCATGCTTACGCTCATTCTGACGCGCCGACCGGAGAGCTCCTCGGGATCTTGAGCTAGTGCACCTTTCATTTCGATAGTAAGCAGTGAGGCGGGACTTGTTTCTCGTATAGGGCGATTTGTGTGGTTATGGTAGTTAATTAGGACTAAGACCCGAGTTGGCATCCGAGGTCCAAGTGTGGACTTAAGCTATGTGCTCTATTACGTGTTTATATTCATAGCTTGCATACACTCATCTAGATGACCATGTACATCGTATTGTACCCCGGTTGGGGATTCTTCTTGAGTAATTCGTTACTCACCCTTATTTTGTGGTTTTCCACGGGTAACCAAGGTGCGAGCAGGATAGTGAAGGAGGAGCTGTGATCATGGGAACTGCTTTGTCGTCTCTCGACTTTTTATTTCTATGACTCTTGTCTTTATTTTCCCTGAATGCATGTAGCAAGGCACACGAGCCCTAGGATGTTTTTCTGAATGTTCTTATGGATTCAGCTTTGTTGTATTTGAGGATTGTTTCAAATGTTTTAATAAATCTCGATCGAGTATGCGTTTAGAAATGTATTTGCCTTGAAGCAGTGCTTGGAAACGAGGGGCGAGTTTGACAATCTATTTGATTTACGATTGAATATCTTTTGTTTTATTTTAATTGGGAATCCAAAAACTAAATTGCATATTGTTCTTTACTTTGAATGCATGCATTGGGGTAAAGACCTATTTAGAGCCCCTTTTGGGTTGGGTCTTTACACAATAGGCCTAAATATAATAAAATAAACGAGGCTCAGCTCGGGAGCAACTCACGAGGCACGACGAACGCACGAACGAGCCGCCGACTGACGAACGGGCAAAGAACGGGGTGGCTCGGCGCGCCGGAAGCGCAGCAGGCGCGCGTGGCGCGCCGCGCGAGAGGCGGAGTCTTGCTGGGGGCGCATCGCGTCGTGCGGCGAACAGGGCGTTGGTGATGCGGCTCGGCTTGGCGCTGGCGAAAACGCGCGCGCCTTTGACGCGAGCGAGCTGGCGACTGGGGCGCTTCGGCGCGCGGCGTGACACGGCGAGGCTGCAGCAATGGCAGAGCACGAAACAACGAGGCGAACGAGGCGATGAAGAGGAAACGAATTCGAGTGATCCGAGAGGATTCGTCGAGTGATTCTTTGATGGCGAACTCCCCTACACTAGTTTGCACAAAACCCATACCTCAAATCACCTCGACTCGGCCGGAAAACGAAGCCCAGAAGCAGGGGAGCGACGATCTCGGCGAGATGGCGCGATTCCGGCGACGATGGAGCTTCTACACGGACGAATCCATCTCGGCTAGCTGCACAGAACATCGCACACACACAAATTACTTCGACTCCGCCGGAACACTAGAAATCGGAACAGAGGTGACGGAATTGGGGGAGAAAAAGAAGAAGAAGAAGAAGAAGAAATGAAAGCTTACCGGAGGAACGAACGGCTAGAGAGCTCCGCGGGTGGAGTCGGCGAGGAGCAAAACGCCAAGAGGCATACTGGTCGGTCGAAGGAAGGATCGCAAGAGCGAAGGAGAAAAATGGGGAGAAGGCTTCGGGCTGCTCTGTTTTAAACCAAAACTCAGCTCAAACCAGCTTATATACAAGGTCGCGCGATTAAGTTAACAAACACGCCCAGTGGTTCGGCTGGCAGCGCCCCCTGCCTAGCATGTAGCACGTCCTTGGCTCGAATCTCACTCGACGCGTTTTTTAATTCCCTATTTATTTTTACCTTTTCCCAAGCCCAAATGTCTTCACCAAAATTCTCGATCCCATTCAAATAGACTCATAATTTTTCTGGCAATTAACAATTACATAACAAGCCCCGCTACCGACTAAAATTACCAAAATGCCCCTAGGCCTCCCGGGAAGACCGGGATGAAATTTTCGGGCCGTTACAATATTCCCCCCTTATAAGACTTTCGTCCTCGAAAGTCACTTAAGATTGGAACAGCTCGGGATACTGCAATCTCATCTCATCCTCTCGCTCCCAAGTGGCTTCCTCTGAACTCTGACTCTTCCACTGAACTTTTACCAACCCGATTTCACGAGTACGCAGTGTCTTTGCCTCAAAAGCAAGAATCCCCACTGGCTTTTCCTCGAAGCTCAAATCTTCATTCAGCTGCAACGGCTCAAAATTACCAATGTGCGACGGGTCCGGCACGTACTGTCTCAACATCGAAACATGAAAAACCACTGTGCACTGCCGACAATGACGGAGGCAAGGCTAATCGATAAGCAACCTTGCCGATCTTCTCCAGAATCACAACGGGCCAACAAAATGGGGACTCAGCTTTCCACGCTTGCCAAACCTCAAACTCCAAATCCCGACGCCGAACATCGGCGTAACTCTCTCTATCGCCGCTCGAGTTTGTCAACATACGAGCTCTAATCTTACACGCGGCACCATTGGTCAGCTGCGCAGCAACTCGGGACCCAAAACACGCCTATCACCAACCTCTTCCCGAAACACGGGAGATCGGCAACGCTTACCATACAAAGCCTCGAATGGAGCCATCAGACCGTCGATCGATAATCGTTGTTATATGCAAACTTCATCGAATCTGATATCTGGTCCCAACTGCCCGGGAAATCCAACACACAAGCCCTCGAATCACGGTCAGACACAATCCTCACAGGCACATCATGATAACGAATGATCTGCTCCAAAAACAACTGCGCCCACTGTTCCACGGTGTAAGTGTCTCTACCGGGAATGAAGTGTGCGCTCTTAGTCAATCGATCGACTATCACCCAAATCTGAGAGAACTTCCTCGGAGTTCTCGGCAAACCAGAAATAAAGTCCATGGAGATCTCTTCCCATTTCCACTGAGGTATACTCAGCGACTGCAACAAACCGGCTGGTCTCTGCCTGGGTGCCTTCACTTGCTGACAAGTGAGACATCGACTGACAAACTCCGCGACATTTCTTTTCATACCCATCCACCAGAATGTCTGCTTAAGATCCTGATACATCTTGGTACCCCCGGGGTGCCAAGCAAACGGAGAACTGTGGGCCTCTGAGAGCAACTCTGTTCTCAATCCCGCAACATCGGAACACACATAACCGGCCTCAGACGTCATTGCTATGTCGGTGAATACACAAAGTCAAAACCTCCATCAGCACTAACTCTGTCACCCAATTTCTTAAGTGCGGGGTCACTCAGCTGACTATCAATAATCCGTTGTCAACTGAGCTACTCTGGCAGTAACCTCACCCAACAACACTGCAATCTCAGCCCGCTCGAACTCTCTCCTTAATCTGGGCTGGGAACTCAACAATACCGCGGAGTGCGATGTCTTCCTACTCAAAGCATCAACTACAACATTTGCTTTGCCCGGATGGTACAAAATCTCGCAGTCATAATCTTTCACCAACTCTAACCATCTCCTCTGCCTCATATTCAGCTCCTTCTGAGTAAACAGATACTTGAGGCTCTGGTGATCGGTAAACATCTGGATCCGCTCACCCACGGTGTAATGCCTCCAAATCTTGATTGCAAACACCATCGCCGCCAACTCCATATCATGAGTCGGATAGTTCTGCTCATATGGCTTCAGTTGACGGGAAGCATAAGCAATGACCTTCCCGTGCTGCATCAACACACAACCCAACACGAACTTGGAAGCATAATTGTAAACCACGAAACCACTTGTCCCCCAAGAGGCGCCAACACAGTGCTTTGGAGTCAAACTGCGCTTGAGCCTGGCAAAGCTCTCATCACACCTACCGTCCCAAACAAACTCGACACCCTTCCTCGTCGGACGAGTGAGGGGCGAGGCTATGGCGGAAAAAGTCTTTAACAAACCGACGGTAGTAACCTGCCAAACCTAGAAAGAAACAGCTCCTATGAGCAGACAACCGAAGAACAGAGAGCTCCACATACACTCATTGTCTTGCTCCACTAAAGCAACAAGATCAAAATCTCACGGGGTAGCAACAGGGGTCTACCACGGATTGAACCTCCAAATACCAACGGGGCAACTCTCAACCTCCTGGAAACAGGAAGACAATCAACAGGGCACGAACCATTCTCCCCACGAGCAAACTGACTTCTAGAAATTCCAATCCACACCTTGGTCAATCACCAAGCATCAACTTGTTCCCACACCGGAACCAATCCGGACTCTACTCCAACAAAAACTAACTTGCTAGGCTACCAAGACGCCAACAACTCACCCGAGGCTACAAACTACACGGCTTCAACTTGCCAACCGCAACTCACTACTTTGGCCTGACTGAGCTCTAGAGAGGCTCTCCACAACCTAGGGTTCTCCGACAACCCTCGACACCCACTGCCAACTAACGGACTAACAACCAACTGCCTGAACAAACAACAACTCCATTTTCTAGCAACACAACCGTGCTGGCCAACTCCAACTCCTTTGGAACCAAGAGGACCAAAGCGCTACCGAATGCGTCATCCTCCTACTCGGGACGTCAATCACAACATAACTTCTACCCAAGGAAGGATCCGAACAACTCTCTCAGTCATGACGATCAACAAGAAGATCCGCCAACCAAGCTTAGGTCCACTTAAAAAATCTTACCTAAGCAACAACCTGATACCACTAGCATGGTATCCTTACCACCTCACTAAAGCCTTACAACATCAACACGAGTCCAACTTTTCCAAGAGCCGAGCACGGATCCCCAAAGCAAACCCTACATGGATCGAAATTCTGCCCTCGAACGAACCACACAAAACACACTTGTGTGCACAACTCCCAACCTTCCTTTAGGGATCCAAGACTAACAAATGCCTTTCCCAAAAAGCAACACTAGCTCCTGGCAGAGATACAACCAATAAACAGAACACCCAAAGTTCCATCTCCACACGATGCTCGAAGCTGTGGCAACCTTGCTCTACCAAAGCATAACCATGCCAAACCAAACCTACTTTATACCAAGCCTCTACCAAGGGTGCTTACCCATAAGGCATCCAACTCCTCTCACAAGGCATCCTATTCACCTCATAGGCATCCAACTCATGGTCCCTTAACTGGACCCAAACTTTCTTCTACGATGCCCAACTCTCCTCGGATTTAGGCACTCGAAGGTAGTTGACCGCACTACCAACCACAAGGATCTCTTGGCCTTGACACTAGCGTGAGATACACGCGCATTAACACTTACCAACCGTCAACCTGCTTGACTTACTCAACCTCCAGTAACACTGGGAAAAGGCTCTGGCTCCTCTCGAACATCCTTTCGCTTGAAATCTTTCGATTACCACTGAACTAGCCCTTTTGCACGACCTTCACAGGTTCAACTACCATAAACGGATCCAAGGCTAAAGGAGTACGCTGAACTCCGAACGGCATAGAACCGTCTGCTATGCCCATGCCAAACTCAGGCCTGAACCAGATTTAGTGCCAAAGCGGCACACCAACCAATGCATCTCAAGTGCCACTACTACCAAATCCACATCTTACTACCAACGGGGCCACAAGGTCACAACCTCAAGTGACACGAACTCTGGCTCGGCATACAAGGGCTCAACTCCAACAACCATGCCTAAGGCATCTCATCAAGCTGAAGGCTCACAACCTACTCTTGCATCTCCACATGATGCTCAACAAACTCTGGCCGGCTCTCTCATCATGCAGCAGCTAGCCCTACTCTAGGGCTTACCAAAAGAAGAGTGTTCAATTCTACCAAACAACTGAGGAAACCACCAACGGATCCAGTCCGTAGGGAACACTACTTGCTGCACCCTTAACTACAGGGTTCCGGCTTACTGGCTGCAAACAACAACACTTCACAGAAGCACTAAGATGCCTCATCAACCTCCTCGAGGCTACCAACTTTGCAACCACTCTCTAGGCAACCAAATAATCTAACAAGGCTAAAGATCAACACTTGAGCTACCCAGGCTAGTCCACACGAGGACCTGCTCCACAAACATCCACATCAGCACAACCACAGCTAACTCCTCTCTTGGAGTGGCATTCCAAGGCAAAGCACCTCCACCCTCTCACTAGGGGAAAACCATCAACTGGGCCACAGTTGGCCTATGGGAGTCAAATCTCTACCTCCCTCTGGAACGATGTCCCAGGGCATCCGAATCTATCTGGATACCACAACAAGCCACAACATACATCACACACTGCGGGAAGTTGGCATGATGGCGCTCTAAACCCAAACCAATAACGAGAGAACACCGCTCGTCTCGCTCCACAACACTACACAAGGCATACACTAGATGACAGTGTATTGTAAATTCTTAACCCTTTTTCTTACAATAAAAAGCAAACTTAGGCGCACTGATGGTTTGAGTGCTAGTGATCATGGGAAAAACGACCTACAACAAAAGGTCAAACTACAGAATTTATGACTCTGAGCTCTGATACCAACTGTAAAAGGGACCGACCCGAATGGGCACTAAATGGGCCCTTACCCCAACGCATGCATTCAAAGTAAATGACATTTAAACCAGACATGATTTCGGATTCCAATTAAAACAAAAACATTCAAAATAACCCCTTTAAAAACTAGACAATTTCCCTGGAACCTATCCCTGTTTCCAAGCACCTGTTCCAAGATAAATACATTTCCAAAGTTTACTCTGATCAGATATTTACTAAAAACCATTCAAAACCTGTTTAGATACAAAATGTTGGAATCCACAAATATTTACAAAACATCCTAGGGCTCCGTGCCCGGCTACATGCATTCAGGGGAAAACAAAACATAAAGAGTCATAATACAAAAATCAGAGTTGGAAGACTGGGCCCCATGATCACAGCTCCTCCTTCAGGCATCCTGTCGCGCACCACGGTTACCTGTGGAAAACCACAAAATAAGGGTGAGTAACGAATTACTCAGTAAGAATCCCCAACCGGGGTACAATACGATATACATGGTCATCTTGATGAATGTATGCAAGCTATGAGTATAAACACAGAATAGAGCACATAGCTTAGCCCACACTTGGGCCTCGGATGCCAATTTAGGGTCTTAGTCCAGGAATAATACACACCACGATCCAATACACAAGTCGCCCTATACGAGAAACAAGTCTCGGCCTCGGCACGCTCTCTCGTCGACGAAAGGTACACGGCTCACAATCCCGAGGAGCTCTCCGATCGGCATTGTAATGAGCGTAAGCATGCACGCGCGTGCTCTCTGCAGACCATGGGGGTTGCCGGGTCTAGAGGTAACTTTGCCCATGTCCATCCACCACGCCTAACTAAATCTTTGGATCGGTGTCACCGACATAGGGTGTGAGACACGGACACGTAAACTATGTCAACTGAACCACCGCACTGGGGCCGAGAGCGGTCGTGGTAGGCTTACACAGGAAGCCGCCCTGCCTTAACAGTGGCAATCGGGGGCACGCCAAACATGCCGAGGACATGCATGCTGCCGGGGCGAGGCAATGCCAAGTCATCATCCCGACCGTTGGGGCATTGCTGATCCGCCACCCTCACCCAAGATTGCAGGGCCTACCGCTTGGGTTAGCTAATCCCTCACGGGGTCCAGGGATGGAATGACTTGCTCGACGTCCCTGCCATAGATGCAAGGTACTTTATGCATCAGGCCCGGATGATGCTATCTACCTGCAATTCTAACCTGCCCTAGCAAACAGCAAAAAATTCGATAAAATCCAATACGTGCTCAATAAGAATACAACGAGCCTAGCTTGATACTACGAAGCAAGGAACAGATACGAGCATGCTAGAAAGGAACAACCTAGCATGGATTAACATGAGAATTAGTCAGGAAAAACATGCTAATCGGGAATTCAGAATTGAGTACCTAGCTATACATGTCAATAAACACAAACAAGCAATCAATCAGCAATCGCATAATATATCGCAGGGTCCACACAACTCCAGTAAGAAATCCTTACCTTGGTCGGGGACGTTTGACACGAAAACCTAAGCGGCGAACGAACCCGAACTAGCTACCGAGGACCTATCAATCACAATAAAAATCACACAATAGGCCTAAATATAATAAAATAAACGAGGCTCAGCTCGGGAGCAACTCACGAGGCACGCATTTAACGCATTTAACGAGCCGACAGACGAACGGGCAAAGAACGGGGGTGGCTGGTGCGCTGGGCGCAGGAGAGGGCGCGTGGCGCGGCTGGCGCGTGGACGGCGCTGGGCGCGATCTGCGTCGCGGCGAACAGGCGTTAGCGGCGCGGCTCGGTGGCGCTGGCGAGGACGCACGCGCGCACGCGAGAGCGAGCTGGCGAGCTGCGGCGACGAGGCGCTCGGCGCGCGTGAAAGCGGCGCGGCGCGCGGCTGCAGAGAGCACGAAAAACAAAGGGCGAACAGGGGCGATGAAGAGGAAACGAATTCGAGCGATCCGAAAGGATTCGTCGAGTGATTCTTTGATGGCGAACTCCCCTACACTAGCTGCACAAAACTCATACCTCAAATCACCTCGACTCGGCCAGAAAACGAAGCCCAGAAGCAGGGGAGCGACGATCTCGGCGAGATGGCGTGATTCCGGCGACGATGGAGCTTCTACACGGACGAATCCATCTCGGCTAGCTGCACAGAACATCGTACACACACAAATTACTTCGACTCGGCCGGAACACTAGAAATCGGAACAGAGGTGACGGAATTGGGGGAGAAAAAGAAGAAGAAGAAGAAGAAGAAGAAGAAGAAAATGAAAGCTTACCGGAGGAACGAACGGCGAGAGAGCTCCAGCGAATTGGAGTCGGCGAGGGAGCAAAAACGCGAAGACGCCCTGGTCGGTCGAAGGGAAGGATCGTGAAGACGAAGGAGAAGAAATGGGGGAGAAGGCTTCGGGCTGCTCTGTTTTAAACCAAAACTCAGCTCAAACCAGCTTATATACAAGATCGCGCGATTAAGTTAACAAACACGCCCAGTGGCTCGGCTGGCAGCGCCCCCTATGTAGCATGCAGCACGTCCTTGGCTCGAATCTCACTCGACGCGCTATTTAATTCCCTATTTATTTTTACCTTTCCCAAGCCCAAATGTCTTCACCAAAATTCCCGATCCCATTCAAATCGACTCATAATGTTTCTGGCAATTAACAATTACATAACCGGCCCTGCCGGCCTGACCAAAATTACCAAAATGCCCTTGGGCCTCCCGGGAAGACCGGGATGAAATTTCCGGGCCGTTACATCCGCGCCCCTGCGCCCGTGTCAGCGACCTAGCGCCTGCGCCCGGCCAGCTTCTGCCCCTGCCGACAGCTTGCTTGTGGTGTGTTGGTTGGCCCGAGCCTTGTGGCTTCTCGGATGGTATTTCCCGAGTCTTTTCTTGGTTGGGCCCTGATTTGTTGGCTGCTGTTTATGGATTTATTGGGCTGTTTTATGTATTTGATTTGGGTGTTTTATTTGATGTATAGGCTGTTCGGGATCAATTAGAGGCTCGAGGGTCGTTCGTTGATTTATGATTAATTGTTTTCTGCTTGTCCCAGGTAAGGATTTCTTACCGTGGTTGTGTGGACCCTGCGATATTATCACGATATGCCTTGCTTGTTTGCTGACTGTTATGAGCATGTTAGAGATAGAGCAGTTTGATTGATTTCTTGCTAGCATGTTTGCCTGATTTTACATGTTAGTGCCATGCTAGGTTTGTTCTGCCTGCATGCTTATGATTCCTGCTTAAGTTGTAGTATCATGCTAGGTAATGTGATTTATGTCGGTCATTGCTTGCTAGCCAGGAATCATTGATTTTGCTCTGTACTCTTAGATAGAGTTGTAGGGTTTGTCATCATCCAGAGGCTGAGAGCAGACATAAAGTACTTTGTCCCCACCGATCGGGAGTAAAGCGAAGCATTGCTTTAGGGGTTGAGAGCGGACATAATGTACTTTGTCCCCAGTGGTCGGATATAGAGCAAAGCATAACATACATTACTTTTTCTCCCCCCTCCCGGCAGCCAATGAGACTTAGCTACCTCATTGGCGTATGCCTAGTTTGTAGCCTGATAGAGCGGAACCCCCGCCAGCGGTGTAAGCCTACCTTGGCCGGTTCTTAGCTTCGTGTCGGTGGATCAGGCTGCACAGATGAGCGCCGAGGGCCTCGCGCTACTGTGATCAGTGACACCGCTTCCGAGTCATAGGTATGCGTACCTGGCCCGCGTAGTTTGCCCTTTGGCCCCGCATTTAGGCCAGTTGCAGCAGCATGCGGTGTGGGCGCGCACGCGTTAGTCGCCAGTTCGGAGAGCTCCCCCGGGCTAATGTTTGTGAGTACACCATTCCTTCCGTTAGAGCCTGACTTCGGGTACTCTCCCGTAAGTCCAGTTTAGTGCAAGGGCAAGGAGGCCCTTTAGGACATTTTAGGGATCAGTGTATTCCCCCCGAGTGACAGATACCTCGGTGATGTCCCAGGATTGGTCAGTGTATCCAATCCCTAGGCCGGAAGTAAGAGACTTCTGATGACTCCAGATCTTGTTTTATGAGCTCGTTGAGCTATGATCTGTGTTGATAGCTGTTTGCTTGCATGTTGAGGTGTTAGATGACTGTTGTATCGTATTATACCCCGGTTGGGGATTCTTACTGAGTATGTTTATACTCACCCTTATTTATCTTTCAGGTAACTTGGGACAACACCAGGATGGCTAGCGGAGGGAGCTGATTGATCATAGAGAGCCGCCGGCACTCTGTCATTTATTATTGCATTGTTTATTCAGCATGTAGATGGACAGGAGTCCTAGGGGAACATTGTTTAAAAAGCTGTTTAAATTGTATTGTATATTTTTATAAATACTGGCCAAGTTGTTTTACTTCGTTGGTTTGTTTAAATGAAAACTGTTGGTTATGTTTTAAGGGTTCCCCCTTCTCATATGTTTTGAAAGGTTTTAAATATGAGCACTAAACCGCTTGATATCATATTTAACTTGCATGCTGAGTGAGAACCCCGGTTTAGGACCATGTTTTGGGTCGGGTTTCGTCACGGTTGGTATCGAGTACACGAGTCATAGATTCTCAGAGACTAACCTACTTTGTAGGTTGTTGCTCCCATGATCATCAGCACTCCACGGCCTCCAGGTTTGTCTGAGTTCAATTAAGCTAAGGGGTAAGAATTTACAATACTTTTCATCTAGCTTTTATGCCTTGTGTAGAGTTGTGGAGTGGAGACGAGCAGGTTTTGACTCGTTGTTGGTTTGGGCTTAGAGAGCCATCATGCCAACTTTCGCATGATCGAAGCAGCGATTTGATGAGCGGTGAGAGCCCGGTGTGGGCCAAAGCATTTTATGCTTTGTGCAGATCGCCGGTGTGTCGATCGCACCCAGAGGGAGGCAGAGCTTAGACTCTCGTAGGCCATTTGTGGCCCAGTTGTTGTTTTTTCCCTAGTGAGAGGGTGGAGGTGCTTTGTGCAAATCGCCAGTGTGTTGATCGCACACAGAGGAGCAGGACGCTTGGCATGTCCACCCGAGGTGTTGGACTGATTGTATTGATGATGAGGCCGCGTCCAGGGTTGTTAGGCACGTTGGCCAGAGTTGGCCCTGGCAGTTGAGTTTCCAAGTGGAGGGGTAGAGGTTTACACGCCTCAGAGTGAGACTCCTTGAGCAGAATGTGCTCCAGCCATGTGAGATTTGATGGCAGGTCTTTAGCTATCAGAGAGCGGAGACCCAGGCGCAGTTTGTAGCGCGTAGTGAGGAGTCCCGGGCACAGATAGCCCAGCTGACAGAGTATTTTAGCAGTTTCCCCCCCAGTAGCTCTTGTAGCCCCGGAGGTTCCCGGGAGGGCATGATCAGCAGGTTTTTTGCCGTCGAGTTTGTTGGCGTTGATGGAGCCGCCCATTTTGGCAAGTGGATGCCTGTAGAGCTCGATGTTTTGTAAAGTCCTGCTGCTAGTAGTAAAGAAGTTGGCCAGGTTTGAGTTTAGCATCCGTGTGTTAAGATGCCCTGCTGTTTAGAGGCCGAGATGTGCCGTTCTTGTGCTGTTTGGTACAGAAGTTGGTGGTGGTAGTCCCTTGAGAGAGGTGGACTAGCAGAGTCTCCACCAGTCGCCCGATTGATTGGCAAGTTGCCGTGTTAGTGGCTTGAGGCAGATGTAGAGACATCTTTGCCCCCCTTGCAAGCTCTTTGTTGTTTCTGACCCGGTTCTTTCAGTACCCTCGTAGCCAGGGTGTAGTGTGGAGTTTGCTTGTCTGGGCTTGATCCGTTTGTGGATTTCAGCGGGCTAGTAGAGTGGAGCACTCTTTTTATTTGGAAGTTCCCAGTGTGGAACTAGTTGTTGCCACCCGAGGAGTTGGCCTGAGCTTTTGTTGAGCATCGAGTGGGATGCAAGAGTTGGCCTGAGCTTTGTTGAGCATCGAGTGAGATGCAAGAGTTGGCCTGAGCTTTGTTGAGCATTGAGTGAGATGCAGGAGTTAGCCTGAGCTTTTGTTGAGCATCGAGTGGGATGCAGGAGTAGGCCGTGGCATGTCTGTTGGACGAGATGCCAGAGATTAGGCTGCTCTAGTGTTTGGACTCTTGTGCTGAGTGCCATTGCCCCGTCACTTGGAGTGTGACCTTCCCTTTCCTCAGAGGGGCATAAAGCTCGTTTAAGGCTGATTTGTGTTGTAAAGGATGTAGTGCCTGTTGGCACCTAGCTTTGAGAGGAGGCCTAGATTGAGGCCAGTTGGCACTTTTGTGCAGGTGGTTCCATGGCCGCCCGGAGTTTAGCATCCCCGCTAGTCTTGTACCCATTTCCTGAGGTTGCACCTGTTTGGTTGCATAAGAGATCTAGCTCGGTGGTAGTCAGAGGACTACAAGTATGAGGTTTTCGAGGGAAAGATGGAGCTTTTCAGGGTCACCGAGAGTTGGGTACCAAAGGATGTTGTAGGCTGTTAAGAGCTAGCGCGTTTGAGTTCTCGCGCCTGTGTCGTGAGCTTGTGAGCCAGCTTGATGGTTGCATGATTCGGCTACCCTTTGAGTTACCCTAGTATGGGTAGTGTTGGCATCGAGGATGCGTGGTTGATCCAGTGTTAGTGCCATGAGTTGGATGGCTGATCGGAGCGTTTAGTGGGCACATTGGCTTGAGGTATGATTGTTTGGTGTGGATTTGCTCTTGTAAGAGTGAGTTGGCCAATGTGGCTTTTCGTGGTGAGTTGGCCCCGAGAGGGTTTGAACTCTTGTTGCTGCCTAGTTAGTAGTGGCTCTGTTGGAGGCAAAAGTTGCCCTGTGTGAGAGTCCTTGTTGGCATTGGATCTTAAGGAATCTGGTTGGAGCTGTACACCCCGGTGTACTTTTGTGTAGCTCATTCCGTGGTTTATGTTTGGAAACCAAGAGAGGTTCGTGTCGAGGAACCAGTGCTCAGTCTTTGAGGTGTCAAGGCTTTAGTTCTTGGCAAGTGCCCTAGCTTTGGTTGTAAGGATGCCATGCTCGTAGCCGGGTTATTGTTTAAGCATGTTTTGCTAGTTGGTCCTTAGCCTGGTCAGAGTTCAGTTGGAACTGAACAAGAGCGGTGGTAGTAAAGCCACGCAGTTTCTGATCGTTATGGCTAAGAGAGCTGTTCGGATCCTTACCTTGGGCAGAAGGTATGTTGTGGCTGATTCTTGAGTAGGAGGATGACGCATTCTGTAGCGTCTCCGGTCCTCTTGGTTTTCGAGTTGGAGTTAGCCAGCGTAGTTGAGATGCTGGAGAGGGTTGTGCTCATGTAGCCGGTTGGTCTGTTAGACAGTTTGTCGACCGTGTGTGTCGGAGGGTGATCGGAGGATCCCTAGGTTGTGGAGAGCCTCTTCAGAGCTCAGTTAGACCCAGGCAGTGTTCCTTGGGTGAGTTGCTTGCAGACTTGGTAGTCTAGCAAGCTAGTGCTTGTTTGGAGTAGATTCTGGATTGGTTTCGGTGTGGTGGTGTAACAGCCCAGTTTTCTATCCCAGTTTTTGAGGTGCCTTCGGGTCAAGTTTCGGTTGGTGGTTGGGTCGTTAGAGCGGTTTTGTTCCTTAGGGGTATTTTGGTCTTTTGGCTCTTCGGGCAGGATTTGTGGTTTTCAGGGCTTCGAGGTAGCTCCTGCCTTTGTCGTGGCTTGTTTGGGTTGGACTGCGAGTCCCGAGATGTTTGGGCTAGTCGTTTGGAAGTTCGGTTGTGATTTGGGATTTTTGCAAAGTGATGGTTGGTCGTGTGCTTCCTTTGGGATTCGAGCCCGGGCCCTTTAGTGTTGCTTTGGGAGATGGATTTAAGTGAGATTTGTTTATTGGAAAAGGTTGTTTCAGTCGGGTCTCGAAGGAGGAAGCCGGGAAATGGGATTTTTGAGGTTTTATTGGCTAAGGATGGATTTTTGGGATAAAATCTCTTTTTCCTTTTTTTTTCCCATTTCCCTTTTCTTGTCCAAATTCATTTTTTTCCTTTCTTTTTTTTTCTTTTCTTTTTTTTTTTTTTCTTTTCTCTTTTTCTTTTCTCTCTCTCTCTGGCACCCGGCCCGAGCAAATGCCAGCGCCATCGCGGCCGGCCCGAGCTCGTCGTCGCCCTCGCCGTGCTGCCGGTCGGCCGCTCGCTCGCATCATCGACGTCGCCAGCCAGCCAGATCGCCCGAGCTCGCGCGCGCCAGATCCACCCGTCTTCGCCCCGGCCGTCGCTCGCTCAGCCAGCCGAGTCGCCTGCGACCAGATCCGCCTCTTCCCCAGACGACGCCGTCGTCGTCGTCGCACGAGATCGCCAAGCCGCACTGCGTGCCGTCCCCTTACCGAAGCGCGCGCGCCTCGCCGCCGTGCGCCGCCGCTCGCCGTAGCGTCATCGCCCGTGTCCGCGCCACGCCCGGCGCCGAGCCAGCGCCCCACGCGCCCATTTACGCCCCAAGCGCGCCCGGTAATACCATTCTTTGCCCGTTCGTGCAATCGGCTCGTTCGTGTGTCCGTCGCGCCTCCGAGTTGCTCGAGGTGAGCCCTATTTATTTTAGTGTATTTAGGGCTATTCTATGATTATTGATGTGTTTTTCTTGGTTCGTTATAGGTAGCTCGGGTTCGATCGCGGCTTAGGTTTTTCGTGTTTAGAGGTCTTAGGCGCGGTAAGGATTTCTTACAGGAGTTGTGTGGGCCCTGCGATGTATCATGTGATCTTGATTGTATGCTTGTTTGTGTTTATTGGCATGTTCACGATAAGTGCTCTATTCGAATTCGATGGCATGATTTCCTATGTTGTTTCTCATGTTAGTCCATGCTAGGTTGTTCCTTTCTGGCATGCTCGTATTTGTTCCTTGCTTCGTAGTATCATGCTAGGCTCGTTGTATTCTTATTGAGCACGTATTGGATTTTATGGAATTGTGTGTTGATTGCTAGGGCAGGTTAGAATTGCAGGTAGATAGCATCATCCGGGCCTGATGCATAAAGTATCTTGCATCCATGGCAAGGACGTTCGAGACAGTTCTCCGTCCTTGGACCCCGTGAGGATTAGCTATCCCAACGGTGAGGCCCCGCAATCTTGGGTGAGGTGGTAGTCTAAGCGATGCCCCAACGGTCGGGATGATGACTTGGCAATGCCTAGTCCGGCGGCCGGCACGTCCTCGGCGTGTTCGGCAAAGAGCCCTTGATTGCCACTGTTAAGGTAGGGCGGCTTCTCGGTGTAAGCCTACCACGACCCGTTCCTTAGCCTCAGTGCGGTGGTACAGTGACATAGTTCACGTGTCGAGTCTCACACCCCTATGTCGGTGACACCGATCCAGAGATTTAGTTAGGCGTGGTATCCGGATATGGGCGGCTTGCCACTAGACCCGGCACCCCATAGTGCAGTAGAAGCACGCGGTGCATGCTTACGCTCATTACTGGCGTCGACCAGGAGAGCTCCTCGGGATCTTGAGCTAGTGCACCTTTCATTCGGCGATGAGAGCGGTGAGGTCGGGACTTGTTTCTCGTATAGGCGACTTGTGTATTGTGTGGATGTGGTGATTGATTTCGGACTAAGACCCCGAGTTGGCATCCGAGGCCCAAGTGTGGGCTAAGCTATGTGCTCTATCTGTGTTTATATTCATAGCTTGCATATCTTTCTCGCTAGATGACCATGTGTATCGTATTGTACCCGGTTGGGGATTCTTACTTGAGTAATTTGTTACTCACCCTTATTATGTGGTTTTCCACAGGTAACCATGGTGCGAGGCAGGATGGGTGGAGGAGGAGAGCGTGATCATGGAAACCCGTTGTTCAACTCACGAGTCTTATGTTTATGTTTATGATTTAAATGTCCTCTGAATGCATGTAGTTGGGCACGGAGCCCTAGGGTGTTTTCGAATGTATTTCCGGATTCTAGCATTGTTGTAAAGTTTGTATGTTTTAAATAAATCTACGATCGAGTAAGTTTTGGAAATGTATTTGCCTTGAAAGCAGTGCTTGGAAACGAGGACGTGAGTTTGAGGAATTTATGTTGATTTTTAAATGGATGTTTTCATGTTTTAGCTTTTACTTAGAATCCAAACACCATCTTGCAAATTTTCTGTAGATTTGTATGCATGCATTGAGGTAATGGCCTATTTAGAACCCCATTCGGGTCGGGTCGTTACAGGTGGCTAGTTGGTGCTTGGTGTTGGCCAAGATTCGGTTCTCTTGTTGTTTCAAGAGCTAGCTTGGTTCGAGCAGAGGGCGTTGCCTTGAGGACTTATTTCTAGTCAGAAAGTTTTGGGAGCCGACCCCTCCTCGGCAGTTGAGTAAGTTCTGCTAGTTCTGGTTGGTGGTCCAATTAGTTGAGGTTTCTCTTGGGTGTGCTTCCAAGTTGAGTTGGTTGTTGTTGCCTTGGGTTTGAGCAAGACAGCGAGCTTGTGTGAAGTTCGCTGCCCTTCAGAGTTGCTTGCTGGGAAATCGTTCCCGTTGAGGAGTCAGCATAGCTCCTGAGTTGTGTAGTGGATCAGAGTAGCGCAGTGGTTAGCCCAGCGAGAGGGTCCCTGCATGGTGTTGTTAGCAAGCGAAAAGTTGTTTGTCCCCGCAAGAGCGGAGGCCAGCCAGTTTAAGAGTTGAGCTTTTGCTGGATAGTTGTTGGTTCTTTGGGGATTGAAGTTTTCTCCCCCTAGTTTCTATGGTGGTTGAGTTGCACCATGGATGCCAGCCTCGAGTATTATCTTTGGAGATAGCCTCGTCAGTCCGTATTCCTTGCGATGTTCCGAGTGTGGAGTTTCTAGTCGCAAGATGAGTTAGGCCTAGGCTAAAAGGAGGAAGTCCTTTGAGTAGCCAGTTGGACTTAAGTGTTGAGTGGTAGCTTGGAGGCGAGTTTTGCTAGTTATGAGCTTGGTTTGAGTTTCTGCTGAGCAAGCCTTTCTCGGGCTTTGTTTCTAGTTGTTGTGCTTTCGCAGTTGGCGATTAGCTGAGCCACAGTTGAGTGAGTTGGCACAGAGGTGCCGTGGCATGGGTTGGTTAGCCCTTGAGTTGCTATTCTCAAGGTGTTGTGTTGCTAGTAGCATGTTTGCTAGGGTCTTCTTATCCTGGCATATCCTTGTTCCTGTTATATTCTGTTAGTTCCATGCTATGGATAGGCAGGTGATCTATAGTGTAGAAGACTGTAGGGGTATCTAGTTTAGGTCCCGCTTGGGTAAGCCCCCGATGGGCACCAATGCGGTGCCAGTGTAGGTAAGTCCCCGATGGGCACTGCACTGTTCCCTTATGTGTAAGCTCCCGATGGGCATCATAAGATTGCTAGAGAGTGTAAGACCCTGATGGGCATCTCTGTGATCCTAGCTGGAGTAAGACCCTGATGGGCATCATCGCGTCCTAGGTTGTGTAAGACCCTGATGGGCGTCAAGGTGTAGAATCTAGTGTAGGTTGTGGTTGTAAGTCCTTGAATAGACAATTTCTAGATCAGCGATTAGCCTGAGACAACTTTCTGCTTCTGAGCTCGTATTGGTTGCATGTATACCAGGGTGCTAGATGACTGATGTATCGTATTGTACCCCGGTTGGGGACTCTTACTGAGTATGTTTATACTCACCCTTATTTGTGTGGTTTTTCCACCCAGTAACTTGGGACAGCACCAGGATGGCTAGCGGAGGAGCTGATTGATCATGGGAGCTCGCCAGGCACTCTGTCGTTTATTGTTTGCATTTATTTATTCAGCATGTAGATGGACAGGAGTCCTAGGGGAATGATGTTAAAGTTGTTTAAACTGTTTTGAATGTTCTTTTATAAATATTGGCCAGGCTTGTTTTACTTTGTTGGATTTGCTTTATCTAAATTGTTGGTTATGTTTTAAGTGTTCCCCGTTACCCTCATGTTTTGAAAAGTTTTAAATATGAGCACTAAACCGCTTGTTGAAATATTTAACTTGCATGCTGAGTGAGGACCTAGGTTTAGGACCGTATTTCAGGTCGGGTCCTTACAAAGCAACATCATTGCGAAAGCGATTCATGAATGGAAGGGGCGAAAGGCGAGCTACTTACTCTTCTCACACTTCATCTCAGCCTCGTGCCTGCATCAAGGGTTAGAGAGCAAGCCAAACGACCTCTTCTTACGAAAGAATAAGTACTTGAGCTTCACCCTAAAAACGCCAACGAGAGGAGCTCACCAAGCAAAGAAAACAACCACCTCCAACAGTAATCATGCGAGCAACTTCAGATACTAAAGGAAATTAGAGATGAAAATAGCAAATTTCATCAATATTTCCTTCAGCAAGAACAAGTCTTACATGTTGAAAGGTGGAAAATTCAAACTGCCCCCATTCCCCGAACTCCCTCTGCCGCATGATGAGCAAAGCGAAGATCCTCCAGAACATTAATGGAAGTTCCTTTTCGTTTTTACCTTCCCTCTGTATATTTTTATTCTTCTCTCTGTATTTTGCAACTTTATAATGAATATATGAACTTTGCTCGCTTAAACAAATTTTCTTCATTTTGTGTTCTTGTCTCTGTGCAGTTAATAAACTATTACTCTAAATGGTCAAGTTTATTTATTTATCGAATAATTCTTTAACTCTTGTATGTCGGTGCGAAATTTTAGTTGGACGAAGCGAAGTTTTGTAAAGCATAGAGACCTTAGTCTTAGAAAATTCATGAAGCATAGAATTCCAATTTCGAGGAATCTTAGCCTAAGCGAACTCAATCAGACCCAACCTGTGACGAACCCGACCCAAAACATGGCCCTAAACCGGGGTTCTCACTCAGCATGCAAGTTAAATATGATATCAAGCGGTTTAGTGCTCATATTTAAAAACCTTTCAAAACATATGAGAAGGGGGAACCCTTAAAACATAACCAACAGTTTTCATTTAAACAAACCAACGAAGTAAAACAACCTGGCCAGTGTTTATGAAAATATACAATACAATTTAAACAACTTTTAAACAATGTTCCCCTAGGACTCCTATCCATCTACATGCTGAATAAACAATGCAATAATAAATGACAGAGTGCCGGCGGCTCCCCATGATCAATCAGCTCCCTCCGCTAGCCATCCTGGTGTTGTCCCAAGTTACCTGAAAGATAAATAAGGGTGAGTATAAATATACTCAGTAAGAATCCCCAACCGGGGTACAATACGATACATCAGTCATCTAGCACCTCAACATGCAAGCAAAGCGACTATCAACACAGATCATAGCTCAACGAGCTCATAAAACAAGATGCGAGTCATCGGAAGTCTCTTACTTCAGGCCTAGGGATTGGATACACTGACCAATCCTGGACATCACCGAGGTATCTGTCACTCGGGGGGAATACACTGATCCCTAGAATGTCCTCAAGGGCCTCCTTCCCTTGCACTAAACTGGACTTACGGGAGAGTACCCGAAGTCAGGCTCTAACGAAAGGAATGGTGTACTCACGAACATTAGCCCGGGGGAGCTCTCCGAACCGGCGACTAACGTGTGTGCGCGCACACCGCATCTTTCTTTGAATCTGGCGTAAATGCGGGGCCAAAGGGCAACCACGCGGGCGTGCACGCATGCCTATGACTCGAAGCGGTGTCACTGATCACAGTAGCGCGAGGCCCTCGGCGCTCATCTGTGCAGCCTGAACCACCGACCTGAAGCTAAGAACCGGCCAAGGTAGGCTTACACCGTTGGCAGGGTTCCGCTCTAGCACGCTACAAACTAGGCATACGCCAATGAGGTAGCTAAGTCTCATTGGCTGCCGGGAGGGGGGAGAAAAAGCAATGTATGTTATGCTTTGCTCTATATCCGACCACTGGGGACAAAGTATGTTATGTCCGCTCTCAACCCCTGAAGCAACGCTTCTCTTTACTCCCGACCGGTGGGGACAAAGTACTTTATGTCCGCTCTCAGCCTCTGGATGATGACAAACCCTACAACTCTATCTAAGAGTACAGAGCAAATAAATGATTCCTGGCTAGCAAGCAATGACCTACATAAATCACATTGCCTAGCATGATACTACAACTTAAGTAGGAATTATAAGCATGCTGGCAGAACAAACCTAGCATGGCACTAACATGTGAAATCAGGCAAACATGCTAGCAAGAGGTCAATCAAAGCTGCCTATCACTATCATGCTCATAACAATCAGCAAACATACAAGGTACAATCGAGATATATCGCATGGTCCACACAACCACGGTAAGAAATCCTTACCTGGAACAAGCAGGAAAACAATTACAAATAACAAATCAACGAGCGATCCTCGAGCCTCTAATCAAACCCGAACAGCCTATACATCAAATAAAGCACCCAAATCAAATACATAAAATAGCCCAATAAAATCCATAACCAGCAGCCAACAAATCAAGGCCCAACGAAGAAAAGACTCGGGAAATACCATCCGAGAAGCCACAAGGCTCGGGCCAACCAACACACCACAAGTAGGCTGTCGGTAGGGGCCGGGCCGGGCCGGGCGAAAGGCTTTGGGCGGGCGCGCAGGGCGCAGACACAGGCGAGAGGAGGCGCGCGCGCGCGAGCGGGCGAGGCAAGGCGCAGTGTGGCGCTGGCTCGAGCTCGGTGACGCGACGGCAGGCGCGCGAGCGACACGAGCTACAAGACGCGCGGGCGCGGGCTCGAGCTCGGTTAGGCGACGACGCGGGCGGCGCGAGCAACACGAGCTACAGGACGCGCGCGGGCGACGCGACGGGCTATAGGGGAGCTCGATCTGGTGCGGGGACGGCCTGGGCGAGGGTTGGGCGACGCGACATTTGGCGCGGCAAGGCTCTCGCGCGCGACACGGACTGGCGAGTGGGCGACGCACTGGGGACATCAACTGCGAAGCGATCAGCAGCTGGCGAAAGTGGGCGGACTCGGACAGCGGCACGCAGATCAGGCTTGGTGGGCTCGGGCCGCTCGAGCGTGGTCGAGTCGAGCGGGCGGCCAGGGGGCTCGGGCTGGGAGGGTTGGAGGAGAGAGAAAGGGAAAAGAAAAGGGAAAAAATGGAAGAGAAAAGGAAAAAAGGAAAAATGGGGGAAAATGGGGATTTTATCCTCATTTTCAAACTTATCCAATTTTTCCAATTTTCCAAAAATCCTTAAAATCCTTAAATCCCATTTCCCGACTTCCACCTTCCAGACCCGACTGAAGCAACCTTTTCCACTGAATAAATCTCACTGAAATCAGCCTCCCAAATCAACACCAAGGGCCCGAGCTCGAATCCCAAGGGAAACACCCAAACAACAATGACTTTGCCAAAAACCCAAAACACAATCGAACTCCCAAACGAATAGCCCAAACATCTCGGGACTCGCAACAACCAACAAACAAGCCTCAACAAAGGCAGGAGCTGCCTCGAAGCCTTGAAAATCCATAAATCCTGCCCGGGGAGCAAAAAGACCAAAATACCCCTAAGGGTCAAAACAGCTCTAACGGCCCAACCGAACCACTGAATCTGAACCGGAAGCTCCTCGAGAACCAGGATAGAAAACTGGGCCGTTACACAACCCAAGCCTTAAACTTTTACCAAACTTTAAGTTTGGGGGTGCTGAGTATTTTTCATTGGGACAATGAAAAGTCCAAGTTTGGGGGTGGAGTTCGCCGAAGCGAAAAAATGTTATTACTTGCAAAAAGCGAAGAAAAGAAACATGCTTCAAGACATTTCGCTGAAGTAAAAGGTGAGGATTGCAAGCCAAACCCTGGGTCGGATAAAAACATGAAAAATTCAAAATTTTCCCAAATACTAGTGAGAGTGAAGTGAATCGAAGGGATAGTAGCCTAAGTCCGGGGATCATTTCTCCACTGTCGTTTGCTCTAACATTGTGCATCTATCATAATATCAAACATCCGATGAAAATTAAACAAACGATAGTAGGATACCATAAGCGAGGAATCTCTAACGAACTGTAAACGAAGAGTATTCACTTCGGCAAAAGATGAGATCTACCAATCGTAAAGGGAGCGAAAAGCTTAAAGCAAAAAAGTTGTATCAGATTGACTAGGGAGGGCCAAAGAAACACTGAATTCAAACTCTAAGCCAAAAGGGATTTTCGTAGACAAAAGGCCAAAGTAATTTGCAAAATAAAGCTTTCGAAAACTTAAGAGTTTGCCCAGCATAGTTTAGTTACTGAAGATTTTTATTTATAAATATCCTTGAGTTGTTAGAAGTAGTGTTAATTTATTGAGAACATTTGGCAACAGCGAAGATAAATATTTATAACCATGAGAAGGCTATTACTCAGATGTCGGATGCGTCAGTCTCCACTATAAGGTTTGTTTTGTCATTAAGCAAACTTAAACAGGGTATTGATTTGACTAAAGCCTTTATTTTTTGGACACCAGCAGTATGCTTGTTGGTCCAAGGCTTGGGATTCTTTTTTAGTCTTTCAAAAAGAGGTTTGCAAATGGGCCTAATATCCTGAAGGAATTCGCCCACATAATTGAGACAGCCCAAAAAACCGTTGTAATTGGGTTTTGTCCGTGATTTGGTCCGGGAATTTGGAAGAAAATTCTATGGACCGATGGATGGGCTTTATGAGGCCCATATTGATATCAAATCCGAGAAAACAGATTTGGGTTTGAAATAGTTTGATTTTCAGGGCCGAAACAACGAGGCCATTTCTCTTGATAACATTGTAAAATGTTTGGAGGTGTTTGAAATGTTGATCAATATTTTGAGAGAATTTCAAAACATCATCAATGTAAACAATTGAAAATTCTTGAAAACCATTGAAAATGTCATTCATGATTTTTTGAAATTCTGATGGAGCGTTTTTTAAGCCAAATGGCATGACGTTCCATTCGTATTGTCCAAATGGGACATTGAAAGCAGTTTTGTAATGATCTTTTTCGGAAATTTGGATTTGCCAAAATCCTGATTTAAGATCGAATTTTGACAAGACTTTCGCTCTTGAAATGCGCTAGATTAAATCTGTTTTATTTGGAATCGGATACCGAATCCAGTCCAAAACTTTGTTTAAGGGTTTGTAGTTAATTACTAGCTTGGGGACACCTCGTTCCTTTTCGGCTTGGTTGTTGATGTGGAATGCTGCACAAGACCATGGGCTCTTGGAAGGCCTGATCAGCTTCTTCTACAGTAAACCATCAATTTCCTTCTTGCAGATAGCAAGAAGATTAGCATTCATTTGAATCGGTCTAGACTTTTTCAGAATTGCTTCTTCCTTAAAGTCTTTTGTATAGGGGAGAGAAATGACATGGTTTTTCCTTTCCCAAAATGCATTGGGGAAGTCTGAACAAATATCCTGTTCAAGCTTCTTATGGAATTGATTAATCCGAAGTTTGATTCTTGGATAATCAGCTGTTCTTCAATTTTCTTATAAGATATTTCATCCTTAAGAAAATTGATCTCATTTTCTTTGTTTTGAATTGCATCAACTACATGAGTTTTCACAAGTTGAGTGAATTCAAAAATGATTTTAGAATCAAGGATGCTCGATTCTAGACCCTTTTCAGTTATTTGAAATGGGTATAATTGGGTCAGAAATGGTGTTCCTAATATGATTTCCATATTAAGGTTCTTGACTAGCATGAAGGTATTTCAAGCTGTTCGAAGTATTTTGAAGGTATTCGACCTTCGCGAATACAGTTTTGATCCGCACTTGAATCAAGCAGGGCGACCAATGTTGTTTTGAAGTCGCCTACCTTCAAGGTAACCATTGTATACCACTTCTGGTATGGTACCTCGGTGATCTGGCCAATGAAGGATTGCTGTTCTTCCGGGATTTCATCCTCTTGATCAGCCTCTCCTATAATAGGAGAGCTTTTAAGGGTGGCTACTTCAACCCAAAGCTTTGATACATGATTGACCATATCTATCTTGAGTTGTTGGACCTCTGCCTTGAGGTTTTTGATCTCGATCTGTAGATCCTTTTTTGTTACGGCTGCCTTTTTTACCAGGAACCGTTGCATGACGTCCATTATGTCGTATGGCGTAAACGGTTTGATTGTTTTGGCATTTTCTTGTTTTGAGCTAGTTCGGCAGCATCAAGAGAGGCTTTAAGATCTATAATGATCTTCTTTTGTAGTTCGGGATCATTAACTCTTTCGGTGATGTCGAAACGAGCTCTTTGATCCATTGTTAAGACATTGATACAACCACCACAGGCTCTCGTGCCGATGTGGTTGATTGATCCATCTTTGCTTGAAGAAGAGCTATCAGAATCCTCATGGTCATCAAGGATGTGGCCTATTTCTTGTTCAATGCTATTCGTTTCTTCAGATTCGGAATCAGAAAGAACTAGGTTTAGGATTTGATTCTTGAGCTCTTCATCGATGTCAAGCTCATTGATTTTACCGCGAACTGGGCACCTATTTACGAAGTGACCTGGTCGCTTGCATTTGAAACAAACTTCTTTTTCCCTTTGGAGAGTATATTTTCCTGTACCCTGATATCGATTTTGATAACGGAGATTTTGATAAGAACCTCTTTGGCGATTATCATAAGTCTTCTTCTCATGGTATTTTTGGTTATCATACCGAGATACCCACGAAGAATTAAAATGCTTCTTATGACTTCTTCATTTTGAGGTAGAGGGTTGCGTAGCTTCTTTGCAACCGTATTGATCACAGAAGGATCCTAGGATAGCTTTTCCTACCCTTGGATCATCAATCTTGCGACGGAGCTTTTGCTCTCCGCAGAGTTTGATTCCTTCTCGGATAACGATGGTACTTATGTCACCATAAGACAATTGATCACATTCAATGGTTCCCTCGCCTTTGGTGCGAAGAGCATCCTCTACCCTTTGGGGAAAGTGATTGGGGAGACCTTCAACGAACTTTTGTTTCCAGATTGGCAAGGCGCAATCTAAACGTATCATGACCTTGGTCAGATACATATCTTTGTACCATCTGAAGTCTCCAAGAGATTTGCATTTCATTTTTAGGAGAATAGAGGCAAACCTTTCTTGATAAACAGTTGGATCTCCGTTGAAAAACTTTGAGATGGTGTACACAAGCGTATATACCGCGTCAGGTACATCAGTAGTTTCTGGAAGGGATCCTTGTTCATGTTTCACAATTTTATTAGTTGTATGAGTAAGGATTGTTTGTTTGTCTTCTTTGGATATGTACTTGTCCCACCAGTCTTTGAGGACTCTAGTGAATCCAGAGACTAGGATTTGGGCAGTTTCATGATCGGTGTTTTTCTTCATTTTGTAGGCACTGGCTGCCATCATCATGTTACTAACGAGATTTAGAATAAGATGGTCTGAAAGGCCATCAAGATTCCATTCATAAATCTTAGTGCCACCAAAGGCTGCGGCGGTCATGAGCCCTCTTTCCTCAAATGCAACATCTGGGAATGAAGGTCTCTTATAGTACAACCGGTGGTCAGTATTCATTTGTGGAGTTGATGAAATGTCGTGGATGGCCTTTGAGGTGCTAGCAGGGGGAGAAACCTCCCGATTCAGATATTCTTTTCTGAACCTTTCGATATCGTAATCTGAAGGTTCGAAAATAACATTGAGCCACTGACTTGTTGAAGGAAAAGCGACACTTTGCGTTAGTTCTCCCAGCATTTTTTGAATATTTTGGAGAGCGTCAAAGTCTTTGTCAAGTTGTATACCTTTATTCAGGGTTGGAGGCTTGAATAGAGGTATTGATCTATCCACGGGTGGAGCACCTGTGAGATAGAGAGGAGATGGCTTGAGGTAGGGTTTTTGCCCCTTTTAAATCTTCTCCTCAATTTTGTCAACTTGCTTGGCTATAGTTGACAATAGTTTGTTGGAGTAGTTATTTTGGTGTTAGATATTTTTTATATCCTTTAGAGAAGGTGGATCCTTCTCGTCTCTTGAAATTGTTTTGAATGGAGATGCTATAATTTTATCTCCATATGTTGTCTCTATTTCCACTTCTTCTAGTGGGGGATGAGTACCATGGACAATACCTCGACGCGTGGTTTTCCACTTTGATTCTGTAAGGACATTGACTCCAAGTTCCATCCAAATAAAGAATGGAATGTCTTGTTATGTGTCCTCCATGTATGAGTACCACTGAGAACGGATGGCGTCCCGCTCTTTTTCTAAGTACTCTTTGAAGAATTTGTCTATCTTCACCTTGTTTTCCCTAGAAAGGAAATCTTTCTTGAGGAGATCTTTGTTGATGGAGAAGGAGAGGATGACGTTGATCTGGCTTTTCGTGACTGATCGGCTTTCCATATCCGATTGAGTTGGAGAAGTAGATCAATCAGCATAATGAATCGTAGCATAGGCGGGTCGTAATCAACCAACTGAACCCAGAGGGACTCAGATCTTTCGATTGTTGTTGTGGCCTATGATCTTCAGATGTGCTGGGCCTGGATCTCAAGAACTCTTTTGTTCGTGGGAACGTTTCTTGAGTATCCTCAAATTTCACTTCGACACTTCCGTCGTTGTGTATTTGAGTAGGAGTCGGCTTCCTTATTACAAGAGGGCAGATGTGCTTTAAATCCCAAGAAGAGTTCCTAGCGATTTGATCCCAAGTAAGTGTCTTGGAGACATTGATAGTTGTCCTGCCCATGTTGGCTTCTATGAGCATGGTAGAACCGCTCACAGATTTCCTCAGAGCTCTAGGAGCAACATTTGTATGCATCAACTTATAGCAGATGCGGAAAATCACTACTGCTGAGTGAGTTTCAGATTGAATATTAAGGTTCTTTGTATTGACATCTAACATTAAGGAAGACAGAATATTTGGGTCTGGTAATGAAAGAGTCAGATTCGGAAAACAATTGAAAAAGATCGGTCCATTTTCAAGATTGGACTCGACCATTCTAAGGAGAGAATTTGTATATGTTTTGTGTCTCTTGTCTCGAAGGGAAACAAGGACTGGGATGTCTAGACCGAGTCTAAACAATGGTTTAATGGCTACTTGAACCATTCCAATATGGATGAACTTGAATTCTTGTCGATGACGAAGAATTCTAAATACCAAAATCTAATGAGATGAGAGAAAACGAGAGGAAGAGACAAAAAAGTAGCAAAAGACGGTGCTCAAATCCGAGCTCTCTAACTCCTCATGACCTAAAAATAAGAAAACTGTGTTTTTATAGTGCTTCCGCACGCAACTTACGGCTAACGCTAAGAAACTGCGCAATATTTTTGTTTTTGCAATATCGTTTTGCTGAAGTGTCTGATTGACCTCCAGTTTATTGCAATTAAATCGTATTTCAATGTAGTTTTTTATGATATCTGACTTGATCAATTTCCTCTGAAGTATGAATTTATTAAATATAAAATCTTCCAAACTAACAAGAAATAAGCACATAAAATAGGGCTAAATTTGGTCCAATCAAGGTTCCTCTAGTACTGTGGGGTGAACAAGAACATATCATGTTTTCCCATGGTGCTAAGAATTTTGGCATCTAAATCAGCTATAGGTTATCAGATATAGTAGCCAAAGACTATATTGTTAGGGGTTTTCCCCTAAAGGCCTAGTAGTTTGTAATTTAAAGAATAATATATAATGTACTACATTTAATGTATTTTTTAATTATTAATAAAGATTTATTATTTACATTTATTGCGCATTTAAATTATAAACATCATCCACTCTATTGCATTAATTGGATTATTGATGATAAGCCCATGGTTATTAATATGAAAACCTGGACAAGTATGTGGGTTATACAAGTGGATATAAGTCTACGTAAATAGCCTGAACACGTCTATAGTATATGGCTAATGTGGGGCGCCTAAATAGTGGTAACAATGTTGGTATGACTCGCTTTCTAGTGATTTCAGACAACCTGATCCTGATTGTTCATGTGGATACATGTTAGTTGTGGTGCCTATGTAAATAGAGTTTTTGCATAAGATTGGACAAGAGATATTACAATCTATCTAGTAATCATGTTATACACATCGATCAAGTAGCTCCCTTGGATGATCATATGCTTATATGATCTTAATCCTAAGTGAGTTGTGAACTTTCATTTTATGAAAGCGTCCCTTGATGTGCACGGGTGAGACTAGTCAAACAACACTTGGTTAATAGGCCTCTCACATTGGGGAGTATCATAGTAAGTGGCTAGGGACGCAACTTCACAAGATGAAATTCACTACTTCTAATTATTGAGGAGTAGAAGAGTTGTTCCCTTAAGATTTAATTCTGAAACCTGAACAGAGGGTACCTGCCTCTCACTAGTCCGAGAGGATATGGGTTTATGGTTGGACCATGAACATCTTTTTCATTAGAGGAATGAATGGAGCTTAAGGAGAAAGATGTATTCACATGGGTAAAATGGATTTGTTGTCTCAGCTATGAATTATGAATAAACTCGTGAAGGATCATTCAGTAGATGACTGATTAGATATGTGGACATAACTTTGTCTTATAGTGCGAAAGAGTTCAATGCAGGCCTTTAGTGAAATAAGTCTTATGTTAACGAATAGGGATTGGATCCTAGGTCGTTTAGCTTTCAATCTATAGGTCTACCGGTCCCCGAGCTAGCTCATAATTGTTGGTACACTGTTTAATTAGAGTGTTAATTTGAAGTTTTCAGACATAATTAATTATGTTGGACATAATTGATTAAAAGGAGTTTTAGTTCAATTAAACTAAATATTAATATATGTGATATATTAATAGATTAATATTTATTGGATAAGTATTATGGAGACTAAATTAATATATTTGATATATTAATTTAGTTAATAATTATTGGATAATTATTTATTTATAAGGAGGTTTAATAAATATATTGGATATATAGGCATTTATTTGATAAATATCAATTAAGATAAATAAACCAACATATGGGATATGAGGGATGTAATTTTCGAAAATGTCAATTAAAAGATAAGATATTGGAAATATTTATTAGATAATATTTTGAAGGACTATCTAATATATATTTTAATATTAGATATTAAAAGATATTATTCTTGTCTAATTTGAATGTCAAACTAAAGTTATAAATAAAGGCCCCTTTCTATTGAAGAGAACACAATCTCATCTTATAAGTGAGAATACCCTCTCTAAGTTGTGAAAATTTTTCCTTTCTAAACTGTCAAACCTCTAAAAAAACTCTCCTAGCTCTCAATTCTCTATTGGCTTCCCACAAAGTTTGAGTTAGTAAGGAGACATATAGCTTGGAAGATTGGAGGAGACTAATCAAATGGTCCTTAGGATTACTCAATCCTATTCAAAAGTCAAAGACCCGTGAGATTAAATTAGAGGCATCTTATGTGAGTGTTTATAGTTTTATAATGAACCAATCACCTTAGGATTTTTCATGTATATTATTATGATTAATCTCAATTAATAAAATAAATTCGATTTCGCACTCTTCTGCTATATTAATTATGCATGCACCTACCTGTCATTCTCAACAACTAGTATTAGAGCTTTGGCTCAAGGTAATGGTTGTTATTATTTATATTTTTCATGGTGGGTGTTCATAAAACCTCATTGGATGTTATTTTATTTTGTATTGACTGGAGGCTTAGGTGTCTAACATTAGTTTTCAAATTCTTTGATCTTTTGTAAACCCAATTTATTGAGTATAGGAGCTTTTAATTCTTTTGTATTGCATTAAATTGGCCAATGACAAAGAATGATGAACGAAGAATGCCAAGATCAATGTTTGCAAATCTATGTGTAAGAACTACACTTCTACTATGGTTCAGCGAATTATAAAAATCAATTAATTATATGCGTGTCTCTTGAATCTAGCATGTGCAAGTATACACAATCGTTTTGTAGCAAATTTTAATATAAGTGCAGGTCATCTCCACAAGGAATTTTTCACAATATTCATCTTATTTTCAAGTTTAAGAGTCATGGTAACAAGGGAACATAGTTGAAATTGTGCTATAACTACTTTGCGGAAATAAATTGCGTAAGCGAAATAGACAATGGATTAAAAAGCTGAAATGATAAAGAAGCAAAGAATACTAAAGTTGACTTGATCAATTAAAGGGTATCAGAAAGAGGGTTAGGACCTTTTAGGTATTACACTGCAGCGACGATGTGTTATGGTGAGAAGCGAACTACTGCTTTGCTCTAACTCAGGCTCTTTCGAGCTTCAGCATTTTAATAGCAACAGAGCCAACAACACTAGAAAACCTTATCTCTAAGTGTTTTTAAATTGCAAGTTAAAACTAAGCAAACCTAGTGTTATGTCATGCAAAGTCTTTTTATCTCTTTCCTCTCGGAACCGAAAAAAGCAAATAAAAGCAGTTGATCAGATGGAATGTACTTAGAATTAAAAAAACATGCATTCACAGCTCGACATCTCCCTACCTCTATGCTACAGTGAAATACCCTACTACCTTATTTCCTTCCAATAATAGATTTAGCTACACATAACATAAGGAAACTTTAAAATAACAAGTGAAACAAGGTACATCTTCATTAAATCAACAAAAACAATAAGTGTTCAATAACTATGCTCAAGCAAAAAGAAAGATAAAATAGATAGTAGAGAAAAAAAGTAGAGAAGAAGCCCGGTCGGAATCACTAAAACAGTATCTTTGACTTGGCTCAAGCAGTACTCTCCGACTCTAGTGATAAAATGCTACATCTAACTAGCTAATGAACTGAGAAAATGCTAAAAAACTATACTACTCTAGAAAAGCGATGAACAAAGTTGACGGAACAAAGCTCCGGGAAAAACACTCTAGTTTAGCTAAGTACCAGACGCTAAGAAACTAAGTAGAATATTGGTCGGAAAACGAAATGGAAATTTGATCTCTCGAATGCATGGAGGATGCCCTCAAAAATGACGAAGGCTGCTATTTATATTGTTCCTGACAACTTCTGCTCCACTATTCTACTACGCCTGCTCCACCTCTAGCATTTCCTGCTCCACGATCCGCATTGCTTGCTCTTTGCCATAGCGATTAAAAAGCAACGACTGAGATTTATTAGCCTCACGTAGATCTTTGACACACGTCCTTCACTGATATTTATCCAAGCACCAATCTTCTTTATAAAGCTCTTCGCTTCAGCAATGCTTTTAGTGCATCATCACGCTTCGTACCACATGAATGCTATAGCCAAATAGAAATACCAAGTCTATAGAAGTGCAACTTGAAGATTCACACATTCATGCACTTTTTCTACAGAAAACCTCTAAAATATTGTCTGAAGCAGAAAACTATAAGACTTGACATTTTTCCCTAAACATGGTGTTATAGCGAATTGGATCCATAGTTTCTTTTTATAATGTAGCCAAGTTCCCTCAAATTACTTACTTCGTCATTTAACTCTCAATTATTGATAGTTATCACACCCCCAAACTTGCATTATTGCTTGTCTCGAGTAATGACTCAATTTATATTTAGAACCTTCATTTTTACTAATCTCACCTTGCAACAATGGAACAACACTTACCAACTATGCTAAAGCAATAAAAAATCTCTTCAAAGAATTCAAGTAAATTTCTAACCTAAACTACTTTATAACTGGACCATACTAAGCAATGTTCTTATAATTCAAATAACCCCATTTCAAAATTTTGCTCCATCCACGCAACTCTCGCAAACCCCTTATAGCCAAGAACTTTTTGCTTAGAGGTTTTGTTAACCTTCACTTTCTAACAGGAAATAATCACTCTCTTTAAGCTTTTTCGTTCCCTTTATGATTGTTGCATCTCATCTTTTGTCGAAGTGAATACTCTCCTTTTACAGCTCACTGAGAATCCCTCACTTGTATTTCCTACTGTCATGCTCAAATTCTCATAGTTCTTATGGTATTATGCTGGGGCAAACAGAAATGTTCAAAATAGGAAAGAATTGCATAAATGCTAGAGCAAAATGACAGTGGAAAGACTGCTGGAAACTAGGTTACTAGCCCTTTGATTCATTTTTCTCTCACATTTTTGGGAATTTTTGAAAATTTTACCATCCTTGGGCTAGGCTTGCATATATCTCCTCTTACTTCAGCGTAATGGCAACTAGCCAATTAATTTTTCTATGTTGAGTCACTCTTGAGACATTTTATTATTTCACTTTTTATGCACTTCGCTTCGGCAAAATCCACCCCTAAACTTGGACTTTTCAATGCTCATAGCTCCAAACTTAGAGTTTGCATATAAGTTTAAGGCTTGGAGTAAGTTCTTATTAAATCGCTCTAGCATCGAATAGTTATAAAATAAAATTTGACAAAGAAATAACCTTGAATTTCCTAAAAGATATATTCATTAGAATTCTAAAAATGATAAACATTGTATTATGCTAAAGCAAAACTCGATAGCAAAGAATTTGTTTAGCGCATACAAAAATTTTCTTCACAAGATGGAGTTTGTCATGCTGAATCGGTTGCTTCATCTTCTTCAATTTGCTTCACACAAAAGCCTAACAAAAGTAAAAAAAACAAAGATTCACACAAAAGCTAAAAACAAAAAAAAAATAACAAAAGAGCAATAGAGAGAAATCGGGAAACAAAAAAAACTATTTTGAATCGGCTGCTTCATCTTCTTCAATTTGCTTCAGCAACGAAATCGGGAATGCGAGCAATTTGGGATCTTGTGGATCCAAAATATTAAAGAGTTGTTAGATGACTTTGTCATGCTCCATCATGTACTCCCAAAATACTTCATGTTGGCATTTTTCTCCAGCTACACTTTTAGCAGCTCGTCGATTCCAAATCTATGCCCACTCCTATTTTGCTCGAGCAAACTGCCTTAATTGATGGCTTTGAAGGCACAACCAATGGCTTTCTTCGCTTCAGCTTCGCATCATTAGGCTTCTTTTTAATCCCTTAGCTTGCGCATAGGGCATAGATGAAGTGTGGAAGGATTAATTTGTTGGCCTTTTTCCTGCCGCACTAACTGATCTCATGGCCCATAATTTTCTCTATGTTCACTGACAATTCAGTCATAATGGCGTAGATCAGTAGGGCCCTCGACCGACTCATGGTTGTGTCGTGCATAGTAGGCATGAAAATTGATTTTTACAAATGACACCCAGACGTGCACTTTAGGGTTTAGAAATGCCGCTTGGAACGAAATAGACTTCTTACCCTAGATCTAGTCTGCTCTGGCAGAACCAATGACTTGCACTCACTTTGCCCGGTCTTCCCTTGAGCAATTTCTCAGCAAGGCGTTGTACTCTAAGTCTTCATCTGTTAGGCCGAAGAGCTCATTCCAATCGACTAGAGTCCAGCTGATCTGTTTCCCCTAGACTTTAGTGTGAAAGTTGTCATGATCAACAATTCCCGTGAAAAACTTAATCACCCATTCTTTCCTTGGTTCTTTGGCAGACACACAGAAAAGATAGCCACTATTAATGATGACTCATCTAAGTTGCTACGTTTCTAACCTATTTTATTGAGGTTATCCCATAGTAAAGATAGCCACTAGCCACTTGATAGCTCTCAAATAAAGCATAATTTAGGCTATTATATTCTGTATTTTTTCTAAGGTTCAAGGGAAATATTGGGTTTATATTAAGTAATTTGCGAATAAAAACTGTAGAAGTCGCATGCATCCATTATTTAGCATGAGAAGCACAACTTTGCATTTGAAGTAGAAATATTGAATAAAACTGTGCTAATTGTTACACAGTGCAAGTAATGTAGAACTTTGATGCAGGAAGGATGAACTAAACGTGAATGGAAAAAAGCAAAAGCAACATGACGCAGACTTAATGAGGAAGGCATTGAAGCCAAAAGAGATGAAACTAGTGCAGACCAAATTGACCTTAGAGGGCCAAAGCAATAACTATGAATGTACCTTATACCAAAGTTGGTTGTGCTCATAAGGCAGACGCGTTCGAAGAATCACATCGACAAGGAAAGAACATAGAAATCAATCAAGCAATAAAACTCAGCGTGATCAAGAAATCCCAGCGACAATCAAGAGATTCCTGCATTTATGAAGATATTCCAGCTCACTGAAACTTGCTAGCCAAGAAAAACATCTCTATATATCGAAGGAAAGAAGCTGCAATCGGTAAGCTGGTCGGTTGGCCAGAAGCCAATCCAAGTCGAAACACGGCAGGTGGTGTTCGTAGGAGCAGATGACAAGGAATCAGCACATCTTCACAACCGCACCAATTCCTATCTTTTTATTTTCGTTTCATAATTAATAGTAGATCATAGAATTGTAGACAATTTTTAGTAATGAAATTTATGGATTTTCATTATCTATTGTTGTTCGTTTCTATGTTACATTAGATAGAAGCCATAGTAAGAATTTGTATGTAGAACGCATGTTAAGATTGTAGGTCGTTAGATTTTGCACAGCTGCAATTTGATTCTATGTATGCGTCGATTAGCTACCCACCCACGTTAGCTTTTAGTGAACTCAGAAGATGGAACTGTTGGGTGATCCAGTATGCTATGATAAGTTTGATGCGAGGTCTCTACATTGTTAAAGGAGTTAGGAGTAACCCTACTATCAGATGCATCGCCCCGAGCTAAGTATGAATAATCGCAGCGGAAGCTGGGTTAGACATAAATCAATAAGTGCGAAAGTACTTATTAGAATAGGGAAGCATGAAATCTAATTTCCACTAAAGCATGACAAGCATCTTTTGCATCCTCATTTTTACCTACGCCCAACTACATTTCATATTTTAGAGTCTTGAAGCCTAACAATAACCAACAATATTCTTTTACATATTAGCATAACTCTCAAGTTAGTAATAATATTTCTAGACATCAATCCTTGTGGAGAACGATAAATTATATACTTATCACTTGTTGCGATTCGACTACGTATACTTGTGTATGCCTGCGATTTAAGACTTAGTTGTTAGCAATAGCATTTAAGTTTAAAATCAACATCTATACATAGCCGAACTTAAATTGCATCGGTCACCACTTTAGTAATTTTTACGGTTTCATTGGTACGTAATAAAATAGTAGAAGGAAAATAGTGGAAGTAATTTGGTTGTGGCTATACTACAGCAAAATTACCCATAATTTAATAATTTATGTTTTATATGTATAATAGGTTCAATTTTTTGGGATAATTCAAATTCGTCTGCCGAAATCAATATAGAATTTCAAGATTCTAAGTTTATGTGTAATTTCTAGTTAGGTTAGAATTTTTTTTTTTTTTTTTAACACAATAAGGTTAGAAATTTGGTTTAGGTGATTTCTAGTTATAGATTGTATCTTCTAGGTTCTTAATTATAGTTTTGAAAGTTCTTATTTATTTTTGTTGTTTTGTTAAGATAGTCCGGTTGTTGTCATAATCAAGAGGACGCTGGCATGATTCTTTTTTTTTATTTATTTTGTTGTTTTGTTTTGTTCATCTTGCTTTTAAGTTTTTCTCAAATTTTGTTTGTAATACTCTAGAATGATTGGAGAATCTAATTTGTAATACTTTGAATGTTATTCGATTAGAATGAATGGTTTGTCTTTAACTACAAAAAAAAAAAAGTTTTACTCATTGTATTCTATTTCAATAAATAAATTATTTATTATATATTATTTTTATAATTAATTCATTCTAATAATGAAAATACATTAAAAAAATTAAAATGTACGCCGACAAAAGAGTCTATCGTTGGCAAAGTCATGTACATCGATGGAGCTATCATCCATCGGTGTAGACCATATATTTCAAAACGAAACATTCCAACAGCGTTGCATTTTTTCATCGGCATAAGCTACCCTAATGGAAGCGCCAGTGGAAGATATCTGTTTGTAGAGCTTACAGTGATGAAATGTGAGACCTACAGCGACAGAATCTTCCGACACCGAAGATACTTTCCATATAGTGTTAGTTTATTACATAACAAGAGTCTATTGTAATTAAGTGTGGTATTAATGATATTAACAATTAATACAAATACAAGGGTATTTCTGTTTTTTCCATTAAAACAAATGTTTTAATTTTATTTAGAAATTACTTTAGTTAGTATTTTTTTAATGTGAAAAAATTTATAATTAATTTATAGAGAAATTGCTCGATATAGCAATTTTTTAAGAAGTTACACGTAGGGCAAATTTGGGTAGAGTTTTTATTTTTTCAATTTTTACTCCTATCGAAGGATATCATCAATAAACTAATTGAAGACTATCAACTAAATTATTTGTTTTCAAATATTGAACTAATTAAAGGCTATCAACAAATGAATGAATGTTATTAGCTAAACTCATTGAAGGGTGGACATTTTGGTCATTTTATAGGGATCGGCCCCGTTTTCTGCTACATATGTAATTTTGTTTTTTTAAAAAAAAAACAAATGTTCCTGATGGTATATCTTGGATTTTTTTTTTTTTATTATTATTATTATACATGTAAAATCCCCTAATTTATATCGATGTCTTAGCCTCGTAAAAAGTTTTTTTAAAACCTATGGGTGAAATCATTTCTTTACTAAACTACTCCACATTATACTAAAGAAGGTAACATTCTTTATATGCAACAAAGGGTGTACAATGTGGGAGAGTAGTAAAGATGGAAAAGATGATCATTCCAAAAATCCTACAACTCAATCATGCATGTCATGTCGTAAACTAATCCCATATCGAAAAAGAGAAACATACTAAGAAAAGAATAGAATCGTGAAATAGCTTAAAAGATGCAAATCTCAAGAAGCAAAACTGAAAAGAGAAATTAAGATTATAACCCTTTTTTTCACAAGTCTCTTTTTGGAAGCATTATTTTAATTAATGCAGAAAGAATCATATCTTGAGAAGTAAAAAGTGAAGAAAGATCATTCAAACCATTTTTCGTTGCTGCCGGCGGCTGATAATTATATTTATGTATAAAAAGACAAACGTTTTTATTTATGCAGTGACCAAAAATTACAAAATAATGATGTTGTTATGTTTGTTGGACATCGAATATTCCTAGCAAAACCATTTGTAATTATTAATTGTGTTTTCTTTCTGTTATGAGAAAACCAAGTTGAAAAAAAAATAAATCATTATTTTTTCAAAAAAAAAGTTTCAATTGAATTGGTTGGTCATAATTTGATGATTCTGTCTAAATCAGTGTTGAAAGATTTGGGTTTAAAAGAAAATGCTATTGTTCTTAACTTTATTGCATCGAGAGTACATAATCTGATTTTATTCTCTACTTAACACACATTTTATTCTCTAAAAATAGCGACGTGGAATTTCACTTTTTAGTTTTCGATCTATGTTTTTAATCTTATTTAATTCATGTGTTTTTCTATATGAGTTGAGACCAGATGTTAGATGTGTGACTTGATTCTTTATCATGGTATTAATACTGATATATTATTATTTATGGAATTCATTAATGAATGATCTAATCTTAATGATTTGAAAAGCAATAATGAATATAGGGAACTAAAATATTTGGGAATCTAAACATAGTTAAACTTGTTAAAGTATTTATTTTTGGAGAATTAGATTAGAATAATAATCAGTATATATTGATATGTATTAATGTTGGTGTGTTTTCCACTAATAGCTCCTTATTAAAATAGCTTGTTAATGTTTTAATAATAGAGAAACATTATGTTAGGTTGTAAATGTGCAGTACTATTACTCCTTAACCACTTCATCTTCTATATTAAACTCTCTCCAGTTCTCTCTTGAATCATAAAAAACTGTGTGAAATATTTTATTTATTTATATTTACTTATTAGATGTTATTTGTTAGTATCTCTTTCAATATTTACCATGTCATTTTTTTTATAAAAGTATATATTAATAAATATTGGCTTCAATATTATTTAACTTTTCTAAATATATACATTTTAAAAAATAATAATAATAAATCTGAACACATACTTATATGAATGCAATTTTGGTAAGAATATACCATTATTCCAAATTAAATAAGTTTTTGTTTGATTATAATTCATCTTGATCACAAATGATTTCGTCCATATTTTTTCAAAATCAAATCTATTTTTAATTATAAATACTATATCGAAAATATTCATAATTTTATATTTTTAAAAAATGAATTAGATATTATATCCTTCCTTTACATTTTCATGCTCACCAAACACAAACATTGATTTACTTATCATCTTTGCTCATCTAATACACCGACGGACTTCACCCTTCTCTTCTTTTCTCTTTTCTATCCCCTTAATCTAAACCTTTCAAAGAACCAACTAATACGGTATTTAAAAAATTAGATAAAGGAAATTTGCGTTGTATAGCAACTTTTCTACCACAGTTTACAATTATAACACATTTTTAAAAATAATTCTTTTATAGCAAATTCTGTCATTTAAAAAAAAATTATTTATCTTTTTATAGAAGACTTTGATAGAATCTATCATTCTCTAGTGATGAAAGTCTATCAATTTTATCAGTGATTGATTCTATCGGCTCTTATTGATAGACTTTTGATAGAATCTGATGGAGGTCTATCAATTTACTTTATTTATTAGTAATTAATTCTATCACCCTTTATCGATAAAATCTATCAATATGAAGTCTATCAATTTACAATTTTTGCTATATATGCAAATATTTTCATTATTGTACTATTCACGTAATATTTTATCCATTTTGTAATATAAATGTAAAAACCCCTAAAATAAATAAATAAAATAAAAATTTATTCAACTCACAAATAAGATGCAGAGTTCAGATGCTAAGTCGTTGAGACTTAAATCATCAACAATGGTCAATTGCAGACATTAAAAGATACACAAATTTATCACGTTAACTCAACCCAAAGTAGTTGAAATGGAAAATTCAAACTCAAAATCTTTTGAAGATACAAATTCAAAATCGCTCCAAAATATATTCACGTTGATTAAACTATAATTGCTCTTATCATTCATGTTGATTAAACTATAGTAGTGGCTGTTATTGACAGTTTTATTATATTCATAAATGTTGCTTTGATGTTATAAAAAGCAGTCCAATGAATGGAGATCATATACACACACACACATATATATATATATATATATATATATATAACAAAAAAACAAAACAAAAGGCAAAAACATTAAAATTGGTAAAGCTCCTAGAATTATCTCTTCTCAATTATTGACCATAAAACTAAAATCATTACAAGTACAAAGCAAACCAAGATAGCAGTAGTCGGAGGGTCTCAAATTCAAATCTCCTGTCGGAAAATAATGTTTGTACTAAAACAAAAGTAGAAAAAGAGCAGAGATAAACCTTCTACATTCTATCATTAGTATTAAAAACGGGATTTTTTTTTTTTTTTTCCTTTCTTGTTTGCCACTTTTCCATCATATTTTCCCTCCTATATTTGAATTTTCATTATCAAATAATGAACATTTTGAAAGGGTTGTCTTGGTGCTTCTGAGCAAGGGTGGAACATTCACACAACAATACTGTTCCCTTAATACTTCCTACTTTCTGGCTCTTCTTCCAATAAATTACAAATTGTCCAAAAAAAGGAAAAAAAAAAACATTTTCCAGTTTATCAAACTATTGTTCTGTGAATGGAATTAACTATAGGAAGAAATCCATGCTCTGCCTCTCTTTCTCACATGGATTCAAGCAAGCTCAATCTGAATGAAGTTCATTTAACTGTTCTCTCTTAAAACCTCAGCTTCAGCCTTAGCCATGGGATCATTCTTGGTGTCTATCTCGTCGTCTTTTTCTCCTTCCCGCTCCTGGGCTAGTTTCTTCCTGTGTAGTTCCTCAGCCGCCTGCATTGTTGCTTGATTCTCGGCCTGAATGCGTTGCATTTCCTCCTCTTGTTGCTGTCTTTCAAACCAAGTATCCGCATCCGCCCAAACTAGTAACAATTACAACAGGATGAGGATGAAAATCATTTACTAAGATCCATTGCAAGATCACTGTTGAGTAATAAATATGCAATACAGTAATGTAAAACTTTATTCATTCAATTCTCAACTTTTTCTCACAGAAGAAAATTTTATTTTATATGACAAAGGTAAGGGTGAGGATCCAACCTCACGTCGAGAGAAAGAGTAGATGCATGATTGCATCAACTACTGAACAAGGCTCATCTTGGCAGGAGTGAAAGAAACTACCAGCATGCTAATTTGATAGATTACTCAATTCGTTACATATCAAAACTGAAGAAACTCAGCACCCAAAACAAGGCGTTTTTAAGCACACAAATAATCAAAACAAATCCTTACGCGACTCGGTCCAAATCCTAAAAAAATTCAAACCTTGTCCTAAGAAGTGTAATCTCCTAAACTATCAGCATTTTTTTTTTTGAGTCAAAAATTATCTGCAAATATAAGCTATAGGCCTAACCATTTAAAAAGGACGACAAACATAAAAAACGATAGTATCTCATGGTTTCATCTTCTGGCTTCCATATAACTGCCAGAGTTTCTATTTACATATATTTTGACATTTCGAATTCATGTCAAGTGCTAAGGTTCGAACTTTGGGACCAGAAAATATTTATAGGTTTAAGTGTAATTTATTCCTAAATTTACCAAATTTTAGTTTTTGTATTTTAGTTCTGATTCCTTCTCGAAAGTTTGCATAAATATTTTTAATATCAATGTTTTCAATATCACCGGTTCAAGGAAGCAGGTGCACATTTCAATTATTCTCATGAAACGACTTGACTCTATTATAATTGGCTGTCAAAATTATTCGTAGGATATTATGTTCTTGTTAGGTGATGACTATGATTAGAAAGCATTTCCTCTAAATCCTTTATTTTGAAAAATACTTGGCTGCATACCGGTGTGCATATGTCCTCTACCCAGTGTTTTCAAGGTCATCGCCTTTCCTTGCCTATGGCCATCGCCTTGCACATAGGCAGGTATTGCGCCTCTAACGTAGCTAAGGCGAGCTCCTTCAATCAGGCCCTCGCCTTTTCTCGCCATTTTGCGCCTTGTATCGCCTCGCTTTAGGCCAAGGCGTGCGCCTTGTTAAATTTTTATTTATTTATCAATATCCTAACTTAATATCCACAAAAAGAACCTCGAACTAATTTATGAAGAAGTCCAACAACTATGCGAAGTCTTTATTAAGGATACTTAATTTCTTTAATTGCTATTTCAAATATATGTGTCTGTTTATTCGAGTTATTTGATATAGAATCTTTATTTATCTTTTTTATACTTTTAGTTAACTTCAATTTTTTTATACTAATAATAATTTAACATTATGCTATATCTTATAATAACATATTTTTTGTGATTTATTGTTCTTTTATTTTTTACTTTTTAGTATTTTTCCATATGAATTTGAAATTTTATGGGAATACACATATGTTTTATTATCAATTTATAAATGCACCTCTCTTCACTCGGGCCTTGCCTTTTTGTCGCTTCTCGTTTTGAGGCGATCAAGGAGAGTATCGCCTTGCGTTGCGCCTTACACTTTGAATACACTGCCTCCACCATTCAATTGTTAACGGATATTACATTATGTTCTCCCTTTACTTATGGGGGCAGTGAGATTTCAACATATCTGCTAGAAATTGGGAAATTGGCTCCACTGGTAACCATGCATGTCTCCAAGTCAGGCATCGGGAAAGGAATGAAGCCACTAGATGCATCTACAAATTAATGTTACAAATGAGTCTTGAACTCGAGATTTTAAAGGGGCACAACTACAAAATCTAAGTCTTCTACTACCACGCCACCCCTTAGGGACATTGTCTTTTTATAGTTTACATGGCTTGCGACCATTTTGCCCAATCCAAAGTGGCTGTTTGAATGCAAATCAATTTCTTTTTTTAAAACAAGGGTAACCATGTCTTCAAGGGGGTGGCACAGTAGTTGAAGACTTGGGATTTGAGGGTATTCTCCCTCGAGGTCTCAAGTTCGAGTTTGATGTCTTCGGTGCCTGGCCTAGGGACGGGTGTGGTTACCATGTTAGGAGACATGGAAGGAGCAAAAAGAGTCTCGAACCTGGGACCTTCAAAAAAGTGTCTAGGGGCAATACAAACAAATTTCAATGTATGCTTTTAAACTTCTGGTATTGCATTCGGACGGGTGTATTACTATGCATGTAGTTGAATTAGAAAACGGGTGGTGTACAATTTTAATGGCAGGAAGAGAACCCATTTGAAAGCATAAGAATGAAAATGGAAGATTAAGAAACGGAATGAAGTACAGATAAGTAAAGAATTTAGGGTTAGAGGAACGTACTGGGGTGGGCGGCCCATCCTTGCTCGCCGCCCTTGATGCGCTCGGGGATGGCGTAGTTGACGGTGAGGACGCGGCCGTAGAGCTCGGCGCCGTCCATGTTGTCCATGGCGGCGGAGGCGTCTTCCTTCTCCAAGAAAGTGACGAAGCCGAAGGAGCGGTGCTTCTGAGTGGCCTGATCCAGTGGGGTCTTGACGTCTTTGATGTCGCCGAAGGGGATGAAGGCGGCGTGGAGGATGGACTCGCTCACCTCCTCCGCCAAACCCCCCACGTACAGAGTGTTCTTCTGAACGCCCTGCGCCATTCCCAACCCTTCTCTCCTTCCTTCCTCTTCCTTTTTCTTCTCTCCACTTTTCTACTTTCTTCACCCTATTGGGCTTCTTATTGGGCCTTAAACACGTCAAACGTTTAGGAAAAGGAAAGGGAAATACTTACGGGGTGTTTGGTGGAGGTATTAAGTTAATCCGGATTAATTTAATCCTTTTAATTCGTGTTTGGTGGACGGATTAACTTAATCCTTCACAAATTCCAACAATAATCCTCATATTTTCTCTCTCTGTCTAGTTTTCCGAAATTATCTTTAATTATATTTTTCAAACTATTTATTCAACTTTTAAAATTTAGATTTAAAAGTTTATTCATATATTTTTTTATGTTTTATAGTTCATTTAATATTTTTAAATTTAATATTAAATGTTAAATTATCTAAAGAAAAAAATGGTTCAAGAAAATAAAATAAATATATTTCATTTTCAAGAGACAATTATTTAAATGGAACAAAACAAATTCCTAAATTATAAAACTCATTTTTCTACTTAGAATATAATTAGTTTTATTATTATATACATACAAAATTTTACTTGTGTTATTTTATGACTTGTTTTCTAAGCATCTAAATTGGTTGTTATATACACCTATTTGTGAATATACTTTTGTTATTATTATATTTACTAAAATTTTAATTCAAATGAGTATTAACCAATAAAATAGGTAGAATGATTTAAAAATACATGAAAATTAGGTTTATATTTTCATTATAACTTTCATCAAGATAGTATAGTCCAACATATTTAAACTACTTTAAAAATATGAGTAAAATTGAATTTCAAACTTAATTACCATTCACACAAGTTAAGGTGTACTAAATAAATTAAATTGATTTTTTTAATTTTAAATTTATATCAATCTTGTAATTAAGTAATTAAAATGGTTTTTTATATATAATTTCCTATATCTTTCTAAATTTTTTGAATGAAAATAAAGTTTTTTATATTGTTTTTAATTAAATATAGATATTAAGTTAAGATTGAAATAAATAATAAAATATATATTCATCAAGCATATTTTATTTAAGTTAATATTATTGCTACATTTTCAAATGAATGTCATTTTGTCATGAAACTATTGTAAAGAGAAAACAAATTAAAGAGTAGACATTTAAAAAAATATATAAAAAATGTTAAATAAAAATTCAGTTTAACTTAATCCCTCCATCAAACAACATTCTGCTTAACTTAATCCAGCTTAACATAATATGTCCACCAAACACAGATTAACTTAATCTTCAGCTTAACTTAATACCGACTAACTTAATCCTAATCCCTGCACCAAACACCCCCTTAGTAAACTTCTAAAATTACTAGAGAATGTCTACACTTTTTTACTTTAAATTTTTTCTAAATCAAAATTAAGTGAAGAGAGATAATGTCCTTATTTTACATTTTTTCATATTAAAAAAATATAACAAAATAAAAATCTCTATTGTTGGTTTTTATTATTTTAAAACCGAAATCTTCCAAAATAATCGGTTTCGGCTTGAATCAATGCCGGTTTAGGCGGTTTTTTGAATTTTTGTTGGATTTCACTTTCATTGAGCAAAGATAGTCACAAGGTTTTTGTTTTTTCTCTTTGATTCTTTGTTAATGGAAGCAATGTCGATTAAAATTGCTTTTAACAAAGTTTGAGACGATACAATGTATATTTCAATGACAATACAATATGTGTTGACATCGTCCATAGAACCAACAATATCTCAAATTTTATCCATCATCGCTACATGTCTCGAATTGGATGGAAGTTCAAGTGTCTTGTCTTTCTCTTAGAAAAGCGAAGGGCATATTGGTAACTTAAGATAGAAGCGTGGAATGGATATTCAATGGGGTTGCAAAACATGTGTACATGACTAATGCATTCTAGCTGAAATCACAACAGTATGTATGACACATGGATATATAACCAGGAACAACATATGCAAAAAAGAGGGAATAACATATGTACATAAACCTACATAGTAAGATACACCTACATCGCCAAGGAGATAGAGACGTGCAAGGGATCTTCGATGGGTTTGCAAACATGTGTGTACAGTGACTAATGTATTCCGACTGAAATCACGGCAGTGTGTATTGATACACATGATAATATAACCAGAAACGTGAGGTGCAAAAACAAAAAAGGAAACAATCGTGTAAATAAACCTAGTCGATCGCATAAGCATGTATTCAATAAGGCAGCAAGTGAATTTAGTATGTTCAATTTTTTTAATCTTAATTTAGTCATTATCACGTTTTCATATCATTAATATTGCTATCATTAAATTCAAAATATATTTTATATAGTTCAACCGAACTGCAGTACATTTTGTTTCTGAAAGGAAAATAACATAAGGAGAAAATAAATGAATAAGACATTGTAAATCTTTTAATGCCCGAGGATTCCCCAGACCTCGAGCATTCCAACTAATTATTTTCATAATGCCCGGCGAGGCTGAAAACAGCCTGCGCCGCACTAACAGACGAACCCATCTCGGACTCCATTTGCTCTTACTCAGCCTCAGTACGCACCTGTTTGCCCTGAATTTATGCATCCCCTTCGCCCAAAATCAGTTTTCTTTTTGCACATGGCGGTGTCTCCATAAAAGGCAATTCAACAACAACACCTCTTGGCATTTGAAAGATGTGTCAACAAGCCAGGTATCAAATGTAGCAGTTCGTTTAAAAGAAATCCCCATAAAGCAGCATTGCAGAACCTCACAGACAAATCCATTCCCATTTTTCGATCTCTCCCTTCACAACGAAATCTTGGTGTTTGAACACATTGGAATAAAACCCCTCAGTTGGATTCAAAACATTACCACACTGTTGCATAACCATCAGTGAAGATGGAGGAGAATATTGTACCCGATGCACTACTTATTTCCCTTTGCCATCCATAACACCTGCATTTTCATGAGGGTGGATAGTAACCAATTCACCACCCTTTGACGACACACCCAGGACGGGACATAAACCTTAAGAATCAACCTCTATTGAATTCAAATGACCAGAAGAATCAGTGGAAGAATATTCCCCAGGCGCCATCGAATGTTGCCTCCATTTCATCAGATCACGTCGTAGCCGCCCACCTCCTTGACCAATGCCTCGATTTCCCCGACCATGATAATGTGCAGAGCGTCCATCAAAATTCGCCGAAGGCGGAGGTGTATTATGGTCTATTTCATCAATAGGGAGATGAAATCTTTTTCGGAGAGACGCCCTGAGAAAATCCCCAAATGGAGAGTTTCGGCCATCTGCAGGCAATGAAGCATTCAAATTCGAACATTCACGTCGCTTATGGCCTAATAATCCATAAAAGTAGAAAAAATCAGGGAGTTTTTCATATTGTAATGGACAACACACTTCCGTGCCTTCCTTTGTTAAAATTTTGATTCCACGAGAAAAAGGATAGGTAACATTCAGCACCACACGGATCTGAAGAATCGGACCAATTCCGCCATCACGCTCATCATGGTCTACCTCTTCAACCTTTCCAAGCACAGAGCCCATTTTGTAAGCCATTTCAGAAGACATACAATTAAATGGCACATTCAGTATATGAAGCCAAAAAGCCGCCCAAGAAAAATCCAAACTACTGATTTGATCTTATTCCTGTGGTGAGACAAGGATTAACAACGATTTATCAAAAATCCAAGGCCCCGAATTCATTACCCATGATTTTTCCAAAACTGTCCGAAATTGTATGAAGAAAATGTTATCCCCAGCAATTTCAAACTTAGTCAAGTTGTGGACCTTCCAGACAGATTTCATCACCAATTTAAAAGTCTCAAAATGGACTCTTTTGGAGGTGAGGATTTTGGCCATAACGCATAAATCAATATTCTCCACTGCCACCAAATCAGGGGACGATTCACCAACCATAATCGTTGTTTCTTCAATGGACGAGAGTTCGAAAGATTGTAATCGACTCATAAGATCGTCCATGGTATCTACACATACAAAGTACAACGATTTCCAAAGGAAACAAAAAGAATTATAAAGCAACAAACCTGATTCACTCCATGATGACCAACACACGACACGATGGCAGTCCACTTTTACAACCCACAAAGTAGAGATCCATTCAGAATGAAAACCACCCATTTCGATGTAAAAAACCAGCCACGGCGACGATAAAACCATTCACTTTTAATTATAAAAAGATAAACAAATTTTAATTTTATACTTAATAGATCAATTAATTTTTTAATTTTTTTAATTTTATATCTAATAGAACAATTAATTTTTAAAATCTTAAAGATGCCAAAAAGACTTGATCACAACATAAAATGCATATTAGACGTAGATTTAAATGTTAAAGAACCAATGTACAAATTTAATAGTCAGAAGAATTAACTTCTAACATAACGTCATTTAGTCGATATTTCATTTGGTTAACATTTTGTATAATAACTGAACGGATTATTGATGTGATGATTTCATTGTTTGGTTGTAAACCAGTTTGCTCCAACGTCCAGGTTCGATCCCAAGAATCGGTATTTGTCCCCCCTCTCTCTATGTACTAAAAAAAGCATTTTGTATAATAGGCACTCACATGAGTGCATTTTTCGTTCCTGAGTTTAAAATCCCAACACTTCCAGGTAGATAGATTAATAAATAAGCCAACAAATGAGAGAAGGAAGAAAATATGAAGTTAGCAAAGAATGTCAAACATATTACAGATCTTGATCAACTTCTCCCTCAAGGAACAAAAACCTTACTTCATACCAAAACAAAAACCTCTATATATAATATTCAAGAACAAGAGAAAACAGTAGAGAATTGATTGGTTGATATCTCTTTCTCATGCAAGAAAAATAGTTGTGTTATGCAGAGAGCATGCCTTGATGGATGGATTTGTGGCAAAGGTGAGTCTTTTTTCAAGGAACAACCTTGTGACCTCTGTGTATCATCTTCAACATCATAGTATAGCAACAATCCAATCCAATGTATCATTCAAAACTTAGTCAAGTTGGCACTGCTTCGTTCATCTCATTGTATCTTGAAAAGGTTCTTCATTTTCACCACCAGCCTCCACTCCTCCGTCGACAAATCATCCTATACCATTTCACATATTCAATTTGTTGCCCAAAACCAAAACCAAAAACAACTGCGTCTTTTTTAGAACTCGTTTGATAACTATTTGATTTTTTGTTTATTATTTTTGAAATTTAAGCTTATTCCTTCTCAAATTTCTTACCATGTGTGTTTCATCTTTCCTTAAAAAAGTATATGAATGCTAACCAAATTTCAAATACAAAAACAAGCTTTTGGAGGCTACTTTTTTTTTCCAAATTATGGTTTGATTTCTAAATATATAGGTAAGAAGTAAAAGTGCAAGTAAGAAAAAACAAACGGTAAAGATAGTTGTTGTAGGCTTAAATTTCAAAAGCCAAAAACTAATAGCAAAATGGGACTTAATTTCCCTCATTCATCCTATGATGTAAAACACAACTATGTGATGTGCAAGGAGAAGAATTTCAAAAAGTTTCTAGGAAAGAGGGAAAGTAAACCGACCCGATAATTGGCTTTGAGTAGGTCAATGGACTTCCTTGATATATGGCTGACAAGTTCATCCTCCAAGTCAAAATGCCTACCATACATCTTTTGCTGCTCCTCCGAAGAGTGCCCAACTATCTGTTCAAAGAACCCGACGAAACTTCACCAAATTGTTCCAAACTAGGATGGTTTTCACAATTAAAGATGGGGGCGTCAAAGTATTTGTAGAAAAGTTTATGGGGATTGGATTGCAACAATAACGACAACACCACCTGTGGAATAACAAAAAGGGTTACCTTAATGGCAATCGTCTGCCCTTTCTTTGCATAATCAACAGGTTTGTGATTACTTTCAATTGATGCAATGCGACCAATGTCAATAAATTCTCTTGTAGGAATACAAATTGGTGTGCCAACCTGCGCAATGGTAAAACATAAAAATAAAAAAAACAAAAAAAAACACACACACACACACACACAATTTTATACATACAAGTTTGATCAAAAGAATGTTCATACAAAGTGAACTTAACTGAAAAGGTGGTTCTAGAACATGGATCCCTCACCAGAAAAAGAAATAAGATAAAGGAATATAAGCAGATACTAATTACAACAGCTGCAAACCAAGACCTTTGTAAAAATCATATGCAAACGGCTATTCTAGATTTATAAAATTGTAATTTCCATCAACAGTAATATTTTTTTAAATTTCATCCATTTGTTCAAATTAAAATATGAATGGTTTTATACCTACATCAATTAAATTGTTTCTTTTTAATGAAAAAAAAAACATATGGTTGCTTGAAATATACCTACAATTCTTAATCATACAAATGAAAAAGGATTAAACACCAATGAACAAATAAAACGAAGTGTACAAGGTAGGTCATGTATCAGAAATAAATGCAAACGTGATATATATTTGAGAACCAACTGATCATAATATAGACATCAACGGAAGCAAAAGATAAGAAATTAAGCCAATATTTTATATTTTAGAGGTAAAATAGCATCTGGAACATTTTAAGGGTAAAGAGAAATTTTTTTTTTTTTTTTGGATAAGGTGAAGAGGAAAAATATAAATACCTTGGCAATGCCTTCAATTACATCGACCCCCAACACAATTGGATCCTTCTTGTTGAAAACGCAATTTGGTAAAATTTTTAGAACACAAGGAAAGACTGCTTCCTCAGCGGCTTCTTTCTTCTTTTCCTCTTTAAGATTATCAATATAGGCCTTGAATTGGTCGAACAAGTGATAAATGATATCAGCAATAAAAATCTTCACACCAAGCTCCTCGGCAAGTTCTCGAGCTTCTGGAGTTACTTTAACATCAAAAGCCAAAATAGTGGCATATTCTTTTTTCTTTTCAAGCATTACACTAGCTTTCATGACATCTTTTTTATGAACGGGCCCGATACTTATTCCACTAACAGGAATGCTCACGGCCGGGGACTTCAAAAACTCTAACAATGCTTCCAAGGAACCAAGTGTAGATGCTTGAACACAGACTCCCTCACCAGTCCTGTCTATCCTGCTCATGACTGACTTCATATCTTCCATAGCCGAATCCTTAATGTCTTCCAAGTCATCCTCGGGACCTACCACGTGAAGACTGGTTCCAGCAATAGCATGCTCTAGACCCTATACAAATATCAGATATATACCATTGAGATTTTTTTTTAAATCATTCAACAGAGAAATACTCGATTCTCATTAAAGTATTATGAGACATATGAAGCAACAACAACAATTTAGGGAAATATTTCAACCTCCAATACATACTACTTAATTCAATATTTTTCACTTTTCAAGCCAAAACAAATGAGAAAAAAAAAAAAGTTGAGCATGTGATCTCCCTGAACAAGGAATTTTTTTTCGTAAGTGATTTTTAAAGTCAATAGCATTCTAGAAATCTGAAGTCGGATGGTTGAGAAAAGGGGAGGAACGGGAAATGGAACTTTTTCACAAATTAATGGCTACAAGGAGACAGATTTAACTGTTATCTGAACTGGTGGTCGTGGATGGGAGAAACTTGGGTAGAAAACATGGAAAATGGAAAAGAAACAAATTTGTTAGAATAAGCCAAAAACTGTACTCAAAATCAGGTCATTTCTGTATAGCAATGCAAAGATCAATAGTTCAAAATGCTAGTTGAGGCAAAGATCATCCAAATGCGTAGAATACATGTGGGAAAAAAAATTAATACACACAAGTCTCGTCAGTTTGTGTTGTGCCCTAGTTTCTTAGGAAACTAATCATTGTGTCAATGCCAAAATCCACACTCCTTGATGGTAAAAAAAATTATATTTCACCTGTCCAGTTATTTTTATTCCCTGAGCAGCCTTGATTTTCTTATGATGCAGATATGTTCCCTGAAAATTAAACGACCAACATCATCAGCAATTAAATACAACACTTGCATATAAATATAATAGTGTTTCGTTAAGGGTTGCATATTCATATAGGCCACAAAATCTCAGCAAGTCTAGTGACTGCACGGAAATATTCAAGCTAAAATACCAAGGTACTGTCATCAGCTGTCCATTGCAACACTTGCGCATATATATATCTATATATATCTATATATATATATTAGTGTTTTGTTTGCATATTCAGCCACGTAAACGGTTAACTAAGGCCCCGTTTGATAACCATTTCGTTTTTTGTTTTTTGTTTCTAATTTTTCATTTTTTGTTTTGGGTTTTTTGTTTTAAAAATAAAAACTGTATATGTTTGATAATTTATTTTAGTTTTATGTTTTTAAAAATGAAAAACCAAAAAACATGTTTGATAACTATTTTTTATTTTCAATATCACATTTTGTTTGGATTTTTTTAGTTTTTTACTATTTATTCTCGTTCTTTTCATACTTTTTTAAAAACAAAAACTTGTTTTTAAAAGCTACTTTTTTTAGTTTTTAGAATTCCTTAAATATTTTTAAAATTTTAAAAACAAAAACTAAAATTGGTCATCAAACAAACTTGTGGTTAAAAAAGTAAAAACAAAAAACCAAAAACCAAAAAAAAATTTATCAAAGGGGCCTAATTTTTTTGTAAGATCAATTCTAAAATAAATTTACCTATCGAAGTGAAATTTTTTCCAAGAAAGCTTGGAAACAAAATCCAAATTATCATTGAAGTGGGCCAATTGCACACTTGAAATTACTAGGGAAAAATATCTTTTTAGTCCCTAGGTTTGGGGAATAGTTGCTATTTTGTTCCTATGTTTTAAAATCAAACACTTCTAAATAATGTTCAATTCAGTTCTACATGATATATATTGACTATGACGATGACTAGACTAATTCTTTATTTCAATATGTTGATGAAGAGGTTGATATTGACGTGAATTAAATTTTTGAAAGAAAATAGGTATAACTCAAAAGACACAAAGACTAAAAGAGCTTTTTTTTTTTTTGATAGGAAACAGAAAACTTTTCACTGATGATCTAAAATTGAGCATTATTGAAATATCAAGAGTAAAAATGTGTGATTCTGGAAGATGGAGACCAAATAAAAACTACACTCCAAATTTAAGGACTAAAATATATTTTTCCAAAATTAATTAATAACCTCAAAACCAATTTCGAACATATTTTTTATTCTATGAATATGAAAGGAACCATAATATTTATTTTTTATCCGTTAGTGTCAATTTATGCACAATACGACTATCTCGTGGTTGACCCATCTACATTTAGTTGTGAAGGTAACTCGTAAAATATAATTCTTAGGTAGCAAGGCCCTTAATTGGATCAAATGGTTATGAAAGGAATCTTAATCTGCCAATCTAAAATCAATGACCGGCTATGAAGCATAGATCCTTCATTTAGGACCGAGTGTCGGTGTCGGCGTCGGGCATGGACACGCCCGAACACGTGTCGGACACGTGAATTGAAGTGTCCAACTTTTTTTATAATAATGGACATGAGGACACGTGGAGGATATGGGGAGGACACATTGCCTGAATTTTTTTAAAAATAATAATTTTCTTAAGCCAAATGTAAGACCAAATTTATTTATTATATTAAGTCCACTTATTAAACCCACGTTTTCCATATTTAAATAATAAAAAAAGAAGTTAAACCTAATATAATATTCAACAAAGAAAAATTTTCTCCAATACTCTATGTTAATTTGCCGCCACCTCCCAGAACTTTCTAGTCTTCATCTTCTTCAACTCTTTGTCAATCCTTCGCAACATCGAGTATCTTTCCAAGTCATGAGTCCATCTTCATCCACATGAGAGTGTCTCTCCAACATAAACCCAATATAACATGTTTTGTTGCAATTGTCCATGGTAAGATTATGTTAGTTATTATTTTATTCTAATTATTTATTTATATATATATAATTGACGTGTCTTAAACTTGTTCATGTCCTAGTTTTTTTAAAATTGACATGTCGCAGTGTCTTGTCGTGTTCGTGCCTCTTCGATGACAGATTTGGTTTCCTTTAAAAAAACAAGAATTAACCTTCAAATTTCATCTGTTGCAACTTTAGTAACAGAATCAAAATTATATATTTAGATTTAGACTACATTTAGTTATTATAAAAAAGTTACGCAAGCTCAGCTTTTTTATCAGTTTTAGTTTTTCTTTCTAGAAGATGGTTTCCTCGGTTTTTATGGTCATTAAAGATTTTTTTTTAAACCAAGAAATTGGAGGTTTGCTCTACTATACCCAGAATAACCATGAACGTCCCTTGGCCAGGCGCTAGGAGACATCGAAAGAATTGAGATATGGGAGGTGTCTACAAATTAATGTCACATATGAGTCCTGAATTTGGGATTTTGAGGAAGTACACCTTCAAAACTCAAGCTTTCGACCATTGCGCCGCCCTTTGGGGACTTCATGGTCTTTGAAGATTGAAGGTTGAGTTTGGGAGAGGCAACTTTTTTATTTTTTTATTTTTTCCTTTTCCTTTTTATATTTTGATAGGCATATTTTAATTATTTTGAGTTTGTGCCTTTAACATTTGGAAGAAAAGATCACACCTATTGTTTTAACATTTGGGCGAAAAGGTCACACCTATTGTTTTAAAATATTGTCGTGTTCGATTATTAAAAAAGTAAGGACACTAAAAATGGCATGTCGGACACGTCCGAGAAGTGTTCATAAGAATCCGTGTCCAACCCGGATTTTTTTCCTAATTTGGAGTGTTCGAACTTCAGACGTTATTCTCATAAATGACTAATAAACAAACGAAACCTCGTACACAAAAAGAACCAAAGGCTACTACATTACTGGATTACATCTCACCAACCCCATTATTTTTTTCTATCATTTTATAAGCAAGATCATTCGTCTAAAACTATATGAACAAAAGAAGCTAATAGGAGTCATACCTTTACTCGGAGTTCCTTCATTGGATGGGGCGTCAATAGGGCACGAATGGTAGTAACAATAGGACCCTATAACACGATAATTCAATAAGTTTATTTGAGGCCCTCTAAAGAAAATTTTACTTCTATAATTCATAGATCCGTGCTTGCCTGCATGCCGCACACAACTATTTGATCTCCTTCATGCAGCACACCATTAACCAATATGACATCAATAGTTGTTCCATGCCCTTCAACAACCTTGACCTCCAAGACCGTGCACTGTTGATACATAAACCAGAGATTGATCAGCTACGAACTTCTCAAATCATCATATTAGTATTACAATACAATAGAACAACTAATAATAAGCAACAGAAAATGGTAACCTGCACTTCATCACTATATGTAAGTTTCTGCGTCATGGTTTTCTGGGCCCACTGCACCAATAATAATAACATGTCTGGAATACCTTCACCACTAACATAATCAGAAAAAGCTATTAAAAAACTTGAAAAATAAAGTGTCGATTGCTTAGAGATGCCAATATAATAATATCAACAAGTCAGTAGAACGTACGTTACAGCACTTGTAGGTACTATACTGAAAGTCTCCCCCATTTCTTTATTTTTATAGTACAGCTCAGTATTCAATCCCTGCTCTTTAAATTGAGTGATAATCTGTTGACCAAAAAAAATACACAATCGAAGTTCATATGTGAAGCTTGTGATAAAAGGATATTACAACGGAAAATGGATAAGGTATACCTGAATAAGCCTCCTATTGAACTCATTCTGTACATCCTTGGATTGCTGCTTCATTGTCTTAAGTATTGGTGCATTGCGGATGGTTTTCCACCCATAAAGTCTATCAACCTAGAAAATAGCATGACGTTTTAAGGTCAGACTCAGAAACAGATATTTCATTTATTGAATAAATTATACAGACGGGAAAGTACTGCAAGATTAATCATTATGAAGAAAAATGCCAAGTGCAAATGCAAATAAATAGTAGTTACCTTATTCAGAGCTACAATAAATTCGGTGTTTCTCATCCTCAAGAGATTAAGAGATTCTATCGTTTGTGGTTCTAAGCCATGCATGATGTCAACAACCAAAATTGCAAGATCACATAAACCTGAACCACGAGAACGTAAGTTTGTAAACGATTCGTGCCCAGGGGTATCGATAATAAGTAGGCCCGGAACCTTCAGCTTTGCATCAGCTTTCAGTTCTCTTGTTCTTTCACGAATGTTCTCAGCAGGAAAATATGTTGCCCCAATCTGCTGAGTAATTCCTCCCGCCTCTCCCTCTTGAACATTTGTACCACGAATACAGTCCAGTAGCTTGGTTTTACCAGTATCGACATGGCCCATAATGCAACAGATAGGTGAGCGAAGATTTTCTTCCTGTTGTTTGGAAGTAGCATCTGATGTTGAAGTTTCTTTCTCAACAGCATCATCTTTTCTTTTGCCCTTGTCAACAACCTCAACCTCAGGCTGCTTCTTTTTGTTTTCAAGCTTGACGCCTATAAATGCAAGTGTTATAAAAGAGAAGAATCAAACTTCTACCTCCAAAATTGAAAATAGAAAGAAATGCAAAGATGAAGATTAAAATCAGTAGGATAACACCAAAATATAACCAAAAGAAACAAAGTAAAAATGTTCCTTTTTAAAGAACATTACACACACAGGACCCTTACAAATAATTCTTCTTTTTTAAGTCTATGCTCTAGCTTTGGACTCCCCCTCATGGAAATATCATAACCTTGGATAGAATCAATGTTTAAAAGCTAGTGAGGCTCTAGCTTCAGACTCCCCCTCTTGCTTTCAGCCCGTGACTTGCCCCTTCTTTGAATCATAAAAAGCTTAAGCCTCTAGAAGAACGCATTGAGGCCCTAAAATCTCTACGCCTCGCATAATAATTTGAAGAATAGTAATTATTTTCTCATCCTTTAAAAACATAAGGGTTTGAATCATAACAATTTAAACTATATACTCATGTTTCAAAACCATTAAAGACAAAAACAAATATATAGAATAACTCAATTCTATTAATTATAATAGTAGTCAGGTTAAAAGGTTGGCTTGGACACTCATGGATAAAAAAGAATAGTAGTGAGGTTAAAGAAGATATTTTGGATAGGAAACGAAAACCTTCATTGATGAATGATAAGTTACAATCCTATCGGAGACATTACAAAAAACTACGCCATTGCGATATAAGAGTGGATAAATCATAGTTACAAAAAGGCGGAATGGAGTGGCACCAAAAAAGAGATAGGTATATAACTTCATCGATCAACGTTCTATAACTCCTATTCTTGACACCCGTGCCGAACATCCTGTTGTTTCTTTCCTTCCACCATATCCAAAAATAAGCATAGATTATATTGTACCATAGTGTTTCCTTTTCACCCTCAAAAGGATGGCCTGCAATAAGAATTCTGACAAGAGCCTGTGGATCAGCCGGTAAGGGGATGGACCAGTTAAAAGCGCTTAGGATGAAAGCCCAGAAAGATGTTGCATAGCGACAGATCATGAAAAGATGCTTCTGGGATTCCGCTCCAGATAGACAGAAGAGGCAGGTTGTTGGCTGTAAAGCTTGGCGAGCACACTTCTTCTGTAATTTATCAATGGTGTTGATGGCACCATGGCTAAGTCCCCAAATAAAAAACTTAACCTTCCTAGGTTGAGGCCCTATCCAAAGAGTTTTATAAAAGTCTCGATCCACTTGATTCCCTTCATTAGTCACACATTGTTTATAAAGGGAGCTCGTCGAAAAAGTTCCAGATTTTTCAAGAGACCAAATCCAGAGGTTAAAGAAGATATCCTTTAAGAGTTTTGTTTGACTGGCAATTGTTGATGAATTTGTATACGTTTATATAAGTACTATTTTTGCAATACTTGTTTACACAAATTTATGATTTGTATAATGTTTTTAACTAAAATTGAGGCTTACGACTAGAATCCTGGGTTTCGCTTAATGAGAAAAAGTCTCGAGGCCGCCTTTAGCCTTTTAAAACATTGGATATAGTTGGAGAAAAAAGAGACAAAAGGAACACTAGTCTCCTTCCTTGTTGGGTATATTCTTTGCAATAAGCCAACTAACTATTAATCATTTACGCTATAAATATAATTTTTTAAGGAATAGAAAAGGCATTTACCCAAGATGAAGTAGAAACAAAAACTAACTAAGAAATCTATCAAGCAACAGAAAATAGTCACTCAATCACAATGTATATTTGTTACTTCTTATCCAAAGGGGCCCTAGGAGGGTAACTAAATTTAACCAAAGAATTTCCTGATCTTTTTTGAAGGGTTGGCTGCAAGCCTGCAACTAGGAGACAGAAATGCTCTTATGTTTCACAAAAGGGGAATATGCAAGCTAAAGAAAGATAGCAGCATATTCCAAAATCAGCTCGCAGTCACATTATATAAATAAATGCCTTTGAGATTCTAAGTTCTTAATACACAAAACACACCACCACAAGTTGAGGGACATTCGATACAAACGACCACCAGACCTTTTGGCAACAATGGAATAGAAGAAATTGATTGATAAGAAGCGAAGTACATTTATGAATAGGGTATGATGCCAAGGGAAGAATTAGAGAGCTTCCACTTTCTCCCCAAAAACAGATCCAACACAATGACAACCAAAAAGATACCCCCTCCGGCCCTTCTAACAACTATAAAAAGACCCTCTAACAGAGTGGGCCCACTCAAACCAACTTCTTACCCTGTACAACTTTCTACTCTTTTCTCGTGGTCGTGCGGTTCTTGCACTTGTCTTCTAACTTGGTGATGGAGGAGTGGGGGATATGATTTCATTAAAAGAGAAACAAACAAAAGGAGAACGAGGCAGACTCACACAAGACAAGAACAAGGACTTCTAATTGGGTACAAAAAAAAGAACAATATTCTGCCCCCCTCTTTTTTTTGCTGTAAATTTTTTTTGGATTTGCATGTAATATTTCATCCTTCCCTTTGGTTTTCTTGAATCCTTTTTTTTTCTCTATTTATGAAAACCCATGTTTTCATTGAAAAAATGAAACATAACAAAGGGGCATATAAAAACCGCAAGAAGAAAATCTAAAACAAATGAGACTTAAATATGATAATAGAAGATCTAAAGAGTAATTAAAAATCTATGGACAAGTGAACACAAATAGAAAGATAGAACCAAAAATGTACTTTCTTTATAGGAAACAAAAACATTTTATTGATAAAATGAAGATTAGGACCAATCGAAAAAGTACTAACAAGTGCAATCATTCTACCGGTGGAAAAATCAATAAAGATGCAATGATAAATGTCCAAACTGCTGCATTGCATATGGTAAACACAGAACTAGCAAAAATAAACAATTGATTGTATCAAAATGGGAGTGCATCTCCAGCCCTGATGAATTAGTTCTAATTATATGATATATTATATTTTGATTAATGTTAAATTGATCTGAGAGTAACCTAATAGAAAAATGCATCCAAAACATACAAATTTAATTTTATATTATTGACCTTACCTGCATCACGTGAAGTTAATACACCATTCTTGATATCTTTTTTCACATCATTCTCAGGTTCTGATTCAAGCTCCTCATCAGCAAAGGAACTTTTTAAGGAAAGATGAACAACAGCATCATCCCAACTCTTTGCATCCCATTCATCTTCATCTTCATCTTCTTGAATTTCATGATCTTCAGTAGCCTCAGTAACATCTATTTTTTCCTCTACGTGCATTGACTCAACAGATTCAATCTTCCCCGACTCAAATGTTTCAGTCTCTGCCTCACCTTTTTCTGGTACATTTTCTTCCATTTTTTCTTCTTTTTGTTCCACTGCCTTAGTTTGGGCATTGCCATTCGTTTGATGATGGGCTGGTTTTGACTTCTTTGTCTGGTATTTGGGTCTTTTGGTTGGTGCACTGGGATCATACGTAGACGAAGGTAAACCCCCTGCACTAGCTAATATCTGGTTCCTCATTGCCTCCAACCTCCGTTGTTCTTCTTTTTGTTTCCCAGTTAACAGTTTTCCTTCCAGTTTCTTCTTAAGGAGCTTCTCTTTTTCTCTTTCCTTTTTCTTACGCTTAGCCTCCTCAGCTTGCCTTTCAAGCTCTTCTAGCCTAAGCCTCTCTTCTTCTTCCTTTCTCGCTCTCTCTTCTTCTTCCCTTTTTCTTCTCTCTTCTTCTTCTTTTCTCCTAGCCATTGCCTCTTGCATCTCCCTAACATGCTTTGGCACTTTCTTCTCGGGCACTTTACTCTTTGCAGCACCTTTTTTGGGTTCTACAATTTCATTCTTTACCTCCTCAATCTTCTCATAATTCCCTTCAGATGCTACTGTCGCTGCAGCTGCAGCCTTTTTCTCCTTTTCCTTCTCCTTCTTCTTTTTCTTCTTCCTCGCTGCAGCTGTTTCTATGCTCTCTTCTTCAACTTCCTTTTCAACTGGTGCATCAGGAGAAGCTATAAGCTCGAGTGGATTCTTAACTTTGGCCTCTTGTGATGAAAGAGGTGGGTCCACTGGTTTTGACATAGTAGCCACTTCCCCTAGCTCAGCAAGAATCTTATCTAAATCATCTTCTTCTTGAGCAGTTCTTCCGCTCTTCTTCTTTTTCTTTTTATTTTTCAAAGTTTCAACCACCCCCTCCATCTTGTTAACTTTCGATAAATCAGAATCAAAATTGCTATTAGTTGTATTAAGTATTTCAGGTGTCGTCACTACGTCTCTAACTTCATTGTCCACCACATGTTCATCACTAAATGCAGTAAAAGTAGTGCTGCTCTTTTTCTTGGAAGACTTTTTCTTTCCCGAAAATGCAATAGCATTGGCATCGTCTTCATCAATACCATCATTGTCTAATTTATTTGGCTCTGGAATAGAAACACCACCATCATTATCCTCATCAGCAAGTGTTGCACTATACGAATTGCCACTTTTCTTTGAACCCTTAGTTGACTTCTTTTTCTTACCAGAGAAACTAATCATTGCAATATCTTCTTCCTCGTCCTTATCATCTCCTCTGTCCTCGTCCTCATAATCAAGACCATTAAAACCTGAAAATGCATTCCCACTCTTCTTAACACCCTTTGATGACTTCTTCTTACCTGTAAATGCCATAATAGGCTCATCATTGATCTCTTCATCAACCTTGATCTCATTATCAATTGCATCTTTCTCGTCATCAAGGGCACTAAATGTTGACATGGTAGAAAAACTACTCTTCTTGGAAGACTTCTTCTTCTTACCCAAAAACTTGATTGTAGAATCATCAGCTTCATTGTCATCCCTTTCTGTAGTTAACACAGACTCATCATCACCATCATCATTATCAACACCATCCTCTCCTTCCTCAAGCAAACCAAAACTGGAAGTAGTAAAAGCACGGCTACCGCCACCCTTCTTCGACTTACCCTTCCTCTCGGCGATAACAATTTCGGAAACACCATCTCCATCATCATCCTCCTCCTCTTCAACTTGTGAAGCTTCTGAATTGCCCTTCTTACCCTTCTTTTTCCCAGTTATCACGACCTTCTCCTCCTGAGAAGGGGCTTCTTCAGACAACTCAGTTCCAAACGAGTACTCATCGTCGTCTACTGCGAACGTCTTTTTCTTCGACTTCCCACCAACGTGAGCTATTGCAGAGGTGTTGTCATCATCCCGTGCAGTAGACTTCTTTCGACCCATAGAATTATCAGCAAATTAAAACCTTAAACCACCAAAAGCTAGCCCCAAAACCTACATATCATAAATCACGCCCATCAACACCAATCAGCAACATAATCAGATATCTCTTCTACATAATTAAACCCATCAAAACAACATAAAATATAACATATATAAAAATCAATAACATCATAACCACAAAAGAAAAACACAATGAACTTCAGCAGATTTGAGTCGTATCCAGAGATGATTTTTAAAAAAAAAAAATAATGAAAGTAAAGGTGGAGAGGTATTTGGGAAGTTGACGATTGGGATTGGAAATTGTTCCGTAGAGTTATTGCATAACCACATAAACAAAGCTGGTGATTGAAACTTGTATTGGAAATCCTATTTCGATCCCAAGAGAAGAAGAAAAAACGTCGAAATCAACCGGTTGGGGCAGGATTACAAATTAAAATTTAATGTAATTTAAAATAAACAAAGAAAAGAAACAAGATTTGACCACAGAGGCATATAGTTGCAGCAGAGAAGAAAGAAAAGTAACGATGGTGAGCATGCTAGCGAGCAGATGCGACCAATATGGAGAATGAGAAACAGAGAAGAAACAACTGAGTAAGCCTAGGGTTTATATTTCCTCGTTTCTATTTCCTTTTTTTAAGAAAATGGGAAATGGGAAAAGAGAGATGGTGAATACCACTGGTTTGCGGTATCGGTTTGGTTATAATAGACGTTCGGTTATTATAAATGATGTTTGAAGGGCAAGTCATTATAACATAGATTATGATAAACGGTCCTGGTTATAATATATATATATATTAAATTATTATAACCAATCTAGTCGTTTACAGAGCTCAAACACACTCTTAAGGTGCGGGGTTGGACCGGCATGGCTTTTATCCAACCCATCATTTGGGCCGTGGGTTTTCATAAAGTCACCTGAGGCAAAAGTTTAAGAGTAGGTCAAAATAGGAAAATTATTATAATTTATCTTAAGAATAATTAGCGAAAGTAATTTACTAAATAAAGAAAAATAAATCGGAATATTGAAAAAAGACGGATGTCACCTCTCATTTTAATTAATATAATACATTAATATTTTAATATATGACGTCAGGAAAAAAAAAACCCAATTTCATTTTGAAACAATGCACCCATCTTTCCCATTTTCATTCGTCAGGTTTCTCTTTTCACGTCACGACTTTTCGGCTTCATAGTTTCCATTTCCTTCAAACCGCCTCAGACCTTCATACTATTAATCCTCTCAATTTCTCATATTAAAGGTATTTTTTTTCAAATCTTTTGATTTCATCCTCACACGAGTTTTTGCTCCGAAATCAAGCATATAAAGGTATTTTTTCGTACTTATCGTCTTGAATACTGTTTTGTGGAGTTTTGATTTCTCTAATTACTATTACTATTTATGATTTTGGATTTTTTGAGTTTCGATTTCTAGGGGTTTTTTTAGGTTTCTAATATTTTTTATCTTGTCTGAGGACAGTATTCTAATGGTTATTTTAAACAAATTCTTTTACCTAAAATCTCACAATATTATTATGTATTGATATTAGAATATAGTTTTGTTTTATTCATAGACATCTTGTTTATTTTGTAGTATGACGAATGGATCCCCAACGAAAACCTAAACATTGTATTAGTTTTTTAATTTTGTATTGTATTGGTTAATACTATATTAATTTCTTAATTCTTTATTGTATGAGATATTTATTTTATTACTGTATTGAGTTGTTAATACTATATTACATTCTTAATTCTGTATTATAATACATATTATCTGAGATTTTTGAAATATGTATAGAACTTTTAATATTGTATTTGTTTCTTAATCTGTATTGATTGTTTAATATTGTATGATATTTTTGAAATCTTGATTGAACTTTTAACACTGAATTAGGTCTGTATTGACTGACAGCTTCGAGGAGAATGGATTTTCACATAATAACAGAAGATGATGAAGAGGACAAAAAGGAAGAAAATTGTTTCTATTCGCCTACGGTCTCCTTACACATCCAAGTTTTGCTCGTCAGAAGAAAAAAAAATGAAGAAAGTTCAATGGAGAAAGTGAATAACACTTATGATTATATTGATTCTCCAAGTTTTACTTTGCCGTCACAACTTTAGAATTTAATTATGTTTTTTTATATTAAAGACATTTAATGTTTAATTGTCTTACTTACCTTGTTCGAAGATATCTGCTACAACTTTAGTGTTCATACCTTTTAGTATAGTACTTTTAAAACTATCTTAGCTTCAAATTGAATATCATAAATATGGTATTTATTATTAATACCATTTTTTAAAGAATGAAAACAATGGCAATATGTTGGCTAAGATGCTAGTTTGCAAAGTTTATAGTAGGTTTGTAAAGTTGGCTTATAGCAAGTTTTCATGGCACATAAATGGTTAAGTAGGTTTTCATGGCACAAAAATGAGTACTATAATCAAGTATGATACTTATTAAAAACCATTTATTTTGTTAGTTTGCAGAGTTGGCTTATAACAGATTTTCATGGCAAATAAACATGAATAAAAAAAAATGGTAACTAGAGCTGCAGAGAATAGTTTGCAAAGTTGAGAGTCTTAACAACCAACTAGAGTCATAAAATTGGATTATACAGATTTGAGAATTCTTCAATTTATTCATTCTCTCATATGAAAAACTATAAAAAGTAATACTTGCACACAATTTCATTATTATTATTTGAAAAAATTGGATTACAATAGTAGAGAACAATCATAAACATGGTATTAATTATTAATACTATATTTGAAAGAATGTAAACAAATGCAATACACCTACCAATATGAGATACGATAAGAAAGAAAAATGCTACTGAATAAAAAGGTTTATGCATGTCTTTCTATTGTGACCAACTTTTTACAACATCCACATTTAACTCTTTGCTTCATTTCAACTTTTGTTTCATGCGTTGTTTCTTCAGTCTACAAATGGGGGCAAAAGTTTGATATCTTTGATGTCTTGAGGTACATCCCAATAGCCATCATATGTCTTTCATATTTTGTCATTTGAATAATAATCAGATACGTAATCTTTTGTGCCAAGGTCGTCGTGGAGTATAACAACAGAGGCATGTGGGCATAATATGCATAGTTGATCATATTGCTGACATGTGCATTTCTTTTTTCTAATATTGTATTTTGATGAGTTCCATAAACAACTTAAAATATCAATCACTATAAATGAAAATGGATAACACCTGTTAGAGGACAAATATTAATAAATACATTAAATCAGTATGGAAACATAAATATCATAGTAATACTAATATAATACAACCTATAAACAGAAAAGAAATCTAAATTTCGGCATGAATTAGGGTTGTATTCCAATGGTTAACAATCAAAACAAATTACAACAACCTAACAAAGTGAAACAATATTAATAGTTAACACATAACTAATAGTAATGAAAAACAATAATACAATATTAATAAGTATACAAATTATAAACAGATAACCAGTATACAAACTATAAAATGATAAAATCAGTATGTAAAAGAACACGTACTCATCATCGACACTCTAGAAATGTAGGATTCAGAGAACATTAATTCGCCAGAAAACCTTAGATTTTGGAAATAGAGGTTTCTAAATCACTTTATAATTTGGAACACATAAGTTTCCAAATCAAAACCTTGAAATTGAGGAACAAATCGACAAAAATGAAAATTGATGAACAGAGAAATCTAACGAAATCGAAGAAACAGAAATTGAAAAAGTTTACAAAATCTAAACCATGAAATTGAAGAAATCTAAATAAAATTGCCAGAAACAAAGAATCCAACGAAATTGGAACATAAATTGAAACCCCATGATTTTGGACAACAAGAAATTAAGAACAAATGGATGGAAACCCACCGGAAAAAGAAGAGATTGAAGGAAAGCGCCGAAAATCAAAAGAACCAAGAATCAATCGCGAAACCATTGAAAATCGCCAGAAATCAAAGAAATCGCAAAAGATAGGTTTAGAAATTAGTGGAAGAAAGATAAAGAAAGAGCGGGTGAAATACTGGAGAAGAAACATAAATTGGGAATAAAATGAATACAGACAAAATAATAAAAGAAAATAACTAACAATTGTTTGATTTAAAATTTAAAAAAATGAAAAAATATTGTTACAAATAAGTTAGAATTTGAACACACTTGCAATTAACTTTTCTAAAAGCGGAGAGATAGTACAATTTCCATTATTTAAAGTATAAAAATGTCCATTAGGATACAAGACTTAAGTCCATAGAGAGAAATAACTTTTCTGAGGAATAGCAAGACTCCAAATAAAATTCTAGCGTTTGGCAGAATAGCAAGACTCCCCTGTATTGCTGCTATAATGCCAAATCCCATGAGTTAAGTTTTTTAGAGTAAGGCCAATATTGCCTCAATAGGCAAGATTAACTCATGAACTCTTCTATCATCATAGCCAAGGAGTATTGAAAATTTTAGTGGACACACCCTTTGATAAGAAGATCATGTCCTCAAACAAAGGATGTGTTTATCTCAATATAGTAGAAAGTGGTAATGTCTCTACAAAAAGACATTGGCAATAGTAATGTATGTTGACAATGTAACCTACAACTTCTTTCATACTAGTTGAGAAGAAATTTCTTTTCCAACCATATCAAGAACTTACATAGGCATGTGATATATTCGATGCTATCATAATATTTATTTCAATAATAAATATCTTATAATTCAATGCGCCACTAACATGAAATGAGGAAAAAGAAGAGATGAATTTATTTTGAAAAAGCAGTGGCAAAAAAAAAAACTCCACCTTTCCTTCCAGTTTTAATTTGGATAAATGAGTAGAAACAGCCAAAGAAATTTGATTGAGCAGTCCAATCCCACACACTAGATTTCTTTTTGTTTTTTTTTTTTAAGAAACAATTTCATTGGTGTATGAAATTACTCCTAGAGCTGTTTTAAAATTCTGTCATGAAGGCAAATCCGATCTGTTGATGTTGTGGAGAGGGGCTGCCTCATCTGGCGGACTGGGCCTAGTAATGGTATTAATAGCAATGAATTAGTTCCCAGTCATATCAACAGTAATAGAAAGTAGAAACTTAATTCATTTCGAGCTTTAATCACTTACTTCGCCTTCAGCAGGCTTGGAATCCTCAGCTTTGAAGTTTTCTTCACCTGATGAACAATGACAGTAATGAAAATCCTGTGGGATAAAGCCAGTAAAGAGCGTTCTTTTTTGATATCCATGACTGTTTGAGTTATTCGTACATTTCGATTATTCTCATGAGACTCCTGTTTGATTCTACTATATTCAGTTGTATCTCATAAGACCTTAAATGGACTCGCAATAAGACTTATTAGCGCATACCGCCATCTTCAGGCAAATCTGAGGTCCAGAGGGTGAGGTTGTCTCTCAACAGCTGCATGATCAGAGTGCTGTCCTTGTATGATTCTTCACTCAAGGTATCCAACTCTGCAATTGCCTCATCAAAAGCTTGTTTAGCCAAATGGCAAGCTCTGCAAGAACAATCTCATTACATTTCGCCAATGCTAATATGATAAATGTTTTTTTTTTAAATGATAATCGGGAATTCTACATACTCGGACATGGACCCGAGAGACAAAAACAAATTTTATAATTGTTATGAAAACGGCAATCAACAATCGTAAAACGAAGATATGAAAAACAGATAATGGTAAACGTGAGAGAAGAAGAGGAAAACGACACAGAAGTTTACGTGGTTCACCAATGTTGTGTTGGCTAGTCCACGAGTAGAGGAGGAGAGCAATATTATTGAGAGAGACAGAAATTTACAGATACAGAGATTATGTCATAATACAGCTAGGGTTTAATTCGAGTTTATATAAGCACTCTAATTAAACCCTATTACAGAATCCGTAAGCATTAAACAGAATGCGGATGTAGACGCGCGTTGCGAAAACAGAATGCTGATGCGCAAACACATGCGGAACGCATTGCAGCAATGCGAGATGTGTTTTGCGAGCGGGATGTGCTAAGCGAATGCAGAATGCAGAATGTGCTAAGCTAAGCGAATGCAACGCCCCTGCACCCCCACTCGCTGACCGGACAGCGAGACCCCTGCTTACTAATCACAAGGCATCAATGCGTTCAAGGCATAATACAACAATAATTAAACTCACTTGTGAGTTTTGAGTCTCGGATCTCTAGGATAGCATACTTTGGAGACTACAAAGCTTTTACCAATGTTAATATGATAAATGAAAAAAAGGGTTCAGAATACCTCTCGGGAGAATTCATAATCTCATAGTAGAAGACAGAAAAATTGAGAGCAAGGCCAAGTCGGATGGGGTGTGTTGATGGGAGATCAGTATTCGCAGTGCCCATGGCAGCCTGTTACAAAAATGGCAAAATGGCACATCAACTAATTGCAGAGGAGGCTTTGTTCATAATATAGAGATTGGCAAACCGTTCTTGTTTTGTATTTTTAATGTGAACTTGAATGCTATAGAGAAAATAAGTGCCTCATATCCCTTCAATGACTGATCAGCAGCCTCTTTCCTATCTTGATCTGTCTTGAACTCGGCAAGATATCGATAGTAGTCACCTTTCCTGAAACCATACAGCATAATAATATTTGTTAAAACACAATATGATCATAATCGTACACTAAACTAAACATTTGGTTGTCAAGGAAACCCGTAGAAAATTAATTCCTAAGGCCCCGTTTGATAACCATTTTGTTTTTCGTTTTTTGTTTATGAAATTTAAGCCTATAAGAACTATCTTACTATACCTTTTTCCTTATTTGGATATCTACATCTTACTTATATTTTGATAAACAAAACCAAAATTTGTAAACAAAAAAAAGTAGCTTCCAAAAACTTGTTTATGTTTTTAAAATTTGGTTGGTATTCTCCTACTGTCTTAAGGAAAGATGGATACATTGTACGAAAGATGGAGCACATGGTAGGAAATTTTAATAGAAATAGGCTTAAATTTCATAAACAAAAAACAAAAACAAAATGGTTATCGAACGGGGCCTAAATATGTGATCACCATAGATTGAATGCATAACCGTATGGTTCTCCAAATCTCTTTTGACTACTAGGCTAATCCATGATGGTTAAATAACATATACTATTACAACTACATCAAGCAATATTCACCATCAACCTATCTATGGCCCATCTGATAGATTTTGAGAATCAAAGGCCACAGATATTCCAAAAAGGAACACACAAAAACAGAAATCCATTAGGATTAGAGTTATGACAAGCCACTCTTTGTTTGATTATTGGTTCAAAATGTACAAAATCACTCATCCAATGATGGACAATTGTCTTGTAACAAAAGAACTCACATCTTGTAGTAGAAAACAGTGGCTTCTGCAGAGGAAGAATGAGGGATGAGATGCTTGTCTATGATAGAGAGAATATCACCACAGATCTTTGAAAGCTCCTCCTCCACTTTCTGGCCATAACCCTTAATCAATTTTACAATGTTCTCATTCCCCTTGGACTCCTCTTTCTGCTCAATCGAAGACATGATGCGCCAAGAGGCTCGCCGTGCACCTATGACATTTTTGTACCCCACAGAAAGAAGGTTCCTCTCCTCCACGGTCAGTTCGAGGTCAAGCTTCGCAATATTCTTCATGCACTCAACCATTTCTGCATCATTGGATGAACCAACCAACAACTTGGAGGCATTAAGTTAATATGGATCATCTAACACAGGAGCGATCAAGATCCAATAATGAATTACTTTTCTCTATGTTTTCTCAAACACAAAAGCTAAAGAAGACTATCATTTCAACAACAGAAATTCGAGATCAGAAGCAACATAAAAAGTTTCCGTCTACATTTGTAAACACAAATGACAATCCATAAACAAAACAAGAAATCAGCAGCAGCATCAGAATGAGAATGAGAAGGAGAAGGAGACGGTACCGTCGTAGCGCTCGGCCTGCTCGGCGAGCTTGGCCATGTAGACCTGAGTCTCTCTCTCCTTCTCAGCGGAAGACATGGTTTCACAGAGTTGCAAGAATGGGAACCAAATTCAAACACACACACACAACACACAGAAATCACAGAATTATACACACAAACAAAGGGAAATGCCCTTTCAATGGAGCTTTTCAGAACCAACAACAAGATTCAATCTCACCCGTTGGATTCGATGCAAAACCGCGAAAATTCTGCTCTGCCTTCTTTTTCTTTCATTTTTTCCAACTAACTTTCTCTATTTCAGGCTCTTTTTTTAATAACTTTTTCTCTTCTTTTTATTTTTTATTTTTTTATTATTATTTTTTTTCCTTTATTCACCTTTTCAAGAAAATGTTCATTTATAATGTTGAACTATGCAAAAATATTCACTAGTTTTGGGGTGGGATTCCATTGTGTTATTATTATTATTTTAAATTCAATTGTTATACTTAGATTTCAAAATTTTCATTTTCCTCCGATGTTGAAAAAGTACTCTAGTGAGTTTTTTCGAATAAGTTGATGTAGTAAGTAATGATATACCTTGAGATTCATTTATGACCCCATTTATAATGTTATTCACTTAAATTGGCATAAAAAGTATTGAAATTATTTCTAACATGATGAATAATGTCAAAAAGATATACTTTGAGTTTCTTTATATCCTTAGTTTTGTAAAAATCCTTACGTAATTTAGAATGTTGTAAGGTGATAAAGTACTTTTATAATTTTAAAAAATGAAAAAAAAACTATGTAGAGTGAAATATTAATGTGTTTTATACATGGAAGTTTATTCAAATGACATTCAGTTGAGAGAGTAAAAGTGTTGAAATACTAACAAATGTTCCAATATTAATTAATAAAATGATCAAATATATAGATTGCTTTATTTATGTACATCACAATTATTCTTATGAAATAACTTCTAACCTTTTCTACCTCTAATTGTTATTGAGTTAGAAAAACTCAAACTTTTAACCATTATCAAGAAGGTTTTAGAAAATTAACGTGATGAATCCAATCTTTAGTCACCATGACTACTTACATAAAAATTAATTTCCTATGAATTATATTATAGGGTCAAAGAGTATGTCTCATAACAATACTAAAAAATATACCATCTAACCCAAGCAATCACGAGTTTATAAATATGAATAAAAATAATAAAAATAATAACTCTACTATACTTGGTGTGGTTGTCAAGAATAACCTTTTTGGGATTTAGCCTTTTGTAGTCTAATGTCCTTTCTTACCTCAATCTAAACCAGTTACGAGCACAAATCCTTCAAACTAAAGTTTGAGTCTCATTGTTATAAAATACACTGCTTATTATCTAAATATTGGAATGGTTGAGGTTGACACTTCCAAATTAGGCAACAATTAGAGATAAAGAAATATAAACTATAAAGACTCGAAGGGTAAGCATGTTTACACTAGAAAAGAACATTAGAAAGTATAGTTCCAACAAATGAACAAAATTTAAGAACATGTCCTTGAAATTTAAGAATAACTCCAATTGTACTGTCCTTTTTTATTAATGACCACCGAGTTTATTCCATCTTCTCATCCATGGGACTGCAGATCCAGTTTGCTCTCCAACAAACAGAAGGAGACAGTAGACGATCCGTTCTCCAACCCGATGCCTTCACCTGCACGATAAAAGAAAGGCGTAAATGTAATGATAAAACGACGAAATTGTCATCTTCATGTGGCTGAGAGTTGTACGATTATGGCTTGGTGAGTTCATCTCTATTCCAATTTACAGATGACTTTAGCAAACTTCAAAAGCATGATTTTTCCTATACATTAGAAGTTGGTAAGAAAATGTCTTCCTACTATGCCATCCACGCATCTGGAATTCTGAACGGGCAGATATTCTCACCCTATCTCTCTATTTTTAGGCCATGATGTAATTATAGTTTTGTTTCCAGACTACTGTCCTTAATATGTGAATAATGATTAAAAGGATTAGCTCCTTTCTCATTGTCCCTACAGCCAAAGACTTGAGGCTTCCAGTTTGTTCTCCGCCATAAAACACTTGTACCAGTGTTTTGAAAACCAAAACGCGCACTAAGGCGCAAGGTGCACGTTTTTTTTTTTTTGGTCAAGTGCATTTTATATAAGAATATTCATAAATAAGAGAAAAATGCTTGCTTCTTACACAAGCCTCACCTATATTCAAGGAAAGGTGCTCAAGATGCATGGCAAGGTGCTCGACCTACGCCAGTTGAGCCTAGGCATGCACTTGAATGAGCCTTTTAAAACACTACTTAGTACCAAAGGAAACTAAAGGGAAGAGCAGATGTTTTTATTTTTGGCGTAAAAGCTATCTATTGGGAGTTCGATTGAAAAGAACCTTAGAAATCATAACAAGAAAAGTAGGCAAGAGTTGATATCGGCCATTTGCTAAATTTCTTCCCTTCTGTAATTAACTCTTGTTGTGTTGTTGAAGTGGTTTTATGTAACCTCCTTTTAAGACATTGCTTTGTATCATTCTCTCATACGATTAATGAAAATTTTATCTTTTTTATAAGCAAAAAGAAAAGGCCTAAAAGGAAAAAGGAAAGAAGAACTGTCAAGTTTTTGAAATTCAGAAACATTAAAAGATATATTAAAATTACCTTTTGAATAAAACCTTGATAATGTGTATCCATCCATGACAAGCTTTCCAAATGCCTAGATTCCTGATCAGGAACATAAGCCATAACAAGTGCATGAACGAACGATTGGATGATATCACTAGCAGTTGCATCTTTATGCACAATAGCACTGACAGTTCCCTTCCTCTCCACTAGAAGGTACTTTCCTGGCATACAAAAAAATACGATCAAATTGAGTGATAAAATACAGCTTGAAACCTAATTGTGGGAAAACATGCTCGAGCAATTCAACCTTTGCTATTGTCAGCACCTGCCAAACGCAACAGCTCCTTCCTGTACCAAAACAATGTTGACACCATTTTTATGAACTGTGGGAAAAACGATGAGATAACCAGACAAAAATCAGTTTTCAAATCGAATGTGTTTTTTAGGAAACTAAAACATTTCATTGATACATAAAAAGTACAAACAACCAATCCAAAAACAAAAGAGTGGGATGGGAGAGAAACATAAAAATGAGAAAAGAAGAGGGGAAAGGCCGATCAAAGGGCCAATACATAGGGAACAAAAACACAAAAGGACAAGAACTTATGGTTTAAGAAACCAGAAGATAAAAACAAAGTGATAAATGAAATCAATACAAGGAGGATTTTAATAGGAACAAGATAGAAATCGAATATTAAAGTAAATGTCTTGACACTTGCAACCGATATAGAATGTATGTCCTAAATGTTAATGATTAATTACATCTATATTCCTAACTTTGAATATTTATAGCACAAGAAAAAAAAATTACCAACCTAATTTAGTAGTATTCGTGTAGCTAATTATATAAAAGTGTAAACAATAAATCACTACCATATTTACTAACCTATGTGGTATAATTTACAAATGCTTTTGTTTTCACTTCCAGAAATGCAAGTATTTTAAATTATTGAGAGTTCTTAAATATTGTAACTACTTCCTCCAAGACGTGTCCATTTGTAGACCTTTCCTTCGACTCTTTGGCTTAAACTGCTCTTTTATCATTCATTAATTAAATTGACGGTTTTATCATCTAAATAATATGAAAGGAAAAGAAAAAAGTGGAAGCAAGTTAAAAAAGTTGCAGGATCATTATCAATAAAAAATATATCCCTTGTTCCCTTTATTATGCTTGTTAAGAATGCATTATTGCACGATGGAACCATGAAAATATTGTGAAGTTCATAGGCTGGTTAGTAAATGCTCACATGTCTGTGTGATGAAGTGAAGAGATCCTTGCTCCTAATCTTACACGTGTATGGATTAACTTCATACTTCTTAAACTCCATGAAGAAGCCCACGTGGGTAAAACATGCTCCATCTTAGAAACCTGTTCAGGAAGGAGAACTGAATGCAAATTCAGTCAGGCAGCAAATTCTCTTTAAACAAGAGATTAGAAAACAGAAAAAGTTTATTCATTTAAAAAAGAAGTAAATTATAACTATCAAAAAGCGTTTTGCCACATAAACCACATCTCAATGCATGCGTGTGAATGGAATTACAGTGTATATATGTACATACATGTAGTCTGATGGGATCCCTATTAAGGGTATATTAATAATTAGCAAGACAATTTGTTAGTACTTCGGTTATAATTAAAAATAGTGGGTAAGGGTAGAAGCAAATAATATTTTTGATATTTGGTGGGAAGATCTTAGTAACCTCTCAACTTGTTTTATTTAGTATTTTACTATTTACGTATTTTAATAAGTTGGTTCTATCAATTGATATCGATCTGGCCATGAAAGAAGTAGTGAAAGATGCATGTGAGATTGAGTAAACGAATCAAAGTAAGAATAAGGACATCAGGCATCACCTTTGCCAGTTTGAATAAAATGCTGCAAAGCTATTGAACACCTCTGAGGGTTGAGTGAAGTCAAGGAAAGGCAACAAACAGCCTTGTAATTTGCTGCACAATGTTACAAGCAAAATTTTACGTATTGTGACACACCTAGGCACCGTATGACATCTGCCATGACTGCATAAAAAAATAAGTTCTCCATTTTTTTTCTCTTCATGGAGACAAAATAAACATTTTGAACCTAAAGCATATTAAAAAGATTTTATAATTAAGAAAAGTTGACAGCATGTTCACAAGAGATGGTGAAAATTTTCAACTCATAATCATTTTAAGAAATTTAAAAATTAAATGCCACGTCAATATACACTAAAATGTTAGGTGTTTGTTCAAGCAAATAACATATTTATCTCAGGGAATCGACTCAGCATTCTTTGAAGAACTCACCGTACATATGGAACAATGTGAGGGATAGAAAAGAAAGCCAGATGGCCAGTGGGCATCCCCTGGTGATATGAGCGAGAAGCATACCGATCGCCATGCCTATCATTGTTGCTACTGTTTCTTGACTTCCTTCCTATTGATGCAAGAGTGACAATTTTCATTACAATCTATCTATCAGAGTTCATTCCTCATCTGGAAAGCGACTTGCTCTATACCTTGGCAGATATATCAGCAGCATTATTCTGAAGAGCAAAATGTTGTGTTAAAGCAGCTCTAGTAGCCCCACTTGCCACACCAGCTGATTTGAGTTAAAAATATTAGTCAGCATTAAGAATTACATCTAATAAATTAATATTATAAATCCAAACAGCATGCTGATTTTCTGTTGAGTGCATGTGCTAGTATCATCCATAATTATACCACAGGGTCCATCCTAAGTTCCTAACCACTGACAACCATTTAAAAGAATTATATATTACTTTGGGGAGGGGGAAAACATTTTTACCCTCATTTAGCTAGGTGGTGGGTCAAAATTAACCTTAAAGTTTTCTTTTTCTCGGGGCAAGAAACCTAACTTTCATTGAAGAACCAAGAATACAAGAGTGTACAAAAAATAAGTAAAAAAGAAGAGGGAAGTCCTACACTACCTACAAAAAGGGACTCCAACAAAAAATAACAAGACTAATGTAATAATTACAAAGTGGCCTCGTGAGGGATGCCCATAAGGAGGTATTAATTCTTTACCTCAAAACTCATCAACTTAGGTTTTTTGGGTTGATTGGTAGTTTAACATAATTCAACATGGTATCTAGGCATGAGATCTTGAATTCGAGTCTCTACCAAGTCATTTCTTCCCCATTTAAAATTGAATTCCACTTGTAGGGAACTTCTCAAATTTCTAAGCCCACAAATGAAGGGGAGTGTTGGTTGATATAATAAAATTTATCACAACCCATCGGCTTAAACTTTTGGGTTGATTGGTAGTTTAACATAACTCAATAACATGATTCTCAGATCTCTAAAAGTTTTGTTGTTCCTCTCAAGCCAAATACTCCACAACACTACAACAAAAACTAATCTGCCACACCACCTAGCCTCTTTCTAAAGGGAGGACGCAAAAACGCCTCATTCATCAAAGAATGCCCATCTCCATCATATGCCTTGCTAACCCCAAACAATCTCCTCCAACAATCCCAAAGGTCGTTAACAAACTCGCATTCCCAAGCAAATGAGTCGGGACCTCCTCATGTCTCCTACAAAGGATGCACTTTTTTTAGTAAAACATTAAGGAAGAGTGCCCTTGAACACGATCCGAAGTGTTAAACTTCACAAGTAAAATTTGCCATGCAAAAAACTTCACTTTCCTAGAAATATTAACATTCAAAAGGGAGGTGTAAGAGTTTAAATATTCAACTCATATATGTATTTTATTATTATTTCATTTATACTTTTTATCATCTTCTCACTTGTATACAACTAGGGAAACCTTGTATATATGTATTAAATACCTCTCTAATGAATAAAAAGTTTGATTGATCCTCTCAAACACTAGTGTTAACGTGGTATCACAACCCTAGGGCAATTAGGGTTACTTGTCGAGTCTAGGTTTGAGAAATGTTTAGGGTTTGAAGCCAAGACTCGCAACTGCGTTCGTCAGGGTACTCAAAATGTTGTCAAAGTCTATGATCAGAATTTGATAGATTATGTCAGATTGTGTCAAAGACTATTCTTTTGGAGATTTTCCGTCAACTTTTCTCACAGCCTACACTGATAGAAAGCCCATTGCCCAATCTACAGGTTTGTAAATTTTGTCACGAATGGACCAACGCGTGAAGCTCACGCGTTGTCCACCCCTGTGCAGGCGCATGTAGACGCATGAGCCGCTTGTTTCCGACGATTTTTCCAGTTATTGGTCGATGATGTCTCCTCTTCTTGGTGGTGTGTTCGTTTTTTTGTTTTGGTGCTCGATTTTGGTTCAAGAAGTTGACGACCTTTCAAGTTTTCGCTAATTTTTTTTCTAGTAGTTTGGGCGATTCAAATATGATTTTAGATATTTATTTGTTGTGTTTTGTGTTTATGGAGATAATGGTTGACAAGAAGTCAACAGTAACAGAGATGATTTCGATGGTGTCGAAAATTACCAAACACAAATTGAATTAATCCAATTATTATGCATGGCGATCAAATATTCGTCATTATATTGAAAGTTTGAGATGGATAATCACATGGCAGAGTTGCCACCAATAGGTGATAAAGAAGAACGCTTGGTTACGAGATGACTCAAGAATGTTCCTTCAAATAAAAAACTGAATTGAAAGTGACTATGTCAAAAAAGAACTCAAGTACCTAGAAAGTCCACTCACGGAGGCACGTGGAGGCGCGTGGCTGCCGTTTTCTGGCCGATTTCAACTGGGTTTTTCTCGCAACGGGTTGTTCTTCGAGTTCGGGTAATTTGGTTTTGGTTTCGACAACGTTTTGGCTTGAGTTTGACTTTTAGACCAGTTTTCGAGTATTTTTCTGCTACGTTCTGGTCTGTTTGGTTCTGATTTTTTGTTCCAGATCTGTTAAGTTAGTAATTAACTGTGGTTGTCATATTCCATGGCAGATTCGAAGCACACAAGTGTAATTGCTCCCTCGCCGGAAATCACAAAGCGAAAGCTAAATGGTTTAAATTATCGTGAGTGGAATAAAACAATTCGCTTTCACTTGCTAAGCACGGAGATGGAGGATCATATTAAGGAGGATGCACCTGAGGATGAGTCAATGAAGAAAATATGGCTTCGAGATGATGCACGATTATATAATCAAATTCAAAATTCTATAGAAGATGAAGTGGTTGACTTGGTAAGTCACTGTAATAGTATCAAAGAACTCATGAAGTTTATGGAGTTCTTGTATTCAGGCAAGGAACAAATGACTAGGATATACGATGTGTGCACGTCTTACTTTCATGCTGATCGAAAGGGACAATCGTTAACGGCATACTATATGCAGCACCGGTGCTGAGCAGAATGCTCTTATGCCATTTGATACCGACGTCAAGGTTCAACAGAGTCAGAGGGAGAAGATGGGAGTTATGAGTTTCCTCCATGGATTAGGTTCTGAATTTGAAATGGCAAAGTCACAGATTCTCTCAGGGACGGAAGTTCCAAGTTTAGATGATGTTTACAGGCGCCTCCTTCGCATTGAGAATCATCTTCCGGATCTGCTAGCCTCACAATCTAACAATGCACTCGTAGGGAGAGAAGATCTGTGTTCAGTAAAGGGTGCTAGTAATTATGCACCTAAGGCTAATTATGACCGACGACAAGAATCTAGCAGTGACAGGAGGCGATCTGATTCAAGAGGAACCATTGAGTGCTATTATTGCCATAAACCGGGACATCTGAAAAGGGATTGTAGGAGACTGCAATATCAGAATCAGAGACTTCAAGCTGCTCATGTAGCATCTACCGATGACCCGGACCACCTAATTCATGCTTCTGCGGATGACTTTGCTAAGCTTCAAGTGTCACAAGCATCTTCATCACACAATCCTACTACAACTCTTGCTGAGACAGGTAATAAGAATCGTTGCCTCCTTACATCTTCTCTGAAATGGGTCATCGACTCTGGGGCTACAGCTCATATGACAGGTAACCATAGTCTCTTTGCAAATCTGTTATCTCCGGCTCCTTTCCCGGCTGTCACTTTGGCAGATGGGTCGTCATCCCCGGTTCAGGGGTCCGGTCAAATAAATGTTACACCCTCAATGTCTCTATCTTCCGTATTATGCCTACCAAATTTTGCTTTTAACTTGATCTCGATCAGTAAACTCACTCGTGACCTAAATTGTTTTGTCTCTTTCTTTCCTGGCTACTGCTTGTTTCAGGATCATATGACGAAGAAGATTATTGGTAGAGGATATGAGTTAGATGGACTTTACATACTTGAACAACAACAAGGAAATGTTGTCGCATGCTTGAGTACTGAGTCTTTGTTCGAAGTCCATTGTCGATTAAGTCATCCATCGTTGTCAGTTTTGAAGAGACTTTATCCAGCTTTCAGTAATGTATCATCTTTAAATTGTGAGTCATGTCAGTTTGATAAATTTCATCGTCTTAGTTCGAGTCCTAGAATTCAAAAACGAGCTGATGCTCCCTTTGATTTGGTTCATTCAGATGTTTGGGGTCCGAGTCTTGTAGTGCCAAAAACAGGATTTCGTTATTTTGTGACCTTTGTTGATGACTATTCTCGTTTAACTTGGGTTTATTTTATGAAGAATCGTTCTGAGTTATTTTCTATTTTTTGTGCCTTCAATGCTGAAATACGAAATCAATTCAAAATTTCCATTAAAATTTTACGTACTGATAATGGTGGGGAATATTTCTCTACTCTTATTGGATCTTACTTACGTGATCATGGTATTCTTCATCAGTCATCGTGTGCTGACACTCCATCACAGAATGGGGTGGCTAAACGAAAGAACCGACATTTACTTTAAACGGCGAGGGCTTTGTCTTTTCAAATGAATGTTCCTAAACATTTTTTGGGAGATGCTGTGTCTATAGCCTGTTTTCTAATTAATCGAATGCCTTCGTCTATACTCAGTGGTCAAACTCTGTTTCATGTCTTGTTTCCTATGAATGGATTGTTTCCAATTGCCTCTAAAATCTTCGGTTGCACATGTTTTGTTCGAGATGTTAACCCGCGTCGCACAAAGTTAGATCCTAAGTCGTTGAAATGTATCTTTTTGGGCTATTCTCGCGTTCAGAAAGGTTATCGATGTTATTGTCCTGAGACCAATATATATCTTGTATCCTCTGATGTTCAATTCTTTGAAGGTGTTCCTTTCACTAAAGAATCGTCGAGCTCGTGTCAAGAGGAAGATAATGTGTTTCTTTATGAAGTCGTTCAGTCCTCTACTCCCGCTCCGTCTCAAACGGAGTCTTCATTGTCGTGTCCTCCTATTATTCAGGTTTACTCTCGACGCATACGACAACATCCTTCTGACTCATATCCCCTACTGGAAAATGCTCCGTCATCTGAACCGCAAGTAGTTAGCGATCTTGACCTACCTATTGCCCTCCGGAAAGGTAAATGCTCTTGCACATATCCTATTTCTTCTTGTGTTTCATACCAAAAGTTGTTACCTTCCACCAACTCTTTCCTTACTTCTCTTGAAACCGTATCTATTCCTAAGACTATTTTTGAAGCATTGTCTCATTCTGGGTGGCGTCAAGCAATGATTGATGAAATGACTGCTTTGGATGCTAATGACACTTGGGAACTGGCAGATCGTCTTGCAGGCAAGAATGTTATTGGGTGTAAATGGGTTTTTGCTATCAAAGTAAACTCTGATGGGTCTGTGGCTCGTTTAAAAGCTCGTCTGGTGGCTAAGGGCTATGCTCAAACATATGGAGTGGACTATGGCGACACGTTTTCTCCGATCGCAAAGATGAATTCGATCCGGTTGTTTATTTCGATAGCAGCATCTAAAGATTGGTCGTTGTATCAGCTGGATATTAAGAATGCATTCCTCCACGACGATCTTCAAGAGGAGGTGTACCTTGAGCAACCACCTGGATTTGTTGCTCAGGGGGAGAATGATAAGGTTTGTTAGCTTCGTAAGTCTTTATATGGCCTGAAACAGAGTTTGAGAGCTTGGTTTGGAAAATTTAGTGAAGCCCTTGAGAAATTTGGTATGAAGAAGAGTTCGTCTGACCACTCGGTATTCTACAGGACAGTTAAGAATAATATTATCCTATTGGTGGTATATGTTGACGACATCATAATCACTGGAGATGACATAGCCGGTATAGCATCGTTGAAAGTTTTCGTGCACAATGCATTTCATGCTAAAGATCTGGTAACCCTTAAATACTTTTTAGGTATTGAAGTGATGAGGAACAAGAAAGGCATTATTTTGTCTCAACGAAAGTATGTTCTTGATCTTTTGTCAGAGGCAGGGAAGTTGGGTGTGAAACCATGCAGTACTCCTATGGTTCCAAACTTACATCTTGTCAAAGAAGGAGAAGCTTTCAAAGAACCTGAGAGATACAGAAGAATGGTTGGAAAATTAAACTACTTGACTATTACTAGACCCGATATAGCATCCTCGGTTAGTGTAGTAAGTCAGTATATGTCATCTCCCACAGTTGACCATTGGGTGGCTGTAGAACAGATATTAAGTTATTTGAAATCAGCTCCGGGATAGGGTATCTTGTATGGACGTCATGGACATATGCGGGTGGAATGTTTTTCTGATGCTGATTGGGCAGGATCGAAAGAAGACAGGAGATCTACCTCGGGATATTGTGTATTTGTAGGAGGAAATTTGGTATCTTGGAAAAGAAAGAAACAGAATGTGGTCTCCCAGTCGAGAGCAAAATTTGAATACCGGGCCATGGCTCAAGCAACATGTGCGCTAGTCTGGTTGCTCCAATTACTGAAAGAAATCGAAATAGAAGGTGCTATACCAGCAAGGTTGTGGTGTGATAATCAATCAGCTATTCACATAGCTTCAAATCCAGTATTTCATGAGAGAACCAAACATATTGAGGTAGATTGTCATTTCATTCGAGAAAAGATACTCCAAGGAGTAATCTCAACAAGTTACATAAAGACTGGAGAACAGTTGGGAGATATCTTCACGAAGGCACTTCATGGAACCAGAATAACTTATCTGTGTAGTAAGCTGGGCATGATTGACATATTCGCTCCAGCTTGAGGGGGAGTGTTAAGATTATATGTCATATATATTTGTATTTATTATTCTGTAATTATTAGGCACACAAAGGCCCGTTAATACCTAGGGTTTCTAGCTATCCTCCTATATAAATATAGACATCGTCTCATAATAAAATTACGACTTTTTCGAGTCCCTATATTTTGTTACAGAGCGAAGCTTCGATTTCCCAGTTTCAAAAAAAAAATGTAATAGAAACATAAAAGGAAAGATTGTGATGTGCGTCGAAGTGTGGTTGAGGATGTAGGGTCGTCGGCAGTCATCAGATTAGGAAAGCTTATATGCTCGTCAGAGAAGACACACACGACGCAAGTAGACTCGACAGAGAGACTGGTTTAGCACCAGAAGAATGTTGTTCAAAGAGGAGAAACAATGAAAGAAGAAAAATACCATGCTTTAATGCCAGAGAAATCTAAGATGAAAACATATGTTGATGACGTCGAAGAGAAACCTATCACACCAATGTAAAAATATCGCATCGTCCATCAACTAGTGAAAAAAAATGGCGCTGTGTCACTTGAGGAGGGCCCCCAAAACAAGGAGAAAGAAAAGAGAGGCGGCTATTTAGGGTTTTATTGGAAGCTTTTTAGAGGGAAAACCTTTAGAGAGATAATAAAATATAATAGTATTTTACTCTGAGGTAGATTTATCATTACAACTTTACATGATATGTTAATTGGTTCAACAATAATTTTCTATTTGGTTATGAATATGTATTAATTTTACTACTTATCAAAGTTTAAGGTTTAATCCAATGAATTTTTCTAAGAGAAACGAACACAATTTCATTGATTAAATGAAAATGTTGCAAGAGAAGAAGATCATCGTTTGAGCCTACCATATAAAAGATAACATGTTAAAACAAGTTTTAAATTTTCGAGAAATTGAATGCCCAACTTATGATCCAAAGAGGAGAGTTTAAATGTTCGATAAGAATCTCATGTTTGGGCTACAACATTTGAGAGACGTAACTCGTATACCGGGGATATCCCTAATGTGGAAGGGGAGAAAGGTGCATCCCAAACGGCTCAACATGTAGTAGGGTGTGGAGAAGACCCACAACCCATCACCATCAGATCAGTGATAGAATGAAAGGACTCACCAAAGCATAAGGAGCATAGCCATGCTTGTTTCTTCAGCCGAGAAGAAGATGTTGGAGATCAAGAGATGATGCAGCATTGTGATCTTATTGTGTTTGGTAAAAACAACTAAGAAGAAAGTTGGATAGCACAAGAAAAGGTGCTAGGAGACAGTTTACGAAAATCTTGGTTCAAATTGAATCAATAGATTGATTTGATCTGGTTTGGTTGAGGTGCCTCGTCTCGACTGAGCAAAAAAAATGGTTGGTCCACATTGGACCGAACTGGTCCACAAAATAGCGTTTCACCTCATCTACAACCATGAATACTGATGTTATTGTAGCCCACCAGAGGACCTCGTCTAGAGATAGCAGATGAATACATGGAGAGCCTCTATCCAGATCGTTTTCACACAAATGAAGAGAAAGGTCGATGAAGGAGATGTAGATTGCGACTGAAAAATTTGCCACGGGAAAAAGTACTTGGAGATGAATCCACAAAAGTTGGTGTCGAGAGAGAGAAAGAGTTGCAGCGAGAGCAACTAGTGAAGAAGGTTGCAACGGTTGAAAGAATCTAGAGTAGAAAAAGAGAAAAGCTCATCTTCATCTTTTGTGGAGAGAAGAAGAAACTTAGAAGATAGCCCACAAAGGTTGTTGTCGAGAGATGAGGAACTCGCGGCAAGGATCTATGTGGTAAAAATGCGCCAAACCCACTCATTTCAAGGGCAACTAGGCTGACATCTCAGAATAGAATAGAGGAAAGGGACAGGCGCCATCAACTCGTCGGTGCTAGAGGAAGAGGGGAAGAGGCTTTAGGGTTTCGCTTGTTGGGACTTGGGAGTGTTTAGAGAGGATTTTTTTTTTCTTTTAAACTTTCAAATGTTTCCGAATTTCAATGAAATTAAGCACTTGAAGCTTCAATTGATCAATGAACTAAATATGAGCTAAATATTGATGTGGAAAATGTTTTTTTCCCTATAATATAATAATGTTGATCAATGAACTAAATATGAGCTAAATATTGATGTGGAAAATGATTTTTTCCCTATAATATAATAATGTTGACAACAACGTAGAAACATAATGCCATTGGGAAACTGTCAAAATTTACATGATTATAGCAAACCATGTTGTATGGAAAATTTTGAAATGTGCAAGAACTTACTGAATGATCTTGACAGGCTCCCCAAGCAAACAATGAGCATAAATGCTGATGGAAACAGGGGGGAAACGAGGTCCATCAACATACCTGTTCAGCACAGAGTTGATGGTTATGTTAAGACAGGAGTCAAAGCTCAACTTTCATGTTTACTTCAACAATTCAAGGGCCAGTATTGGCACACTGAGATCCTTTGCTTTTTATTATGACTTTTCTGCCCACCTTATTACTTGGAGAGGCCTTTTGTAATTGCCATTGTGTCTTAATTTCATATCATCAAGAAATGGTTTCTTATCCAAAAAAAAGAGATCCAAATTAACAGTTATGTAGCCTTTAGGTTAGTTTCCTAGAAACATAACATAATCTCAATGGAACTCTCCATGGAAAATATGTAAAGGAAAATTCAAGTAATGGGTATGTACCACTAGACGTCCATATGTCTGCATGTACATGTCCTGGTAACTAGTAAGAGAATTTATTGTAGGTTCAGTAAAGAACAAGGAGGGAATAAACATACCAAGATCATTCATGAGATCTGCAACCAAGCGCCACATTTTGGCATTGCTGTCTAGATTAGATCCCTAAAATGTACAATTGTTGACGCTATGTCATAGTCAACAAAGAATTCTTGATAAAAAATAATGAACAGAATCCTAGACTAACTATTCTGCAAGTCTTGAATTTCATATATCTTGTTACCATACAGGATTGAAAAAGATAAGGAGAAAATTAAGAATAAAATTGTATCTGAATCCGAAACCCCTTTCCCATTGTGTACCTTCAGGAACATTCGATAAAATTTACAAACTCTAATGTAGAACAAATTTTCATGCAAATTTGAAATTACTATGTAAGTAAATAAATATAGATTTATTTTCGATTATAGAAGAGAATAACATACCTGGTAAAATGTGAACAAGATACCTCCAAGCATTCCAGTTAAATCCCTAAAAAACCACTGAAAATTTGCAACGTTACAAAAAGAAGTATGTTTAACTAACAGCCCATTCATTATAGATTTATAGGTATTCATTTTCTCCCAAACCTCAAGAAAGTAAGATCAACTATCAAAAGTCCATTGCAAATTTACCTGAAATGTAGCCCCAATGACAGTTGCTGATTGCTCTCCGACCCCAATGGCACTCAGGAGAGCCTAGGAAAGATTAGGCATAAACAGATATTAAAATTAGAAGAACTGAATAGCTCATTTAAAATAAAATAAAAAAATAGACCTTACTTGGGTAGAGAGCATGGTCCTAATGTATGTCGAGACACCCTGAAAGAGTTAGGAAAAGCATAACTCGATAATCTCATTGGAAATATTACTACACAAAACAAAATATTGCCATGTTTTTATCTCTAAGAGTTTGGGCTAGATTCTAAGAACCTCGACTATGATAAAGTATTGATATAAGATTAAACTTATTTATCAGAATCCATCAACTTAAGCTTTTGGTTAATAATTAACATGTATCAAAGCAAGAGGTCTTGTGATAGGAACTTACCTTAAGCTTTTCAATAGGGATGTTTATAAGACTCTCCAACTTCTCTCCTTAAGGTCTAACCCGGTAGTCAATATATCTGCATATCCATATAAGACCCAAGCTAGTGCTTATATAGGCACCTAGCTTAACTAACTCCTAACTAACTATAGCTAACTAACTAACTCACTCACTCACTAAAGTGAGTCCTATCATTACCCGGCTCCCAAATTTTCACCTTGCCCTAAAGGTGTTTATTACAAAATAATACCTAACAAAAGACGAAAAGAAAAATGTGGTAAATGATGCAAAAATTTCCCCTTGTCCTAGCTTAGTCTTGTAAATGATAGGAAATGTATTGAAGTAAAGGGTTAGGCTTGTGAGGAGATTGGGGAGTTCACGAAACCTCCCTATTTAAAAAATAGGGAGATAGGTTCCAATCATCTTGCCTATAATACTAAAGTTTTTTAGTTGATTGATGATTCATAGAACAATTGTCAACTCTATTACATTTGGTTGTGGAGTAAACTTGTAGTATATTAAAACCTCAAGTAGTTCTTAATTATTCAAATCAGTCCTCATTTATGGTGCTTATTAAGGATTGCCAAGTTTAAAAGCCTAATAGACAAGAAACAAGTAAATTGATGTTTTACCTGCAATGAGTCCCATATTTGAAAAGGAACATAATCGGGGGTCACACTACTAGGAAAACCCTGCAATTAAACGAAAGATTGATCATAAGACAGGCAAACGAACAAAAGAACACTGCAATAAATAGAGTGTTTGAAACCAAAACACAAGCTTTGCCTCCGGTACAAACGCGCCAAAGAATCGTCTCCCCACAAGTCGGAAACGAGAACCAGATCTGCAGATCGAAAAAAGAATACATCAACCAAATATTTTAAAACGAAAGAGTGGGAATCTGAGAGGGGAAGGGGATGAGGAAAAGTGCCTTTGAACGAAGAGGGAAGAAGAATCGGTAATGGTAGCAGTCTTACGAAGCTCCGATGAGGAAGAGCCATTCCATTCTTCCAATACCACCTCTGGATGCAGACTTTTCCGACCCATTTGATGTGATGAAGGCCTTGGACTCGAATTCAATTCAATTCAATCAAACGAATCACACTGCAACTAAATAGCTGAAACTAATCCGAATTGCATTACGAGCAATGAGAATCCTCCAAATAATTCAGCTTCTCGGACATGGAAACTGAGCTTACCGCCGGATTTCAACAACTCGGGATCTCAGAATTCTCAGGGCCTTCGTCAATGGTGAGATTCCTCCAACTAGTTTAAAACGATGAAATGAAAACATTGCCTCACTCGATGAAAATACAAAATAATCTTTCATTTTTTTACATAATTTTAGTCTTATATTTTAGATAATTTTAGCCTTTTTTTTTCTTTTTCTTTTCAAGCATAATAATTACTTGTACAATAATGTCTTAGCTATACTCTCTTGAGTGCATTTGGCTGCAGAGTAGCTATTTGTTTGACATTTTTAGCTCAGAATTAACTTAAATAATTATATTAAAGAATTATATTCGGTAGTTAAAAATTGAGAGTTTTGGACAAAAACTCATTTGGATGTAGTTTTTATGTAGAAAAGTTAGAGCCAAAATGTTGTTTTGATGTAGATTTAAAATGAGTAGTTATTTTTAGCCGTTAAAAAAGAAATGATTAAAAATGAGTTATTTTGATTGATTTAAAAGAAATGATTATTAAAAATAAGTAGTTAGAAATGATTGAATAGTTATAAATGAATGAGTAAGACTAGAAATGAGAGTTATTTTTAAAAGTAAAAAATGAAAAAGTTAATAAAACTTTGTTTGGATGTAGATTTTTGAGGAAGAATTAATAAATCATAAAATTAAATCCTATTTAAATATGCCAAACAAACAGCCCCTAAAAGTTTTGCAAGGTTGAAATTTTGGAAGGTGATATAAAATACCCAAATTGGTGTCGGCATATATCAGAGGTCAGGTTGGGTAGATGGTATACTAAAAAGTAGTGTTTGGGATACAAATATGATATAATTTGGGACAAAATATCTAATACAATTTATTTAACTTAAAAACTTGAAAAATGATTTTTATGTTGAACACGAAATTAACTATAATCAAAAGTTCTAAAGAGTTTGACTCAATAATGTTAATACAAGAAGAAAAAAAAAGCATGTAGTTTTAAAATTTAAGAACGAAAAGTTAGTAGAATATTGTTAAGAGAAAAATTGGCAGTAATAAAAAGTTTTGGTGATTAAAATGAAATAAATTCCAAAGTTTAAAAACTAAAATGATACTTTAATCTTTTGATCATAATTTAGTTCTTAAAATTTACCTATGAAGTACTTTAATGTTAATTTAGAAACTATTTATTTGAATTTTAAAAAGTTATATATTATCATCAACTTGATCTTATTATATTAAATTTGTATAAGTAATATATGAGACTAGTTGGTTAGGAAGACTCGAACATTGATATTGCTAAACTACTACCCTTATTGACATTATTACATGAGTTTATTGTTTTGTTCACCATCAACATGAGATTAGCTTAGATTTCAAAAAAAAAAAAAAAAAAAAAAAAACATGAGATTAGCTTAGCAATTAATTTAAAGGGGAGAGAAAAATTGCAGACTAAATTATAATGCTAACTTAAAGTCAAACTAATTCAAACCGTTATATATATATATATATATATATATATGCATATATACATACATGCATATATACATATATATATACATATATGCATACATATACATACATATACATACATACATATATATACATACATACATATACATACATACATATACATACATATATACATATACATACATATATATACATAGACATATATACATACATATATATACATAGACATACATACATACATATATATACATAGACATACATACATACATATATATACATAGACATACATACATACATATATACATAGACATACATACATATATATACACATACATACATATATATGCGTGTGTGTGATGGAATCAATTAAATTGTGTAGCTTAGATGATTATAGCTTTGTATCTTATGTTAAAGGATTAAGTATCAAATCTCAGTCAAAGTAATTTAAATATTTATTTTTGAATTAAATCGGACAAATGGTGCACAAATTCTGTGGAATCATATAATCGATAGAGTAGGTTAAATAAATTAAGGTTGTTTTAGGCAACTTGAATTAAATTGAGCGAGTTGAATCATACATGGGCAGGTGGGCTAAAATCAGGTATGATATTGATTATACCAACAAACAGGGGTATAAGCAGGCAGTCCATATTGGCCCATACCCGTGGGCCAAACATCCCTGTTCATGACATAATTTTAGGTTTTTTTTTTTAGAAAAAAGAACTTTTTATTAAGAACAATCCAAGGGATTACACCAACAGATATCATTAAACAACAAGCCCATAAGCCAATTGGGCCAATTACCGAACCATTTACATTCACTATTTCCTTTAGCCGCCCAACAAGAAATTTTGTGCGCAACACTATTTGCAGCTCTGGAAACAAACGTCATCTTCCAAAAACTAAAGCCCTTCAGCAGATCAAAGCATTCAGACAAGAAAATTCCTGAAACTGAGTTTAAAAGTTGCTTGTTACATATTGCATCAACTAGAGATTCTGAATCAGACTCAATTTCTAAAGCTGATATGCCAATGTCATAAGCTAACCGCAATCCTTCAAGTAAAGCAAAAGCTTCAGCTGAGAAAACATCCAAATGTTGAATACGAAAAGAGCTTGAAGCCCCATGGCACATCCCAATAAAATCACGAATGACTACTCCACAACCCACTTTGAATCTACAGTAGGGAACAAAAGCATCCACATTGAGCTTGAAAAGGTTTGGGGCCGGAGGTTTCCATCTAATAACCGACTTCTCAACAGCAGGAATCCTCGAAGATTCAGAATGTCCTAGATAATTTACAATTGATCGGTTTGTTTTAGCCAAACTTTCCAGGTAGCTCAATAACCATTTCACCTTTGATTCACAATTAGGAACAAACTCCCCATTATTTATTTTATTTTTGTCAAACCAGATGGACGATAAAGCAACCACAGCAACTTCCAATTATTCACCAGATAAGCTCCTCCCCAATTTATCAAGAACACAAGGACCTTGAATCAAAGACAGAGCTCGAACATCAATATTAATGTTTAACAGTCTCCATATGGATTTCGCCCTTTTACACCCGAAAAAGGTATGACTGAGGGATTATTCTTTTTTGCCACAAATCACACACCATGGCTGGATATTAATGTGGCTTTTATTAAGAATGAGATTAGTTGGAATGAAACCATGAAAAAATTTCCACGAAAAAAAAAAATAAATCTTTAAGGGCACTTTTAAATTCCACAACTTCTCCCAACTAGACCGTTTCACATTGGTGCTAGAACTCCAACCATTAAAGTTTTTATCCATATACACCTTGTTAGCACTTTTAACAGAAAAAATGCCATCTTTAGAGAAATGCCACATCCAACTATCTTTTAAACTTGGTTTGCAAATGGGAATAAAAGTAACCCACCTAACATCTTCTTCCAATAAAACCGAATCAAGTTTAACTTTATCCCAACACCCTCCCTCAGTAATAAAACTTTTAACCATATCTCTTCTTGAACCAACACAAAGGGGAGAAATGAGCTTGAAAGGCCAAGGTCTAGGAATCCAAGGGGAGTTGAAAAAAGGAGTATCTTCACCATTACCAATACGCTTCCTCAAACCCAATTTCAAAAGATCTCTTCCCCATAATAAAATTCTCCAAATATAGGAAGAATTAGCCTTAATTTTTACGTTCATAACATGATTAGCAAGAGAAAGGGGGTTGGTTAAAAGACGCCACACTTGTTTTGCAACAAGGGATTGATTGAAACCTTCAATATTTCGAAAACCCATTCCACCACGATCTTTTTCTAAACAAAGCCTTTCCCACTTGGCCCAATGAATTCTAGCCTTGGTCTTGGTCGAACCCCACCAAAACCGAGCAAAAATGCTAGAGATATCATAACAAAGAGATTTAGGCAATCTAACGCAAGACATAGTGTAAGTTGGGATAGATTGAGCAACTGCCTTAATCAAAACATCACGACCACGAACAAAAAAAAAAAAAAAAAAAAAAAAAAAAAACTTCCCCTTCTAGCCTTCCACCACCTTTTGCACTTTTTCCTTAAGGTAGTAGAAGTCTGACTTCTATTACTCCAAGAACAATGCGAAGAAAGGCCAAGATATTTGCCAAAATTCAAAACAACCTTTACTTGAAATTGCTAGATATCTCATCACACACCTTAGGACTGGAACAAAGACTGAACAATAAAGCTGATTTAGAGAAATTGATTCATTGGCCAGAATGTAAGTCCCGACTCTAAAACAGTCCTAAAAGTAGTTCTTACTCAGTATGCATGAATTTAAAACCATTCATCCAAAGTAAAACTGGAAGAAACTTAAAACATTTTTTTCCAAAGTAAATCATTCATCTACCATAAGTATTAAACAGTTAACACAACATAAGCCTCTAGCCAGAGATTATTAAAAACAAGTTTGAAACCTAATCCATAAAATAAACGGGAACTCAGTTCCTGGCAACATGCTAAAACAAATGATAACGAATACAAGACTGGACAGCGGACTCCCATGATCATTCAGCTCCTCCTCTAGCTACCCCAGTGTTGTCCCAAGTTACCTGGTGGAAAAACCACAGAAAGGGTGAGTACAAAAGCACTCAATAAGAATCTTCAGTCGGGGTACAGTACGCAAGTCACATCATCTAGCATCCTAGCGTACAAGCAAGCGAAACAACCAACCAGGAAATCTCACACAAGTCCAACAACAGTAATATTCTCAAACCTCGAGAGTCTCTATTTCTCGGCTAAAGGATCCACCTCGGGTCTCAAAATGGGTTATCAACATAAATCCAGAACCTCGAGAGTCTCTAACTCTCGGCTAAGATGATCCAACTCACTATGTTGATCCTGGACACTTGGGAGAGTACCCAAGTGTCTGGCTCTAAACTGAACGGAATGGTGTACTAACACACTACCCTAAGGGAGCTCTCCTCCCGACATCTAATGCAGATACACGCACACCGCATGCTGCTTGAAATTGGATAAATGTAGGCCTACACAAAATATGTTGGTCCAGGTACGCATGCCTAAGAATCAGAAAGGTGTCCACTGATCCATAGAAGGTGGGAGGCCCTCGACACCATACTGTGTCAGCCTGTTCACACTAATGTCTGAACCTAAAGGTCGTTCGAAGGCAAGCTTTCACCATGGAAAGGACCCCGCTCTAGTAGGCCATAGACTAGGTTTATGTCGGGGTGGTAAGCTACATCATGCCGGCTGTCGGAGGTGAGAGATCTGTCCTTACTAAACCCGACAGATGGGGACACGTACGTTGGTCCACTCTCAGTCTCTAGATGATGACAAACAAACATGAGTTAAGAAGAATGCCTCCTAGAACTAACATAGTTCCAACAACAGCATTGCACATTAAGTCAATCAGAATACCAACAGTCACATATACCATATCAGCCACTGCAACAGAAATAGCACAATGCAGGGTACAACGACTTACATGTCAAGTCCTATCAGACAAGTCACAACAGTCCTATCCACTAGCACATGCTCATACACACAGAAACCAACAACCAATAACCTATCCACTAGCACATGTTTAAACGACACTAAACCTACAAGTAAAAACCTATCCACTAATAGAAATTCATAAAACAGTAACAAACAGGAAAGAACTAATCCACTAACACATGTTCATAAAACAATATACACAACTAGGATACAATCAATGACCAGCGCAGGGTCCACACAACCACGACAAGAAATCTTTACTTGGAAAAAATACAGAACAAATAGTATATGCTCCTTGAGCTGCAGAAAACCAACCACGAATATTCAACCCAAACTGAAGACAGCTTGGGCAACACAAGGCCTCAGCTTCGGCAAGGACATGGGCAGGCTACGGGCGTGCTTGGGCGTGACAACGAGGATGTGCGGCTGGCTTCGACGAAGTTACTGAGCTAATGAGCAAGGCAACACGACCAGGCTAGCACGAGATGGGCAGGCTGTGCGGAACGGAGTGGCTAGGCGATGTGCTAAGGCTTGCCAGCGGGAGGAACGACACGGCTGCAACGTACACAAAGCGGGGTTGGGCGGTCGCAAGCTGGTTCAGCGAGGCAAGGCGATGGCGTGCTACCATGGGCGTGGGGCTACAATCGCTAGCGACTGCGGCGACGATGGAGCTGAGCAACGATGGCGAGGGTGATAGGGCTCGACAGCTGTGATTGTGATCGGTGATGGCAATGGCTTAGTGGAGTGATGCTCTTGATGAAGGACAAGAAGAGAAGGGAGGTCGATGGAGAGGAGGAAAGAGAAGAAGGGTTTGACGTCTTTGGTTGTTTGATCCATCAAGATCCAAATTCCTTTTTTTTTTCTTTTTTTTTCCTTCTTTTTAATTAAAACAAAATCTCCTTCTTTTAACAAAACTAGCCATTTTCCCTTCAACTTGCAAAACTAACCCTGATGCCCTGCTAAACACAAAGCAACCCTGATATCAGAAAACGCAAGAGTAACCTTGAAGCTTAACAAATTACTAAATCGGTCTTAGGGGTAAAATGACCAAAATGCCCCTAAAGGCTACAACTTCCCTAGCGGCCCAACGAAACAATCAGATTAACTGGGAAACATACTTGGGGAATCGGGACGAAAACCTAGGCAATTACACAGAACATTCTTCAAAAATCCGGAGAATATCCTTCATCACCTTAGCTTCCTTAATAAAAGCATTACAAAACAGAAGGCTGTCATCTGCAAAAAAGAGATGAGAAATAGAGGGGCTAGATCTAGCAATCCTACACTAGTCAGAGAGTTAGAGTAATGAGCATCATTAAGCAAAATCGATAAACTCTCTGTACAAAAAAGAAACAAGAAAAGAGACAGAGGATCCCCTTGTCTAAGGCCCCTACCAAGACAAATAAAACCACACGGTTCTCCATTGACGAACAAAGAAAAAGTCAATGTAGTAACATAGTCCATAACTAAATCAACCCATTCTATGGCAAAGCCAATCTTTAACAAAGCTGCTTTAAGAAAGTTTCATTCAACACAATCATAGGTTTTGCTCATGTCCAACTTCATAGCTAGTTGATCCTTTGTTCCCTTCTTCTTATCAAGCACATGATTGATGCATTCTTAACCCACAAGAATACTATCGGAGATAAGGCAGCCAGGAACAAATGCATTTTGAAACTCCAAAATAACCTCTCCTAGTACAAGTTTAAGCCTATTTGCAATGGCCTTAGGAACAATTTTATAAGTAACATTTCAAAGGCTAATTGGTCTAAAATCATTAACCTCTACGGGGCTTGGAACTTTAGGAATAAGAGCAATATTTATGTGATTTAAAGATCTAGTTGATTTCTATGATTTAAAATCTCTAAACTTTCTTTGACTACAATCGTCTTCACTGTCGGCCAAAAATGTTGAAAGAATACAGCAGGAAGACCATCCAGACTAGAAGCTTTGGTAGGAAACATTTTAAAAAAGAGCCATACGAACCTTCTCTTCAGTAAAAGGACTACAAAAAGCAACATTCATATCCAAAGAAACCTTACGAGGTATAGGTTGAATAACTAGCTGAATCTGGTCATCCGAAGGCCTGGAAGAATCAAACATATGGGAAAAATAATTACAGAAGATCCAGCCAAGATCCTTCCTAGAAGTCTTCCAACTTCCATTAGAATCATCGATTCCTTTAATACAATTCATCTCCCTTATAATGGATGTTTTCTTATGAAACCATTTTGTATTCTTGTCTCCCAATTTAAGCCAATTCTCTCGAGATCTCTGTTTCCAGTATTTTTCCTCAGCCAATAAAGTCACTTCAAGGTCTTGTTCCATATTATGAATCATTGAGAAATTTGCCTCTTCTTTCCTGGAAAATTCACAACGAATAGTTTCATGAAGATTAGATATTTCCCTCCATTTTTTCTTTTTCTTTTTTTTTTACCTCACCTCCACAGCTCACTTTGACATAAGGCAATAGATGATCCTAAAGGATCCATAGACCCTTCCAAAGAGCCTTTTTCCCAACATTGTTTAACAATCTCATCACATCCAGACTTAGCACACCAAAACTCTTCAAAACGAAACCGAGATTTTCCACTTCCAGAATTATCAACCTCATTGAATTCAAAATTGATACAAAATAGGGAAGTGGTCAGAACTGGACCAAGCTAGATGAGAAGCCTCATAATTAGAAAAGAGCTTACAAAAGTCCTCATTGGCTAAAAATCGATCAAGACGTTTCCAAATTGGATCTTTTTTAGAACAACGATTAGACCAAGTAACGATATCATCAGATTACCTAAGGTCATGAAGATTTAAAATATTAACAACTTCACGAAAAGCCTCCATAGTACGAATGAATACAATGGAACCTTCACGCTTCTCTTCTTCCTACAAAGCCTCATTAAAGTCACCTCTTAGTAACCAAGGAGAATCATCATTATTATGAAGTCTCTTCATCAAATCAAATGTTAAGAACTTATTTTTCTCTTCAGGGCAACCATAGAAACCAGAAATCTCCATCTTTTACTATTATATACAATACAACAATCAATATGAATTTGCACATTCATTTATTTTGACCAAAACAAACCAAGCCCACCACTTAGCCCTACACAAACAACAACTAAACAATTATCAAACTTCAATTTCTACTTCAAAATATAAAGCTTATTCGTTTTACACTTTGTTTTAGAAACAAATAGCACCAATGGGCGAAGGAGATGAACCACCTCCAATAAATCTGAGAACGCCCTCGAGCTGCCAGCGCCTCGGACGCTCCAACAAATGAGTTTCATTGCGGAAGGTGGGGCTGAACATCAGCCTCCACCAAGTTTATCCAAGCCTCCTCAAGTGCCACACGAACCTTTTTACTAACCACTTCAATCATTTCTTCTTGATCTCCTTTACGTTTCATTCCAAGGTTGATATTTGAATTCATTTCTATCAACATTCAATCTTTTAAATTTCTTCTTAGAATTTTTCATAATCATATCTTTCTCTTTAAACACCTCCGTAGATGGAATTACCTTATCATCATTTGACTCAGAAGAAATTTTCCCAGATCATTTTAGAATTGACTAAAGTCATCTGGTTATCCATATTACCGATTCCAATCTTCAACTCTCCTTTAGAAAGAGAATTCGGTTTATCCAACCGAGAGGAATATCCAAATATGAAATCACCCTTGCTTTCTTTTATATCATTTCTCCCTTTGTATTATTTATCACCTTAGAATCTCGCAAGATAATACTTAACCCAGTTTTAGGTTCTTTCTTTTCATTAACATTTTCAAGCACCTCATCATTAGAACTTTTCTCAGTTATTCTCCCATTATCAATATCACTTCTTCCCACTTCTAATGCTTTTCCTTCCCTTACCATAAGAATCTTTATCACCATCAACACCACTTTTAACATCAGAGTCCACCTCCTCTAATCCATAGATACTAAATTTTTTCAAATAGGGTGCTTTTAGCCACTCTATTCCATAAGCATATAGGTTTCCTTCAACACTATGATTCACAGCAAAATTATACGCTCATGAGGAATATCCAAAAACACCACAGGCAAAGCAAAGATCCGGAAGTTTCTCATAATACAAAGGGCACCAAATTCTCCTGCCTTCACATTTTTCAAAAATAAACCTCTCTGAATTGGTTCTTGAATATTAATGCTAATTCTTATACGAAGAACAGGGCCAACCCATTCATTTACTCCATCCCAATCAATTTCTTTAACATGCCCATTAGTATTCCCCAAGCGTTTAACCGCTTCAATAGTAGGGTTTTGCACTGAGACATTGTGAATTTGAATCAAGAAGGGGCAATATTTGAATTTCATACCTCCTATACTTTCACTTTCTTTAGGAGAGGATAGAACAACAAGTGTTTTATCAAAGTTCCACGGACCATTACTTAAAACCCCGTCTTTGTCATTCAAATTCTTGAAAAGAATCAAGAAAATGTTATTACCTGCGTATTCGATTTTAGTTTCCTGATAAAAAAACACCGGATTGTTTTCATTACTCCTCTAAAAGCCTCTACATTAACCATCTGATTAGATAGAATCTTAGCCGCAACGTTGAGATGAAAATTTCCTTTTGAAAGAGCACAACAATTTTCATTAAGATCAATTCCTACCGATTCTTTCTCTGTTAAATCCAATTTCTGCCATCTTTCTACTATTTCATCCATGATGAAAAACCAGAAAACTAATGGAGATCTACACCACTCTATTACATAACACCCGAAACCCACTACCAACAATGATCGAAAAACAGAAGATATCAGAAAACCTTTACGAAGAAACCCCAAAAAAACAGAGGAAGAAGAAGAAAAAAAACGAAAAAGCGGTCAAAACCCCCAGAAATGAAGGAAAACTCTCAACACCGAGAGAGAAAATCACACACCCAACATCTCATAATTTTAGTTAAATGATGAGTATTGAAATTAGTCTTATATTATACAATTTTTTTGTTTTGTATCAATTTGATCTTTTAATTTAAGTGTGGATCTCAATTTTTAATTTTATAAACCTTTTATTTTACACTATCAATTTTGTCTTTAATAGGTGATAGTCAAACCTAAAAAATTCAAAAATTAATATATTAAATATATCTAAAAATGAAGTAAGCATCAAATCCACGAGAATACAGTTCTACTCACATAAATAAATAAGAGAAAATTTGGAAAATATCTAAATTTAGAAACTTAATTATGGAATATTTACTTTATTTTAGATTTTAAATTATTGTCTAAATTTTATTTTAGAATTATAATTATTAATTATATAAAATTAACTTGACAATTCTAGCCTTATCTCTATTATAGTATTTTCCAATTAATTAGAAAAATTAAATATATATTTTGTAACAAACTATTCAACAACTTTTCAAATCTTTTGACTATTAAAATTTAATATTATTTTGACCTATTCAAAATCTAATATCTAATTTATCTGTAAATATTATTTTAAACTTACAAAAATTGTGTGTATGAATAAATAAATAAAATGTTTCTAAAAAAAAAAACAAGGAATACACACCTTATGCATTCACGATGATTTTGATAATAATCTATCCCTCAACAATTGATAATATTAATTTGACAATTAGAATCTAATATTATTTTAAACTTTCAAATTTTTTTAGCAACTATATACAATACGTACTCTTATAAAAAGATTTTGTGATATAAAAAAAAGCAAGGAGTACATATCTTATACATTCATGATGAAATTTGAAAGTGTGACTTGTGAGTACCAATAAATCCCTTAAAAATTGAAAAACATCATGATACTTTTTTTTTGAAGATGTGAGTACCATTAAACCACAACAAACTTTAAGTTTTTAGCAACTGCATAGTACACTTATAAAAAAAAATTTGTGAATGAATATAAAATATATATTCAAAAAATGAGTACACACTTCATGAATTCATGATGATTTTTTTTTGGAGGTGTGAGTACCATTAAATCAAAGCAAACTTAAATAATAATAATTATAATCTATCCGTCAAAAATTGAAAATATTATTTTGATAATTAAAATCTATTATTATTTTAAACTAAGTTTTTACTAAGAGTATCATATGTACTCTTATAAAAAGATTTTTGTGAGTAAATATATATATATATATATATGTATATATATATATATAAGCACACACCTTCTGTATTCATGATGATTTTTGTGTCGTATGAGTACCATTAAAACCCATAAAACTCAAAATAATGATGATAATAATAACGATCTATAATTATATTAAGATTCCAGACCTTAGGATGGGAGCGGTCGTTCGAAATGATCGCGGAGAAGTTATGGCTGCAGTGGCGAAGCCTATACAACAGGTGCTCCAAGTTGAAGTTGGAGAAGCTTTAGCCATTCGTGATGGGATACAATGGGCTATGGAGCTAGGATTTCGAAGACTAGAGGTGGAAACCGATGCCGAAATTGTGGTTAAAAAACTTGCAAATAATGTAATCGACCGCTCAGACTTAGGTGCGGTGTTGATGGATATTCAAGAACTTGCAACCAACCTTGAATGTTGCATTTTCTCTTGGTGTGATCGTCGAGCAAACTCTGTGGCACATGGCCTTACGAGAAGAGCATTGGAGTACGAAGATTTTCGATGCTGGATTGAAGACCTTCCAGAAGCTGCTTATGCTTGTTACGAAAGAGACAAACTCTCGGTGGCTATTCAACAGCCACTAATTTCAACTTTATCTAATTAGCTTTATTCTTGTTGTTTACCTTCAAAAAAAAAAAAAAAAGATTCGAGACCTTGGCCAATTGAAAATAACTGCAATATTCGCTTGTAGTTCTAAAATCAAATATGTACAACACTTATTTTGATTTTAATTTGAATTAAAAAATCAATTTCTAAAGTCCTAATAAATTTCAAATCGTCATTGATGGAAAGCCTAAATGGAATCAAAATATTGAAATCAAATTACTCTACATAGGAAAATCTCAAGTTAGTTTTTTAAATGATTTTATGTTGAAAATACCAATAGTAAAGCGCATAACGCATCTAAAACACCAAACCAAATGCAATTTTAAATCTAATTTGCTGAAAACACAATTTTGAAGGGTGTGAGTGTTATTAAATTTCGAAAAATTTGATCAAGAAGAAAAAATCAACTCCTCATTCTACACTTACATGCTAACGATTTGATTTCTGTTGAAAATTCTTCCACCCCGCCTCCGATCAAACTCAGTCAGTCACTTCCAGCGTCATCGTGTCCTGCCCAAAATCCAGTGTACAAATATTGGTACATTCTAAAGTTGTGGTTTTAAACGCTTCTCCTCCCCAAGTGAAGAACCCTATTTTTATTGGATTTTCTTTTAATTAGATGTGAATTTGTTAATTAAATGGGAAAGGAGATTTGTTTTTTCTATTTTTAATTCCTAAGATCAAAGAGTAGGAAGTGTGATATGTTTTTATTTTATTTTTTATTTTTTTAAATGGAGTTAAATGATGGATATAATTGAAACAATTTTATTATCTCTCCCCTCAAAAATAGGTTAGACATAGATTTAAAGATGAAAATAAACTAGACATTCATTTTATTATTTTTTAAAATATAGACATTTAATATCATTTCCCAATATATATATATATATATATATATACATGATAATTGAGCTCAAGTAACAACGAATACCATTTCAAGAAAAGAAAAAAAAATTAACAATGAATAAAAATAATATCTCAATTAACATAAACTTTGGCATTTTCCACCTTTTTTGTTATCGACCAAATCAAATCACAAAAATTGAAAATGGATTCTCACATAATCATAAGTTAAATCAATGGGTTGGTTTGTTAATTTTGGTGTCAAATCGACTTTTTTACTACCAATTTATTTATAGATTAGTTAATTTCCCTATTTATTTTAAATGTTCATTTTAAACAGAAAAACATTCATTAAATGTTAAAAACCAAATGGCCTCAAATTAGTCCATCTTCACAAGTTAGAGTGATACTATACAATTAAAAAGAACCAACAATAAAACCACACGCACTAGAAAGAATAGGCTTTCAATACATCGAAAAACTCATTCAATTTTGAAATATGTATAATATATAAACAATTATACAGATCGTAGCCAAAAGATACTCAAGTGACATCATCAATCACTTAGTAACCATTTGATAATGGGTTAAAGTTTCAAATATTGTTGAATTAAAAAAAAAAATCGTGAATTAACTGTCAGTGGGGACAAACAAATCACGAAGGCAAGAAAACAACGTGGCTATTGGCAATGGAGGTAAATGACCAATTGGTTTAGCACTGTCAAAATGAAATTTAGAAGAAAAGATAGTCAGACTAGCACTCACCTGCAGACTTACAACGATGGCAGTTGGACGGTTGGCGGCGCAAATAAACTGGACGGCTCACGAGAGATGAGCACAACTGCATAGAAGATATGCATTGTGAAAGTTCTTTTTTTTTATAACCTTTCGCCCCATTACATATTCGGGATATCCATGTTCTTCTCAAACCCTCGACTCGAGAGATGGTTAATATTGTAATAGTAGAAGATTTAAATTCGTGATGTATGTGTATTGTGCTTGTTGCATGTCTGAGTAGTCATTTTTAGTAGAAAAAACACTTTCAAAATATTGTTTATGAAACCTTCTCTAACAAAAGATGACTAAAACGAATTTCATTATCACTCAAACATGATTTTCACATACAATGGAAGTCGTCTGCAGAGAGGTCCATTTGCAGCTCAATTACAATGGGAAGATTTTCTTGTACCTAAAATATAATAGAAAAGAGAGATACACAATGCAACAGCCAATCAAGGTAAAGTACACAATCCACTGGAAAGAAGCTGGATGGTCGAAGACATCATCGACAAAATTCATTCCGAAAACTGCAGTTAACGCAGCAAACATCGTAGCCAAGAATGTAGCTGCAGTAAAAAGTAGCTGAAATTGTATCAGCTGGTTCTGAACGTTTCCCTGTTCATCCACAGAAAGAAATTTCCCACTGCATTCATTCTTGCGTTTGCATGTGATTAATCATAAAGCAAATAAAATCGAGCTTAGATATCAGAATTACCAGTTTAATGTTGATCAGATCTTCTGTATCATCTATAGATTCTTTGAGCTGCATAATCCATGAAAAAGTTACGGTATCAGAAAGTTTGAATGTCACTTTCTAAGCGCTCTCACAGGTACGGCACAATACAAGAACCCAAGTGGCAATTGTCGTGTTCTAAAAAGGTGAAAATATATCATACCGACAGCAATTTACTGAGCATGTCGTCAATGACCACGAAGTATGCCTCGAGCAGCATCTCCAATTGTTCGATGTTATCACCATCGTTCGATGAACCCATCAAGCTGCTTGAGTTTACAATACTGCTAAAAGCCCTTTGTAATTTATGAGATCCATTGGTAGAACCCACGGGCGAAACGGGAGCCGATTTTGGTAGCTGTTTCCCAAAGAAACTAGTTTCGAGATACAAGTTACTTCGGATGTTAGCCTCTAATCTTTGTTTCTTCTCTGTCAGATACATCTCAGCCATATCCCCATCATCGTCCATCAAATGCTCAATTTCATCACGCACCTGGTATTTGCCATGATATGTAAAATGCAATGCAACGATGCAAAAAAGTAGAGCTGCGAAAGATGACGAAATTCTAGCATACTAACCTTTTGCACTTGTTGAGTCATCATCAGAAGGTTGCCTTTAAATCTTCGAACTCTTTCAAGATTAAGGGTGTTTATTGACGATGCTAAATCATCCAGTAGAGGGTATATCTCCATTTCCATCCCTTTTACCTGTTAAACCCAAGATTCAATCTCTAGGTATAAGGTTCCGAATGCGACTGCTTAATGCCTCAAGAAACTATTACAGCAGCTATGATTTAGAATGAGATCAGAGACCAGCTAACAAAACAGTAAAACTCGTTTAGAATATGGATTCCTAATTTAAAACATAACGCAACAATGGCCGTTGGCCGTTTCTAGAGCTTATGGATTGAAAAGCAATCCTTTGTCTATCGTCCTTTAGGAAAGGGTTTTTTATATATATTCATGACCATGAGTGTCTATGGACCACTTATGTGGATCTCGACTATTCTCAAGAAAGAATAAAAAATCACATGATTTTATGGATTAAATTCATAACGTGTAGATTGTTGAAGTATGAGTTTTTTCTTTAATTAATTTTCAGTTTTTATTTAAGGTTTAAGTTTCTTTATATTTAATATTGATTAAGTTTTTTTTTTTTTTTTAAACAAAAACTTAAAAGACATAACTCCAATAGAGTTCTAAAATCAAAAGAAACTTAGTAGACCAAAGCACATCCAAGTCAAAATTTTGTTTGTTGAAAGTCGAGAAAGAAAGAGAAAGAAGGCAAAATCAAACTTAATTTTTTGTTGTTATGAAGAGCAACTTGCTGACATTCTCACAAAACATTTGTCAGTGACCAAATTTATGTTTCAACCTCAGAAGTCCAACGCCACAAAGAAAAACCTCAAGGAGGAGTGTTGAAGTATGAATTTTTTCTTTAATTAATTTTTAGTTTTTATTTAAGGTTTAAGTTTCTTTATATTTAATATTGATTAAGTGGTAATTTTCACCACTAAAATGTGGAGGAGAGGTGACACCAATATTAAATATAAAGAAACTTAAACCTTAAATAAAAACTGAAAATTAATTAAAGAAAAAACTCATACTTCAACACTCCTCCTTGAGGTTTTTCTTTGTGGCGTTGGACTTCTGAGGTTGAAACATAAATTTGGTCAATGACAAATCTTTTGTGAGAATGTCAGCAAGTTGCTCTTCATAACAACAAAAAATTAAGTTTGATTTTGCCTTCTTTCTCTTTCTTTCTCGACTTTCAACAAACAAAATTTTGACTTGGATGTGCTTTGGTCTACCAAGTTGAATTTGATGAAAGACACCAACAAATTTCTTATCACAGAATCTTTTTGTTTGTCCTTCTAGTACATATCCAAAATTATCAAGCAATTTATGAATCCATATTGCTTGATTTGCAGCTTGTGCAAAAACAACAAATCCAACTTCAACGGTAAATTTAACCACAACTTCTTGTCTTCTTGAAATTCCAAAAGAAGAAACACACGTCGAAATATTTAATTTGAAACCATCAATTAAATCTGTCCAACTGATATCAGCACATCCAATCAAATTCAAATCACTTGTCATTCCCAAGGCTTTGATCTTGAAATCATTCTTAATGCCAACTAGATTCACAAGTTTCTTGAAAATACCATAAACTTGAGTTCTCTCAATAAAAAAATACTCCCAAGTCATCTTGGTAAAATAATCAATAAATGGAATAAAATATTTATACCCAATGAATGTGTTGCAAATGGAACCACAAACTTCATTGTGAACCAATTTAAGCTTGTCGTTGGCTCTAAAATTACCACCTTTTAAAAAAGGCAATCTATGCATCTTCCATTCTAGGCAACTTTCATAAATATGACCAAATGAGATAAAATTGGAAAAATCATCAACCTTATTAGAAGAATTCAAGGATTTCAAAACCTTGTTTTTGTAGTGACCAAGATGATGATGCAACCTTTTGTTTTCTTCTACTTCGGTATTTAGTGCATGATGACTCAGCGAGTCACCATTTAAAATGAAGGCATTATCAACCATTTTTACCCATGCGATCTCTACTCCTTGAGGGTCATAAATGACACAAACTTGATCTTTAAATGCCACGGAAAAATTGTTATGCAACAATTGAGCAATACTAAGCAAGTTTTGAGATAATCTTGGAACATATAAAATATTAGATATTTTATGTTCACCTTGCTTGGTATTCATTATGACAGTACCTTTGCCTTCAGCTGGTATTGTCTCACCATATCCAAGAATCACCTTGGACTGTATAGATCTGTCAATTTGGCTAAAAAGATTGATATCTTTAGCCATATGGGTAGTGCATCCACTGTCAATAAGCCAAGAGGTTGACTTGTTGTCATTAATATGAGAAGCCATAAATAAAAAATTTGTTTCTTGATTGTCTTCTGCACAATATGCTTGTTGTTGGAGGTTTTGTGTTTCGTTTTGTTTGGCATAACAAAACTTCTTCGTATGCCCATCCTTGTTGCAATAATCACAGTGGTAGAATCGTTTGTTCTTGAACCAACAATTTTTCTCATCATGGTTGGTCCTTTTACAAAAGCGACATGGAGGAAATTTTGTTTTTTCTGATGTTCCTCCTTTCTCCTTGCTTTCTTGACCTTTGGTTATTTGTCTACCATCTTCTGCAACAAGTTTATTACTTTTAAACATGGCATGAAATGCTCCCTCAACATGCTCCTCATTACGTATTGTATTTCTTTGCTCCTGGGCTTGCAATTTGCTAATTAATTCAGATATGGTAAGAGTAGTCAAATCTGAAGACTCTTCTATAGCTGAGATCTTTGACTCAAATTTGCTAGGAACGCTGACCATTATTTTCTCCCCAACTCTTTGATCTGAAAATTTTTCACCAGCAAGTCTTATCTAGTTTACAATGGTCATCACTTTCGTTGTATAGTCCCTCACAGTATCTGAATCCTTCATTTTTAGCATTTCAAACTCTCTTTTAAGAGTCAATAATTTGACAGCTTTAACCCTTGCACTTCCTTCAAATTCCTCTTGCAATTTATCCCAAGCTTCTTTTGCCGTTTTACAATCAATAATCCTAGCAAATATAGGATCCGATAAAGCGGCATGAATTACAGATAGAGCTTTGGGCTTCTTCAATTTCTTCTCTTCATATAATCTGATATGATTCAACGTCGGATTTTCTCCTAATGGTTAAGGATCAACATCAGTAGAAACACATTCCCAAAGGCCGAGGGCTTTGAGATAGGATTGCATTTTAACAACCCAAAATTGGTAATTTTCACCACTAAAATGTGGAGGAGAGGTGACACCAAAATTTGAAGACATATTCAAATACAAAAAATAAAATTTTCACTCTCAAATAAAAGCACAGGCCTTTAAATCTAAGGCTCTGATACCACTATTGGGAAAAAATGGAATATGAAGTGAATATTGCGGAAGCAAAAGTCAAATCAAAGTCTCAATGTTTGTTGAACAAAGAGAGAAATTGTGAGAATGAAACAAATAAGAATATGTTTCTATTAGAAATGGGGAAATTGGTGATACACAAATGTTGTTAAAAAATTGTATCACAAAATATGTGTACTCAAATGTGGTTTCACAATTGTAACACCAATAACATACTTTTTTGGTACTACAATTGTGAAACCACATTTGAGTACACATATTTTGTGATACAATTTTTTAACAACATTTGTGTATCACCAATTTCCCCATTTCTAATAGAAACATATTCTTATCTGTTTCACTCTCACAATTTCTCTCTTTGTTCAACAAACATTGAGACTTTGATTTGATTTTTGCTTCCGCAATATTCACTTCATATTCCATTTTTTCCCAACATAGATTACCAAAGCCTTTATTTGACTACTAGTAGACAATTTTTTTTTTGAAACAAGGGTAGCCACGTCTACCCCTTGGCCAAGCACCGGGAGACATCAAAGGAATAAAGACAATGTCTACAAATTAATTGTCACAGGTGAGTCTCGAACCTAAGATCTTGAGGGGAGCACACCTTCAAAGCCCAAGTTTTCAACTACTACGCCACCCCTTGGGAACTACTAGTAGATGAATCATTAATGGTTCCTTTAGGAGAATGCAATTGGATCAGCTCAATTGGCCTCTTTCAGATGTGGAAAATCAATTTGGTCGCCTTATTAAAAAAATGTTTTAGTTCGGTTTATTTTCTATATTTCATCAACCAAACAAGTAAAAATCAACCATCAAACTAACCAAAACCAACACAACTACTTGAGCACTCCGACTAGGCAAAGAGAATAGGATACAACACAGAACTTCAAGACATACCATGGCTGTCTGAGTCTTAAAATTCATGTCTAATAGATGAAGGACGAATTTACTTGAAACGTTGTAGGACGGGTTTACTCGAATCAACAAAGGACGGGTTTACTCGAATCATCAAAGGTCAAGTTGTAACGGCCCGGAAATTTCATCCCGGTCTTCCCGGGAGGCCCAGGGGCATTTTGGTAATTTTGGTCTGGCCGGCAGGGCCGGTTCTGTAATTGTTAATTTCCGGAATAATTATGAGTCGATTTGAATAGGATCGGGAATTTTGGTGAAGACATTTGGGCTTGGGAAAAGGTAAAAATAAATAGGGGATTAAATAGCGCGTCGAGTGAGATTCGAGCCAAGGACGTGTCGCGTGCTAGTAGGGCGCCGCCAATCGAGCCATCGAGCGCTCTTGTGCTTCTCTAAGCGCGATCTTGTATATAAGCCATTTTGTGCTGGGTGGTGGTATAAAGGCAGAGCTCGCCCGAAGCTTCCCCATTTTCTCCTTTCTTCTTCGCGAAATTCCTCCGACCGACTCACTTCTCCCTCGCGATTTCTTCCCTCGCCAGCTCCAATTCGACCGAGTCTCCTTCCCTTTCCGACGTCGATTTCCATCCTCGAGCAGCCGGTGAGTGTTTCTCTTCCTCTTCTCTTCCAATTCCGTTTCCCCTGTTTCTGGTTTTGGCCATTGATGGCCGAGAGAGGTAAATTGTTGTGAGTTTTCCGTGCAGCTAGCCAAGGGAAGACAGCCAACGCTAAATCGCCGGCCAAATCGTCTTCTCCATCGCCAATTCGAGCTTTTCCTCCATCGCGCCGAAATCGCCCGGCCCCTCGCTCATGCGCTTGGCGCAGCCCAGTAGCCGTGTCCGCGGCGCTGTCGCCGCCGAGCCGTGTCGCCAAGCCGCGCCCAGTGGCCGTGTCGCGTGTCCGCCGCTGAGCGAGAGCCAGCGCCGAGCCGAGTGAGAGCCGAGCCGAGCCGAGTGAGAGCCAAGCTGAGCCGAGCCGAGCCGCGCCGAGCCGAGTGAGAGCCGAGCTGAGCCTATTTATTTTATTTTATTATATTTAATTTAATTTAGAATTTTGTGTGTAATTGTGTTGTGATTGATAGGTTCTCGATAACTAGTTCGGGTTCGTTCGCAGCCTAGGTTTTCGTGTAATCGTCCCCGACCAAGGTAAGGATTTCTTACCGGAGTTGTGTGGACCCTGCGATATTATATGTGATTGCTGATTGATTGCTTGTTTGTGTTTATTGACATGTGTAGCTAGGTATTCTATTCTGGAATTCCCGATTAGCATGAATTTCCGATTTAATTCTCATGTTAATCCATACTAGGTTGTTCCTTTCTAGCATGCTCGTATCTGTTCCTTGCTTCGTAGTATCATGCTAGGCTCGTTGTATTCTTATTGAGCACGTATTGGATTTTATGGAATTGTTTCTTTGTTTGCTAGGAGGCGAGTTAGAGTTGCGGGTAGATAGCATCATCGGGCCCGATGCATAAAGTACCTTGCATCCATGGCGGGGACGTCGAGCAAGTCATTAGATCCCTGGACCCCGTGAGGGATTAGCTAACAAGCGAAAGAGGCCCCGCAATCTTGGGTGAGGGTGGCGATTGTTAATGCCCCAACGGTCGGGATGATGACTTGGCATTGCTCGCCCCCGCGGCCGGCATGTCCTCGGCATGTTTGGCAAGAGCCCCCGATTGCTACTGTTAAGGCAAGGACGGCTTCTGGTGTAAGCCTACCACGACAGTTCCTTGGCCCCAAAGTGCGGTGGTTCAGCCGACATAGTTTACGTGTCAGTGTCTCACACCCTATGTCGGTGACACCGATCCAAAGATTTAGTTAGGCGGCGTGGATCTGGACATGGGCGGCTTGCCTCTAGACCCAGCACCCCATAGTGCGCAGAGCACGCGGTGCATGCTTACGCTCATTACTGTGCGCACGCCAGGAGAGCTCCTCGGGATTGTGAGCGGTGTACCTTTCGTCGACGAGAGGCAGCCGAGGCGGGACTTGTTTCTCGTATAGAGCAACTTATATATTGGATGTGTGGTGATATTATTAGGACTAAGACCCTAAGTGGCATCCGAGGCCCAAGTGTGGGCTAAGCTATGTGCTCTATTCTCGTGTTTATATTCATAGCTTGCATACGCTCATCGAGATGACCATATATATCGTATTGTACCGGTTGGGGATTCTTCTTGAGTAATTCGTTACTCTCACCCTTATTCTCGTGGTTTTCCACAGTAATCGTGGTGCTTGCGACAGGATGCTGAAGGAGGAGCTGTGATCATGGGGCCCAATCTTCCAACTCTGATTTTTGTATTATGACTCTTTGTGTTTTATTCTCCCCTGAATGCATGTAGCCGGGCACGGAGCCCTAGGATGTTTTCTGAATATTTTGTGGATTCCAGCATTATTGTATCTAGACATGTTTTGAATGATTTTAAGAAATCTCTGATCAGAGTAAACTTTGGAAATGTATTTATCTTGGAACAGGTGCTTGGAAACAGGGACAGGTTCCAGGGAAATTGTCTAGTTTTTAAAGGGGTTATTTTGAATGTTTTGTTTTAATTAGAATCCGAAATCATGTCTGTTTAAATGTCCTTTACTTTGAATGCATGCATTGGGGTAAGGGCCCATTTAGTGCCCCATTCGGGTCGGTCCCTTACACAGGTTCACTGATAGGTACCAAGGGTAGGATGGGAATATTAGTAGAATAGTAATTAGTACTCAAGGGTTCTAGTATAAATAGGAGTTTTAGGGTCTTTGGGAAAAAAAAGAAAAAATATATCTTGGCATTGTCTTGTAGAAGACTTTGGTGGAGAGACATAGCCCTCTCAAAAGACTATTGGGAGAGACTTAGCCCTCTCGAAAGGCTAAGGGTACGGTATTGTAACCCTTGTTGTTCGATTATATCAATATAGTCCTCTTGTATTTCATTATTTTTGGTGTTGGTTCTATTGTGCATTGTTAAGATTATTGGTGTCATAACAAATTGGTATCAGGGCAAGTTCGTCGTAGGGCAAGAGTTTCAAGCGATGGATCTTGATGAATCTTGATGGAGCTACGTGCCACGACGACCAAACAAATGCAAGCGTATGAAGATATGAAACAAGCTTTAATGGCAATACAATAAGGATTTAAGGCGCTTAAAAAAAGTTGGAGATTCGTAGACAACTGAAGGAAAAAAACCAGGAAAAAAGGGAGCTGAACAGAGAAAAAGGAGAAGCCAGACAAGAAATCAGCAACAAATCTGTCCAAAAGGTGGCTAAAAACATCAAAAAACAAGGTAAAGAGCAAAAGAAAAAGAAAGAAAAATGGAAGGGAGCAGGCAAGAGAAGTGAAAGACGTCAAGGGAGGAAGACAACTCATCAAAAAAGAAAGAAGTGTACGAGAAAGAAGAGCCGAGAGCGACAGAAGAGTAGGCGACCAAGGAAAAGATCGCAGAAATCGCTAAAGTTGTGGTGACAAAATCGACAATGAGGATTGTGTTGGTCAGCAATGGAAAAACTAATGAAGAAGAAGTCTCATGCTTTGGTGAAAGAGAATGAAACTTTAAGGAGGAAGAAGAAACAAAAAGTGGGGAGGTTTGGTCGGCAGAGAAGAAGGAAGAAGGGTGGGAAAATAAAGTAAAATAAAATAAAATAAAAAAGAAGAAGAAGAAGAAGAGGGATTACGTAAATAAAGGAGTGAAATAAGGAGGAAATAGGGGGAGTATTAATTAGAGGTGTGACCTCTTGATAGAAATGGTGATGTAACATTTTGTGGATGATACAAGATGTTTATCTTGTTGCAAGTAGGGTGGCATTTTTGGGGGTACGAGACATTTAAAACAAAAAAAGGTTGTTATTAATTTTATTTTGTTGGGATAAGTTATAAAAAAAAGTACGTTTTAATTTTTGAGCAATGTGTTGTATAACCCACACCTTGAGGACAAGGTGTATTTTAGAACGGGGGATATGATAGGTACCAAGGATATTATACTTAAGGGTATAATAGTAATTAGTACTTGAGGGTTTTAGTATAAATAGGAATTTTAGGGTCTTTGGAAAAAAAAGAGAAAAAATATATTGGCATTGTTTTGTAGAAGACTTTGGTGGAGAGACATGGCCCTCTCGAAAGGCTATTGTGAGAGACTTAGCCCTCTCGAAAGGCTAAGGGTACAGTATTCTAACCCTTATTGTCCGATTATATCAATATAATACTCTTGTATTTCATTATTTTCGGAGTTGGTTCTATTGTGCATTGTTAAGATTATTGGTGTCTTAACAATTTACTCAAATCGATAACAGACGGTTTTACTCGAATCGATGAAGGACGGGTTTACTCGAATCGATGTAGGACGGGTTTACTCAGAAAAGAAAGGCAAGATATTGATAGAATCTACCACACTTTTCTATTAAAATAAGATAATCTCTCGAGAGAATCTCTCAAAGAGCCAAGTACAAAGACGACAACAGTTTGAATGCCTTTCTAGAGACCTAACATATCCTATATATAGTAATCCTAGGATTTAACCTAATTAAGTAAATAACCCTATTAAGGCCCAAAAGCCCAATACAACTTAAATAACAATTAAAGAGTATTAATTATAAATACTAAATAACTAATTCTCAGAACGTCTTGTTTCGCCGAGTAAACCTTCACTGGGCTCGGGATCGTATCAATACTTCCCCAAAGAGCCACCTTGTCCTCAAGGTGAAAATCAGGAAACTGCAGCTCGAAATCACTGGCAGACTCCCACGTAGCATCTTCCGGAGTGGAACCCTCCCACTGAATCAAAACTTGGCGCGAGCCCCCTTCAAGCGGGTCCTCCCGTATGCCCAACACAGCCTTAGGGCAAACCACCACACCCAAATCGTCCGTCACCATGGACGGCGTAGCCAGCACTAAAACTGAGGAACCCACCGCCTTACGCAGGACGGACACATGAAAAACCGGATGAATCTTCACTGATGGAGGCAACTCTAGCCGATATGCCACAGGCCCAACCCGTGCCAAAACACGATACGGACCAATAAATCGGGGTGCTAACTTTGGGTGTTTAAACCGTGCCAGGGAAGATTGACGGTAAGGCTTGAGTCTAATATAAACCAAGTCATCGATCAAGAATCGAACATCTCGGCGATTGGCATTCGCGCGATCCGACATTGATTTGCTGCAAGACGTAACAAATTAGCCTTCAAAGAATCCAAGATTCGATCTCTCTCTAACATCAACGAGTCCACTGCCGCCACTGGACTAGCTCCGAAATCATATCCCAAAATCGTTGGCGGAGGGCGACCGTAAACGATCGCAAAAGGCGTCATGCCCGTGGATGAGTGAAACGATGTGTTAAAGCTAAATTCAGCCCAAGACAACCATTGATACCATGCCTTAGGCTGAGTCATCACAAAACATCGTAGGTAAGACTCCAAACAATGATTTACAACCTCACCGCCATCCGTTTGGGGATGGTATGTCGATCGCTTGCGCGAAGTTTCGCCCCCAAGCCTTAAACATTTCCTCCCACGATAAGCTAGTGAAGATTTTATCACGGTCGGACACAATGCTTTTCGGTATCCCATGTAAGCGAACCACCTCCTTTATAAAAACCTTAGACACTGATAAGGAAGTGAAAGGATGGCGCAGGGGAATGAAATGTGCATATTTAGACAATCTGTCAACCACTACTAAAATAGTGTCGAAACCCTCCGAACGCGACAAACCCTCAACAAAGTCCATGGAGATGTCCTCCCAAATTCGTTCTGGAATCGGTAACGGCTGTAACAACCCTGCTGGGGATAACGACAGGTGTTTGGCTTGCACACAGATCGAACACTCCGCCACAAAAGCGCGGACACGAGCCTTCATCCCTTGCCAATAAACCTCCTTAGCAAGACGCTGATATGTTTTTAAGACTCCAAAATGTCCCCCGACAGCCCCCCCATAGAATTCTAGCAATAATAGAGGAATCGTCGGTGATGTCGGCGGTAATACTAACCTGCCCTGGTAAAGCAAAACATCACCCACAACTGAATACCCGGGTGGACCCGTTTCCCCGGCTTTCAGAGTCGTAAAAATAGGCAGTAATTTCGCATCTTCTTTAATCTGCTGCGTAAACACAGTTGTGTTAATACCGGCCACGAAACTCAGCATCCCCAACTCACAAGATAGAGGCATCCGGGAAAGAGCGTCAGCTGCTCGATTCTCAAGACCCTTCTTGTACTCAATGTTGAAATCATACCCCATAAGTTTCGCAATCCAACGCTGATAATCACCATCCACCACACGCTGCTCTAGTAAAAATTTAAGGCTTTTCTGGTCAGTGCGGACAATAAAATGGTGTCCCAATAGGTACGCCCGCCACCGCTGGACAGCGAACACAATAGCCATTAACTCCCGCTCATAGACAGGCTTAACGCGATGAGTGATCGGCAACGCCCTACTAAAATATGCCAAGGGTTGGCCTTACTGCATTAACACCGCACCCACTCCAATTCCTGAAGCGTCGGTTTCGACCACAAATACCTGGCTGAAATCCGGTAATCGGAGGACGGGAACACTGCTCATGGCGTGTTTCATTCTCTGGAAGGAGTCCTCTGCAGCTGGCCCCCACTCAAACTTTCCCTTCTTCAGCAACTGCGTCAAGGGAAAAGCCATCGATCCATAATTAGCTATAAATCGTCGATAGTATCCCGTGAGACCTAGGAATCCCCTTAAGTCTTTAATATTCCTGGGACTCGGCCATCCAACCATTGCTTCAATCTTTGCCGGGTCAGCAGACACTCCCTCAGCAGATATGAAGTGCCCCAGATACTCGATACGGTGTAAACCAAACTGGCATTTCTTGGCGTTGGCAACAAACCCATGTTGTATCAAAACCTCAAAAACTTGAGCCAGGTGCTCCCTATGCTCCCCAATGGTCATACTGTAAATGAGAATATCATCAAAGAAAACCAACACAAACTTACGCAGATACGGGCGCAAAATGTCGTTCATAACTGACTGGAAGGTGGCTGGAGCATTTCTCAACCCGAAAGGCATGACCACAAACTCATAATGGCCCTCATGGGTTCTGAACGTTGTTTTGTGCAAATCAGTAGGTTTAACGCGAATCTGATGATAACCGGCCTTCAAATCAATTTTGGAAAAGATCGTCGCTCCATGAAGTTCATCCAGAAGCTCATCCACCAAGGGAATGGGATACTTATCTGGTACTGTGACATGATTCAGAGCCCTGTAATCAACACAAAATCGCCAACTACCATCCTTCTTCCTTACTAGCAGCACAAGACTCGAAAAAGCGCTCGTGCTAGGACGAATTATCCCTGCCAGTAACATTTCTCGCACCAATTTTTCAATCTCATTTTTCTGGTATTGCGGATATCGGTACGGACGCACATTTACGGAATCCGTTCCCGCCATCAATTCGATGGAATGATCCCTGTTCCTCGGCGGTGGTAAGCCTGTCAATGACTCAAACACGGGTGCGCACGATTTAATTAAGGAGTGCAGTTCGCTGGGTACCTGAGTTAAATCGAGAAGAATGTTCGTCTGAACAGCATCGGCACCTGTGGTCTCAACCATATTCAATTCCACTAACATTTCGATCCTCGGGTCGTGAACGATTTCATCATAGATTTCAATGACACTTGCGCCTTAACCAGCGTGGATCCCCTGTAGTCGCGCTTCCCATGAACCCAACACAAATCGCATCTGCAAGGAGCGGAAATTGAATTCAATCTTCCCCAAAGTCTCCAACCAAGCTACCCCCAGGATCACATCAGCACTTCCAAGGGGTAAGGGTAGGAAATCGTTAACTACCTTAAGCTCCGCCAAGTGCAGTTCCACATTTTTGCAAATTCCTGCTGCCCCATCGACTTGCTTGCTGTTCGGCATAATTCCATAGTCATGCGATGGTTCCACCGGAAGTTTCAACTTAGCCACGATCACATCATATATAAAATTATGGGTGGCTCCACTGTCGATAAGAACCACTACCTGAAGACCTTGAATAGATCCCGTGACTTTCAACGTTTTTGGTGAGCTTAACCCCGCCATCGAATTTAATGACAGAGCTGCTAAGTCCCTCGCATCCTCCGTGTCACTGATATCCCCATCACTGTCATTTTCAGAAACTACCCCCTCGGGAATCACATCCCCTACAACGAGTATCTCAAGAGCCTGAAGCTCCTTCTTTTTACAACGGTGCCCTGGCACAAATTTCTCATCACAACGGAAACACAATCCCTTATCTTTGCGGACCCGAATCTCACTATCTGTCAAATGTTTATAAGGTAATGTGGACGGTGTACTTGTGGTCACCGGTCTCTGAGAGGTTAGGGCTATAGTTCTCAGATTGGCACTTCCTGTCGTTCTCGTGCTCGTAGCCCCGACTCCCATGTTGCTAGTGAATGGCTTAACTACTGATGAAGACCCTACCCCTTTCGCTTGAGTTCGAAAAGCAAGGTCATCCTCAATTACTTGAGCCATAAATTTCTTATCCTGAATACCCACGAGTCGCAGCTTCCTCATCTCACTTCTGATTTCTTCCTTTAATCCGCTTTCCCATTTTCCCTCCAACGCACTCGCACTAATATCGCGTATTCCCTTTGCATACTTCTCAAACAGACGCCTATATTCTTTCACAGTTCCTACCTGTTGTAAACTCATAAGGTTTGCATATTTGTTGTCATTGATCGTTGTTTGGAAACGATGCAGCAATAATTCCCGAAACTCTTCCCATGAGGCAATTGGGGTTCGGTCCTCCTCATACTGTAACCATTCTAATGCCTCTCCTTCCATGCATAAAGCGGCAGCATCGACCCGTTCATTCCCTGTCAAGCGATTAACCCAAAAATACCTCTTGACCCGGCACAACCACCCGTCGGGATCCTCATCCGTCATACCCTTGAACACCGGCATTTCTAACTTTCGTAACCTCCTATCAAACATTGGTCCATCCCTACCTTTGTCCTCACCCGCCCCTTTCAAATTGATCCTGCTCTCTCCCCAATCCTCGCACTCCCGTCTCGAGGCCCCAGTATTCGCCCGCGATCGTTCCAACCGTCATGCGCTAACGGCCTTTCGTAGCCATTGCGCACCCTCCTCTCCTCGAAAATTCCGTTTCTTCTTCTATCGAACTCTGTTCCCGATGCATCGCCCCCGTCACCAGGCCCGAGAAACCCGTCTCTCCAGTCCAACCCACCGAGCCCAGGTCGACCCGGTCCAGCCTGCCCGAACCGACCCAGCCCGACTCCCCCTGGCCCGCGCGCCCCGCCCAAGCTCAGCCCGACACCAGCCCGCGCCCAGGCCGCGCGCGCGCCTCCTCCTCTCGCGTTGGCGCCCGGCCCCGCGCCACCCGCGCGTCCACCCTCGGGAGCCCACGCCCCCATGTCGACGAACCCCTCTCCGGCGCCTCGACCCACGCTCTGCGCTCGCGTCCGCCCAACACCCCACACCCCCGAGCTTCCTTCCGCGCCCCCGCGCCCTTCCGCGCCACTGTGCGCCTCTACGCTTCCGTGCCCCTCCGCGCCCCCGCGCTCCAGGCCCGCTCCCGACACCCCTCCTTGCCAGACCGCGCCGCCCCTCCCCGACGTCGCTCCCGCCGCCACCTCCCCACTGCAGCAAAGATCGCCGGCTTCTTCCTCCGACTCCTCGGTCACCACTCCCTTCCCTTTGTCGGCCCAGATCGATTCCATTATTAGTTCCAAATTAAGGGTTATCGACTCGAACTTCAAATCTCGGGAATCTATCTTCTTTCCCAAACGCTCCTCCATCAATTCCATCTTCGTATTCGTCTCCTCGCAGCCTTCCTCGCCAAGTCGGCGCTCCTTCCTCACACTCTTGTATCCTTGTTTCCATCTTAGTAGTCACCATTCCCGGATCGGCAAATGGCTCTGATACCAAAATGATAGAATCTACCACACTTTTCTATTAAAATAAGATAATCTCTCGAGATAATCTCTCGAGAGAATCTCTCAAAGAGCCAAGTACAAAGACGACAACAGTTTGAATGCCTTTCTAGAGACCTAACATATCCTATATATAGTAATCCTAGGATTTAACCTAATTAAGTAAATAACCCTATTAAGGCCCAAAAGCCCAATACAACTTAAATAACAATTAAAGAGTATTAATTATAAATACTAAATAACTAATTCTGTAACGTCTTGTTTCGCCTCGAGTAAACCTTCAGCGGGCTCGGGATCGTATCGGATATCTCCTCCAGCAAAACAGATCAAGATTATAAAATAGCTCTCTAAGCAGACAAAATTGCAACAAAAATACATGCTATCATAAGTAACAGTCGACTGGACAAGGAGTGAGTGAAGATTCAGATTCTCTCTATGCTTTGAGATGAAATCAGTACACACTCTCATGTTTAAAACCTAAAGTTTTTTTCTTTTCGAAATCAGTTGTTTTGAGAGCAGTGACAAAAATATACCAAATTAGACCATTTAGCTGATATCCATGTACACATGCTATGGACAGATATGAAGAGTTCTATGTCCTCATGCTTAATTGTACATTTACTCAGAGAATACCTGAGTGTCAAGAATGGAGCAAGTAAGTTCCAGTGCCAGTTCTAGTGCCCGAAATTCAAAGGGTAAATCATCTGTACAAATTGGAAATAAGCATTACAAGGAGCTATGAGTGAGAAAACTTATTTGGTGGGGGCTAGATATAAATTATTTTGGGAGGTCAATTTTTATATTCTAAAAAACCACAAAATCCAAGATATGAGACCACCATAGGTGAGATCTACTTTTATATACAAAATATATAACAAATTAAAAGATTTGAGGGCCATCTATGCCATAAATAGTATAAAATATGGGTGGGGTCCATTTTCACATACAAAATAAAACAAAATCCAAAAATTGGGAGGGGGCGGCCATTGCCCCCCTAGCCCTCTCTCCATCCGCCCCTGTTTACGACTACGACAGTAACTCATGATTTTTTAGAGTTTAAGTTGCATTTTTTTTAAATGGGAAACAAAGACATGAATATATTTAACAAAAGAATGCAGTTTGAGTTGTGAATGAACTAACTTTCCATTCTTTCAACCGAACACCGGTGGTGGTTCGATTCAGTATACTGAAGAAGAAAAGTTTCATTCAGCAGACAGTTCAATAAAACAATATTTTAAATCCATCGAAAGCAATAACACTTCAATCTTAATTTCAAGACAGGGAAAACAAAACAAGTTATGCTTTAGTAAGCAGTTAGAAGAAGCCACCGATAAGTAATGCCCAATAATTAGTATACAGTGTATGTTGAGGATGTATTTTCCCAACATTGTTATAATGACTGAACCCTCTAATCTCCAAGACTTGTCATTTGATAACACTTCGATTTTTTAAAATCAAGCAATAAATTGTTTGTACCTATGAGTTTTTTGTTTTGTTATCTACTTTTCATGTGCAAAATCCAGATCTACACTAATCTGAGAGCTAATTGCACAATAGAGATTCAAATCTAATAGAGAGAAGACAAGGATGGAGAAGAGAGAACACCGGATCTAGAGTGGTTCGGGAACATCCCTACTCCACTGTTATGGATCGATTGAGCTTGATCGATCCACCATCATAATGCCATTGTAAGAAATGTACAAGGGCTCTATAGGTTTTAGGGTTTCTAACTCTCACTCTCAAATAGAAGAAAACCCCCAAAGTGCTTTATATATGAGCACTAATACACATCTCTCATGATTAGCTAAAACTAACCCTTAATTAACCCAAGTTACATTTAACTCATCTAGGGCCAATATATGATGTGTAGTTATTCACCTATTACAAAATACCCTATTGAAGTAGATATCATAAACAAACATGGCAAACAGAATTGATCTCGAGATTCCAGAAGCTCCAGATACACCTGGATCATAACTTGTTCGAACTGAACAATCATAAGAGAATGCCAGACTCACCTGGTTCAGAAAGCTACCAAGCAAAGCAGCTCAGAATAGAACACCAAACTCTCTTGGCTCAGAATGCCAAACTTTCTTGGCTCAGAAAGTGCCCATGCAGAGCAAATCGCAGAGATGCTCAAATCTCTCAGAAGACAAAGCTTTAGTCAAAATATCTGCAGGATTGTGAACCGTGTTCACCTTCAACAATGACAACTTGTTCTCAACAACAACATCTCGAACAAAGTGGAATCTAACATCAATATGCTTGGTTCGATTATGAAAAGCAGGATTCTTAGACAACGCCAGTGCACTCTGGCTGTCACAATGCAAAGCAATCAAATAGTCTATATCCGACATTTCAGAAATCAAACCTTTGAGCCAAAACGACTCCTTGACAACATCTGTTAAAGCAATGTATTCTGCCTCAGTCGAAGACAACGCAACAAAGATCTGCAAGCTAGACTTCCAACTGATCACATTGTCGAACAACATGAAGACATAACCTGTAAGTGATCTACGCCTGTCAGCATTAGCAGCATAATCCGAGTTGACATAACCTGTCAAGATGGATTCTTCAGAATTATCATATTTTGTATACAAAAGACTCTTCGCGACTGAGCTTTTAATATACCTCAATATCCACTTTGTTGCTTTCCAGTGGGGTTTACCAGGATTACTCATATACCTGCTCACGACACTCATCGAGTGTCCTAAATCTAACCTACATGAAATCATGGCGTACATAATACTCCCAACAATATTAGAATAAGGCACTCCCTTCATATCTTCAATATCTTCCTCAAAAAATGGAGACTGACTAGATGATAATTTGCAATGCTGAGCAAATGGAGTCTTCACTGACTTGCAACTCTCCATATGAAAGCGCTTTAGATTACCAGCCAAATAATCAGGTTGACTGATACTCAAACAGTAACTATCTCGGTCTCTGATCAACTCCATTCCCAAAATCTTCTTAGCATCACCCAAATCTTTCATCTCGAATTTACTGTTCAACAAATTCTTTACCCTCTTAATCTCTCCAACACTGCTAGATGCAATCAGAATGTCATCCACATACAACAGAAGCAAGATGAAGCAACTTGCACTAACATATTTTCTGTATAAACTAGAATCGAAAGAATTCTTAGCAAATCCATTCTCTAATATGAATAAGTCGAAACACTTATTCCACTGCCTTGATGACTGCTTAAGGCCATAGATGGATCTCTTCAAATGACAAACCTTGTCAGACTGACCATCTAATTCATAACCAGGCGGCTGTTTCATATAGATATCCTCGTCCAAAGTTCCATGCAAGAAAGCTGTGGTCACATCCATCTGTTCCAATTCAAGGTTGAATTGAACCGTCATAGCAAGTAAAACTCTAATAGAGGAATGTCTGACTACTAGAGAAAATACTTTAGTATAATCTATCTCTTCTTCTCGCGTGTAACCTTTGGCAACTAATCTTGCCTTGAACCGAGGATGAGAAAAACCTTTAATACCCGGTTTCACCTTAAACAACCATTTGCAGTCGATAGTCTTACAATTCTCTAGACGATCCACCAAAACCCAAGTCTGATTCTTCCTTAAGAAGTCATTTCCCTGTCCATCGCTTCCGTCCACTCCACTGAATGCTTGGAATTTAAAGCTTGCTTGTAAGTGTTCGGTTCAGAAATGCTCTCTTCATCATAGCAATACAGAGCAAAACCTACAAGTTGAGCTTTATCATATCTTGATGGAGGTCGAATCACCCTTCTCTATCTATCTCTGGCTAACTGATAAGACTGAATATCAGAATTCACAATAGGGACAATTTCCTGAACATTACCCTCTGAGCTAGAAGGAACATCCTCAGGCTCAGAAGCAACAACCACGGGATCAGAATGTGCAGTATTGTCGATATGCACTGATGACTCATCTGAAGAATCTCTCAATGTTGAAGCAGAAGACGATGTCAAATCAGTTCTCAAATCACTGCCAAGTAACTCAATCTCATATGTCATCTGCTTGGCAATTTCTGAGTTATCTAAAACTTCACCACTAGAAGTCTTTTTCCAAGGTAATAACTCTTCATTAAATTTAACATCTTTGTTAACAAAACATCTTCTATCTCCAGATTCAAGTGACCAAAGTTTGTATCCTTTCACTCCTGAAGGATACCCCATGAAGATACACTTCTTGACCCGCGAATCCAGCTTATCTTGCTTAGTATGTGCATAAGCTGCACAGCCAAACACTCTCAAATGATCTAGGTTAGATGGAGAATCTGTCCAAACTTCTTGAGGAGTTATGAATTTCAGAGCAGTCGACGGACTTCTATTGATGATATAAGTAGCATTATTAACTGCCTCACCCCAAATTTTTTTTAACAACCCAGCAAATGACAACTTGCATCGAACTTTCTCTAAAATGGTCCTGTTGAACCGTTCTGCAAGCCCATTCTGTTGAGGCGTGCCTGGAACGGTTAGAAATCTCTTGATCCCAGATTGCTTACATAAACCATCAAAGTTTTGATTAAAAAATTCTAACCCGTTATCTGTTCGTAAGGCTTTTACTTGCTTCCCAGATTGATTCTCAACCATAATTTTCCACTTTTTGAATTTCTGAAAAGTCTCATCTTTGGTCTTCAACATAAAGACCTATAACTTTCTTGAGTGGTCATCAATCAAGGAAAGGAAGAACCAAGCTCCACCATGTGTCTGGACCCGAGCTGGTCCCCAAAGATCAGAATGAATATAATCTAATATCCCCTCTGATTTATACTGCGAAGCTCGAAAACTCAACCTTGTGGACTTGCCTAAGATGGAATGTTCAGAGTTCTCAATTGTTGATGGTTTCATATTTCCTAAAAGTCCTTCCTTAGATAAGCAATCAAGTCCTCTGTGACTGATGTGAGCCAAACGATTAGGTCATAATTTCGAAGCCTTCAAATTGGAATCAGAGCCAATATGAACCTCGTCCTGGATAGCTTGACCTTGAAGAACAGACAGACATTTCACAAGCTTAACAGTTATCTTGACTTTGTTGTTTTTACAAATCATCAACAAGCCATGGCGAGACTTATAATCATAACCAGCAGCATCAAAAGTCCCTAAGGAGATGAGGTTACGCCTCAGGCCTGGCACGTACCGACATCAGATAGCACTTTGACTGACTCGTCATCCATGCTGAATCGTACTGAACCAATGCCCTTAACCTTGAACTGTTGGCTATTTTTTCCCAAAGTTACTTTGCATGTCTCAATTTCTATCAAATTTTCAAATGGTGCTTATAAGGGGATATATGGAAGGTGCAACCAAAATCCATTATCCATTGACTCTCATAACGATCATCAGAATTTCCAGCCATAAGCACCTCGGCTGAATCATAACCATCGAAAACATGGGCATCTGCTTTGGGCTTCCTAACAGGGAGCATTCCCATCCTCTTTGAAACTAGACAACTATACTTAATGTGTCACTCTGCCTTGCAGTAGTTACATGTGAAACTCTTTTTCTGTTCTTTCGGCTCTTTTTTCTTCTTTTCAGATTTCGAGCTGGTTTTGCCTGATTTACTACTTTGGCCTTTGGCAAGTTTGACTGATTTTCCTTTTGAATAAAGAGTCTTAAAATACTTTTTCTCTATTTTCATCTCTAAGTCCCTATAACGAAGCGAGTCAAGAACTTTGTCAAGGGTCAATTTCTCACTACCATACTTAATCACTGATTTCAGCTCCTTAAACTTGTCAGGTAATGAATTGAAAAGAATCACTGCTTGATTCTCAGGATAAGGCTTTTCCCCAGTATTTGCCAAATATGCACAAATCTTGTTGAACTTATCTATGTTTTCCTCCAAACCTTTGGGCGGATCCATTCTGAACCCAAATAACAATTCCTTCAAATATATCTTTTTAGACAATGTCTTTGACATGTAGAACTCTTCTAATTTGGCCCACAGAGTGGCCACATCGTCAATCTCGCCAAGTCTTCTTAAGACATTATTGGCCAAATGCAAAATAATAGTGCTATTTGCAATCTCACATGACTCATCTTTTTCTTCTTCTATCATGGAAGCAGGCCATTTAGGAAGGTTGTCCAAGGCTTTTGCAACTTTCTGTTGCACTAGCAATGCGTTCCTCTTCCTCTTCCATAAACTGAAATCCCCTTTCCCGTCAAACTTGTCAATCACAAACCTTGTCGTCATCTTTGTAGATCAAAGCAGGAAAGCAGTTTATTCAGAGGATTGCTAGCCTCAGCACAGAAAACAACAGCTCAACAATCAGAATTACCCAACAGACAACCAAGCAACTTATCTCAAAATCAGTCTCAAAATTCAAACATAATAACTTAAATTCAATATATCAGCTACAACCATCAGAATTCCAGCATATCAGACAATGAATTCAGCTTAACATCAGATCAGCTCAAAAACCTTGATAATGAGTAACTAAGCAGCAGGTCATTCCATCTGAAGAATCAGAATTTCAATGGTAGTGTATTTGAGAACAACATATCAAAAGAGTATTTACCTCAGAGATTTTAGAAATTTTTCCCAACAATTGCTTCTGAATATCAATTTGGAATACAACATCTAAGTTTATGATGGTTATTTGATGATTATTCTCAAATTATTTGTTTCCATATTTATTGGATTAGTATCTTGTATTTATAATATTATTGATTTGTAGAGGATATTATCCTAATGTATTATTTGTTTCCTTATTTGTAAAGTAAGGGTTTCTCTATTTAAGAAACACCTATTATCAAAGAATAATATAGAAAAATATTCCTCTCTTTATATTTTGTACATGGTATCAGAGCCAAACAAAGAAAAAGAGAAATAAAAATATTTTTTCAAAACCTTATAACAACCTGTTGTCAATTCAGCCGCCGCCGCACCTGTCTACCTCCACTGCTGCCGACGAACATCGGTTCGCTCTTATCCGTGACTGAACTTGCCTGCCGCCAGAACCCAGTTGTTTTCGCTGCTGTCCGTTGAAAAAAAAACCCATTCCTAAGCGTTTTTTTTTAACTCGCGCGCCTGCTGTCCATCGGTGTCTGATTTTGTTCATCGATGACTATTTTTTTCCGGGGAGAATTCGCGCGCCTGCTGTCCATTCAACTCGTCGCAGCTCCGTGAAACCTTGTTGCTGCTTGTTTCTCAAGTTTGGGTTATTTTTTCAAGTTTTTGGCCAACTGATTGGGTTTTTTCAACTGCTTTTTTTTTTCTGCTGCAGTTTACTATATTTAAACTGCTGTTTTTTTAGTTATCTAGCCTTAAAATCTTGTTTTTGCTGAAGAATAATGTCTCAAGACAAGATATCGCTTGCTAGAATTCCAACCCATAGCCCTACTATCCAAATCACAACCATTCGACTTAATGGTGACAACTTTCTTCGAGTGGTCACAAAGTGTTCGAATGTATATTCGTGGACAAGGAAAGATTGGGTACCTTCATCGAGACAAGGTAGCACCTTCCAAAGATGATTCATCTTTTGCTACATGGGATGCCGAAAACTCCATGGTGATGACCTGGCTAGTAAATTCCATGGTGGAAGACATTAGTAACAACTATATGTGTTACTCTACAGCTAAGGAATTATGGGACAGTGTCACAGAGATGTATTGCGACTTAGAAAATCAGTCACAAGTGTTTGAACTAAATCTCAAACTAAGTGACATAAAACAAGGGAGTAATTCCGTTACTCAGTACTTTCACTTACTGACGCAAATTTGGCAGGACCTTGATTTGTTTGATAAATATGAATGGAAGTCCACTGAAGATCAAAAGCACTATAAGAAAATTGTTGAAAATGGTCAAATTTACAAATTCTTGGCTGGACTTAATGTTGAGTTTGATGAAGTTCGAGGCAGAATAATAGGTAAAGCTAACCTTCCTAATATCAACGAAGTGTTTTCTGAAGTATGCAGGGAAGAAAGTCGGCAACATGTGATGATGGGTAAAAAACCAGTTGATACAGAAGAAAGCTCTGCGTTAGTTGTTGAAGCCACTGCAAACAAGGCATCTGATCAGACAAATAAGCCTCGTGTGTGGTGTGATCACTGCAAAAAATCGAGACATACTCGGGAGACATGTTGGAAGATCCATGGAAAACCTGTCAATCATAAAAGTAATAGACAAGGTGAAAAGAGTATTCGTCCACCAGCTTCTAGTGCCAATAGTGTTGAATCAACTCCATTCAATAAAGAGCAAATTGATCAAATCCTGAAGCTACTCAAGACCACTACGACTTATGGTAATCCTAGTGTTTCCTTGGCACAAACAGGTAATTGTCCTCATGCCTTCTCCTGTCTACTTCAGCTTCGTGGATTATAGATTCCGGAGCTTCTGACCATATGACTAGTTGCTCAAAACTCTTCAAGTAATACTCTCCATTATATTGTAATGAACAAATTAGAATAGCAGATGGTAGTTTCAATTCTATTTCTGGAAAAGGAACTATTAAGCTATCTCCACACCTTACCTTACAATCCGTCCTTCATGTTCCCAAATTAGCTTGCAATTTGCTTTCAGTTAGCAAGATTTCTAGAGATTCTAACTGTCGTGTTATTTTCTATGACTCACATTGTGTCTTTCAGGAACAGGAGTCGGGGAAGACGATTGGACGTGCTAAGATGCTTGATGGCCTTTACTATTTTGAGGAAGCTTCAACTAGTCATAAAAAGGTTCAGGGTTTAAGTAGTTTTAGTTCTCCGTCTGTTAGGGAAACTTTGATGCTTTGGCATTATAGATTAGGACATCCCAATTTTTTCTATTTAAAGTATTTGTTTCCAGAACTCTTTAAAGGAATTTATTGTTCTACCTTTCATTGCGAACATTGTGCCTTTGCAAAAACTCATCGCACTTCTTATTTACCTCAAAGTTATAAAGCTTCTGCACCTTTTTATTTAATTCATAGCGATGTCTGGGGTCCATCTAAGGTAATAACTCAAAGTGGGAAACGGTGGTTCGTTACCTTTATCAATGATCACACCCGTGTAACTTGGGTGTATCTTTTAACTCACAAGTCTGATGTTAAGGAGGTATTTATCCGTTTCTATAACATGATTGAAACCTAATTTAAAACCAAAATCAGTATCTTACATTCCGACAATGGCACTGAATATTTCAATATCTATCTAACTGAGTTCTTACACACCAAAGGAGTCTATCACCAATCAACTCAGTAGAAATACTCCTCAACAAAATGGCATTGCGTGAACGAAAGAATAGACATTTATTGGAGGTTTCTAGGGCCATTATATTCTCTATGAATGTCCCTCAGTATTTTTGGGGTGACGCGATTCTTACCGCTACTTACCTCATAAATCGAATGCCTACTAAGGTTTTAGGTTTTCAAACTCCTCTAGAATACCTAAGAACCACCTTTCCTACAATTCGAATTTTCTCAGATCTACCAATCAAGGTTTTTGGATGTATTGCCTTTGTTTATGTGTCCAACCCTTCACAGTCCAAACTAGATCCTCGGGCTACCAAATGCATATTCTTAGGCTATACCTCCCATAAAAAGGCCTATAGATGTTATGATCTCAGAACAAAGAGATTTTATGAAAGTATGGATGTGTCATTTGTACAACACCAATCCTTTTTAAACCTCATTCCTTCAGGGAGACATCTACATTTGAAGGAAATTTTTGGGATACCTCACCTCTTCCAAATATCATACACTCGAGGTTGTTACAATGCCCAATATGGAAGGTTCCTCCTCGGGGAGAAACACTACTGAGAATAATCAACTTTGAACTTCAAGTTTATACTAGGAGAAAGCTAAGTCAAAAGAACATAGGCAAGATGGCTGATCCGACGCATGATCAATCTAACACTCCGACAACTGATCCTGATAATCCAGGTACTTTATCTGTAACTCTTCCTTCCACTTCTTCTTCTCCTGAAAATAATATAACCAATGGCTCTGACCTTGATGTTCCCATAGCTTATAGGAAAGGAACCCGAAATTGTACCAAATATCTCATTGAGAATTACTTATCCTACAAAAAACTATCTGACACTCATAGGGCTTTTACCTCTAGGATAACTAACCTGTTTGTCCCAAGGAATATACAGGAGGCCCTAGATGATCCGAATTGGAATTTATGATCATGGAGGAAATGAATGCTCTAAAAGCAGAATCACACGTGGGACATAGTTGAGCTGCCAAAAGACAAGAAGACAGTAGGGTGCAAATGGGTGTTCACTATAAAATGTCATGCAGATGGGAGTGTTGAAAAGTACAAAGCAAGATTGGTTGCCAAGGGATTCACCCAAACCTATGGAATCGATTATCAAGAGACATTTGCCCCAGTTGCCAAAATTAACTCTATTAGGGTATCGCTAGCTATTGTTGTCAATGAAGAATGGCCTTTGTATCAACTTGATGTAAAAAATGCATTCCTTAACGGTGATCTCGAAGAAAAGGTATTTATGGACTTACCACCTGGCTTTGAAATAAATTATGGAAGTAAAACGTATGCAAAGTTACATAAGTCATTATATGGCCTCCTCAAGCGATCACCCAGAGCATGGTTTAAACAGTTTGAGAAGGCAGTTACAAGTTATGGATTTCTTCAAAGTCAAGCAGATCACACTATATTTTATAGACATACTAGAAACGGCAAGATGGTCATTTTGATAGTGTAAGTTGATGACATAATAATAACTGGCAGTGATGATCTGGAAATAACCATTTTGAAGAAAAATTTAGCTAATGAGTTTCAAATCAAAGATCTGGGTGTCCTAAAATATTTTTTAGGAATGGAGTTTGCAAGATCGAAAAGTGGAATTCTAGTAAATCAAAGGAAATATGTAATAGATCTACTAGAAGAAACTGGATTACTCGGTTGTAGACCAGCAGAAACTCCTATTGAACAAAATGTGAAATTGCAAACATCAACATGTGAAGAAGTAAAGGATAAAGAAAAATATCAGAGACTTGTTGGGAGACTTATTTACCTATCTCACACACGTCCTGACATAGCCTTTTCCGTTAGTATGGTTAGTCAATTTATGCATGCTCCTGGTCCTGCTCACTTTGAAGCAGTAAATAGAATTTTAAGATACTTGAAAGGCACTCCAGGAAAAGGTATACTATTTTAAAAACAAGGTCATCTTCATGTTGAAATCTACACAGATGCTGATTGGGCAGGTAGTACCACAGATAGAAGGTCAACTTCAGGTTATTGCTCCTTTGTTGGAGGAAACTTAGTCACTTGGCATAGTAAAAAACAAAATGTGGTGGCAAGAAGTAGTGTTGAAGCCGAATTTAGGGCACTAGCTCATGGTATTTGTGAGGGTATATGGATTAAGAGACTATTGGAGGAGCTAAAGTTCACTCAATCAACACCAATACGTGTGTATTGTGATAACAAGGCAGCCATTTCCATTGCCCACAATCCAGTCCTTCATGATAGGACCAAACATATTGAAGTTGACAAACATTTTATAAAGGAGAAGATTGAAGCTGGAACCATATGTATCCCCTATATGCCTACTTCAAAACAAGTAGCTGACGTCTTTACGAAAGGTCTTCCTAAGCGACATTTCAATAAGATGATTGGCAAGCTGGCAATGGAAGACATTTTTAGTCTAGCTTGAGGGGGAGTGATGGTTATTTGATGATTATTCTCAAATTATTTGTTTCCATATTTATTGGATTAGTATCTTGTATTTATAATATTATTGATTTGTAGAGGATATTATCCTAATGTATTATTTGTTTCCTTATTTGTAAAGTAAGAGTTTCTCTATTTAAGAAACACCTATTATCAAAGAATAATATAGAAAAATATTCCTCTCTTTATATTTTGTACAGTTTAAGATGAATACTTTGCTATGTCAAAGTAAATTGACAATCCTTGAAATTCAATTAGCACTCAAACGCCATTTCAAAAAGATATGCTCAGAAGAAGAGAATCCTTGAAAACCCCTCAACATCCTTCAAATTCGTCTCAAATGCCCTATCTGAACATGCTGAAACAATAACGTCGAAATTTAAGGTGGATGATTCGGAGTTGCTAAAAACAACACTACAACTAGTTCATTTGCGAAATCGCCCAAAAACGACAATGCTAATAACTCGAATGTCAAAATTGAATAAACAGTTGGATGCAAAAACGACTCCAGAAGCTTTAATCGATTATCTATTTCCAAAGAAAAACATTGGAAATACGATCAATCTTACCGTCGATGATTAGATCTAACTTAGCGATGAAAAATTCGCCGATTCACACATCGGAACCCAAAATCGACGTTGTCACTAACGAGCACCAATAATCGACGTCGATGCTTCAAAAATGCCGATGATCCTTCAAATTAGCTGTCGAATTGAAATTGTTTGAAAGAAATCGCAACACATATTCGCGAAGTTTCATTCAGAGTCGCTGACAAATTTCAACCGATAAAAAAAATCACGAAATGGAGATCTCAAATTTCAAATGCTATAGCGCTAAAAACGATTTTCAGTACCTCTGTTTTGATGCATAAATCAGCTCAAAAATGAAGTACGACAGAATAACAAATATCAAAAAACTTATAATCAAGAATCACACAGTAGAAGCAAGAGCAAACTGCTCTGATACCATAGCGATGTGCAAAATCCAAATCTACACTAATCCAAGAGCTAATTGCACAATAGAGATTCAAATCTAATAGAGAAAAGAGAAGGATGGAGAAGAGAGAACACCGGATCTAGAGTGGTTCGAGAACATCCCTACTCCACTGTTATGGATCGATTGAGCTTGATCGATCCACCATCATAATGTCATTGTAAGAAATGTACAAGGGCTCTCTAGGTTTTAGGGTTTCTAACTCTCACTCTCAAATAGAAGAAAACCCCCAAAGTGCTTTAGATATGAGCACTAATACACATCTCTCATGATTAGCTAAAACTAACCCTTAATTAACCCAAGTTACATTTAACTCATCTAGGGCTAATATATGATGTGCAATTCACCTATTACAACTTTCTAAAAATGTCTTCGAACCCAAGTCAAGTTTTGAAAAGTAAAAAAATAATTTAAGAATATTTGTTTTTGGAATTTGAAATTTGGATAAGAATTTAAATATTTCTTTAAGAGAGGTAAAAACTAGTAAAGAAATTGACATGAAATAATCACAACTTTCAAAAAAACTAAAAATGAAATCGTTATGGGACTAAGTTTTCAATCTAAATGCTTCAACCTATAGCCTTATAAGGTATCTCCAGACACACCTCTCACGAGTAACCCATAAACTTTTTATATTTCTATAAAATCGAGAAATCAGAGCCTTCCACCTCATTTCGCTTGATACTTGTTATTTAAAACAATATCAAATTATCCTACAAGTTTATGCTTCATAACCACATTTAATTGTTTGCTGTAAAAAATAAAAGTGTGGAATTTAATTCTTTACCTGACTGATCTTTACTTCCCTGGAGACGTTTGCATAGTTCTGACTTGTACTGTGCGGCACATCCATCCAAGGAGTTCATTAAAATAACCTCATCAGACGTGATTATGCACCGAATTTGCTCGAGACTGACAACAATTGCCTTCTCCCTTCCAAGAATTGTGGATGGACAAAGGAAGAGAGGATCTAGAAGTCTCATATCTCTTGAAGGTAAAGAACAATGCCTCATTATAGTAGCCTTCTCAAGTTCCAACACCTCTGAGTTCCCTTCTTGATCAATTTTTATCCAAGAACGATTTCCATGGCCTCTCTTCTTTACCCCTAGCATTAGTCATATCCTTCTGCATTAAGTAGTCGGCGATATTAAAAACTGTGGATTTGGAATATTAAATAACGAACCTCTTGAAGCGTCCATGAATCGTAGTCCCCTGCTATCGATAGCAGAGGGTCAAAAATTGAAGTAGCCAATGCCCAAAAATTGCCTATGCAGTAATAGTAGTATCAACTAACATGATTGTTTGGCCAATCTTGCAGGGCCACCCGTTGAAGAGATCTCTGAAATGCAGTCCAGCTGGTGAAGGAGAAAAGATGAGAAAATGATTGTATTGCCTCCTTATATAATAGTTTACAAGTAAATCAACAAACCATTTAAGGTAAACTGTAATAAAACAAACTAACTAATCATTGAAACTATTCTTGAAAAGCCAAGATCCCTAAAAGGAGAAAGAAGCAGCCGAATTAATAAGGCTGAATTACATCAACAACATCAAAACTAATAAACATAAAGCCATATTTTTAATGCTTCACCATGGGACCACTAATCCTTCTCTTTGCAAACCAATTTTAGATAATCCATAGCTATTTTAGATTTACAGAATCTACTACTAATAAGAGCTTCACAATTACCCTTACCCTTGACAAACAATTCTTGTCTTGGCTTCATAATTGTTTCATAATTGCTTCACTAGAATAGAGGAGATGGTTGTATGGATAGAGAAGCTGTCCAATAAGAAAGGCCACAGTACACTATTGCTACCCAAAATCAAACGATTTCCCACAGAACAAAACTTAAAGAAGCTCATATTGGAAATCTCACAAACATAATCTTCAGGTAAACGGCAAAACGAAACAAAACCCAGATAAAAGCAGTAGAAATCGAAGGGGACTAACCTATTTTTGACATAATCGTGTGGATGAAAACGCTTGGAAGGCCATAACCAAAAAACCCAGATGCAGAAATCGATGAACTAAAGATGGGAAGATGAAAATCTACAAGAAATTCCAGATTTAGCAGCCAGATGAGAATTGGACTGATGTTGAGTAACAGACGGTGCTAAAGGATGGCGATTTGCCCTGGGCTCGGCGTTTAAATTCCAGATTTGTAATTTGGACTCTTATTCTTTACAATGATTTCGTGTTTCTGTTGAATTGTATGAACTGTTATAACTTACCACCGGAGAGAAAGGGGGCAGGAACCCATTATAATTATTGGAATTTTTTATTGTTTTCGAATAATTAGAGTCAAAATACCAATTCTTGAGTTTATCTATGAAGAAGTTGCAATCAAAGCTAATTTGAATGTATTTTTATGAAGAGGTTACAAGTCTACATTATTGAGCAGCACAATAACTCTATAGCTAACTCGATTATGAAGAGTGCACTATTAACTCTATAGCTAACTCGATTATGAAGAGTGCACTATTTTGCAATTTTATTGATGTAGGACTTCTCCATTTAAGGATATTAATATTCTCTTCTTCAAAATAATTATTTAGACCCCTTTTGATAATCATTTCTGTTTTGATTTTTACTTTTCTAACGGATTTGTTTCATAGCCAATTTTTATTTTTGTTTTTCAAATTGTTAAAACATTTTAAAAATATTAAAGAAATTCTAAAAATTGAAAGGAATAACTTTTAAAAACAAATTTTCATTTTCATTTTTTTAAAAGTATGAATAAATAAAAAATAAATAGTAAAAAATTAAAAAAACCAAAACAAAAATTTAGTGTTTGAAAACAAAATATAGTTATAGACATGCTTTTTGTTTTTTAATTTTTAAAAATATAAAACTAAAATCTGTTATCACGTATACAATTTTTATTTTTTAAAATAAAAAACTAAAAATGAAAAAATGAAATGATTATCAAACAAGACTTTAGATGTTAAATTTTGATGTTTTTCAATTTTGAAATCATGCTTAGGAGGGATGTGTACGCGATTCCATCCATATGTGAAAAACTGATTCGCAAATTTCATTCAAATTACCATTTAGATTTGCTTCTATTACATTCTTTGGCAAACAATCTTTCAAGTTCATCTTTTCCGTATTCAAAAAAGTATGAATGAAATTAGTTCACTTATAAAAGTTCGGCAGACAGGGGATGAGAAAAGAATGAATCGGAGAAGATGTGGCTGTAAAGAGGAAATCGTGAGAAACAGATTAGAACGACATGGGTGGGGACTCTTTCTTCCTTCTCAGCTACAATTTGTTCTCTAGGAACGTTTAGAGAGTAACAAAACAAAAACGACATTTTAAGAATTACTTTTAAAATTTCAAACTCTCTTTGTAAGAAAAGTAAGATAATAAAACGAATAATCAAATAAAGTGGTAGATAAGATCTACAAAAATTAAATAGTCATCAAGAGAGTTAAGATACTTTTTTAGTACATATTCAGGGAGGGGGACAAATATCGATTCTCAGACTCGAACCTGAAATGCTAGTGTTGAACTGATTTACAACTAAACAATGAAATCATTGCACCACTACCTCATTCAATATATATATAAAAGATACTAATGTTATATAAAATGATTTTTTTTCTTCCTTTTCTTCTGGCCGTCTTCCTCAACCTTCTTTTCTCTCTATTATGATTCTCATTTGTCATTGAATGATGCATATGAAGTATTACGTTATTCAAGTTTTGACTTGGAAAGGATTCAATTGCATCCCATTATTGATACCAAAACAGGGTGTCTCATCCGACTTTTGACATAATCGTTAATCTTACTTATATGATGTCAAAAAGCTTTCCTGACAGAGGATGAGAGAGTATTTAGCTTCAATAACCTTAATAATCTTAAGAGAGAATGATTTTGCTTTGCTTGTTGTGTAAGTTCGTAATTCTTAGACTGTTGTAACTTGTTATCCATTGATAGACTCGCTTTCAAACATATGTACAAACGCAGGAACAGGAATGGGAGCAGGGGCTCAGGGGTAATACCATGATTTCAAAAGATTAGGTGTCTAAGTGAAGTATTTTGTGCTAGGGGTATAAATAGTCACTTTTATCTTTTGTTTAGAATTATCTTAGTGAATCTTTTGAGGACTGTCCATAGTGTTGGAGTCCAGTGGGAGAGAACCACCCTCTCAAAAGGTGGCTGAACTTGGTGTACTTTTGTTTGTAATTAACCTAAATCGACATTGTTTGCTTATTAACACTGGTTATACACGCTTAGCACCCCTATACAGGTACAAGAGAAGATGGTGTTTTATCAAGTGGTACAGCAGTGGGACGTTCAAGGAGCTCCGTTAGGGCGGGAAGATGGGGAAGAGGAAGGATGGAAATGACTGAGCAATCGTTGCGAAGTGGTAGTGAGAACGCGACCATAGCAGAAGCATCCTTGCATGAACTCAGGAAGTCAGTGGAACAGCTCTTTGCGAGTGTTGACAACTATCGTCTGGCCAACATGACGAACCAGAAGGCTATAGAGACCCTAGCAAGAGGATCCCCGAGAAATAAGAGGGAAGTGGCGGGAAAAAGGAAGAATGGTGAAGGGTGGACGGAGTCGTCAGACGAGAACGTGAAGGTAAGACAAAAATTCAAAAGGGTGGAGATACCAACTTTCGACGGTGATCAACCGGATGATTGGATTTTCAAGGTGGAAAGGTATTTCGATATCAACCGTCTAACGGACGCAGAAAAGGTGACGGTCACATCCATTAGTTTTTCTGACAAAGCGATGCATTGGTTAAGGTGGGAAGAAGAAATGACCCTGTTCAAGGGGTGAGCGGACGTGAAGGCAAGAATATTAGATCGTTTTAGACCTTCGGATGAAGGATCCTTATATGCAAGATTCCTGGCAATCAGGCAAGAAATGACTGTAGAGGAATTCTGGCACCGGTTTGAGACAATGGCAACGCCGGTGGGGTATCTTCTAGAGGAAGTTTTCGAATCTGTATTTTTGAACGGCTTACATGAATCCGTACGGGACGAGTTATTGTGCCTGAATTGATTGGACTAGGGGCTATGATTAGACGAGCCCATAAGATAGAGGATCGAAGGACAAAGGACAAAAAGAGGATTGGGCTGGGATCAGACAAGCCCAAAGCGACAGAGTTCTCAGTGGGAGCAACGATGGGGGCCCAGAAGAGCGGGACAAGTACCCAAAATCACTAGCAAGGAAAAAATGGGCCACGCCCATTAGAAGCAAACTCGGTTCGGATGGTATCGTTCGCAAGTCAACCCTACATGACGTCACCCCACCAATTGACATTACAAAAGACCTTATACTCCTTGGTACATGGCAATCTGTTGTACAAAAACCGATTGGCAATTCTCGACTCCCCACAGATCAAAGAAGTGATACTACACGCCTATCATGATTCGGTGATAGGATGGCACTCAAGATTCATGAAGACATACAAGAGAATTTTCAGTGAATTGTACTGGGTCGACATGAAGGGGGATGTTTTGAGACATGTGGGAAAGTGCCAGATGTGTCAGGCAAGCAAATACTTGACCTTAAAACCGGCCAGTCTACTCCAGCCCTTGCCCATCCCTAACCAGGTTTGAGAGGATTCATCAATGGACTTCATAGAAAGATTGCCCAAGTCAGACAGGAAAGAGACGATAATGATGGTTGTGGACCGGCTCAATAAATTTGCCCACTTCATCCCTCTAGCTCATCCCTTCTCGGCAAAAACAGTCGCAGCAGAATTCGTGAAGGAAATCATTCGCCTCCATGGGTTCCCAAAGTCGATTGTATCGGACAGGAATAAGATATTTCTCAGCCACTTTTGGTCAGAATTGTTTCGACTACAAGTGACCATGTTGCACCGGAGCACCGCCTATCACTCGTAGACCAACGGGCAAACAGAAGTGGTCAACCGCTGTCTCGAGACATACCTCAGTTGTTTCTGCAGTTAGAACCCCACCAAATGTAGCGGTTGGTTGCCTTGGGCAAAATATTGGTACAACACATCTTTTCACTCGACGACGAGAACGACCCCTTTCCAGGTGGTTTACGGGCACCCCCACCTCCGTTACTATTCTATGGGGATAAGAAAACGACAAATGCAACGCTGGACAAGCAAATGAAGGAACAAGATACGATGTTCGAAAGGTTGAAGGAACAGCTGAACGTGGCGCAGGGCAGAATGAAAAAGCATGCAAATCAGGAACATCGAGACGTGGAGTATGAAGAGGGGTCCTAGCTATTTCTGAAACTTAGACTGTACAGACAATCATCAATGGCAAAACGAAGAAACCAGAAGCTAGGACCCAAGTTCTTCAGCCCTTTCCCGTTAATTGAAAGAATTGGCAAGGTGGCCTATAGACTACAGTTGCCCCGAGGGTTCCAATGTGCACCCGATTTTTCATGTGTCTGAGTTGAAAAGAATGGTAGGAGAGCATCATGAATACTTGCGAAGACCACCGGTACTCACGGAGGATTATGAATGGGAGGCACGACCCTGCAATACCCTTTCGTATCGCTGGAACGAAGACACGAATGAGGCCGAGGTGCTAATTGAATGGCAGGGCCTTGGGCCGCACGACACCACGTGGGATCCGTAGAGTTCATCCGTCAACAATTTCCGTTATTTCCCCTTGAGGACAAGAACGTCATTCAGGACCAGAGAATTGTTAGACCCACTTTCAAACATGTGTACGAACACAGGAACAAGAACATGGATGGGAGCGAGGGCTCAGGGGCAATACCGTGATTTCAAAAGATTAGGTGTCTAAGTGAAGTATTTTGTGCTAGAGGTATAAATAGTCACTTTTATCTTTTGTTTAGGATTATCTTAGTGAATCTTTTGAAGACTGTCCATAGTGTTGAGTCCAGTAGGAGAGAACCACCCTCTCGAAAGGTGGCTGAACTTGATGTACTTTTGTCTGTAATTAATCTAAATCGATCCTATTTGCTTATTAACATTGGTTATACACGCTTAGCACCCCTGTACAGATACACGAGAAGATAGTGTTCTATATCATCCATCCAATCCAAGAATTTCCCGAAATAGACAACATAGAAGGAAACTCCCCGTTTTTTATGCTTCTTTTATAAGGGTGACCTGAATCCAATTGTATATGGCTAATCTGAATAAAGACAGACAAGAGCAAAAGAGCATAGCAAGAGAGAGTTATGCATTACTTGTAAGAAAGAACCTTGACAGACAGACAGACAGCTCCACATTTCATGAATCCAAATCCCAAAATATAAATTTGATTGAATAATTAAACCCAACAGAGCAGAAACCATAGCATCTACACATTGTGAACCCATAGTTATATTTTCAGGTGGAAAAGACATTGCCCTTCCATATCAACTTCATATAAAATTCACATAAAATGGATCGTCAAGTCAAATAGGCTCTATTTAGTTACGGATTTGGCAGCTTTCATTTTCCACCAACACCACCAAACAGATAATCAAGAGAAGATCCGCCGCCTGGGGCTGCATGAACCTTGGTCGAAGGCCGATCCTGCATCCATAAACAAAACTATTCAATCAAGAAGTTTCAAACATGAACATTCTTTTACAGGATAAGCACTGCCATACCCTCTTCTTGAAATATTCAGGACGTATTAGCAACATTAAGGACAAAATGGCGTATCATGCAAAATGTCACACTCAGAAGAACGTACATAAAAATGAGGAAAGTAAGGTTTGCTATCTATCAAGTTGCCTATGAGAATAAAATGTTTGTTTCTACTTTCAACTGTATTTGTAGCATGTCAAACAAGAATGAAATTACTTCTCTGGCAGTCATCAACATCATGCTACTATGCTAGTTGTTAGATTAGACAAGATAAACTGCAGAATAATCATAAAAGTAGCCATACCGTTATAAAATTTCCGGTGTTCTGGCCGTCTGCCCTCAAATAGTTGTTGGAAGAGCTACTATGAATACCAGCCGGAACCTGCTTGGTAGCACTGCAGGTGGTGAAGCAGTAGCAGCAGATTTGGAGGCTGCTGGTTTGGATACAGGCTTTCTTTCATTAGAAGATGGTGTTGGTGCCGGTGCTGGTGCACGGCCACCTTTAGGGGCACCCGCATTGGGAGCTTCTCCATTACCAAACAGATAACCCAATGAGCTCTGCCCCCCACCACTGCTAACTCCACGGCCCATGGCTCTTTGATTTCTTTAAAATGTCACACCTCAGAAACCTGCCTTCCACAACCAGAAGAAACAGGAAAAGAAAAAATAAATGAAGGTTGGAACATAAATGGGAGAAAATCAATGGCTGAAGGATCTCAAACGCCTGCTAATAACCTTATATAGCACATGTACCCTTATATGAGTATCAAAATAAACTTTTGAATCTCAAGTTGTAATGTAAGAGACCAAGCCACTACAGAAACTTAACATTAACTTAAGTTCAAACATCAAAAATCCATATTTCCATGTTAATCGTTCCTTTGTTATAACCATTTCCTAAACTCTCATAGTCCTAATTCTCTATGGTAAAGATTGTCATCTAAATAGGGAAAACGCCAAGCCTAATCAAGAAGATACAAACGGGACCTACATTGCACAATAAATTAAAAATTGCAAAGGCGTTGTGATCTAAAGAGGATATATTAAGAGCAGCAAATTTTCAAATTCAATGTTGATCATAGAAAACAACCAAGATGCCAAGACCTGCAACTGAGACACGGGGATTAACATCAATTTCAAAATCCGACCACCATTTTTTTTTTTTTTTAAACAAGGGTAACCACGCCCGTCCCTAGATCAGGCACCGGAAGACATCAAATGAGTAATGTCACAGCTGAGTCTCGTCCCTCATACCCTCAAAGCCCAAGTCTTCAAACATTGTGCCACCCCTTGGGGAAAAATCCGACCACCATTTCTATCAATCTACAACAGTGCATTTCTATTTATCGACAGAAAATTCCAGTGGAACGCAAGAGGCACATTCCACCCGACTTCTACCCTAAAAACCCAGTTCAAATTTTGATCACTTGGGCCAAACCAAAAGTAAAGAACAGCCACAATGCAGACATATACAGTAGATGGTTTAAAGCCCTTTGGTACCATTGAAAAAACAGAAGCATGGTCACGATTTGAACAAAATTAGAAATGGAAAACAAACCCTATAGCAATGATGCATAACCAAGATCTGAAAACTGCAGAAACCAAAAGGGAAAATCTCGACCGATAAACATTACAACACCTAGATTTCAAATTAAAAGCAAAGTGAACAGTTCCAAGCCCACAATTCGGGCAGTTACATGTAAAAAAGAGAAAACCGAGTAGATCTAGGCAAGGAATGCAGATTGTACACAATAATCAAGCAAATAGAGAGTGAAACAATCCATGGTTCAATAACAGCAAGAACATGAATTGAGCGACAAGAAAAACATAAATATGAAGGCAAAAAGAAGGTCTGATTTGATTTTGGTGCAAACCTTCCGGCGAAGATCGGATCTGAGGCGAACTTCAGGTTTCCAAAGGGAACGGACAAATGAGTGGGCTGGTGCGGTGTACTCGTACCGAGCACGCAGCCTGGAACATACTCTGCCAAATTGTTTATTTATTACACGCCAAATCTTTCTTAATTACTAAAAATAAATACTCATACTTCTTTTATTTCTTTTAATCTTTTTTTCCCATTTTTTTTAATGTACGATTATTGTTCAACCCTTGAAATCTGTATGTATTTTCATTTAGAACAGTAATATCTTCTGCGTAGATTTTGTGTCCCTTTTAGACTTTGTAACTCAAAATAATAATAATAATAATAATAAAAAAGAGAATGTTTATTTTTTTTTACTTTAAAATTAGGATTAAATTAGATTTGTAGGGAGAGATAATATTTTTATCTATTATACCATCATAAACTTCATTTTATTCATTAAAAACAAAGTAAAAAAAAGTAATACACCATATCCCTCCTTTTAGGAATAAAAAATAGAAAATAAAATCACATCCCTTCCTTAATTTTAAGAATGTAATAATAAATAACAACTCCTATTTTTTGTTTGATTAACTAACTCCAAATGTAGTATCTATTTTCTCCACACAAAAATCTAGGATTTGTTTTTTTAAAAAAAAAGAAATGGCAGGCCCATTCTAGTAACTAATCGATGAAGAAGAATAGAATGGAGAAATCAATGTAAAAATCGGTAAACTCATAATACATTGAATCGTCGACGTTAACACACATAATAACAGAATGGGGGGACTCAGTCACAATATTCTCAAGGTCAAAGTCACATTCGTCATGGAATTTACGTCTATCATAGTTGCATTCAATGATGTTTGAAATGAGAGAAATGGGTATTCATTTTATAAGATGGTATGTAAAATCCACTTATCTCAATTGATAAGGGATACCCCCAAGGATTCGTATGCGTTTCTGTCAAAGGTTGTCGCTAACCTAATTGAAACAAATCTAGGTATCCATGTAGTAAATGTTTCCTTTATTCAATAGTGATGGTACTGAACAATATCCAATAGTGTCACTTATTATATAATGTACAATGCAGTACCTAATATGTTACTTGTTTATTCCATGGTGATGATACTGAACAATACCCAATAGTGTCACTTTTCTATAATGTATTATGCAATACCAAATATGTTACTTGTTTATTCTCTACGATCGAAATGCAACACTAGAGCGGGATGAATATGGTTCACCAACATTTTAGTTCTTTAAAAATAATATTTTATGATTAAAAATGTTTTAATCTAAAATAATCCAACAAGCAATTTAATATGTAAGAATTGAAATGACTAAAATTAAAAGTTAAGGGTAGGGATAGGGGTGTACAAAAAAACCGGTAACCCGAGCTATCCGGACTACCCAACCCAAACCGTAAGGGTTGGGTTGAGTTATGTTTTTTAAAATTTGGGTTGGGTTAGATTTTTAGTAAACCCGAATTTTTTGGTCTGTTCGCGGGTTCACGGGTTCACGGGTTTTGGGTTGGGTTCAACCCCGAACCCGAATATAAATATATATTTCTTAACATATCTTTGTAGTGTAAAGTCGTTGATAGGCTAGTGGTGGTACATCTTTTCTTACTTTATGTTTTCTTTTTCTTTTTTTGCTTTTTTTTCCCTTCTATGAGCAAATAAACTTCATTCTTTCTCAAACATTTTTTCCCTCAAGAATTTATCCAATCTTTTTATCTCTTATTAGGTTAAATACAATATTTTTTAAAATTTAAAATTAATTCTTATCTTTTTAAAAAAATCTCATACTCTTTACAAAATTAGCTTTATATTTAGTCAAATTTTATACCGGTATTTGACTTTCAAATATTGAAATAATTAGTGTTTTCGTCGAATTTGTAATCTCGTCTTCAACTTTTAATCCTTTTGAACCGATGAACCCAACCCAACCCAACCCGAAAATATAGAGTTGGGTTGGGTTGGGTTGAAACTCTAATTGGGTTGGGTTGGGTTAAAAAGTTGATCAACCCAAATTTTTGGGTTGGTCCAAAAATTACCCTTAACCCTACCCAACCCAACCCATGTACACCCCTAGGTAGGGAGAAAGACACTGATGTTTATAGTAGTTCGGAAATTCTACTCCACACCCCAGGGCTCCTCCTTGGTATTTTAATAGATGATTCTCTTGCTAGAACCAAACCTACACAACCTTCTTTTTGTTAGGCTAAAGAGAAACCAATCCATTTCACGGGTTCAAAATTAAATCAATCAGACCATTTTTTTCTTAGACTAAAGAGAAACCAAAATCATTTTCATTGATTCAGGAGTAAATCGTTACACTCTCTCTTCTTCGGGATCAAGGGAAACCCTTACAATGGTTTAAAACTGAGGAACAATATAGAATACTCTCTAAAAGATAAAAGAATGGATACACAAGTTCTAAACTCACAACTTTGTAAGAAAAGATTTATTACAAATTAAGGCTCTCAAAATGCTACAAGAAATAAGAAATTGAAGCTAAAAAGCTCTTCAAAATATTGTGTAATGCTCTCAAAATGTTGCTGAAATGTTGCTTAATTTTTCTCGAATTTTTCTTGCAATTTTCGGACTTCATACGTAGGAATGGCAAAATGCCTCGTTTCAACATTATATTTGTTGCAATAAAAAAATCAAAATGAAATATATTATGTTTAATGCAGCGCGCGTAACAAATGAGTAAAAAAGTATGTGCCACGTGTCACTTGTAGATAGGGTTCCAAAAAGTAACAATATAATAATTTTCAAAGAATATAATGTTCAAATAATAATTAACCCTTAGGGTGTGTTTGGGCCCGTTTATGTAAACGGCCGAGTTGGTTATAATAACTCAATCGGTGTTTACCCCACCGTTTATACGTGTCACTTGTAGATAGGGTTCCAAAAAGTAACAATATAATAATTTTCAAAGAATATAATGTTCAAATAATAATTAACCCTTAGGGTGTGTTTGGGCCCGTTTATGTAAACGGCCGAGTTGGTTATAATAACTCAATCGGTGTTTACCCCACCGTTTATTATAAACGGTGGTTACCTAAACCTACTTACCCATTTATCTATACCTTACATATATTACTTTTTGTTACATAACCAACCCCCAAACACCGTTTATCATAATCCCTGTTATAATAACTTGCCCCTCAAACACCATTTATAATAACCTACCGTTTATCATAACTCACCGTTTATCATAACCTTCCATCTATAATAACCAAACCGGTGCCCCAAACGCACCCTTAATGTATTGTTGGAGATTGATTTTATTCTTTTATTTTTTTATTTAATTATAATTCAATTTCCACATGTCGACATTCTGTTCGTCCAAGATATTCTTCCGTCTAATGTATAGACTGCCACGTGTCTTTACATGATTAGTTCCATAGCTTTACGTCATCACCACTAACGATGTTCAAACAATCCAAAACCTTAATAAACCGAACCAACCCAATCCAATTTGACTGGTTGAATTGGGTTCAAAATCATGAAATGTTCATGGGTTGTTTGTGTGTAGAATACGAAAAAAGTTTTGATGAGCTGAAGCATTTATAAACGGTTGTTGCCATTGAAAGTAATTATTTTGAACTAATTCTTCTTGCATTAATGTTGTACAGATTTTGTTCAAGTTGGAACTGAGTCTTAGCATTGTTGCACTAAGTTGTGTTTGCCGAAGTTTGAAATCATGCCACCAGGAGTAAATTCTCGAGGGCTTAAGCCGCTATAATGAAGAAATTGGCATTATTATATATCGTTCGTAATGGAGGGAGCATCGATCATATTAGTAACAATGAATTTTGCTTTGCTTCATAATTATTATATATATATTTTTCAACTTATCTACAGAAATCCTCCATTGTTGTCACTAACAAAAATTTGATCTTCTTCTTGCTTTGTTTGTTTATTTTTTATTTTTCTGAAAGTTAACTTTTACCAGCCAAAAACAAAAAACAATCGAATTTTAGACTGTTGTGTTCATCTTTTGGGTAACATTGCATCTGAAATACTTTTGTTATTTTCTTCGAGGTTTGTCGAAAGTGAAGAATTCGTCCCCAACAATTCCTGGTGTTACTTTTCTTTCTCTAGGCAATGGAGCATCTTATTGTTCTCTTCCACATTTATTGATGGCGGTGTTTGTTGTAACACTTGCCAGGCCAAAGTCAATTAGAACAATGCCAAAAGCGAATTACCGAAGTTGGATACATGATCACCACATATTGTCGAAGTCTTTATTCTCTGTCTTTTTTTTTAATGCATAGTGGCAAAGCTCTAATGGATAGAATGACGAAGACCCATTCGAATATGTAATGAAAGAGTTATGAAAATACATTCAAATATGTAATGGAGGAGCTGCGAAGACCCATTCAAATATGTAATGGAGGAGGTACGAATGCCCGTTTGAATATGTAATGGATGGAGCTGCGAAGGCCCATTCGAATATGTATTGGAGGAGTTGTGAAGGCCCATTTGAATATGTAATGGATGGAGCTGGGAAGGCCCATTCCAATATGTAATGGATGGAGCTACGAAGACCCATTCGAATATATAATGGATGGAGCCATGAAGAACCATTCGAATATGTAATGGATGGAGCCGCAAAGACTTCGAATATGTAATGGATGGAGCCGCGAAGCCCCATTCGAATATGTAGTGGAGGAGTTGCGAATGCCCATTCGAATATGTAATAGAGGAGCTACGAAGGCCCATTCGATTAGTAATGGAGGAGCTGCGAAGGCCCATTCGAATATGTAATGGATGAAGTTGCAAAGACCCATTCGAATATGTAATGGATGGAGCCGCGAAGATCCATTCAAATATGTAATGGAAGGGCTGCGAAGGCCCATTCGAATACGCAATGGAGGAGCTGTGAAGGCCCATTCAAATATGTAATGGAGGAGCTGCGAATGCCCATTCAAATATGTAATTAAGGAGTTGTGAAGGCCCATTCGAATATGTAATGAATGGAGGGGCGAAGACCCATTCAAATATGTAATGGATGGAGCCGTGAAGACTCATTTGAATATGTAATGAGGGACCTACGAAGGCCCATTCAGAATGTAATGGAGGGAGCAGTGGAGACCCATTCGAAGATGTATGGAGGAGCTGCGAAGACCCATTCAAATATGTAATGGGAAATAGTAATAAATGTCTAAAATTAGAAACTATCTCAAGTGAATGTCTATTCGTTTTTTACTTTAAATTTTTGTCTAAATCAAAATTAGGTGTAGAGAGATAATATTTACATTCTCATAGTGTCCTTATTTTGCATTTTTTAATATTTAAAAAATATAACAAAATAACAACTCTTATTGTCAACCATCCCCTCAATTTAAGGAATTAAAAAGAAAAAACATACGCTGAAAACTCTTCCCTTAATTTAAGGGATATATCTAACTACCAATATATATATATATATATATATACACTTTACTTTTTTAATTGTTTTTGCTCTTTTATACTCTAAATATCTACTCCCATCAATTTTTGAATCAAATAAATAATATCTATATCATTCAACACTCAATCTCGACCATTAATTTTTTTTTTTTTTATCATTTTATTCGTTTTGCAGCACTGTATCTCACACTTGCCACATTCTTCAGTCTTAGATTGATCTCACTCTCATTCCCACTTTCGATCGTGATTTGTTGGATCTCACTTTCATTCAGCTAAGATATTCACAAGGTTTTTTTTTTCTTCGATTCTAATGGAAGCAACGCCGATTAGATTGTTTTTTAACAAAATTTTAGACGATGCGAATGTATATTCCAATGACAACACAATATGTTTTGACATTGTTCACATATCCAACAATATCTCAACTTTTATCCATCATCACTGCATGTCTCGAATTGGATGGAAGTTCTAGTATCTAGTCTTTTTCATTACAAATACGGGAATAATAAAGCAAATGGCATACTAGTAACAAAAGGTAGAGGTGTGAGATAGATATTTAATGGGGTTGTAAACAGTGTGTACACAACTGATGCATTCTAGTTGAAATCATGACAGTATATATTGGTACACATCGATATATAACCAAGAACAAGAGATGCAAAAAAGAGGGAACAATACATGCAAATAAGCCTACATAGTAGCATACACCTACATCGCCAAGGAGATAGAGACGTGCAGTGGATGTTCAATGGGTTTGTAAACGGGTGTGTACAACGACTGATGTGTTTCGGCTAAAATCACGGCAGTATATATTAGTACACATGAGTATATAACCAGGAACATGAGATGAAAAAAAGGGAAACAAATAAATGCACACCGACTGATGTGATTGAGTACGGGTACGGACAGTCGTATATAAATCCATGTGCATTCTCTAATCCAAGTTTGACGAATATATTATTATGTGCAGTCATACGGCCAAAGGATGTAGTTGCCTCAGGTGATTTTTTCTCTGTTTTTGTTTTCTCTTTTTAAATACATGCACCGCAATGAAGTCTTTTAAATACAAATTTTCGGTGAAAGTTTCGTATGTAGTGTTATGTATGTTTATATACCGTAATTTTTTTTTAATGTTGGTTAAAAAATTATATTTTAATTGGTATATTTCATTTTTAATTTTTTTTTTGTTTAAACCAATTTTTAGATTTTTGTTTAGATTTGGTGAAATTATTTTGAAAAATATTTCATATTTAAATATTGGTAGATTATTTTTTTTTAGATTTGGCGAAATTCTATTGAGGATTTTTGTTTAGATTTGGTGAAAATTTGTTTGAATGGTTGTTACAAAAAGCCAATATTTGGAATAATACGTAAAAAAGAAATTGATTTAAATTTTGGGGATATAACTGTCCATTTTACATTTTATTATTTAAAATTTATTTTTTAAATTAAAGAATAGACATTTATTTATAGTCTAAAAAAGTGTATACATCTTTTTGAAATAGTTTCTAATTCTAGACATTTACCTAGTTTTCTCATATGTAATTAAGGAGTGGTGAAGGTCCATTCGAATATGTAATGGAGGAACTGCGAATGCCCATTCAAATATGTAATGGATGGAGCTGCAAAGACCCATTCGAATATGTAATGGATGGAGACCCATTCGAATATGTAATGGATGGAACCGCGAAGACTCATTCGAATATGTAATGAGGGAGTTGCGAAGGCCCATTCGAATATGTAATGGAGGGAGCAGTCGAGACCCATTCAAATATGTAATGGAGGGATAAAGACATCATGTTTTTGGAGATGTGGCGACGAACTATTTGACATATTTTTTGGGATCCTGCAATGAAGCCATCAACATATTTTGGAAGATGGAGTGAAGAAGCCATTAAAGAAATTTAAGATGAAGTGATGACCTCATCTTATGGAGAGTGCACGACATATTTTAGAGGAAAACATATTTTGGAGAAAAACACGCCAATCACAGTATTTTTTGCAGAGTGCACGACAATCTGAATATTTTGGGGGGGAGCACGATGACCTCAATATTTTAAAAGAGAGCACAATGACCTCAAAATTTTAGAGAGAGTAAAGAGATCTTAACATTTTAAAGAGAAGAGCGACAACCTCAATATTTTAGAAGAGAGTATAATGACATCAAAATTTTGGAGAGATGTGGTCATCTCAATATTTTGAGGAAGTGCATGACAATCACAAAATTTTAGTAGAATGTATGATATCCTCTATTTTAGAAGATCGGCGATCTCAGTTTTGGAGAGAAAGCGACGATCTTAATATTTTGAAGAAGAATGTGATGATCTCACTAATTTGGAAAAGTGTGCAACAACTTCAATATATTTTTTTTTAAAAGAACGCGTCGACCTCATTATTTTAGAAGATAGTGTGATGACCTTAATCTTTTGCAAGGATAAGGGTGATGATTTCACTACTTTGGAAGAATGTGCGACGACTTCAATCTTTTGGAAGAGAGCATGACAATCTCCATTTTGAAGGAAAGTGATGAAGTCATCAAATATATCTTATATAATTTTGGGCTAAAAGACGAAGTCATCAAATGTAATTTGGCCATGAAGCGACAAATTTATCGATCTTGTTTTGTGAACATGAAACAATGAAGCGTCAAACTTATCTTGAAAGTTGATCCTCGAAGTCATTGAATATAATTTAAACTTGAAGCGACAAATTACTTGAATTTATTTTAAAAGATAAAGCAGGGAATGCATCGAACTTACTTGGAAGTTGATGCAACAAATCAATCAAAATTATCTCAAAATTTGAAGTGACGACGTCATTGAACCTTTATTAAATTTGAAGTAAGGAAGCCACCAAGCTTATCTTGGAAGATGGAGAGCAATACAGTTACTAAACTTATCTTGCAAATTGATGGATTGATAACCTCACTATTTTAGGTCATAAAATAATGACCTCAATATTATTGAAGAGAGCGCGACGAACTTAGTATTTTGGAGAGTGCGATGACCTCTCTATTTTTTTTAGAGTCTGCGACGATCTCAATATTTTGGAGAAAGCGTTGATAACCTCAAACTTAGAGAGAATGAAAACATAGCCCTTAATAACATATAATACTATATTAATAATAAATAATAATGTATTAATGAGTATTAATAATATAGTATTTAACCGTATTTATGACTGTTGTTACAAATATTTTCAATTCTGTTATATTTGTTAGTTTCCTTTTTTTTTTATCATCTTTGAAGAGTGTGTTTGGATATGTTCAATCTTTTTATTTATCGATTTAATATAAATACTGTATTTATATTTTCAAAAATAAAAATTATATTTATATTAAAAAAAAAGATAAATAACGTGAATATTAGTCGTAAGATAAATACTAAAGATATTTAAAAAAAAAAAGATAAATGCTATATATATTAACCTTTGACATTTTATTCACAAAATCATTGTTAAATAATTAATAAATAATACAAACAAATATAGAGTTTGATGAATTAATACTTATATGTGAGATAAATATATAAAAATACAAAAGTTATATACATTAGTCATGAGATATGGTACTAATTCAGTATTTAACCTAAGTAAATAAAATGTTACTGTATACGTGGACACAACATAATCAATAACACAAAAACAATAATAATCCATAAACCATTTTTTATTTGAAACTCGTATTTATATATTAATACATAATTAAAAAATTTAGGTACTCTCGAAAAAAAATATATCAACCTAAAAAATCATCTATCAAAATAAAAAATTGAGAAAATAAAAATCAGTAAAATAATTGTGAGATTTTAAAGAAAACCATTTGTCCTCGGGAAATTTTAGGCCGAAGGGAAAAAGGTCTACAATTTGGCGAGTTTCTTGTTTTAAAATGCAAATTTAATGGGAGGGTATTTATGTCTTTTCATTATAAAAAGAAAATTTTAGATTCCTTCTTGCTAAATTTTCTAAATGTGAACATATTTACAAATTCTTTCTTTAATCAGCCTACACCTCCTGAAAGCCCTAAAAAATTAATGGAATATTTTAAAAATTAATGCAATACATTTTTAACTAAGTTTGAATTGGTTTTTGTCATCGACTATTGTGAATGTCAAAAGGGCAGTAATAACAATACTTGACACCAGAACCTTATATGAAAATTGCGTAAAGAAATCGCAGAAATTGTGGGAATCGACAAAAAAATTGAAAGAAAAATGCGAGAAAAAGAAGAAGAATATGAAGTGGCCGAAAAATCTCCCAAATACAAGAAAATAGGAGATCAAATCGTAAAAAGTGCTATACATGAATTATTGAATTCTATCACACATAGAATTCTATCACAAATGCGAGAAAATGAGTCTATCATTTATTGAATTCTATCACAAATAGAATTCAAGGTGTGATAGAACTCAATTTGAATTTTCTACTATAAATGAATTATTTTTTATTTTGTGCTATACATAGAAATATTTTGTCATTTTTTGTTATACATGCAAAATCCCCTATTATAAAAGGTAAACCTAAACCTGTGTGCCCGTTTATCATAATCTATGTTATAATACTTGCCTCTCAAATACCATTTATAATAACTCACCGTTTATCATAACCTTCCGTCTACCATAACCAAATCGGTGCTCCAAACACACCCTAAATATTTTTAAAAAGTTGTTATAAATAAAATATAAACATGAAAATTTTCTATCTCCAAAAAAATTTCAAAATAAAATTTAAGGTTAATTATATATATGGTTGGATGAAAGTTAGAATTTAGTCCACGCTTTTAAAATTTAGAGTTAATTATAAGATTGGTCCATATGCATCCATGAGAATTAGAATTTGGTCTATAGTTTCAAAATCTAAAATTTAATTTCAATGATGTGTAGAAAGTTAGAATTTAGTTCTTATAGTTTTAACATTATAATTCATTCCCTATGATTTGATAAAAGCTAAAAAATAGGTATTATTGTTCATAATTGTTGGTAAATTAAATATATAAAATGTTAGTTATTCATTGTGAAAATTATAAACGATAATGATTATTTTTTAGTTTAAATTTTAACTTTCATCCAATCATAACCACAACCACCATATAATTTGCCCTAAAATCTAAAATTCGGTATTGACTTAAAATTGAGCTAAAATTTTATGGTTATTTAAATTGTTGGGGATTTAGCATGTATATTACAATCAATTAAAATAATTTCCTCCATAGCACAATTCTAAAAGTTATACATATGTGGCAAAAAAATTGTGAAATGACTAAAGTACCCCCATATAACTCCATACCCTAATTCAATTTCTTCCCCCCACAATTTCTCTCTACCGCAAGCTCTTCGACTTCTCTCTACCGGCGACCTCATCAATTTCTCATTTACCCATTCGCGTCACGATTTCTCTATACCTGCGAGCAGTCCGACTTCCCGATTTCTCTCTACCCATTCGCTTCACGATTTCTCTCTACCCATCACTCGCAACCTCTCAAGCTTCACAATTTTGGGGTTTTTTCCTTGCTACTCACACCTCTACAACCATCCACTCTCAACTCACTCCGACCACCTCTTCAAACTCCGACTTCACATTTTGACTTGTCACTGTTATGAAATTTGCAGTTTATATTTCTTCTGTTAGTGGAACCGTGAGATGTCTATCAATTCCACTGATAGAAGCCTATCAGTGGAACTGATAGATGTCTATCAGTGGAATACTGATAGACTTCAACACTGATAGACTTTTATCAGTGGAATTGAAAGACTTCTCACGATTTTGGGGTTTTTTTCTCTGCTACTCGCACCTCTACAACCATCCACTCTCAATCCACTATGATCGTCTCTTCAAACTCCGACTTTACGTTTAGACTTGTCAATGTTATAAAATTTGCAGTTTAGACTTCTTCTATCAATGGAACTCATATATGTCTATCAGTGAAATATTGATAGACTTCAATCAGTGGAGCTTATAGACATCTATCAGTGGAGTGGACTGACGTAGCTGGAGTTTTACAAAGAAATCGCAAGAAGAAATGGTAGAGGAGCACGTAAGAAGGAAGGCTTGAAGAGGAACTTGAAGAGAAATTGTATGAAAATCGGAAGAAAAATCGAAAAGAGGGAGAGGAGCCCGCAATAAAGAAATGGCAGTAGATTTTAGAGGGTCGCAAAGTTCTCTAAGTGTGAATTCTGGCTAGAGAGAGTAGCCTTCCTTGGGCATATAGTGTCGGTAGATGGTGTAGCGGTGGACCCCGCAAAGATAAAGGCAGTTCGCTCGTGGGCGAGACGACGACGGTCGCGCAGAGATACGCAGACTTTTCGGGTCTTTACGGTTGGTATCGAGAGCAGAGTCATAGATTCAGAGACTAACTCTGTTTGTAGGTTGTGTTCCCATGATCTCCAGCACTCCACGGCCGCCAGGTTTGTCTAAGTTCAATAAGCTAAGGGTTTTTTTTTACAATACTATATGCAGTACACATGTGTTATCTTTGTTGGCAGAGAAAGTCCGAGCGTGGACTAACCCGTTGTGGTTTCCGTGTAGATCGCCGATATGCAGTTTACAGTGAGTGGAGCAGTCCGTCTGAATCGCAAATATAGATGCCGCAGAGCAGCAGCTAGAGGGGTATCGAGCTTGTAGGCGCGCGTGGCACCGCAGAGGCTAACTTGCCCAGAGAAGGGGTGGAGGCTGTTATGCCTCAAGGTAGAGCTCCAAGAGGAGATATTTCTGCTATGAGAGATATGATGATGGGCCTAATGGCCGAGCAGAGCCGAGACTCAGCGTAGCTAGCAAGCACAGAGAGAGGAGTCTAGGGCACAGATAGCCCAGCTTGACACAGCTCATGCAAAGAGACACCCCCAACACTCTGCAGACCCCAGCAGCTCCAAAGAGTCCCGTGTAGCTCGGTAGCTCAACCAGAGGGGCAAGGTCATCGGGACGATCATACTCACTTGATAGTGCAGAGGAGTCTGCGAGTTTGGCAAGTGGTTGAAAGATTTCACCAAGTGGAAGCCAAGGGAATTTGATGCTTGAGAGAACCCACTTGTGGCGATCAGTGGTTGGCAAAAATGGAGTACATCTTTAGAGTTATGGGATGCCCAGATGTACAGAGGCCGAGATGTACGGCCCATGTTCTCTCGACACACGGTGAGTGGTGGTGGGAGTCCACAGATAGAGCTAGACCACCTGGTCTTCTCCACCACACAGGAGTTCTTGTAACGACGTTGAGCTAAGTATGTTAATGACGAGGCTCGGCAGGAGATGGCAGAGGCCTTCTCGAATCGGGAACAGGAGGATCGATAGTATTGCCGCTTATGAAAATAAGTTCTCTCGAGTCTGACTACTTTGCCCGGAGCTCATTGCCACCGAGGAGCTTAAGACTAAGAAGTTTATTTGTGGGTGAGGAAGGAGGTTGCTCAGATGTTCGAGCACTCGCTCCCGAGAGTTATGACCGAAGCGATGGAGTTGGCCACGATTTATAATCCAAGTATCCGCCGGATGCAGATTCTGTTGCTCCAGCTCACCGATTCAAAGATGCTCAGCAGATATTCAGGTAAGAGGAAGTGCGGGACTTCTAGTGGTTTCGCTCAGTGATCGGCAGACTACCGCCAGAGGCGCCTAGAGGTCGAGATCGGCGCCGACCACTGGGTAGAGCCCAGATCGCCAAAGCAGGCGGGGCGAGCGACAAACACTCGGTGCAACAAGTGCGGAAAGACACACTTTGGTTTGTGTGGAGCATCGCCCGTGCTTGCTACGGATGTGGCAAGGAAGGGCATTTGGCGCATTCTGCACTCGGATTTAGCAAAGATAGGACCGGCCCAACAAAGCAGGCGGGTGTTTGCCACCACTCGCCAAGAGGCGAGGGTACCGATGATGCGATTCTTGCAGTGTACGCTGCTTGTCTTACAAAGATTATGCATTTGTATTGTTTGATTCGGGTTCGACCCATTCCTTTGTTTCGATGCATTCGTTAGACAAGCTTGTGTGGAACTCGAACCTCTAGGGTTTGAGTGTGTGTTGCCACTCCTCGGGTGTGAGTATGTTAGCTAGCAGTAGAGTTAAGCATGGCCAGATACAGATATCTGATGAGATTTTAGAGGCTACCCTCATTCCCTAATTTCCTTATTTTTCCTATTTTAAAAGGGTTAGGAGACCTAAAATTCCCTTCCCAAGGCTTTCTCTTGCGGGTCCCGGCTAAAGAAATTCTTTTCTTTTTAACTAAAACTCCTTTTCTAAAAAAACTCCACTTTCACCATTAGGGCAAGGGTTCAAATCTCAATGGACCAATTAATTTCCAATTAATTTTGCTATTAACCGGAATGCCTCCGAACTTCTTAAACAACTAACCCAAACTCCTTGGGTCTTGCAACCAACATCAATCAAGTCTCAACGAAGGCCGAAATGACCCTGAAGCCCTGAAAATCCTCAACCTCTGACCGGGGAGCAAAAAGACCAAAATACCCTTAAAGGTTAAAAAAGCTCTAACGGCCCAACCGATTGCCCCAATTCTGAACCGAGAGTACCTGAGAAACCGGAATGGAAAACTGGGCCGTTACAATACTCCCTCCTTAAAAGACTTTCGTCCCCGAAAGTCCTAAGACTCGAAGCGACTCGGGTAATGAGTCCTCATCTCATCCTCTAGCTCCCACGTCGCTTCCTCCGCCTCTCGATGCCTCCAAAGAACCTTTACTAAACTTATCTCCCGGTGGCTGCGCAATACCTTGCGCTCATAAGCCAAAAATGCGCACGGGCTTCTCCTCGAAGGATAAATCTTTACTCAACTCTAAGGGCTCATGCTCTAGCACATGCGGCGTGTGCGCCACGTACTTTCTCAAAGATCGAAACGTGGAACACATTATGCACCGCCGACAAGGAGGCAGGGGTAAAGCTAACCGATAGGCCATCGCTCCGATCCGCTCAAGGATCTCAAAAGGCCCTACAAACCTGGGCTCAACTTTCCTCGCTTTCCAAACCTTAACACCCCACGCATAGGTGCTACCTTGAGAAAAACATGTTGACCCACCTCAAACTCCAAACCCCTACGCCTCACATCGGCGTAACTTTTTCTCGCCTACTTTGTCCGTCAACATGCGAGCCCCGATCTTACGCGCTGCGTCGTTCGTCATCCTGAAGCAACTCTCGTCCCGTAACTCATGCATCACCGACCTCCTCCCGAACACCGGGGATGCCGCAACGCTTACCATACAACGCCTCGAATGGGGCCATCCGAATAGTCGCTTATATTTGTTGTTGTAAGCGAACTCCATCAAATACAGTCATGGTCCCAATTGCGGAAAATCCAAAACACAGGCTCTCAACATATCTTCAGAATCGATTCACCCTCTCACCGACCATCGGTTTGAGGGTGGAAGGCGATCTTGAAGAAGCCGCACTCGATTCCCAAACCCTTATGGAGCGCTCTCGAAGCGAGATGTGAACCGAGAATCCCGTCGACACTATCTTCGCGGGTACACCATGGTACCGCACAATCGCTCTAGGAATAATCGTGCCCTTTGTTCCACGGTATAACTAATCCTCCCGGGAATAAAGTGTGCACTCTTAGTCAGCCGGTCCACTACTACCCAGATCTGAGTAAACCTTCTCGGTGTCCTCGGCAACCCAGAGATATAATCCATCGAAATCTCGCCCCACTTCCACCGTGGAACACTTAATGGTCGCAATAAACTCGCAAAGGCTTACGCTGAGGAGCCTTCACTTGGCGACAAGTGAGACACCGGCTAACAAACTCCGCTATATCCCGCTTCATGCCCATCCACCAAAACGCCTGCTTGAGGTCCTCATACATCTTGGTACCTCCTGGGTGCCAAGTGAAAGGGGAACTATGAGCCTCAGTGAGCAACTCGGCTCGAATCCCTGCGTCGTCGGGACGCACAACCGACCTTTGTATCTCAAGCCTCAAATGCGGTGCCACAACAAAGTCGAAATCGCCATCGACCTCAACTCTCTCGAGCAATCTCTTTAACTTGGGATCACTCAACTGGTTGCCGATGATCCTCTCGCTAAGCGATGGCCGAATCGATAAGCTGGGCTACCTGGCGGTAACCTCTCCCAACAAAAGCTGCGACACCAGACGCTCAAGCTCTTTCCGCAACTCAACTTGGGAGCTCAAAGAAAGCCGCTTTGAATGCGACGTCTTCCTACTCGGCGCATCAGCCACAACGTTGGCTTTTTCGGGATGATACAAGATCTCACGATCGTAGTCCTTTACTAACTCGAGCCACCTCCTCTCGCCTCATGTTCAACTCCTTACGAGTGAAGAAATATTTGAGGCTCTAGTGGTCCGTGAACAATGAATCCTCTCACCATATAAGTAGTGCCTCCAAATCTTTAGGGCAAAAACAAGCTGCAGCCAACTCCAAATCATGAGTTGGATAGTTCTTCTCATAAGGCTTCAAATCTGCGGAAGCATAAGCTATCACCTTCCCATGTTGCATCAACACACAGCCTAAACCATACTTGGAAGCATCACTATAAACTACGAAACCTCCTGTTCCTTCCGAATCGCCAACACAGTCTTTGTCGTCAAACCGAGCTTAAATTTGGGCAAAACTTTCCTCACATCTAGCATCCCAAACAAAGTCAACACCCTTCTTTGTCGACGGGTTAGGGTGCCGCCTTAGAGAAAAGTCTTTCACGAAACGCCAGTAATAACACCGCGGACCTGTAAAGGCTGCGATCTCTCGGCGACCGCCGTCGTCGGTCTCGCCCACGAGCTAATCGACTCTATCTTTGCGGGTCCACCGCTACACCATCTGCCGACACTATATGCCCAAGGAAGGCTACTCTCTCTAGCGAGAATTCACACTTAGAGAACTTTGCGAACAACTGGGTTCTCTCGCAATGTCATCAAAACTTGCCTCAAATGCGAAGCATGGTCCTCCTTTGTCCCGAATAAATCAAAATGTCGTCTATGAATACGATGACAAAGTTGTCCAAGAATGCCTTGAACACTCTATCCATCATGTCCATAAACGCTGCGGGGCGTTCGTTAGTCCAAAAGACATGACCACGAACTCATAATGACCATACCTCGATCCGAACGCGGTCTTGGGATATCGCATCTCGGATCCTCGGTTGATGGTACCACGACCTCAAATCAATCTTAGAAAACACCGAGGCTCTCGAAGTTGATCGAACAGATCATCAATATGCGGCGAGGATACTTATTCTTCACCGTGACTTTATTGACTCTCGTAGTCTATACACAAACGCATGGATTCATCCTTTTTCTTAACAAGCAGATGAGTGCTCCCCACGGGGACACACTCGGTCGGATGAAACCTCGATCCAACAACTCTTGCAATCGCACTTTGAGCTCTTTTAACTCATTTGGCGCCATACGATCACGGGGCTTTAGAAATGGGAAGAGTCCCGGCTCCACTCGATGGTGAAGTCTAACTCCCGCCGGGGTAAACCGGCAACTCTTCAGGGGAAAACATCTCGCAAACTCTTGCACCACGGGGACCATGTCAGCGATCCAACGCAGATACTACTATCTCTCGACGGCTTTGCCAAGAAGCCCCAAACTCCTCGAGCTAACAATCTATGGGCTTTCACCGCTGAGATCAATGGCGGGCAAGTTCCGCCCGAACACCATGAAACTTGAAGCTCGGGCCGAGGCGCCTAAACACCACTTCTTTCTGCGGCGGTCTATCAATGCGTGGTTCTCGCCAACCAATCCATACCGAGGATCACATCGAAACCGCTCATAGACGGAACTATGAGGGTAGCCTCTAAAATCTCATCGGATATCGTATCCGCCATGCTTAACTCTCTATCGCTAGCTAACATACTCACACCCAAGGGAGTGGCAACACACAGCTCAAACCCTAGAGGTTCGAGTTCCACACAAGCTTGTCTAACGAATGCATCAGAAACAAAGGAATGGGTCGAACCCGAATCAAACAATACAAATGCATAATGCTGTAAGACAAGCAGCGTACCTGAATCGCATCATCGATGACGCTCCGCCTCTGGCGAGTGGTGGCAAACACCCTATTTGTTGGGCGGCCTCCGCCTCTTTGCTAAATCCTGAGTGCAGAATCTGGCCAAATGCCCTTCCTTGCCACATCTGTAGCAAGCACGGGGCGATGCTCCACACAAACCAAAGTGTGCCTTTCCGCACTTGTTGCACTGAGCTGGCTGCCTGGGCCCGCCCTGCTGGAAGTTAAAAAGAAGGGTAAATTTGGAAATGCGTAAAATTATCTTCAAAATGTGCTATAAATGAATTTCTTTTAGTTTTGTGCTATGATTGTAATGGGAGGGACAAAATATGCTACTCGTAGGAAATTCCCTAAATTGTTCCCACCCAAAATGTGAAAGCTTAATTGGTAAGAAATTCCTTTCTTAGAGCAGTTTTGTTCCACATTTTCATTCGGTTCGTGATTTGATTCAGTTCTCGGAGAGTGAGAACTCACAATGGATCGAAATCAGCCACTGCGACCTCCACCGACGCAGCCTCGTCCACCGGAATCCGCCGGCAGTTTTTCATCTATACTCGCCGTTTTCGCCGCCTTCATCGCCATCGCTTCCATGGTAATATCATTGAATTAGGTTTCCTACTTTGGTTTTGAATTTCATTTTGTTACGACTTTGCTATCCACGATCCAGAATTGATACAACTTTTCCGTATCTGAGGTCAAAGGCTTTTATCCGAGCTGAATCCGTTCTGTCTTCCTTCAATTCGTTTCATAATGCTAATCTGCGTAATTTGAATTCATTTTTTGTTACCACTGCAAAATCCGCAAAGTGTCATGGCGTCGTTGTTTGAATTCATTTTGTTACGACTCAGTCTTCGATGATCGAGTGCTGATACACCTCTTTTCTATCTGAGATCAAAGGCTTTTGTTCGAGCTGAATGCGTTGTTGTCTATGGCGTCTTCGTTTCTAATATTGACTAAAGTGCTACTCAATTTGAGTTATACTTGCTTATATCGTACTTCGTTGGTCGGCTTGATGTAGTAAAGAAACCGTTTCTTCAATTCATAACTAACTACTACAGTTTGATTCTGTAATTGGTTGTTTACGTGTTTTTCACTCATATTCAGTGCTGTATGTGGAAGTTACTAGCAGCTTATCCAATCGATCCAAATAAATGTGGAGTTTATTGCAAAAGTTTTTGTAATTAGCCTCATAAACGGAAACATTAACCGTCTGAAACTCGCCAAATTGAAACTTGCAGTGTACAGTTTATGTAAACATGACAAATTTCACGTTTCTCACATGGACATGCCTGGTCTACTGAGTTCAATAAATACATGAGAATCTAGACCAGTATTTGTTTTCTTAGGGGAATCAACCATGTGAAGAATTGAACCCCTTTACTTTTTGGTTGTCTTCTCTTAGCAAGCGGTCCTAATCGTGTTGACAGGCATACAACCTGCTCAAGAAATTGTATCACCTTATTCATGTCTGTTTCCTATTCTTACTGTTGAATCTATAAAAGTGGACCGTAAACAATTTTGAATTCATTGTGCTTGATATGGTTGATTTTAGTGGCTGTATAACTGCATTTTATGCATGCAGGTGCTGATTCCATCTCAATCCAACTTCAGTAGTAATTTTTCTATTTTACACCAAGTACCAGAAGGTCATGTGGGGGTATATTGGAGAGGGGGTGCCCTTCTAAAGACAATAACGGATCCAGGTTTTAGACTCCTTTCTGCCCTATTTTTTTTAATGGTTATACAGGTCATATGTTATTCTTCTTTTATTCATATTATAATTTCAGGTTTCCATCTGAAGTTGCCTCTGTTAACCCAGTTTGTGCCAGTTCAAGTGACCCTCCAGACTGATCAAGTAAACTGTTCATTTAAAACTACGATGTTGATATAGGATTACAATATTTTACCTTGGGTACACTTTTTAATGCCAATTTTAGGATTTCAGTTTTTTGAAGATGTCCTAATTGATGTCCACATGCAGGTAAAGGATATTCCATGTGGTACTAAGGGGGGTGTAATGATCAACTTTGAGAAAATAGAGGTGCAATTACTAGAAAATTCATTCGCAATAATTGATGATAGATTTTTGAAGTCTTCATCTTAGTTGATAAAGGTGGTACTTTCAGGTTGTCAATCGCCTCCGAAAAGAATATGTGTATGACACCCTGATCAACTATGGGGTGAATTATGATAACATATGGATATATGACAAGATTCATCATGAGATCAATCAGTTTTGTAGCTCTCACAGTCTTCAGCAAGTTTATATCGATGTCTTTGATCAGGTACCTAAAAATAAATATAAAATGTGTGCTTTTGTTGACCTGTGTGGTGTCGTGATTGTTTCTATTTACGTTTCTATTTACACAAGCAGCCACATATGTTTCTAGCTGTTAAAGTTTGTCCACTCCAAGTATTTTTGCAACTTACTGCCTTATTCGTAGAGCCATGTGCATCAAATATATATTTTTTTCTTCAGCTGTGAATTCTTTTAAGAAATCTATTCAAGGCTTTAAGAACTCATGTTTCCGACACTTTCTTCCTTGGCATCAAGCATTTCCTTAGCATCAATTATCGTTACTGGTTTTCATGTTCAGATTGATGAAAAGATGAAAGATGCCCTCCAAGGTGACTGTACCCGTTATGCTCCTGGTATTGAAATCCTCAGTGTTCGTGTAACAAAACCTTCTATCCCAGATTCTATCAGAAAGAACTTTGAAGACATGGAAGTGGAACGTACAAAGGTGCATCTCTAACACCAGAAAACAACTTTTTTCTTATTCTGTTTGAGTTTTCAAAGGAGGTATAAGTCACGTTGGTTACCGTTGGAAGCATGTTTTGAACATATTAAGGAGCTTAAATGAATACTAATAGTCTTACATGTCTTTTAATTCAAAACTAAGTTCACACTTCACATTTCAAAAATACTTGGCGCGAATACTTGTGCAGGTATATTTTATGCTCATAATATTTAAATGAATAGACAGCAATCAGTACTTCTAATTCCTATCATCTTGGGGTAGGTTTTAATTGCCATAGAGAGACAAAGGGTAGTGGAAAAAGAGGCAGAGACCAACAAAAAGATGGCAATTAGTGAAGCCGAGAAGAATGCTAACGTTAGCAGGATCCTCATGGAACAGAAATTGATGGAGAAGGAGAGTTCCAGAAGGCAACAAGAAATCGACAACCACATCTATCTTGCTCGTGAAAAGAGCCTTGCCGATGCCAATTATTATCGGTACTTTCCTCATTTGGCTTCCCCAAGTCCTCACCTTCAGGTTTTAAAGTGAGAAATGAATGCTGTTTCACAGAATTCGGATATGTATTGATTCATGTCTTTTCATTTTTTTTATCAGTGTACTGAAAGAAGCTGAAGCGAACAAGTTGAAGCTTACACCCCAATTTCTCGAGCTTAAATTCATCGAGGCCATTGCTGATAATACAAAGATTTTCTTTGGGGACAAGGTATGTTCTGTCCTTTTGATTATGATGTATAACAAACTCATTACGTGTCTATAACCTTGACTCAATAACTTTGATTCTGCTAGGTTCCCAACATGGTTTTGGATCAGAGGCTGCTTGGAAACTTCCTGCATCAGGTATCAGAAGACGCATCAATAAAATCATCTGGAGGTGAAAATTTAGAAATCTAGATCCAAGCTTCGGCCCCTAAGGATCAAGGTATACGGGCTCTCTCTCTCTAGCATTCTTTTTGGAAATCGAGTTGCGGTTTGCAATTCGCACTTATGGTACGTGTTAAATCCTATTAAATCACCGATCAATCCACAAACTTTAGGTGATAGGTTGAGATAAATTCAATTATAAATTGGAAAGCATGCTCAACAAGTAGAAATCAATTTTAATTAGGGAGAAAACGGTTGGTTTATATAATTAATTTTTATCTCACCCTATGAGGTTAAGCTTTTGAGTTAATTGGTGATTTAATATGATTCAACATGATATCATAATTGAGGAGATCTTGTGTTCAAACCCCTCTTGATTCTTTCATCTCTAATTAACATTGAATTTTACTTCACTTCAGGAACATTCTCAAATTTCTAAGCTTACAAAATGAGGCATTGTCGGATATTAATAAATTTCCTCCAAACCTATCACCTTGATTGGTGATTTAACATGATTAAACAATATTGCATTTCTTCACCGTACGTAATCAATACAAAATTTTATATTGAAGAAAGATTTTTTTACAAGTACGGAAAAAATATTACAGAATGACATAATAAAGATACGCATAACATTATAAATAAAGGTATAAAGAAATCCAACTGTAAGTATCGACATAATTATTTCCTTTGCATGGATAAGCTCTTTCCTTAATCTTTTCAAGAGCAGGCATGTAGAGGGAAAATTTGGTTTTTCGACATTATTTACATTAAATTCATTTCTTCATGTGATGCACGTAGCGATTTTCGGATTCATCGTGCTTGTTCGCTTGGTGATGGTTCAGATTAATAAGTTATATATCATAGCATTTTAAGTGAATCAATGACCCTTATTGTTGTTCTCTAATGTACAAACATCTCCTTGACCAGGAAAGAGTGAAGAGGCTTGATTGTGATATCATCTAATGTTCTACCAGATATGTCTGTTATGGAAGCAAGTTCATCTTGTGATACATTTGACAGACTTGAGTAAATACTTGTTGGAGTCTCTTTTTCTTGTTTAGCAAATAATTCTGGTTCACAAATTTTGAGTACATTACTGATCAATGTGATCTGGGCATCCTCTTGAATAAATTCTTTCAGAAAAATTTGGAAGTACATAGAAATACTTGCTTGGTTTGGTTCAATTAATTGTCATAAAAGATCAACAAATGGCATTTTTCATGAAATGTCATGGAAGGACTTTTCATGATTCCGATATAATGACTCCTAAAAACGATTATCGAAGGCTATTTGTAGTTCAACAAATGTGGTGTAGAGGAATTGAACTGCTGAAGTAATGTTTTAATTGTTGTGGTTGACATGTTAGTGAATCAGGGATGATTAATTTCATGGCAATAAAATTCATTTTCGAACCTCCAATCTAAAAAATCAGCAAATATGCATGTAGCAATGGACATAAAATGTGTTTTCTAGATTAATGATTTGCTCCAACTTATTGTTGTACTAAAAGGATATGCTTGAGATTTAAAAAAAAAGGGAAAAAAAAGGAAAAATAGATATGCTCAAGTATTATTAATGTCATTGAGGCATATAAAATATGGATTTTTAATGTGAAGTTTAAGACCATTTTTTGAGCTTACCCCGAACCTTATTAGTATAATCTTAAAAAAAATGACATTCTACACTGGAATTGCATATCATAAAGATTTTCACTCCTATTTAATTCAATGAAACTAGGAAAGGCGGAAAGATTGAGCGTGTGGACTTTAGGGGTGGGTCGGTGCTATAATCTAGGGACGGATCATGGTGCCTACGAGGTTAGAGAAACAAAAAAAAATGAAAAATATTTATGAATCTAATAGTTTTACATCTATGTTTATTTTTCTTTTATTCACAAACAAAATCTTTTCATCATTTGACGAACAAAATAGATGTCCAGTAGAATATATCATCTTATAATTAAGTTATACCCAGTTAGGTATATACAACGTAAATGTACTAACATTGCTGTATTTCAGAAAGAAAAAAAAATTCTAATTAAGTATCATTGGAGCACTTATATATTCTCTAAATTCTTTTAGTCTCCAAGTTTTGTAAGGTATCATATTGATTAGTCTCCAACTATGTTCATATCAATATATTTGTTCTTGAAAATGTTAAGTTGTTGAGATCTCTAAACACAACTAAATTAAGAAAAATTGTACTAGATAGTCACTTTTAAGAAAATAATTACAAATCTAGTCGTACTTGAAAGTATTTGTAAATCTATTTTTTCTTTTAAATTTAGTTAATAATATTTTTTTATAATGTCTAATATGCCCTTGTTCTCATGTTCTTTTTTCTCCTTTCCCTTTTACTACGCCTGTCATGCGGCCACTTTTGAGGTTCCAGTTGTTTTTTTTTCTTTTTTTTTTAAAATTGCTTTTGTTTGAGCCGCTTGTTATGACACGTGACAAATAACTATTTCTAAACTTGTTTTTATTATATTTTTAAGTAATTTCTTTAAAAAGTCAATTAATTAATTATGTTCAATTCATCTTTTTTCAAAATTTCATGATTTTCATTACTTTATTTTGTTTTTCCTTTCAAATACTTGTTTTTTACTTCATTCTTTTTTTCTATCCGTAGTGAATTTCAGTTTTCTAGATTTGGTGCTCCACATATCAAATTATCTAAGATTGAGAAATTATAATTGATGAACAATTTTAACAAAATAATTATAAATGTAACCGAATTTAAAAATATTTACATTATAGTTATAAGTACAGTTCAATATTGTATTATTAATACTCACTAATACAGTATTACATTGTTTAAAAAAAAACTAATACAATATTACAATATTAATACAATATAAACTATTCTAACGGAATAATTACAAATATAGTCAAATTTGAAAATATCTGCATCTATATTTATAAATACAGTTAATATTATATTATTAATATTCATTAATACAGTATGAACTATTAATAAAATTTGCAAATATAGTTATAAATACGGTTAAATATTATATATATATATATATATATATATTTGCCATATTAAATATTATATTATTGATGCCTACTAATACAATATTAAATTATTAATAGAGTATCATGTATCATTAATACAATATAAACTATTATTACAAAATATTTATAAATGTAGTCAAATTTGAAAATATTTGCATATATAGTTATAAATACCATTTAATATTGTATCATTAATACTGATACAATATAATGTATTAATTATATCGTGCAACATCTTATGTTTTTTTCCCAAATCGTTCAATTGAGATTTATGGTGGTCACGTGGCTAACTTTCAATTTTTTTTAAACTTGTTTCTTATTATTTTTTGTCCAATATAAATAAATATCATATTTATATTTTTTAAAAAATAAATACTATATTTATATTTAAAAAAGATAAATACTGCATTTATATTTAAAAAAGATAAATATTGTATTAATTATATTTAAAAAAAGATAAATATTGTATTAATTATATTTTAAAAAAGATAAATATTGTATTAAGATTCTAAAATTACTCCAAGATAAATATGTATTAAGATGTTAAAAAGATGCTAAAATTACTCCAATATAAATACTATATCTTGGAAATTATTTTATAATACAGTATTAATTTTTTTACTAGAATAATACAATATTAAGATGCTAAAATTTCAAAAAATTTCATTCGTTCACCATAACCAAAAATCGTCAAATTTGATTTTTAGAGGACAATTTTTTTTTTATTTGTTCAAAAACTACACTAATAAATCAATCCATAAATATATTATTGAATATTCTAGAGAGATGCACAAGGACAAAAAAGAAAATGTCGAGAAGAAAATGAAAGGAAAATGGGAGTGAAGAAGATGAAGCGTACACAGATTGGAGAGGCAGTTGAATAGTTTCCTTAATTATAGGGAGATATTTTAAGAATAATAGTTTTGTTTTGTAAAATATTTTCATTCAACGGCATTTATTAGATTTGGGGTAATAACGTCTTTCACTAACAAACCGAATTTTTTAATTCTAAATAAAAAATTAGTTTTGCTAAATTTTTTACGGATGTCCATATTTGCAATTAATTTTTCTATATAGCCTAACCTTATAAAAAGCCCCTAAATTAAATTGAATTCACACCAATAACTTTATAATATTGCAATATAATTATGACTTAAATTACATTTTAGTACCATCGATGATCAGTAGCACGTTAGTTTCATTATTTTTGTGATAATCCAATTCAAGACTATGATCACAGGTTTGATCTTTAAAATTGATACATATTTCATTCAATTGAGGACACTTCAACAAAAAAAAAATTGAGACACTACTACCCTTTATGTAGAGTTTTTGTGGTCTCTCAAAATGGTACAATGCTCACATTTTACATGATGAGAGGTACCTGGTATGATCTCATGCTGTCTCTTTCTTTTCTTTCATGGCTCCCTTCATGAAATCTGGCTTCTTCACTTTCATCTCACATTTTCTTAAAATTAGCATAAAGAACATAACCTTACAAACACATTGCTGTCAAAGGAAAACTAAAGGACAGAGATTTAATTAAACTAACTTACTCATGCACATATATATCCTCTATCTCTAATGATAATTTTTGAACTCAACAACAATTTGAAATGGAGGTTGTCTTGAACATAAATATACATTTTATCTCACTTGAGTTATATTTTTATTAATCATAGACTAATTAAATTAATTTTATACCTATATGTGCATTTTCTAAATAAACAGGCCTTTGTGTCTTCAAAATGCAAACTTATAACTTTGAATCTTTAATAAAAACTTAATTAAATTCATTTAAAGGAAAAAAAAAGAACAACAACTTAATTAAACTGGGATTACAAAAATAGATATATAAATACTTAGAATTGAACGTTAGCATCATGGGGATGTAGCTCAAATGGTAGAGCGCTCGCTTTGCATGCGAGAGGTACAGGGTTCGATCCCCTGCATCTCCATCTTTTATTTTTGTTTTTTTTTTTCTTATGTTTAAATGCGAATTGCGAGGCTGCTTTAATTTGCTTGCATATTTCCATCTTACATGGCCGAAAATGGCAGCCCTTACATATCGGCGTAAGTTCCCATTCAGCTTCATCCTTCACCAGCGTTTCAGTCCCTTCACTTCCGACTCCACCAACCCCACGGCGGCGCCGGCAATCGACCCGACCCTCCTCCGCCGCGTCTGCACCGTTCTCTACCAGCAACAGAACTCCTCCGACCAAAGGCTCCACTCCAAGCTCCGCGCCTGCAACTTCACCCTCTCCCACGAATTCTTCCTTCAGGTCTGCAACGCCTTCCCCCTCTCATGGCGTCCCGTTTTTCGCCTCTTCCAATTCTCCCAAACCCTTCCCTACTTCGCCCACACGCCCGTCTCTTTCAACAAACTCATCCACGTTGTGGGCAAATCTCGAAACATCGATCTCTTATGGGGGCTGACGCAGGAAATGGGGCGGCGCCGTTTGGTCACCGATAAGACTTTTGTTGTTGCTCTCACAACCCTTGCGGCGGCTAGGGAGTTGAAGAAATGCGTTGAGTTTTTCCATTTGATGAATGGATGTGGGTTTGGTTATAGTTTAGTGACTTTGAACAAAGTGGTTCACAAACTGTGTGGCTGTAAACTGGTGGATGAGGCTAATTTTTTGGTTTTGAAATTGAAGGAATGGATTCAGCCTGATGGGGTTACTTACAAGTGGCTGATTAAGGGGTTCTGTGATGTCGGGGATTTGATTCAGGCTTCAAAGGTTTGGAACTTAATGGTGGAAGAAGGGTTTGAGCCTGAAATGGAAGCTGTGGAGGAGATGATGAATGGGCTTTTCAAGGCCAACAAATTTGATGAAGCTTTGAAGCTTTTTCAGGCGGTGAGATCGAATCGGAGGAGTGATTTGGTTCCTTCAACCTACAGCCTTGTGATTAGATGGCTGTGTAACAAAGCGAAGCCGAGGCAGGCCTTTGTCTTGTTCGACGAAATGCACAAGAGAGGACTTGAAGCTGATAATTCAGCTCATTCTTCACTCATTTATGGGCTTTTAGCAAGAGGGAGAAGGAGAGAGGCTTATAACATAATGGGAAGAATTGAGAGTCCTGATTTGAGTGTGTACCATGCTTTGATTAAGGGGCTTTTGAGGTTGAGAAGAGCAAATGAAGCAACTCAAGTTTTTAGGGTAATGATAGAAAGAGGGTGTGAGCCTATAATGCATACATATATAATGTTGTTACAAGGGCATCTAGGGAAAAGGGGGAGGAAGGGAGTGGATCCACTTGTGAATTTTGATTCCATTTTTGTTGGAGGTTTGGTCAAGTATGGGAAGTCATTGGAGGCCACAAAGTATGTGGAGAGATTGATGGAAAGAGGGCTTGAAGTGCCAAGGTTTGATTACAACAAGTTTTTGCATTACTACTCAAATGAGGAGGGTGTGGTAATGTTTAGAGAGGTGGGGAATAGGTTGAGAGAAGCTGGATTGATTGATTTGGCTGATATATTTCAGAGATATGGGGAGAAAATGACCACCAGAGATAGGAGAAGAGATCGACAGCAGTATCGTCATGACGTCGAGCAAGATATCAGCCGTGTTAAGTTAAAATGAGGAGGTGTTTGAGGTGATTTCCATCTACACTCTCTCAGTCTCGCTATTGGTTGTATAAATTCATTATGCTGATGTTCTGTTATATGTTTGTTTCATTATTTAGTTTCTCTAGCAGGTGCTTGAATCTGAAAGGTTTCGACTGTTTTGAAAAGGTGACATTAATAACCGCACAACAAAGTTGCCCATTTGTGGTAAGAATGTTTTCGGTTCTCATGTCTGGCTTAAATTGTGAATGTCACGGCAAAGGACAAAGTTAACTCTTCGTCTATTTAAAAAAAAAGTGAGAAACAAGTTAACCATTCATTGATGTTAACATAAATCATGGTAGCTACTTATCTAAAATTTAATATCTTACGTTCTATCATAATGATCAAATATAGTAGGATTAAACGGTTGTCCCATAAAAATAGTGGACGTGCATGGAAACTATATAAGTGGCAATTAGAGGTATTCAGCTCCATTTTTTAACTATTCTGTGTTGAAGTCTCATTTCAATTAGGGGAAGAGGCAATGCTAATGTTCCAAATGAATTGGATGATGTGAGTTTCAGTTTGACATTATGTATATACAACACACTCACAAAGGTAAGAGGAAAAAAAAAAGAAGCTCAAATTATGGCTTTGGTTGCCTGTTTTTTCCTATTTCTATATTTGCACATTAGTAACTGCCTGTGCAAAGAAAAAATCATGAAAAATTTCCCTTGGGTGAAGAATCAATGGATATTAAGGAACACCTGCACAAAAATGGACAAAAATTTGGCTTTGCTGCCATGGAAGAAAACCTAAACCTACACGAAATTTTCTTCCAGTAGTCTTTACTGCTTTATTCACCTTGAACCTGAACCAAACTGATTTGTGCCTCTGCGAATAGAAACAAGCGGCAAGTATAAAGACCATCTGTACCAGAATCAGATGATTGTTCATGGATTTTAAATTTAGGATAACCCGATTTTCCCTGCTGTAAGAAGTTGATTTGGTTGGCATGCACAATATTACAAGTATCTTTGAAAAATGAGAATTTCAATTATTTTTCCTCCTGTTTGTTCTATTGGCTGTAGAGGAACTGAGGCCCAAGATCACCCATTCAACAATTGCCACTTAGCAGATAAGTTTGAAATCATATATTTTCTACATTTGGATGGTAATCTAAGAAGATCCTATGGCTCAACTTTATCCATGCTTTCTTTTGGAAGTGGAACAACAGGATCTTTAACGATGATCGCCATACTTTCCAAGATCTTCTCAATTCCGTTACTCTTCTAGCTATTTATTGGTGTCATCGTATTTCCCCTTTTATAGCTATGATCTGCATTACTTTCTCATTGACAGCTTTATGTAACTTGTAACTTGTTATCTTTGATATGTCGAATTTACTTTTTCATACCTAAATGAAAAATTTTCGTTTCCTATAAAAAAAAACAGAATGTACCTTAGCTTACAAGTTATAATTGGGATGTACTCTATCTTTCAAGAGTAAATATTGCATTTTCAAGAAACTTTCTTTTGCATGTGGAAATTAATGGTTTCATACGCTATTCTTTCGGAGTTATGGATGAAAAGGAATCGCTGAATTTTTTAAGACGAGTATCCTTCCATGCTGGATTGTTAAAATCTTCTAGGTTACAAACTTATTCATATTCCATAGTGTTCTCTCTTGAAGTACATATAAATTTAAATTAACATGCTTTTATGTTTCCTTTATAATTTTTTATCTTTGTTCTTGTTTTCTCTCACTCGGAGCATTTCGTCTCTTTTAGTTTCTTCAATTAAAAGTTGAATAATGCCTTCCTACTTTGATCGTATCAGATGGAACAGCAAACTACAGCCTATTTATAGAAGCCACGTACAAAGTTCATTTGTTTACCGGGATAGGATGCAAGGATCCAGCTCGGTCATCTTTATCTTTTCAGAAAGAGAAATATTTGTCTCCTTATAAATAAAGAGACAAGCTCTCATCAAGGTATATGTGACATCATTTAGTGCCAGAAACATTTTTCTTTTTCTTTTTACTTTTTACTTCCTCCTTAATATTGATTAAAGAAAAATTTTGTAGCACTAAATGATGCCACGTATACTCTAAGGAAGGCTTGTCACTTTATTCATAAGGAGGTAAGTATTTTTCTAGAAAGAAATGATTTTTGGCAGACAAGTAACTGTTGCTGAGTTCCATAAGCAGGGTCAATAACCCTTAGCTTCCCAGCGCATTTGAAGCGCAACCGTACGGGCGATCTCGATAACTTCAGCTGTATCATTGAGAAGCACCCATCCCTGATAACACATTTAGTAAAGTGGGATTAGTAGAAAAGACAATATATGATATGTAGCAACCAAGGCAGAGAAGAAGGATTTCAGAGAGATACAATGGAACTACCTCAGGACGCAGTCTTCTATCCATCTCCAATAACACAAGTTTGTGAAACTGCAACTCTTTGATTTGATTAGTGAAAGGAGCCCTTTTGCGTGCAGCGTGTCGTCTTTCTTGGATAAGCAAGTTCATGAACAAGCTTTTGAAAAGAGACAAAATAGTTATAGTTAAGTCTACACTTGAATTGTGAGGTTAGTTTCCTTTTAATCTTAAATTTTAAGAGTTTACTTACTACTACGGCTCACTTTTGGTTCTTTTTCTTATTAATTAATTTTAAATAACTATACTACAAATTAGTTTTCACTAATTTCAGTCGATCATAATTATTTTAAATTATTTAGCTTAAAGTTAAAACGAACCACAAATGAAGATGGGTTATCCGATATTCAAAATCTTATAGAGGTTTATTTTGCAGACTTAATTTGTGCAATATTGTTACTTGTTTTTCCTTAATTTGTTACTTGCTTAATTTTTTCCTTAATCTTAAATTGCTATATTGTTACTTGTTTTTCCTTAATTTGTGCAATGACATATAGAAGTATGATTATGATTATAATTATTAGGCTAAATTATCAAACATATTCCTGAACTATGAGACTTTTGTCAGCATTACTCCTCAATTTTGAAAAGTTTAAAAAATACTCTTGAATTTTACAAAATGTTTTAGAAATACCCTTGTCATTAAATTTAGATGAAAATCGTTAGTGTTTTTTTTTTGTTCCTAAACTTTAAAAGTTAAAAAAATACCTTTGTTTAAAAAACTATTAAAAAAACATCTCCACCATTAAATTTTAAATAAAAAATGTTAAAATTTTGTTTGAATAAATATGAAAAATAACTATTTAGATGATTTTTTTTAAAAAAAATCTCACTCTAAAATTATTATTCTTTTTTAAATTTACAAGAATTGGGGTAGAGAGATTTGAACATCGTTGAGGAACATCTCTTGTTGGCCCAAAATGATTATTCTTCTTTTGTACTTGATATATTTAAAACAATATAAAAATTAATGACAATAAATATATATTATTCGAAAGATCTTACACTATTTGATCATATAAGCTCAAGAAATTCAAAATTCATAAGCATAATTATCTTTTGATTAATCAAATATGAAAAAAGACTAAATTTTTGTTGAATTAATTTTTTTTATTCAACTATTGTTGGGATGAATTTGAAAACCTAAATTGGGTAGATTTAGGTAGAGATCTATTCACCACTTTAAAGTTAAATGATAACTTATCAGAGTTCTATTTGGTAAAATCGATTTCTAACTTTAATTATTCAAATAATTCAGCTTCTTAAATGCTTGAATTTAATGTCAAAATTTGGAGACGAACAATAAATTTTTGATGATTTCATATTTGCTTTCAAATTAAGTTTTTTTGTTTAACATTGCATCAAAATTATCCCTAAAGATGCTTAGTGGTTGAGGCATGGTGTGGTGGAAACTGTTGAAGAGTGCTTAAAATAGAACTTTTAAAATATCTTGAGTTTGGGCTTGGGACGTGGTATTAGACTCTGGATGTAGTGGGGCTCGTATACCAACACAAGTAGCTCGATAGGGTTAGTACCTTTGCATGGCTCGAGAGGCTAGCTTCAATTTGTCGATTACCCAAAAAAAGAAAAAATTGCATCAAGATTTAAACTAGAGTTTAGAGTTCATTTTGTAACCTTGTGATTTATATAAACATTTGAATTTCTTCTTACCAACTGCTAACAAAACATTAAACTTGAAATTTTAAAACATATTACAACCTGTACAACTAGTCGAAAAATACTAGTTAATTTAAGTTAATATTAAATTTTTTTTTATTAGAAATGTTATTATAAACGATAGGTTATAATAAGCGACGTTTGTGGTGCAAGTTATTATAACAGAAGTTATGACAAACAGTGTCTGAAGAGTAAGTTATTATAATAATGGTTATGATAAATGATGTTTGGAGTGGGTGGAGGCATGAGTTATCAATTTAACATGCAACCTTAAATAAATATTTTCATAAATCGTAATATAATTAATAGAGTTAATGTAAATTGAATCCTAAGTTTTAATTAAATTGAATAATAAAACAAACTAAATTAGTTAACTTTTGACTTGAAAAAATATGTTGATTGAATTTAGATTTGAATTTCAAAATTTGAAATAAACTATTTTAAATTTAAATTTTGTTCAAAATTGGCCATGTAATTATATTTTATTCTTGATAGTCGAAACAATGGAAACTAAAAGGACAAAGCAATAGAATTAAATAAATAGTTTTTTTTTTTTTTATAAAAACGTCACCTACCGTCCCGGGTCTCAACGCTCGTTGAATGCAATTGTGATAGGCGTACCTTTCATTAACACACTATAATTCTTTACCCCACGGAAGAACTCCAAAAAATTCAACCTGTGCTTCATTATTTTCGTGGATAACATTTGGTGAATTTGAAATTGTGTAAAATGAAAAAAAAATGTAGGTTTGAAGAGTGCACGATAGTTGAATACTCTCCTTGCTATGTCAGATCTTGAAACTTCTGAAGATGACCATTGGAATGTTGAAGGTGAGGTGATGATGTGTGAGCCGCAAATAAAAGAAATTGGAAAATAATATAAATGGTTGAGATCAGTCCTTGTGTGATCTAAGAGATATTATAATTTACGGTAAAAAAAATATTATGATAAAATTTAGATATTAGGTATTTGATTCAAATATTTGTGGAGAAGATATTTTGAAATATATATCACAAAATTATTTTTTAAAAAAATACATAAAATAATGGTTGTTGATTATTCCTTGAATCAAGGACGGAGAGGTTGACAAAGTTAGTAAAATATCATTGTTTTTTTTTTTATAAATAACTCAAAAATGTAAAATAAGGGTAATATGGAAATGAATATATTATCTCACTTTCCTAGATTTTAGTTAAGACATTAATTTAAACACAAAAAAAAGTAGACATTTCTTTAAGATAGTTTCTAAATTTAGTCATTTAATACCATTTCCCAGATAAAACCGAAATTTTCAACAAAAACAAATTCTTGAAATTCAAAACCCACATTGATCCATCGGATCCAAAAAAAAAAAATCTCCACTCAATTATATATATATATATATATATATATATATATTTTAAAAGAAACCCCACCAAAGAAAGTCGAGAAAAATAGGTGTCAAAATTGTCACGAGGACACTAAATCTGGAAAACACCCATTGAGACTCCTGCAAATGAAATGTCACAAAATCGAGAAATGTAAGTTTTCTTCTTCCTCGCGTTCTCCCTTTTTCTCTGCTAGAGAAATTTCTTTAAAAGTTGGTAGAAAAAACCCAAAGCACCTGATTAATTTTTAGCAAGAAACCAAATATGTCCAACCTATTTTGCTCTATTCTTACATCCAATCCCATATATTTTTCACGGGTAGATTTCATAATTTCAATTGCAAAAAAAAAAAAAAAAAAACAGAGGATGGAACAAACAAAGAATAAGAAATATGGAAAAAAAAAATTGATAAACAAAAGCACTGCTTATGGTAAACGATGGTGATGGAAAGAAATAGACTGCCCCAATTTTGATTATTATAACCGATGGCCCAAACACCAGGCAGACTATTATAACCTAAACGGCCGTTGTATAATCTGGGGTCCAAACAAACCTTTAAATATTTCAAATTCATAAACCTATTCAACACAAATTTGGAAATTCTCAATAAGAGCAATAACTTAGTGCACACTCGATAACCAAGAGCTCACGTGTTTGAATTCCCTCCCCCCTAATAATTGTAACTCGAAAAAAAAAAAACACAAATTTGAAAATTTACAAATTAATAAACACTTTTTAATGTTGAAGGCATCCTAAAAATTTAAGAACCTATTAAACAATAAACATCATCCTAAAAGTTCTATGAAATATGATTTAAAATTAAAACCTTGTTTTAAATGATTATTGCTAATTTAAAACACATCTTAAACAAGTTATATAACTGAGATCTTCTCTAAATGATTCAAACCAAAATCAATTCTACAAAATAAAATACTATAGTCAAGTGCATAAAAGAGTTAAAAATCCAGCTAATTCAATATTTAAACTTTCATACATCATCACATCCTTGTCTATGGAGGAACCTTCACATAGAGGCTTCGTCTAAATATGAGTGCAAATGAGCCATGAACATAACCAACAAATAATGAGATCAACTACTATGTCAGATAACCAAGAAATCCCCCGCTTCAATATTGTTGAACCAGAACCAGAACCAGAACCATGAACATAGTATAAGAAATAGGCCCACTATTAAAAAAGAATAACAACATCAATTTCACAAAGAAAGAACAACAAAGCAAGAGTATAGCTTAACTATTTAAAGCATATAAAATCGATCAACAGGTCAACAGGTAACGACGGATTGAGTTATCTGCCCATGTGCTGTTTCTCCATAGGACCTCTGCCCTCAATCCGCCCCTAACCCGTCGTGCTGTTTAACTAAAACTGCAAGAAAAGCTACAGTGAAATAAAAAGGAGTCCCCATTATTCCTTCATGTAAAATTTTTATAACAAAGCTTAAATAAATGATATTGTGCTGTGCACGAACAATGTAATGTTTGCCAAAGTTGTGCAAACAGGATGAGTGGAATCCATGTACCTCTAGCTTAGGAAAGTTTGATAGTTTGTATGCTACAAGTATACAGCACTGTAAAAGCATTCCAAGTGATGGAACTCCAAGTATAATTAAGGTTATAATCTAGCTCAAGTAGTTCCCAGTTCCCTATTCAGGTAGTCAACAAACATCCTCTTAGCGCTTGCTGCATCAGAAGGTGGCGGCCGCCCGCTTAAACTAGTCTGCCCCGTTAGTTTAATGAAAGTTCTTCGTAGCCTCCGAAGCTCTGGTAGGCCAACCGACCTCGAAATATTGATGGTTGGTAACTCCTGACCCAGAGAAATACCATTCAGGGGTCCTCCCATTGCTCGAGTTTGCGCTTCAACTATAGCATTAACCACTTCTTGTGTTGCTTTGTCCAATTCATACAGAGAATTTGCCTCCGAAAATCGAGAACTCTGAGTTGCAATCGTTGGCTGTAAAATTTTTACATCCCGCGACTTTGAGTCTACTGTTTTTGTCAAGTATGATACAGCATCTAGAATCACAGGAGATAATTTCTCTATTACACCTTTATGTGGAAATAACTCAAACAACGGCGAATCCCATCTATTTCTACTATCTGGTCTCTCAAACCTTCTCACCAAATCATCAAAGATGTTATCATCATAGTTCGCTTCTTCTTTCTCCCGGCGCTCTTCGTTCCACTTCCTACAATGGCTTTCTTCGACGTTGCAGTACAGCACGCAGTACCTAATTCCTGCTCCACGGGCCAAACACCACAGCTCATACCTATAACCCTTTATGCTATTCAAAGAGTCTACAATGACAATGTTATCTTTAGATACAGATCTGTCAACTTCAGATCTCAGAACTCCTCTTAAATTCTTTTCGGCGGGCATATCGGCATAGCTCTGATTGCGATCGAGATGAAAAGAAGTTTCATCAATGATCCTAACGGCCTGTTTTACATTTGATTCCTTGAGAGCTTCAGCTAAGCAGAGTGCCGCAGTGGACTTCCCACTGCAGGGCTGCCCACAGACCACAACCAATGCCATTTTATGAGCTTTCAAAGCAAAGATTTCAAGGAAGAGAAGTTGCAGCTGCTAATAATCCAAGAAAAAAACAATAAATATCACTAACACTCCAATTTTGCTTGTTACTTATTAAAAACAAAATTAAGAATAATTCTATAACATAGCCGGAATCAAGGTTATCAAAAACGTGCGTTTTGCGATTCAAAACGTACGATTCGAAACGAATCGTGAAGAAATCGATTCACATCGTAATTTTGAATCGCAAATCGCCCGAATCGGACGTTTTCAGAGTGAAAAAGAAACGATTCACCTGCGTATTGGAACGATGCAAAAAAAATCATACCTTTTTTATTATCTAAGAGTCGTCGAAGATGATTAGCAGAGAAAATAGGTTTCAAAGAACTTCATTCGTTCTTTGAATTACAGAAATTTTGTCAAAAAAAAAAAAAAAAAAAAAGCAGCAGAGAAAGAGATGAAAAGACTGAGAAAGTGATGTGTGAGAAAGGGGCGGCTGTGCAGAGAAGTTAGGGTTTTTTTGTTTACCTTTTAATAAAATAACAATAAATTCAAAATATCTATTTTTTTTTGAAAGACCATATCATTAATCAACCAACTAAACCGATACAATCCTTCTTCAAATAGGAGCCAACAATAGGGGGAGATTCCCCTCCAAAAGCAAGGCCGATCCTCAACATAGAGGATTGAATCCCCCCAACAAAAATAGTATAAATCATATTGTTTAGTTAAAATATCTGCAACCCCGTTACATAATCTATTATAATAAGACACTTTCACAATACCTAAAGAAGTAAGTAAATGCTTGATATCAACAATAATGTTATTGAATTAAAAAATGTCTAAAGAGCCCTCGGCAATAACTTTAATAACCTCTGAAGCATCGGACTCCACCATAATAGGGGGAAGAAACGGATTTTGCAACTCTAAAATATGAATAAGACCCTCCCTCATAGCGATGCCCTCCAAAGCTTTAACTGACATATTTTGGAAGTTTGTTTTCCAACCAGCCATCTTCACCTACCCTTGCCAATCTCTAATGACCCATCCAATGCCTCCCTCACCCAAACTTGGCCTTACCGATGCATCGACATTCAACTTCCACACAACATTGGGGGGAGTTACCCATTTGATGTTGTCATTAACTTTAAGAATCGGCTTCTTTATCAGATCTACATTAAGCAAAATAAACATGTTAATAGCTTTTTCTATCATAACCTGAAGATTATGGAACTCAAAAGAATTATTCTTATTGATTCCTTGATTTCTAAAGTTCCATGAACTCCATATAACTACAATTCCTTTGAAGAGCTCCTCCTTTGGAACTTTATCACATAAACCTTTCCAAAAATCAATTCCTTTATCCATCTTCTTGAAAAAATGTTTGAAATTAGTGAACCAAGGGAAAATATGATTCCAAGCACGAATAGCAATCTTGCACTCTTTAATAATTTGCACATTCGGTTCTTTGCATTTCCTACACATAGGGCATAAAACATTAATATCCACTCCTCTTAGATAAATATTGCTTTTGGATGGGATTGCATTAGATAGAACACTCCAAGCTCCCATTTTAATTTTAGGAGAAATATTAATCTTCCAAAATTCTTTCCAACAAAAGCTAGTAACTTTGGAGTCAGATGTTGACTCCTCCTCTTTAGAAGTCAAATTAATACCAACATGGTAAGCACTTTTAACCTAAAAAGTACCATTTTCACCTGCATTCCACATCACTTCATCATTGGAACCCACCTTGCTTAGAGGGGTATTAACAATGATATTAGCATCATCTTTGCAAAAAATACTGAAAATCAGCTCTTTGTTCCAACAACCATCTCTACCCATCAGTTCTGGCACACGTCTATCTTTCCAATCCCACCTAACCCCCTCAGTAAAAGGGTTGCCTTTTCTATCAATCCAAGGATTTCTACCAATAGTAATTTTTCTTCCATTCCCCACCTTCCATCTATAACCTTTCATAAATAGATCTCTACCCCAACAAATACTTCTCCATGCGAGCGAGGGATTATTACCAGAGGGGGCTGTTAAAAAATCATTATCTTTATAATACTTCCCCCTTAACAATCTACTAAGTAAACTATCAGGATTTCTAAGAATTCTCTAGCTATGCTTAGCTAACAAAGCTTGATTGAAGATATTAAGAATCCTGAACCCCAGACTGCCTAATTCCTTACTTTAACTCAGCTTTTTCCAACTCATCCAATGAGATTTTCCCTTAATAGAATTTTCTCCCCACCAAAATCTAGCACACATTTTTTGAAGATCCTCATTAAAGGACTTTGACAGGTGAAAAAAACTCATAATGTAAGTAGGAATCGCTTGGCCAATAGCTTTAATCATCACCTCCTTCCCTCCTCTAGACAACATTTTACCTTTCCAACTTTGTAAACATTTTTCAAGCCTCCCTTTGATAGAATGGAATAGGGCTTTTTTTTTTTTACTGTTTTGCGAAGGCGTTCCCAGATGCACCCCAAGGTTCTCATTAATCTTAACCCCTAAAAGACTACTCATCAACTCCTGTTCACTACCACCAACATTACCACTAAAAAGAATTGCTGACTTTTCAAAATTAATTGTTTGGCTCGAGGTTTTTTCATAACATGTAAGAATTTCTTTTATCTTCAAACAATCATCTTTATTGGCCCTGAAAAACAACAAACTATCATTAGAAAAAAAAAGATGGGAAATGGAGGGGCACGATTGTTAATTTTAAAGCTCATGAACTTATTCATCTCTTCTTCTTTTTTGATAAGAAGAGATAACCCCTCAGCACAAATAAGAAAAAGATATGGTGATAAAGGGTCCCCTTGTCTCAACCCTTTCTGAGGAACGATTTCCTCATAAAGGGTTCCATTAACCAAAACCGCATATTTAACCGAGGTTAAGCACCGAATGATAAGGTTAACCCAAGCCTTACTAAAGCCTAATTTGAGAATCATACCAAGAACAAAATTCCAATCAACTCTATCATAAGCTTTGCTCATATCAAGTTTAAGCGCTGCCCACCCAACTTTGCCAGTTTTTCTTGTATTAATAGAATGAATACATTCAAAGCCCATAACTGCATTGTCGGTTATAAGTCTTTCGGGGACAAAAGCGGCCGGATTAGGGGAAATGATATTGTCAATTATATCCTTGAGTCTGTTAGTAAGAGTTTTCACAATGATCTTATAAACTGTGTTGCATAGACTAATCGATCGAAACTCCTCCATTCTAATCGGGGTACCAACCTTAGGAATTAAAATGATCAAGGTGTTATTCAACATATCCATGGGCAAACCCTCATTAAGCACACCTAAACACACTTTTGTAACATCATCACCCACAATGTCCCAATAATTTTTAAAAAATAAACCATTAGTTCCATCAGGACCTGGGGCTTTAGAAGGGTTCAAACTTTTTTAAGGAGTCTCAATATCAACCCTAGAAAAAGGTTTCTCTAAGAATTGATAGTCCTCGATCGATAACCTTTTTTCCACTCTGTCCAAAATCCTCTCATTCGCAATAAAATCCATAGAATGGGCAGAAAACAAGTTCAAGAAATAATCTCTTGCAAAACAAGCAATCTTTTTTCGTTGTGATGCCAATTTCCATTACAGTCAACTAACTTATCAATCCTATTTCTTTTTTTTTTCCTTTGAGAAGCACACATATGAAACCACGTAGTATTTCTATCACTCAACTTTAACCAATCATCCCAAGATCTTTGCTTCCAAAAAATCTCTTCCTCCTCAATCAGTCTCTCAATATCATCCTCCATATTGATAATTTCATTAGATCTAAAACCCCCAGCGTTAGCCATCAAAATCTTAAGGTCATTTTCTTTGATATGAATAACATGCCTAACCGCCCCTTTTAATCTGATTTTGTTCCAATTAGCCATTTTAAATAAGCTATCTTTAATGCGAGAAATGAGATTGCAAGCATGATTTCCTAAATTCCCACCCATCCCCCAATTTTTCCTCAAAACCTCTTTACAATCATTGAATTTAACCCAACTATCTTCAAATCTTATAAGCTTTTTAGAATAGTTAAACACCCTAGTCCCTTCACCAATCCATCTAAACTCAGCAGAAATAAATATATGATCAGAAGAATGAAAATTAAGATTATTAATATAAATCTTACCAGTCTTTGATACAAAAAGAGGGTTAGCAAAATCTATTCCTATTTCGTATGATGTACTAAAATTTAATGAGTTGTCTTTTCTATTCATTGCAATTAATGAAAAAGATTTCAATTATTTTTTTAAACAAGAATATCAACGGTTGGTATATTGTTATTTATATTCTATGAAAATTTTAAATAGAATGCGGAATTAAACATTTTTATATGTAATTAAAAAAAAACATTTTTATATCGGTATGTTTTGAAGTTAGGTTGTTGGTAAATATAAAAATTAAAAATTATTTATAAATTTGAAACATACGATACACGATACATTAGAATTGAATTTCGATACTCGTTTCGTTTCACGATTCGATAACGTTGAGGGATAAAAGAAGAACTGTGGATGACAAAGCTCCAAGTGCCTTTATGTCTATTGGTTTCTTAGCGGCACTAGTATATGTCCAATGACTAGAGGTCTTGGTTCGAGTCGTTCTCCCACCCCCAATTGTTGTAATCTAAAAAAAAACTCAATTTTTTGTAATTTCAAATAGATCCAATATGCTTCTTAAAATTCAATTCGAACCAATGGGTTCGGTTTAGTTAGTTTTTGATAATGTCACTAATTGTAGCAATTTTTCTATATATTTTCAATGTAAACATTAAAAGAAAACAAAATATGTGATGATAAAAAATAAACTATTAAATTATATTGTTCATTATTGTAACGTGAATAACAAATAGAGGCATGTTATATTTCCCATACAATTTTTATTGAAAGAAATAATTTTTTTTACATAAAACTATTCTTTTGCTAAAAATTATTTATAGGCATATATCTAATAATCATATTTTGAGTTATACATAATTTCTTCTATTATATGTCAAATGTTTCAAGAAAATAATGAGATAAAAATTATATGTATATTTCAAACTTAATTAAGACCTTTTCATTTTTTAAAAAGAAAAATTATGTATAAACATCTAATTTTTTTGTTTCATTTAAAAATAAATTATAAGTATTTTTTTTTATATAGTGTATGTATAGGTAGATACATATATCTGTAATATATATATATATATATATATATATATATATATATATATGTGTGTGTGTGTGTGTGTGGAACTTGTGGCCATTTTGGGATGAAAAAATTTATATCTCCACCTAAAAAAATCGAGTTAGCCATTTACCTAAATTAGAATTAGATGTGGTAGGGTCGGTATGTCTCCTGATATTAGTCGGCGCGAACGTTGGCGCCACAGTCACGAATATAAAAAAAATTACTTAAATTAGAATTGTAAACTTTGTTTTAATTAAATTTTAAAATGTAGACAATTTTTACCATTTTCCTTTTTCTTTTTCCTATTTTCCAATTGAAATAGGATTTTTTTATTAACTTAATCACTAATTTTATTAAGTATGATGACTTTTTTTTAATATTATCTTTAATGTTTTATCTATAGTTAATTTGAAATTATTTTCATGTTTTTCTTAGGTATGCTATATATATTTTTAAGTTATTTATTTTTATCTTTTTACTACTATATTTTTATTTAAATATTACTTTTAAATTAAAAAAATATGATTCACTATACATTTGAGAAATAAGATTTTGATAACAACATTGGCCCGAACTATTAGAAAGATATGATCAAACATATGATTAAAATTTACAAGAAAACTTAAGTTGGATGCAACAAATGCAAGGTTGTTAACTGATTCAGCAAGTACGATAAAATGAAATGGAGCAAGTAGGATGAATAGAGTTTGCATTTGATTGTTTGATTAAGCAAGTATGCATAAAAACTACTTAGATTTTGCATTTGCTTGTTTTTCAGCTTGTTTTTCATTTGATTAAAATGCATCTTGTTTTTCAAATTCTATACATAAAATGAAAAATAAGCTGCATTTTAATTGAACAATTCTTGGCTTTCAATAATTGATTTTCTATAATTATGAGTTACAATAAACATTTCAACCCAACCAAAGTAAATGAAGAAATACATTAAAGACAGGAAGCTAGCTATTACTCTAACACATAAAAAAACAGAATAAAAGATTAGTAAAGCACCAAAGCGAACTTTAAAAATCAGATTTGTTAACCATAAGTCAAACTTTATGCATAAAATGAAAAACAAGGTGTATTTTAATCAAACAATTCTTGACTTTCCATAATTGATTGTTTATAATTATCAGTTACAATAAACATTTCATCCCAACTGAAGTAAATGAAGAAATACAATGAGAATAGGAAGCTAGCTATTACTCTAACACATAAAAAAAAAAGAATAAAAGATTGGTAAAGTACCAAAGCGAAATTTAAAAATCAGATTTGTTAACCATAAGTCAAGCTTTATGCATAAAATGAAAAATAAGTTGCATTTTAATAAAAAAATTCTTGGCTTTCAATAATTGATTGTTTATAATTATGAGTTACAATAAACATTTCAACCCAACCAAAGTAAATGAAGAAATACATTTAAGGACAGGAAGCTAGCTATTACTCTAACACATAAAAAAACAGAATAAAAGATTGGTAAATCACCAAAGCGAAATTTAAAAATCAGATTTGTTAACAATAAGTCAAAGTCTATGCATAAAATGAAAAATAAGCTCCATTTTAATCAAACAATTTTTAGCTTTCAATAATTGATTCTTTATAATTATCAGTTACAATAAATATTTCAGCCCAACCGAAGTAAATGAAGAAGTACATTGAGGACATGAAACTAGCTATTACTCTAACACATCAAAGAACAGAATAAAAGATTGGTAAAGCACCAAAGAGAAATTTAAAAATCAGATTAGAATAGAGAAATGGACAGAGGTAGAAAGTTCTTCCTCTTCCTCCAACTTAAAGGATGTTGTTGTGTACCACCCCTAAATCTATAAGGTTTTAAAGAGATTAATCAATTAATAAATCAAAATGCTTGAAATACATGTACTGTTATTATTATTAAATACTTATGTTGATTTCATGCTTAACAAATTGTTCTAAATTATAAATTCTCTTATTTATGCAAAGACAAAAATTAAAGTTAAAAGAATACGATTAAATTTTTTAGGTAAATAGGGAAGCTACTTTAATGGCATAGGGTTTTTAACTACTTAAAAATGGAAAATATTTTTATATAAAATAAATAGTTTTCCTCTCTCTTTCTCATTTAATTCTTGTGCAGCCACCACCTAAACCCAAATCCCTTCCCAGCCTCTTTCTCTTTTGCGTTTTGCATCAACCAACCTCTCCAGATCGCCACACGTGTCGCGATCTCAACGCCCTCAGCCCCATTCGATCTCAACCCTTGAACTCGCCTCCATCCAGCCGTCCCTGTCGTGCAACGCGTCTCGTCGACAGCACCAAACCAGCAGTTCGAGTTGGTGGTTTCGGCGTCATCTGCAGCGTAGGCTCCGTCCGACATTCTCCATTCTTGCCGCCTGTCACCCTAGGACTCGTCCCCGTCCCGTTCTTGCTCCTCGCTGCCATTGACTCGTGATTCCAGTCAGCCTCCGTCGCGTGGGTTAAGCAGCTCATCTCAAGCTCTTCGTGCGACTGCTCCTCCTCCGACAGTGAGTTGAAAGCTCCATCGAGTGTGGTTTCTTCTTGGGTAAGTCGTTTTCTTCCTTTAGATTCTGTTTTCAAGCTTTTTCCAGCCATCAATGGAGTTTTCTAGCGAGCTTGCTCAAACACACCTTAGATTTACTTTCTTTATTCATACATTCGTGCTCCGACGAGGCGTTTTCGGACAGTAGCTTCCCCTCGTTCCCGTGATGTTAACCCCCTCTGTGGCTTTAGTTTGTCCCTGACGAGCGCTCGATGTTGTTTTGTGTTTAGGTGCTCTCGGGTTCATCGTTTCGAGTCGCCGTTTAGCTCATGGGTTCCCTGTGTTTCGGTAGTGTCGTCGGACAGGTAAGAAGCTTCATTATGATTCAGGTTTGTGGTTTAAAGCATGTGAATAGTGGCATGTTAGGATTTAGGGGAATTGAAGGTTGCATGACTTGTCGCATGTATGCTTTGGTGTTGTGATTCACTGTTTGAACTTATTTCTACTCGAGGTAGCATTAAATCGTGTGTAGCTCGTAAACTGTCAAATCCCTATTAATGTGTATCTTGTGATCGTATCATCATTTACCCGACATGTATCTCTGCTCGTATATGCGATGAACTGTTTATCTGTTCAACTTGTTGATTGACTGAATCGCCTTGGGTTTATGCATGTTCTATGTTGTTGACTCCACCCATGTTGACTGTATACGAGCTGCCATGAGTATGCTCGATTTCTCTGTTCGTTACCTAAGGGGTTGTCCGTATGTTGTTTTGGCGTTAGAATAACTAGGTCTGGTTACCGTGTGACCACTTAGAGGAGCAGCTAGCTCACACATTTTAGGACTAGTGATTGCATGATCGATATCTTGTTGCTGTTATGACTCGCTAGTGCCCCCTCAGGAACCGAGCAAGGATATGGATCCTGTTTTGCTTTGAGACACGTGGTTGGGCTGTACTAACTTATGGGTTTGTCTCTTACATCCGACCAAGGAGTCGGATCTCATCCACGTGTCACCTTGTGTGTGGAACAACGGATTCCTTAGTTGTTGAGCACACGTTGCGAGTCGCACCAACCATCGGGTGGGCCGGGTGCACTCGCCTAGGTTAGGCTAGATCTCGTGTGACTATAGTGCTAGTTATTATATCTCTGTGTGCACTCGTGGAACCTCAAATGCTGTGTGCATGGTTCCATCAAGTTACCTTCCCAATACGTTGGAGGGGGGGTCGGTCATGCCGTGCTTGTCCTTGAGACTACTGGAAGAGGTCACTGGGACAAATGAAGGTGCAAAGGAATGCCTGTTGGTGAGCCTGCATTCATTAGTGGGGATGTTGTTTGCAGTCAGGTCGGTCTTCCCGCATGCTAGGGGTTTGTAGTTAATGCCCCAAACCCAAGGTTTAGGAACCATGCAGTTTTCCTTTACTCATGGCTCTCCCTAACAGGGTCAGGTGATTTACTTGGCATTGTGTATGCCCTTTCTGACACGACTCGTGTGTCGTTGTCCCGACCTGAGGTTTAGGGATTCTGTGTGTTCTCCTCTTTCATGGTCCTCCCCGACAGGGTCGAGTGACTTATTGGTGAGTCCATGGCGTGGGCTAGGCTACCCTGAGACATTAGAGTATGTCTCTGTGAGTACAGCGTTATGGGTCCTTGGCAGAGGTCAGGCTACCCGAGGCATGCCTTCGTTGGTGCACTTTGGCTGGTCCCTGATAGAGGTCAGGCTACCCCCGAGATAATTTTGATTTTCCCCTTAGGACACGGTATGTGACGTGCCCAACTCGAGGTTTGGGAAACTTGTGTGTTCTCCTCACTCGGGGTCTTTGCTTTGACCTTGGTCAGATGATTGCTTGACATTTAGCCGTATATTGCTCACGGCTTGCACGCCGATGTTTGACATTTTTTGCTCGTGACCGGCCTGAGGTTCGGCCACGCATGAGCGAGGCATTTACCTTCAGTTGTCATATCTTCTAACTTGTTTCTATTTACATGCTTAACCCCATGGTGAGGCTCCTTACTGGGTATATTTCGATATACTCACCCCTTACATTTTAGGTACTAATCCATTTTGAGGTGGCTAGGCTAGGAGCTGACAGGATCATGGACACGGTGTCGACATTTTCTTTACTGCATTGTTTTACTTGTGTCAAACCTTATGTTTTACATTTTAAACTCTGCTAAACCATCTTTTGTTTTGAACTATCGGGATCCCCAACTCGGTTTGTATGTTTTCAAACTATTAGCACTATTTTTATGTTTTATGAGGTTTTGTTGGAAAAACGCATGTGATTATTAAATTGGCTTTGGGGATTTTAATATGCATGCACCCATAACACCTCATTAGAGTATTTTAAGAAGTCAGGTCGTTACATGTTGTAGATTGCAATCTTGAAACATAGGAAATGAAGGACGGTGATATGATTTCTTAATTTAAATATATATATATATATATATATATATATAATTTAGTTGATAAAATATATTTTAGAATTTAAATTGAGCATTTAAAAGTTTGGAAATTCATGAAAGTTGGTTGGAGGAGTTTTTCGTTTCATTATTTTTGGAGAGTTATTTATTTATTATTATTTGATAAGTTATTCAATAAAATTAAATGTGGATATTTTAAGTTTCTCCCTTCCAATTGTCAAAGAAAAAAAAAAAACTCTCTTCCATAACCCAAAATTAGACACATTTTAAATCCTAAATAATTTTAGCTAATTTCCTAACAAGTTTTAACATAATAGTAATTTGGTACTAATACCTAAATTATACCTAAATTGGGATAACTCATTTGAAGATTTTTTGCTGTCATTCTTTGATGATGGATCAATCAACCCAAAGCTTATAAAGCCAAAATGGATCTTCATTTCTTTGGAGATGGAGATCAGATGATTATATTTTGGACTGAATTGTAATATGACCAATAAAAAATACACTTTTGAAAAAATTAAAAATAAAAAATACCCAAAAATTGATTGACCTTTCAACCATACACAAAGTTCTATTTTAAAATAATTATTCACATTTATGAAAGCAGCCATCTTTTTTTTTCCACAAAAAAAGTCTCTTTGTTGTTAAATATTATGGCCTAACAAAAGAGAATTTAGGCCCAAAGAAAAATTTAGAAGTTATAGCCCAAAAGAAAACTCTAGATTTTATCATTTATCCTAGATGGTCAAAGAAATATCTAGAACTTCAACTTGCCAAGAAATATCTAGACATCCTTATCCAATATCAAGTTGTGTCAAAATCCTAGCTATTTATTTGACTTGATTACCAAGGCCAAATGTGGACCATTGGATCATACTTGGAGCCCAAGTTTATGGAGGCTATAAATAGGTTATGCCATTTGTTGGCAAATCATCCCAAATCATCCCAAGACTTCCCACATCTAAAGTGAGGTTGTGAGATAAAAATAGAGAGTGTTTTCTCCTTCTAAGAAAGCTTGTTGTTTCTTTGTATAGAGATGGTTGCAACTCCTATTTTTTTTAATAAAGTTCTTCTATCCTTACCCGTGGTTTTTACCCTAATTTGTTTAGGGGGTTTCCACGTAAAATCATTATGTCGTTCTTTATCTTCTTCCTCTTTGTTGTTATTATTATTCACAATCTCTTTTAACTGCGACCCTGTTCTATTCGTGTAAACAATTATAACAAGTGGTGTCAGAGCCTAGTTTCTTTGTGTAAATATCTACTTATCGTATGCTCTGTGGTTGCCACTAAAAGTGGATCCTCCACATAAAAAAATAAGTTAGATACTTTCACCTTTGTTGACAGGTACGTGGATTGTTTACTGTTCGTGGTAGAAGCAATGGCGGCAAGGTTCAAGATTGAGAAGTTCAACGGGACCAATTTCTCGTTGTGGAATATGAAGATGAAGGCTATCTTGAGAAAAGATAATTGTCTTGCAGCCATCAGCAAGAGGCTGGCAGACATCACAGATGATAATAAGTGGAATGAGATGGATGGGAATGCTATTGCAAATTTACATCTAGCACTAGCAGATGCAGTTTTGTCAAGCATAGAGGAGAAGAAAACTGCACTGGAGATTTGGGAACATCTCACCAAGCTGTACGAAGCCAAATCACTTCACACCAAGATTTTTCTTAAGAGGAAACTGTATACTCTTCGAGTGACAGAATCTACCTCAATGATGGAGCACATGAGCAGTTGAATACTCTATTTTCTCAACTCACGTCGTTGGGTTATAAAATAGATTCAAATGAACGTGCTGAAATTCTACTTCAAAGTCTTCCTGATTCATATGATCAACTTGTCATCAACCTGACAAATAATATTATGACCGACTGTCTAAACTTTGATGATATTGGAGCTGCTGTCCTTGAAGAAGAAAATCGGCGCAAGAACAAAGAAGACAAGTTGGCAAGCTCACAACAAACAGAGGTTTTGGTGGTGACAAGAGGGAGATCAATGGAATGTGGCTTCAGTGGGAGCTAAAACAAGGATGGTAAAAATCAAGAAGTAAGAAGAGCATGAAGTGCTACCATTGTGGCAAGAAGGGACATATGAAGAAGGATTGTTGGAACCTAAAAAAAAAGGATTCCAATCCTCAAGGAAATGCAAACACTTTAAATGAAAGTGATGCTTTATCTTGTGAAGCAGCGACAACTATAAAAGACGGAAAGAGTTTGGGCGATGCATAGTTCATCGACTCAGGAGCGACTTACCATATGACCTATCGACGAGAATGGTTTCATCATTATGAACCTATCTTAGGAGGGTCCGTGTTTAGCTGCAATGATCATGCCTTGAAGATTTTCGGTATTGGAACTATCAAGTTGAAGTTCCATGATAATACTGTTCGCACAATTCAACATGTGCAACATGTAGAAGGATTGAAAAAGAACTTGCTTTCATTAGGTCAGCTTGATGACCTTGATTGCAAAGCTGTGGTGGAGGAAGGAGTCATGAAAGTGATTCGAGGAGTGCTGGTACTTATAAAGGGAGAAAAGGTTGACAACAACTTGTACATGCTGATGGGGGAGACTTTGCAAGAGGGAGAGGCGTAGGTTGCCTGAAGTAGTTCAAGTGAACAACTTTCAATGATGTGGCATCAGAGACTTGGACACATGTCGGAGCAAGGAATTAAAGTTCTTGCAGAGCAAAATCTACTCCCTGGGCTCTTTAAGGTGTCTCTACCTTTGTGTGAGCATTGCGTTACAAGTAAGTAACACAGATTAAAATTCAACACATCAAATTCTAGAAGCAAAAGTATTATAGAATTGGTTCATTCTAATGTATGGCAAGCACCAGTTACATCCTTGGGAGGAGCAAGGTACTTTGTGTCCTTTATTGACGACTACTCTAGAAGGTGTTGGGTGTATCCCATCAAGAAGAAGGCAGATGTGTGTTAGGTCTTCAAAGTATTCAAAGAGCAAGTTGAACTACAGTCAGAAAAGAAGATCAAGTGCTTGCTGACAGATAATGGAGGAGAATATACAAGCAATGAGTTTGCAGAATACTGTATTCAACAAGGCATTAAAAGACAGTTCACTACTGCCTACACTCCTCAGCAAAATGGAGTGGCAGAGCGGATGAACAGAACCTTGTTAGAGAGAACAAGAGCAATGTTAGGAGCTGCAGGCTTGAACAAATCATTGCAGGCGAAGCGATCAATACCGCTTGATTATGTAGTGAATAGTGCTCCATCAACTGCAATTGAGTTGAAGACGCCAATGCAGAGATGGACTGGTAAGCCTGTTGATTATTCAAACCTCCATATATTTGGAAGTCGGGTGTACGTGATGTACAATACCCAAGAAACTACAAAGATGAATCCAAAATCCAGAAAATTTTTATTCTTAGGGTATGCTGATGGTGTGAAGAGGTATCGCCTGTGGGATCCCACTGCCCACAAGGTTATCATCAGCAGGGATGTGATCTTCATAGAAGATAAGAAACAGATAACAAATGATAGCACTGTGATTGAAAGCTCAAAGACTACAACTGTACATGTGGAGAAAGAATATGAAGATGACCACTCTGAAGCTGAACCAAAGCACGAGATTTAAGATCCAGTTGAGTCACAAGAGACGCGCCGTTCTAGCTGAATGACAAAACCACCCAGTTAGCAGTCTGATTATATTATGGAGAGTAACATTGCATATTGTCTTCTAACCGAGGATGGAGAACCATTAACATTCCAAGTGGCAATGACTAGTTCAGATGCTGCTCAGTGGATGACAACTATGCATGAAGAAATAGAAGCTCTTCATAAGAACAAGACTTGGAAACTTGTAACGCTACCACGAGGAAGAAAGCCCATTGGAAACAAATGGGTATATAAGATCAAGCGCAACAACGATGATCAAGTGGAGCGGTATCGTGCAAGATTGGTGGTAAAATGATACGCTCAGAAAGAAGGTATTGACTTCAACGAGATCTTTTCTCCAGTAGTTCGACTTACTACTATTAGAATAGTCATGGCAATGTGTGCTACATTTGATTTATATTTGGAGCAGTTAGATGTAAAAACTGCATTTCTCCATGGTGATCTTGAAGAAGAAATTTATATGCTTAAACTAGAAGGTTTTGAAGAACAAGGAAAGGAAAACTTGGTTTGCAGGTTGAACAAATCTTTGTATGGTCTCAAACAGACGTCGAGATGTTGGTACAAGAGGTTTGATTCCTTCATCATGAGCCTTAAATAAAACGGACTTAATGCAGACCCTCGTGCATATTTCAAGAGGTTTGGTGAAAAAGATTTCATTATCTTGCTGTTGTATGTTGACGACATGTTGGTAGCAGGCCCCAACAAAGATCATATTAAATAATTGAAGGCTCAGTTGGCTAGGGAGTTTGAAATGAAGGACTTGGGACCAGCAAACAAGATTCTGGGGATGCAAATTCACCGAGACAGAAATAATAGAAAGATTTGGCTATCTCAGAGAAACTATTTAAGGAAAGTCTTACGACGCTTCAACATGGAAGACTGTAAGCCAATTTCTACCTCTCTTTCTGTTAATTTCAAATTATCCTCTAGTATGTGCCCTAGCAGTGAAGCGCAGAGGATGAAGATGTCTCGAGTACCATATGCATCAGCAGTGGGAAGTTTAATGTTCGCCATGATTTGTACCAGACCAGACATTGCACATGCAGTGGTAGTAGTTAGTCGGTACATGGCGAATCCTGGTCGAGAGCATTGGAATGCTGTAAAAAGGATCCTTAGATACATTAAAGGATCGATAGATGTTGCATTATGTTATGGAGGATCAGACTTTATTGTCAGAGGATATGTTGACTCAGATTATGCAGGTGATTTTGATAAAAGCAAATCCACCACCGGATATGTGTTCACTCTTGCTATCGAAGCTCTAAGCTGGGTTTCAAACTGCAGTTAGTTGTGGCTATCTCGACAACAGAAGCAGAGTATGTTGCGGCTACACAAGCTAGTAAAGAGGCAGTATGGTTAAAAATGTTAATGGATGAACTTGGGCACGAACAGAAGAATATTTTTATGTTTTGTGATAGTCAGAGTGCCTTGTACCTTACAAGGAATCCAGGTTTCCATTCCAAGTCAAAACATATTCGAGTGCAGTACCACTTTGTTCGTGAGAAAGTGGAGAAGGAACAGTGGATATGCAAAAAATTCATACAAAAGAAAACCTAGCAGATTATCTGACCAAGGCAGTCAATGGTGACAAGTTTGATTGGTGTCGATCCGCGAATAGCCTAGCAGAAACATAAGCAACATGGAGATGGCAAGGAGAAAGAACGGTGTGGAAATTTATTGATGGATCAATCAAATCTCCAAGTGGGAGAATGTTAAATATTATGGCCCAACAAAAGAGAATTTAGGCCAAAAAAAAAAAAAATCTAGAAGTTATAGCCAAAAGAAAACTTTAGATTTATAATTTATCCTAGATGGTTAAAGAAATATCTAGAACTTCAACTTGCCAAGAAATATCTAGACATCTTTATCCAAAACCAAGTTGTGGCAAAATCCTAGCAATTTATTTGACTTGATTACCAAGGCAAAATGTGGACCATTGGATCATACTTGGAGCCCAAGTTTATGGAGGCTATAAATAGGTTATGTCATTTGTTGGCAAACCATCCCAAATCATCCCAAGACTTCCCACATCTAAAGTGACGTTGTGAGATAAAAATAGAGAGTGTTTTCTTCTTCTAAGAAAGCTTGTTGTTTCTTTGTAGAGAAAAGGTTGTAACTCCTATTTTTGTAATAATGTTCTTCTATCCTTGCCAGTGGTTTTTACCCTAATTTGTTTAGGGGTTTTCCATGTAAAATCATTGTGTCGTTCTTTCTCTTCTTCCTCTTTGTTATTATTTTGATTCTCAATCTCTTTTACCTACGACCCTGTTCTATTCGTGTAAACACTTATAACATTTGTCCCCCGATTAGTTATTTAATTAATTAACATTAAAATCATTTAAGACTAATGACCCTTTTTAATCAAATATCTAATTATAAAATTTGATTCTTTGTTATTATATCATAAGGTTAACTTAAAAGTTTGGTCTTTGAGTAAAAAATCATTTTTTTTAATTCAACTACATTTAAGATTTAGAATAAAATTAAAATTTAATACATATTATTTTAAAAGCTATAATTTACTTTATTTAATTTGATAAAATCTTTAAAATAATTTTTATTAATTGTATTTACGATATTATCTATGGAGTGTCATAAAATAACATACGCTAAAAATAGCTTTTTAATCATATAAACATTATATTATAATTTTCTTCAAACATTTAAACGAGATTTATAATGTAACCTTATATTAAAATTTTGGGATTTAACAAGATGCGATGATAAGCATGCAACTAGATATTTTGTTTGAGCCAATGATTAACTTATGCTTTTCCCCACTTAACAAAAGTTGAAATCTCCAAAATCTCTTGAATTGACAATGTGGGGTAGTGCTTATAATCCAACAAGTGTACTTAAATTTATTTTATATATTTTACAATTTTATTTGTCTCATAGTTCTTAAATGGCTTTTAAAGTATGTATGTATGTTTTTATTTTTCCAGTTCCTTCCTAGTTGACATTTATATTATATAATGTGTGTATAATATAAATGTTTTTATATTCAAATCGGTTTTTTATTTTTATTTTTATTTATTAATGTGTGTATATTATATATATATATATATATATATATATATATATATATATATATATATATATATATATAATATACACACATATACATGCATATATACAATAGAACCAGTCACGCTAGTTGAACCCGATCCAGTAGACTCCCTATTTAACTCATTTCCTTCGTCAGTTCTTTGATCGGGATATTATTACCTAGGTTCCAAAAGTTTGAAGTATGGAGCGTAGGTGGTAAGCATTTATATGGATACGGTGCTTTACCCGTAAACGCTTCTTTAGCTCTCGCAAGAATTGTATGGGAGTCGTCCTCGGAAAGACTTCTTGAATGACCGTACCAGAGAATTCTACCGTACTCCTTGCAACTATTGTGGTTTTTCCTACAAAGCCTACCTAAAGGTTCAAGTCGGATTGTAAGAAATTCCCTATATGTCTCCCTTCCTTTAAGCTACAAGCTTCTGAAAAAGATCAGATAGGAACTAGTTCACCTTTAACAACTATAAAAAAAGGCTTTCTTTGAGGGTGTAGGATTTAAATATCGACTTCCATTCCACTTTAAAGAAGTCTAGTCCTTATGTGCTAGGGCGCTCATCCGTTACGTCAAGTGCTTTTCCTTACCTTTTATGCTGGCGCACATGAGAAAGTTTGCTGAAGGGCTAATCCGATAAGGTACTTGTTGTTTAGGCCAGCCTTGGACAACGCGATGGTTGTTGCAGCTGTTAGAATGTGTCACTCCCAAAGCGATAAAGGGGCAAGTTATTCAAATCGGTTTTTTATTTTTATTTTTATTTTTTTTATAATTAGGATAAGTGAATTATTATGGATCCATCCCTTGAAGAAACTAGACATTATATAATTTTGCATCATCCGGCTCGAGCACAAATGAAACGAACCAACTAGATCCAGATAAAAAATCTAGATCTAATTATCCATATCCAAACATATATAAAATAAATGAATAATTCATTGTAAGAAAAAATGTCGCAGATTATATTTTCCGGAGTTGCAATTATCCATTACAAGGAATTTAGTTCTTATAGATAAATGCTAAATACCCAAGTAGTTTTACAAAGTTTATAATGTTCAAGTACTTTTTGGGTCGTCTTAGACCTTGCGATGTGGCTTTAGCATTGATATTTTTTACATCCAAGAGATTTACTTGTTACTAATATGCTTTTGTTCTTCTTAGATCTCTTGTTACTAATAGAATAACTGTTGAATGGAAGGGTTTTGTATTACTAATAAAACCAACCGCAATGGAAACAGCTTGAGCAAATCCCTTTCTCATCATTCAATTTCATCCGTCACTGGAAGAAGCCCAAGAAAAGGAAATACATAAAAAAATAAACCATTTCCCCTTCAAAAGAAACTGCTATTCAATTGTTCTTTCTTCGAAGTCATTTACAGCAACAGTGGAATATTCCTTTTTTGAACTCACTATAAAGGCTTCATTTCACCTTGGGAGGCTCTGAAAGTTCACATGTTACTTGTGTGTTCAGTGGTGTGTGGTGTTTTCTTTATTGTAGTAGTGTAGGTAATTTATAGTTATCTATAGTACAATGTACAAGCAAACAACTTTATTACTTTCCATATTAATGTAGTGTAGTGTACAAGCAAGCAACCTCAACGAGAGATGAAATAACTCACTCGAAACTCATTTTTGCATTTACAGAAAATGTTATATAGTATCAAACTCAAGGAATTCCTTTTAAAGGAAAGATGCATTCAAGCTCTTCACCCTTCTTTATTAATCGAGTAAACTCTTTAAAGCTGCTTTCGCTCCTGAAAGTCAATCCTAAAGAGCATATTCAATCTTTTCCTTCGTAAACTCAGTTGATTCCTTATTCCTGTCTCCCTATATATATATGCATATGTACATATACACATACATATACATACATATATACATATACATACATATATACATATACATATATGCATATACATTTTAATATATCAGTTTTATTTTATAAAAAAATTAAATTTTATTAGTTTGGTTCGATTTTTCTAAAACTCAATATAAAAATATCAAACAAAGGTATAATGATTTTTTTTGTTTGGTGGTAACCCAGTTCAACTCCAATTTATTGTGGAAAGAAATTGAAACCCAAAAGTCAATCAAACCGACTTATCTAAACCCAAAAATTGAATAAAAAAATAACATTAAAATTGGTGATGCCAAAATTTGGTCTTCGAGATAAATTGTGAATTTGTATTTTGTTGGGATGAATACCTGTAAAACAAGCAAGAGAAACTGGATATCGGTGGGGTGCGAGCCACGTAGCCTTGAAAAGGTGTAGGTAGGAGTCGTCTCTATGATTTAGAATAGCTTACCTTATTTACACTACTAATTGACTATTTATAAGCATATAGACCTTTTCGTGTGGCTTTAGAAATATGATTTGTGGGCTGAGCCCAATTTGGGTCTAACCCTTAGGTTTCATTTAGCTCGTGGGTAGGTCTTGACTACAAATTTCACCTATAACAATTGCCCCCACTCTTGAGTTTAGACAAGGTACTTCTTCTGAATTTCAAGAGTATAGGTTCATTAATCTAGGTTGTGTACCCATTACATTCATGTAACACCCCTCCCCATTTTTTGTCTTCCCTCGGCTCGGTGCTATCTTAAAGTGTCTCATGAGGGTACTAGCATGGGGTACGACCTACTGACGTGGCCTTGGAGCACATATGGAGGTGTTCCCATGAATATTTGGGAGGTAGACTCGGTATTATCCATGTCCATAGAACTTTGTTCAAGCTTAATGACGCTTGGATAATTACACTTAGCCTTATTCAACTTGTACTACTGGATAGCTCACATTTAGCCTTATTCAACTTGTACTACTGGATAGCTCATACATAGCCTTATCCAATTTTTTTGGAATAAAGACTATAAATCAATCGATCAATTATTTCTCTCTTGTGTTCTGGAATCTAGCTGTATAAAATTCCAAACCCGACCTTCACGATTTAGATTAAAGAACCTTGTTTAAAAAATAGTTAGTCCAAATTTTAGCTTGATTCGACGGTTGATTACCTCGAAAACGCTAAAATATAGAACTTGGACGAAATATTTTTCTTCACTATTTTTTTATCTCTTGTGTTCTTGAATCCAACTGTAGAAAACTCCAAACTCTATCTCACCGTTTAGATTGAAGACCATCGTGTCACAATCAGATTATCAAATTTTGACTTGATCTAATGGTTGTTTAATTTGGAAACACTGAAATACAGAACCTAGGCAAATTTTTTATTTTTATTTTTATTTTTAATCACTTCTGTTCTCGAATCTAGCTATAGAAAGGTCCAAACGCAATCTCTACTGTTTCGATTGAAGACCTTTATGTCACAAACAAGCTGTTCAAATTTTGGTTAGATCAAACGTTTGATTACCACGAAAACACTGAAATACAGAATTTGGGCTAAACCTTTTTCTTTTCTAACACGACCACCTTTGGGTTGTCGAGCCTGGTGCAATGGCTGGTTTCACTCCCTCTACGCCTGTATCGTGCACTATATTTGCGATAGTTTTTCGCATGACTATCCTCTTAGGAGCTATCTCCTTATCCGATTGAATTTATGGCAGGTGGTTACTATGACTCATACTCATCTTCAAAGGTGAAGTGGCATAAAAAATTATTGTAGTTTTTTTGGTATTGAATGAACTGGTCCCTACAAATGGCACCAACTGTTGATGCCAAAATTTGGTCTTCAATTTAAACGTTGTGGTGTGAGCCACGTAGCCTTGAAAAAGTGTAGGTAGGACTCGTCTCTAAGGTTTAGAATAACTTACCTTATTTACACTACTAACTGACTCTTTATAAGCATGTAGACCTTATCATGTGGCTTTAGGAACATGATTTGGGTTGGGCCGAGCTCAATTTGGCTCTAACCTCTAAGGTTTCATTGAGCTTGTGGGTAGGTCTTGACTACGAATTTCACCTATATAACAGAAATGAAAGTTGAGAACCGTAGTCTAAAATTGATCAAAAGCGAACTGACATCACTTTTAAGGCAGGATAATTTTTTTTTAATCATTTTATTTTCATCACTTGTCATTTCTCTAAATCATTTTAAAAGATTAACACATCTTTTTTGAGCAATTTAAGAATTTTATTTAGTTAGATTCTAAGAAATTTAGATGATGGCAAAGTGAGAATAGTTATGAATTGATATATCCGCTAAATCAAGAGGAGATTTGAATCACCCATCTTAAAATATTGTGAAACTAAAAAATAGACATTAGTTCTTTTGATAAAAGAAGTAGCTGATGGTATATCCTTTAAGACAAATGAGAGATTTGAGTTGTGAAAATATGAAAATTGTAGTAAATTTATTGTGACAACCTACCTACAAATCAATTTTTTTTTTATTGATTTTCTTAACATCTAAATGTTGTAGGGTCGGATAGGTTGTCCCATAAAAATAGTTTAAGTGTGTGTAAGCTAATTTGAACATTCACAAATTTTTAAAAATAAGTTAGTAAAATAAAATTGTAAAAAATATTGAGTATCGTAACATGTATCATTTCCTTTTTAAGTTAAGCGCTGAGTATCGAGTTATAAAAAAATGTCTAAATAAATGGTATACAAGATTTGAGAATGTTATGAGCTCGATCCTTAAATTTAAAATTTGAATTTAAGTTGTAAATATTAGATATAATTTTATATTTCTTAATGGTAAAAATATATATAGTTTCAACATTAGATTTAGAGATTTTTTTATAAATAAACCAAATAAAAAAAATATTTACAAATGTAGGCTCCTGAACAAATATTAGCAAAAAGAAATTTCATTAATAATATTATTAATTACCTTAATTATTCATTTACTACCATACCCTCCAATTTCTAATGTTAGAATTTCGAATTATTAACAAAATAGGAAAAAATCTCCAACTTCCATACCCACTATCCCTAAAATCGTGCCACCATTATTGCAATATTTGATTCAAAATAGAAACCAGTTTCTCTCCCCATTTCCAACTTTTCATTGTCTTTTTATTTCTCTGCAAAAAAAACTCTGGTTCAATAGCAACTACCAAAATACTTAGAACCTATGAGGTAAATATATAACCTATGTGCAATATTCAAATGGGTATACTTGCAGAACCTATGAGGTAAATAAATACAGTATTATACATAGGTATACAAAATACAATATAGAACTACATTTTAATATTTTGGAAGATGGATTTACAATGAATAGAGTATAAATACGGTATAAACACAATAAACAACCAATATGGTATCGTGAAATGAAAACAACCTTGAGTAAATAATAATACAATTTTCTCGTATTCATGTTATAGTGTAATGTCGTAATTAATTAAATGTATAATATACACAATACAAAACATACAACAACAACGAGATGTTTCGAAGATATAATCTGACATACAATATATATTGTTGGTTTAGAATTTACAGCATGAGAAACAAGGCATGAGTAGTGTTATTAGTAATAAATTATTGCAGTGTTGTTATGGATCAAATATTGTTTTGTTTGGTAGATTTACAAGAGAATAAACACGTACCAAACTATACCATATGAGACATTGTTAAAAGGTGAAGACAAACAATTGATGAAACACGAGGAGGAAAAAAAAAGGCAAAGAAAACTGGTAGAAATGACAGCATAGTGTGGATGATAAACACTGTGTGACGCGAAAATGGCTAGAATATACTAAAACACAGCGACAAGTTAATAGAACGAACATAAATAAAAACACTACGTTAGCAAAAAAGTGGACATAACACATTGAAAAACAGAGCTGGGTGTGTTTAAATTTTGTCGGTCAAATTGTACGGATGAGAAGACGATATAAAAAAGGAGGGAGAGAAAATAGATCTAGAAAATAGAGGGGAGGGAAGATTGTGATATTAGTTAAAGTAGGCTATTTTTAGATGGAAATTTTTAATTAAGAAAAATCTAATTACGCCATTAAAAATCAATCAATTGATGTAAGTGAGGGCAAAATGGGATTATGAAAAATTAATTTAGCTGGAATTTCAAAAGCAAAATTAGATATGCAAAAAGATTATTTGGTTGTTTAGATTTGTAATTATTTATGGTAAAAGATATATTCAATACAATTTCCCTTAAATTTAATATACCTTGATGAGAAAATATATATTAATGGTTTCATTATTTAATTTTGAAATGAATAAATAGTTCTTCATTCAAATTAGTAAAAATAAAAAATAAAAAACCATAATTATTAGTTTTTAAGTTTAAAAATAGGTAAAAGTAGGAATTCAAACATTTGACATTTATGCCAAGGTTACTGTTCAATAAGAGATTTCCACTAAGAAGTAGAAATGCAACACGTGCAAATGAATTTGTGTATATATATATATATATATAAATTTGTATGACTGTGTGATACAATTTCTAATTGATTCTACTTTTTTCTCTCACAAATATAAATGTTTGGAGTATTTTGCCACTTGTTCTCGAAAGTAGATTTGTTTTTAGGGTTTCACAACTTGTTCTTCAATGTAGATTTGTTCAGGGCTTAACTTGTCTCTCAGAACTTACAACTTGTTCTTGAAGGCAGATTTATCTCAAGGGTTTCACGAATTGTTCTTAAATGTGAATTTGTCTCAATGGCTTTATGGTGGGCGAATTCGTGATGCGAATACAACTAAATATAATTATGGAAAATGGTACTAAATGTCTAAAATTAGGAAGTATCTTAAGCTAATGTCTACACATTTTTCGTGTTTAAATTGATGTCTAAACTCATATTCATGGGAGTGAGATAACTTATTCCTCCCCATAATATCCTTATTACCTACTTTTTCGTACAAATGTGAAAAATTAAAAAAAAAACCAATTAAAAAAAGGAACATACACTATGTTCCTATGAATCAAGGGGAAAACAACTTTTAAGTGTTTTTAAAATGACTTTAAAAAAATAGTAAATTGGTTCAACCAATTATCCCATGGATTTAGGGATAATCAACCACTATGTTTAACAACCACCTCACACATGATCAGTTTCATTTTCTTCTCTACTTCTCAATTTCACATGATCCAAAGCTCGATGTCAATGGAAAAAACTCAAATTACAGGTGCACAGTATCTCAACTTTTTCCATCCATCGATGCTCGACTCGAACTCAATGAGAGTTCCAAAATTTCCAGTCTATGCTTTTACAAAATGGTGTTTGTCAGAAGTAATGTCATTGATATAACCAAAGATAGGGATGTTCGGTAAATGTTCAATGGTGTTGGCAGTTGCGTCATAGCTGAAATCACAACGACGCATACAGATATGTACAACACAGACACATTGTTAGGGTCAGGTGTGACGAAGTAGTAGGTCCAGTGATTCCGAACAAAGACGACTTAAATGAAGTACTTTGTTAGTTAGCAGCATAAGTAGTTTAAAACCATAAAGTCTAATAAAGCACAATTTACTACAATATGCATCCACGAGACTTGTAACTGGTATGTTCATGCGTCTATCTATAGGGGTAGCAACCTTTGGGTGGTAAGGAAGTTCACATACTCCCAACATGCCCCATTGATGTTGTTCAGGATGACCATAAGTAGGTCACTCCCATAATAGTGTGTGGATACGCAGAATCTGCATTTCAGGTTAACAACAAGGTAAATGCACATCGGCTGATGTGATTGAGTATGAACAGTCATATATAAATCCAGGTGTAGTCTCTGATCCCAATTTGCTACAGATATTATCCTGCGTAGTCGTACGGACAGTTACGCACAACCAAAGGATGCAATTGACTCAGGTGAGTTTTTCTCTTATTAAATACATGCAGCGACCAATAGATTTTTGGTGGGGGTTTCGAATGTTATGTACGTTTATATACAGTAAACAAATTTAATATTGGTTAAAAAATCAAATTTAAAGGTATATTTCATCCTTATTTTAATTTTTTTTTGTTAAAACCAAATTTAGGATTTTTGTTTAGATTTGGTGAAATTTTGCTAAGAAATATTTCATATTAAATATGAATAGATTTTTGTTTAGATTTGGTGAAATTCGGTTGAGGATTTTTGTTTAGATTTGGTGAAATTTTGTTTGAATGGTTGTTACAAAAAATCAATATTTGGAATAATACGTAAAAAAAAGAAATGGATTTAAATTTCATGGATATAACTGTCCATTTTACATTTAGTTCTTTAAATGTTATTTTTTAAATTAAAGAGTAGATATTTATTTAAAGTCTAAAAAAGTGTAGACATTTCCTTGAAATAGTTTCTAATTTTAGATATTTACTTAGTTTTTCCTGTAATGATTTCTAAGCTTAACCTATTGCTAAGTGTCGGCTTGAAATCACTATGCAAGTATACATAGTCAGGAATACAGCAAGTAAAAAGAATTTTAATTTATCGTTCTCCACAGGGACTGATGTCTAGAACTACTATCATTAACTAGAGAGTCGTGCAAAAAATGAAATGAGAATAATGTTGGTGAATATTGGGTTTTTATGTTAAAAGATAAAATTCGAAATATGCAATATGAAATGCAGTTTAGCGTAAGTAAAGACTACAGATGCAAAAGATGCTAACATGTGTTAGTGACTATTAGATTTCTTGCTTCCCTATTCTAATAAGTACTTTCACACTTACTGATTTATGGCAAACCTAACTTCTGTTGCCATTATTCATACTTTACTCAGGGCAACACAAGCAATAATAAGGTTATTCCTAACTCTTTTAACAATGCGAGAAACCTCGCATCAAACCTATCGTAGCACCCAAGATCTCCCAACAGTTCCGTCTCTCGAGTTCACTAAAGGTTAACATCGGTGGGTAGCAAGTCGACGTATGCATAGAATATAATTTCAGTAGTATAAAATCTAACAACCTACACATTTAACATGATTTCTACATATGAAGTTTTACCACTTCTCTTATCTAATGCAATATAGAAATGCACAACAACATATCATAGAAAACCATAAATTTCATCATTAAAGTTGACGAAGTTCAAAAATCTACTCATACCTAAGAAAAACAAATACAATAGGAATGAGTGCGATTGCGAAGATGTGCAGACTCGTCATCGGCTTCTACAAACATCACCAGTAGCTTTTTGCATGGATTGGCTTCTGGCCAACCAACCAGCTCCCCGATTGCAGCCTCTTACTTTCTACATATAAAGATGATTTTCTTGGCTAGCAAGTTTAGGCGAGTTGGAAAATCTTCATGAATACTAGAATCTTCTAATTGTTGCTGGAATTTCTTGATTGATACCAACTTAATTTCTTAATTGGTTTCTCGTTTCTTTCCTTGTTGGCATGATTCTTCGAACGTGACTGTCTTATAAATGCGTTATGTTGCCTTTTCTTTTCGCCGTTCGCATTGGTTTTTCTTTCCAGCGTGAGAGCTCTATATTTCTTGAGTTGTAGCAAATTTTAGCACAATTTATTCAATATTAATGCTTTAATTGCGAAGCTATGCCTTTTATGCTGATTAATGGATGCGTGCGAATTCTAGCAGTTTTTATTCGCAATTGACTCATTATAACTCAACTATTTCTCTTGAACCTTAGAAAAATGTAGAATAAAGTAGCCTAAAATGTGCTCTATTTGATCGCTATCACTTTATACTTGTTCTTGAAAGCTTTGCTGCTTATTTTCAATATTGACTTTGTTGTTCGTTGGATTTATTCATGGCTTGTTGAACATTGAATCAGCCATTTGGCTTATTATCTTTGAATCGACCCTGATCTTGTTGATATGTGGATCAATCTTAAGCTTGTTGATCTTTGGGTTAGCCTCTAACTTGTTTCTCTGCTTTGATGATCGACCTCTTGCTTATTAATTTTCTTGGATGATCGAATCTCAGGCTAATGATTTTTGGATGGCCCTTAGACTATTGGTATGTAGATCGACTAATAGCTTGTTAATCATTGGATCGACCTCTAGCTTGTTGATCTTTGGGTCATACTTTGGTTTGTTGATCTTTGGATTGACCTTTGACTTGATCTCCTTGAATGATTGATCTATGGCTTACCGATTTAAATGTACTTAGATGATCGAACTTTGAATTGTTTATCTACTTAGATGATCGACTTTGAGTTGTTGATTTTCTATAAGTTCTTAGGTTGTTGACCTACATTGAGTAAACTCGTTGACTTGTTGATGAGTCTTTAATCGTTGGTCTATTTTGATGATTAGCTTATGACTTGTTGATTTTTGGACCGATCTCTAGCTTGTTGTTCTTTATGGATGATGTGGACTTTTATATGGGAGCTTGAAGTTGGTTATTAGATGGATGGAAATTTAATTTTTAATTTATAGATAGTGAAGAGACGATCAATTTCTTGATACATTTGTCATTGAGTCTTTAGAATTCTGAATTTTGTTTGATGAATTTTTTAAACTCTCTAACTGAACTTGAGACTTCTAGACTTGATCTCTTGAATGCTCTAAATTCTCTAGTTTGGTGTTCTTAATTCTCTTGTTTGATACTCTAAAATCTTTGAGTTTTCAATATCTTTTTTTTGTCAATTCCTTTCTGGTCTTCATTGTCAATGTGTGTTCGTCCCGTAGTCCTTGGTAAATGAGAGTAAGCTCTTTATTTATAGAGTATTCGTGGAATTTTGGACTTTGGGCTTCACAACACTGTGTCTGAGCATTAGGCTTAGGCCTTTGAACTTACTATATGAACTTGAGGCTAGTTTAATTTGACTCAAATTTTAGATAAACTAATTTTTTTGTCCAATTAATATTGGAGAAATATTAATTTGAAAGTGACCCAAAATTAAATTAATTTCATCACTAATCTTGTAAATAAGACATGTTAATTTTTAATTGGCTAAGTTTTTTTAGTCAACACACTCTCATTTATTAGTTAAATTAAAATGAAGAGTTATCATACTATTTAGAACAAGAGTATTAGTAATAAATGTTACCTTTTGGAAACTTATTAAAAAAATTTCTAATCTTATTTAGACTTTAAATCAATGTCTAAATTGGAAATCTCGGAAGAGAGATAATTAAAATATCTCCAAAATGCCTTAAATTTAATTTTATTAATTAATATAACAAAGTAATTATATTATTGTTTCAATAGGTCAATTCCTTCCTCCTTAAATCAATGAGAAAATAACTCTCTCTAACCAACTTCTATATATATATTTTTCTAAACATTTACTTGAATTTAAAATTTAAAATATCTTTTTATCAAATGAATAACTCTCTTTAATTAACTTCCTTATTATTTTTTTAATTTAATCCTAAAATTAAATTTCAAATCAAAATATCTTATCAAACTATATAAAATTTTAAATCCAAAATATCTAACATTTTTATCATTTGATTTATCAAATAATTATACAAAGAGATATGAAATCAAATTATATCACCTTCAACCATTCAACGACATTATCATTGCATAGTCTTATATTATTCAAAGGCACGTTTAATACATTGTTACCGGTAAATATTTAAAATCAAAATGCATTCAATGTGCACAATAAAGACATGTACATCCAATACATACTATAGACACATTAAGTTCGAATAAAGTTAGATACAAATACATCCACTTATGACACCTATAATCCAACAAGTAAATTTATATTGTCGCAACGTCATCGCGACGCGGAGTGGCCGACGTCCGTCTCTAAGGGTCTCTTTCGAGCCGAGAGGTTTGGAGTCGCCACCAATCATGTAGCGGGTGTGATTGGTCACCCATAAAAATAAAAAATGAAAAAAAAATGGTCTACAAAATCAGATTTAAAGTTCGGGAGTCGATTGAGTGTAGGGAAAGTGTTAGCACCCCTACAACACTCGTTTTAGAAAAACGGTTACCACATTTAATTTTAAAATCATCCTATTATTTTAAAAAAGAAAATATTTTTGTACTTTTTTTTAATGTCCCAAATGATATTAATTCATGTTTAACGAATAAATATGAGTGGCTCTATGCCATTAGGAAAATTATTGGAATTTATTTTGAATTTCAAAATAAATTCCTTACTCAAGAACATTAGAAAACAAATATTAACTAATGATCCATCATCGAATTACTTTTGACAAATTTCATGTATTTCTTAGAATATTATTCAAGAAAGAAACACTACTAAATTCCCTGAAAAATGTTTATTTTAAAACGAGAATAAGTTTAGGAGAATTTCATGTATTTTTGGAGTTTGAAAGAAACCCAAAAAGAAACACTACTTTTACTCCAACTTAAAACAAATTAAAAAAAAAAATTGATTGAGGATTTAAAAAGAAGGGTTCTTATTTCAGAAATTCGTTTTTAATACAATTTCAAAAAGACATTGAAAATTGGAGGGTTCTTATTTTAGAAATCCAATTTTGAAAACGGTAAATTGAGAAAATTAGAGGGTTCTTATTTCAGAATTCCAATTTTGAAAATGTCAACTTGCGAAAAATTGGAGGGTTCTTATTTCAGAAATCCAATTTTGAAAACGATAAATTGAGAAAACTGGAGAGTTTTTATTTCATAAATCCAATTTTGAAAATGAAAACATGAGAAAAAAAAAAAATTGGAGGGTTCTTATTTCAGAAATCCAATTTTGAAAATAACAACTTGAGAAAAAATGGAGGGTTCTTATTTCAAAAATCCAATTTTGCAATGGTAAATTGAAAAATACATTGGAGGGTTCTTATTTTAGAAATCCAATTTGAAAACGATAAATTGAAGACAATTGGAGGGTTCTTATTTCAGAAATCCAACTTTGAAAACAAAGTTTAGAAAAATTAGAGGGTTTTTATTTTAGAAATCCAATTTTAAAATATTAAATTGAAAGAAAACATTGGAGGGTTCTTATTTTAGAAATTCAATTTGAAAACGATAAATTGAAAACAGTTGGAGGGTTCTTATTTCAGAAATCCAACTTGAAAACGATAAATTGAAAACAGTTGGAGGGTTCTTATTTCAGAAATCCAACTTGAAAACGATAAATTGAAAACAGTTTGAGAGTTCTTATTTCAGAAATCCAACTTTGAAAACAATCAACTTGAAAAAATAAATAAGCAAAAATGGGGGATTCTTATTTCAGAAATCCAATTTTAAAAACGGTAGAGTGCAAAAATTGAAGGGTTCTTATTTTAGAAATTAAATTTTGAAAAACAGTAAAATGAGAAATTGGGAAAAATTGGAGGGTTCTTATTTCAGAAATCCAATTTTTAAAAAACCGTAAAATGAGAAATTGAGAAAAATTGTAGGGTTTTTATTTCAGAAATCCAAATTTAAAATTTATGAAAAGGGTAATGAAGCCAGATAAAAGTTGGCTAATTTAATTCTAAAGTCAATTTCTAGGTAGAGGTGTTCTCTACAGATACTTAAAAACCCCGGCCTAGACAGAATTGTCAAAAGAACTATATTTGACCAATTTTATTAAGACTAATTGACTGATTTGAAAACATGGAATTGAATTTTCCATAAAAACAAGAGAAAAAGAAGAGAAAAAAAAATTGTTATCTTAAAAAAAGAATGTCAATTACCCTCTTACTTAGATGACTGGTTGAATTATTAAAATTTTCAAAGTGGCGTTTGACAATCAAGCAATTGATATTAACAAACTGATATAGACAAATCATATATTAAATAACATAGTATGAATCAAAATCCAAATAGACAACATCAACTCAATAAACATATAACTACAACCGAACTGACAATATTATAGCAATATGTTAAGTCAAATTTCAAGATTAAACTAACATGTTACATTATAGTAAATTTCATAATTAAACCACATGTCATGAGAAAGCATATTAAAATAACTGGCATTAGATTATGTAGCCTGAATATTCATAATAATTCATCATATTTCCAATTCCAATTGCACTTTAAAAGTAAATTGAAGTAATTTCATTGTACTTTAAAATTGCAATAAATAAATAATGAATACTTCATCAAATCATAATTTAATCACAATTTTAGGGAAAAAATGTATGCATAATCCTGATTCAAGCAAAATTATAATCCTACATCACACTTAAATAACAATTTAAAATTTTCCTTAACTTAATATCTAAAAAAATGATGGGATGCTACATAAAAAGATAGAAATATATATATATATATATATATATATATATATATATATATATATATATATATATATATATATACACTTATTCTACTGAGAGAACAAGGGAAAATGCAAATCTAAAATTCACACCTTACTTACTCTGAAACGAGAAAGTTGAATTGTTGGGATTGTTGGGATCCCGATACTTGCGTGTTCTGAGGTGTGGCCAAATCCTTTTCCTTTTGAGTTCTCAATTTTAAACTCCTTTCTTTTTCTCTCTTTAATTTTTTCACTCTTCCCAGTATTCTTTCTTCCTATCCTAAATGATGTGTTTTTTCCTCATATTTATACTAAAAAATGAGCTAATGTCAGTAATTTAAATGTAGGAATGTTGGAGTGTGGGGGAGAGATTTTAGGATGGTGGACTTGTGGGTATGGGTAAGAGAAAAAATAGGGGAATGACTTGACTATGTATGAGAAGGTTGTAAGATTTTTTTTTCTTTCTTTATTTTAGATAATTTTAAAATTAAACAAAAAACCAAAAAGATATTTTCAATTTAATTTATTTTAAAATAGGGAAAAGGGAAAAAGGAAAAGGAAAATAAAAATAAAAATAAAAATAAAATACTAAAATATGGTATCTACAGTTTGCTCCCTTTGTTATTTTTTTAAAAAAAGAACAAATGAAAAGATAAAGTATTTTGGAATTTTATTTTTATTTTTTTAAAAAAAGATTAGCGGAATAAGAATACATGAAATGAAAATGCATGACATATGAATACAAGTGAAAATATATATTTTTAAATAATAAAAAAAATAAAATAATCAAGAATAGCTTGATCTTTGTGTATTGCTTCTTTTTTCATGAGCTGTCAAATCGATTTAAAGCAGTTCGACCAATTAACCCTCTCAAAATATTGTTTTATTCCAGCTACCATTGCTTTCCCTAGTCGGAGACAGTTTTCTTTGCCCAGTTGAGGGCACGATGCTTTGCCCGTAGTAAAATATTTCTTCATTTGGACTTATCAAGAATGTTTATGCCCTAATGAGAAAAGAAACATTGTCTTTATTTGACGTTCTTTCTCGAAAGTGAATACTTCATGGTTAAATTCATTTTAACCCTCAAACATTTGTAACTACTTTAAATAAAGTGTATTGAACCAACATCATAGCTATAGAAATCGTAATTATGCAAAATTTATCTAATAATCATAATGATAATAAAGCAAATATGTTGTCCAAGCAATGCATATGAATTTTATTGGTAAGAATCGTATTGCAATGAATAGTCAACAACTAAGGCTTTGAGGTTGTGCCGAAATAAAGAGAGAAAAAGAAGAATGAAATAGAAAAAGAAAAAGAAGAGAAAAAAAAACAATAAAGATTTAGATAACATCTTAAACAAACACTGAAATTGAAATGTAGGCTTTGCCTCATACTTATTGATTTTCCTGCAACTTTGTCTAATCTTTCGAAGAAAAATAGATGAGAAACTCATGCATAATATTTTCTGGCATAATATGAATTGATGGGATTTGATTATTCCTGACCATCCATATTAGTCAGCACTAAAGCTCTTCCAGAAAAGGCTTTCTTAACCACATATGGTCCTTCATAATTTGGTGTCCATTTACCTCTGTGATCTTTTTGAGGAGGAAGGATTCTTTTAAGCACAAGATCCCCTTCCCTAAACATTCTGGGGGCGAACTTTCTTGTCATAGGCTTTCATCATCCTCCTTTGATAAAGTTGTCCTTTGCTCAGTGCTGTCATCCTTTTTTCCTCTATGAAATTAAGTTGCTCATATCGTCGTTGTACCCATTCAACTTCTTCTAGTTTAGCTTCCATCAGAACCTTTAATGAAGGGATCTCTACTTCGATTGGGAAGACAACTTCCATACCATATACCAGAGAGAAAGGTGTTGCTCCAGTTGAAGTGCGAACGGATGTATGATAGCCATGTAGAGCAAATGGAAGCATCTCATGCCAGTCTCGATATGTTACTGACATTTTTTCGATAATTCTCTTTAGATTTTTGTTAGTTGCCTCGACTGCACCATTCATTTTTGGCCTATAGGGAGTTGAGTTCAAATGCTTGATTTTATATTGCTCACACAACTCATTCATCATCCTATTGTTCAAATTTCTTGCATTGTCAGAAATAATTTTCTCTGGAAGACCGTATCGACAAATAATCTCCTTTTTTTTATAAATTTTATCACAACTCCTTTTGTCACTTCACGATAGGAGGCTGCTTCAACCCATTTGGTAAAATAATCTATAGCTACCAAGATGAATCGAAGTCCATTTGAAGCTTTAGGATCTATAGGGCCTATAACATCCATTCCCCACATGGATAAAGGCCAAGGAGCTGTTAAAACATGTAATTCTGATGAGGGAACATGAACTTTATCTGCATAGATTTGACATTTATGACATTGTCTTGCATACTTAATACAATCTGTTTCCATGGTCAACCAGTAATATCCGACCCGCGAGATTTGTCTAGACATCAAACGTCCATTTGTGTGCATTCCACAAATTCCTTCGTGAATTCTTTCATAATATGATTAGCCTCGATGACATCTACTCATTTTAAGAGAACCATGTCGTGGTTTCTTCTATATAGTGTGTCTTCGTTTAGAAAAAATTTCATTGCTAATCGTCTGAGGGTACGTTTGTCATTCATGGATGCATTAAAGGGATATTCTCCACTTTTTAGATATTTCTTGATATCTTGAAACCATGGTTGACCCTCTGATTCTTCCTCAATATTCATACAAGCGGCTGGGGAGTTTCGTTTCTCAATTTTAATTGGATTCACCTCTTCGTTTAAATCAATGTTAAACATAACTGCTAGAGTGGCTAGAGCATCTGCTATTTGATTATTCTCTCGTGGTAAATAGTCAAAAGTAATATGATCAAAATTTTGAGATAAACCTGTTATGAGTTGTTTATAAGGCAACAACTTTGAATCCCTAGTCTCTCATTCTTCTCTTAGCCGATGAATTACCAACATAGAGTCTCCCAAAAATTTAAGTTTTCTGATTTTCATACTGACTGCAGCTTCAATCCCCATTGAACATGCCTCTTACTCAGCCATGTTATGGGTACAATCAAAACATTGTTTGGCAGTTAGGGGAAACAATTCCTTTTTTTGGGAGATTAGAATTGCGCATATTCCATGCCCAAACTCATTTGAGGCTCCATCGAAGAACATGGTCCACGCTTCCTCGTCTCGCCCTTCTATCTCAGTAGATATGCTGAATATATGCTCATCTGGGAATTCAAAATTCATCGGTTCATAATTGTCTATGGATTGTTGCGCTAAATAATCAGCCAATGCACTTCCTTTTATTGATTTTTTAGTAACATACATGATATCGTACTCTGATAGAAGAACTTGCCACCTTGCAATACGTCTTGTCAAAGATGGTTTTTGAAAGACGTATTTGATTGGATCCATTTTCGACATCAACCATGTTGTATGATAGAACATATACTGTCTTAAACGACGTGCAACCCAAGCTAAATCACAACAAGTCTTTTCCAGTGGAGAGTAATTGGTCTCACAACTGGTAAATTTCTTGCTAAGATAATATATTGCCGGCTCCTTTTTTCCAGAATCGTCGTGTTGCCCCAGGACGCAGCCTATTGCCTTATCATTCACTATTAGGTACAGAATGAGAGGACGTCCTAAAATTAATTGGTGGTACGAGGATCAGTGGGCTCTTTAAGTATTGCTTGATTTTATCAAATGCGACTTGACAATCTTCATTCCAAATTCCATCATTGTTCTTGCAGAGCAATTTAAATATAAGTTCGCACGTCATTGTCAATTGTGATATAAACCTTGCATTATAGTTTATTCGACCCAAGAATCCTCTGACTTCTTTTTGAGTTCGTGGAGGTGGCATTTCTAGAATTGCCTTAACTTTGTCTGGATCCACTTTGATGCCTTCCTGACTAACCACGAATCCGAGCAGCTTCCCTGATGTCACCCCGAATATGCATTTGTTTGGGTTGAGCTTCAATTTGAATTTCCTCAATCTATCAAACAACTTGCGAAGAACTGATGGATGTTCCTCTTCAACCTTTGACTTGGCAATCATGTCATCTACATAGACTTCAATTTCTTTGTGCATTAAGTCGTGGAAGAGGGTGACCATGGCACGTTGATAGGTTGCACCAGCATTCTTTAGACCAAATGGCATAACTTTATAACAGAACGTTCCCCACAATGTGATGAAAGTGGTATTTTCCCTATCTTCGGGTGACACTTTGATTTTATTATAGCTTGAGAACCCATCCATGAAAGAAAATGTAGAAAAACTAGATGTATTATCTACAAGTACATCAATATGTGGTAGCGGAAAATTATCTTTAGGACTAGCTCAGTTCAAATTTCTATAGTCCACGCACATTCTGACTTGACCATTCTTTTTTGGCACAGAGACAATATTGGCTACACAACTTGGATAATTTGATACTGTTAGGAATCCTATATCAATTTGCTTTTGAACCTCGTCTTTTATACTGATTAACGTATCTGGCTTCATTTTGAGTAACGTTTGTGTCATTGGTTTGTAATCACACTTAAGTGGTAAATGATGAACGACAATGTCTGTATCAAGTCCTGGCATATCTTGATAAGACCAAGCGAAAACATCATTGTACTCTAAAAGCAAATAAATTAACTTTTGACGAGTTTCAACTAATATGGTACTGCCAATTCTGACTTCTTTGATCTCTGCGTCTGAGCCCAAATTAATTTTCTCTGTTCGCTCTTCATGATGACCCAATATTTGCTCATCTTGTTCAATCATTCTTAGTAACTCAGGTGAGGGCTCTGAATCTTTCTCTTCCTCCTCCTCATCCACGTTCTCATTGAACTCGACATTGTATATAGGAGTTTCAAGTTCGCATTGGGAATTACTTCCGTATTCTACCTCAGTATTGCTATTTAAGACGTCAAGTTGATTTGGAGAGAGAGGGAAGAAAAAGAAGAAAGTAAAATAAAGTGAGTGAGTGAACGCTTTATCAAAGAGAGGAAAATATATGTACATTGCAATGTGAAAAGAAAATTTCATTAATAGGAAAGCCTTAGATTGAATTCATGACGAATGAATTTGGGAAAGAAAAGTAAAAATAATAATAAAATAAATAAATAAGTAAAGAAATTGTCTTAAATGAGCAAAACTTAGACTAACATAAAACTTAAATTATCACGGCCGCAATTGCAAAATCTCCACAACCTTCTGAATGAGTCGTTTCAATATTTTTGAAAGAGTGATAAAGAGGTGGAATAATTTTTCCTTGGCATTTTGGGTCTCGATTTTCGAATCTTGCTAACTATTTTTCTTTTCCTTTTCTCTTCGCTCTGACCATATCTGCTTTGCTCGGTTTGTATCTAAGTCCAAATCCTTCCATATTGTTTCTTAGACTCAGAATTTTGTCTAAATAACTATCACCTTCCTTGATAAATGTATTGGAAAATTGTTTAGATTCTCCATGTAAGGTCGTGGCACTTACAATCTCAAAAGTCTGAAAAGATGACTCAAAAGTTCCCTCTACAGCTTCAACATAAGGCATTGATGGCTGTCTGGACACCAAAATGTCTTCTTGGCTAGATACAATTACTAAACTGTTACCAATCACGAATTTAAGCTTTTGGTGTAGCGATGATGGTACAACTCCAGCTGAATGTATCCAAGGTCGTCCAAGTAGAAAACTATAGGCAGAATTAATATCCATGACTTGAAAAACTACTTCAAATGTGCAAGGACCTACTTGTATTGGAATTTTTATATCTCCAATAACTTGACTACGTGCTCCATCAAAAGCTCTCACTATTACTGCACTAGGCTTCATATGAGATATATCAATGGGTAATTGGTCTAATGTGGACTTTGGCATTATGTTTAAAGAGGACCCGTTGTCAACCAAAACTTTTGCTACCATAAAGTCCTTGCACTTGACTGAAATATGAAGTGTTTTTGTATGTCCCATACCTTCAAGAGGTATTTCATCATCAGTGAACGTTATAGAATTACATGCAGTTATATTTCCAACAATATTGTCCACGCCTTCTAATGTGATGTCTTTAGAAACATATGATTGATTCAACTCTTCTAATATCATATTTCGGTGTGCTTCTGAAGATAACAATAGAGATAATATTGAAATTTTTTCCGGTGTTTGAGCTAATTGATCAACAATCTTATACTCGCTCTACTTAACCAATCTAAGAAATTCCTGAGCATCTTCTTCACATATCGACGAACTAGTCTTGGCATGATCTTTCAACTTCTTGAGTTTTTTGTCATTAAGAATACTATTTTCACCTTCAAGCTTATGTTCTTTCCCTTTATTTTCAACTTGTTTCACCAATTGATCAGGTGTGTAACATCTCCCACTTCATGTCAAACTTCCTACTCCAGTAATGTTGTCAATTGGAAGTGATGGTGTTTCTGTTTTAATGGACACCTTGTACTCATAACTCCATGGTACTGCTTTCAAACTTTTATATTCAAAAGGGCGACCCCTTAACATTCTGCTTTGGGCTTTTTTTGGGGATATTGTTAAGTATAGCAGGCTTCTCGTGGTACAATTGTTAAAGGTTTCGGCTGCATAAATGGATTCAAGCTCTTTTCAGACAACGAATGCTTCATCATGGGAGTCATGACATCCTTAACATTCTGCTTATTGTCGTTGCTCGGACAATCTATTGCGTTCACTTGATGATTCGGCAAGGGATTATTATTGACATTTGGCGAACTTCCCCTTTTAAAGCTTAACCATCCCGACTTAATAAGCTCTTGAACTTTATACTTCAAAGCAGTGCAATTTTCAGTTGAATGTCCTATGGACCCTGCATGATCACCACAGCGAGAATTCGGGTCATACCACCATGGATATGGCTGTTGAATTGGTGGCATAGGTTTGGGCCTCAATTGATGATTCTGTATTAATTGAGGCAGAAGTGCAGTATACGTCATGGGGATCGGATTGAACTGAGGTTTATTTGTTGTTCTATTTCCTTGAGATTTAGGAACAATGGTGTGATGCTGTTTTTTAGCCTGAAAACCTTGATTCGTCTGAGGTCTTGGACCTTGATTCATGTAAGGAGCATACTGCATAGATGCATTATTCACCTGAAATGGATAAACCCATATGAAGATGGATAATAACCCAAGGGTTGTTGCGGTGCCCATTGTTGAGATCGTTGAGATGACCCATCTACTCTTCCTCCCTTTGTACCTCTTCTTCCTTCTTTTTTGAAAAAGCTCCCTTTTTTGTTGTCGATGACTCTTGAGCTTGAACAATTCTACCATGTTTGATCCCATACTCGATTCTTTCCCCGATTGTCATGATATCAGAGACATTAGTTGAAGCACTCCCTATCATGTGATCATAAAATGAAGACTTAAGGGTACTTATGAACATAACAGATAGTTCTTTATCAGTTAATGGAGGGTGAACCTGAGCAGCCATGTCCCTCCATCTTTGTGCATATTCCTTAAAACCCTCAGTGCTCTTCTTTTCCATCCTCTATAGATCTAGCCGATCAGGGGCCATATCTATATTATGGTTGTACTGCTTGAGAAAAGAGTCTGCTAGATTTCTCCATGTACAAACGTGAACAACATCTAAGTGCATATACTAATGGGAAGCTGGGCCCGATAAGCTATCTTGGAAGCAATGTATGAGCAACTTATCATTGCTGGCATATGCTGCCATCTTTCTGCAGTACATTATAATGTGACTCTTGGGGCATGACGTTCCATCATACTTTTCGAACTCTGGCACTTTAAATTTTGTTGGCAGGACAACATCGGGTACTAGACAGAGTTGTGTAGCATCGATGTTTCCAAATACATCAGTGCCTTCGACTGCTCTCAACCTTTCTTCCAACACCTCTAACTTTCCATTGGATGAAGCCTTTTCACCCTCAATTAACTCATCTTTTACCATTGGGACATTAAGATCAGAAACATTAATAGTTACCCGTGATGGTCCATCTTTAGGATTTGGGACCCTCGCTTGGTCATTCGTGGGGGCATGCTCCGCTCTATTGGGAAATGGAAAGTGTGTCTGTTCGGGTGGAACATTGAAAATGGGACTATATGCCGAATACTGCGGCAAATAATTATCTGCTATCTGACGAGGTTGATGGTTGAGACCCATATTATCATCCACTGGCTTGCTAGACTGTTCAGTATCTGCTACCATTTTCCCCCTTTCCAAAATGGTAAGGATAACACTCATATTTTCTTTCAGTTCTTCTATATCCTTCCTCCATTTCTCTATTTAAAGACCTCTTCCATGATTCTTTTTCTGTATCTCGTGACGTAAGTGCGTCGTACACGCGTGATCGAGCTATTTTATGATTATTCTGTTTTTATTTTTTTAAAAAAAGTTTTAGAATTATATGAACAAAAAAACATAAAATAAATGAAATTTTATTGCTTTGTTAAAACAAAAGTACGTTATAACATGAGAATGAATAAAAGATGGAAAAACGAAACAATGCTTAAAGAAAATTTCCAAAGTATCCCAAGTCTCTACGAATTTTCCCCAAGAATTCATACAACTCATCAACATTTGAGACCATGGGTGAAGTACTGTCACGAAGATCTTTGGCCCAAGATGCAAAGCCTCGAGCTTGTCTAGCCCTTACTCGTACAGTGCCTAAACTCTCATTTACTTTGTTCAAAGTCCCCTGCAAATCAATCTTCACATGATCATAATCTCTTTTCAATGTCAAACATTCCTTTTTCAATTGATCATAATTATATGACAACTGTTCATTGGCTCTTTGATATCCCTCAAGCTGATGTTCGATTGATCTTGCGTAATTTTCCTGAATCGTATGCTCTTCTTGCTACCCTATCATTTTTGCCTGAATTTCGTCTAGAGCTTGACGCAATGAAGCATTGACTTCTTCAAATTCAGTGAGTTGTATCCTTTGCTCAACTATAATTTTGTCCATTTCAATAAAGAGCCTTGAAGATTCTTTCTCCTGATTTTGAATTCTTTCTAGCAACCTTGCATTTTGAGTTTTCAAGGTGTGATTTTCTTTAAGCAGACGTATATTCTCGTTTTCCATTGATTCATAATCCCTTTCCTCTATTGAACCTTTCTTTTTTCCTTTTTCTTGAGACTTTTTGTTGGCTTGAGAGGTCTTTTCTTTCGCTTGGTTGAGCTCGTTCTGCAACTCTTCAAAGATTTTATTTCTTCTTTCGTGCTCCAACACCCATCTGCTGGGTTTTCTTAGAAATGTTTGGCTAAAACTCTTCGCTTCATTCTCATTATTAGCAGCCATCTTTACACTTTCCTTTATGTGCGGGTGCCAGTGTAAATACCCTCGCGTAGCTCCTTCGCAATGATCTTTACTACTAATTTTCCTGACAACCTTCCAAGAAGCTAATATGTGACGCCTTCTTTCATAGAAGTCATTATCATCATAGGAAAAATGTAATTTACTAAGATCATGGGTTGGTGGTATGAATTGCTTGTGCCACATTTGTCGAAGAATCAGTAGAGGTGCATAATGAATTTCACCCCATGGACCCAATAAAGGAACGGTGTGAAAGTTACCGCATCTGTATGTCAAGGCTTTAAAAGGCATCCAATGCGCCTTCCAGATTATGTTTTCTTGTTTCACTTGGCTGAAGAAATAATCCCACTCCTTCTCTTTAGGAAAATTTGGGTCCCATATGGCGATACTGAACTCCAAAATTGGGTTCTTGGTCATATTCCAAGATCTGCTGAAATTGATATTTGGACATTTGAACTTTTCTGGAAATTTAAAGTGACTGTGCATCCATATGTAAAGTAATGGGGCACAACATCTGAGCTTTCCTCCTTCGTTTACTCGACAATAATTTAGAGCTCTACAAGTTTCTGCAAGGAGGGGAATAGCTGGGTCCACACCTTTTTTTATACTGAAGAATAGCTTCACAACTTGACTATCAACGTACCCTTTATCTCTAGGAAACAAAACTGTCTCGTACACACACAATGCTAGGAGAGTAAGACCTTTCTCTTCTGAAATATGACAATTAATGAGGCTCATAAGGTAATCCACTGATACGAATTCATCTACTCCTTTTATCTTCATGCAGTTTTGAAGTTCAGAAGCGTGAATATTCAAGAAATTTGACAAAGTTCTTTTTGCGGTAAGCTTTGGGTTGAAACAATAAAGCATATCTTTTTTTCTTTCTTGAAAACTCATTAACGTCTGATATTATTCGATGGTGGATACCAAATCAATGTCTTCGAATGTAAAATATTTGTAAGTGGGGTCCCAATGATCCACCAGAGCTCTGACGGCAAAATGGTTGACTGGAATATACATCAAATCTGCTATGTTTCCATATTTCACTGAGAAGTTATATCTTCGCTCTGGTGTCAGGCCTTCCCAGATAACTTTAAGTTTTCCCAATTCACTTGAAATGACTTGAGCATGACAAAAGGGCGGTACATCGGATGATGGTAGATTATCTCCATATTGTTGATGCATTTTTTCAGCCCATTCAAACACATCACTTGCTTCATCGTATATAGTCTTGGGTGTTCGTGTCGACATATTGGGTACTTTGGAATTCATTTTGTTATCTTTAAAAAGAGAGGAAAAAGAAATTGAATAAATAAAAGTCGTGTATTATAGACATTTGGAACCATAAACAAGAAAAAATATATATTCATGTCCCTGCACGGAGGCAATTATGTCCCCTCGAAGGTTAACACTACTCAATCTATTTTTAAAAAAGTTAAATTGTATGGTTTGAATAATTGAAGAGGGAAAAAAGTGCATAAAAATGATGATGGTATTGTAAGTTTTCAAACCGTCATCTTTTATTATTATTATTTTTTTAAAAATGCAAGTTTTTAAACGAAAATGAGAGTGAAAATCTTATCTCCCCATCTAAGGCCTGATTTTCAAAAGAAAGAAAAAATTACAAACCCTGAAGTGTAGATTCATTTGATCAAATAATTGAAAACTTCTATTTTGTAAAAGGGAAAAAAACTTTGAGAATGCCACCATTTGAGATATATATATATATTATTCGAGGAGATGATAATAAATTTAAAAAATGTTGTGATGGTATAACTCTAATCCTAAAATGATAAAGTCCCCCAAATTAACTCAAAAATTAAAATTTAACAAATAGGTTAACTTGGGCGAGAATGTTTCGTGTCCCTGCACGGGGGCAATTAGATCCCCTCGAAGGTCAACACTACTTCATTCTCAATTCTAATCCTACATGATAAAGCTCAGGGTACAGAGCTGTCATTTGTGTGAGATAAGCATGATGATAAACATAAGAAAAACAATAATAAATAATAATATCAATAATTAACAATAAAAAAGGAAAAATAAGTGAAAAGAAAAAAAAATAAAAAAAGTAAATAATAGGATGAAAAAAAATAAAATTAAATTATGTGGTCTGACTCTCTAAAGTCCCCAGTGGAGTCGCCAAGCTGTCTAAACGTCATCGCGACGTGAAGCGGTCGGCGTCCGTCTCTAAGGGTCTCTTTCGAGCCGAGAGGTTTGGAGTCGCCACCAATCATGTAGCGGGTGTGATTGGTCACCCATAAAAATAAAAAATGAAAAAAAAATGGTCTACAAAATCAGATTTAAAGTTCGGGAGTCGATTGAGTGTAGGAAAAGTGTTAGCACCCCTACAACACCCGTTTTAGAAAAACGGTTACCACATTTAATTTTAAAATCATCCTATTATTTTAAAAAAGAAAATATTTTTGTACTTTTTTTTAATGTCCCAAATGATATTAATTCATGTTTATCGAATAAACATGAATTAATAAGTATGGGTGGCTCTAGGCCATTAGGAAAATGATTGGAATTTATTTTGAATTTAGAAATAAATTCCTTACTCAAGAACATTAGAAAACAAATATTAACTAATGATCCGTCTTCGAATTACTTTTGACAAATTTCATGTATTTCTTAGAATATTATTCAAGAAAGAAACACTACTAAATTCCCTGAAAAATGTTTATTTTAAAACGAGAATAAGTTTAGGAGAATTTCATGTATTTTTGGAGTTTGAAAGAAACACAAAAAGAAAACACTACTTTTACTCCATCTTAAAATAAATTAAAAAAAAAAATTGATTGAGGATTTAAAACGAAGGGTTCTTATTTCAGAAATTCGTTTTTAATACAATTTCAAAAAGACATTGAAAATTGGAGGGTTCTTATTTCAGAAATCCAATTTTGAAAAAGGTAAATTGAGAAAATTGGAGGGTTCTTGTAACGACCCGACCCGAATGGGGTTCTAAATAGGCCATTACCTCAATGCATGCATAGAAATCAACACTAGAATTTGCAATAGGGTTGTTTCGGATTCTAAGTAAAAACAAAAAAAAAAAACCGGCAAGAGTTCATTTAAAAAGTCAATACAAAATTCTTGAAACCTGTCCCTGTTTCCAAGCACTGTTCCAAGACAAATACATTTCCAAACATACTACGATCGAGATTTATTTAAAACATACAAACTTTACAACAATGCTAGAATCAGGAAATACATTGAAGAAAACACCCTAGGGCTCCGTGCCCAACTACATGCATCTGTGAGAGGACATTTAAATCATAAACATAAATCTCGAGAGTTGAACAACGGGTTTCCATGATCACAGCTCCTCCTCCGAGCCATCCCGCCTCGCGCCATGGTTTCTGAAAGATAAGTAAGGGTGAGTAACGAATTACTCAAGAAGAATCCCCAACCGGGGTACAATACGATATACATGGTCATCTAGCGAGAAAGATATGCAAGCTATGAATATAAACACAGATAGAGCACATAGCTTAGCCCACACTTGGGCCTCGGATGCCAACTCAAGATCTTAGTCCAGAAATCAAACACCACACAACACATCACACAAGTCGCCCTATACGAGAAACAAGTCTCGGCCTCGGCACATCTCGCGTCTACGAAAGGTACACTAGCTCAAGATCCCGAGGAGCTCTCCGGTCGGTATTTGTAATGAGCGTAAGCATGCACCGCGTGCTACTGCACACCATGGGGTGCCGGGTCCAGAGGCAAGCGCCCATGTCCGATCACCACGCCTAACTAAATCTTTGGATCGGTGTGTCACCGACATAGGGTGTGAGAGACTGGACACGTAAACTATGTCGGCTGAACCACCTTTGAGGCTAAGGAAGCGGTCGTGGTAGGCTTACACCAGAAGCGCGCTTACCTTAACAGTGGCAATCGGGGGCTACGGCCGAACACGCCGAGGACGTGTCGACTATCGGGGGCGAGGCAATGCCAAGTCATCATCCCGGCCGGTTGGGGCATTTAACGATCGCCACCCTCACCCAAGATTGCGGGGCCTACCGCTTGGGTTAGCTAATCCCTCACGGGGTCGAGGACGAGAATGACTTGCTCGGCGTCCCCGCCATGGATGCAAGGTACTTTATGCATCGGGCCCGGATGATGCTATCTACACCGCACTTCTAACCCGCCCCTAGCAAGCGACAAACAATTCCATAAAATCCAAAAGCGTGCTCAATAAGAATACAACGAGCCTAGCATGATACTACGAAGCAAAGAACAGATCACGAGCATGCGAGAAAGGAACAACCTAGCATGGATTAACATGAGAATTAACCGGAAAGTCATGCTAATCGGGAATTCAGATTAGAGCACTTATCACCAAACATGTCAATAAACACAAACAAGCATACAATTAGCAATCGCATAATATATCGCAGGTCCACACAACTCCGGTAAGAAATCCTTACCGCCGGGAAGACCTCTAAACACAAGAAACCTAAGTCGCGATCGAACCAGAGCTAGCTAGCGAGAACCTAACAAAAACAACAATAATTACAATCAAAAGGCCCAAATATAATAAAACAAGCAGGGGCTCGGCTCGGGAGCACTCACGAGGCACGGTGACACGCGAAGCAGGCATTTGCTCGGGCAGGCAGGCAAAGCACTGGCAAGCCGGGCGCAGCCGGGCGCGCTGGGCCGCAGACACGGCGCTGGGCGTACTGCACGCGCACGGGCGGCTGCGTGCTTGTGATATTGCTACTGGGGCACGGCACGAGGCGGATGGGGCGCTGGGCACGCATTGGCGAGCATGGCGCTCGGCGCAGACGCGATCGCTACGCGCGGCGAGGCAGCGGGGCGGCGCGCGAAGCTCGGCACAAGGACGGCGCGCGCGGCACGGCGAGCTACAGGCTGGCGCGAGGCGCGCGCGCGCGACGACGCATAATCTGGTGGGCTCGGCACGAGGGACGCGCGACTCGGACCGTGGCGACTTCGAGGGCTGGCGAGGACGAGCCTGCGCGGGCTGGGCTAGGGTGGGGCGAAGGGGTCGGGCGCTGGTGGCGTCTCGCGCGACGAGCCTGGCGACGGCGGCGGCTCTCAGTGCGGTGGCTCGGCGGATTTGGGCGGTGGTGGTGGTGTTGGTGAGGCTAGGTGGGAAGAGAGAGAGAGAGAGAGAGAGAAAAAAATGGATTTGGGGAAAAATAAAAGAAAAAGAAAATAAAAAGGAAAATGGGAAATAAAAGGAAAAATGGGATTTTAATTCCATTTTCCATCTTATCCACTTAACACCTCAAAATCCCATTTCTCGCTTCCTCCTTGAGACCCGACCAAGAAAACATTTCCAATCAATAAAACTCACTAAAATCCAACTCCCAAATCAACACTAAGGGCCCGGGCTCGAATCCCAAAGGAAGCACACAACCAACCATCACTTTGCAAAAATCCCAAATCACAATCGAACTTCCAAATGACTAGCCCAAACATCTCGGGACTCGCAGTCCAACCCAAACAAGCCACGACAAAGGCAGGAGCCACCTCGAAGCCCTGAAAATCCACAAATCCTGCCCGGAGAGCCAAAAGACCAAAATACCCCCAAGGGTCAAAACCGCTCTAACGACCCAACTAACAACCGAAACTTGACCCGAAGGCACCTCGAAAACTGGGATGGAAAACTGGGCTGTTACAGTTCTTATTTCAGAATTTCAATTTTGAAAATGACAACTTGAGAAAAATTGGAGGGTTCTTATTTCAAAAACACAATTTTGAAAACGATAAATTGAGAAAACTAGAGAGTTCTTATTTCAGAAATCCAATTTTGAAAATGAAAACATGAGAAAAATTGGAGGGTTCTTATTTCAGAAATCCAATTTTGAAACGGTAAATTGAAAAATACATTGGAGGGTTCTTATTTCAGAAATCAAATTTGAAAACGATAAATTGAAGACAGTTGGAGGGTTCTTATTTCAGAAATCCAACTTTGAAAACAAAGTTTAGAAAAATTGGAGGATTCTAATTTCAGAAATCCAATTTTAAAATATTAAATTGAAAGAAAACATTGGAGGGTTCTTATTTCAAAAATCCAATTTGAAAACGATAAATTGAAAACAGTTGGAGGGTTCTTATTTCAGAAGTCCAACTTGAAAACGATAAATTGAAAACAGTTGGAGTGTTCTTATTTCAAAAATCCAACTTTGAAAACAACCAACTTGAAAAAATAAATAAGCAAAAATGGGAGGGTTCTTATTTCAGAAATCCAATTTTAAAAAAACCGTAAAATGAGAAATTGAGAAAAATTGGAGGGTTCTTATTTCAGAAATCCAAATTTAAAATTTATGAAAAGGGTAATGAAGCCAGATAAAAGTTTGCTAATTTAATTCTAAAGTCAAATCCCAGGTAGGGGTGTTCTCTACAGATACTTAAAAACCCCAGCCTAGACAGAATTGTCAAAAGAACTATATTTGACCAATTTTATTAAGACTAATTGATTGATTTGAAATGGAATTGAATTTTCCATAAAAACAAGAGAAAAAGAAGAGAAATTTTTTTTGTTATTTTAAAAAAAGAATGTCAATTATCCTCTTACTTAGATGACTGGTTGAATTATTAAAATTTTCAAATTGGTGTTTGACAATCAAGCAATTGATATTAATCAACTGATATAGATAAATCATATATTAAATAACATGTTATGAATCAAAATCCAAATAGACAACATCAACTCAATAAACATATGACTACAACCAAACTGACAATATTATAACAATATGTTAAGTCAAATTTCAAGATTAGACTAACATGTTACATTATAGTAAATTTCATAATGAAGCCATATGTCATGAGAAAACATATTAAAATAATTGGCATTAGATTATGTAGCCCGAATATTCATAATAATTCATCATATTTCCAATTCCAATTGCAATTTAAAAGTAAATTGAAGTAATTTCATTATACTTTAAAATTGAAATAAATAAATAAGTAAATAAATAATGAATACTTCATCAAATCATAATTTAATCACAATTTTAGGGAAAAATGTATGCATAATCCTGATTCAAGCAAAATTATAATCCTACATCACACTTCAATTAAAATATAAAATTTTCCTTAACTTAATATCTAAAAAAAATGATGGGATGCTACATAAAAAAAAACAGAAATATATATATATATATACACTTATTCTACAGAGAACAAGGGAAAATGCAAATCTAAAATTCACATCTTACTTACTCTGAAACGAGGAAGTTGAATTGTTGGGATCCCGATACTTGCGTGTTCTGAGGTGTGGCCAAATCCTTTTCCTTTTGAGTTCTCAATTTTAAACTCCTTTCTTTTTCTCTCTTTATTTTTTTCACTCTTCCCAGTATTCTTTCTTCCTGTCCTAAATGATGTGTTTTTTCCTCATATTTATACTAAAAAATGAGCTAATGTTAGTAATTTAAATGTAGGAATGTTGGAGTGTGGGGGAGAGATTTTAGGATGGTGGACTTGTGGGTATGGGTAAGAGAAAAAATAGGAGAATGACTTGACTATGTATGGGGAGGTTGTAAGAATGTTTTTTGTTTTTTTTCTTTATTTTAGATAATTTTAAAATTAAACAAAAAACCAAAAAGATATTTTCAATCTAATTTAGTTTAAAATAGGGAAAAGGGAAAATAAAAAAAAAACCAAAATATGGTATCTACATATATCATAGCACATTATATGTACATTATAATACTCATATAAGAATGAAACATTAAATACACGCTACATACCAAGGCTGATGTACATACAGGTACATCAACGTACATAAAAACTCAGAACAAGAAAAATACATTGATATAAATTTTTTTTCCTTATCCCATAACATTTAAAAATATATTAACGAAATTGAATATAAAAAGTAACGAACAACGAATAAAGTTGAATGAAAAAAATTCCTTGGGGAGGAAAATCTTTAACACTCGAAATACAGTATTGATATTGATACAATAAGTTTATGCAAATTTTCTCTCTTTCTATCTTTATGGACTATGAAGTCTTTGAGTTAATAGTTCATTAGCTGAAGATAATACTCTTCATGATTTTATAATGTTTCTCAAATTTTATTTTAAAATATAATAAAGAACTCAAATTTAAAATTAATTTAAAAATAAATAGAATAAAATATTTTTTGAATATTGATTCAATTTGGAACCAACAATTAAAACTAAAGTTATTCATTTCTAACAAATTTTTGCAAAACATAAAATTTGTAATGAAGGTCATCACTGATGGATGAAAAATCAAAATTTCTCAAATTATCTTTGTAATCATCTTTAATCTAAAAAAAAAGTGTGGAAGAGTGTTGTCTTCTATTTTTCTCATCTTCTTTATTCTGCTCTTCTCATTTACCATTTCCATTTTTCGTGAAACCCTTTGATTGCTAGCCTGGTGTTCTTATTTGGCCGTAAGCCGAAGCGTAGCGCAGTGAGACCGTGACGGAGCAGCTGGAATAGGATAGCGAAATTTCCATTTGGTAATTGAAGAAATTTATTTTGAAGAACAGAAATCCTGGAAGCCGATTCTCATGTCTGGACTTTTAGGGAAGATTAAAAGATTCAAAGGTAAGGAGAAAGTTGATTCAAATGAAGAGGACTTCAAATCTTCATCTTCTCAATTCACTGAAGGATCAAGCCTTCACCTTTCAAACATGAATCAAAATGAATTGCAAATCGCCAAGGTTGAAGAAGCCCTTCAAAATTGGTCGATTCCCAAGATTGATTCAAAACTGGTTTACAAAAACCCTCATTCAATGTTGTTCCAGAAGAACTGTATCAAACTTTAGGAGCATGTAGTGCCTATCGATCAAGATAGCACAACGCTCAACCTATTCTCAAAGAACATGATTCTTCGTCATCGACAACAATTCAAGTTCATTCATATTGGAATGGTTCAAGTAGCCATTAAACCATTGTTTAGACTCTGTCTAGACATTCTAGTCCTTGTCTCCCTTCGAGATAAGAGACACAAAACTTATACAAATTCCCTCTTGGGAATGGTCGAGTCCAACCTAAAAAATGGACCGATCTTTTTCAATTATTTTCCTAACCTGACTCTTTTATTACCAGACCCAAATATCTTGTCTGCCCTAATGTTAGACGTCAACACCAAAAACCTTGATATTCAATCCGAAACTCACTCAACTGTAGTGATTTTTCGCATCTTCCATAAGCTGATGCATACAAATGTTGCTCCGAGAGCTCTAAGGAAATCTGTGAGCGGTTTTACCATGCTCATAGAAGCCAACATGGGCAGAGCAACTATCAATGTCCCCAAGACTCTTACTTGGGAGCAAATCACTAAGAATTCTTCTTGGGATTTGAAGCAAGTCTGTCCTCCTATTATAAGGAAGCCGACACCTACTCAAATCATTAAACACAACGACGGAAGCGTCAAGGTGAAATTTGAGGATGTTCAAGAAACGTTCCCCAGAACAAAGGAATTCTTGAGTTCTAGACAAAGTACATCTAAAGCTCAACGGCTTCCCACATCAATCGGAAGATCGGATTCCCTCCGAGTTCAATCGGTTGATTATGATCAAGCCTATGCTTCAGTTCATTATGCTGACAGACCTATTTCTCCCACTCAATCGAACATGGAGAGCCGGTCAATCTCGAGAAGCCAGATCAACGTCATCCTCTCCTTCTCTATCAACAAAAACCTCCTCAAGAAAGACTTTATTTCTAAAGAAAATAAGGAGAGAAGGGATAAATTCTTCAAAGATTATCCAGATGAGGAACGAAAGATCCTCCGTACTCAATGGAATTCCTATATGGAGGATGCGCAACAAGATATTCCATTCGTTATTTGAATGGATCTAGGAGTCAACGTCCTCTCTGAATCAAAGTGAAAAACCACGCGACGAGGGATCGTCCATGGTACTCACCCCCCACTCGAAGAAGTAGAAATTGAGATAACGTATGGAGATACAATCATAGCATCTCCATTCAAGACAATCTCAAGAGATGAGCGCGACCCACCATCTCTTAAGGATATAAAAAATATCCAGCATCAAAATAACTATTCAAACAAGCTGCGTTCGACTATCGCAAAGCAAGTTGACAAGATCGAGGAGAAAATCCACAAAGAAGCAAAACCCTGCTTCAACTCTCCTCTATCCAACTCAAAGATTTTCCACCAGTGGATAAATCTAAACCCCTATTCAAACCTCCAACCCTGAGTAAAGACATCAAGCTCGACAAGGGAAAAGATACTCTCGACAACATTCAAAAAATGCTCGGAGAACTAAAGCGGAGTACCGCTTCTCCTTCAGCAGAGTAGGGAATCAATGTCATTTTTTAACCTTCAGATTATGATATTGAAAGGTTCAGAAAAGAGTATTTGAATCAAGAAATCTCTGCCCCCAGAGATACCTCATATAGAGTCTCTCACCTCAGAGATACCTCTTTCATAAGTGATCAAAGGCAATACTACAAACGACCGTCTTTCCCAAACGTGTCGTTTGAAGAAAAGACTCAAATGGCAATAACTAATTACAGCGGCGATGCAATCTATGAATGGAACATAGATATTCGTCGATTATCTTATCATGAATTTCGTTAATGAGATGTTAATGGCAGCAAGTGCTTACAAATTAAAGGATAATAATGATCACCAGATCGCCCAAAACCTAGTCTTTGGATTCACTAGAGTCCTCAAAGACTGGTGGGACAAATTCCTATCTAGAGAAAACAAGAAAGCTATCCTTACTCATACAACAACAAGAGTTGTCAAGCATGAAGAAGAAAGATCTCAGAAGCTTGGTGATGTACAAGATGCGGTCAATACGCTCATGTACACCATTACAAAGTTTTTCATTGGAGATCCAACCTTATATCAAGAAAGATCTGCCTCTATTCTCCTAAAGATGAAATGCAAATCTCTCGGAGACTTTAGGTGGAACAAAGACATGTACTTGACCAAGGTCATGATACGAACAGATTGCGCCTTGCCAATCTGGAAACAAAATTTCATTGAAGGTCTTCCCAATCACTTTTCTCAAAGGATTAAAGAGGGTCTTTGGGATGAAGGTGAAGGAACCAGTGACTGGGTGTGACGAACTCGACCCAAAACATGGTCTTAAACCGGGGTTCTCACTCAGCATGCAAGTTAAATATGATAACAAGCGGTTTAGAACTCATATTTAAAAACCATTCAAAACATATGAGAAGGGGGAACCCTTAAAACATAAACAACGGTTTTCATTTAAACCATCCAACGAAGTAAAACAACCTGGCCAGTGTTTACAAATATATACAATACAATTTAAACAACGTTTTAAACAATGTTCCCCTAGGACTCCTGTCCATCTACATGCTGAATAAACAATGCAACAATAAATGACAGAGTGCCGGCGGCTCCCCATGATCAATCAGCTCCCTCCGCTAGCCCTCCTGGTGTTGTCCCAAGCTACCTGAAAGATAAATAAGGGTGAGTATAAAGATACTCAGTAAGAATCCCCAACCGGGGTACAATACGATACATCAGTCATCTAGCACCTCAACAAGCAAGCAAACAGCTATCAACACAGATCATAGCTCAACGAGCTCAATAAAACAAGATTTGGAGCCATCGGAAGTCTCTTACTTCCTACTAACTGGGATTGGATACATCGACCAATCACGGGACATCGCCGAGGTATGTCACACTCGGGGAATACACCGATCCCTAAAATGTCTCTCAAGGGCCTCCTTGCCCTTGCACTAAATGGACTTACGGAGAGTACCCAAGTCGAGCTCTAACGGAAGGAATGGTGTACTCACGACATTAGCTGGGAGCTCTCGAACCGGCAACTAACGCAGCGTGTGCGCGCACACCGCATGCTCCTCTCCGCAACCGGCGTAAATGCGGGGCCTAAGGGCAAACCACGCGGGCAGTGCACATGCCTATGACTCGGAAGCGGTGTCACCGATCACGATGGCGAGGCCCTCGGCCATCTGTGTGCGGCTGATCCACCGACTGAAGCTAAGAACCGGCCAAGGTAGGCTTACACCGTTGGCGTGGTTCCGCTCTAGCTGAGCTACAAACCAGGCTCGCCGAAGTGGGTAGCTAAGTCCACAACCGGCGCGGGTCGGGGTAGCAAGATACGTTATGCTTCGCACACTTTACTCTCGACCTGAGCTAAATCCACCTTAGTGACCGGGGGGGAAGCAAGATACGTTATGCTTCGCACACTACTCCCGATCAGTGGGGACAAAGTACGTTATGTCCGCTCAGCCTCTGGATGATGACAAACCCTACAACTCTATCTAAGAGTACAGAGAAAAAGCAATGATTCCTGGCTAGCAAGCAAAGACCGACATCAATCACACTACCTAGCATGATACTACGAGCTTAAGCAGGAATCACAAACATGCTGGCAGAACAAACCTAGCATGGCACTAACATGTAATATCAAGCAAACATGCTAGCAGAAAATCAATCAAAGCTGCTCTATTATTATCATGCTCATAACAGTCAGCAAACAAGCAAGGCAAAATCATGACAATATCGCAGGGCCCACACAACTCCGGTAAGAAATCCTTACCTGGAACAAGCATAAAAACAATAATCATAATAAATCTACGAGCGAATCCTCGAGCCTCTAATCGATCCCGAACAGCCTGAACATCAAATAAAGCACCCAAATCAAATACATAAACAACCCAATAAATCCAAAACCAGCAGCCAATAAATCCGGGCCCAACGAAGAAAAAACTCTGGAAATACCATCCAAGAAGCCACAAGGCTCGGGCCAACCAAAGACACAAACAGGCAGGCCGGGCGCAGGGTCAAGGGGAGTGTGTGAGGCGGTGCGCTGGGCGCGAGCTGCGCGCGGGCGGAGAGCGAGGATGAGGCGAGAGCGCGGCGCGCGCTCTCGCGACAGGGACGGGCGCGGCGCGAGCTCTCGCAGCATTACTGGATGCGCGCGAGCTAGCGACGCGACGCGACGGGCTTGGGGATGGTCGGGATGGCACGACGAGCTACAGGGCGCACGGACTCGGCACAGTGCGGGCGGCACGGACCTGGGCGACACGGGGCCTGGGCGAGGGCGACACGGTCGGGCGGCTCGGTGCTTTGGCGCGCGCGATCGGCTGGGCAAGCTGGGCGGGCGCCTGGGGCGTGGCGCGGATCGGCCTGGCTGGACGAGCTGGGGCTCGGGCGTGGGCGAGCTAGGCGGCCAGGGGGGCGAGTTGGGGCGCTGGGGGGCTAGGGTCGGGCTGGAGGAGAGAGAAAGGGGGAAAATGAAAAAATGGGGATTTTGGGGATTTTTGGGAAAAAAGGGAAATAAAAGGAAAAATGGGATTTTAAATCTTATTTTATCCTTATCCAAATTTTATCCAAACTTATCCAATTTTCCAATTTTCCAAAAATCCTTAAAATCCTTAAATCCCATTTCCCGGCTTCCTCCTTCGAGACCCAACTGAAGCAACCTTTCCAAACAAAAAATCTCACTTAACTCAGCCTCTCAAACCAATACTGAAGGCCCGGCTCGAATCCCGAAGGAAACACCCAAACAACCATCACTTTGCCCAAAACCCAAATCACAACCGGAATCCCAAACGAAAAGCCCAAACATCTCGGGACTCGCAGCCACCAACAAACAAGCCTCAACAAAGGCAGGAGCTGCCTCGAAGCCCTGAAAATCCTCAAATCCTGCCCAGGGAGCAAAAAGACCAAAATGCCCCTAAGGGTCAAAACAGCTCTAACGGCCCAACCAAACCACTGAATCTGAACCGGAAGCTCCTCGAGAACCGGGATAGAAAATTGGGCCGTTACAATACTCCCTCCTTATAAGACTTTCGTCCTCGAAAGTCCTAAGACGAAACGGCTCTAGGAATACTCCACTGATTCCTAGCCAACAGAACGTCTCGGCTAAGACAACACTAGCCCTTCTTCGAGAACCAAACCCTCTTGGGTTCTCAAAGGCTCAAAGCCACAAAGCTAACCAGTCTGCCAAAGACTAGCTCAACAAAGACTGGGCAAAGCTAACCAAAATGCCACTGCTCCGATCCGCTCAAGGATCTCAAAAGGCCTTACAAACCTGGGGCTCAATCTAAAACCCTGCTAATCCAACACGGAACACCTCTCTACGGTGTTACTCTCAGCAAACTCGCAGACTGGGCACAAGCTCCAAAACTCAACGCCACGCACTAGCGTAACTTTTCTGAATGCCCACAGCTGTTAACAAACAGCCTCAACTCTACACCAAGCTGGTCAAACAACTGAACCTCTTAGGTTCCAGAAACCAAACGGCCTACTCTTGCCTCACAAGAGTCCAGCGAACCACAAAGCTTGCCTAAAGCCTTAACGAAAAGCAATCGAACCACCAACTGGCAATCGATCCAAAAGGCAAACTTCTCCAACAAGCACGAACTGAAACTTCAGCTACGGCCAACCCTAAATGGCCAAAACCAGGCACAGGCTCCACTCGGCCTAGCCAACAAACAGAAGCCTCTCAACGACCGAACACAATCTTTTCCATGAAAATCTACTAGCAACTGGCCAAAGAGAACATTGCCAGGCAAGGAAACAACCAATGTTCCTCTCATGGAAATCTCGGCAGCAAGGACCAAACCCTCACAGGGCTACCAGCAACACAATAGCTTGAGAAGAACAGCCCAAAGGCTAACCAACCAATGCCACGGCACCTCTGTGCCAACTCACTCCACTGAGGCTCAGCTAACGCCAACTGCGAAAGCACAACAACTAGAAGCAAAGCCCGAGAAAGGCTTGCTCAGCAGAAACTCAACTCAAGCTCATCGCGAGCAAAGCTCGCCTCCAAGCTACCACTCAACTCTTAAGATCCAACTGGCTACTCAAAGGACTTCCTCCTTTTAGCCAAGGCCAAACTCATCTTGCGACTAGAAGCTCCACACTCGGAACATTGCAAGGAAAAAAAACTGGCAAGGCTATCTCCAAAGATAACACTCGAGGCTGGCATCCATGGTGCAACTCAACCACCAAGGAAACTAGGGGCTCCTCAAACCCCAAAGAACCAACAACTCACCAGCAAAAGCTCAACTCTTAAACCGGCTGGCCACCGCTCTTGCGGGGACAAACAACCTCGCTTGCTAACAACACAATGCAGGACCCTCTCATTTGGGCTAACCATCGCGCTACTCTAATCAACTACACAACTCGGGAGCTACGCCGACTCCTCAAGCGGGAATGATTTCCCAAACAAGCGAACTCAAAGGCGAACTACACACACGCGGCACGACTAGCTCAAACCCAAGGGCAAACAACAACCAACTCTCTTGGAAGCAACACCCAAGGGGAAACCTCAACTGATTGGACCACCAACCAGAACAAGCAGAACTTACTCAACTGCCGAGGGAGGGGTCAACTCCCAAAACAACCTGACTAGGAACAGATCCTCAGGGCAACGCCCTCTTGCCCGAACCGAGCTAGCTCTTGAAACATCAAGAGAACCAAATCTTGGTCAACACCAAGCACCAACTAGCCTCCAAACCGGAACCAATCTGGGCTCTGTTCCAAACAAGCACTAGCTTGCTAGACTGCCAAACCTGCAAGCAACTCACCCAAGGAACACTGCCTGGGTCAAACTGAGCTCTGGAAAAGCTCTCCACAACCTGGGGATCCTCCGATCACCCTCCGACACACACGGTCGTCAAACAATCTAACAAACAACCGGCCACTCAGGCACAAACCTCTCCAGCATCTCAACTAAGCTGGCTAACTCCAACTCTGAAAACCAAGAGGACCGGATACGCTACAGAATGCGTCATCCTCCTACTCAAGCATCAGCCTCAACAAACCTTCTACCCAAGGTAAGGATCCGAACAACTCTCACTTAGCCATAACGATCAGAAACAACGCGGCTGCTACCACCGCTCTTGCTCAGATCCAACTGAACTCTGACCAGGCTAAGGACCAACAAGCAAAACTTGCTCAAACAACAACCCGGCTACGAGTACGGCATCCTTACAACCAAAGCTAGGTTACTTGCCAAGAACCAAAGCCTTGACAACTCCAAGACTGAGCACTGGCTCCTCAACACGAACCCTTCGTGGTTTCCAAACATAAACCACGGAACGAGCAACACAAAAGTACACCGGGGTGTACAGCTCCAACCAGATCCAATGCCAACAAGGCTCTCACACAGGGCAACTTTTGCCTCCAAACAGAGCCACTACTAACCAGGGAGCAACAAGAGTCCAAACCCACTCGGGGTCGACTCACCACGGAAAGCCACATTGGCAAACTCACTCTACAAGAGCAAATCCATACCAAGCAATCATACCTCAAGCCATTGTGCTCACTAAACGCGCTCCGATCAGCCATCCAACTCATGGCTCTAACACTGGATCCATCACGCATCCTCGATGCCAACACTACCCATACTAGGGTAACTAAAAGGGTAGCCGAAACATGCTACCACCAAACTGGCTCAGAAGCTCACAACACAGGCGCGAGAACTCGAACGCGCTAGCTCTTAACAGCCTACAGCATCCTTTGGTACCCAACTCTCGGTGACCAAGGAAAGCTCCTACTTTCCCTCGAAAACCTCATACTTGTAGTCCTCTGACTACCACCGAGCTAGATCTCATATGCAACCAAACAGGTGCAACCTCAGGAAATGGGTACAAGACTAGCGGGGATGTTGTACTTTGGGCGGCCACGGAACCACCTGCACAACAGAGCCAACTGGCCTCAAACTAGGCCTCCTCTCAAAGCCTGGTGCCAACAGGCACAACATCCTTTACAACACAAATCAGCCTACAACGAGCTTTATGCCCCACTGAGGAAAGGGAAGGTCACACTCCAAGTGACGGGGCAATGACACTCAACACAAGAGTCCAAAAACTCGAGCAGCCTAATCTCTGGCATCACGCCTAACAGACATGCCAAGGCCTACTCCTGCATCCCACTCGATGCTCAACAAAAGCTCAGGCTAACTCCTGCATCTCACTCGATGCTCAACAAAACTCAGGCCAACTCTTGCATCTCACTCGATGCTCAACAGAAACTTAGGCCAACTCCTCGGGTGGCAACAACTAGTTCCTCACTAGGAACATCCAAATAAAAAGAGTGCTCCACTCTACTAGCCCGCTGAAATCCACAAACGGATAAAACCCTGGCAAGCAAACTCCAAACTACACCCTGGCTACGAGGGCACTGAAAGAACTGGCTGCAAAACAACAGCAGGCTTGCAAGGGGGGCAAAGATGTCTCTACATCTGCCTCAAGCCACTAACACGGCAACTTGCCAATCGATCGGGCGACTGGTGGAGACTCTGCTAGTCCACCTCTCTCAAGGGACTACCACCATCACTGCTGTACCAAACAGCACAGGAACGGCACATCTCGGCCTCTGAACAGCAGGGCATCCCCACACGGATGGTAAACTCAAAACTTGCCAACTGCTTTACTACTAGCAGCTGGACTTTCCCAAACAACGAGCTCTACAGGCATCCACTTGCCAAACTGGGCGGCTCCATCAACGCCAACAAACTCGATGGCAAAAACCTGCTGATCAAGCCCTCTCGGGAACCTCCGGGGCTACAAGAGCTACCGGGGAAATCTTTGAAACAAACTCGCCGGTGGGCTATCTCGTGCCGGGGACTCCTCACTATGCGCTATAAATGCGCGCTGGTCTCAGACTCTCGATAGCTAAAGACCTGCCATCAAACCTCTCATGGCTGGAGCACACTCTGCTCAAGGAGTCTCACTCTGAGGCGTGCTAGCCTCTACCCCCTCCACTAGGCAACTCAACTGCCAGGGCCAACTCTGGCCAACGGGCTAAACAACCCTGGACGCGGCCTCAACATCAATACAATCGGTCCAACACCTCGGGTGGACATGCCAAGCATCCTGCTCCTCAGAGTGCGATCAACACACTGTCGATCTGCACGAGCTCCTCTACCCTCTCACTAGGGGAGAACCAACAACTGGGCCACAAATGGCCTACGGGAGTCTAAGCTCTGCCTCCCTCTGGGTGCGATCGACACACTGACGATCTGCACAAAGCACCTCCACCCTTTCACTAGGGGAAAAGCAACAACTGGGCCACAAATGGCCTACGGGAGTCTAAGCTCGCCTCCCTGCGGGTGCGATCGACACACCGGCGACCGCACAAAGCATAAATCTTTGGCGCCCACACTGGGGCTCTCACTGCTCAACAAGCTGCTCGCACTACGGGAAATTTGGCATGATGGCTCTCTAAGCCCAAACCAACAACGAGTCAGAACCTGCTCGTCTCCGCTCCACAACTCTACACAAGGCATAAAAGCTAGATGAAAAGTATTGTAAATTCTTACCCCTTAGCTTAATTGAACTCAGACAAACCTGGCGGCCGTGGAGTGCTGATGATCATGGGAGCAACAACCTACAAAGCAAAGTTAGTCTACGAGAATCTATGACTGTGCTCTGATACCAACTGTGACGAACCCGACCCAAAACATGGTCCTAAACCGGGGTTCTCACTCAGCATGCAAGTTAAATATGATAACAAGCGGTTTAGAACTCATATTTAAAAACCATTCAAAACATATGAGAAAGGGGAACCCTTAAAACATAAACAACGGTTTTCATTTAAACCATCCAACGAAGTAAAACAACCTGGCCAGTGTTTACAAATATATACAATACAATTTAAACAACGTTTTAAACAATGTTCCCCTAGGACTCCTGTTCATCTACATGCTAAATAAACAATGCAACAATAAATGACAGAGTGCCGGCGGCTCCCCATGATCAATCAGCTCCCTCCGCTAGCCCTCCTGGTGTTGTCCCAAGCTACCTGAAAGATAAATAAGGGTGAGTATAAAGATACTCAGTAAGAATCCCCAACCGGGGTACAATACGATACATCAGTCATCTAGCACCTCAACAAGCAAGCAAACAGCTATCAACACAGATCATAGCTCAACGAGCTCAATAAAACAAGATCTGGAGCCATCGGAAGTCTCTTACTTCCGCCCTAACTGGGATTGGATACACTGACCAATCCTGGGACATCGCCGAGGTATTTGTCACTCGAGGGGAATACACTGATCCCTAAAATGTCCTCAAGGGCCTCCTTGCCTTGCACTAAACTGGACTTACGGGAGAGTACCCGAAGTCAGGCTCTAACGGAAGGAATGGTGTACTCACGACATTAGCCCGGGGGAGCTCTCCGAACCGGAGAACTAACGCGTGTGCGCGCACACCGCATGCTCCTCCGCAACCCGGCGAAATGCGGGGCCTAAGGGCAAACTACGCGGGCGTGCACATGCCTATGACTCGGAAGCGGTGTCATCGATCACGATGAGCGCGGCCCTCGACGCTCATCATGCGGCTGATCCACCGACCTGAAGCTAAGAACCGGCCAAGGTAGGCTTACACCGTTGGGAGGGTTCTGCTCTAGCAGGCTACAAACTAGGCTCTGGCCGAAGTGGGTAGCTAAGTCCACAACCGGCGGGTCGGGGGGGGGGGGTGTAAGGGACCGACCCGAATGGGGCACTAAATGGGCCCTTACCCCAATGCATGCATTCAAAGTAAAGGACATTTAAACAGACATGATTTCGGATTCCAATTAAAACAAAACATTCAAAATAACCCCTTTAAAAACTAGACATTTTTCCCTGAAACTCCCCCCTGTTTCCAAGCACATTCGGGATAAATACATTTCCAAAGTTTACTCTAATCAGAGATTTACTAAAAGCCATTCAAAACCTGTTCAGATACAACATGCTGGAATCCACAAATATTTACAAACATCCTAGGGCTCCGTGCCCGGCTACATGCATTCAGGGGAAAACAAAAACACACGAGAGTCATAATACAAAAATCAGAGTTGGAAGACTGGGCCCCATGATCACAACTCCTCCTTCAGGCATCCGGTCGCGCACCACGATTACTTGTGGAAAACCACAGAATAAGGGTGAGTAACGAATTACTCAGTAAGAATCCCCAACCGGGGTACAATACGATATACATGGTCATCTCGATGAGCGTATGCAAGCTATGAATATAACACAGAATAGAGCACATAGCTTAGCCCACACTTGGGCCTCGGATGCCAACTCGGTGGCTTAGTCCGGAATAAAATCATCACACAGTCCAATACATAAGTCGCCCTATACGAGAAACAAGTCCCGGCCTCAGCCTGTCTACTGTCGACGAAAGGTACACTAGCTCAAGATCCCGAGGAGCTCTCCGGTCGGCGCTGTAATGAGCTTAAGCATGCACGCGTGCTGCACTCTGCGAACCATGGGGGGTGCCGGGTCTAGAGGCAAGCTGCCCATGTCCAGTCACCACGCCTAACTAAATCTTTGGATCGGTGTCACTGACATAGGGGTGTGAGACCTGGACACGTAAACTATGTCAGCCTGAACCACCGCACCTGAGGCTAAGGGAACGGTCGTGGTAGGCTTACACCAGGAAGCCGCCCTTACCTTAACAGGTGGCAATCAGGGGCTACGGCCGAACACGCTGAGGACGTGCCGACTATCGGGGACGAGGCAATGCCAAGTCATCATCCCGACGGTTGGGGCATTTAACAGTCTGCCACCCTCACCCAAGATTGGAGGGCCTACCGCTCGGGTTAGCAAATCCCTCACGGGGTCCAGGGGACGGAATGACTTGCTCGACGCCCCCGCCATGGATGCAAGGTACTTTATGCATCAGGCCCGGATGATGCTATCTACCGCAACTCTAACCCGCCCTTAGCAAACAACAAACAATTCCATAAAATCCAATACGTGCTCAATAAGAATACAACGAGCCTAGCATGATACTACGAAGCAAGGAACAGATACGAGCATGCCAGAAAGGAACAACCTAGCATGGATTAACATGAGAATTAACCAAGAAATCATGCTAACCGGGAATTCAGATTGAAGCACCTAGCTACACATGTCAATAATCACAAACAAGCAATCAATCAACAATCACATATAATATCGCAGGGTCCACACAACTCCGGTAAGAAATCCTTACCTTGGTCGGGGACGGTTTGGCACGAAATCCTAAGTCGCGAACAATCTCGATCTAGCTACCGGGAACCTATCAATCATCACAAAAATCACACAATAGGCCTAAATGCAATAAAATAAATGAGGCTCAGCTCGGGAGCAACTCACGAGGCACGACGAACGCACGAACGAGCCGATTGCACGAACGGGGCAGCAACGGGGCTCGATGGGCGCGTTGGAGCGCAGAAATGGGCGCGTGGGCGCGGACGCTGCATGACGGCAAGCGCCATTATGCGCATGTGATGATGGCGAACGAAGGTCACGGGCGCTCGCCACTGGCAAGACTCGGCGAGCGAGGGCTCGCGGCGACGCGTTGCGGAGGCTGGCGCGCATGACGCGACGACGACACACTGGCGAGCTCGACGAAGCAGAGGCTCTGTTTTGCGCATAACAAGGAAGGCGAACAATAAGGGTCAAAATCAAGCAATCCACGGGATTCGACGCCGATTCTTTGAAGAAGAACTCCCTACACTATTTGCACAAAACCCATACTTCAAATCGCCTCAACTCGGCCGATGAACGGAATCGAAACTAGGAGAAGAAATCGAATTCTTTTTGATAGAAAAGTGAAAAGAAGCTTACCATTGCTCGGGGATGGAAGACGACCTCAAATTGGAGGCAAGACTTGGTTGAACATTTGGAGAAGGAAGAGATCGGAGAACTTGGCCGTGTCGGTCGGGGTTTTCGCGAGGAAGAAGAAGAAGAAAATGGGGCGAAGCTCGGGCGAGCTGCCTTTTAAATCAAAACAGGGGACGAGCAGACTTATATAATAGAACGCGCGTTTAGATTAACAAACGCGCGATGGCTCGGCTACCGGTTGTGTGCTCCGCCTAGCATGCGACACGGCCTTGGTTCGATTCCTGCTCGACGCGCTATTTAATTCCCTATTTAATTTTACTCTTTCCCAAGCCCAAATACCTTCACCAAAAATCCCGATCCTATTCAAATTGACTCGTAATTATTCTGGTAATTTTAAATTTCAAAACCGGCCCGACCCAAAATTACAAAAATGCCCCTGGGCCTCCCGGGAAGGCCGGGATGAAAAATTCTGGGCCGTTACAGGGGGAGGGGTAGCAAGATACGTTATGCTTCGCACACCTTACTCCCGACCTGAGCTAAATCCACCTTAGTGACCGGGGGGGGAAGCAAGATACGTTATGCTTCGCACACTACTCTCGATCAGTGGGGACAAAGTACGTTATGTCCAAAGTACGTTATGTCCGCTCAGCCTCTGGATGATGACAAACCCTACAACTCTATCTAAGAGTACAGAGAAAAAGCAATGATTCCTGGCTAGCAAGCAAAGACCGACATCAATCACACTACCTAGCATGATACTACGAGCTTAAGCAGGAATCACAAACATGCTGGCAGAACAAACCTAGCATGGCACTAACATGTAATATCAAGCAAACATGCTAGCAGAAAATCAATCAAAGCTGCTCTATTATTATCATGCTCATAACAGTCAGCAAACAAGCAAGGCAAAATCATGACAATATCGCAGGGTCCACACAACTCTGGTAAGAAATCCTTACCTGGAACAAGCATAAAAACAATAATTATAATAAATCTACGAGCGAATCCTCGAGCCTCTAATCGATCCCAAACAGCCTGAACATCAAATAAAGCACCCAAATCAAATACATAAACAACCCAATAAATCCAAAACCAGCAGCCAATAAATCCGGGCCCAACGAAGAAAAGACTCTGGAAATACCATCCAAGAAGCCACAAGGCTCGGGCCAACCAAAGACACAACAGGCAGGCCGGGCGCAGGGTCGGGCCGGCCGGGTGTGCAGTGGCAGCGCTAGGGCGCAGGCACGAGTGCGTGGGCGCGTGAGTGCGCGCGGCGAGCGAGTGGGACGAGGCGAGCGCGCGCGCGCGCTCTCAGACAGGGGCGCGCGGGCGCGAGCTCGACAAGCATGTGGATGCTGCAGCGAGCGAAAGCGACGCGACGCGACGGGCTTGGGGATGGTCGGGATGGCACGGCGAGCTACAGGGCACACGGACTCGGCACAGTGCGGGCGGCACGGACCTGGGCGACGCGGGGCCTGGGCGAGGGCGACACGGTCGGGCGGCCTAGGTGCTGGGCGACGCGATCGGCCTGGGCGAGCTGGGGCGGGGCGCCTGGGCACTGTGCGCGGTCGGCCTGGGCTGGACGATCTGGGGCTCGGGCGTGGGCGAGCTGGGCGGCCAGAGGGGCGAGCTGGGGCCCTGAGGGGCTAGGGTCGGGCTGGAGGAGAGAGAAAGAGGGAAAATGAAAAAATGGGGATTTTGGGGATTTTTGGGAAAAAAGGGAAATAAAAGGAAAAATGGGATTTTAAATCTTATTTTATCCTTATCCAAATTTTATCCAAACTTATCCAATTTTCCAATTTTCCAAAAATCCTTAAAATCCTTAAATCCCATTTCCCGGCTTCCTCCTTCGAGACCCAACTGAAGCAACCTTTCCAAACAACAAATCTCACTTAACGCAGCCTCCCAAACCAATACTGAAGGCCCGGCTCGAATCCCGAAGGAAACACCCAAACAACCATCACTTTGCCCAAAACCCAAATCACAACTGGAATCCGAAACGAAAAGCCCAAACATCTCGGGACTCTCAGCCACCAACAAACAAGCCTCAACAAAGGCAGGAGCTGCCTCGAAGCCCTGAAAATCCACAAATCCTGCCCATGGAGCAAAAAGACCAAAATGCCCCTAAGGGTCAAAACAGCTCTAACGGCCCAACCGAACCACTGAATCTGAACCGGAAGCTCCTCGAGAACCGGGATAGAAAACTGGGCCGTTACACTGGGACTCCCCAACCTACGGAGATATAAGCTCCTACATAATCAAAGAAGGTATCAAACTTTGCGGAGAGCATAAGCTCCGTAAGAAGATTGACAATCCAAGGGTAGGAAAAGCTATCCTGGGATTCTTCTACGATCAATACGGTTGCAAGGGCATTGAGCAACCATCTACTTCAAGACGTAGTGGGCAAGAAATTGATAAGATCCTTGATGATCATGAGGATTCTGATGACGACTCAAGTGACGATGATTCAGAAGATCACGACTGCACAAAGGCGTGAGGTGGTTGTATCAACGTCCTTACAATTGATCAACGTGCTCTTTTCGATATTGCTGAAAGAGTTAATGATCTAGAACTACAAAAAAAGATCATATCCGATCTTAAAGTCTCTCTCGATGTTTCAGATCAAGCCCAAAAGATGAAGCACGACAAGACCAAGCAAAAAGAGTCGTATAAACCATACGACGTTAGTGACATAATGCAGCGGTTTCCCATAACGAAAACCGTAACAACAAAGGACCTTCAGATCGAGGTTAAGAACCTCAAAGCAGAGGTCCAACAACTCAAGGTTGACATGGTCAACCTTCAAAGCTCTGGGTAGAAGTAGCCACCCTGAGAAGCGCACAAACCATAGGAGATGCTGATCAAGAGTACGAGATCCCAGAGGACCAGCAATCCTTTGTTGGCCAAATCACTGAAGTGCCTTACCAAAAGTGGCACACTCTTGTTACCCTAAAGGTAGGTGACTTCAAAACAAATTTGATCGCCCTGCTAGTCAAGGATCTTAATATGGAAATCATATTAGGAACACCATTCTTGACTTAATTATACCCATTTCAAATTACTGAAAATGGTCTAGAATCAAACATCCTTGATTCTAAAATCATTTTCTTAAAGAAGAAATAACTTATAAGAAAATTGAAGAACAATTGCTCGATCCAAGAATCAAAATTAGGGTTGATCAATTTCAAAAGAAGCTTGAACAGGATGTCTGTTCAGACTTCCTTAATGCATTTTGGGAAAGAAAACGTCATGTCGTTTCTCTCCCTTACATAAAAGACTTTAAGGAAGAAACAATTCCAACAAAATCTAGACCTATTCAAATGAATGCTAATCTTCTTGCTATCTGCAAGAAGGAAATTGATGAATTGTTGCAGAAGAAGCTGATCAGGCCTTCCAAGAGCCTATGGTCTTGTGCATTATTTTATGTCAACAAGCAAGCCGAGAAGGAACGTGGTGTCCCAGGCTGGTAATCTACAAACCCTTAAACAAAGTCTTAGAGTGGATTAGGTATCCGATTCCCAACAAAACAGACTTAATCAAACGCATTTCGAATGCGAAAGTGTTTTCAAGCTTCGATCTTAAATATGGATTTTGGATAATCCAAATTGCAGAAAAGGATCGTTACAAAACTGCTTTCAATGTCCCCTTTGGACAATACGAATGGAACGTCATGCCATTTGACTTAAAAAATGCTCCATCCGAATTTCAAAAAATCATGAATGACATTTTCAATGGTTTTCAAGAATTTTCAATAGTTTACATTGACGATGTTTTGATTTTTTCACAAAACAATGATCAACATTTCAAACATCTCCAAACATTACAATGTTATCAAAAGAAATGACCTTGTTGTTTTTTGCTAAGAAAATTAAACTATTTCAAACTCAAATCCGCTTTCTCGGATTTGATATCAATTTGGGCCTCATTAAGCCCATACATAGGTCCATATAGTTTGCTTCAAACTTCCCGGACCAAATCACCGAAATTACAAAGGTTTTTGGGTTGCCTCAATTATGTGGCCGAATTCCTGCAGGATATCAGGCCCATTTGCAAACCTCTTTTTGAGAGACTAAAAAAGAATCCAAAGCCTTGGACCGACAAGCATACTGCTGCCGTCTGAAAAATAAAGGCTTTAGTCAAATCAATACCCTATTTGAGTTTGCTTAATGACAAAGCAAACCTCATAGTGGAGACTGACACATCCGACGATTCCTTCTTGTCGATACACTATTTTAGGATTCCTCCATATCCGACATCGGATATGGAGGAATCCTAAAATAGTTTATCGACAAGAAGGAATCCATAGTGCGATTTCACTCTGGCGTTTGGAATGACGCCCAAAAAAATTTCTAAACTGTAAAAAAGGAAATCCTTGCAATAGTATTGTGTGTACAAAAATTTCAAGGAGATCTAATTAACAAAAGATTTTTAATCAAAGCTGATTCCAGAGCATCTAAATTCATTTGGAAAAAGATGTAAAAAATCTGGTTTCAAAGCAAATTTTTGCCAGATGGCAAGCAATGTTATCCTGTTTCAGTTTTGAGGTTCTGCCTATAAAAGGGACGAAAAACGTCCTAGCTGATTACCTCTCTAGAGAGTTTCTCTCTCTCTCTCTCTCTCTCTCTCTCTTTCCGAATGAGAGAAAGAAGAAGCACTAGAGGAAAAAATGCCTCCTCTTTAAAGCAGCCTTCTACTGCTTCTTCAAAGAAATCTTCAGGTGACAAAATAACACCTGATTCATATGCCATCGACTCTGATTTTACTTCACTGCACAGGTCGAAAGGCAAGTCCAAAGCTGAGTCATCCAAACAAACAGAAGAAGAATCTGACGAAGAGGATGAAGAGATAGAATATATCATCAATCTCAATGAACCGTAATAGTTCTTTAACTACAATGACTCAATCAACCGAAAAGTTGTAAAACTAAGATACTTCATAGACCGAAAAGTCATTAAACTATCATTAGACCAAAACGGCGTAAAATTACCAAGGACCGCAATTGTCATTAAACTACGACTACTCAAATATTATAAAAATTTCAAAGGACCACAATAGATTCGATTAAAAAAATAACTCAAGGACTGTAATGGTCCAATGAAAAAAAAATGTTTATTTGCTTTTGTATATAAATGTAAATTTTATGTAATTGTAAATTTGTGTAAATAAAACGAGAAAAAAAAGTCATTCAAGACGGAGACGATAACTTGCAGAGTTTAGTAGAACCAGAGCCTACTTCTGGCTTGGAAAATACTTGTATTTTCACCACCCGAGAATTAGATTTCCAAAAGCAATAGCTCAAGACTACAGATTTCGGTGCGAAGTACCAGGCAGTAAGGCGCGAAGATGCGAAGATAGAGATAGCACGGTAAGTCCATTGGTCGCCAACGTAGGATACGGATGAAGTTTACTTGGAAATCTTGAATTCGTTCGATGCCCACTTCGGATACGCATCCAAAGTGGAAGGGGGTATGCTCAATAATGCAGATTTGAAGATTCGACCTGTCGGCTTGTCATCTCAACTTTTTTATTTTTTCATTTTGTAATAATTTAGATTCCTTCTACTGTTTGCTTTTTACTATTTATCCTTTTGTAATAATGTAGTTACTGTTTGCTTTTTACTGTTTACTATAAATTGTCCGCTTGCAATAATTTAGTTTACTTTTTCAAAAGTGGTTTCGAGTGCAAGGGTCCTGTCTTGCCTCCCACTTCTTATCCTTTAGTGTTTCAAATTCAATTTTCATTTCAAGTCCGTAGTCTATAAAAGACTACCACTTTGATTCGAGGGGGAGGATCTTGGCAACTGAGTATCCAAAAACTCAAAGTGTTTTTCTTTCTACCTTCAGAGTGAAGTAGAGAGTCGAAGACTTCGATGATTTTGAATTACAAACTTGTAGTCTTTTATAGACTACAGACTTGAAATGAAAATTGAATTTGAAAAACTAAAATATAAGAAATGGGAGGCAAGACAGGACCCTTGCACTCGAAACCACTTTTGAAAAAGTAAACTAAATTATTACAAGCGGACAATTTATAGTAAACAGTAAAAAGAAAACAGTAACTACATTATTACAAAAGGACAAAAAGTAAAAAGCAAACAGTAGAAGGAATCTAAATTATTACAAAATGACAAAATAAAAAAGTTGAGATGACAAGCCGACAGGTCGAATCGCAAATCTGCATTATTGAGCATACCCCCTTCAACTTTGGATGCGTATCCGAAGTAGGCATCGAACGAATTTAAGATTTCCAAGTAAACTTCAGCCGTATCCTACGCCAGAGACCAATGGACTTACCGCGCTATCGCTATCTTCGCATCTTCACGCCTTACTGCCTGGTACTTCGCACCGGAACCTGTAGTCTTGAGCTGTTGCTTTTGGAAATCTAATTCTCGGGTGGTGAAAATACAAGTATTTTCCAAGCCAGAAGTAGGTTCTAGGTCTACTAAACTCTGCAAGTTATCGTCTCTGTCTTGAATGGCTTTTTTTTTTCTCATTTTATTTACACAAATTTACAAGAACATAAAATTGACATTTATATACAAAAGTAAATAAACACTTTTTTTTTTCATTGGACCATTACAGTCCTTGAGTCATTTTTTAATCGAACCTATTGTGGTCCTTTGAAATTTTTATAATATTTAAGTAGCCGTAGTTTAATGACAATTGCGGTCCTTGGTAGTTTAACAACGTTTCGGTCTAATGATAGTTTAATGACTTTTCGGTCTATGAAATATCTTAGTTTTACAACTTTTCGATTGATTGAGTCATTGTAGTTTAAGAACTATTACGGTTCATTGAGATCGATGATATATTCTATCTCTTCATCCTCTTCGTCAGATTCTTCTTTTGTTTGTTTGGATGAGATAGAATTGTCTGTAATCGAAGCAAGCTCGCTCCATCGTTTGTGTAAATCAAATTCTGATGAGGTTTGAGTAAAACTGCATATTAGCTTTGATTTTTTGTTTAAAAATTCTTGATTCTTATGGCAAGAAAGGTCTTGGAGGTGGCCATTCTTGGCGAACCAAGCTTTTATGAATCTGAGGTCAGAGTAGGAGGTGTTGAATTTATCCCACCATTTGATGCTGATGACTTTGACTAAACTCTTTGAAAGAGCTGATACACGGACCTCGAAATTCCAAGATAGGATCCATGGTATTTGAAAATACATGCAAAAAGTCATTTGAATCGCGAAACTATTTTTGAAGACGTTCCTCGAAAAATAGTAATATGATTCTTGAATCGGAACGGGGAAGATGTTGGTAGTAAGACCAAACATAGTCCATCAGTTAATGAACCACAAAGGGAAGGATACCCTATGTGCATTAGGACAGAAATGAATAAACCAAGAATGTTTAAAGTTTTGGTAGAACAAAACGTTATACCATGCTCTAACATAGTCTCGGTATGAATAAGTTTGTGGAATGAATTTCTTTGAAAAGGATTTTTCGGTATGGAAGCTTTGGTTCCATGCCGTAGGATTTAAGACTTTGAAAATTTTTAGTTTTGAATATGCGATCCGTGTTGGATCTCTTTGATCGGGTGTATGAATTATTTCGGTGGATTTTGTGTCGACCAAAATGAACTCATAAAACCGACGGGTTTTTTGATGAATTTCCGGCATAAAGAAAAAGCCGGTTGGATATATGTTGTCGACGATTTTTGAAATATTTGGGTCGTCGAACTCTGGTTTTATGACGAATTCTCCAAAAGGAGTATTATTTTTTAAATAAACCTTTATTTCGGGTTTTGGAATGCATCTGTCGAGGACGACAACGTTTGAAAACGTTGTTGGGTTCGAAGAACTCGTCGACGTGTTTTGAATTGGCCTCACCGAAGGTGAAGGCGGGATCTGGGATGATGACCCAGCTTTGGACTTGCCTTTCGACCTGTTCACTGGAGTGAAATCAGAGTCTATATTATATGTATCATGTGTCATTTGAGGAGAAGGCTACTTTGAGGAGTAGGCATTTTTTCCTTTAGTGCTTCTTCTTTCGCTCATTCGGAGGGAGAGAGAGAGAAGATTGAGAAAGGAACTCTCTTTAGTGGTAATCAGCCAAGGCGTTTTTCGTCCCTTTTATAGGCAGAACCTCAAAATTGAAACAGGATAAAATTGCTTGCCATCTGGAAAAAATTTGCTTTGAAACCAGATTTTTTACATCTTTTTTCCAAAATGAATTTAGATGCTCTGGAATTAGTTTTGATTTAAAATCTTTTGTTAATTAGATCTCCTTGAAATTTCTGTACACACAGTACTATTGCAAGGATTTCCTTTTTTACTGTTGAGTAATTTTTTTGGGCATCATTCCAAACGCCAGAGTGGAATCGTAGTATGGATTCCTTCTTGTCGGTCCAAGGCTTTGGATTCTTTTTTAGTCTCTCAAAAAGAGGTTTGTAAATGGGCCTGATATCCTGCAAGAATTCGGCCAAATAATTTAGGCAACCCAAAAACCTTTGTAATTGGGTTTTATCGGTGATTTGGTCCGGGAAGTTTGAAGCAAACTCTATGGACATATGTATGGGCTTAATGAGGCCCAAATTGATATCAAATCCGAGAAAGCGGATTTGAGTTTGAAATAGTTTAATTTTCTTGGCCGAAACAACAAGACCATTTCTCTTGATAACATTGTAAAATGTTTGGAGATGTTTGAAATGTTGATCAATGTTTTGTGAAAAAATCAAAACATCGTCAATGTAAACGATTGAAAATTCTTGAAAACCATTGAAAATGTCATTCATGATTTTTTGAAATTCGGATGGAGCATTTTTTAAGCCAAATGGCATGACGTTCCATTCGTATTGTCCAAAGGGGACATTGAAAGCAGTTTTGTAACGATCCTTTTCTCTAATTTGGATTTGCCAAAATCCAGATTTAAGATCGAAGATTGAAAACACTTTCGCATTCGAAATGCGTTTGATTAAATCCGTTTTTTTGGGAATCGGATACCGAATCCACTCTAAGACTTTGTTTAAGTGTTTGTAATTGATTACCAACCTGAGGACACCTTGTTCCTTCTCGGCTTGGTTAATGACGTAGAATGCTGCACAAGACCATGGGCTGTTGGATAGCCTAATCAGCTTCTTCTGCAAAAATTCATCAATTTCTTTCTTGCAGATAGCAAGAAGATTAGCATTCATTTGAATAGGTCTAGACTTTGTTGGAATTGCTTCTTCCTTAAAGTCTTTTGTGTAAGGGAGAGAAACGACATGACGTTTTCTTTCCTAAAATGCATTAGGGAAGTCTCAATAGACATCCTGTTCAAGTTTCTTTTGAAATTGATCAACCCTAATTTTGATTCTTGGATTGAGCAATTGTTCTTCAATTTTTTTTATAAGTTATTTCTTCTTTAAGAAAATTGATTTGGTTTTCTTTTATTTGAACTACATCAACAACGTGAGTTTTCACGGGTTGAGTGAATTCAAAAATGATTTTAGAATCAAGGATGCTTGATTCTAGACCCTTTTCAGTAATTTTAAATGGATATAATTGAGGCAAGAATGGTGTTCCTAATATGATTTCCATATTAAGATCCTCGACTAGCATGAAGGTATTTATGAAGCAAATATCATATTTGCAGATATGAGCGTTTGACAATTTATAGTCAATTTCGAGCTGTCCGCTATTAGCGCTTTTTAGCTCAACTTGTGTCTTCTCAAAGTATTTCGAAGGTATTCTACCTTCTAGAATGCAGTTTTGATCTTCTCCTGAGTCTAGCAGGGCGATCAAATTTGTTTTGAAGTCACCTACCTTTAGGGTAACAAGAGTGTACCACTTTTGGTAAGGCACTTCAGTGATTTGGCCAACAAAGGATTGCTAGTCCTCTAGGATCTCGTCCTCTTGATCAGCATCTCCTATGGTTGGTGCGCTTCTGAGGGTGGCTACTTCTACCCAGAGCTTTGAAACATGGTTGACCATGTCAACCTTGAATTGTTGGACCTCTGCTTTGAGGTTCTTAACCTCGATCTGAAGGTCCTTTGTTGTTACACTTTTCTTTATGGGAAACCGCTGCATTATGTCACTAACGTCGTATGGTTTATACTACTCTTTTTGCTTGGTCTTGTCGTGCTTCGTCTTTTGGGCTTAATCTGAAGCATCGAGAGAGACTTTAAGATCAAATATGATCTTTTTTTGTAGTTCTGGATCATTAACTCTTTCAGCAATATTGAAAGGAGCACGTTGATCCATTGTAAGGACGTTGATACAACCACCGCACGCCCTTGTGCTGTATTGATCGTCTGAATCATCGTCACTTGAGTCTTCATTAGAATCCTCATGATCATCAAGGATCTGATCGATTTCTTGCCCTCTATTGTCGGATCCTTCGGATTCGAAGTCTAACAGGATAAGGTTTTGAATTTGATTTTTGAGCTCTTCATCAATATCGAGCTCATTGATTTTGCCACGAACTGGGCACCTATTTGCTAAGTGGCCCGTGCGTTTGCATTTGAAACAAGTTTCTTTTCCCCGATGGGGAACATATTTGCCTTTACCCTGATATCGGTTTTGATAGCGAGGTTTTCAATTTTGATCATAAGAATTTTGTCTTCTGTTTTGATATTAAGAATTTCTTTTTTGATAGGCTCGGTTATCATACCAAAATGCCCGCGAAGTACTAAAGTGTTTCTTATGACCTCTATGTCTTGAAGTAGAAGGTTGCCCAATTCCCTTGCAACCGTATTGATCGCAGAAGGATCCCATGATAGCTTTTCCTACCCTTGGATTGTCAATCTTCTTACGGAGCTTATGATCTCTGCAAAGTTTGATACCTTATTTGATTATGTAGGAGCTTATATCTCCGTAGGTTAGGGAGTCGGGTCAATGGTTCCTCCACCTTCATCCCGAAGACCCTCTTCAATCATTTGAGAAAAGTGATTGGGAAGACCTTCAATGAACTTTTGTTTCCAGATTGGCAAGGCGCAATCTGTTCGTATCATGACCTTGGTCAAATACATGTTTTTGTACCACCTGATGTCTCCGAGGGATTTGCATTTCATCTTTAGGAGAATAGAGGCAGATCTTTCTTGATATAAGGTTGGATCTCCAATGAAAAACTTTGTAATGGTGTACATGAGCGTATTGACCGCATCTTGTACATCAGCCGTTTCTGGGAGAGATCTTTCTTCATGCTTGACAACTCTTGTTGTTGTATGAGTAAGGATAGCTTTCTTGTTTTCTCTAGATAGGAATTTGTCCCACCAGTCTTTGAGGACTCTAGTGAATCCAAAGACTAGGTTTTGGGCGATCTGGTGATCATTATTATCCTTTAATTTGTAAGCACTTGCTGCCATTAACATCTCATTAACGAAATTCATGATAAGATAATCTGACAGGCCATCTATGTTCCATTCATAGATTGCATCGCCGCTGTAATTAGTTATTGCCATTTGAGTCTTTTCTTCAAACGACACGTTTGGGAAAGACGGTCGTTTGTAGTATTGCCTTTGATCACTTATGAAAGAGGTATCTCTGAGGTGAGAGACTCTATATGAGGTATCTCTGGGGGCAGAGATTTCTTGATTCAAATACTCTTTTCTGAACTTTTCAATATCATAATCTGAAGGTTAAAAAATGACATTTATTTCCTGCTCTGCAGAAGGAGAAACGGTACTCCGCTTTAGTTCTCCGAGCATTTTTTGAATGTTGTCAAGAGCATCTTTGCCCTTGTTGGGCTTGATGCCTTTAACCAGGGTTGGAGGTTTGAATAGGGGTTTAGATTTATCCACAGGTGGAAAATCTTTGAGATTGGATAGAGGAGAGCTGAAGCAGGGTTTTGCTTCTTTGTGGATTTTCTCCTCGATCTTGTCAACTTCCTTTGCGATAGTCGAAAGCAGCTTGTTTGAATAGTTATTTTGATGCTGGATATTTTTTATATCCTTAAGAGATGGTGGGTTGCGCTCATCTCATGATATTGTCTTGAATGGAGATGCTATGATTGTATCTCCATACGTTGTCTCAATTTCCACTTCTTCAAGTGGGGGGTGAGTACCATGGACGATTCCTCATCTCGTTACTTGGTTGATCAGTTATAACTGAAATGTGACTCGACTTATTTGTTATATGTTGAATAGTTTAGAATGAGAACTATGTTTGTCTTACGATTACCTATCAGGTAAGCATGTGATATATGTTACATACGAGTGTTATTAAATGTCGAGCATGCTACATATGGTTGACTGAGAACTTAGATACTTGATTGAACCGATATGATAATATAGATGAATTGATTCTCTGTTATCCGTGGATTGACTTAGGACCAAGTTATCGTGTATTTTCTCTATTAGGTAAGCATGTGATAGATGTTACACAGAAGAAGTATTGTTGAGCGATTGCTTACATTGTTACGGACTGAGTATGTTGTTTGTTATTTACCTCGGTAGGTAAGCACACCAATTTATGCTACCTAGAGGTATCTTTATAGTTTAACATAGTAGGTAAGCACGTTATTACGTGTTACCTATGTATATTCACATTACTTTGACAGGTAAGCACCCTAGTACGTTTTACCAAGAGGTATTTTTATACCGCTACTCTATAAGGTAAGCACGTCAATATGTGCTACCCAAATATATCTTTGTAGTGTACCCTAGTAGGTAAGCATGCTAGTACGTGTTACCTAGGGATATCTTCATAGTGTAACTCTAGTAGCTAAGCATTCATGTGATGTTACTTAGGGATACATTTAGCTAATTGTTATTCTTAGTGTTTATTGATTAATGATTGTGAATTGATGCTCTTACAAATGTGCTTACTAATCCCATATTGGGATTCTTACTGAGTTAATAACTCACTCTTCTCTTCTGTAGGTTTTCACAAGTACTCATGAGTTGTACTGGGATGGCTGATATGAAACTGGATGGACTATGAGAGATGTCGAGATGTGTATTCTCTAAGTCTTATTGGGTTTCATCATTTCCCTTATGCATGAACTGAATTTATGGGCATGAACGGTTTTGTAGATTTGAATTCAGTTTTACTCTTTTATTAGGGTACCATACTCTACTATTTAACTATGGATTTGAACTTTGTTTATGTTTACCTTTTAAAATAAAGATTTTATTTCATATATGCGTGTGTAATTGTCCTTGAGTAATTGTCCTTGAATATCCATGCATTTAGAGTAAGGACCTAGTTTGAAACCCTAGTGTTGATTAGATATTTACATAATGGTCCTTTTGTTAGGACTCTCACTGTATTCTTCGAAAAATAAATGGGAAGGAAGTTGCAGAAGGTGTTTTAGTTACCATTCCATAACTTAAAAAGGTCAAAGGTTAAGAACAACTTCACAAACACTTATGATGGCAAAGGATGACATTTGTAGGTGAGTTTATTTCATCTTTTTATTCTTATTTTATTTTCCAACCTAATATTTTACATTTATGTCAAGAGATGTACGAGAATGTAGTTTATTACCCCTAGTTCGTCGATGAATCTTCAAATATATGTTCCAATTTTTAAATTTCTTAAAACAATATCCATTATCGATTTCTTTTGATTTTCAAAAATTATCTACAATAAACTAATAATTTTAGTCAATAATATTGTGGGAAATTGTGTTGGATAGGCTATTCTCACAAAATAATTACAAATGTAGACAAATTTAAAAATATGTGTATCTATAATCATTAATATTATATCATAAATACTTATTAACATAGTATTATATATTATTAATACAGTATTACTATTAGTATCAATGACTATAATTACTAATTTTTTTAAAAGTGACCATATTTAAAATTATTTTTTGAATTTGACTAATCCGGTAAGATTCTCTAATATTATCTTCTTATTTTTATCAATTCAAAGTCAAATATTTTAGCTATTTTTTTAATAAATTTATTAAATTGAGCTATTTTCTAGTCGATCATACAACAATCTCGTAATCGATATGAGATGGATTGTATGTAATCATCCATAAAGAGGGTTATCATATATATTTAGAATAATATTTTATTTTTAATGAATGAATGAAATGGTTGGTTGAGTTGGTAAGGTAAAAAAGCAAAAGTCAAGAGGTGTAGAAGTGAAAATGACATGCTTGCTTTAGAATCAAGTTAGCTTATTAATTGTTTCTGAAAAAAAGTTAGCTTATTAATTAAAAAGGGCCGGGAAAAAGAAATAAATAAAAAAAGAAAAAGAAAGAAAAAGATTCTAATTAGTTCCCCTTTCTCTATCCTTCTCTCTCCCCTATCTAATATTCCCTTCAATCTAGCACGTGATGACAATGGCTTATTTCAATTAATTATTAGTATATTGTCATTCCCTTTTGAATTAGTTAGCAAATTATATTGATTCATCAAAATTATTCCACACAAATTTAAAAAATACAAGGCACTAAGTTTATACATATGCCAATCATTTTTCATCAACTTTAATTTGAGGTTGAAAATTAGTTGATTTAAGTTAGGTGTATCTGATTTTTCTTGTTTTGGTAGATAGTTTTTCAAATATTTTAGTTTTTGTTTTGCCTTATCGTTAATTCTATTTTTTATAATTCATTTCAACTTTAGATTGAGTTTTTATTACACTGATAGGTTTATTTAGTATAGTTTTTAGTTAAACTTAAAATGAATATTTTAACTTTACACGATTTCATTAATCGAGTAAAATTTACTGACTTCACATTACAACAAAATTTTAGCAAAGAAAAACTATGTCAAGAAGCTAGTTTAATTTGTGTCTCATATAATTTACCCTAGTGTGCCCTATAGCTAAAAAATTAGGTGTTTTTTGTTTGATCTAAATATCTTTAAATAGAAAATAGTTGGATTAAGAAAACAATAACCAAACCTACTTGTTAGGACTAGTGACACAAGGCCCTCTAATAGCTTAAAACTAGTTTGGTCCAAGGGTTTTGGAATGATGAAAGCTTTCTAATTTGCAACCACATGCATAGTTTGCAGTTTACTTTAATACCCTTGCCCTTGACAATAAACTATAGACATGAAGATTCAATAATCAATAGTTTATGTATATACATATAAAAGATGAGATTTAAAAAATAATGACAATATGTGACAAATATAGACAATAATCATAAGCTAATGATGCAATGGTACAATTTACTATAATTTTTTTTTTAAAGATTAGTAAAATTTACAAGGATTTTGCAAAACAAGTTTTTTAAATACGAAAATGAAGATTCAATCATTCGTCTTCAAAATAGTAATTTAAATTTAATCTATCAAGTTATTCTCAAATTTATTTCAAAACGAATAGTTAAATCATAGGGCAATGATTGGTAAAATAGGTAAACTCAAAAAAGGATTTGGATGGCCTCATTTTTCTTTACAAAACAATTGATGTAAGTTTGGATATTTCTTTTTAAGTTTGGGATTCTTTTATAGTTTCCATTATTTGTTCAATAATTTTCAACTTTATCTATAACTTTTAAAAGTATCAATTTCATTTTATTTTTTATTTGAAAATAAAATCAATTAATAATATTGAAATTGTTCAATTAAATTGTTAAAACAAACTAGTGTTCTCCAAGGACCTATCATAAATATACAACGATTGATTCTTTCAATTCGAAACTCAAAAATTGATTTATTATTCAAAAATCAAAAATAGAAAAATTTTCCAGCCATGAAAATTTGCTCAAAGGGTTCGACGCATAAACCCTATTTCACTATTCCCAAGTGATTAGCGCTTGAACGGGTCCATATTATTAGAGATAGTTCATAAAATATTGCAATTCAACAACAGTAAATAAGAAATTAAAACTATTACATGTTCATTTTTAAGAGATTAGAACAAAAACCCATAAGGAAAAAAGAATTGGCACAACCTTTGTAGATTTGAGAAGAACCTTGTGATTTTGCTCCAATCTTGTTAAGAATCACTACAAACTTGTAGATGTTCCATTGCAAAGTAAAACTCCCAAATTGTTCCAAGAATACCTCTTTCTTCAAGTTTTTTTCGATGAAATCCGCAAGAAAGTAATCCAGTAGCGGTAGACTAATATGAAGCTTGAATGGCGAGGTTGTCGTTGCCGAAATCATGAACGACGGCGACATTGATGAGGTGCCCTTGTGGGCGTGGTGTTGCAAGGAAGAGAACCCAAAATGGGGCTCTCGGCTTCTCCTTGAAGAAAAAGGGGAGGAATCTTTCCTCCTCTCTCTTTCCTTTCTCTTTCATCTCTCTACTTTACCTAATGATTATTGTGCCCTCAAACCCTTTCTTTTTTTCTCAAATGCAACCTCACCTACTTTTTCCTCTTAACTTCACTAAATGACTCACACTTAGCAAATTCAATAACCTCTCTCAAAATGAACCCAATGCCTCACAAACTCAAGGAGTGCTTAAGGATTAAATGAGATGCATGCCACATATTTATAACTAATTAAAATGAGTACACATGGACTACCACACCTAATTAAATTCTAGGTCGTTTTAAAATCATTAGTTGTATTCTTTATTAATATGTATTTTATAATTAATCCTTAATGAATTTGAGTGATGTTTAAGTAAATTAAATTCTAATTAAAGTCTAGGCCATATTTTAACATAAATTCATTGGGATTTTTTGGTTTAAATTGGTTAACATAAGTTTATAGTGACATTTTAAGTTATTGGCTTATTAACATATTTAGTATGTAATTTGCATGTAGTTTAGGACACGTTTTAAGAGGGGAAAAAAACTTTTATGAATGGATATATCAAATTTTAAGCACGACTAAGTTCTATCTCATTTAGTTTTAAAAACAAAAAAAAAAAGTTCTATCTCATTTATCCTAGGCCGTGCATATGATTGGTATGTAAATATGTTAATCAAACAATAATATGATGGTCAATCAACTTTTACTTTAACTTATTGAATCTTTTTTAAAAAAATCAAGGATAAAATTGAAAATTATGTTTGGTTTTATTCACTCTTGTGAAGGCCCATCAAATAAGGCCCATTAGGGCTAAGTGTTTTAAAGTGCATTTTGTCACTTTGGTAGATAACACACAAAAAGGAGAGCTGGAAAATTAGCAGCCAGAGAGAGAAACAACTTAGAGAGAGAAAGTAAATAGAGAGGAAAAAAGGTTTCTGCCCAGCTTCTGTATTTTCGCGTTTTCGAGCGATTGCACCGTTGGATCATGCTAAAATTTGGACAGCGTGTTCTTGACACGAGGGTCTTCAATCTGAACGGAGATCGGGTTTGGAGCTTTCTACGGCCAGATTTCAGGCGATTTGGTTCCACATTTTTGTGAGATCTTTCTATTTATCTCTTTTGGTTGTGTTGTTTATTGCCAAGATTGTTTATCTTGAGTTGTTATGTGTTGTATACATCTAGTTGTAACTAGAAAGAACTTGTTGTAGCTCATTATTGATTATAGTAGAGATTTGACTTTGGTCCATGGTTTTTTACTCCTCGCTTTGAGGAGATTTTTCCACGTTAAAAATCGTTGTGTTGTGCTTGATATTTCTACCATACTATATTCTTGCTGATTTTTCATTAGGAACACAAGAGAGAGAATAATTGATCCTATTAAAATAGTGTTTATTCCCAATAAGTGGTATCAGAGCTTCGAGGTTAAGTTTAATTAGAGGCCTTGTGTTAAATATGAAAAAGAGTCATAGTGGTGGTAGAATGGTTTTTTTTTTTGAATGGATCAAAGTATCAAGTGTGGAAAAGAAAAATGAAAGATATTTTGTATGTGAATGATTTATATCTTCCCGTGTTTTCACTAGACAAGCCGGATGATAAAATCGATTTAGAATGGGAAATATGTCATTAGAAAGTATGTGGCATGATTAGACTTTGGGTAGAAGAAAATATTCTAAATCATATTGGTGAAGATAATCATGCACGGACTATATGGAACAAGCTTGAGTCTTTGTATGCCCCGAAAACTGGTAATAGTAAATTGTATTTGATTAAGCAAATGATGGCTTTAAAGTATCAAGAAGGAACGTCTATGTTAGATCACTTGAATACATTCCAAGGTATTATTAATCAGTTAGCTGGAATGAGTATCAAGTTTGATGAGGAGATACATGGGTTATGGCTTCTTGGTTCGTGGGAGACATTTAGAACTTCCTTATCGAACTCAGCCCCAAATGGTGTACTAAGTATGGACTTGGTAAAAAGTAGTGTATGTAACGAAGAGATGAGAAGAAAGTCACAAGGTTCTTCTTCACAGTCTGATGTTCTTATTACTGAAAGAAAGGGGAGGAGTACGAGAAAAGGTCCGAAAAATAGAGACAGAGCAAGAGCAAGAGTGGTCGATTTTCTAATGTTGAATGTTTTCATTGTGGCTTGAAAGGCCATATAAAGAAGCATTGCAGAAAACTGAAGAGAGAAAATAAAGCTGATAAAGGTAAAGAAAAAGTGAATGATGATGATGCAGACCGAATTACTGCAGCCACCGAAGAATTCTTCGTTGTATTCGAGGATGATAGTGTAAACCTTGCTACAGAACAGAGCAGTTGGGTGATTGACAGTGGTGCCTCAATTCATGCTACATCTAGGAAAGAATTCTTCACATCTTACACATCTAGTGATTATAGTAATGTTGGGATGGGTAATGATGGATTAGCAAAAGTAGTTGGCATAAAAGATGTGCATTTGGAGACCGAGAATGGTACTATCTTGATTTTGAAAAATGTGAAACACATCCTTGATATCCGCATGAACTTAATCTCCACAGGTAAGCTAGACGATGAAGGTTTCTGCAATACCTTCTACAATGGTACATGGAAGCTTACTAAAGGCTCAATGGTGGTAGCAAAGGGGGAGAAGTGTTCTTCATTGTATTTTATGCAGGCAAAGACTATTGATTGTGATATCAATGCAGTGAAAAGTGAATAGAGTGTTGAGCTTTGGCATAAAAGACTCAGTCATATCAGCGAAAGGGGTTTGATGATTCTAGCCAAGAAAAATCATCTTTCTGGGGTAAAGAATGTGTCCTTGAAGAGATGTGAGCATTGTTTAGCAGGAAAGCAAACAAGAGTTTCTTTTAAAGCATCCCAACCTTCAAGAAGACCAGAAGTTCTTGACATAGTATATTCTGATGTGTGTGGTCCGATGAAAACAAAAACACTTGGAGGTGCATCCTACTTTGTGATGTTTATAGATGATCACTCAAGGAAAACATGGGTTTTGTAAGAACCCGTAATTTTAAGCTACGATTCTTGTCGCACGTTGACTCAAATTCAGTTAGAAAAATGCATGTTTTTAAATTTCAAATTCAAAATTAAAGATAACCGCTCCTGTTGCATTTTTATTTCAAATAATAAATAAATACAAGCCCTTGGCCAAGGTGTTTACAAAACGATTCAAATAAATGAACATTTAAATACAGACAAGACATTCGTGCCATCAGTTAACAGAAATAACAGAAGTTCAAAACATAGCATGCTACTAGGAGGAAGAAGAACATCTATCCTACAATAGTTTAGAGAAAGTGCAGCGGCTCCACCCATGATCACTTCAACACCTCCCAGCTAACCGTCTCGGTAGTGTCTCTAAATACCCGTGGAAAGAAAATAACCACAGAAAGGGTGAGCATAAAAGAATACTCAGTAAAAACTCCCCAACAGGTGTACAATGCACAAAGTAGAACTTAACATGCTAGCAATACATATCTACTCTTATCTCAACAAAGTTTATCAACTGACCATGGTTTCGTTACATGTCTTTTTCAATCAATCCACTTACTCTCAGCTCACTCTAGCTTTTTACCTGGTCATGAAGTTCGTTGCATGACTCGCTTGTGAGGCCTTAAGACACTCACCTAACTTTAACAAAAAAATAGGTTTTGAAGTACGTACACAACTCTCTTGTGAGGCCCTTGAGACACTCACCTAATGTAGAAATATAACAGGTTATGAGATTCGTTACATAACTCTTTTGTGAGGCCCTTGAGACACTCACCCGTTCTAGATTATACAACTGGTCATGAAGTTCGTTACACGACTATCTAGCTCATAAACAACTTTTCTCTACTGGTGTACTGACGACACCGGTTCAGGTGAGCCATCTACCTGACAACCGGCACGTGTAATCATACACCGCATGGTGCTAGAAACCAGTCAAGTGTAGGCCTACATGCTCAATAGATCACCAAACATGCTCAATTATTCTCATTCAATCATCCTAACAAGATACTATTCTTTACATGATCAGGACTAGCTACATATCACACTCGTCATCACCAACTCACATACATACCGAGAGGAACATAAAACAGGCAATAGTGGTAACAAGACACTAGGACCCCATAATCCTAGCATGTTTACAAGAATATAATGATAGAAAAGTACATTCACAATAGCACCTCGGGACCCCATAACCCCGAAGCACACATACAATTACAACATGAAAGATACATATGCAAGGTGGTACCTTGGGACCCCATAATCACGAGGGACATCAAACAGAGTAAATAGGTTAACCAAATAACAGAAAAATCACAACCAAACATACGCCCATCAAACACCTTAATCAACATCCATACTTATCAGGAAACATAGTAAGTGTCTCCTTGTGCAGGGTCCACACAACCCGAGTAGAGATGGTCCTTACCTGAAAGAAGACGATACAAAACAGTCCAACAGTCTCCAGCAGCGAAAAATAGAGTGCAACAATCTAACAATTTATATCCAACAAATCAGCCACTAAGTACTCATTTAAAACCTCCAAAACATCAACCCAACAATATTGACTTTGAAACTTACTCAAAACCAGGAAACAACACGGTCGTCCAAACCGGTAAGGCTCAAAAGCTAATTGAATAAGAGCACAACAGCGAAGAACACTACCAATTGACCTATCAACAAATTCCAATCAACAACCAAACCCAAGACAAGCATCAATTCAAGAAATTGAAGTTGCGAGAACTTACCCACTACCCGAAGAGGTCCGAAACAACTAGAACAAGGCTGGGCTGTTGTGGCTTGCGAGCTGTTGAGCGCACGAGCTAGGTGCGTTGGGCAGAGTAGGGGCACTGACGACGAGCTCAGGCGGAAGCGGGCGCTAGAGGCAGATCTGTGCAGTGGAGCTGAGCAGGGGAAACGCACTGTTGTGCGGCGCGACGGCTGGCAGGACGTGGATGAACGGACGTCAGATGGACGGACTGGGCGTGGCGGAGGCGCAGCTGCGTGTGTGGGACGGGTGCACGCACAGGGAGAAGTAGGGCTCGCGACTTGTTTACTCAAGTGGCTCGCGCTGGCATGCATGGCGGTGCTGACAAAAAAGATCAGCGGCTGGGCGTGCTTTGCGCAGCTGTAGCGCGGAGCTGCGAGCGTGGAGGAGCTCGTGACGGTGGAGGTCGCGCACGCGGGGAGTTGTTTAGGGCATGGGATGCGGCATGGCGGCGTCAATGGGGTCTGTGTGGTAGCCGGTGGCAGACGACGGTGACGAAGGTCGGCGGGGGGAGGGTGGAGGTGCTAGGGTTAGGGGTGGGTGAAAGAAGAAGAAGTAGAAGGAAGAAGAAGAAAAAAAAGGAAAGGGTTTTTTTTTTGTTTAAATAAATAAACCCAATTTTAAAATGTTGTCTTTTAAATGAACTAAAATATCCCTCCATAAATGGGGTTTTAATCCTTTTTTAAATGAAAAATCCATTTTCCAACATTTTTTTTTCTCTCTCATTATTTATATTATTATTATTATTTATAAAATGTATTTCCAAATTACGGGGCGTTACAGGTTTACACCTTGAAGTCTAAAGATCAGGTATTGCTAGTGTTTAAACAGTTTCATGCCCTTGTTGAAAGAAAAAGTGGTAAAAAGTTGAAGTGCATCAAGACTGATAATGAAGGAGAGTATATTGGACCTTTTGATGAGTATTGCAGAAATCATGGTATTCGACATCAAAAGACGCCTCCTAAGACTCGTCAGTTAAATGGGTTGGCTGAGAGATAAATATGACATTGGTGGAAAGAGTGAGATGTTTGCTTTCACAGTCATAGTTAGCCAAAACGTTTTGGGGTGAAGCATTGAATACAGTTGTACATGTTCTGAATCTCACACCATGTGTTCCTTTGGGAAATGAAGTCCCAAATAGAATTTTGTCAAAGAAAGACATATCTTATAGGCATCTTAGTGTCTTTGGTTGTAAAGCTCTCGTTCATGTTCCTAAAGATGAGAGATCGAAACTTGATGTAAAGACAAGACCATGAGTGTTCCTTGGCTATGGTCAAGCTGAGTTTGGCTACAGGTTGTTAGATCCAGCGAAGAAAAAGCTTATTAGAAGTCGAAATGTTGTGTTTGTTGAAGACCAAACCTTACAAGACATTGATAAAACTGATGAAACAAAGTCAGAAAATGGTGATGATCTGATTGATTTAGATACAGTTCCTTTGGCACAACCTTCTACATAAATTGAGAATGAAAGTCAGAATGATCAGTTTGATCATTCAGATGAGGTAGAAGGTCATGAACAGGTTGAGGTAGATGATGATATTGAGGAACAGTTGTCAAAAACTGAAGTTCTTACTGATGTTCCATTTAGAAGATCAGTCAGAGATCGTCGGTCAACAAGATATTCTGCTAACGAATATGTGTTATTGACTGACAGGGGAGAACCTGAGAGTTATGAAGAGGCTATAGAAGATGAGCACAAAAGAGATTGGATTGATGCTATGAAAGATGAGATGAAATCTTTACATGAGAACCACACTTTTGAGCTTGTTAAATTGCCTAAAGGAAAATTTTCACTAAAAAATAAGTGGGTTTATCGAGTGAAACAAAAAGAAAGCACCTCAAGACCGCGTTATAAAGCGAGCTAGTTGTTAAAGGGTTCAGTCAGAAGAAGGGTATATACTTTGATGAAATTTTTGCTCCAGTTGTTAAGATGTCTTCTATTCGTGTTGTTATGAGTTTGGCTGCTAGCCTTGACTTAGAAGTTGAGCAAATGGATGTTAAGAATGCATTTCATCATGGAGACCTAGATAAATAAATTTATATGGAACAACTTGAGGGTTTTGAAGAGAAAGGAAAAGAGAAACTTGTGTGCAAGTTGAATAAAAGCCTTTATGGGTTGAAACAGGCACCGAGGCAGTAGTTCAAGAAGTTTGAGTCAGTTATGGGGGAGCAAGGCTACAAAAAGACTACTTCTAACCATTGTGTTTTTACACAAAAAATTTCTGATGATGATTTTGTGATATTATTGTTGTATGTTGATGACATTTTGATTGTTGGCAGGAATGTTTCTAGAATTGACAGGTTGAAGAAACAGTTAAGTAAATCCTTTTCCATGAAGGATTTGGAAAAGGATTTGGGGCCAGTAAAGAAGATTCTTGGAATTCAAATAGTTCGAGATAGAGCATCCAAGAAGTTATATATGTCACATGAGAAATACATAGAGAAAGTGCTTGAAAGATTCAACATGGATAAAGTTAAAGTTGTTAGCTCCCCTCTCTCTAGTCATTTCAAACTTAGCATCAAACAGAGTCCTAATGGTAAAGAGAAGGAAGAAATGATGAAAGTCTCATATGCTTCAGCAGTTGGCAGTTTGATGTATGCCATGGTGAGTACTAACTTGATATTGTTCATGTTGTTGGAGTTGTTAGTCGATTTATGTCCAATCTAAGAAAACAACATTGAGAGGTAGTTAAGTGCATCATGAGATATTTGAGAGGCACTTCCAATTTGAAGCTCACATTTGGAAGTGGAAAGCCCTTGCTTACAGGCTATACTGATTTAGATATGGCAAGAGATTTAGATAACCGACGGTCTACGTCGGGTTATTTGATGATGTTAGCAGGTGGTGCAGTGTCTTGGCAGTCAAGACTACAGAAGTGCGTTGCACTTTCTACTATAGAAGCAGAATATATAACAGCAGTAGAAGCGTGCAAAGAGATGTTGTGGATGAAGTAGTTTATATAGGAGTTTGGCTTCAAACAACAACGGTATGTGATATTCTGTGATAACCAGAGTGTTATTCTTCTTGGTAAGAACTCTACATTTCATTCCAGAATTAAACATATAGATGTGAGGTATCACTGGATGAGAGATGCATTGAATGATGGACTATTTGAGCTCGAGAAGATACATACTGATTATAATGGATCAGATATGTTGACTAAGAATCTACCAAGAGAGAAGCTCCAGTTTTGTTGTTCCGCTGCGGGAATGATAAGTTCCTCCACACAGTGAATAGGGAGAGATTTGTTAGGTTTTATTCACTCTTGTGAAGACCCATCAAATAAGGCCCATTAGGGCTAAGCGTTTTAAAGTGCATTTTGTCACTTTGGTAGATAACACACAAAAAAGAGAGTTGGAAAATCAGCAGTCAGAGAGAAAAATAACTTAGAGAGAGAAAGTAAATAGAGAGGAAAAGAGGTTTCTGCCCAGCTTCGGTATTTTGGCGTTTCCCAGCGATTGAACCGTTGGATCGAGCTGAAATTTGGATAGCGTGTTCCTGACATGAGGGTCTTTAATCATAACAATGAAGATCTGGTTTGGAGGTTTTTACAGCTAGATTCCAATGGCGATTCAGTTCAATATTTTTGTGAGATCATTCTATTTATCTTTCTTGGTTGTGTTGTTTATTGCCAATATTGTTTATCTAGAGTTGGTATGTGTTGTATACCTCTAGTTGTAACTAGAGAGAACTTTTTGTAGCCCATTATCGATTATAGTGGAGATTTGACTTCAGTCCGTGATTTTTTACTCATCTCCTTGAGGAGGTTTTTCCACGTTAAAAATTGTTGTGTTGTGCTTGATATTTATATCATACTATATTGTAAGGACCCGACCCGAATGGGGCACTAAATGGGCCCTTACCCCAATGCATGCATTCAAAGTAAAGGATATTAACGGACATGATTTCGGATTCCAATTAAAAACAAAACATTCAAACATTCAGTTCAAAGCCCGGACAATTTTCCTGAAACCTGTCCCTGTTTCCAAGCACTTGTTCCAAGATAAATACATTTCCAAAGTTTACTCTGATCAGAGATTTATTAAAATCCTTCAAAACCTGTCCAGATACAACAATGCTGGAATCCACAAAACATTTACAAAACATCCTAGGGCTCCATGCCCGGCTACATGCATTCAGGGGACAATAAAACATAAAGAGTCATAACACAAAATCAGAGTTTGATGACTGGGCCCCATGATCACAGCTCCTCCTTCAGCCATCATGTCTCGCAACTCGGTTACCTGTGGAAAAACCACAATAATAAGGGTGAGTAACGAATTACTCAGTAAGAATCCCCAACCGGGGTGCAATACGATATACATGGTCATCTCGATGAGTGTATGCAAGCTATGAGTAACAACACAGAATAGAGCACATAGCTTGAGTCCATACTTGGACCTCGGATGCCAACTTAGGGTCTTAGTCCGGAATAATATCCACCACACAATCCATCACACAAGTCGCCCTATACGAGAAACAAGTCCCGGCCTCAGCCTGTCTACTGTCGACGAAAGGTACACTAGCTCAAGATCCCGAGGAGCTCTCCGGTCGGCGCTGTAATGAGCGTAAGCATGCACCGCGTGCTACTGCAGACTATGGGGGGTGCCGGGTCTAGAGGCAAGCTGCCCATGTCCAGTCACCACGCCTAACTAAGTCTTTGGATCGGTGTCATTGACATAGGGGTGTGAGACTTGGACACGTAAACTATGTCAGCCTGAACCACTGCACCTGAGGCTAAGGAAACGGGTCGTGGTAGGCTTACACCAGAAAGCCGCCCTTACCTTAACAGGTGGCAATCATGGGCTACGGCCGAACACGCTGAGGACGTGCCGACTACCGGGGACGAGGCAATGCCAAGTCATCATCCCGACCGTTGGGGCATTTAACAGTCTGCCACCCTTACCCAAGATTGCAGGGCCAGCCGTTAGGGTTAGCTATTCCCTAACGGGATCAGGGCTGAGCTCCATCTCATACGTCCCTGTCGTGGATGCAAGGTTCGTTATGCACCCAGCCCGGATGATGCTATCTACCTGCCACTCTAACCTGCCTTAGCAATCAGCAAACAGTTCAGTAAAATCCAATACGTGCTCAATAAGAATACAACGAACCTAGCATGATACTACGAAGCAAGGAACAGATACGAGCATGCCAGAAAGGAACAACCTAGCATGGATTAACATGTGAATTGAACAGGAAAATCATGCTAATCGGGAATTCAAATTCGAGCACCTATTATTAAATATGTCAATAAACACAAACAAGCATTCAATCAGCAATCACATATAATATCGTAGGGCCCACACAACCCCGGTGAGAAATCCTTACCTTGATCGGGAGGCGATTGGGCACGAAATCCTAAGTTGCGAACGAACTCGAACTAGCTACCGAGAACCTATCAATCACAACAAAAATCACACAATAGGCCTAAATACACTAAAATAAACAGGGCTCAGCTCGAGAGCAACTCATGAGGCGCGACGAACACACGAACGAGCCGATTGCACGAACGAGGCAGCAATAGGGCTAGCTGGGCGCGCTGGGGCGCGGGGCTGGGCGAGCTAGGGCGCTGGCTGCGCGTGGACGGACGCGCGGGCGACACAGGGGCGGCAAGGATGTGCGCGGGCGACTGGCACGGGGCGAGGACCCACGGCGCTGGAACGGCGCGCTGGCACGAGGACTCGGCTGGCGCGCGACGAAGGGCGATCTGGGGCGATTTCCAGCGCGATGGAGGAAGAGCTCGAATTGGCGAGCTCGGCGACGATTTGGCCGGCGATTTGTTGCTGGTTGAGTTCCTCTACACTTGCTGCACAAAAACCACGCAACTCCCTCACCCTCTCGGCCAACAGAAAATGAAATCGAAAACAGGGGAATCGGGTTTGAAGGAGAGGAAGAAGAAGAAGAAGCTTACCTGCTGCTCGGGAATGGAAATCGACTTCGAAATGGAGAAGAATCTCGGTCGAATTAGAGCTGGAGAGGGAAGAAATCGCAAGGGAAATCGCTGGTCGGTCGAAGGGGAAAACGCGAATGAAGAAGAAGGAGGAAGAAGAAGGCTCGGGCGAGCTGGCTTTTAAAATCAAAACTCATTTCAAACAGGCTTAAATACAAGCTGGCGCGTTTAGAATAACAAAAGCGTCTGGTAGCTCAAGTGGCAATGCCACCCGTCTAGCTTCCCAAGCGGCCCTGCTTCCCGATCCCATTCAAATCATCTCATAATTTTTCCGGCAATTAGAAAAGACACAACCGGCCCTGTCGGCCCGACCAAATTACCAAAATGCCCCTGGGCAACCCGGGAAGACCGGGATGAAATTTCTGGGCCGAAACACTATATGCTTGCTGATTTTTCATTAGGAACACAAGAGAGGGAATAATTGATAGAATAACGTTTCTTCCCAACAAATTTTACATGACTAAATACCAAATTGAGGATATATATCCGAAAAAAGAAGATTTTCAGCCTCCAAACTAAAAAATGGATCTAGATATTTTAGAATTGTAGTAAAATCTTATCGTCTAAATGCAATGTTAAAAGTCCAACTTGAATTTATAGATTATCTACCCCAAATAAACTTTATGCAATTCTTAGTAAATAGATCACTAACCACAAATTCTTAGCTAAATCCTAACATTACAAATTAAACTACTATGTTTGATCGAAAAAATAACAAAACTACGAATACATGCTCAACTTCTATGTATAAAGGTCTTTAATAATGTATTTACGTGAAAATGTGCAAAAATCTATCACAAGGAGAGAACATATGAGTGCACCTCAATTGGATATTTTAGCCCACAAATTTTGATTTGATTTAAGATAGTGTTCATAATGTGGCACCATCTTGAAAGACATGTTGTAAATTTATAGCATGTCCCATATTGAAAATATGAGTCTTCTTTCAACATATTTATAAGATATTTGGACTATTCACCTCATCTCCAATTGATTTTCAAAGGAAACTTATATTATCTAATACAACCAACACTTAAAACTAATACTAGATTGAAATTGAGTTGATGTTGATCATACTGTTAAATTTATATTCCAGGTTAAACTATATAATCTCATCAATTTTTGTAAAATTGTTTAAAAAAAAGGAAGGAAAAATGTATATATGTGATATATGTAGGTGTTTTTTAGAAAAGTAATAGTAAGTTGTCAGCTAGGGGGTAAAAGTGTGACGTGTAAGGTGTGGATTAAAAGGGGGGAAATAAATCATATGTGGGGGCGTGATTTTGGAAGTAGAACGAAAAGAAAAGAGAAAAAAAAAAGAAGAAGCAGACGAAGGGTTTCACAGAGGAAAGGGAAAATTGGTGCAACATTGACAATGCTTGGACTGGGATCTCGGTGGGTTACCGGCACGAACTAGAGACTGAGTTGCAAAGAGGTAGATGTTCGACTCTCTCTCTATTGCTCATCGGTGAGGGAACGAATGAGAAGAGATTATTGATGATGTAAAATTTATTTTGCACGGACGGTTTGGCTGGAATTCAGCCCTAGGACTGTGTGTGTTTTGCTAAGGAAACAAGGGGTTTATGAGGGCAAGAGAACTTTGAGAAGGTGTGTAACTAGTTAGGGATTTGGGGATTATTCTCTTCGTTTAAGCTTAAATTTTAGTAGGAAGAACCTAGAATCAATAATTATATGTAAATGAAATAAAAGTCGATAGTTAGAGTTTAATATGTGATTTCTCTTTTGGTTGATGAATGAATGCATAAGTATGAATTTGATGGAATAAGGATACGAAACTTTTGTTTGTTTCTTGTAGATGTTGCAGGTCCCTTGTGGTTGTTTATGGTTTTCTTTTAGTTGTAAATAAATTTAATATTTTAAGCTAATAAAGCAAGGCGTTCAACCTACCACATGAATAATAAACTACAAATGTACAAGAACTAGGCAACATGAATCATAAACTACAGGTATACAGGAGCTAGGCACAAGGTGTCACAATTTTGACATCAATCTATTTAATATTACTCAAATAAATGTGAAAAAATAAAATAAAAGTTTTTTAACAAGCTAGTTTTATTTTTAGCTTTGCATTTCTTTAATATAAAAGGATTGTTGTATTTTTTTTTTTTTTTAAAAAAGGGAACATTGCAATTAGTAAAATCCAATATGGCGAGAAAGAAAAGAAAGAAAGGTTGAAAGGTTACATGGGGATGTAAATTAAATGAGGTATAAATTAATAATGGAGGATGATATCACAGAATGCGTTGTGGAAGAAAATGAAGAAGGTTCCAAAGTTGATACTGAGTAAGTTCAGAGTGATGAAAGCCAATACGAGGATGAACATTCTCAAACAGTTAGCATAGTGAGTATGAACCTGCAGAGCCAATTATCAGTAGTTTGCATCAAACCAACATGGGAGATGCAGAGTCAACTAGTTTGTAGGAAAACAATGTTAGCGCACTAAACCATGGGCTACGCGCAATAGTACCCGTAGTTTTTACGCTAGGAGAACCGCACATACAACAAGAATTGATCAGTTGAGGAAGCGGCACATGTGCAATTCAATTGAGCTTCAATTCGATACTCCACACCCTATCAACACTAGGAGTGGTAGGAAGTACACACATTATGGCGCACGACGGAGAAAGGTAAGAGAATGCTATCAAAGATGGCTACGCTCCGAAGATATATAAATTATGGCCCATCAAGGACAATTTGCACCCGACAGAATTAGCACTAGGGTTCCACCCACGTCCTGCTTAGTAGCATTCCTAGAATGCAAAAATCCGGTATTTTTTACTTTGTGCAAAATTTTACAGCAATTTTTAGAATAGAAAGTTTTTCCATTTATGCAATTTTTCTTTTCAGTTATTTCCTTAAATTTTTTATTGCGTAGATTTAGAAAGGATTGGTACGACTCTAGAAAAATCTTTGTATAAAATTTAAAATTTCCTTTTGTGATTATCCCATTCCTTGCCTATGGATTTCTGAAATATTTTGAAAATTTATATAAACCCTGTGTAAGGAAGGATCGACCACCACATCCTACTTTGCACTTCAAGAAACCAAAAAAATCTGTTTTCAATTTCTTCTCCTATAACTAATGGCCTTAAGTAGTAAAACATCTAATAAAAGGAGGGAGGAAGGAAGTAGAGGAGATGAATATCCAATTGTTCTGGAATCAAAACTTTACGCTACGCTACCACGAAAAAGAGTCTGGCACGATCGAGGATAGCCCGTGAAAATTATTCCACATACAACACTAGTTAAGATATGCGACTTAGGCTAGAACAGCCTAGCACTACCTACCATAGACAAAAAGAAAGACTGGGTTTGCCAATTCTACGCAAATCTGAACAAAGAAAACAATTTTTCTCGTGTAGAAGGTCAAATCTTAGATTGTAGATTTGCAGCCTTGAACAAAATTTTCCAACTTCCTGACGACATAGAGACATATTTTCAAAGGCTATTAAAGAAACCGACTAAGAAGCAGTTGCAGGATTGCGTGAAAACTATTGGGACAAAAGACGCCAAATGGAAGAATCAATGGTCATTTCCAATGGATTGTGTTGAATAGAATTCCAAGACTGGATTACATTCATTAAAAATCCGATTATTCCATCAACTAATGCGAAGATAGTCAGTAGGGAGTAGGAACTATTACTTTATGCGATCGAGATCGGAACACGCACAAATCTAGGTAAGATAGTGGAAGAGCAAATCCAGCATTGGGCTTTAGCCAAACGCTTCATGCAGACTATCACTAGATTATGTTTGGAGCAAAGTGTTCAACCACAAGCGACTGATAGGATTTTTTAAAGTACACATTAAGCATATGATGGAAATGGAGAATGTGAAGTGGCAGGAAAAAGGAAGGCCATATGAGAAATTCTTCAACAAGGATAGTTTGGTAAAAAAAAATTGAAGTACTATTCTCCCACTTGCAAGACTTTTGGGAATATGCGAATAAGAGAGATGAAATAATATTGAAGGCAGCTGTAGCACTAAAAGAGTACTCCTAATGGCCTAAATTTCCAAAACAAATACTTAACTCGGAGCAAGGAAAATACAATATTGACGGCAATGCAAACACTTAGATGGAAGTCCTGCTCTCTAATTTACTTTAAGCATTTTTCCCTTCAGCATGCATTTCATTCGAAGTCGCAATTTTAATTTTATATGATAATGCATTTCATTTAGTAGGATGTAAATTGTTCTATTTCCTTTATAATTATTTTATAAGAATCAGTAATTTCCCTTTGAAAGATTAAGTTAGCATTATTATTGCAAATCTAAGTTTTAGTAGGGAACTCCCTTTCAATTAGAATAATTCTTAAATTCCCCTAGATCCAAACCTAGCATTAGAATAGTCCTTATCATGAATGACAGAAAGAACCAAAATTTGCAAGAAATCTTAGAGCTTGAGCTAGAGTATTGCAATCACAGAAATAGCTAAGTTTAAGGGAACTAAACCTCACCTTCATTAGGGACAATGAAGCCTTTAAGTTTGGGGGTGAGGGATGCCCGAGGAATGATTTTTCTGAGAAAGAAAAAGAGAAAGAAAGAAAAAAAAAATTTATAAATAAAGATCAACATATTCTAGGAAAAATAAAAGACAAGAAGAGCTAATAAGCCTTGTGACTCCTTAAGTATTCCGCTTTCTACGAATAGCGCAAGCTTAAAATTTCTTTGCTTAAGTGAATTGTTTTATACTTAAACAAGGCATCCTGAGAACTATGAAATTGTAGATATGAGTGCAACCTAAGAGGAATGCGAAAAGCATAGCAGAAATCCTTAAAGGATATAAGGGCCTAGATATAAGTCTTGACATAATATGTTGGGAATACTAGTTGTAGAAGTGATTGTGTATAATAGATTGGGCAATGAGAAATAATTGTGTTGAGGAACAATCTGCTAGTCATGGCAGGGAAGATTTTAAGACAAAACCTAAATTTTTGGGAAAGTTTGAAAACTAAAAAGAGAAAGAAGTTTTATGCTAATATTATGAAGTGCAAAAAGAACTTCTTGGTTAAGCTCGAAAGGAGGAGAAGTTGATTTAATTAAACAAGAATGACTAACTAATAGACTATGCATTACTTGGGACGAGCAATGATATAAGTTTAGAGGTTTGATAGCTCTTAAATAAACACATTTTAGGCTATTATAGTTTGCATTATTCTGAGAATTAAAGGAAATAAACGGGTGGTAATAAGTGAATTGCAAGAAAAAAAACCAATGGAAATTGCTTGTATTCATAATTTAGCATCATAAGCACAGTTTCACGGTTTAAGTACAAATATTGTATAAATTGCGCTAAAACATTACGAAATGCAAGAATATGCAGAAAGTTTATGTGGGAAGGACGAATCAATGCGAATGACGATCCACTCAGCGGAATCACGCATTTACAAGGAAGTCACATTTGAAGAATCACGCCAACAAGGAAATAAACAGAGAATCAATCAAGCAATTAAGGGAGCGTCAACAAATAAATCCCAGCGGAAATTAAGATATCCTGCATTAATGAAGATTTTCCAATTCACCTCAACTTGCTAACCAAGTAATTCATCTTTATCAATAGAAAGAGAGAAGCCAAGGTCCAGTGAGCTTGTCGGTTGGCCAAAAGCCAATTTTAAGGAAAAGAAATTGGTAGTGTTTGTGGGAGTCGATGACAAGGGGACTGCACACTTTCAAACTTTTAATTTTTTTTCTTAGGAGTAGTTTATAGCTGTGAACATTTAGTAGAAGTAATAAAATTGGTTGATTTTGACTTTCTACTTGTGTTTATTGCTATGCTGCGTTATAGGAGTTTTCAGTGAGGATTCATCTGTAGAACCATGTTAAGAGTGTAGGTTATTATGTTTTACACTGTTGCATTTTTATTTAATATGCATGTGTCGATTAGCTACCCATGCATGTAGCCTGCAACGAGTTTGGAAAGAAGGACCTGTAGGATGATCCAATATGCTACGTCTGGTTAGGTAAAAAGTTTTTCACCATTCAAAGTGTTAGAAATAACCTTATTAACTCTTACGTCTCCCTGAGTTAGTATGGAGATTGCAACGGAAGATGAGTCTACCATAATCATTAAGTGCGAAAGTACTTATTAGAAAAGGGAAGCATGAAACTTGATAACTAGCCCTGCACCCTTAATATCTTTTATAGCTTTCTTCTTATTACTAATTATTGTTAGCATTCATATTTATCCACTGTTAGCATATAGAATTAAAACACACAAACAACTTCAAACCCATTCATTACTCTTTTTGCATAACTTTCACAATAATAGTATTAGTTCTTGACATCAATCCTTGTGGAGAACGATAAAATATAAATAATTATCTCTTGTTGCATTCTGACCGCGTATATTTGTGCGTAAGAGATTCCGAGTCGCACTTAGCAATAGGTTGAGCTCTAATTTAATTATTGTACATTTATATTAGCACCCAGAACGCAAACCAATACTACATAACACGCAAAGCGCGAAGCATCACTAGCCTACCAGGAAAAAAAGTCCTCAATATATTATCCACCACAAGCAACGAGTTTACCTGATGGCTGGACATTACTTTGAAGAACAATATTTGAACCGCGCTCCATCCATTTCCATTGCAGAAACTAAATGAATTACTATCGAGGGTCATGGAGAACAACAGCACCAAAGGTTCAAATGAGTGTGACAAATTAATTCCAACTAGAGCACCATGAAACCAGCTGGGGAGTCCAATCAACTATATTTGGGAAGCCAAGGAGATCACTTCCAAATGCCACTGGAACCACATTATGATCACCGACAGATGGAGTATTGGAATTATAACACTTCAAATTATACGTATGATTATGGATATCATGACTAAGTTATCTAGTGTATAATTATGAGCCATCTTTGGAAGATGTATTCAGGGAAAGTATGTCTAAAATTGACACCACAAGTCAAAGAAATTGGGACATGATGAAGGAACTTACTGATATGATGAAGCGGTTAGCTGTAGAGTGGAAACCTTGGCAAGAAGAAGAGATCTCAGACTATTCACACAATTATGGATATCAAGAGCTCAACGCACCAATTTATAGTCCTAAACCATCTCTAGAGGATTTCATGGTCAGGAATGACGCTATAATGCAAAGATACCAAGCCGTGATATAAGATTTAAACAATCACATAAGGGGATTGGGACAAAGATAAAGACTATGCATTCGAAAGTGCTTTCAGGAGCATACGCATCTCCAACAATAGACGACGAATGGTATGAACCAGATTTTGAACCAATGAGTTGTAAGATTTTTCCTGAACAAAGTAGAGTTGAAGAAAGCCACATTGAGGAAGAAATTCCTCAAACAAATACCAGCTTTATAGAGGAAGAGCCTGTAGCTAAGATCGAAAAAGAAAAGTATAAACCCATTAAGGAAGAGGTGATGAAGCAAGTAGTGTAGGAAACTGAAGATAGATGCAAAAGTGTTGAACCCCTTGAGATCACGCAAATTTCTTTTGAACTATCATGCCCTCAATAACTCAACCGAGAGACCATTCAAAAATCTGATGAGAGAGAAATACAACGTGGCCAAAGCGGAATGCACCTCTGCCTACTAAAGAAATTTTGGTAGGAAGTCACCTCAAGAAGGAGGAGTTTGGAGCCATAAAAGAAAAAGCTATCAAAGATCCGTAAAAAAGATTTTTATGTGGCCAAAGGTAGGGTGTGCATAACGTATTCCTGGAATGCGACGCTCAGAACATGCATAGTCGGTACAGTTTAAACTTTTGGCTCTGAGCATTTACAAGTTTTTAATTTCTCTTATTTCTTGCTTAGTTATTGAATTTTTCTAGGTTACATTTTTCTTTTTTTATCTTGTTAGGATAGTTTAATTTTTTTTTTTTAGTTTTGAGTTTGAAAGCGATAAGGTATCGGCGGCGAGAAGTTGAACAGGCTATAAAACAAGATGAACAAATGGCAGAAGGAAAGAAGCAATAGAAGCAGTGTTGATGCGAAAAATTCCAAATGGAAAGCGAAACAAAGTTTATGTCCTTCTTTGTCTTTATTTCTTAATTTTCATATATCTTTGCTAAAATATGTTCAATGCTCTTGTTTATCCTGGCGTATGAAGCAAATAGAAAAATATTTTACTCATATTCATGAATCTTTATACTGAAACAATAAATGTTATATACAAATGTCTTTTCGTTTTGCTTTCAAATGTTGTAGTCTAATATAGTCAAGATTTATGAATAATCTAGAACACCAACCTTTGTCTTTAGGATTAGGAGAATACACTAGCTGAAATGTGGACCAAGTTGATAATACGCTAATCCCTAATTGGAATAATAAAAAAAAATAGAGTTAACTCCTAAGGTTAAAACTGAAAGCTTGAAACATGAAATTCAAACCTTAGAACAAATTAAGTTTGGGGAAATTAAGTCTCACCTTCATTGGGGACAATGAAGAATTAAAGTTTGGGGGTGAGGGCACGCCCGAGGAGTGAATAGAGGAGAGAAAATTAAGGTTTGCAAATGAAAATGAAAATGAAAATGAAAAAAAAAAGTATTGGAAAATAAAGATCAAAACATTCTCGGCAAAAATGAAAGGCATAAAAGAGCAAATAGTCATGGGCATCCCAAAGTACTCCACTAGCCACCAGAAAGTGCAAGCTAAAGATATTCCTTTACTTAGCTGGAATGTTTTATACTCAAATAAGGCGTGCTAGGAACTACAAAATTGTGGCCATGAGTGCAACCCGCTGAGGAATGTGAAAAACATAGCAGAAATCCTCAAGGGATTTGAAACCCAAATAAATAGCCTCGGACAGAATGGTTTGGGCAAACATCGGATGATCGAGGCTTGAGTGAAATAGTTTGATTCATAGGAATTAATCTCTAGGAGGGCCTAGTTTTTAGTGTTGTCAGTAAGAAAAGTGTTGGTGTTCTAGATTATTGGATAGAGGGAAAAAAGTGTTGTCAGTAAGAAAAGTGTTTTAGCAAGTCTAGGAGTCTAAAGTTTGTTGGATAGAGGTTGATGCATTTAGCTTGTGACAAATTTTTTCTTAATTCGACTGCGATGCAGAGAAAATTGTTGAGAGCATTTATTTAAAAGCATTCTTATGAAATTTTTCTTGCGCATTCATATATGGAGCCTTACTCGGGGTGAACAATGATTCCAGTTTGGGGGTTCGATAGCTCTCAAATATAGCATTATTTAGGCTAATATCTTAGTTTATTTGAAAGGTATTTGGGCATTGATCGAATCAACTTTAGAGTTAGAATAGCATTAGATTGGAAATTTATATAAATAAGCTGCATGTATGATTTATGAGCTTAGATATAAAAGGCTAGGGAAATTAGAGCATTTTAAGAGTAAAATATTGATGTCAAATGCTTTTCGTACTTAAATGTCAAAGATTCCTTACTGTGCTAATTTATTGATATATCTATTGGATTTGGGAATAGGTTAGCATCGCATTCAAAGGAGATGCAAAAGGTTAGAATGCGCATCAAGACACTTTGGAGGTTCCAGAACCGCGAGATCTTCCAAATATAATCGTGAAGGTCAAATAATCATTGCGAGAAGATAAAGCAAGTTTTTGTAAATATTTAATGCAATGCGATACACAATTATTACAGCATAAGAAGAAGATTCCCTTGCGACGAGATAGAAAAATTAAATGAAATGAAGATTACTTACCAAAATAAGAAAGACTTGTCGGACCCTTATTCTCCAAGAAACTAATTCCTTATGCTCCAAGTACCTAGTATCTTCCCTTCCAAGTCGATTCCTTAGTCCCCAAGCATCTAAAAGCCTATAAATATGAGAAGAACAAAGAGAGAAAGTGTGCCTGTTTTTGGAGTACTTCGCCCACACTTGGGATAAGGGTTCCAAAGTGAAACTCGTGTTCCTATTGACACGAAGTCCTACTCTCCAAGCAACCACCACTATTTATCACTTTCTAGTTTATCTTTATTTTTTTTTATTTTATGTTCTAATCGTTTCCAGTACCATTATTTCCCTTCGAACTGTTCTTGCATTTGAATTAATTTAGTTTTCTTTTGTAATGTCTTTGGCTTATTTCTTATTATTCTTTTTCTTAATTTCATGTCTAGTTAAACATCTTAGGTGAAGGATAAGGGTGTGGGTTGTAGAAATCATGTACTAGGATAAAAGGAACTTGATAAATGAAGCATGTTGAATTAGGTTCTTAATTCAATAGTAAGTGTCGACTGGCCATCCACACGCACTAATAGGTTGTAAATTGGAAGTGTTGGATCGGTATGACAACCCTAGAGGGGGGGTGAATAGGGTTTTACACAAATTTTTCTAAATAAGCTTTAAGATATTCTAAATATCAAACTTTTTACAAGAGATTAAAAAGAAACAATAATGCACCACACAAGATTGATAAAGATTATGTAAACCAATTTGATTTAAAGCAATTCAAATTAAAGCATGAAAGACAATACTAAAAATTAGTAAATAGGAAAGAGTTAGAGAAGATGACACCGTGATTTATAGTGGTTCGGCAAGCCTACTCCACTACCCAAGCGCCTCTTGGGATTTTGAAAAACCTTTTTGCTTAACTCTTTCCACGGATTAGAGTCCAACCGTAAACCGCTCCTTTTACGAGTTCAAGAGCAAACTCGATCTTTTCCACGGATCAAGATCAAACCGTTACAAAGTATAGAATTTTTTTTGGAACACACTTTACAACTCTCTCAAAAGAGTGGATATACAAATTTTATCTCACACAACCAAATCCTCACAATACAATGTCTCTCAAGAATAAAATCTAAAAGAAAAGGTTGAGAGCTTGGAGAGAGCAACAATGGAGCTTTTGATTTTTGGAGGATTGAATAATAAAAGTTGTGTTGTAATTTTGGAGAAGAAGATTGAGTTTAAAAAGAGAGGGAAATGGGGTAAAAGACAACATTTAATTTGAGCCATTGGATATATAAAATATAAAATGAATGGTGGAGATTAAAAGTTAAAAGAAGTAAAAAGTTAAAAGGTTAAAAGTAAAAAAGTAAAAAGTAAAAATAATAAATAATATATATAAAATATTATTATTATTATATATATATATATATATATATTTTTTTTTTCAAAACAATCAGAACGGTCACTGACCAGTTCTGATTTTTTTTTTTTTTTTTTTTTTTTTTTTTTTTTTTTTTTTACCGTTGGAATATATATAAATATATATAATATATATATATATATTTTTTTTTTTAATTTCTTTTTCCTTTTCTTTTTCTTTTTCTTTTATTTTCAAAACTACCAAAAGCCACCATTTGTCATTTTTCACTCATCCAAAACTCCACATGTCAACTTCTAAATGGCCCACGATGTACACTCAGCTGCCACGTCACCGTCTCGGGATTTTCTCGTTCAAACTTGTTTTGTCAATAACTTCTTCGTTTCAACTCCGATTTGAGTAATTCAAATTGCGTTGGAATCCTTGTTTCGAGCACTACACTGTTGACATCTTAAAACATCAAAATTATTAGTAAATAATATCAAGTTTGTTATCATCAAAATATTAATTAATTAATTTGAGATAGGGCCAAAAAGCCAACAATCTCCCCCTTTTTGATGATGACAAACAACTAAAAACAATCACTTGAAAAACCATAAGAATCAATTGAGTACATGTGTCCAATAGTATCATCATAAAGTTCACATTAATTCTCCCCCTAAATTAATGCATCAATAATCAATAATAATAAGATATGTTACAAACATTTCAAATAAATTTTTTTCAAAGAACTTCTCCCCTTTGTAATCATCAAAAGAAATAAGATATAAAAGCTCTCCTAAATATAAGAATATTTCCTCTACAAACATGATTACATACTTTTCAAAATAGCTCCCCCTAACAATATGCCTTAAAGCAAAATATAAATTTAAGAGGTATCACAACGAATAGTACCAAGCTCGAGCCTATTTTTGCAAAAATTCTCTTCATTCAAAGGCTTGGTAAAGATATCCGCTAATTGATTATTAGAGCTCACAAAATCAAGTATAATATGACCATTTTGCACATGCTCTCTAATAAAGTAATGTCTAATATCAATATGCTTAGTTCTTGAATGATGTATAGGATTTTTGGTCAAATTTATAGCACTAGTATTATCACAAAATATTGGCACATTATCAAATTTTAAACCAAAATCACATAATGTTTGTTTCATCCAAAGAATTTGAGCACAACAACTAGCCACCGCAATATATTCCGCCTCGGTAGTAGATAAGGCAACCGAATTTTGTTTTTTGCTAAACCAAGATACTAAGGAACTTCCAAGAAATTGGCAAGTTCCACTAGTACTTTTACGATCAAGTAAACTTCCAAAAAATCCGCATCGGAATATCCTACTAAATTAAATTCAACATTTCTAGGATACCACAAGCCTAAATCAATAGTACCAAGTAAATATTTAAATATTCTTTTCACGGCATGCAAATGAGATTCCTTAGGACAAGATTGAAATCTAGCACAAAGACATACACTAAACATGATATCGGGTCTACTTGCGGTTAAATAAAGAAGAGATCCAATCATACCTCGATAAGCTTTTAAGTCCACACATTTACCTTTTTCATCCTTGTCAAGTTTGGTAGATGTGCTCATTGGAGTTTTTGCAATTTTACCTTCATTGAGTTTGAATCTTTTGAGCAAATCCTTTGTGTATTTCTCTTGACTTATGAAAATACCATTCTTGAGTTGTTTGATTTGAAGTCCAAGAAAGAAGCTAAGTTCTCCCATCATACTCATTTCAAACTCACTATGCATACACTTAGAAAATTCTTCACACAAAGAAGGATTAGTAGAACCAAAAATAATATCATCTACATAAATTTGCACTAAAAGCATATCATTTTCCTTAGTCTTGATGAAGAGAGTAGTATCAAGTTTACCCATTTTAAAATCATTTTTAAGAAGAAAGTTGCTAAGTCTATCATACCAAGCTCTTGGAGCTTGTTTTAAACCATAAAGAGCCTTTTTCAACTTATAAACATGATTAGGCAAATCAAAACTTTCAAACCCAGGAGGTTGTTCTACATAAACTTCCTCCATAATATAACCATTTAAAAATGCACTTTTTACATCCATTTGATACAAGATAAAATTCTTATAAGAAGCAAAGGCAAGTAACATTCTAATAGCTTCTAATCTAGCAACGGGTGCAAAAGTTTCTTCATAATCTATACCTTCCTCTTGACAATAACCTTGAGCTACAAGTCTGGCTTTATTTCTAATTATATTTCCATTTTCATCCATTTTATTTCTAAAAACCCATTTAGTCCCAATAATAGAAATGTTAGAAGGCCTAGGACTAATTCCCAAACTTTGTTTCTTTCAAATTGATTTAACTCTTCTTGCATAGCTAAAATCCAAAATTCATCATTTTGGCATCTTTAAAACTTTTGGTTCAATTTGAGAAACAAAAGAAAGATTATTAAATAAATTAAGAGAGGAACGAGTTTTCACACCTTGTTCGGGATCACCAAGAATCAAGTCTTTGGGATGAGATGAAACATACCTCCATTCTTTAGGCATAGATGAAGAACATTCTTCATTCTTATCGTTGAAGTTCATTTCTTCTTTACATGGAGCAATTTCTTTACCTTTATCACTAACAATTAAATCTCCAAAATTTTCTTCTAAGGCATCACCACATATAGACTCATTAGAAATATTTTTACAAGATTCATCAAACACAACATGCATAGATTCCTCAATAACTAATGTTCTCTTATTGAAAACTCTATAAGCTTTACTAGAAGAAGAATAACCAAGAAAAATACCAACATCCGTTTTAGAATCAAATTTTCCAAGTTTTTCTTTGTTGTTCAAAATAAAACATTTGCATCCAAAAACTTTGAAATACCCAATATTTGGGACTTTTTCATGCCAAAGCTCGTAAGGAGTTTTATCTAAAGAAGGTCTAATTAAAACTCTATTTAAAACATAACAAGCGGTATTAACGGGCTTCCGCCCAAAAATACTTAGGCAAATTATACTCATGCAACATAGATCTAGCATATTCTTGCAAAGTACGATTTTTCCTTTCAACTACACCATTTTGTTGAGGAGTTCTTGGAGCGGAGAAGTTATGAGAGAAACCATTTTCTTCACAAAAGTTTTCAAAAGCAATGCTATCAAATTCTCCTCCATGATCACTCCTAATTTTAGAAATGAGAAAACCCTTTTCATTTTGAACTCTTTTTGCAAAACTAGCAAAACTTTTCAAAGCATTATCTTTATGTTTTAGCATTAATACCCAAGTATATCTTGAAAAATCATCAACTATCACAAAAGCATAATAATTCCCTCCAAAACTAGCAATTCTAGATGGGCCAAATAAATCCATGTGTAATAGTTGAAGAGGTCTAGATGTAGAGATCATATTTTTAGATTTGAAAGATGACTTAGTTTGCTTACCCATTTGACAAGCATCACAAACTCTATCTTTTTCAAATTTAATATTGGGAAGACCTCTAACTAAGGAACTTTTAGAAATATTTGAAATTAAGTGCATGCTAGCATGTCCTAATCTTCTATGCCATAACCATGAATCACTTTGTAAAGCCGAAAGACATTTATCACTAATAGGACAATCATTCAAATCAATAGTGTACACATTTTCATCTCTATTTCCAACAAATAAAACTTTTCCATCACTAGCATTTTCAATTATGCAATTCTTTTTATCAAACATAACTCTAAATCCTTTATCACATAATTGACTAATACTAAGTAAATCATGCTTCAAACCATCAACTAAAAGTACATTTTCAATCAAAGTAGAAGAAGCATTACCAATACTACCCTTACCTATTATTTTACCTTTCTTGTTGTCACCAAAAGTTACTAAGCCTCCATCCTTTCTTAAAAGATTGACAAACTTGGATTGGTCTCCGTCATGTGTCTTGAGCAACCACTATCCAAATACCATTTATTTTTCTTGGAGGCTTTCAAACAAACCTACAAACACAAATATTCAAGTTTGATCCTTTGGTACCCATATTTGTTTGGGTCCTAAAAGGTTAGCATTTTTAAACTTTGGAATCCATTTTACTTTTGCATCCACATTTACCACATTTGATTTAGACAAGTAACAAGAATAAGATTTATGTCCATACTTGCCACATGAAAAACAAACAACATTATACAATGATTTATCTCTTATAATAAAATTATGTACTCTACTTTTCTTTGAGAAATTATTTCTATGAAACTTTGCTTTTGGAGAAAATTTTCTTCTTGTAGTAGTATGAGTATATTTTAATTTAAAACACTTAGGTCTTATATGACCTTTAACACCACAATAATGACATATAGGCACAAAGCTAGATTTATCATGTTTGGACACAATTTTAGGAATATTAAGTTTAGATACAAGAGGAGATGCTTTAACAAAAATAGTTTTAGAAGTTGAAGGAGTAGAAACTTCATCAATGTAACCTACACCTCTTTTATCACCATAAGACTTTCCTACTTCAATTATTTTATCCAATCTTTGGGCACCTATAGTTAACTTTTTAATAGACTCATTAGCCCTATCAAGTTCATGCAAAACATTTAATTCCTTTTCTTTGAGCAACTTAATCAAATTATCTTTTTCACAACAATCTTGCTCAAGAAATTTAACTTTATCAAGTAAGATATTTTTCTCATCACAATCTAAAGCATGTTCATCACAAGAGACATCTATTTTATCAATTTTCACAATATCATGCTCATGCAATTTTAAGCAAGTAATTTCATCAAGTAAAGTCTTATTTTCACTAGTAAGAGTATTATATTTCTTTCTAAGCACATTATATTTTGAACCAAGCTTTTCTAAGTCATTTTGCATGTTTTCAAAAGTTTCAAATAATTCATCATAAGAAGGGGATTCTAGAGTTACCTCATCATCTTGTTCATCACCTTTGTCACTATGAGCCATGAAGCAAAAATTTGCTACTTCTTCATCACTTCCACTTTCACTTTCATCACTATCATCCCAAGTAGCCTTCATTGCTTTCTTCTTGAATTTCTTGGATGATTTGAGGAGTGGACAATCCGTTCTTATATGACCCGGTTTCTTGCATTCATAACATATTACCTCATCCTTCTTGTTCTTTTCTCCTTTTGATTCTCTTTGGTTGGAAAAGTTCTTTTTGAATTGTTTCTTCCTCTTGATGAAGTTTTTATACTTACGTGAAAAATATGCAATATCATCTTCATCAAGAACATCTTCATCTTTGAGTCAACTTCTAAGGTGATAGACTTTAAAGCAATACTCTTCTTCTTTTGGACTCATCTTCCACATTCTCTTTTATGGTAATCTCATGTGTCATGAGAGAACCAATAAGTTCCTCCAAAGAGAGTTTGGTGAGATCCTTTTGCTTCTTGTATTGCCGTCACCTTTGCTTCCCAATTCTTTGGTAGACACCTAAGAATTTTCCTAACATTTTCGGATGTACTATATTCTTTTCCAAGGCCCTTCAAAGAATTTGTGATGTTAGTAAATCTAGTAAACATTTTCGGTAATAGATTCATTTTCATTCATCTTGAACAATTCATAATTATGAACAAGCATGCTAATTTTTGTTTCTTTAACTTGACTTGTTCCTTCATATGTCACTTCAAGAATATCCCAAATTTCTTTAGCTTGAAGAACACATAGATACTCTATTGAACTCATCACAACTTAAGGCACAATATAAATAGTTCATAGTTCTAGCATTAAAAGCAAGCTTTTTCAATTCATCTTCATCACATTCATCTTCTAATTTAGGCACATCTTTATCATTAACCTTTTTCGTGAGAATATTGGGACCTTTAATAACATTAAACCACAACTTATAGTCAATGGATTTCAAATATATCATCATTCTAATTTTCCAATAACCATAATTTGACCCATCAAAGTAAGGAGGCCTAGAGGATGATTGTCCTTCATTAATACCACTTCCTACAAGGTTTGCCATAAAGCTCAAACAATAAAGTTTATATTAAAAATCTAGAAGAGCAACTTGGCTCGATACCAATTGTTGGATCGGTATGACAACCCTAGAGGGGGGGTGAATAGGGTTTTACACAAATTTTTCTAAATAAGCTTTAAGATATTCTAAATATCAAACTTTTTACAAGAGATTAAAAAGAAACAATAATGCACCACACAAGATTGATAAAGATTATGTAAACCAATTTGATTTAAAGCAATTCAAATTAAAGCATGAAAGACAATACTAAAAATTAGTAAATAGGAAAGAGTTAGAGAAGATGACACCGTGATTTATAGTGGTTCGGCAAGCCTACTCCACTACCCAAGCGCCTCTTGGGATTTTGAAAAACCTTTTTGCTTAACTCTTTCCACGGATTAGAGTCCAACCAGTAAACCGCTCCTTTTACGAGTTCAAGAGCAAACTCGATCTTTTCCACGGATCAAGATCAAACCGTTACAAAGTATAGAATTTTTTTGGAACACACTTTACAACTCTCTCAAAAGAGTGGATATACAAATTTTATCTCACACAACCAAATCCTCACAATACAATGTCTCTCAAGAATAAAATCTAAAAGAAAAGGTTGAGAGCTTGGAGAGAGCAACAATGGAGCTTTTGATTTTTGGAGGATTGAATAATAAAAGTTGTGTTGTAATTTTGGAGAAGAAGATTGAGTTTAAAAAGAGAGGAAATGGGGTAAAAGACAACATTTAATTTGAGCCATTGGATATATAAAATATAAAATGAATGGTGGAGATTAAAAGTTAAAAGAAGTAAAAAGTTAAAAGGTTAAAAGTAAAAAAGTAAAAGTAAAAATAATAAATAATATATATAAAATATTATTATTATTATTATTATATATATATATATATATATATTTTTTTTTTTCAAAACAATCAGAACGGTCACTGACCAGTTCTGATTTTTTTTTTTTTTTTTTTTTTTTTTTTTTTTTTTACCGTTGAATATATATAAATATATATAATATATATATTTTTTTTTTTTTAATTTCTTTTTCCTTTTCTTTTTCTTTTTCTTTTATTTTCAAAACTACCAAAAGCCACCATTTGTCATTTTTCACTCATCTAAAACTCCACATGTCAACTTCTAAATGGCCCACGATGTACACTCAGCTGCCACGTCACCGTCTCGGGATTTTCTCGTTCAAACTTGTTTTGTCAATAACTTCTTCGTTTCAACTCCGATTTGAGTAATTCAAATTGCGTTGGAATCCTTGTTTCGAGCACTACACTGTTGACATCTTAAAACATCAAAATTATTAGTAAATAATATCAAGTTTGTTATCATCAAAATATTAATTAATTAATTTGAGATAGGGCCAAAAAGCCAACAGGAAGAGGAAATAACCTAAGGCTTGTTTGCATGTTCACTAGGTTAGTACTAAGTCTTTCGTACTTTAAATTGAAGTTTAGGAATAAACGCATAAGTATTGCATACTCTGCACCAGTTAATATTTACATTACATTGCAAAGGAAGTTGGGCTTAGTGCGAACGAAAGCGGAAGCAGACGTTTTTCAGCGAAGTATGGTATATGCTACTTACTGCAATTTATCCTAGAAATTGTTAAACACATCCCATAACCTTAACTCAAGCCTTAATTAATTTCGCATTTTTATTTACTTACACATCTAGATATAATGCAAAACCAAAATCTCAACACCATTGTTTTTACTTTCTTGCATGACTCTTAAATTAATTAACTGATTTTAGACATCAATCCCTGGAGAGAACGATAAAATATAAATGCTTACCACTTGTTACATTTCGACTGCGTATACTTGCGTATCAATGCAATTCGAAGCGTAGAACTTAGTTTCACACTTAGAATTAATCATTAGCTTATTTATATCGCACCGAAAAATTAATCGCATCATGTAACTACTCCATATGCTGCTCCAATTGATAACTACATTAAGTCGCAATGGAAGTTGGGCTTAATGTGAACGAAAGTGGAAGCGGACGTTTGTGAGGCGAAGTACGACAGTTAATCCTTATCGCATTTTTTCTTCTTATACATTGCTAATGTTCAACATGAGTACCTTAGTCAAGCTTTTCTCTCTCAGATCCTTTACTTAAACTATTTTTTTTTTTTATGCACAACCTAAATCCAATCAAAACCCCCTATTCGTTACTTTTTGTTGATTCTAAACATCATCTTTTGTTAAATCACAATCCATGTGGAGATCGATAATTTACTTATTACTTGCTACAGATCGCGTATACTTTCGCGAGTGCATTCGCACACGAGGAAATCAGGTATTACCGTTACGATCCAAACACTTTGTAGAAACCTTAAAGACCTTGTCCCAAGAGGGGTAGGGTCGTCTTTCGTATTAATAAGGTTAATTAAGTAAATTAGAAGCCCAATGGCATTTTTGTAATTCATTGCTGTTGGATTTGGCCTTTAATAGTCTTTTCTTTTCTTTTTTTTAACAAAAAAAACTTAATTCTTAAATGAAAGTTGTAGCCTCTCCCTCTCAAGCCCCTCTTCTCAAATCTCTTAGGTTACCTCTTTCCATCTCTTTTTGTTCTTGATCTTTGTGCCTGAGCACTCCAGAATCTCAATCTCGGCTTGGAAATCAAAGAAACTAATGGAGTACATAGAAAATTGTGCCTTGGATTGGTAAACAATCATTTTGGATTGCATACAGCAACTCAAATGTGAGTTTTAGGTTCATCACAATCATGTTTCCTAAAAAAATAGGTTCAATATTGCAGTCACGTTCGACCAATAATGTTTTCCCTTTACCCTACAGTCTTCTCAAAAGACGTCTCTAAGTCATACCTTTAAGCATGCATCCGAACCTGTTGCAGCCGTGCAATTTCACCAGACCTTTGCCCAAGCCAACAACGTCGTCAGATCCGTCTCGAGGCAACACCCAACCCTAGGGCGTGTTCTAAACCTACTGTCACACGTTCCTGAATTAGTGTTGCTTCCTGAACTAGCTTAGCACTTCCCGAGCCTGTACATGCACCACTTCGGGCCGAACCACCTTCTAGCCTGCTGCCACCATTGACCCATGGGTCGTTGTCGTTGACTGTCCCCCACCGAATTTCCAAAATAACATTCTTCTAGTAATTTCGATACTTTGAGTCCATTTTAAGCAGACTAAGGTGCTACTTCTTACTCGTTTGGTTCTTATAGGCCCAAGAATGTGGTAAATTCTTTAAGAACTGTTCGTAAAGGATTTCTTAGTAAATTATGTGGATTTTGGCCAAAGTGAGAGACCCTTACGATTGGTTCGCGATTTACCGTGGTTATTATTGAGCATGCCTAGAATAGTTGATTCTTTTGTCTTAATATGATGTGCTGTTTGGCTCTGATGCATGAACTGTTTAATGTTGATGTGAATGAATTGTTGAGTTTATTATGAGCACGTGGAACCTTGTTTGACTACTAAAGAGCATGTCATATGTTTGTGAGTCTATCCCAATGGGTGTGGGTATCGGATAGAGAAGTTATTTAGGTTTTCAAACGAGAAGCAATATCCTAGTCATAGTTAGGGCTAGAGACCAATCAACCAACCTGAGTACTCCCCCTACTATAGATCTTCTTATAGTATCCTAGGATCCGTTTCATGGTCTTAGGAGTGCGTGGGCAATATTCCACAATACTTGTACGACCAGTTCACGTTTGGCCATCCGGTTATTTTGCTCGTCGAGGACATTCTCCCTGATATAGGAATCCCAAACTGCCCAAGTGAGTTAAAGGACTCTAGAGTGTATTTTGGTCTTTCGCATTGGCCTTAGACAGCTCATAGGAGCTTGGGTCATTTGACCCCTTCATTGTATTTTGATGATTGATATTGACTGTTCTAGATCATGCTTAAAAGCTCTCGAGCTATGGATCCTCACTAATTTTAACGACTCGCCACTTCTTTCTGTGGCCTTTCACAAGTATTCATGGGCTCTACTAGGATGGATGATCAGGCCAAAATGACCATGGGCTTTGCTGCGCATTTATTTGAGTCTTTAATTTTTTTTTTTGTTTTTTTTATCCTTTTGCATGAACTCTGCTACGGCCTGACATATTTATCGTTTTACTTGGATTTTTATTATTACTTGGGGTACCTTGAAATAATCACCTATTTGAAATAATTTTTCACAATTTTTTTTTACTTCTTTTTAGGGTCCTATGGTACATGTGTGAAAATAGGGGGTGTTTGTTTGACAAATCTGGGTAAGATTTAGCTTAAGGATTTATACGGAGGAGTTACATTCAGTAGTTGAAAATTGAAAGTTGTAGTCAAAAAATCGTTTGGATGTTATTTTTATATAGAGAAATTAGAGTCAAAATCTTGTTTTGATGTAGATTTAAAATGAATAATTATTTTTAGTAGTTAAAAAAGAAATGATTAAAAATGAGTTATTTTGATTTATTTGAAAAAAATAATTAAAAATGAGTGATTAAAAATAATTGAATAGTTATAATTAAATTATTAAAAATAATAAAAAAAATTAGAGTTATTTTTAAAAATAAAAATGAAGAAAAATTAGTAAAAACTAATTTGAAAATAAACTTTCGAAAATGAGTTAATAAATCTTAAAAGACAATGTGTCATGACCCTCAAACATTTATTTGTATGTATATATATAAAAGGGGTAGACATTTAAAATGAAGAAAATTCCAAAAGGGCAATTAAAGAGTTATTACAATTTCCATTGATGCGCCTGGGTCCCACTTTCTCTTTGATGTCTTGGTTCCATGCTTAAATATCAGTCTCCTGTACAAATATCAGTCTCCTGTACAAGTTGAGAAGTTGACGCCCATTTTTCAACTTTTCTTTTTCCAATTTAATAATGTATTTTATAAGAAGTTTGAAATTTTTAGATTACAAAAATTGGAGACTTAAATTTAAAGACCAGTTGATTGTTAAATGTATATTAATATTATTGAATTATTATTTTTGTTGGACAAGATTTAATGATTTAAAATTTAAAATTTAGTGAATAGTTATCTATATGTCAATAAAATATTTTCATTTTATGCATGAGTTAAATAGATGAGTCGACGAGAATAATAGTTTAAGTTTTTTAAGTGTGTAAGTGAGAAGAGTTTATGAGTTCGTTTTTCAATCAAAATTATTGTTGAATTAAAGACGATCCAGTTTAGATAAAAAAAAACGTGTTCCAACATATACAAGTTGATGCTGTTTTTTAAAGTTAATGTATATCATAAATAAAATTAAAAAAATGACTTTGATCATTTATGGATAACTATTTTTCTCATGTATTTAATTTATAATTGATTACTAACAATTTAGATGATCACAAAAATATAGCTCCATTTATATAAAATTATAATTTTAAAAAGTTTTAATCTGTTTGAATTCGAATCTCTCGAGCCTTATTAAACTAAAAAATAATGATGTAGACTATTTTATTAACAATCCCAATATTTAGTTAGAGATTTTTCATATACAATAAAAAAATAGAAAAAATAAAATAAAATAAAATAAATAATAGAAAAAGTTCTCCACATAATAATTTTTTAAATGAAATTCGAGAATAAAACAAAAATTGGGGTGACAAAAGAAAAAAATCCATGAATTTGATGGTTCTATGAGCACAACAAATAGTCTTAAAATATATATATACGCTCTCAAAAGTTAAAAGTTGGGGGGCAGTTTGTTTGAAATATTTGGGTAGAATTTAGTTTTATAATTTATTAACTTATCAAAAATCTACCTTCAAACCAGTTTTTACTAATTCTTCCTTATTTTTACTTTTAAAAACAACAACTCACATTTCTAACCATTCATTTTTAATAATTTATGATTACTAAATCATTTTTAATCACTAATTTTTAATCATTATTTCAAATCCATTAAACACAATTTCTTTTTTAACTACGAAAATTAACTACTCATTTTAAATTTACATTTAAATAAGATTTTGACTCTAATTCTTCTACAAAAAAGTTACATCCAAACCAGGTTTTGCCAACAATTCCCAATTTTAACTACTCAACCTAATTCATCAAACTCTTTTAAGTTAAATCCTACCTAAATATATCACACAAACAGTAGAAATCAATAAGAATATTAAAAAAATGATTGAATATTGAAAGTTTATGAAAAACATGAAAATTGTAATTGAATATTTGTTTTAGTTTCCCTTCTCCGTCTACGCTTCTCTTTCTGTGTGTGTGCCACTGTATATTGACGCGACATAGCTTTTGCAAAACCTTTTAAAGAAAACCACTACGCGTCCTTTGCATTTCTCCGCCTCCCAAACCCTAATAACTCATCTCTCTCTCTCTCTGTTCCTCTGATTTCAGATCCGATTATGGACTCCGACGATCCTTCCCCCAACTTCTCCGCCGCCGGTGATCGGACCCACTCCTCCCTCCACGCTCCTAACCTCTTCTTCTCCGCCGACCAATCCTCCATCCTCTCTCACTTCGGATGGAACCTCCCCTCCGATCACTACGACACCGCCGCCGGATCGCAGTCCCCTACGCCTTCTGCTCCGCCACCCTCTTCCAGCTCCAGCGCTGGAGACCCACCCCACAAACATACTCTGTGAGTTCTCATATTACACAGATTAATCACGATTAATGTTTATTTTTTTAAAAAAAAGTAGGAATAACTTAGGTGGACAGCTTTTTATGGTTATTAATTGCTTTTCTCCATTTAAACCAATTAAATCTCTCTATACGTTCTTCTAGTTCCTAGAAATTAAGCTATCATTAAATTCACGAAGAACCGTATTCGAATTCCTGCGCTTTGCTGGATTTGAACGCAAAGATTAGGGGGAAGGAGACGACTCTTCCCTTGAACCCAATTTGCAAGTTGGGGAGAGGCAGTTTCGTAAATTCCCTAAAACCCCGGGGCCAATCGGTGTCAATGCATTAAAAACATAGGGGCCAAAAAATAAAAACGAGTCCTTCCACATCGCCGTTATTGCGGCGGGAAAATGTCATTCTCCCTATTTCTTTCTCCTTTTCTAATATTTATATTTACCAATAAAAATCTCTCAAATAATATTTCTATCATAATTATTACATATTTCCACTCTTCAAAAATCGGGGAAAAATCAAAATTTAAAGGCATAAGACGGAGTGTTTGTTTTATTCTGATCCAAATCAACCAAGAATAATGCTCTTGAATTCGTTCTTGATAATTAAAAATTTGGATGGCTGCCGATACTTGTTCCATGTGCTTTTTTATTTTGTTATATCAATGGAATGTTACGTTTATTTAAAACAACGGTTTAATTGGGTTTATTAAACAAATGCTGCACTGTCTTTAGCTTATTTTATTTTATTTTTATAAAAAAAATTTACTGCGTGTACTTCCGATTTATGATGTGATATTACTAGAGAAAAATATCTAGGTTTAGAATTTTCTGGTCCATATGGGTTTGTGGTTACCTAATTCTTTGTTGTTTCTTTGAAATGATTGATCGTTTTCCCTCGTCTAATTACATCATAATCAATGAATTATGGCTTCTTCTGTTAATTTTTTCTTCTTAATTCAGTGCACCTTGGCTTTCCTTTTCCCAATTTCATTATTACATAACTAATTGCTTGTTTTGGTCCCTTAATTAATTAGCTATTATTTGCTTCAAAATTATTTAGATTCTTTTGCTTTTTTTAAAAAAAAAATATTTTTCTCGCATTTTCTCTCTAGTAATAACACTCTTAGAGAGGTGAATTTAATTTAACCTTTTTAAAAAAAAAAAAAATCAATAACGATCGAGACTTATTACTATGCGATACATGATGCTTCTATTCACCACGAGAATTTAAACTTGGTTTGTGCTTAAAACTGACTTGTAGAATTCTTTTGTTAGTAGGTGATGGAAAATTGTCTGAATTAGGTTAGACATAGTATCAATAAATTAATTTTTGTTGTTTGGGTTTTTGGACCCGTTTAGAAGAAATAGGTTCCTAATTCAATTACTATATGTTCTGTGGTCATGCAGCTCCATAGACTAACTGAAAAAATTATTATTATTATCATACGAGTTGTAGGAGTATACCTTAATTTAGTTAAGAAGTATATAATATTTATGAATTTATTTTTTTCTGATTGGGGGTTATAATTCCATGTGGGTACTTTTAGTTTCTTTAAAAAAAATGACATATTTACTGAGGGTCAGTGACGCAGTTGGTTATCTTGTTTGGTGTTAATTTATTTCAACTTCACGGTCACGAGTTCGAGGCCGTAAATCGGTATTGACTCTCATATTATGTGAGAGTAGTCGTGCCCTCGATGTAGGGTTTGTTGGTCTCCCTCCCCCACTATGTACTCAAAAAAAAAAAAACAAATGACATATTTTGGTTTATGAATATGATGACGATGAGGGAATTAATAGTGTAGTAACTGAAAGCTGTACTGTGTGTGGGTTTGGAAAAGTATGCTTTGATTTTCAAGATTTTGCTTTTACTTTATAAATTTGTAGGTGAAATATATTTTGTAGGCGGAATAAGGTAAAAAAGAAGGGCGGACTAAAGCGAATTCGGCAGCCACGATTTGCATTCATGACTAAAAGTGAAGTTGATCATCTTGAAGATGGCTACCGCTGGAGGAAATATGGACAAAAGGCTGTCAAGAATAGTCCCTTTCCTAGGTAATTTGCAATCCTATATTATTTTACTTCTCATTAATTATAAGTGAATTGCCAAAATATATAAATATCACACATCTTGTACGACTTAGTCAATACAAACGACAGACTTGAAATCCTCACTGAAGTTTAAAAAATAAGTGAATTTTTCCTCTTACATCAATTTTCTATATATTATTAATATATATATATATACTTTCTTCAATATACCAATTCACATTTCTAAAATAAATGATCATTTGCTAGCCAATTTAAATGTACTCGTTTGATAAATATTTTATTTTCTTATCTTAAACACAATTTCAAGAAAAAAAAGTAAATAAATAAATTATTACTATCTTTTTATCCAATAGAATCTATGTTATGGAAATTAACTTGTTCCGGTGGAAGATTTGAATCTTTATCCTACAATGGCATTGAAATATTCTGAGTCAGGGGTTTGTATTGTACTATATCTTAAAATCTAATCATTTCTTTCCCAATTGAAGATAAACTCTTAAATGGGGTTTGAAAGTATTATATATGTACTTAATCCTTTTTCTTCTAAGAAGATATATTTTTGCAAAAACTATATAATATAAACAATAAATTTAGTTGTGTACAATTTCTTTTAACAAAAAAAAAAAGTTATATACAATTTAATTATGTTTGTTAGACCGTGTTACAAAATTTGCAGGCATGATCTAGCAATATAGTTAGTCCCAGTGTAAGGTACATAAAAATTGTTCAATTGAATTCATATCTATAACTGGTAATTTTCTTTATTTACTTATCAGTCTTAATATATTCTATAATAATCAATTTGACATGAATCTTTGATTATATTGACAAAAATACAGTTGCAACACAAATCTCTTTCCACAATGAAACCCTAAGATATATTCTTTTACAAGCTCTAAAATTAAACATTAATGTGAATGTATTCAAAAGAAAACAAGAAATATAATATAGGGTTTATCCACATGTGTATATATCTGTTTGAAAACAAGAAAAGCAAAAGAAAATGATGAATTATTAGAAGTGAATTTGGATGGTAACAGAGTTGAGCATCATGCATCTATTATTGGTTCCAGGAGTTACTATAGGTGCACAAACAGCAAATGCATAGTGAAGAAAAGGGTAGAACGGTCGAGTGAAGATCCAACGGTTGTGATCACGACTTATGAAGGGCAACACTGTCATCACAGCGTTGGATTCCCACGGGGTGGAGTGAAGATGGCGCATGAAGCTGGTATGTTCGGGACGCAATTTTCAGGTCAAATGAGACAGTTTTATTACCCGGATGATCAGGTCACAGCGCCCATGAATAACCCTCCACCAAATGCACCATCCGAACCAACAAGTCGAGTGCCCGTGGCTTCGGATGAAGGCTTACTTGCCGATATTGTGCCCCCAAGCATGCTTAGAAAGGTGACCCACTAGGCCACTACAACCCCAATTTGTGGTATGATATCCTGCATACTAACCACATCCTTATATACCTACAGCACAATATTTGAATAATTTTATACTCTTCAAGTAGAGGTTATTTGAAGAAGCATATAGTACAATGTGGCTGATGATTTTAACACCATATGGTTGATCACATGGGTAATATATGCACAAAATGGGGGATCAATATATGCTCATTTATGTATGCTTAAATTTGTACAAATTCAATTACAAAAAGTTAGTCTGTTGTCGCCTATTTTTCTTTTTGACTTTCCTTAACTCATTGGGGTACCTACCATGTATGGACGATATTCAAATGAGTTTAATTCTCATTGCTTGGCATCGAATTTTCTGTCGGTGGTTTGTTTGGTACATATCTTATCTAATTTCTATTTCTCGTAAACAAATTATTTGGAAAATTTAAACATATATGTTACTAAACGTATGAGTAAAAAAAAGAAAAAAGAACTACAACTTTATTTTATTATAATTCTTTGTTTTGAGAGAAACAACTTATAATCTGGATTATTAGAAATAGAAATACTTCCATATACATAATGGATAGGGAATTTACACATGTATATATATGACACCATTAACCGTTTAGTGTTATATAAATTACTTTTATATTAAAAAAGAAAAAAAGAATTTACGTGATATTATATAATTAATTTTTTTTGAAACAAACGTGACACTATATAATACCATATATGTCATCGGTAGAATCTTCATGCGTAGGGAAATATTTTTCATGGATTATTTCTTGGAGAAATTTCAATTTTTGTGTGAAGGTTACTAAATTGCTTCTTTGGCATGTATCTTTATTCTTTGGGAATTATGAAACTAGTATAATGTCTGAATGCTCCTAAAAAGTTGATGGTTGTGGTGTTGGTAATTAAGAACCCCACTCTGAAAAGCTTCTTTTTAATTTCTCATGTACTGTTCTTTACCTTTACAATTTTGGTGAAATTGCTTTTTATGTATTTAAAATTTAAAAGAAAAAAAAGAAAAACTGATATAATATGAGATCTAATAATCCCAACTTATTAAGCATGTGTAATTTTTGCAACTTGATTTTGTTTTTTTTGTAATTCTTTTTATATGCATACACTCTCTAAATTGGCAAAATCACTTTGAAGCAAAAAAGTTATCGTGATTTCCTTTGACTCTTTGAATGGCCAATTCGTTCTCTTTTTCTTTTGTATATTTTATCTATATATGAATTTTTATGCTATTTGTCTTGTGTTGGCTCATATCGAAATTAAATCAATACCGAAATTTTGTAAATTCTTTTTTTTTTTTTTGTTGAGAAAAGTAAACTGTTGTTTTAGTTAATCTCTTTTTATACAAGAGTTTTTTTTTTGGTAGCTTTAAAGTAGCTGCATGTGTGAGGGTGCAACACCAATATTTGGATGACAAAAAAATTTGTTGGAAATTAATTTCTAAATAAGGGACCAACATAAATTGAACTCGTCACCTTAAGCACTACAAGACTCTTTTTTACTACTTGGACCACTCTAGAATGGTTAATTTATATATGCGAACTTTTATTTTTAGTATATATATATGCGGACTTTTAATCACTTTGTCTTAATTCATTTTAATGACAACAATTTATAAAGACAAGAATTCAAACATTTATGCCCCGTTTGATATTCATTTTGTTTTTTGTTTTTTTTTTTTTAAATTTAAGCCTACAACAGCTACCTAATCAAAGCTTTTTTCTTGTTTGGTACATTTTATCTATATTTTAAGAAACAAAACCACAATTTAGAAACAAAAAAGTAGCTTTCCAAAACTTATTTTTGTTTTTGAAATTTGGTTAGTATTCATCTACTCTCTTAAGGAAAGATTGATATATTGTAGGAAAGACGTAACACATAGTAGAAAAATTTGAGTAGAAATATATAGGCTTAAATTTCATAAACAAAAAACAAAAAACCAAATAATTATCAAACGGAGTCTTAATGTCTTTATCAATAACATATACTTTGTGATTTCAAAAAAATAACATATACTTTATAATTGTGTTTTGCTCACCTTAGTAAGGGTATGATTAAACCAGTTGAATTATATTCTCATGTCCAAGTCTCTTTTTTCTTTTCCTTACTAATTTATTTTTGAGTGCCAACAAAAACATTGTTTAACTTATATAAAATGGGTATTTATAGTTAAATTCTTCCTCCTCAATTATCGTTTAACTCAAAACAATCGTAGTGATGAAAGTGATATATCAAACCATTTAAGTGGCTGTAGTGATCATAGATATGCTTAGAGCTATCAACGACTTACTGAAAAAAGCAATTTTGGATCAACTATAAAACAAAATAATAATAATAATAATAAATAAATAAATAAAGTAACCATATTAATTTCCAAATAGTCGAAAATGATCAGTACCAGATTCTGCATGCAATTGTAACTGTAAACTGATTGCAGTAATTATTGAACAGTAAAAAAAAAATCACTGCTTCTCAATGGCAGTAAAAAAGCAAAAAAATTGTATTCCCTTTAATGAAAGTGTGAGAAAGTTTCATAAAAAGAACAAAAAATAAAGAAAGTTTATTTTACAGCTTTTGTTTTGTTACCTGTAGGTAAAAAAGGAAATGGAAGGAAACACATTATGATAATCTTTTTGGTAGAAAAGTAGAAAAAGGTTTTTTTTTTCGAGAAAAGTAGAGAAAGGGGTTAGGGTTACCCAATTCGATGTTTGTTTTTTTTAGAAAAAATATTATATCAATAATCTTTCATCACTCCTATCAAATTATAAATTAAAAAAATAGTTATAAATATCAAAATTAAAAGAGAAAAAAATGTTAAAATATTATTTTCATCTTTAGATTTTTTTTACTTTTCTTTTATTTTAATCCCTAAACTTTTAACAGTCCAATATTAAATTTTTTACTCTCATATTTTTTATTTTGATTCTTTGGATTTTTAAGTTTGTTCTATTTTAGTTTCTAAATTATTAAATGTACAATTTAATCCCTAACCTTCGAAAAAAAATTAAATTTGTCTTTAATTGGTGTTAGTTAACATAATTAAATTTAACGCAATTCATGAGGTTAGACTTTTGGATTGATCAATTGTTTAACATAATTCAACATGTATCAGACCCGGAGTTTAATTAAAATTACATTCCACTTGTAGGGCATTTGTCAAATTTCAAAGCCCACAAGTAACGGAAATGTTTGTTAATATAATTAAATTTACCACAATCCATCAGCTTATGCTTTTAGATTGATTGGTAGTTTAACATAATTCAACAATTGAAAGCTTAGAAAATTAAATCAAACATTTGAAAGTTCATTGACTAAAATGAAACAAACTTCAAAGTTGAGAGATTAAAATTGTACTTTTGAAACTCTAAGAATCAAAATGAAACGAAACTTAAAATTTAAAAATTAAAATAATATTTTAACCAAAAAAATTTTGTGATTTTCTTTTCCTCTAAATCTAACTTAATATATATATTTTCTCAAAACAAAAATACATATATATATATATAAACAAAATCCGATCAAATCCCATAAAATTTTACTTTTCCTTTAACATTAACTTCCATTTATGATACCGAATCGGTTAGTGACGCAATGGTTTCATTGTTTGGTTGTAAACTAGTTCAAAACGAGCGTCACGGGTTCAAAAAGCTAAAATTTTATTGTTTTTCACTGTAAATTCATCTATAAATTTAAAAATTAATCATTTAATTAATTATAATATAGGGTTTAGGGATCAAAATTATAACAATTAATTCTAATAAGGATCAAAATTAATTATTGTACTTTGTTAACAAAACAAAAAAATTGAATGAGAAAGTTTGAATTTGTACATATATATAATTTAATTTTTTGTTCTTCCTTCGCTTCATCGGTGCGAGGTTCTCCTTTTTCAATCTCCCTTTGCTTCCCCTAAGATTGCTACAAAAATGTACAAATATTAATTCTTTTTAACACTTAGAAAATATTACACATTCATGCATATTTTGTTGCACAAACCTCTAAAAGGTATCCTAATCATAAAACCATAGGATATTTCGCTTATGCGTATTTGTCATGTGGGAGCGAAATTTCAAACAAAATTAACTCATTATAGCAATTTCCTTATAAAAATTTATTAATTTAAGTTACTTTAACTCTCAATTCTTGAGAGTTATCAGTAGCCCTTTTAGGCGGGACCTGATCATAGTGTAATCCTGCTATGAGAGCGTCATAGCTTAGGGTGATAGGTGTGAACAGGCTGACTCGGTGCACTAGTGAGGGCCTCTAGGACCGTGACTTAGTGGACACCTTTCCTTGTTGAGTTAGGCATGTTGATGGTCTACGGAATGCTGAGTTGCCTCGTGTGTATTTATTTCACACTCGTGTAAGTATATACGTAGTCTGCAACAAGTAATAAGTAAATTAGCGATCTTCACAAGGACTGTGATTTACCGAAAAATGATGTTTAGAACATGAACAGAAAGTAACGAATGAGTTTTTTTTTTATTAGTTTTTCTTGCATAAAGTAAAGGAAATAAGAACATGATATAAATATGCAATTTGAGTAAGTAAGGCGCGGCTAGGGTACTCATGGAATGCATTCATAGTATTAGAATGAATTGTGCAGTAAGGAAAAACTAACATACTTCACCTAATAAATGTTCTCTTCCGCATTCGTTCGCATTGATCCCAACTTCTGTTGCAACTCAATGTAATGATTATTGGCACAACGTATGCGGCAGTTACGTGTTTATCCCTAAACTACAATTTAAAGTACAAAAGACTTAATTCTAACCTACTGAACATGCAAACTAGCCTTAAGTCATTTCCTCTTCCGATTTACAACCTATTAGCTCGTGTGGATGGTCGGTCGACACTTACTATTAAGTTAAAAACCTAGTTAACATGCTCTTGTTAATTCCTCCCTAGATCTATCTAACACATGCATAAGCTATTCCATTTTTCCCTAATGTAGCCTTGATGAAATTAGTTCATAGTGCAAACAAGAAACACAGATAACAAAATGAAAAATAACATGTTAAAAAATAGTATTACTTAAGTGCAACAATGAGTCTTAAAAATTAAAATACAATAACAATGGTGGTAAACTCTCTTGAGTTCTCCACTCTCCTATCTCCCTTTTTTTTTCTCTTATAGTCACCTTCTAGGTCTTCTTAAATCTTATTGGCTTAGATCGGTAGCTAAAGTAGCGCAATAAAATCTTGCTAATTGGTAGTAGCCAATCTCGTTATGTGATTTAGTACGAATCTCGTAACTTCTGCAGTCTGTCCCATAGCTGTCTGGTTAGTCAACAATTGCTCTTCGCTTAATTCTTTCTTTATTTTCTTGTGTGTGACTTGGCGTCTTTTTCAAATTGCTATCGTCGCATGATTTAGCTCCATGTTGCTTCTTTGCCAACCACATGGATTGATCGAGTTTTCTACTTTGCTTTAATCTTTGTCATTCCGCACTGCTTGATCGAGCTCTCACTTCGCATCGCATTTCCAAAAAAACTGCAGATTAGCATAAACCATTCCAAAATACGCATTTAAAGTATAATTTCATCATTTTAGCATTATAATGCATATTCCTCCAATTATTCCTCTAATACGTATTGTTGTCGCTAAAACTAACACATCACAATTATAATGTTTCTTCAAAATAACTAAAAGGATAATGATGTGGCGATCCTCTATCTTCGCCTTAGAGAGATAAACTAATGAGACATGTGTGTTCTACCCAATTTCACGCACGTATACGTGGTTCAAGCTGTAGCAAGTTTTAATCAGTAAGTACATGTCATTCTCCACAGGGATTTTTGTCGTATTTAAACTTGTTTTCGTGCGAGAGTTTACAGTAACCAGTGTAATAAAAAAATAAGTGGTATGGTGTAATGACTACGAGAAATAACGAAAGATTAACAGAATGGGGCAAAGCATCGGAAGGGTTAAGGCGAAGCGACTAGCGAATGAAGGTGCTAACATTAGGCCCTTCAGTTCTCTCGAACTTTGGCAGTTGGCTTTCTCAAGCTCCCAGTTGGTTCTCTCGAACTCAACCACAACTACACAACAGCTAGCTCTAAGTGAACTTTATCTCTAAGTTTTCACTCCTAAGGTCATGAATGCAGGTTCGCTCCAATCTAACTCTCTCGAATCAGCATGAAGTTCATACAAGGGGTATTAACACGATGTAAGTTAAATGATTTTTGCATGCATGTAAATCTATTCGCTAATATCTTCGCTTATGAGAATTCCTTACTTCCCCTAAACCCCCCGACAACAGATTTAGCTACTCATGTTAACGAAATACATGTTTAAGCAAAGATAGCAGGCATGAAACATGCTCAAATAACAAAATGAACTTCGCAAAATGCTAGAAGTATGAAACAAGACTTGAGCGCTAAAATTTCTGAAGAAACCGATTACAAAGTGTTGCAACTAGACAAAGGCTAAAAGAATACTAACAACAAAAGCAACGAACAACAACAACTACTAAGTTTTGCAAAATTGCTCCGACGGCTGAAATCTACTTAAAGGAAGAGAGTTGGTCGAAAAAGATCAGAACACTGAAACCTAGAGAGAAAATAATGGAAGCTCGACGACCCTGAATTTGATGGAGCTCGCGCCTTATATAGGCCTTCCGATATTCGCTGCCATTTCTACTCCATGATCTCCTTTGCAAAAAGTTTGCTCTTCTCTACTCTGTCTGGTGCGTCAGAGCCGACATAATCAATGGCTGAGATGGAGTCTTAGAGTCAAGGATCTTTTCCACATGCCTTTGGATTAAATATCTTTGTGTTTGCTCAGGTGCTTCGCAAGATTGTCGATAGGGCGAGTGCTAAATGGTTTTCTTTTCATGATTTGGAGAGCTTTTCCTTCGTCGAGGTGGGACTGTGATTCCCCATCCTTTTCTTCTGCTACCTTCACCTTTGTATGAGTTCCTGCAACAAAAGACGAGTATCAAATTCCTTAAAGAATATTCGGCAATAATTTCATTCAATTAAGCATGCTTCACTATATTTAACTGCTGACTTTTCTTTTCTACACTCTTAATGAGTATTTCGCCTAAAACTTGGTTTTCCAGTTTGTAATGGCGAGCTTTTACAATTAATCATTTTAATTCAACATTTTGATTATCTTAATTTAAGCTATTTTAACTCTCAATTCTTGAGAGTTACTGTAAAGACCCGACCCGAATGGGGTTCTAAATAGGCCATTACATCAATGCATGCATACAAATCTACAGAAAATTTGCAAGATGGTGTTTGGATTCTAAGTAAAAGCTAAAACATGAAAACATCCATTTAAAAATCAACATAAATTCCTGAAACCTGTCCCTGTTTCCAAGCACCTGTTTCAAGGCAAATACATTTCCAAAACTTATTCTGATAAGAGATTTATTTAAAACATACAAGCTTTACAACAATGCTAGAATCTGGGAAAATATTCAGAAAACACCCTAGGGCTCCGTGCCCAACTACATGCATTCAGAGGACATTTAAATCATAAACATAAACATAAGACTCGAGAGTTGAACAACGGGTTTCCATGATCACGGCTCCTCCTCCCTCCACCATCCTGTCTCGCACCATGGCTACCGTGGAAAACCACATAATAAGGGTGAGTAACGAATTACTCAAGAAGAATCCCCAACCGAGGGTACAATACGATATACATGGTCATCTCGATGAGCGTATGCAAGCTATGAATATAAACACAGAATAGAGCACATAGCTTAGCCCACACTTGGGCCTCGGATGCCAACTTAGGGTCTTAGTCCGGAAATCAATCACCACATCCACACAATACACAAGTCGCCCTATACGAGAAACAAGTCCCGCCTCGGCTGTCTCTTTGTCGAATGAAAGGTACACTAGCTCAAGATCCGGAGGAGCTCTCGGTCGGGTGTTGTAATGAGCGTAAACATGCACCGCGTGCTACTGCGACTATAGGGGTGCCGGGTCCAGAGGCAAGTGCCCATGTCCAATCACCACGCCTAACTAATTCTTTGGATCGGTGTCACGCGACATAGGGGTGTGAGACACGGACACGTAAACTATGTCGGCTGAACCACGCGCACTGGGGCTAAGGGCGGGTCGTGGTAGGCTTACACCAGAAGTCGTCCTTACCTTAACAGTGGCAATCAAGGGCTACGGTTGAACACGCCGAGGGCGCTGCCGATCGTCGGGGGCGAGGCAATGCCAAGTCATCATCCCGACCGTTGGGGCATTTAACGATCTGCCACCCTCACCCAAGATTGCGAGGCCGGCCGTTAGGGTTAGCTATTCCCTAACGGGATCGGGTATGAGCTCCATCTCATACGTCCCTGTCGGGGTGCAAGGTACGTTATGCACGGCCGGATGATGCTATCTACCGCGCAACTCTAACACCGCCTTAGCAATCAAGCAAACAAGCAATATCATCCAATACGTGCTCAATAAGAATACAACGAACCTAGCATGATACTACGAAGCAAGGGATGATACTGAGCATGCGAGAAAGGAACAACCTAGCATGGACTAACATGAGAAACAACACAGAAATCATGCGGTCGGGAATTGAGAATAGAGCACTTATCACCAAACATGTCAATAAACACAAACAAGCATACAATCAGCAATCACATATAATATCGCAGGGTCCACACAACTCCGGTAAGAAATCCTTACTTGGTCGAAAGACCTCTAAACACAAGAAACCTAAGCTGCGATCGAACCCAAGCTACCTATAACGAACCAAGAAAACACATCAATAATCATAGAATAGCCATAAAAATATAATAAAATAGGAGGCCCAGCTCGGGAGCACTCACAAGGCACGACGACACGAGGCTGGGCACTGCTGGCGGGCTAGTGCAGCTGGACTGGGCGCTGGGCAGGTGCTGGGCAGGCGCTGGGGAGCGGCTGCGGGCGCGAACACGCGCTAGAGCGGCACGGCGAAGGCGCGCAGACTCGGCGAACGTCTGGGCGAAGACGCGCGACATGGGCGTGACGAGCTCGACCGCTGGTGAGCTCGCGGGCTGCGACGGGCGTCTGGCTCGGCCGATCTGGTGCGACGACGAGCGACGGCGCTGCTGCTCGGGCAGATCTGGTGCGAGGACGTGCGACGGCGCTGCTGCTCGGGCGGATCTGGTGCGACGACGTGCGAGCTAGGCTGCTGCGATCTGGGCGTCTCGCCGTTCTTTGGCGGCGGCAACAAAGGTGGCCGTGCGGTGAAATTGGGCATTTGCTCGAAAATTTGGGATGCTCGGGGGAGAGAGAGAGAGAGAGAGAAAAAGAGAAAAAAAGGGATTTTGGAAAAAAAATAAAAGAAAAAGAAAAGGGAATTTAGAAAGGAAAAAGGAAAATGGGAAAAAGGGAATAAATGGGATTTTTATCTTCATTTCCATCCTTATCCACCTTTTTCCAAATTTTCTAAAAAAAATCCTTAAAATCCCATTTCCCGGCTTCCTCCTTCGAGACCCGACTGAAGCAACCTTTTCCAATAAATAAAACTCACTTAAACCCAACTCCCAAAGCAACACTAAGGGCCCGGGCTCGAATCCCAAAGAAAACACCCAAACAACCATAACTTTGCCCAAAACCCAAATCGCAACCGAACCTCCAAACGAATAGCCCAAACAACTCGGGACTCGCAGCCACCAACCAACAAACCTCAAGAAAGGCAGGAGCTTCCTCGAAGCCCTGAAAACCATAAATCCTGCCCGAAGAGCCAAAAGACCAAAATACCCCCAAGGGTCAAAACCGCTCTAATGACCCAACCGAACCACTTAATCTGAACCGAAAGCACCTCGAGAACCGGAATAGAAAACTGGGCCGTTACAATACTTCCTCCTTTTAAGACTTTCGTCCTCGAAAGTCCTAAGACGAAACGGCTCCAGGAAACTCCACTAAAACCTAACCAACTGAACTTCTCGGCTAATACAACGCTAACCTTCTCCGAAAACCAAACCCTCTTGGGTTCTAAAAAACTCAAAGGCAGTATGCCATCCAGGCTGCCACAAACAAACTCAACCAAGACTGGGCATATACTGAACTCCGAAGGGAAATAGACGGCAATCCACATCCTCAACTCGCACCAACTCTTAAACGGTGCTACTCTCAGCAAACTCGAGGACTGGCCACAAGCTTTGAAACTCTACACCACACACTGGCAAAACTCCTCTGGAAGCTCACGGCTGACAACAAAACAACCTCAACCCTACAACAAGCTGACCAAACAACTGAACCTCATAGGTTCCAGAAAACCAAACAGCCTACTCTTACTTCACAAGAGACCAACAAGCCTCAAACCTTGACTACAGCCTTAACGAGATACAAACGAACCACCAACTGGCGACTGATCCAAAAAGACAAACTTCTCCAATTAGAACACGACCACAACACTTAAGCAACCATCTTAAGGAGAAATCGTCGAACCAAAGGCAAGGGGCACAATCCTGGTACACCAGCCGACTAACAACACTCACACGAGCTGAAACTTCAGCTACGACCACCTTAAAAAGACAAGGGCCAAGCACAGACTCCACTCGGCCAAGCCAACAAACTAGAACTCCTCATCGGCCGAACGCAAACTTTCCAACGAAAACCTACCAGCAACTGGCCAAGGAGAACATCGCCAGGCAAGGAACAACCAACATTCCTCTCAAGGAAAACTCGGGAAGCAAGGACTAAAGCATCACGCAGCTATCTGCGACACAACACCTTGAGGAAAACAACTCAACAGCTTACCAACCAATGCCACGGCACCTCTGTGCCAACTCACTCAAACGCGGCTCTGCTAACGCCAACTGCGAACGCACAACAACTAGGAACAAAGCCCGAGAAGGGCTTGCTCGTGAGAACTCAACCCAAACTTATAACGAGCAACGCCGCCTCCAAGCTACTACTCAACTCTTAAAATCCAAGCTGGCTACTCAAAGAACTTCCCTTTAAGCCTAAGCCTAACTCATCTTCCAACCTAAGCTCCACTCCCAAAACCTCACAAGGAAAACGGATAACGACAACCTCAAAGCTTACGGATCCTGAGCCACACGAATCCGCAAGACTACCCCGCAAGCTATCACTCAAGGCTGGCATCCAAGGAGCAACTCAACCACCACAGAGGCTAGGGGGAAAGGAAATCATCACTCCCCAAAGGACCAACAACTTGCCCGAACAACTCAACTCTGACTGGCTAGCCTCCGCCCTTGCGGGAACAAACAACTTTGCTTGCTAACAACACAAAGCAGGGACCCTCACGTCTGGGGTGGCCATTGCGCTACTCGATCAACTACACAACTCGGGAGCTAAGCTGACTCCTACCAAACGGGAAACGACTTCCCAGCAAGCACAAACTCGAAGGGCGCGAACATCACACACGCTCGCTGACTTGCTCAAACCCAAGGCAACAACAACCAACTCTCTAGGAAGCAACACCCAAGGAAAACTCAACCAATCAGATCACCAACCCAAAACTAACAGAACTTACTCAACTGCCGAGGGAGGGGCCAACTCCCAAAACTTCCTGACAAGGAACAAGACCTCAGGGCAACGCCCTCCAGCTAGAACCGAACTAGCTCTCGAAAAAACAAAAGAACCAAATCTTGGCCAAACACTCACAAGAGGCAGAACAACCTTTACTGCAGCCTCTAGAACACCATCCAAGAATCAGCTTAACTGGACAAACAACTGCTTCCAAGCAGCCAACAAACTTTTCCTTCTTGCTAGCACCTCTACCATCGACTCATGGCTACGGGAGAAACCTGACAACTCCTAGAAGGAAAACGGCTCTTACAAGCAGACAACCGAAGGACAGAGGCTCCACATATGCTCACTGTCTTGCTCCTCTAGAGCAACAACATCTAATCTCACGGGGCAACAACAAGGGGTCCATCTCAGACTGAACCTCCAAATGCCAAACGGGGCAACTCAACATCCTGCAACAGGAAAACAACCAACAGGGCACAAACCACTCGCCCCACGAGCAAATCTAATCTCAAGCAACTCCAATCCACACCTTGGTCGACACCAAGCATCAACTTGCCACCACACCGGAACCAATCCGGACTTTACTCCAAACAAACACTAGCTTGCTAGTCTACCAAGACTGCTAGCAACTCAACCGAGGCTACAACCCACACGCCTCCAAGCGGCCAATCAAACTCACTACGGGCTCGACCGAGCTCCGCGAGAGGCTCTCCACAACCTAGGGTTCTCCAACAACCCTCGACACACACACTGCTTGGCAAACGATCTAATGGACAAATCGCTGAACAAACAACTCCAATTTCCAGCATCCCAACCATGCTGGCCAACTCCAACTCCTTGGGAACCTAGAGGACCCGAAACGCTACAGAATGCGTCATCCTCCTACTCAAAGCATCGGCCACAACATAACTTCTACCCAATGAAAGATCCAAACAACTCTCTTAGCCATGACGCTCAGAAACCACGCGGCTTAGCTACCACCGCTCTTGTTCAGTTTCCAACTGAACTCCAACCAACGATCAACAAGAAGATCCGCCAACCAAGCTTAGGTCCAACCCAACCACACTTGCCTAAGCAACAACCTGATACCACGAGCACGGTATCCTTACCACCTCAACTAAAGCCTTACAACATCCACCTGGAGTCCAACTCCTCCAGGAACTGAGCACTAGATCTCCAAAGCAAACCCTACATGGATCTGAACTCTCGCCACAGAACGAACCACACAAAACACACTTGTGTGCACAACTCTCAATCTTCCTTTAGAGATCCAAGACTAACAAGCGATTTTCCCAAAAAGCAACACTAGCTCCTGGCAGAGATACAATCAATCCAAGGAACACCAAAAGTTCCATCTCCACACGATACTCGAAGCTGAGGCAACCTTGCTCTACCAAAGCATAACAATGCCAAACCGAACTTACTTTATACCAAGCCTCTACCAAGGGTGCTTACCCAAAAAGGCATCTGAAACCTCTCACAAGGCATCCAACTCGCCTCATCGACATCCAACTCATGGTCCCTCAGCTGGACCAAACTCGCATCTACAACGCTCAACTCTCCTCAGATTTAGGCACTCGAAGGTAGTTGACCACACTACCAACCACAAAGAAATCTCTTGGCCTTACACTAGCGCGAGACTCACGCGCACCAACACTTACCAACTGCCAACCTGTTGACTTACTCAACCTCCAGTAACATTGGGAAAAAGGCTCCGGCTCCTCTCGAACATCCTTTCGCTTGTAGTCCATCGACTACCACTAAACTAGCCCTCTGGCACGACCTAAACAGGTGCCACTGCCATAAACGGATCCAAGGCTAAAGGAGAGGCTGAACTCGGATGCATAGAACCATCTGCTATGCCCAAGCCAAACTCAAGCTCGAACCAGACTTAGTGCCAAAGCGGCACACCAACCAATGCACCTCAAGTGCCACTACTACCAAAACCACATCTTACTACCAATGGGGCCAACAAGATCACAACCTCAAGTGACAAGAACTCTGGCTAGGCATACAAGGGCTCCAACTCAAAAACCATGCCTATGGCATCTCATCAAACCGAAGGCTCACCGCCTACTCTTGCACCTCCACATGATGCTCAACAAAACTCTGGCCGGCTCTCTCAACATGCAGCAGCTAGCTCCACTCCAGGAGCTCACCAAAGGAAGAGTGCTCAACTCTACCAAACATCTGAGGAAAACACCAACGGATCCAATCCGAAGGAACATCGCCATGCGCACTTTTAACCACGTGGTTAAAACTGCCATCGTTGCAAACAACAACACTTTACAGGAGCACAAAGATGCCTCAACAATCTCCTCGAAGGTTGCCAACTCTACAACTACTCACTGGGCAATCAAACAATCTGCTAAGGCTCAAGATCAACACTTGAGCTACCTAGGCTAGTCCACCCGGGGACCTGCTCCACAAGCATCCACATAAGCACAACCATAGCTAACTCCTCTCTTGGAGTGGCACTCCAAGGCAAAGCACCTCCACCCTCTCACTAGGGGAAAACCAACAATTGGGCCACAATTGGCCTACGGAAGTCCAAGCTCTGCCTCCCACGGGGACGATGTCCCAGGGCATCCGAATCTATCTGGATACCTCAACAAGCCACAACAAACATCACACACTGCGGGAAGTTGGCATGATGGCGCTCTAAACCCAAACCAACAACGAGTCAGAACCTGCTCGTCTCCGCTCCACAACACTACACAAGGCATACACTAGATGACAGGTATTGTAAATTCTTAACCCTTTTTTCAACAACAAATAGTAAACTTAGGCGTACCTGATGACTGTCGGAGTGCTGATGATCATGGAAAAACGACCTACAACAAAAGGTCAGTTTACAGAATCTATGACTCTGAGCTCTAATACCAACTGTAAAGACCCGACCTGAATGGGGTTCTAAATAGGCCATTACCTCAATGCATGCATACAAATCTACAGAAAATTTGCAAGATGGTGTTTGGATTCTAAGTAAAAGCTAAAACATGAAAACATCCATTTAAAAATCAACATAAATTCCTGAAACCTGTCCCTGTTTCCAAGCACCTGTTTCAAGGCAAATACATTTCCAAAACTTACTCTGATCAGAGATTTATTTAAAACATACAAGCTTTACAACAATGCTAGAATCCGGGAAAACATTCAGAAAACACCCTAGGGCTCCGTGCCCAACTACATGCATTCAGAGGACATTTAAATCATAAACATAAACATAAGACTCAGAGTTGAACAACTGGTTTCCATGATCACAGCTCCTTCTCCAGCCATCCTGTCTCGCACCATGGCTACCTGTGGAAAACCACATAATAAGGGTGAGTAACGAATTACTCAGTAAGAATCTCCAACCGGGGTACAATACGATATACATGGTCATCTCGATGAGCGTATGCAAGCTATGAATATAAACACAGAATAGAGCACATAGCTTAGCCCACACTTGGGCCTCGGATGCCAACTCAGGGTCTTAGTCCGGAAATCAATCACCACATCCACACAATACACAAGTCGCCCTATACGAGAAACAAGTCCCGGCCTCAGCCTGTCTACTGTCGAATGAAAGGTACACTAGCTCAAGATCCCGAGGAGCTCTCCGGTCGGCGCTGTAATGAGCGTAAACATGCACCGCGTGCTACTGCAGACTATGGGGGGTGTCGGGTCTAGAGGCAAGCTGCCCATGTCCAGTCACCACGCCTAACTAATTCTTTGGATCGGTGTCATTGACATAGGGGTGTGAGACCTGGACACGTAAACTATGCCAGCCTGAACCACCGCACCTGGGGCTAAGGAACGGGTCGTGGTAGGCTTACACCAGAAAGCCGTCCTTACCTTAACAGGTGGCAATCAAGGGCTACGGTCGAACAAGCTGAGGACGTGCCGACCGTATCGGGACGAGGCAATGCCAAGTCATCATCCCGACCGTTGGGGCATTTAACGATCGCCACCCTCACCCAAGATTGCGGGCCACCGTTAGGGTTAGCTATTCCCTAACGGGATCGGGCGAGCTCCATCTCTCATACGCCCCTCGCTGGGTACAAGGTACGTTATGCACCCGACCGGATGATGCTATCTACCGCAACTCTAACCCGCCTTAGCAATCGACAAGCAAACAAGCAATATCATCCAATACGTGCTCAATAAGAATACAACGAACCTAGCATGATACTACGAAGCAAGGACAGATACGAGCATGCCAGAAAGGAACAACCTAGCATGGACTAACATGAGAAACAACACAGGAAATCATGCCAGTCGGGAATTCAGAATAGAGCACTTATCACCAAACATGTCAATAAACACAAACAAGCATACAATCAGCAATCACATATAATATCGCAGGGCCCACACAACTCCGGTAAGAAATCCTTACCTGGTCGAAAGACCTCTAAACACAAGAAACCTAAGCTGCGATCGAACCCGAGCTACCTATAACGAACCAAGAAAACACATCAATAATCATAGAATAGCCCTAAAAATATAATAAAACAGCAGGCTCGGCTCGAGAGCACTCACACGTTTCTGACGACACGAGTTTGGGCACTCACCGCGGGTGGTGCAACTGGATCGGGCGCTGGGGCGCGGCTGAGCGCGGACACGCGCTGGAGCGGCATGGCGAAGGCTCGCGGACTCGGCGAACGTCTGGGCGAAGACGCGTGACCTGGGCGTGACGAGCTCGGCCGCTGGTGAGCTCGCGGGCTGCGACGGCGTGCTGGGGCGTGCGACGGGAGTCTGGCTCGGTAGATCTGGTGCGACGACGAGCGACTGCGCTGCTGCTCGGGCGGATCTGGTGCGACGACGTGCGAGCTCGGCTGCTGCGATCTGGGCGTCTCGGCTGGCGGGCGGCGACGGCGACAAAGGTGAGGCCGATGGTCTTTGCAGCCGGCCGCTTCTGGGTGGTGCTCTGAGGAGAGAGAGAGAGAGAGAGAGAAAAAGAGAAAAAAAAAGGGATTTTGGAAAAAAATAAAAGAAAAAGAAAAGGGAATTTAGAAAGGAAAAAGGAAAATAGGAAAAAGGGAATAAATGGGATTTTTATCTTCATTTCCATCCTTATCCACCTTTTTCCAATTTTCTAAAAAAAATCCTTAAAATCCTTAAAATCCCATTTCCCGGCTTCCTCCTTCGAGACCCGACTGAAGCAACCTTTTCCAATAAATAAAACTCACTTAAACCCAACTCCCAAAGCAACACTAAGGGCCCGGGCTCGAATCCCAAAGAAAACACCCAAACAACCATAACTTTGCCCAAAACCCAAATCACAACCGAACCTCCAAACGAATAGCCCAAACAACTCGGGACTCGCAGCCACCAACCAACAAACCTCAACAAAGGCAGGAGCTGCCTCGAAGCCCTGAAAACCACAAATCCTGCCCGAAGAGCCAAAATACCCCCAAGGGTCAAAACCGCTCTAATGACCCAACCGAACCACTGAATCTGAACCGAAAGCACCTCGAGAACCGGAATAGAAAACTGGGCCGTTACAGTTACCACATCCCCTGTTACAAACCGAGATTTTTATTTTAAAAATTAATTTTTTTCCCATATCCTTTATAAAGATGGCGGCCATATATTGCGAAATGTCGCTCTGATACCATATTAGAGAATATGTGGTTCCACCTCAAAACCAATTGGCAATGAGGGCAGTAACCCATATCCTTTATAAACGTGTTGAAGAATCCTTACCTTTTCAATGTGGGATAATTGCACCACAAGTGAGTATCTCCAACAAAATATTGATTTGGCAAGTTGTTGTTTAAGGCTAAATATTGGTTTAAATGCGTAAGTTTCTCTTTGACATTAATGTCAATTTTGTGGCTTCTCCATTTTATGAAACCACTAGCCATTGGATTTTCTCTTGATTTATTAATCATAAGAGTTAAAAATATTATATTAATGGCATTTGTCTAGTGTATAATTAGTTGGAATAATAAAATAAAATTTTAATTTATGGACTTTTTCATTTCAAGAAATACTTTCTTTTAAAGCCTTCAATTGTGTGTTGTTGTTTATAAGCTTAGAATTGTAAGTTGAAAGGGTTATTTGTTTTATTTAAGTTATTTTTCTTTTAAACAAAAGAATAAATAACTTATCAAGTTCCTTTCATCAATGAATTTATATTTTTGAGGAAGTATGCGTTGAAATATAAAGAATGAAACCACTCTTATTTGCATTTATTTTATTCAATTTAAAAGTAATAAATGTTATTTTTAATTAATGGAAAAACTTTCCATTTTTCACTGTAGTGCAATTTCAATTGCGCGAGATAATCAGTCAATTCCAACTTCGAAGTCTGCCGACCCGCGACGATTCGTGTGAAATTCGATCGATCCACGCCGAAATTTCATCCCCATCACCAGAAATCAACGACCCATCAAATCATGCCCTGCTCGCCCACGAAACCGCACCGCGACCCGTCCCTTGTGTTCCAGACCCGCACGACCCATTTGCCCATCTGTGCTGACCCGCGAACCTAACTGGATTGAAGGTAATGGGCTGTGTGTTTGGTTTGTCTTTAATTTCTAAAATTAGTTGGGTTGTTGGGTTTAGTTTATTTATTTAGACATTTATCAATTTCTGATATGAGTTGGTTAAACAAAGAGGGCTGCTGGAATTTATTAGTGCGCTAAGGATTTAAACTGAGCAAATGAGTTTTAAATTGCAAGAACTTAATTATTTAAGTTCTATGCTTATTGTTTGCCCTCATTACCTAGGGTTGTGTGGTCCTTAAATGCATTGTTTGCTTAATATTCGATTGATAAATTGCTAGATTATCTATAAGATGCATGGATTTAATCTTTGAGCTAAGTTTGACCTCGTTGACTTCTATGCTTATTGTTTGAGCTACTGATAGGTTGTTTATCATATATTTTTATACGAATATTCCTTGTGCTTGATATTGTTCAGTGGTATGAGATGCTGAGTAGTAAATAGGATGATTGTAACTTATAGGACCAGTTGCGTTCCTATAAGTTTTATTAGGAACAATTGATTTTCTAATCTTTAATAAGGCCAGTTGAGTCCCTACATTATTATAGGACCAGTAGCGTTCTTATAAATTTTATTAGGACCAGTTGAGTTCCTAATCTTTAATAGGGCCAGTTGAGTCCCTACATTATTGTAGGACCAGTAGCGTTCCTATAAATCTTATTAGAACCAGTTGAATTCCTAATCTTAATAGGGTCAGTTGAGTCCCTACATTATTATAGGACCAAAATCGTTTTATTAGGGCTAGTTAAGTCCCTAAATTTGGATAGAACCAGTAGAGCTTCTATTCTAGGACCAGTTGAGTTCTTGTTGGTAATCACTTGGACCAGATGAGTTACTTATGTGAATAGGCCAGGCAAGTACCTGAATAGGTGGAACCAGTTGTGTTTCCCCAATTAGTTGAGCCTAGAGGTTCTCAGCTTCGAGCTCTGAGTCTGAGCGTGTTGTAGGTAATGAGGGCAGTTGTTGGTTTGGTGTTGAGCTGATGTATTCATTTTTGTACTCTAGGTGGGAGTTCTTACTGAGTAATTCCCATTACTCACCCTTATCATTTTCCCCCTCCAGGTGCTGAGGTATACCGAGACGGATGAGCTGGACGAGGCCGTTGGATCATGGGGGTCACGTGTCCTGTTATTTATTAGCTGTCTTTCTATTCGGCATGAACTATTTATCAATAAATGTTTATTTCAATTTCGAAAGTTGTATTTATATTTTGAATCATTCCTGGCCAGGAAAATGTTTTACTGTTTTACCCTTATTGAATATTCAGTTGGCTTTAATAAAGAGCATGTTTTGATTTTAAATTATTTGAGACTTGTTGAGTTTTTAATCATGCATGCTAGTAAACTCCTACTAAAATTAGTTATTTTAGTCGGGTCTTTACACCCCCAAACTTGCATTATTGCTCGTCTCGAGTAATAGCTTCATAATTAAGAATAATTCACTTTGTTCTTGCCAAACCTGCACAATAAATCAACATTACTCTAAAAAAATCAAAGATATTTATAAATAAAACTCTTGAGTAACTGGACTATGCTAGGCAACTCTTTAATTTCCGAAAGCTCTATTTTTGCAATTCACTTTGGCATTTTGTTCGCGAAAACCCCTTTTAGTTTAGAATTTCAATTCTTTGGTTCTTTTGGGCTTCCCTAGTCAATTGTGTTGAAATATGAAAATTCAAATTATCTAATTCTTCATTTAATAATAAACCCAACAATGGGTTTAAATAGAGTACAAGAGATGACCTAATTATAAAAGAAAAATATAATATCAAATCATAAAAAGGAAAAGATAACCTAATCATAAGAGGAAAATATTCTACCTAGTTATAAAAGGAAAAGATAGAAAATAATATTTAATCTAATCCTAAAATGAATAAATAATTAAAAAATGAAAATACAATTTTACTAAAATTAAAATAAACCAGCACTCCCTCTCAAGCTGGATTGTATATGGAATACAAGCCAAGCTGGGAGTTAAATTTATTAGAGTTGGTCATTGTGATGATGATGCGCCAATTGTGATGATTGTTGTCAGGACCGATTACATGAGTGCTGCCAGGGCCAATTTGAGAATTCGAGTTAGTAGGAAAAGGAGGTGCCATGTTCGACTGGGAAAGGAGATGACAGGGCCGACTGGGAATAGGAGATGTCAGTGCCACTTGGGAATACGAGATGCCAAGGCTAGCTGGGAATAGAAGATGCTAGGGTCAGCTGGGAAAGGAGATGGTAGAGCCGATTGGGAAAGGAGATGCCAGGGCCACTTGGGAATAGGAGATGTCAGGGCCAGCTGGGAATAGAAGATGCCAGGGCCAGCTGGGAAAGAAGATGTCAGGGCCACTTGGGAATAGGAGATGCCAGGGCCAACTAGGAAAAGGAGATGTCAAGGCCACTTGGTAATAGGAGATGCTAGGGCCAATTGGGAAAAGGAGATGATGTGAGAAAAAAAATTCTTTTGAGAATATTGTAGTTTTTTTTTTTTTTTTTTTGAAAGAGGGTAGAATATTGGTAATGAGATTTTGGATTTTCTAGGGTTTTATAAAATGAGAAAATAAAGATTTGAAGGAAGAAATTCTTAGAGGATTTGGAGGGAAAGAAGAAGATTTTGGAGAAAGATTTGGAAGAAAAAAACACATAGAAGAGAGTGGTGATTTTGAAGATTTTTTTTTTGTTGGAAAAAAAATAAAGAAGATTATGGAAAAGATGGAAGTTTAGGAGGGGAAGATAAAAACTTTTGAGAGGATTATTTTTTTTTTTTTAGGTTTTGAGATGAAGAAAAAAAAATTGGAGATTTGAGGAAAAGTGTGTTTTTTATCCCTAAAAGAGGAAGATGATGAAGAAGAAAAGTTTTTTTTACAAAAAGAGGAAGAAGGTGATGGAAGACTAGAGAAAATTTTTACCCGGATCGAAAGTAAAAATTTGAGGCTCTGATACCATGTTGAAATATGGAAATTCAAATTCTCTAATTCTTTATTTAATAATGAACCCAACAATAGGTTTAAATAGAGTACAAGAGATAACCTAATTATAAAAGGAAAATATAACATCTAATCATAAAAAGAAAAAGATAACTTAATAATAAGAGGAAAATATTTTACCTAGTTATAAAAGGAAAAGATAGAAAATATTCCTCACTTACGGTATCCTACTATCGTTTGCTCAATTTTCATCGAATGTTTGATATTATGATTGGTACGCAATGTTAGAGCAACCGACAACGGAGAAATGATCTCAAGATTTAGGCTACTTGCCCTTTGATTCGCTTCGCTCTACTCGTTTTTCTCATTTTGGGATATATTCAAAATTTTCAAATTTGTTCACCCAGGGCTGGTTTGTCAATCTCACCTTTTACTTCAGCGAAATGTCAACTATCCAATTAATTTTTCTACGCTGAATCACTCTTGAAGCATGTTTCTTTTCTGTTCTTTTCGCGAGTAATTACATTTTTCACTTCAACGAACTCCACTCCCAAACTTGGACTTTTCATTGTCCCAATGAAAAACACTCAACACCCCCAAACTTAAAGTTTGTTAAAAGTTTAAGGATTGGGTTAAATCGAAGTGAGTTTGCTAAAGCTAAAGATTCCGTGAAATTAAATTTCTAAACTTAATGAATTTACTAGAACTAAGGCCTCTGTTCCTTTCAAAATTTTGGTTTGTTTAGTTAAAATTTCGCACCAACATAGAAGAGTTAAAGAATTATTTGATAAATAAATAAACTTCACTATTTAAAAGCAATAGTCCATTAGATGCGCAGAGACAAGAACAACATGAAGTAGTGCACAATCAACTGTATTGATATAAACGATAGTGTATACATATGCATTATAAAACTTGCGAAAAGAAAAAGAGTATGAAAATTAATAGGGAAAGTAAAGCGAAGAGGGACTTCCATTTAAGGCTCTAGTGGATCTTCACGAGGCTCGTCATTCGGCGGAGGAAGCTCTGGAATGGAAGCAGTTTGAATTGGCCACCTTTTAGCATGTCGAGCACTTGCTGCAAGACTTGTTCTCGATGAAGGAAGTAGTGATAAAATTTGCGATTTTCATCTCTAATTTCCCTCAACAACTGAAGCTACTCTTCATTATTGCTACTTGAGGTGGCTTCTTTCTTCGCTTGGCGAGCTCCACTCGCTAGCGCCTTTGGAACGAAGCTCAAATACTTCTTTTATGGTAAGAAGGGGTCATTTGGCTTGCCCTTCAGCCCTTAATTCAAGCACAAGGCAGAGATGAAATGTGGAAAGAGTAGGTAGCTCGCCTTTCGCCCCTTCCATTTGCGAATATCCTTCGCAATGATGTTGCCTACATTGATTGTAAGGTTGAACATGATTGCGCAGATCAACATGGCTCATCGAACGGTGAATGTGGACTCGTGAAAAATTGGCCGCAGTGAAGACTTCATAAAGGAGGCCTCTATTCGTGCTTCTTCATTCAAGTTCGCCATGTGGAATCGGTGAGACTACAGGCCTTCATCCCATTTTGATCCTTTAACCCCAATGGTTTCTAGGCAAAGCTAGAGATCCCCTTCAAAGAAGTCATTCAAAAGTTGATCGTACTCGGACCTTGTATCCTCGAGGCCGAACAACGTGTTCCACGACTTGGGCGACCAATCGATCTCGCGGTAGCGAATTAGGGCTTTGAAACTGCTTTTGTCAGTGAGGATGGCGTAGAATTTAATGACCCAAGATCTCCTTGTTGAGCTCACTTCGGTGAAGAGTTTCTCCCACCTTCTATCCTTAATTTGTTTGACGACTGCCTTGAGAAGCCCTCTGAATGGATCGAAGGATTGCTCAGAAAAAAAACTTTGATTGGTACTCGATGACATTCTTGCTGATAATTTCGTGGGTTTTTTCGATCGAGCAGACTGAGCGAAGTCGTCTTGGCTCTTTACCCTGCATTTTGGTGAACTTCATTGCGGCAGGCGAAGCTTTTGATGATCTTTTGTGCTTCAATTCGGATGCTTGCGCTTCTGCTTGATCTTCTTCTTTCGATTCCATAAGGACAAAAAGTCTTTCTTCTAGCTCAGCTTCTAGCTCTTCGTCGGATCTCGCCTCCATGTCGCTTACGCGGAGCCCCTTGCCCTTATATGTAGCTGATTTGGTGCTCGCTGGATTGGCAGCAACTTGACCAGGTGTCAAGTGTGCGTCATCTCTGCAAGCTGGGGAATCAGCTTTTGATCGGTATCCTTTTCTTTGATTACTTCGGTCGCTTTCCTTTCGACCAACTTTCTTCGCTACTGCTCAGCGGGCTTGACTGAACTGACTTTCGCTGGAGTTAAGGTCTACAAACTGGGAGATCTAGAGTCTGCCCTTCGCTGAGTTGCCCTCCATTCGCGAAGTCTACCCTTGCCCACAGAAGGCCTGGGTGCAGCTGATTTGGCAATTGGCCGTGTTGACTTTTTTAGAATGATTCGTGATTTGGGTCCCACAGTAGAAACTTCAGAGATGACAGAGTTATGCTCAACTCCGCTAGAGGACTGTAGTCTCAGCTTCGCTGTTGCGAAAACATTCAACCTCTTGTCTTTCTCAACTTTCTTGGCAACAACGATAGAGATGAGAGTTCTAGAGGCATTTGGTGAGTTGGGCGAAGTATAAAAAAGTTGTATATTTGCGGACATTCCTCGTACATATCTGCTTAGCCGCACAACACACATGATTCTGCTGAATAGAACTGTTGTTGGTTGGTTCCTGATTCCCATTATACTAAATGAACATTGTGGGTTTTAGCGCTAGCTTGGTTTCCTTCTTGCATGCTGGTCAAAATAGCCTTCATTTCATCCACTTGTTGTCTCAATTCCACCTCATTAGCATATTCTTCCTTCACTGTTGCTTTGGATACTTTTCCACGATTTCAATGGTCTAGTTGTAAGTTTGGATAGCAATGTTGTAGGCGTAGATGTGTCAAACACCTGTTTAGCGACTTCACTCAACCCTCCATATAAATATTCAAATTGGACACAGCATAGGAATCCATTATGTGAGCACCTTCGCTAGATATTTTTGAAGCGATCCCATGCGTCAATGACAGATTCGCCAGGTGTCTGCCTGAATAGGACGATCTCGTCTCGATGCTACATCATTTCTTTTTTGTGGAAAGTACTTCAGCAAAAACTGTTTCGCTAATTCCTCCCAAGCATTGTCTTGTAAATTTTCTTGAGTATAAAGTCATTCCTTCGCTTGATCCTGCAGGGAGTGCGCAAACAGATTTCGTCTCAATCCATCTCGCGTCATGGTTGTGAGGGTCTTCTCTTACCATCCAATGGAATAGAGCATTTTGTTGTAGCAGAGTATTCAAAATTTGGCTTTATCTCAAATGCCCTCACCTCATCGTCTTGTCTGATACCTCCTTGCATAAACTCTGCGATGTTTGGTTTGGCATAGGCTCTTACCACCCCATCCTTATTGTCAGCCATCATGATAAGGATAGCTAGGAATCTGTCTGCATGTTCTTGGTTTAGAACGATGAGCTCTTCAGCTTGGACCTCAGCATTCGCAGTAGGTTTAGCCATTTTCACAGGTCTATTTCACAGTCGGTTTCTTCATCGTCTGTAGAGAGTTTGCTCAGGTTCTGGATCGAAAGGTTCGATGAAGCCTTGCCTTCGCATAAGCTTCCACGAACTTCCCTACAATAAACACACAGACAAATTCAGCTTGAAGTACTACTCTCAACATTACACTACAAATAAAAACACTTAACAATCCCCGACAACGGGGCCAAAAACTTGTTGTCGCTAGAACTAACACATCACAATTATAATGTTTCTTCAAAATAACTAAAAGGATAATGATGTGGCGATCCTCAATCTTCGCCTTAGCGAGATTGACT